>CM051235.1:240065044-241443678 GCA_027917425.1 Gastrophryne carolinensis | reverse complement strand
AATTGACATCCTGAAGAAGTGGTTGGCATCTAACCACGGAAAGCGTGGACTTTATCTCCTGTTTTTGGGGACGGTGGGGCATCATCCACCTGGGATTCACATTGTAGGTGATTTTATTCATGTATTAGTTGTATTTTTCATAATTGTTGCACACAGTTCAAGCATCTAATCTAGCACTTTGCACTTTATTAGCTTTTAGATGAAATATATCTCAGTATTGCACACTGGCTCTATAGCATTAGGGAAGTATTACATTTTTCAGGGGCTTGCACATGCATTGTTTGTTGTCTCTCTTACCCATGGGTGATTACCGGCCATGGTACTAAGTATGTCTGTGATTGGATCCATTTTTAATATTTGTGATTTATAATTATGTATTTTTCTGATTAATAAACTGTTTTTGGATTAAATTAAATTGATTTGATACTTGATATTTGTTGGGACTTTTCTGGTGCAGTGGTCTGTTCCTGAGCAGCTGTTGGAGCTGCATGCCTAGTTGCACATGCTTACAGATGTTGTGGAATAGTTTGCACTGCTGGAATTACATGGGAGCGGCCATCTTGGACTACACCTTCTCAGCCCTGCTTACATATCTTACACAGAATGAGATTTTGCTATGTGCAGCCCACACCATATTGAGAGAGAGATTTACCTCAGAAAAGGGATCATCATGTCTGTCATGTTACACACACACACACACACACACACACACACACACACACACACACACACACAGACTCCAGCTGCTGGGGTGGATGAATGTTACTCCTGTATGTATACTGTACTGTATGTATAAATGTAATGTAATGTGACCACAGTTGCTTCAGAAAATGCAACAGTTGTTTACAATGTTGATACAATATTTTCTTAATAGTGTTCTGAGCAGCATTCTCTTCCAATCAGATATGTTTGCCATGCATATGTAATGCTTAGCAAATGGCTCTGTTGACATGCAGAGCTTCAGAAATCGGGCGCAATTCAGGATGCCCAGCCAGGGAATCTTTTATATTCCTGGGCCCGCTACAATGGGTTTTGTTCTGCTTTAACTTCTGGCTAAAGCTAAATCATTATTTCAATGAGATTCCTGTTAATTCCTGTTAATTTTGACTGTGTGACTGGATTTTACAGAAGCAGGGCTGTCAGACTTGTGCAAAGATGGCTGCTCCCCTGCAGTTAAAAAACAGAGAACATCTGCGTGAGGTTAAGCTCTTTTTAAATAGCTTACATCACTGATTGCGATTTTTTTTGACTGGAGTTCTGCATTAATGTGTTTGCCTAGGTAGAATAACATCACCTTTGGCAAATGAATGAACTAAGAGTGATTAATGAAGGGCGAATGATGAGATTACATGAAGGTTTTGTCATTTGATATTTATTAGAATTTGCTGTGCACATTGGTGTTGATTTGTGATGAGATAAAAAGCTCTCATGGTAGTAAAAAAATCAATTCATGAGAAAAAAGCCTGAGAATTCCACTGTTAGTGAATCACCAGATGGGAAGACAATGAAAGTCAATGGCACTTTTTACTACAGGTAAAAAGTTCAATGCTTTTTCCAGGAGTAAAAAAGTGCCATTGACTTTCATTGTCTTCCTATCTGGTGATTCACTAACAGTGAAATTCTCATGCTTTTTACTCATGAATTGAATCTTTTACTACCATGAGAATTTTTTTCAACTCTTAGTGAATCAAGGCCATAGAACCTTAGGAGTGCACTTATTAAACCAGACCAACAGTCTGGCACAGCTGGAAAAGAAAGGTAGTGGCCATTTTGGAGCTTCCTCTCCCAACTGACACTGACAATGCACAGTAACAGGAATGTCCATGAACCGCCATTTTTTTTTAAATTTACAACAGTATGAGTTAGAAATAGGAAAATCTAAATTGCCCTGGTGAGGGATGCATATGAGCACTGTTTGTTGTGTTAGAAACATACATAGAAACATACATAGAAGGTTGACGGCAGAAGGAGACCATACGGTCCATCTAGTCTGCCCTTATGTGTATACTGTATGTACTCTTTATCTTAGGATAGATGTGTGCTTATCCCAGGCATGTTTAAATTCACTGACTGACGATTTTTCAACTACCTCTGCTGGAAGTTGGTTCCAAGCATCTACTACTCTTTCTGTAAAATAATATTTTCTAACATTGCTCCTGATCTTCCCCCCGACTAGCTTCAGGTTGTGCCCCCTTGTCCTATCATTAAGCTTCTTCTTAAAAACACTTCCCTCCTGAACCTTATTCAATCCTTTCACATATATAAAGGTCTCAATCATGTCCCCCCTCTCCCTTCTTTCCTCCAGACTGTACAAATTAAGTTCTTTAAGTCTCTCCTGTTGGTCTGGATTAAGTCAATTTTAGTCTATTGGTCCACTTTAATATCTAACTCTGATAGGAGACAACACATCAGGCTTTCCTTTCTGATTTTCAGTGCTTCCAATGTGTCTTTGCATGCGTAGTCCTTTTTTAATGAAGTAGATATTTTTTGTCTATTTGATTTTTCGATCTGTCTGCATCCAGTAAAGTTGTATTTTCCTTCTACACATATGTGACAACGGGCAAATTCTGGGTATTTGTAAGTGAAATGTTTGCTTAAAGGTTGCTGTGGTTTTAGAAATTTTCACAATAATGTTAATTACTGCTACACTACACATTGCTCATTATGTCATAGTGGGCAACGGGGGTATGTCATAGAGCAGGCCCCTGCCAACATTCTTTCTGCCAGTAAATAGATCTTTTCTTCTACAAGAACTTTCCTTAGATAAAACCGCCTTTATCCTGCTGTCTGTGGGTGAGCTTTTATTTGGGTAGTGAAAAGATGTTCAGAACCGTTTTTTTTTACTAACCAAGAAAAATAAGGATTGTGTCTATAGCAGGCAGATGCAAAGACCGATGATCTAATGGAGAGTGCTATTAACAGATTTTATTTTTCACCATAATTTGGAAGCAGCCAGAACAACAGAAGACGATGCTTATCATCTGTAACAAGTATTGCCAGCTGTAGACCTTGGAAGGTGGTAGCCCAAGTAAACTCATCCCACCACACTCATGGAAATATTTCAGCTCCCTGAACACATCAGTGTGCATGCATAGACATAAGCATGGGACAAACCACCAAAATCACATACTGGCTTTTGTCTTTTGAGCCTAGTATTTTAAAACTCTTTATGAAACATTATGGGCTGTATTGGAACTTTCTTCTCAATTATTTTTGTAACAGCCTTATAATGTCATTGGCTCCACGTTTTACTCATTTCCAGGTATACGTATTATCCCCTACCCAGTCAGGGGGCCTACTAACAAAAACCATTGGAGCACCATCAAATCCATTATCAGCAAATGGAAAGAACATGGTACCAAACAGGCCTGCCAAGAGAGGGTTGCCACACCAAAACTCTCATAGTGGCCAAGGAGGACATTAGTTGGAGAGGCAGCACAGAGACCAAAGGCAACCCTGAAGGAGCTACAGAAGTTTCCAAGCACAGACTGGAGTTCCTGTCCATACATACACAATAAACCGTACACTTTATAGTGGTGGGCTATGAGCGGCAAGAAAAAAGCCTCTACAGGCAAAAATAGGAAAGCTTGTCTTGAGTTTGCCACAGGCATTTGGGAGATTCCCCAAATGCATGGAGGAAGATGTGCTCTGGTCAGCTGAGACCAAAACAAAACTTTTCATCCACCAAGGAAAATGCTATGTCTGGCACAAAATCAACTTATCCTCATGCTGTGGGGATGTTTTTCAGCAGCAGGGACTCTGAGTCAAGGGAAGGATTGATGGTGCTCCTTGAGCAAAACCTGTATCGGTTTGTCAGTGATTTGAAACTTGGACCGAGGTTCACCAATATGACCATGGCCTAATGCTGCTAAAGTGACACTAGAGTGGTTTGAGGGGAAATGTGTAAATATTTGAGAGCCCATAGCTCAATGCAGATGTTCTGGAATAACAGGCAGAGTTTTTGCTGCAGAACTGTAATATGTATGAGGGGAGAGCTGTGCCAGCACCAGCCCACGCCAGACTGAGAGAGGTAAATTCCTCAGAAACACAGGCAACTTGTGTATTATGTAAACACACACACACAGAATAACCAGCTTCTAGAGAGATTGTGTGTGAGAAGGGCATCCTGAAACAATGTTTCACTGTTTTCACTGTTCACTGCGGACTCCGGATTTAGCCTACTCCCATTCAGTCAACATGAAAAATATGTATCTTCTAAAGTGTTACAATTCTACAATGAGTCATGACAGCTGATGGCTTTCTACTTGAAATAAAGGAGGATTGCACTGATATATAAAGCAATTATGTGAGGCAATTTTGACTGTTGGAATGGGTTTTCATACGCTGGACTCATGTGGCAAGATGGCCGCTTCCATGCAATTATGCAGCATCGAATCTGCCTGCTATTCCATAACATCTGCATGGAGTTAAGCCCTCCCAAAGAGTTTGTGTCACTGAATGCCAGAGTGGTGCTTTAGGGTGCAATTTACTGAACTTGATTTTTTGACTTTAGTTTGCTTTAATCCAATTGGGAATTTGTGATCAGACTTGTTCACCAGCAGAAACCATCTAACTTGAAGGAAGTGGAGCAAATTTACTTTACTTTAATGAATGGGTGACAAGATGTAGCAAGCTCATAGAGATTCGTCCAAAGGAAATTGCAGCTGTAATTGCCGGAATAAGTGGTGCTACAAAGTACTAACTTCAGGGGGTGAATAGTTATGCATGCTAAAGTTTGCTGATATTTTGTCCTATTTGTTGTTTGCTTCATAATAAAATAAAGGCAAATGTTGTAGGCATGTTCGTTATATGAAATAATGCAAAATATATTTAAAACAACCAGAGCCCGATGCCCCCTCTCTTTATGTTTCTAGTATTTTCAATTTAAAATAATAATTTTAATAATACATTGGAAATTGATCAGAGAAGAATTAGATGTATTATTCTAATTATTATTTTGGCATGTTATGAAATGCAAGGAAATAAACTTGGCATTGGCGCTAAATACTTCAGATAACTGGTGGGGTGCTAGGTCATGGGTACATGTAGTAAGGGGTAGGGAAAAAGTGTCTTCCTATGCCATGAGTAACCAGGCCAGGCAGCAATTCAAAGACATGGCTTGGTGGAGATACTGACATTATGGAGGAAGAGTAAGTATGATCTGGAATGAACAGAAGGTAAGAATGAGAGGCTTGGGATTTTTCTCTACCAGATACTCCCTACCATTGGTTTGCACCACTTAGAGATATAAAAGAAGAGAGATTAAAGAGGAGGAACCTCCTCACAGACAGTCATTCTGGAGCACATACATCCAAAAGATCATAATGTACAAACAAAATGTACAAACAAACCGAGTGCACACACTAGGTTGCCTATATGCAGTCTCCCCACAGGTGTCATATCATAATCCATCCATACATTGGGCAGGGAAATGATAGGTTTTCTATCTTCCTATGTCCATTTGTTATTCCTGGTCAGAAAATTTGGTGTAATCCACAATGTGGCTTGTACCTTGACTTTTAACCTTGATGCTTGGATTTCTGTCCTCACTTTGCTTTGATCCTGAGTACTATAGGACACTGCCAGCCCTAAATTTGACTGGTTTTACGTACTATGCTGCTTCTTCTTCCTCTCCTCCAGGACCTCTTGGTCAGGTTATGTGTTAATGTAGATAGGTTTTTTTGCCCACTAGTGGTTCTTGCTTATCATGGTTGGAAAATGGTATAGGCCTTCACGTGCATAATAGTCAGGGGTTCTCAACACGTGGCATCAGTACCACTGGTGGTACTTGAGATCCTTTCAGGTGGTACTCAACAAGGCTGTAGACTTATGCCCCAGTTTTATCTGCTGCCATTTATATTTCAAAAGTGTTACCATAAATAAAAAAAACTGCCCGATTTTTGTGTGATTCGGTTTTGATTCCGGTTTTAGGTGACTGACAGCGCTTACACACCAAACAGGTGGTATTTGATATAAATCTAAAAATGGAAAGTGGTACTTGATGAAAATAGATTGGAAACCCCTGGTCTAGAATGTTCTGTTAAAAGAGTTTTGGGCAGTCTAAAGTGTGGTTCTTGGTTCAGGAAGTATCTGGTCAATATGAGACCTCTCCGCTTAGTGACTAGAAACAAGGTCAAGGTCCAGGAGCAACTCATTTAAACAAGATACTGTCCAAACCCAATTGCCACATCAAACTCATGCAGTATTAGGAGGTGCCCCTTCTTGACAATAAACATTCAAGTACAGTGAGGCAAGTGCACAGAACAGTGCACCAGAGGCCCATGGGACCAAGGTGAATATACAGGGAAACCAGGGGTCTTCAAACAGCTGTGCATCCCACACTGAGATGCCCCTAAAGAAGGATTTAACCTGGATTACAGTCTTTACTACAGGCTCTAATCTGGGTTTTGCTCCACTTTAATATTCGTATTAGAGGTTGAAGATTCAAGGGGTATGCTAGCTAGCATCTGTGATTTATTAACAGCTACTGTAGGCACCATTCAAACAGATTTTTAAAATTCCTCCCTACAACAGTATTGTTTATATTGCCCTAAAAAGACTTGATTTGGAGTTTTGCTAAGCATATGCCAACCACCCTACTGTAGGTCTGTCAGACCTTGCATCTGTATGTATGGGATATTTCTGATATAATATATCTATACAGGGCCTGCCTTGCACAGGTTGAGAGGCACCCTGTGCAAGACTGCAGGATGGGTCCCCCTCCCCGCCAGGACCCGTCTTTCAGTGTGTGCACCCCCTCCCCAAAGCCAAATGAAAAGCATATTGCCATGCTGGTGAAATGAGGGTATTTGGCAACCAACTGACACCCCGCCCACTTACCCGCATAACCCAGCATTGAATACATGCCATCCCCTAACCCAGCATTAAAGACATGGCACCCCCTAACCCAGCATTAAATACATGGTATCCCCTAACCCAGCATTGAATACATGTCATCCCCTAACCCAGCATTAAAGACATGGCACCCCCTAACCCAGCATTAAAGACATGGCACCCCCTAACCCAGCATTAAATACATGGCACCCCCTAACCCAGCATTGAATACATGACACACCCAAACCCAGCATTAAATACATGGCACTCTCTACCCCAGCATTAAATACATGGCACCCCCTAACCCAGCATTAAATACATGGCACTCTCTACCCCAGCATTAAATACATGGCACCCCCTAACCCAGCATTAAATACATGGCATCCCCTAAGCCAGCATTGAATACATGTCATCCCCTAACCCAGCATTAAAGACGTGGCACCCCCTAACCCAGCATTAAATACATGGCATCCCCTAACCCAGCATTGAATACATGTCATCCCCTAACCCAGCATTAAAGACATGGCACCCCCTAACCCAGCATTAAATACATGGCATCCCCTAACCCAGCATTGAATACATGCCATCCCCTAACCCAGCATTAAATACATGGCACTCCCTACCCCAGCATTAAATACATGGCACCCCTTGTCCCAGCATTAAATACATGGCACCCCACCCCAGCATTAAATACATGGCACCCCAGCATTAAATACACTGCATGTGCCGCATAGAAGACCACAATGCAGACGCCAGTGGCAGTCAATGACAGCGGAATTTAGTAGGGAGCAAAAACAACCTCCGGGGGACATTTACGGGGTTTTATTGGAAATACATTAAAAAAGAGGCTGCATTGCGGCAGCTGGGAGCCCTGTTTGATGGCACCCCATCTATATATCTTTTGCTAACTCTCATCTAGATTGTTAGCATTAGCTAAAATACTTTCAGTTGGGACAAGCATTGTTGAACACCAAACTAATATTACATTATATAACACAAGACAGGAGAGTCTTCCTGTTATGAAGGTAGAATATCCGGTCGTGTCCAGAGGGAGTTCTTCAAAGTGGCTTTCCCTGATGTTCATCATTTTGATGTTCATCTGTTATGAACTAAAGTGGGTTCAGTGGAAGCAAGTGCTACAATACTGTAAAAAATTGAAAATATTATTTTCAGTTTTAGTTTGTAATATTCACTTGCAGATAATATTGTCATGATAGCATTCCTACAAACTTGTGGCTTCTCTATCTCATGTATTTTTTGTCACACTTGAAAAAGACAGTGTATCACAGTGATACCGCTTCTAAGGGGACGAAGGACCTTTGGTTGCAGAAAAATCTTACCACATTGGGAATACTTAGATCCCAGGATGTACAAGCATCAATGGTCCTCCCCCCATCCCCTGATGATGTGGTTGGAATGGTTCCGCTTACAATTTAAAAAAAAATTGTATCTGAAAAAGTAACAGGCATGTGTGTGGAAAAGGGTTCTGTGTATGCGCCCAAGGTCAGAGGGCAAGATGAGTGACCAGGCTTCCATTTGGGTAGGGGCAAGGAACACACCCCAGTGCACAGCCTCTAAATATAATAACAGATGCTATTGGCTAGTTATTTATCAGAATTGTGTACCCAGGGCTGGATTAAGTGTGGTGGAGGCCTCTGGGAAGAGGCCCCTGATGGAGTATCTTTTTCCATTAAAGCAAATGTCCAGTGTCTTCATATCCTCCCACCCTGGCTTTCTTCCCCTGGTGCCGAGGCAGGATGGGGGAGTTATAAAAAAAGGCAGGGATGCAGTGCCATTCCCCAGCTGTATGAGGCCATGGGCACAGCCATCTTGAAGAGAATGCACAGAGCGACTTTCCCTGCTCTGTGAGTGGCCCCATCTTTACATGGGCAGGCCAGTGCATGCATAGTACATCCTGAGCCCGGGCAGAGCTGAATAAAGAGGCTTTTTTTGTAATCTCCCTGTCTCAGCATCCAGGGATGGGGGGGTATGAAGAGACTGGACATCCGATTTAAAGTAATAGTCCAGCCAAGTAACAACAAAAAGAATGCTTGCCTTTTCTTGCACACTAAACAGAATGTCAGATTCAGTCCCCTGTACCATCCTGCACCATATTGTCTCCAGGCCACCCCCATGCCATCTGTCACAGTGATTCTGGCATTCCCACTCCCAGGGCTGGTCTTAGGCTAAGTCACGTGTGTCAAACTCAAGGACTGGGGGCCAGATGCGGCCCTCCAAGCCTTTTTATGTGGCCCTCTGACAGGTACCAGACAGTGGTGGCTAGGTGGCATTCATTCTAACTGGCCCGGTCACTCCAAGGCTTCTGACAACAGCAGCATGTCCTTGTGTGAGGTGCTGCCGAATAATGCACTTGTACACTGCTCTCCACTGTGGAGCACAGTACCTCCTCCAATCATAGGTGTGATGCATTCAAAAGCAACTGGTGCCTACCTCTTTAACATATTGGAGGGGAGAGTGGAGTAGTGTCTGCAACTGTTCTGTGTCTCTGTGCAACCAGCAGTCAACACACAAGGGGAGATGTCCAGAACTATGAGGGCCTTCAACCCAATGGTGTCATTGGAAAGGGGAGAACCTCAGGTATAGACCCCTGCAAGGACTTGTGGATCAGGGCTGACCAGACCAAGCAGTGTACCGCAAAATTCTGGTACCGTTGCTCACGGGCACCGGGGTGGTACACTTCCATACATCTTATCTCTATGCCTAGGGGAACTAACGACCCACTGGAGGTGTCATTGGAAAGGGGAGAACCTCCAGTATAGACCCCTGCCAGGACTTGTGGATCGGGGCCAGCCAGACCAATAGGCAATACCGAAAACTCCCAGTACCCCAACCATACCCCGAAGGTTGGTGGAGGCCCGGGGGGGGGGGGGGGGGTTTGCCCCTTGTGCCCTGTCTATAATCTGGCCCTGTTAGTACCTCCCATGATTCTTTAAAATGCATTTCGCTGAGCACAGCCTCCGTTCCTTAGCCTCCATCGTGCAGAGCTTTATGAGGTAATTGTAATACATGGAGTAGGTGGGTTAAGGATCTTACGAGGGGGGTTTAGGACTGCTTTTCCTTTGCCTTCCATATCTGCATATTAACTGGATTGTAAAAGTACGGTAATTCTTTATTTCATGCTGCTCTGCTGAAGAGACATTAGTGATTTATGAATCTGTAACTAGATTTAATAATTCAATAAGCAAGAACATTAAATTCTATTTCATTTCTCTCAACCTAACAGAAAGCTATCACCAGCCATCATCCTGCTATTCCCTTTCCTGGCTTCTCTGCCCTCCAATAACCCCCGAGAAATCACCTCTCGGAAAAGGATTAAGCTGCATTGCTCATCCCGGTGCTGGCTGATAATATTAGATCATAATCCCTCGGTCTGTACGGCTCTCCAATGAGCATGCCCAGCAAGACGTAGATGCGATAGTGTCGCTTTGATTTGACCAGAGCTGGCAGCTCTCTCTATTCTGACACTCGGGAGTGGGGACTGGTGTAGTCACAATGTTATCATTATTTTACTTTATTTAAAGGGGACTTTGCATGAGTAGGCAGGGCTGGTATAAGACAACGTGAAGCTCGGCAAGATTAAGAACCGGGCTACAAACTCCTTTCCCGTCAACTGACACTGCCTGACACCACAGAGCATCCATACCAAAATCAATTGGAGACTAGGCAGCCCAGGAGTTTACAAGCTTCTTCCAGCCTGTGAGCTGCTTAGCTCCGCCCCCAGGGAGCTTTTGATGTGCTCAACAATTACATTTCTTATATGAGGCTTATTTTGTTGCAGGAGAAAGATCATGGGCAGGGGTGGAAATAGACACTCCTAAAGGGCGCTGACATGGAAGTCTGCTTTAAAGTGGACCTCCAGTCTAAAGCCCGCTGCAGCCCACAGGGTCCATGCAGCGCCAACCACCCAGGCATCACCAGCTGGAAGTTTACTGGAGTGCCATAACCCTATTGGTCACTAGTGGAGTGGTGGATGCCCACCCCCGCCACTGCCGAAAGATCACCACAAATCAGGATGCCCTGGAAGAGGAATTGTGAAAAGTGGGCTATTACTATTTTTGCCATAGATTTGCTTTACAGAAGACCAAAACCCATGATCCCCCCAGGTTTTGGTCTGCTGTACAGGGGCATCTGATTTGGTTCACCCCAGTAATTCAACATGGCATATGCACAGGTTCTCCATCAATCATTGCTGTGTATATTAATGCCCAGGAAAGAGTCATGTTTGAAAGAACTGTCAGATGCCTCCTGTGGGCAGCTCTCTCCGCCAGCCATTAGGGTATGCATGGCATAGCTGTGCCCAAAGTAGGATGCCCCTGGGGAGCGCCAGGTGTGTTGACCTAGGTCAGTTTAAAAAAAATCCCTTTTTGTCAGGTTTTTGGTGCTCTGCCTTTGTTTTCCTCATTTGGAATGTAAAAAACATGTGTGTTAGGATGTGATGTACTTGGTGTTTCCAAGTTTTGTTTATTCCTATGGCTCTGTGTTGCTAAAGTGTAAGCGGCTTTCCTGGCCTTTAGTAAAGCCCTTGGTATAATTTTTGAAAGTCCCAGATTCCTTTCACTGTAACAGGTGATCTCAGCAGCTTTAACTAAGGGCCTTATTTATCAAGGGATAGCGCCAGGTAGTGTCTCACTAGCGCCAGGTATCGCCAGCTATCGGCGGCTACCGACTCCAGAACGCCAGGCGGCGGACACAATCACGCATTTATCACGCTAAATGAGGCTAGCGCCGGCGAGAGCGTCAGCTAGCGCGGGATTCATCATGTAGCGGACTGCAACGAACAGCGCCGCTGCTAATCCCATCACAGCGCCAGGTATGACCTCTCGCTACCTGGCGCTCTCCAATGCATTTCAATGGAGCAATCTTTAAATCTTCATATTTAATTGATATTAATGTTTTTTTTTTTTTTTTTTTAAATGTCAAAAATTCTGTGACCACTTCGGCCATGTTAGATATTTTTTTTAAGGTAAAAAAATTAAAAAAAAAAAATTGTGCAGAATTGATATTACAGGTCTGATATTAATGTATTCATATTACAAAATTCATATTACAAAAAATATGGATGTTTGGGGGTTAAAAACTACTTTTAACCCTTTTGTTGCCAAGCACGTAACACCTACGTGCTGGCTTGGCTGGGCCTTAAGTGCCAAGCCCGTAGGTGTTACGTGCTTGACTTTGATCGCTTCTAGTTTAAAAAATAAAAATAAAAAATACTCACCTGACCCCTTGTTGGATCCGGCCGGGTCTCCCCTTTAATTTGGTGCCATCCGATCCCCCGTGGGGGGTCGGATGGCTCCAGGAGAGCCCCCGGAATAGGCCGCCCCCCCCCCCGCTTCTGCAGCAGCAGCTGCTAACTGTAAAAAAAATAAAAAAATAAAAATGACATTCACTTACCTCCATGTGCGCTGGCTCCCGCTGTCCCTCCTCTTCACCTGGGGGGCCTCCGATCCCCCCCCAGGACTTACCGATCTTCAGGAGAGAGCCTGAGAGGCTCTCTCCCCTTTGATCCTCGATGGCGGCCGCCATCTTGCCGCTAAGCCCCGCCCCCTTGGGGGCGGGGCTTATGACGTCATCCCGGCCCCCGATATCTGGCTTCACCCTTCTCAACTTCTCAGATGCCGGTGATCGGCACAGGGTAAGGAGGTGGCAGGAGATCCTCTGATCTCCTGCCTCCTCCTTCTCCTGTACCGATCACCGGCATCTGTCAGCTGAGCGGCGAGGGACAAGAGCTTGCAATCGAAGGTAAGTACAGTAAAAAAAAATTATTTTTTTTTAATAAAATACTTTTTTTTATTGTGTGGTGTTTTTTTTTTTACAGTTAACCCTTTGTGAGCTGGTAAGGGGTCCATGAGACCCCTTATACCAGTTCACATGGCTGGGGGGGTGGCATTGCCATTAACCCCCGCACCCCCATTACCTGCCTCCCCAAAGGCCAGGGGGGGGCAGAAGAGCCCGGGCCCACATAGGCTATGTGGGCTCGTAGGCTGCAGGGTGGGGGGGCCACCAAAGCTGGCCCCCCCACTCTGTGCCTACAAGCCCCCATAGCTGGTCCCGGGCTGGTTACTTTGGGTAAGGGGGACCCCACGTCATTTTTTTTTTTGGATTTTTAAGGGTTTTTAACCCTTAAAAATCCAAAAAAAAATGGGGTCCCCCTCCCCGGGAAGGGGGACCCTATGTCATTTTTTTTTTTAATTAACCATTTGTCATCCAGCAGCTATAAAAGGCTTCTGGGCAGGAAAGGGTGTCTACCTATACATATGTGGTATCGCTGTAAGCGGGAGAAATTGGGGTTTCTCACGCAATAAGATTTTATTGACAAACTTACATTTTTTATTACAAAAAAACTCTACAAATTGTAAAAAAATATATTTTTTTTATTTTTTTTCACACATTTCACCCAAAAATGTTGAGAATACACCTAAAAAACACAAACAAGACATTTCATGTTAAAGCCCAGACTCTGTTGAAAAAAACAATATATAATTTTCCTGGGAAATCCCTGGAAAGCCTTTCGAAAATGACAGTTGAACATGTGCAGCGCAAAACAGTCAAACTCAGTCTGGCAACAGGGAGTGGCAAATGCTGCAGGTAGGCTGGCAGCGAAAGGGTTAAGCCATCGCCGCCAGCGCTCTGGGGTTTAAACAAGCTTTTCACAGCGCGAGAATTTTTTGAGCGTGATTTGTTAATGAATATGCTGGGAGCCGTTCGCTATGACCATTTGCTGTCATGCGCTCCCATACAGCGCGGAACCTGTCAAACAGCGACTCCTAACCCCGTATTCAACATTACCGCACACCGACTGAGTCGCTGTCAACAGCCGAACAACGGCCAAGCACAGCGACTACTAGCGGGCGATGTGAAAATCACGCTACTGGCGCTCATCTGTCGCTACCTGGCACTATTACTGAATCGGCCTCCCCATCAAGCAGCAGTGATTACCTCCCCACAAAACACACCGCTTTGGTGTACATTGCTAACATAAACATAATTTTACTAGACAAAAGTGTTTTCTTTTTTAACACAGAGTTGCAAACAAATAGAAAATATCATCTTTGTGGCACACACTAATGAAAACTTTTAGATATGCCATCGAAAGTAGAATTACCCTTTAAAGAGGAACAATACACAGAACTTTCCTGTGTGTTGTTCCTCTCGGAGGGGAAGGGTATCCCTGCTCTGTTTATCCCCCCAGGTCACCCGATTCACTCAACTTCCTGGCGTTCCTACGGCACAGGCTCTGCCGAAACCGTTTGTGCTGATTGGCTGAGCCGGCCATTCAGCCAATCAGCGTGCTTGATTTTACTTGTCTCCTATCGGCTCTGTCAGTGGCTAAGCTGCCTCAACAGCCAAGCAAAGCCGAAAAGAGCTGTGTGCGTCGTTGGCTGCATCCCCCGCTCAGACACTAGCTGTGGCGTGCCCCTATTGCCCATTCAGAAAGGCTTGGCACTGGTTGGTGCATGGCTAGAGGTGAGTGAGGGATGCAGCCACGGCCCCATGGAGAGGAACTCTTTCAACTCCAGGGCTTCCAAAGTGCATCTTTATGTACATTCCAGCACACACTACCTCCTTTATTTCAGCAACATGGGCAGTATAACCACACAATCATGTTGTGAATGTTGTGGTTTGTGAGTGTGGTCCTGTGTAGTTATCCCTCTTATATGAGATGAAATGTTGTTATGTTTTGTGGGGATTTGCAGAATTGGGAGCCTATTATCTAATTGTAACCTTACTATGTAAAGCATGTTCACCATCTGTTCACATGTTTCTAGTTTAGAGAACATGATCCAGGAAAGTGAATAGTCTCATCATGACTTCAGTGAGAATAGGGAATGTGATTTTAATAAGTCTGATTATGGCTGATGTGAAGAGCTACAGACGGCTGATTAAATTGAACAGAGAGACAACATAGTGATTAAATAAGGTTTACCAAGATCGTAATGAAAAATAAATCAGAGAGACATTCCAGGAGGGAAAGCTCCTCTCAGGTACCCTGAAACAGGTGAAATGGGTCAACCTATCATTAGACACCTTACCTCCCAAGTGTCCCTCTTTTAGAAGGCCTGCCCCTCTTTTGAGTCATGTCATTTGTTCTCATTTGTCCCTCTTTAAGGTGTAACATGCAGGTCTGCATCAATAAATGATTAATTTCCCTATTTAAAGTGTTGAAATTGTTGTAACTGTTACAACCTATCTCCTACCTATCGCTCAATGGGGAAAATGTCCCTCTTTCCCACCCTGTAAATTTGGTAGATATGGACATCCGTGACAGCGCATGGCTAAGATCAGCCGCCCCCCATGTGGCTACCCTGATCCTGATGTGTGCTTGTGCTGGAAGGCACTCATATGCCAATACATGCAGAGCAGGGATGCTGGGACCTTGAAAGATAGGCGAAGGGCTGGAGCTGTCTGTCCATGTTTGTTAAAGAGAAAATTAGGGTTGGCCAAAAAACAAGTGATTTTCACGTCTATTCACCTGGAGGCATCAGGATTTGGGATGCCTCGCTGTGTGAAACCCCCAAGGGATGTTGGTATACATATCTTACCAGCACTCTTACAGTACATGCACGGCTTTCCTACAATCAGCCTTAGAACCACACATATCCATGAGTGGTTATAAAAGCTGAATAGAGTGATAGCCACTCATGGCTTCCCTTCAGCTTTATGCGCTTGGAGCCAGTCTGATACTGCTGGCACAAAAACACATAAATAAGTATCATTGCAATCTTAGGGATTTTATCTGAGTCCTAAAGACTGATGATTTTGGTCTATTTTATGGTTAAACATGGATAGTGCCAGTGGCAACTCTTCATCCACCCATTTTTCTCATATGGCCCGTTATAGACTGCCATCGACGTGGCACAGTGCTGTGGCTGGGGTCCCATGATCTGTGAGCACTGGGGGTCCGATCATGGCTCTAGTGCCACATTACAGATAGATCTTTAAATGTACCCGGGGGCCCCTGCCTGACCCAGGGCCCCAGGCAATTGTCTGTGCTGTCTGGGCTAAATGCAGGCCGTGCAAGCAATAGCAATAATAGGGAAGCAAGTTGCTCACCTGATGCCTGTCCCATGTGCCTCTTCCACATTTTCTGCAGTGCAGGTCTCCAAAGTTTAGCATTCTTTCAATTACATTTTTTCTTGGCCACACAAAAATGTAGTCTAACAGCCACTCTACAGCAGAGCATTCACAGGACTCATAAAGCCATGTCGTGACATGACTTTCCCAGCTTAACAACACCCAGAAAATGAAGAAAAGGCAGTGGCTTTACTTAGAACACAGAAGGCATGTACGTGCAATCAGAGATTTTTATATGCATTGAGTGTTTCAAGTACAATGCTGTGTTTGTAGACACACAAATCACAAGCCCTGACTCTTAGGAAATGACAGGCACTGAAACTAAAGATGGGCCAGGGCTTGTGACTTGAGTATCTGAAGACATGAATGTATTTAAATGTTAATCAAATGTGTATTTTTTCTATAGCGTATCATATATTATATTATAAATTATAGCCATCGTTCAAACAACTTTAAAGGATTTTGACCATCTCAGGTTGTGTTCCGTTTTCCTGGGGCATCCCAATTTCCCACATCAAAACTAACCTTTGCACCAGTTCCATGGCATGATTACATTTCATCCAATCAGCGCTCCAGCATGGGGAGTGTGTCTTTTAGATTTCAGGGCTGGCCTCAATGGGTTTTGGGATTTAAAACTGGAACAGTTTGGGCTGTTGTGTCAGTGCCAGTGATAATATTCATTGATAATATCCATTGACATTCGTGCACCTTGAAGATTTAGATCATTTGCAAAAATCGAATGCATATATGCTTAACCTGTCCATCTGATATGGCCCCCTGACCTGCTGTGGAGAAAGTGGGACGGTTAAATACGGTTAAATAGAACTGGCGTGTAAAGGTAAATAGAGGCTCTGTAAGGATGAGAGGTTACAAGGAGAGTGATATAGGAGGGGCCCACTGGCAAATAGAGGTGGCTGCTGTGGCTTGGAGGAACATGGTGACAAACCCCCTGGGTGAAATCTCTGGCACCATGACAAGATAAGAGTATTTTTCTATATTTAATTGTATGTTTAGCATTGGTAGGCATTTAGATGGGCTGAGTATTGGCAATACAGTTATGATTTGGGATTGTTCAGATGATGGGCTATAAATATGGTTATGCTATTTAAAATGAAAAAATGTGAAATTCTGAACCTATTCATTGTGGTCTGCAACCAGTTTTCAAATCGCTTATATGGCCCACACCCTGCAAAATGTTGTGCACCCCTGACCTAATGTAACCCTCACATGGCTAGCAGGTGGTGGGGCGGCGAGCAGGCTTTCCTTGGATTGGTGACTGTTGTAAGTTGTCCTGTGCAAAACAGCAGGAGTGTACCTTCCAATGGAGCCTGCCCCACCCCTCTCCATATGAGTCAGGGTCATGGGTGGAGTTTCTGGGAAAAGAGCCTAAGCCTTTAAAAGCTATGCAAAGAGTTGACTCATTGGAAAGAGCTAGAGGATTGAGCTAATGTGTGTGGAACAAATTTTATGTAAAAAAATGTGTTATTTCCTACATCTTATAAGCCAGTTTAGCTATGATACTTTCTATTAGAAGCAAATAACCGTGTACAGACTGGAGGATAAATGACGCGGACTGTAGTAACCTTGCTTCTATCACAGTCCTTTGTTATATCTGTTGTAAAAGAAAATAAATATAGTCAACCAACACAGTAAGCTGCACAGATACAGTTCAGGAACACCTCAGTATTTTTAGCAGTTTCAGTGTTCCTGCTTCAACTGAACTAGATAGGAACCCTTTTCTACTTTTCGTGAAATAGTTGTGGCACTCATAAAATAAAGGAATGCCTAACCTTTGCATGACTGCCAGGATGGCAACAGATGCGCACTTCACATTTATATGTCCTCTTTAATCTATTTCCTGCAGCCCACATGATAACCATTTCCTGTATGTCACTAACAATGGTCTAGCTCGCCTTGCTTTAAAGCTGAACTCTAGCCAGTTTCATACTTATTGGGGCTGATTCAGCACCAGGTGCAAAAAGTGTACTTTGGAGTAAAAATCGCACTTTTGGGTTGATTCAGCATCAGGTGCAGAATTGCCACTTTGGAGTAAAAAATCAATAGTCTCTTTTTATATGTGGTGCTGAATCAACCTCTAAGTAGACAGAAGAGAATAGCATGCCAATGCCATTTACTTTCATTGTCTATGTAGGGTGATGGTAAAGGTGAGTATCAACAACTAGAAAAGGTAAGAACCCTCTCAAAGAAGTAGCTATGCGAGAGAAAGGATTTAGTTGATTTACATAGAGGTAGTTTCCCCATAGAACACAGTGGTAGTTGATAGTAAGAGCTAATTACTCCATCAAACCACTTGATGGCAGGGTAAGAAATGGAAGAGTGATGTAGAAAATAGGATATAATGATTTGTAGAGTTTCACTTAAAGACAGGAATGATTAAAAAAAAAGAGGAAAAAGACATAATGCATCTGCAACAGTAGATACTGTGTAGGAGCTGGACAGGAAAATAAGGGAAGATAAAGCTAGGAAGGACTTTATGGGGGTTCCGTGTTCTTCTATGTTAAATTCTAAGGATGGGATCCTGATTAAACTAAGTGCTGACAATGATTCAGTATCATTCATGCAGATGGGGCAAGTGAGTTTGGGGGAAGTATTTTTTTCAAATGTGCCAGGCTGTTGGCCCGGTTTAAGCCAAGGAGTGACCTGCTGAATTACTATAGAAGCTGAAGCCTTAATACTGGGTTTGGCCGGAGTATCTGTTGCTGGTGTGCATTGTGTGATCTTCCCTGCTGACCTGCTGCTTGAATAAAGAGACTGATATTTTGCAACCTGGAGTGTCATCTGTGGAAGCCAGCGTACTCAATAGTAAGTGCACCTCACCACATTCCAAACACCCACCTGAGTCACCCTACCCTAGGTCCAAGAACCCCTCTGGCTCCTCATACCCTTTGCCACTGTCCCTGCAGAGGGGCCTTACATCTACCTAAGGGTCAAATCAGCACCAGGCGTAAAATATTTCATTTTCATACTTTACCTACAGTGCAATTTTTACTCCAAAGTACACTTTTTCAAATGGTAAGGAATGATAAAAGCGTGGTAATGCAGAGCATAAGGTGAGAGACTAAAAGACTGACAAAAATGTACCTAGAATAGCAGGCGAGAGCTTGGAGTTTAATGATTTTCACTGGAGACCCTCCAAGAAAGCACAGACTGGGCTGCAGGTACTACCAGGGTCATGCAACTGATAAACTAGCATGCTAATGACCCAGATCATATCAGTAGCTGGGAATGTTGAGCAGACCAAGCTAAAGAGCCAGAAAGTAACCAGCCAGAATTGAAGGCACGTATCAGAGTTTCTTAATCAGAGAAGAAGCCTGTGTATTGGGCTAGTAGCATAATTTGAGGGGGTGTGGCGGCACCAAGGCCCAGAAGGTCAAGCCCCAGGAAGCCCCATTTTTCCAAGATTGTAAACACAACTGCACACACTTGTTCACAGGTCAAAATTCCCAGTGCTAATGTGTAAACGTTTGCATTTGCATAGCTCCATGTCCATCAGAGCAGGTGCACACACAAAAGACCTATAAATAGGAACCAGTAGCAGTTGGTCTTCTTGCAATCCATTCCATCTGGAATATGTTTCCTGGACTTCTCCACGTGCATGACTCAGCTATCCATGATCTTCCAGACTGCTGTTCTGCGTTTGTCCCTGACAATTTTTTGTGCTACGAGCCAGTGGCATAACTAAATGTGATGGGGCCCTGGTACAAACATTAAATGGGGTCCTTTTCATGGCTTATACTAAAATAAACTTTATACTGTAGTAAACTTTTTTGCACCACCTTTGCTTCTTGCACCATCTGGACAGGCTTTGTTAGCAACAGCAGGGGGGTCATCCTACTACATAAGTATTGCACTTTTTGTACTTAGTTGCATTTCATTATCGACCAAGGGGAAGTTCAGCACCAGGACTTCAGCACTTCTTGCACCTAGTGCTAAAGTAACCCTACTGTCATGTCTTGAAGTATTTTTTCCAATCTGAAGGAAGAACCTCAACGGTGACAGAAGCGTCATCTAAAAGGAAAACCATTATTTTGTGCTGTTCCCACCAACAACCCCCACTATATCCATGAACTTCCTGCATTTGCTGACCAATAGGAAACAAGTCTAGTGTGTGTGTGTGCAGAAGGACTGCAGCCAGTGCACATCTGCATACCTCCTTACAGTTGTGTATGCACAGTTGCCATCAAATGCATTGTTCACCACACTGTGTACTAGTAAGAATGTTCCTTTTATACACTGATATTTGGTCAGCTCTCATCTGTTCTTGAATCTGCCTCTGTGAACCCCTTTGAGACCTTCTTTATCGGCGCTCTCAGGTTTCGGACTTCCCCGGTTTTACGCAACGACTACTATGCGCCCTTACTGTCACCCCCGACCTCTGCTCTGTTCTTGGACCACCTCACTTTGCTACTTTGCTGACATTAACAACTGCTAGGTATAGAACTGGGAAGGATTAGGGCTCTCCTGTAGTCTGGGACTCAAGATGGCAGTGCAGGATAAGAAATCATAAGGAATAGACCATTAAATAGTTTAGAGTATGAATTTAACTTATATGGTTAGGTTATAGGTTATATGTTTGAAGGTTAAAATTATGAGGGGATAAACAACAGGCACTGAGGACTGGTTTAGACAGGCCTCATGTCAATCATGTTTGCAGCATGTGCACCATGTAATATGGTTGTTAGATTGTTTAGAAGGGGCTGTACTAGTGGCTTAAAAACTCTTAGGCCCTTATTCATGAAGGTATAGCGTCAGGTAGTGCCTTGTAAATGACAGGTAGAGACAGGTAGTGACAGGTGAACGCCGGACACGGCACGCAATTACACATTTATCAAGCAGAATCTGTTGAGCGACTGGGATAACGCCATGTAGCATCCGATTCATCATTATCCCAGCGTACAGCGCCGGCGTTCAGCCTTGCAGAGAGCCACGTATTACCTCTCACTACCTGGCGCTCTCCCATACATTTCAGTGGACATTCTTTTATTTCTCTTTAAACAGGGTTTTTGTTTTCTTTTTTTTTTCTTTTTTTAATCTCAAATAATGTTTGGATCTTTCCTGTCCGTGAAAAAGCCATTTTTTCACTTTTTTAAACATTTTATATATTTATGCAGAATTGATATTACAGGTCTGGTCTGGTGTTCATGTGATAATGTTATAACAATGTAATTCCATATGTTTTCGCTTTGTTACTAGTGGATACATGTTCAAAAACTGACTTTAATCACACAGCCTCCGGCGCTCTGGGCTTCAGAGAAGCATTTTTGAGCGCCGGAGGTGTGTGAGGCTGTTTTTTGATGAATATGCTGTGAGTCAGTCGCACTGACCAGTCGCTAACATGCGCTCCCATACAACGCTGTACTGGTCATATAGCGACTCCCCACAATGTATTCATGATTGCTGCACAGCGACTGAGTCGCTATGAACTAGCGACCCACGGCCACACACACGCGACTACTAGCGGGCACTCTGAAATGCCTGCTACAGGCGCTCATCTGTCGCTACCTGGCGTTAGTGATGAATCAGCCTGCCCGTCTTTAGGATGTCTTGTAACTAAGAGCTGTAGAGCCGTAGCACTAGATTTCTAGAACTAGAAAAGGTACTGGAAGATAAGTGGAGGCCCAGAAGGCCTGGGTTGGAACTGCTGTTGAAGAACTACCATTGTTTTTTTTTTTTTTTTTAAGTGGCACGCCTGTCTTTGATGCACTGTGCTTTAAGTAATCAGGGACTATTTCCACACTTACATCCCCTCATCCCTCCTAGGTGCAAAGCACACCCGCTCCTTGCTCCACCACCACTGATCAGGTGCATGTAGGCTTAATTAGGTTTGGCAGTCCCATCACTGGGTGCTCCTATAACCCGTGGTGTCAGGGGCCTACATCGGGGAGGCCGATTCATTAATAGCACCAGGTAGCGACAGATGAGCGCCAGTAGCGTGATTTTCACAGCGCCAGCTAGTATTCGCTGTGCTTGGCCGGGGTTTGCTTGTTGACAGCGACTCAGTCGGTGTGCGGTAATGTTGAATACGGGGTTAGGAGTCGCTGTTTCACAGGTTCCGCGTTGTATGGGTGCGCCTGACAGCGAATGGCCAGAGCGAACGGCTTGCTGCAGATTCATTAACAAATCACGCTCAAAAATTTCTCGCGCTGTGAATTCCTTGTTTAAACCCCAGAGCGCTGGCGGCGATGTGTGTAAAGTAGTTTTTAACCCCCAAACAACCATTTTTTTTATGTAAAATTTATACAAGTTTTTCTAAACATTTTGTAATATGAATACATGAATATCAGACCTGTAATATCAATTCTGCACAATTTTTATTTATTTATTTTTTTTACTTAAAAAAAAATCCTAACATTGCAGAAGTGGTCACAGAATTTTTGACATTTAAAAAAAAAAAAAAAAAAAAAACATTAATAGCAATTAATTATGATTATTTAAAGATTGCTCCATTGAAATGCATTGGACCACGCCAGGGAGCGCCAGGTCATACCTGTCGCTGTGATGGGATTAGTAGCGGCGCTGTTCGTTGCAGTCGGCTACATGATGAATCCCGTGCTAGCTGACGCTCTCGCCGGCGCTAGCCTCATTTAGCGTGATAAATGCGTCATTGTGACCGCCGCCGGGCGTACTTGATTCGGTAGCCGCCGTTAGCTGGCGGTACCTGGCGCTCGTCAGACACTACCTGGCGCTAGCCCATGATAAATAAGGCCGCTAATCTTGTTCTAGTTTTTATCCAAGAAGACACAGGCAGTACCATTTGCAGCTGCTGATTTTTTTGGCAAGAAAATTCCACATTCCAATAAATAATTCTCATATTTCAAGTTCAGGCTGTACTCCTTTCCAAACTTTAAATGAGATCCAACTGTTTTATATACTAAAAAAAACTCTGGAAACAGTATAAACAGATTCCTACAAGTTTGTGTTGAAATGTAATGGAGCTCAGGGAAGTTTAATATCTTTGGTATAAACCTGCTCCCACGGGTGCCCCAGTTCAAAACTGAATATAGGGGAGGAGAATGAATTACCTGTTACAGCGCCCCCGAGGTGCATGGTTGACAAGTGAGGCACATGGCTGTGCACTGGCAGGGAGCATGTTTTACAGGATGAAAAACATCTAAACATTGTTCAATTCAGTAAAGGAAAAAAAAAAATTATGCTGTCTGATCAGTATGAGGAAGGATCTTTTCCCTTTTTGAAGCACACATTTGAAGTCATGGGTCAGTGATTGATTATGTTATAGCATAGCTAAAGAACATGGGCACAATTATATTATTATTTGTATTCATGGGAAGACATTCCCTAAAAATGAGCCCTATTGCATGGACAGATTATTCATCTTCATCTAAAGTTGTTTTAGGCTGTACTTCTAAGATTTAAAAGCAGCATTCCCACAGATGGCATACACAGCCACCATACACAATAGAATCTAGTACAGAGATGGGTTGCTTTGTGGTTCATTAAAATTCATATAAAATGATAGTAACTTCAAGTATGGAGGTGATTATACTCCTCTCAATTCCAGCAATATAAACTCAATGTAGCTAAAGCAAAGGATACGATTTAAATCCAATCAGCCATGTCCTAACCCCACAGGAAGAATCATCCAAATGCAACAAAAAAAGAAAACAGCAGACTGTGGGGTTTATTTAAGAAACGCTAAGGCCACGTAGTGCGAGATAAATATCAGGTCCCAGTGCAAAAAGTGTATTTATCAAGTCACAAATCCATAGTGCCAGCGATAGGATGAGTGCCAGTGCTGGTGCATGTGCCATGGGATCCCTGGGCTGTTTTCCTGGATTTTTTTTAATGCATTTTAGGCACTTTTGTGTTGCGCTGAAAACTTGTGATTTGGGCCATGAAAAAGCTTTGACATGTCATGTCAAGTGCTTCCAAAGCAATTCCCATTTTTTTAACAAAAAAAACTTCCTTGACCCTTAAAAATAAAAAATGGGGATTACAACAGGCACTGTGTGTTTGGAATCACGTTTTTTGAGCGCCCATGCAAGCGCTATTTATTTCTTTCTTAAATCTTTACTACTTGCTGCGCTCCCGGCTGGGGCTAGGTGTCACATAGGCATATACAAGCCGTGCGCTGCCAACACTGCCTGGCTGGGAATGCTACAGCTGATAGCGCTGGAAGGCTGAAGCCAGCATTGCGGTATGGGTACTGGCGAGAGTGTCGGAAGAGGCGCACAAGTGCCGCCTGCACCATTTGTAATAAATTACCCTACACTCTTTATTGTGTTAGTGTTATCTAAAATCAACAAACACAGGCAACTCTTAGCGCAATTCCATCTCTGGACTGGAGTATACACCTGGCTTGCCTTCCAGCGGTTCTGCAGAGGCTGTGTTGGGTGTTGCGGATAACGTAGACAGAGTATGTATCTCACTTGTCTTCTACGGAGGCCACTAGAGAAACCTCGTTCTTGGCTGCTGTGGCTTGAAGAAGCTGCAAAAGCACATTGATGTCGATTGTTGTGGACAGCATGAACAAAGTCTGCATTTCTCCTGTATGCTAGAAAACGAGTGCCTTGTTGCCTGCTGCAGATGACATAGACGGAGTATACAACTTTCCTGTCTTCTAGAGAAGAAACAAAAGCAACACGTTAGTCTTTTCGAGGCACACATTTGAAGTCATGGGTCAGTGACTGATTATATTATAACATACATAGCCAAAGAACATGGGCACAATTATATTATTTGTATTCATATTAAGACATTCCCTAAAAATGAGCCCTATTGCATTTTTCAGAAAAAAAAAATATTATAAGACCTGTCTTATTTTCAGGAAAACAGGGTATGAGGGCCAGGTTGAATTTTTGGCTATGGGTCCACTTTAGGGGTAATTTCAGCTTGGTGTTCAGAGACACTGACTAAGAGGTAATCTTGGCTCTGCTCCTGGGAGTGATTCTTTTGGATGGTGTACAGGGTCCTAGTGGTTGGTAGCTGTTGACAACACAGTGTCTATGTGCATTTCACTTGTAATCTGGAGAAGCTGCAGAGGCACCTTGTTGGTGGTTGTTGCAGACAGCATGGACTGATTATTCATCTTCATGTCTTTGGTTGTTGCAGATAGTATAAACAGAGTATACATCTAAAGTTGTTTTAGGCTGTGCTTCTAGGATTTAAAAGCAGCATTCCCACAGATGGCATACACAGCCACCATACACAATCTAGTACAGAGATGTGTTACCTTGTGGTTCATTAAAATTCATATAAAATGATAGTAACTTCAAGTATGGAGGTGATTATACTCCTCTCAATTCCAGTAATATAAACTCAATGTAGCTAAAGCAAAGGATACAATTTAAATCCAATCAGCCATGTCCTAATCCCACAGGAAGAATCATCCAAATGCAACAAAAAAAGAAAACAGCAGACTGTGGGGTTTATTTAAGAAACACTAAGGCCACGTAGTGCGAGATAAATGTCAGGTCCCAGTGCAAAAAGTGTATTTATCAAGTCACAAATCCATAGTGCCAGCGAGAGGATGCTGCTGTGGCTTGAAGAAGCTGCAAAAGCACATTGATGTTGGTTGTTGCGGACAGCATGAACATAGTCTGCATTTCGCCTGTATTCTAGAACTAGTGCCTTGTTGTTGGCTGCGGCAGATGGCATAGACGGAGTATACAACTTTCCTGTCTTCTAGAGAAGAAACTAAAGCAACACTGTTGCAGACAGCATAGGGAGGGTTCACATCTCACTCATCAATCTAGAGAAATCACAGAGGAACCCTGAAGTTGATTGTTGCGGACAGCAAAGACGGAGTATTCATCTCTCCTGTCGTCTTGAGAAGTCTCAGAAGCACCGTATTTTTAGTTGTTGCAGACAGCATTGATGGAGTGTACATCTTGTCAGAAAAGCTATAAAGACAGTACATTGTTGGTAGTTGCGAACATCATAGATCGGGTAATCATCTTGCTTGTCTTAGAGAAGCCACAGAAGCAGGTAATGTCTGCGCAAGGCAAACAGAGGTAAGTAGCCAGCAGCCAGATCACCCCGGGGACTTGTTTGCTTTGGGTCACGGGGAATACACATGGAATAACCTCATGTGTATACTCTGACCAGAAGTAAAATATAGACAGGATAAATAAAAGTAGGAAAACACGATATTGCCTAAATCCATATTATTATCAAAGACTACTTGTAAATATAATAACAAAAATAAATCTTCCTAATTAAGGCCTCAATGGGCCTATTTATCTAATTATCATCCCCTAATTAGACATAGGCCCTTATTTAACAAGGGATAGCGACAGGTAGCGACTGGTGAGCAGCCGGTAATGACGGGCACCGCCACGAGAACGCCGGCTCCCCACCACAATCACACATTTATCAAGCCAATCCTGCTTAGCGACTGAGGTAGCGCCATATAGCGACTCATTCATCATTATTCCAGCCTCAGCCCACAGCGCCAGCGTCCGACCTTGAACAGCGGCAGGTATGACCTCTCGCTACCTGGCGCTATCCAATGCATTTCAATGGAACAATCTTTAAATATTCATAATTAATTGTTATTAATTTTTTTTTTTTTTTTTATGTGAAAAATTCTGCCATTTTAGGTAATTTTTTTAAGGTAAAAAAAAAATGTACAGAATTAATATTACAGGTCTGATATTAATGTATTCATATTACAAAATTATTTAAAAAACTTGTTTTTTTTGGTTTCCAAAAATATGGTTGTTTGGGGGTTAAAAAACTACTTTTAACCCATCGCCGCCAGCGCTCTGGGGTTTAAACATGCATTTTACAGCGCGAGAATTTTTTGAGCGTGATTTGTTAATGAATATGGTGGGAGCTGGTCGCTAGGGCCAGTCGCTATCATGCGCTCCCATACAGTGCGGAACCTGTCAAATGGCGACTCCTCACCCAATATTCAACATTACGGCAAACCGACTCGGTCACTATCAACTACCGAACAACAGCCAAGCACAGCGACTACTAGCGGGCGCTCTGAAAATGCCGCTGCAGTCGCTCAACTGTCGCTACTTGCCGCTATTAATGAATCAGCCTCCCCGTAAGTGATGTAGATATTGTATGTGGATAAGCAGTCTAGTAACTGAAAATGAAGATTTTACCCGCACAGCAATGAATATCCCACGGTAATATAAAACTGGATGCTGGCTGTATATCTGTTGAGCGGCTGATTTTGGAGGTTCTTTAGTCTGTGCTGGCAGCCCATTTTTGGTATATTGATAAGCAGTCTAGTAGTATCCCTGTATAGATCCCCCATTTTTTACCCCGATGAGGTCCGATGGTACAGTTGTAAATTAATGTATATAGTCTTTTTTATTAATATATTCACAAGTAGTTGTTCTGCTGTGAACTTGGAGCTATACATTGTATGAAATCTTGAATGCGAATACTAAATCACTGTGTCAGTTCTATCAAACCAATCTGATTGGCAGCTTTCCAAGGGGATTTTGTACATATGATGTATCTTTATTTTTGTTACATACGTCTTAAAGGGATCAAAACCCTTATTATTGCCCTCCCCACCTCAGTACCGCAGCTTGGCGGTGGCCTGGCTTTCAAATAAAAACATTTTTTCCCCCTGCTGAAGCCACACCCAGTGGCAAATTTCAGATTGCTGATCTTTTAGATTCCAGGGCTGGCCATCAAGGGTTTTCATCCACTTTCAAGGCTTAAAACTCAAATACCTTCCAAAGCCGGTCCTGGAGGCAAAAAGTCTCCAGAGACAGACTATGTGCCCCTAGGGCATTCCAATTTGGGATGCTTCGCTGTGTGAACCACCATGCATGCCTAAATTACTCACCTTTTCAATGAGAGTGCAGACCCTTTAGCAACTGGAACACAAGACTGTGATCCCTTAATCTGAAGAGGCTGAATTATTGCAGGAGCGGTTGAACCTGTGAGCTCAGGAATGTAAAGTGTTATCTCTGCCTCAGCAAATCAGATTATTGTAAAGCCAGTCAACATTGGAGTCAACATTGCTAAGGTAAACACATTGTTACTAGAGAAACAGTTTATATGTATAACACAGAGTTGTAAACAAATAGAAAAGAAAAGAACAGATAAGCTCAGCACCTTGAGGACATCATGTTGGCACACAGTAATGGAAACGTTAAAAAATGAAATAACACCTGTATTTTTTAAGTAAAAAACACTGCTCTGCCTCCTTGGGTGCACCCATGAGACACATCTTGCTTCTCCTCCAGAAAAGCTGCAGATGCACTTGGTGTGTTGGTGTGGACTGCACAGATTGAGAGAGGCCACCAGAGGCACTTTGTTTTTTGCAGAAAGTAACAGCAGGGTACAAATCAAGCTTGTCTTCTAGAGAAGACAGGGAGGCCGACAGCATGGATGGAGTAAGCGTCTAAGAGGCCGATTCATTAATAGCGCCAGGTAGCGACAGATGAGCGACTGTAGCGTGATTTTTTCAGCGCCAGCCAGTATTCGCTGTGCTTGGCCGGCATTAGCTTGATGACAGCGACTCAGTCGGTGTGCGGTAATGTTGAATACGGGCTGGGGGGTCGCTGTTTCACAGGTCCAGCGTTGTATGTGAGCGCCTGACAACGAATGGCCAGAGCGAACGGCTAGCTTCATATTCATCAACAAATCACGTTCCGAATGTGCTGTCGCTGTCCATTCCTTGTTTAAACCCCAGAGCGCTGGCGGCGATGTGTATTAACTAGTTTTTAACCCCTAAACAACCATATTTTTTGAATGTAACATTATACATGTTTTTAGAATCATTTTGTAATATGAATACATTAATATCAGACCTGTTTGATCAATTCTGCACTTTTTTTTTTTAATTTTTTTTTTGACTTAAAAATAAATCCTAACATTGCAGAAGTGGTCTTCGATTTTTTGACATTAAAAAAATAAAAAAAAAATAAAAAAACAATTAATTATGAATAATTATAGATTGCTCCATTGAAAAGCATTGGACATCGCCAGGGAGCGACAGCTCATACCTGGCGCTGTGAGGGAGTTTGCAGCGGCGCTGTTCGGTCCAGGCGGCTTCATGATGAATGCCGCGCTAGCCGTCGCTCTCGCCGGCGCTAGCCTCATTTTGCTTGATAAATGCGTCATTGTGACCGCCACCGGGCGTACTTGAGTCGGTAGTCGCCGTTAGCTGCCGCTACCTGGCGCTCGTCAGACACTACCTGGCGCTATCGCTTGATGAATAAGGGCCTAACTTGCAGCCTGAAAAAAGCTTGGAGAGCCTCAGGAGGGCTTGGTTGGTGGTTGTGCGACAGTGTGGCCAGAAAGCGCGTCTTGCTTGTTGCTGGAAGTGGGATGTAGCTTGGATGCATTTGTCCCATTAGCCTGTTAACCCATCTTCTGGAGCCAGTATGTTTGGCAGCCAGAGATCCCCCCTCCCTCCATGGGCAGTGAAGATCTGGATCGGTTGAGCTGGTGTTCAGACCTTTCTGCCTAAGACATACTATGGAACTTTTTGTTCACTGTTTAAACTGAAAAAACAGCAACAGAGCAGTTGTTTATGTTAGGTGCTCAAGGGGCATATATCAAAATGGACCCCTGCCTCCTGTGATTGTACACAGATGGCGTGCCATGGCAGGAAGCAGTCCAGTTGAAACAGTGTCTATAACACTGAACATGCATTGAGGACTCCAGGTTAAAGGGGACCTTACGGTAAATCCAGCTATGTGTCCCAAGAAAACACTGGAGGTGGATTTAGGCAGCAAGAACAGCTACTCATAAAAACATTTTTTGAAGTTTTGAAATCCCTGTAGTACATTTAAGCAGCTAAGTTTATGTAACCTGGGATCAGCTTGCTCATTTTTCTGGTCACCGTATACCAATATGAACAGGGGCTTTGTGACAGGGATTATGCCAGGGAAATGGGAGGGGGCCCTGTCTGACTGCACACATACCAAAGGTAGCACAACCTTT
This sequence comes from Gastrophryne carolinensis, assembly GCA_027917425.1. Taxonomy (NCBI): domain Eukaryota; kingdom Metazoa; phylum Chordata; class Amphibia; order Anura; family Microhylidae; genus Gastrophryne; species Gastrophryne carolinensis. The sequence continues at coordinate 241,413,849 of CM051235.1, read as the reverse complement.
TACCTACTTTCCTAGGCAATTGACTGCAAGAGTTACTGCAGTGCCAGAGTATAGAAACAAATGCACACTACGATGGGCATTATTATTTATTATTGTCTATTTATAAAGCGCCATCATATTTCGTAGTGCTGTACAAGGTAAGAATTACATGGATGTAAGACAAGTACAATATTTATACTACAACAATGACAACTGCATATAATACACATGGGCCTTGATTCAATAAAGTTAGAAAAAAATTCTCATGGTAGTAAAAGATTCAGTTCATGAGAAAAAAGCCTGAGAATTTCACTGTTACTGTCACCAGATAAAAAGACAATGAAAGTCAATGGTACTTTTTTACTACTAAGAAAAGTAGAGAACTGTTTACTCCTTTCTACACTGTAGTAAAAGCTGCCATTGACTTTCATTGTCTTTTTATCTGGTGATTCAGTAGCAGTGACATTCTCAGGCTTTTTTCTCATGAATTATATTTTTTAGTACCATGAGAATTTTTTTCTACCTTTATTGAATCGAGGCTATGGTATTGTAAGTCAGATGTAACAAAAGAGTAACTAAACACATAGATGCAGGAATACATTAAGAGAAAGGCCATGGCCTTGTGAGCTTAATATTGAAAGGATTGTAAGCCGTACACTGACGTCACCTAACTGCTGAGTTTTTAAGAAAAAAGTCCACCCACTCCCAGTGCCTCAATTATACTTGACTGGTAGTTCTTGAAAAAACAGACAGGGATGGGCCCTGTACTTTAAAATAAAAAATCATAAAGGGTTTTTTTAATATGATCTATTCCACAGGCAGCAAGAGGGGTGGGTTAGAGACCTTGTGGACCAGAGTTGCCAGAATGGTTTAGGTGTGCTTAAAATTTAAACGACATGACTGAGCCCAATATGGGGGGATGAGGGGCCTGGCGTGGTGTCTGACACAACTAATAGGGGCCCTAACCTATCTGCGTTCTGTCCTAACCACAAGGATGCGTTCTGTCCCCCCTCCTCTTCTTCATATACACAAATGACTCCACAGGGTCCACAGACCCATCAATCAAAATCATCAAGTTTGCGGATGATACAACTCTGGTAGGCCTTATCAACAACACAGACGAGTCTCCCTATGGAACACAAATAAAAAATATGGTAACCAGGTGCGAAGAGAATAACCTCATCCTTAACATCCAGAAAACGGTCGAGCTGATTGTCGACTTCAGGCGGTCCCACCCAGCGCACCGTCCCATCTCCATGGGTAAGGATGAGGTCAATATCGCTACCAGCGCAAAATTCCTCGGCACGGTGATAACGGACGACTTGAAGTGGAGTAGGCAAGCCACCATTGTCCTAAAGAAGGCTCAACAGAGACTTTATTTCATAAGACAACTTGCAAAATACGGAATGTCTAAAAGGATCCTGAAGACCTTCTACATCGGTGCAGTAGGCTCACTCCTGACGTCCTCCTTCACTGCCTGGTATTGTGGGATCACTGCCAAGGACAAGATCAGGCTGAAGAGGATCACCAGGACTGCTGAGCGGATCATAGGATGTCCCCTACCTGACCTAGAGGAACAATTCAAGGAAAGGATCCGCTCAAGGGCAAAAAGAATAGTTGGAGACCCCACACACCCAGGTCACCCCTTCTTCGATCTCCTACCCTCTGGACGGAGGTACCGGGCTATCTCGTCCAGGACCTCTCGGTACAAAAACAGTTTCTTCCCACCAGCTGTTAAAGCACTAAATAACCAACTCTAAGAATCCTGCAAGAACTTTCGGTCCCCAGCGCATCACCAGTTAGTTAACAGAGTGTCGTATGTAACTAAAGCCCCTTGTATAATATGTATAACTAGCAAATGTTTAAACCCCATTGATGTATATAATATGTGTGTCTAGCAAATGTTCAAGCTCTATGGAGAACCCTCCTTCCAAAAAGTATTTTTTGTATATATTCTGTACCTACTTGGCGACCAATAAAGTATTCGTATTCGTATCTGCAGAAAACAGGATGGCTGGGCTAAAGTCACTCCCAATGGCCTGCTTGCCCTCCCCTAGAAGCTGCCCTGAGTGTCTTTATGCTGCCCCAAAGCAGGGGTGCACCTGTAATCAGGCCATGTGAGGCAGCCACCACCGGTGGCACTGAAAAGCGGGGTGGCAATCACTAGATCTGTTTTTTATCATTATTATTTTCACTCTCATTAGTGGTTCAATGGAAATTAGGGGCGCGCTTTGGCTCAGCGCTTCGGTCTAACCCCCACTCCTCGGATTGCTCTGTTGAGGAGTGGAGCTAAACGTCTTGGGGGGGGGGCACTTTTTATAGTCTGCCACGGGCAGCAGACAGGCTAGGTTCACCTCTGCCCCAACAACCTAAGTTCCAATGGCTGAAACTTAACAGGAATGTAAAGGTCCAGGCAGAAACAAAAAAAGTCTATACTCACCGGCAGGTCCAACATCTTCACACTTACCACTGACAGGAAGCCAGCTACTGGCCTCTCATGGAGGCATCTACTCCATTCATTGCAATGGAGGGGTCATCCCAAAGCGGGTTCTGCACACTGGCCTCCTCACATTCAATAAATGGATTAGGAGTGTTAGGGGAGGGACGTAAAGGTATATTGATGGATGCCACCTTTTCTGCCCAGCAATGTTGGATGGAATTGCTTGTTCTCTCTCATTGGTAAGATGCCTGAACCGCACGGAGGACCTATGGGTGAAAAGTTGAGTATAGACTTTTTTATGGTACTGCCTGAACAGGATATTTAAATGGTCAAGGGCATTCCAGGCAAAGGGTTACGTTACCCTGTTTCCTGCTCTCTCCATGCTGAATGCAAAGGGCTGCAGACCTAGTGAACTCCCTACCTTTTGCTGGGCCTCTTCAGCAGCGGAGGATACATGCCCCTGAGAATAAAGAGGCTTGGTAACGTTGCAAGGAAAGTGATATAAGAGGGCTATATTGGCAAACATAGGTGGCAGCAGTGGCTTAGAGGAACATGGTGACATTGATAGTGCAACACCACCCTGGGTAAAATGATAACAGTTTATTCTACATTTAATTGTATTTTTAGCATTGGTAGGCGTTTAGATGGGTTGAGTATTGGGGATACACTTATGATTTGGGACTGATGGGGGATCAGCTATAAATATGGGACCCATATATTTGGAGAGGTGAGGCAATCAGCATGTGTATTGCGAGCATGTGGGGATTGTTACATATAAATGTGGTAATGGGGTGGTGTGGTGCTCAAGAACCTATGAGTAAAACAAATCTATGAAGTTTTTAGAGTCAGTAGGTATCCGGATTGGTGTAGAAAATCTTTGTTATTTAAAGCCATACTTAACACAAATCCAAGTCCCGCGCTGGACTCGGATTGGGCGATCTCATAAGATTGTTAGCACAAGACTAGCAGCGGTAGCCTGTGCTGGATGAAAGATGAGTATAGTGTTTTTTTGGTTTTTTGAGAAAAGTATGACTTTAAAATAAAAAATCTGAAATTCTGAACCGATTAATTGTGGCCCGCTAACAGTTTGCAAAGCGCTTACGATTTTACTACAGGAAATGAATTAGCTATTATTATTAATTATTAGCTATTTATGACGGAGTCGAGGACTGATAAAATTGAGTCATAGTTGGGCTTCGGCTTATCTACTCCACAGCCCTGATGATAACGCTGCCCATAACACTTTAGCTACTGGAACACCAGGAAGAATTAAATCTAAGAGCTCAGGAATGTGGAGCATTATCTCAGCCTTAGCCAATAAGATGATTAGCAAACCAGTCTCTGTTATACACACTAAGCACACCAGTTTGTGTACTTTGCTAACAGTGGCATACATAGTCCTGATGGGGCCCCATAGCTGGCCCTATCAGCAGTAGCACCCCCTGGCGAACACTTACCGACTGGGACTGTGCAGGAGGTGATGGGCACTTGCACAGCGGAAGCAAGGGGGTAGGAGGCAGCATGGATGGATAGGTAATTATCTATGCTGGTTGGGCGTACATTCCCTAGAGGTGGTTTAGGTGGCTTCCCCCGGGTCCCCTTGTTCCACGGGCCCAGGGACATGTACCTGCACTGCCTCTATGGTACGTACTCCCCTGGTAAACACATTGTTGCTGGAGAAAACAGTTTTCTTTTACAGAGTTGCAAACAAATAGAAAAGAAAAAAAGAATGAAAAGTTCAGCACCTTGATGACATCCTTTTGGATCACAATAATAGAAACTGTGGTAGTATCAAACACCATATTCACACATTCATGTGCTTGAAAATGGATTGATTAAAGACAGTGGGTAAGTATTATTTGGGGAATTATCCATTAATGTGAAAATGGTGTTGCTATTCTCACTTTGGTCACTAGATGGGAGTATAGGACCACACATTTTATTCAGACTATTGGAATCTCATGTGGGATTCCCCTTTAGTGTGAGCCAGTTGGCATAAGATATTTGGGGAACAACATGAAACTGCTGAGATTGGTTGGGAGCTTTTTGGAGGGAAAAGCCCAAGCTAAAATGTATCGAGCAGATGTATTATAAGGTGAAGCCAGAGTGAGAAAGGGAGGGAGATCATCCATGCCATGCTACTGGGAACACTGGCGTAAGCCCCCTGTGTAAGAGGTCTTTTGTGGCTACTACAGAGATAAGGCCCCAGTGCAGTTGGAAGCGAGTAGAAGGACGTGGCTGTAATGAAGCAGAGCCAGTGAGAAGACTGAGGTACAGGGAGTCCACGCAGAGAAGAGAGTGGGAAGAAGCCCTGGGGGGCTCCTGGCGTTAGATGTCACAGGGGAGGCACCCCTTAGTAGTAGAGAGGATCCAAAGGAACCGACAGGCCACGCGGAAGAAGCCACTGTGTCTGGTAAAGTGTGGCTAACCCTGTCTGAGGCCCCTTTCCTACAGTGACTGTTGGACTAGAGGTTTCCCACGTGTTTTACTGGCAGCCAGACAGCCCCTCTGCTGACGTTGGGCAACCCCGCATCCCAGTCCCATAGACGGTTTCCACTACGAGGGGGTGCTCAGCTCAAAGTGGGGTGGTGGCCGCCCAAATACCCCTCTGGAAATAGGCCCACGTTTAATTGGGAAATACAATACTGCTTAGCTCCGATGTTGAAAAGTTCTGACAAGCAAGAGTACCTGTTGTCACCTGTGTCCTGCTTGAAGGACACAAGCCTATTTAACCCTTTCACTGAAACTTCCTGATAAGCAAGTGTACCTGTGTCCTGCCAGGAGGACACAAGACTATTTAACCCTTACACTGAAACTTCCTGATAAGCAAGTGTACCTGTGTCCTGCTTGAAGGACACACGCCTATTTAACCCTTTCACTGAAACTTCCTGATAAGCAAGTGTACCTGTGTCCTGCAAGGAGGACACAAGACTATTTAACCCTTACACTGAAACACCCTTATGAAGCAATTACGCCTGTGTTGTTTCAAGCGATTCAAGTTGATTTACTGTGAACTGTGAAATGAGAACAAAGAGTGGATATTAACTGTGTTTTGTACTGAGCTGTGCTGTGCTGAGATATGTTCCTTGGAAGTTAAAGCTGGCTTTTGTGAATGTAATATGAGCTGTATTGCTGACAAGTAAATAAAGTGGAGTTACATTGGGTAAGTCAACGCTGAGTGGTGTGGAAGTTTATCAGCCGACCTGTTGGATTGCTTTGCCTGTGAAATCTGCTGTTTGGATTACTTTAACTGTGCTCTTGACTGTGACACATCTCTGGAGAGTATACTTTAGGCTGACCTTTATTACCACTGCAGTCAGTGACTACCTGTGAGATAGGGGGTCCCCTGCAAGTTTTGATGCTGCACAACCAGGATTACGAAAATGGAGAAAAGGGTACCCCAAGCCGCCATAAGTGATGGCGCACTTTTATTTATACCACCACCTAAACCTACTTCACTTGGAAAATGATTTACCACTGGAAAGCTTTATGGAATGCCAGGACTTTGTTGATCTTTGTTGATTGTTAAAGACCCTTGGAGTTACAGATTGCCTGTTATGTGTGACCCTGATAAAATACAGTCAGATTGTGTTATTAGAGACCAGGATACAAGGGGTTATGTGTGCTCAAAGGTGAAAGACAGAGCCCAGAATGTTGCCAGGACATTTCTGGTCAGCTGTGATGCCTGCTGGGAGAGAGAATGCGTCTCTGAAAGGATGAAGCTTGTGCCCTGGAAGAAGGGTTGAGGATGGCCGTGTCCCAGCTTTGGGGATGCTATGTGGAGCCAATGTGCTGCTTTGACTAATGCCGGCTGTGGGTCAGGCTCGTGTGCTACGGTGACCTAGTTGAATGGTCGTCTGGAGATCCTGTACCATATGTGGGGCATGTTTGCATCGTTGTTCAGAGTCCCGGTGTCCCAGAACCTGGGAAGAGACTGTTCTCAGGAACCGAATAATGGCAACGCAGGCGAGCAAGCCTGTGCACCAAAGGTACTGTCTGCCCCATACCGTTTATATTCTCACCCATCAAGGTGGGATACCCTGAATGTTGACATTTATTTTTTTCATTTTTTTTTAAATTCCCTCATTTATTGGATGATGTGTAATTACATTTCCCTGCTTAAAGCGGAACAAAACCCACCAGCAGCCAGCCTGGGATCTAAAAGAGTCCATGGCCTGCTGTTGGCTTTCCCCCGGGCCTGGGGCGGGAGTGTGCACAAGGCCAGCGATACGGGGGATTCGGTAGCGCACAACTCCCCATTAAAGTCAATAGCCTCGATTCAGAGAGACAAAAAAAACTTCCGTTTTAGTTCCGATCTGTTTTTTTTTGTGAAATGTTTCCGTTCTCGTATGAGCGATTCTATGCATGCATTGAAAACCTTCTGTAAAGTTTCCGTCCGTTCGTACGGCAGATTACGAATTACGAGGATGTCATTTTCCATCCAGACTTTTCCGTTTCATTTTCACATGTTACAACGTAGGCTTTCGTTTTTGCCCTTTTCCCATCGTATCCTCCAACGAATCCTTTACGTTTCCCGTTCGATTCTGTTTCCCTTTTTCAATAAATATTCGTCCAGACGGAAATCCTTACGATCTTGCGCCTGCGCACTACAAACTTAACTCATTAAAGTGCTTGCCTACATATTTGCCACCCTCACTTCTACTACAATGTTTAGCTAAATCACTTAGCACTGTCCTCCATCTTCCCTTTTTGACCCTTAAAGCTCACCCAAATCACTTAGCACTATCCTCCATCTGCCCTTTTGGACCCTTAAAGCTCACCCAAACCACTTCTTGGTTAGGTTCTTCTTCCATTTTAGCCCCCTAAAACTTACCCAAATCACTTCTCGGTCATATGAATATTCATCTTTAAATATTTCTGGGCCCATTAGTTTTGTGTTAATGTATTTTGTAAATGAAATGACAATGTAAAAATTTTTTTTGTTCCATCATAAAATATAAAATTGTTAAAAATTTTGAAAATTTCAAATTTTAACAACTATAAAAAACAAAATACATAGCAATGGCAGGCCACTGAACATTATTCTTCATCTGTGGTCCCCAACGAGTTGCGCAGCTCCTGCATCTCGCCCACCAACTGAAGGACCCTGACACTCAGTTGTGCCACTCTGGCACGTGTGGTTCCTGTTAAAAAACGTAAATTAAAATATTGGTATAACCTTGTTGGGGTCATACTGCAGTGCTCCCCCCCCCCCCGTATGGTCCAAACACCTAAATCTGGACTTCAAAAGCCAGAGGGCCCTCGCCACCATGGCCCGGGTTTTGCATACTGCCCGATTAGAGAACCCCTGGCCCGCATTCTGCAGGCAAAGAACGGGCATCAGGAGCAAGGGCGAGTGGCACATCTTGCAGTTCCTGCAACCAAATATAAAATAATTACACAAAGCAAAGGTAACCAACTAAAACAAGAACTCATACAACAAATTAAGATTCAAGTTCAACAATCCAAATATAATTCACAAAGGACATAAGTCTAAAAAAATATAGCAATTATATGGATGTGTGGGAAAATAAAGGTTTACATGCTAAGGACTAATTAAGGTCAGCATTAAAATGCTTCTATAAGGCATACATGAAATGTATTGATTCAGGTATGCATTGCTATACAATTTATGGCCTCGGCCATGCTGATACATGCAATGCCTTGGTGCTAAAGGCGCGCAGACTCCTCCACATAGCCGCAAAACATGTTCAACAATAGCAATCCGAGCCCTCAAAGGTCTCGTAAGTGGATCGGAAATGAAACGGATTTATAGGGTGGTGATCCGTCGGAAATCAGCTCTCTGAATCAGACGGAAGCTCTCTGAATCAACGGAAGTTTTCTGAACGAACGGAAAATTTCCGATTTTGTTTGGAAAATGATCCGAACTAACGGAAATGTTCAGATTTGCTTCCGATCATCGGAAGCGCATTCTCGAACGTTCGTGCGAGTAGAAAATGGACGAAAAAAAGCAAAAAAATGACAAACACCCACCAAAACTTTCACAGACAGCTACGGAAGTCCGGACGGATGTGTCTCTGAATCGAGGCTATTGAGAGCCCTTTGCCAAAAGAGGTAAACACAGTAAACGGCTCTAATGGGCTGAGTGCACACACATGTGCCGCTGGAACGCAGAAGAGGTGAGGGTGTGTGTGTATGTGTGCCTTGCGCTAATGACACTGAATGTTGATGCCTATTTTTATTAAAAAAGTATTTCTGTTAACCTCTTTTATACCCCAAGCGTGATCCAGGAATTTGCTTTTTGTTCCTAAAGCAGGGTTGTTTTTGCCATGAAAGAGCTCTAATGTTTTGCTTTTCAGGAATAATATTTGCTGGCCTGTGTGATGTCTTTTGAACTTGAGTTGTTCCTAAAACAGTTTCAACTTTGTATTTTAGGATGTGCCAAATATGCATACCTCCCAACTTTTGAAAACAGGAAAGATGGACTCTGCAGAATTTTTTTTTGCAATTAAACCACGCCCTCAGCCATGCCCTTAAACCGGTCCTTCACTCTGAATAAGAGTCTATCTTATGTTTCCCCCACCCTGTACATACAGATTGCTCACATTAAAAATCATCCTACCTGCATCTACTGCATGTTATGAGCCTCTAAACATCCAAGATGGCGGCTCATGTAACATCAGGCAGCCTGCAAACAGGAAGTGCCTTCTGACTGTGCTGCTCTGCATTCTGGGATTGCTGACCTTTTCCTGACCCCAGCATTGCTCTGTCTGAGCAAAGCACAGCTATAACCCGCCCCCCTGTACTTTATCCCACTCTCCTCAGTAAGTGTGATGCTTCTGAGTCAAGATGGCGGCGCCCGTATCCTAAATTCCTGAACAGAGTTGCAGCCCAGTGGGGGAAAGAATAATAAGTAAGTGACTAAAAACTTAAAATATATTAATTTTAGATGCTGGAGAATAGTTTTTTAAGGGTTTGGGCTTTTCAATAAATCATGGTGAAGGTCCGGTTTAAAGGGAAACACCCAGCGTTTACAGGACAAAAACAAGAAAAAAAATATTCTGAACCAAATGGTGTGCTAAAATCTCCCTTCCAATTACCCCATTACAGGAAGAAAATGAAAGTCACCTTTTTACTCCTGAAAAAATTAGTAAACGTTTTACTCCTTTTTACACTAAAAAGTGCCATTCATTCATTCTCTTCCTAGCTGGTGAATCATCAACACTGAAATTCTCATGCTTTTTTCTCATGAAATGAATTTTTTTCTACCATGAGAATTTTTTTCAACTCTTGCTGAATAAAGGGCAATGTGCAAAAGAGGCAATGTGCAGCATCTCCCATTACAGCCAGTGACGGGCATCCCTCATTACAGCCAGTGACATGCATCCATCATTACAGCCAGTGACGTGCATCCATCATTACAGCCAGTGACAGGCATCCCTCATTACAGCCAGTGACGTGCATCCCTCATTACAGCCAGTGACGTGCATCCCTCATTACAGCCAGTGACAGGCATCCCTCATTACAGCCAGTGACGTGCATCCATCATTACAGCCAGTGGCGGGCATCCCTCATTACAGCCAGTGACGTGCATCCATCATTACAGCCAGTGACGTGCATCCATCATTACAGCCAGTGACGTGCATCCATCATTACAGCCAGTGACGGGCATCCCTCATTACAGCCAGTGACGTGCATCCCTCATTACAGCCAGGGACGTGCATCCATCATTACAGCCAGGGACGTGCATCCATCATTACAGCCAGTGACGTTCATCCATCATTACAGCCAGTGACGTGCATCCCTCATTACAGCCAGTGACGTGCATCCATCATTACAGCCAGTGGCGGGCATCCCTCATTACAGCCAGTGATGGGCATCCCTCATTACAGCCAGTGACGTGCATCCCTCATTACAGCCAGTGACGGGCATCCCTCATTACAGCCAGTGACGGGCATCCCTCATTACAGCCAGTGGCGGGCATCCCTCATTACAGCCAGTGACGTGCATCCCTCATTACAGCCAGTAACGTGCATCCATCATTACAGCCAGTGACGTGCATCCCTCATTACAGCCAGTGACGGGCATCCCTCATTACAGCCAGTGGCGGGCATCCCTCATTACAGCCAGTGACGTGCATCCCTCATTACAGCCAGTAACGTGCATCCATCATTACAGCCAGGGACGTGCATCCATCATTACAGCCAGTGACGTTCATCCATCATTACAGCCAGTGACGTGCATCCCTCATTACAGCCAGTGACGTGCATCCCTCATTACAGCCAGTGGCGGGCATCCCTCATTACAGCCAGTGACGGGCATCCCTCATTACAGCCAGTGACGTGCATCCCTCATTACAGCCAGTGACGGGCATCCCTCATTACAGCCAGTGACGGGCATCCCTCATTACAGCCAGTGGCGGGCATCCCTCATTACAGCCAGTGACGTGCATCCCTCATTACAGCCAGTGACGTGCATCCATCAATACAGCCAGTGACGTGCATCCCTCATTACAGCCAGTGACGGGCATCCCTCATTACAGCCAGTGGCGGGCATCCCTCATTACAGCCAGTGACGTGCATCCCTCATTACAGCCAGTAACGTGCATCCATCATTACAGCCAGTGGCGGGCATCCCTCATTACACCCAGTGACGTGCATCCATCATTACAGCCAGTGGCGGGCATCCCTCATTACAGCCAGTGACGGGCATCCCTCATTACAGCCAGTGACATGCATCCATCATTACAGCCAGTGGCGGGCATCCCTCATTACAGCCAGTGACGTGCATCCCTCATTACAGCCAGTGACGTGCATCCCTCATTACAGCCAGTGACGTGCATCCATCATTACAGCCAGTGGCGGGCATCCCTCATTACAGCCAGTGACGGGCATCCATCATTACAGCCAGTGACATGCATCCCTCATTACAGCCAGTGACGGGCATCCCTCATTACCGCCAGTGACGTGCATCCATCATTACAGCCAGTGACGTGCATCCCTCATTACAGCCAGTGACGTGCATCCATCATTACAGCCAGTGACGGGCATCCCTCATTACAGCCAGTGACGGGCATCCATCATTACAGCCAGTGACATGCATCCCTCATTACAGCCAGTGACGGGCATCCCTCATTACAGCCAGTGACGTGCATCCATCATTACAGCCAGTGACGTGCATCCCTCATTACAGCCAGTGACGTGCATCCATCATTACAGCCAGTGACAGGCATCCCTCATTACAGCCAGTGACGTGCATCCATCATTACAGCCAGTGACGTGCATCCATCATTACAGCCAGTGACGGGCATCCCTCATTACAGCCAGTGACATGCATCCATCATTACAGCCAGTGGCGGGCATCCCTCATTACAGCCAGTGACGTGCATCCCTCATTACAGCCAGTGATGTGCATCCCTCATTACAGCCAGTGATGTGCATCCCTCATTACAGCCAGTGATGTGCATCCCTCATTACAGCCAGTGATGTGCATCCCTCATTACAGCCAGTGATGTGCATCCCTCATTACAGCCAGTGATGTGCATCCCTCATTACAGCCAGTGACGTGCATCTCTCATTACAGCCAGTGACGTGCATCCATCATTACAGCCAGTGACGTGCATCCCTCATTACAGCCAGTGACGTGCATCCATCATTACAGCCAGTGGCGGGCATCCCTCATTACAGCCAGTGACATGCATCCATCATTACAGCCAGTGACGTGCATCCATCATTACAGCCAGTGGCGGGCACCCCTCATTACAGCCAGTGACGGGCATCCCTCATTACAGCCAGTGACGTGCATCCCTCATTACAGCCAGTGACGTGCATCCATCATTACAGCCAGTGACATGCATCCCTCATTACAGCCAGTGACGTGCATCCATCATTACAGCCAGTGGCGGGCATCCCTCATTACAGCCAGTGACGTGCATCCCTCATTACAGCCAGTGACGTGCATCCATCATTACAGCCAGTGACGTGCATCCATCATTACAGCCAGTGACGGGCATCCCTCATTACAGCCAGTGGCGTGCATCCATCATTACAGCCAGTGACGTGCATCCCTCATTACAGCCAGTGACGTGCATCCCTCATTACAGCCAGTGACGTGCATCCCTCATTACAGCCAGTGACATGCATCCATCATTACAGCCAGTGACGTGCATCCATCATTACAGCCAGTGGCGGGCATCCCTCATTACAGCCAGTGACATGCATCCATCATTACAGCCAGTGACGGGCATCCCTCATTACAGCCAGTGACGTGCATCCCTCATTACAGCCAGTGACAGGCATCCATCATTACAGCCAGTGACGTGCATCCCTCATTACAGCCAGTAACGTGCATCCATCATTACAGCCAGTGACATGCATCCATCATTACAGCCAGTGACGTGCATCCATCATTACAGCCAGTGGCGGGCATCCCTCATTACAGCCAGTGACGTGCATCCCTCATTACAGCCAGTGACGTGCATCCCTCATTACAGCCAGTGACGTGCATCCATCATTACAGCCAGTGACGTGCATCCCTCATTACAGCCAGTGACGTGCATCCATCATTACAGCCAGTGACGTGCATCCATCATTACAGCCAGTGGCGGGCATCCCTCATTACAGCCAGTGACGGGCATCCCTCATTACAGCCAGTGACGTGCATCCATCATTACAGCCAGTGACGGGCATCCCTCATTACAGCCAGTGACGGGCATCCCTCATTTCAGCCAGTGACATGCATCTATCATTACAGCCAGTGACGGACATCCCTCATTACAGCCAGTGACGTGCATCCATCATTACAGCCAGTGGCGGGCATCCCTCATTACAGCCAGTGACATGCATCCATCATTACAGCCAGTGACGTGCATCCATCATTACAGCCAGTGGCGGGCATCCCTCATTACAGCCAGTGACATGCATCCATCATTACAGCCAGTGACGTGCATCCATCATTACAGCCAGTGGCGGGCATCCCTCATTACAGCCAGTGGCGTGCATCCATCATTACAGCCAGTGACGGACATCCCTCATTACAGCCAGTGACGGGCATCCCTCATTACAGCCAGTGACGGGCATCCCTCATTACAGCCAGTGACGTGCATCCCTCATTACAGCCAGTGACAGGCATCCATCATTACAGCCAGTGACGTGCATCCATCATTACAGCCAGTGACGTGCATCCCTCATTACAGCCAGTGACGTGCATCCATCATTACAGCCAGTGACGGGCATCCATCATTACAGCCAGTGACGTGCATCCCTCATTACAGCCAGTGACGTGCATCCATCATTACAGCCAGTGACGTGCATCCCTCATTACAGCCAGTGACGGGCATCCCTCATTACAGCCAGTGACGTGCATCCCTCATTACAGCCAGTGACAGGCATCCCTCATTACAGCCAGTGACGTGCATCCATCATTACAGCCAGTGGCGGGCAACCCTCATTACAGCCAGTGACGGGCATCCCTCATTTCAGCCAGTGACATGCATCCATCATTACAGCCAGTGACGGACATCCCTCATTACAGCCAGTGACGTGCATCCATCATTACAGCCAGTGGCGGGCATCCCTCATTACAGCCAGTGACATGCATCCATCATTACAGCCAGTGACGTGCATCCATCATTACAGCCAGTGGCGGGCATCCCTCATTACAGCCAGTGACATGCATCCATCATTACAGCCAGTGACGTGCATCCATCATTACAGCCAGTGGCGGGCATCCCTCATTACAGCCAGTGGCGTGCATCCATCATTACAGCCAGTGACGGACATCCCTCATTACAGCCAGTGACGGGCATCCCTCATTACAGCCAGTGACGGGCATCCCTCATTACAGCCAGTGACGGGCATCCCTCATTACAGCCAGTGACGTGCATCCCTCATTACAGCCAGTGACAGGCATCCATCATTACAGCCAGTGACGTGCATCCATCATTACAGCCAGTGACGTGCATCCCTCATTACAGCCAGTGACGTGCATCCATCATTACAGCCAGTGACGGGCATCCATCATTACAGCCAGTGACGTGCATCCCTCATTACAGCCAGTGACGTGCATCCATCATTACAGCCAGGGACGTGCATCCCTCATTACAGCCAGTGACGGGCATCCCTCATTACAGCCAGTGACGTGCATCCCTCATTACAGCCAGTGACAGGCATCCATCATTACAGCCAGTGACAGGCATCCATCATTACAGCCAGTGGCGGGCATCCCTCATTACAGCCAGTGACGTGCATCCCTCATTACAGCCAGTGACGTGCATCCATCATTACAGCCAGTGACGTGCATCCATCATTACAGCCAGTGGCGGGCATCCATCATTACAGCCAGTGACGTGCATCCCTCATTACAGCCAGTGACAGGCATCCCTCATTACAGCCAGTGACGTGCATCCCTCATTACAGCCAGTGACGGGCATCCATCATTACAGCCAGTGACGGGCATCCCTCATTACAGCCAGTGACAGGCATCCCTCATTACAGCCAGTGACGTGCATCCATCATTACAGCCAGTGGCGGGCATCCCTCATTACAGCCAGTGACGGGCATCCCTCATTTCAGCCAGTGACATGCATCCATCATTACAGCCAGTGACGGACATCCCTCATTACAGCCAGTGACGTGCATCCATCATTACAGCCAGTGGCGGGCATCCCTCATTACAGCCAGTGACATGCATCCATCATTACAGCCAGTGACGTGCATCCATCATTACAGCCAGTGGCGGGCATCCCTCATTACAGCCAGTGACATGCATCCATCATTACAGCCAGTGACGTGCATCCATCATTACAGCCAGTGGCGGGCATCCCTCATTACAGCCAGTGGCGTGCATCCATCATTACAGCCAGTGACGGACATCCCTCATTACAGCCAGTGACGGGCATCCCTCATTACAGCCAGTGACGGGCATCCCTCATTACAGCCAGTGACGGGCATCCCTCATTACAGCCAGTGACGTGCATCCCTCATTACAGCCAGTGACAGGCATCCATCATTACAGCCAGTGACGTGCATCCATCATTACAGCCAGTGACGTGCATCCCTCATTACAGCCAGTGACGTGCATCCATCATTACAGCCAGTGACGGGCATCCATCATTACAGCCAGTGACGGGCATCCCTCATTACAGCCAGTGACGTGCATCCCTCATTACAGCCAGTGACAGGCATCCATCATTACAGCCAGTGACGTGCATCCATCATTACAGCCAGTGACGTGCATCCCTCATTACAGCCAGTGACGTGCATCCCTCATTACAGCCAGTGACAGGCATCCCTCATTACAGCCAGTGACGTGCATCCATCATTACAGCCAGTGACGTGCATCCCTCATTACAGCCAGTGACGGGCATCCCTCATTACAGCCAGTGACGTGCATCCCTCATTACAGCCAGTGACAGGCATCCCTCATTACAGCCAGTGACGTGCATCCATCATTACAGCCAGTGGCGGGCATCCCTCATTACAGCCAGTGACGGGCATCCCTCATTTCAGCCAGTGACATGCATCCATCATTACAGCCAGTGACGGACATCCCTCATTACAGCCAGTGACGTGCATCCATCATTACAGCCAGTGGCGGGCATCCCTCATTACAGCCAGTGACATGCATCCATCATTACAGCCAGTGACGTGCATCCATCATTACAGCCAGTGGCGGGCATCCCTCATTACAGCCAGTGACATGCATCCATCATTACAGCCAGTGACGTGCATCCATCATTACAGCCAGTGGCGGGCATCCCTCATTACAGCCAGTGGCGTGCATCCATCATTACAGCCAGTGACGGACATCCCTCATTACAGCCAGTGACGGGCATCCCTCATTACAGCCAGTGACGGGCATCCCTCATTACAGCCAGTGACGGGCATCCCTCATTACAGCCAGTGACGTGCATCCCTCATTACAGCCAGTGACAGGCATCCATCATTACAGCCAGTGACGTGCATCCATCATTACAGCCAGTGACGTGCATCCCTCATTACAGCCAGTGACGTGCATCCATCATTACAGCCAGTGACGGGCATCCATCATTACAGCCAGTGACGTGCATCCCTCATTACAGCCAGTGACGTGCATCCATCATTACAGCCAGGGACGTGCATCCCTCATTACAGCCAGTGACGGGCATCCCTCATTACAGCCAGTGACGTGCATCCCTCATTACAGCCAGTGACAGGCATCCATCATTACAGCCAGTGACGTGCATCCATCATTACAGCCAGTGGCGGGCATCCCTCATTACAGCCAGTGACGTGCATCCCTCATTACAGCCAGTGACGTGCATCCATCATTACAGCCAGTGACGTGCATCCATCATTACAGCCAGTGGCGGGCATCCATCATTACAGCCAGTGACGTGCATCCCTCATTACAGCCAGTGACAGGCATCCCTCATTACAGCCAGTGACGTGCATCCCTCATTACAGCCAGTGACGGGCATCCATCATTACAGCCAGTGACGTGCATCCCTCATTACAGCCAGTGACAGGCATCCCTCATTACAGCCAGTGACGTGCATCCCTCATTACAGCCAGTGACGTGCATCCCTCATTACAGCCAGTGACAGGCATCCCTCATTACAGCCAGTGACGTGCATCCATCATTACAGCCAGTGGCGGGCATCCCTCATTACAGCCAGTGACGTGCATCCATCATTACAGCCAGTGACGTGCATCCATCATTACAGCCAGTGACGGGCATCCCTCATTACAGCCAGTGACGGGCATCCCTCATTACAGCCAGTGACGTGCATCCCTCATTACAGCCAGGGACGTGCATCCATCATTACAGCCAGGGACGTGCATCCATCATTACAGCCAGTGACGTTCATCCATCATTACAGCCAGTGACGTGCATCCCTCATTACAGCCAGTGACGTGCATCCATCATTACAGCCAGTGACGGGCATCCCTCATTACAGCCAGTGACAGGCATCCCTCATTACAGCCAGTGACGGGCATCCCTCATTACAGCCAGTGGCGGGCACCCCTCATTACAGCCAGTGACGTGCATCCCTCATTACAGCCAGTGGCGGGCATCCCTCATTACAGCCAGTGACGTGCATCCCTCATTACAGCCAGTAACGTGCATCCATCATTACAGCCAGTGGCGGGCATCCCTCATTACACCCAGTGACGTGCATCCATCATTACAGCCAGTGGCGGGCATCCCTCATTACAGCCAGTGACGGGCATCCCTCATTACAGCCAGTGGCGGGCATCCCTCATTACAGCCAGTGACGTGCATCCCTCATTACAGCCAGTGACGTGCATCCCTCATTACAGCCAGTGACGTGCATCCATCATTACAGCCAGTGGCGGGCATCCCTCATTACAGCCAGTGACGGGCATCCATCATTACAGCCAGTGACATGCATCCCTCATTACAGCCAGTGACGGGCATCCCTCATTACAGCCAGTGACGTGCATCCATCATTACAGCCAGTGACGTGCATCCATCATTACAGCCAGTGACGGGCATCCCTCATTACAGCCAGTGACGTGCATCCATCATTACAGCCAGTGGCGGGCATCCCTCATTACAGCCAGTGACGTGCATCCCTCATTACAGCCAGTGATGTGCATCCCTCATTACAGCCAGTGATGTGCATCCCTCATTACAGCCAGTGACGTGCATCCCTCATTACAGCCAGTGACGTGCATCCCTCATTACAGCCAGTGACGTGCATCCCTCATTACAGCCAGTGACGTGCATCCCTCATTACAGCCAGTGACGTGCATCCATCATTACAGCCAGTGGCGGGCATCCCTCATTACAGCCAGTGACGTGCATCCCTCATTACAGCCAGTGACGTGCATCCATCATTACAGCCAGTGACGTGCATCCATCATTACAGCCAGTGACGGGCATCCCTCATTACAGCCAGTGACGGGCATCCCTCATTACAGCCAGTGACATGCATCCATCATTACAGCCAGTGACGGACATCCCTCATTACAGCCAGTGACGTGCATCCATCATTACAGCCAGTGGCGGGCATCCCTCATTACAGCCAGTGACATGCATCCATCATTACAGCCAGTGACGTGCATCCATCATTACAGCCAGTGGCGGGCATCCCTCATTACAGCCAGTGACATGCACCCATCATTACAGCCAGTGACGTGCATCCATAATTACAGCCAGTGGCGGGCATCCCTCATTACAGCCAGTGACGGGCATCCCTCATTACAGCCAGTGACGTGCATCCCTCATTACAGCCAGTGACAGGCATCCATCATTACAGCCAGTGACGTGCATCCATCATTACAGCCAGTGGCGGGCATCCCTCATTACAGCCAGTGACGTGCATCCCTCATTACAGCCAGTGACGTGCATCCATCATTACAGCCAGTGATGTGCATCCCTCATTACAGCCAGTGACGTGCATCCATCATTACAGCCAGTGACGTGCATCCATCATTACAGCCAGTGACGGGCATCCCTCATTACAGCCAGTGACGTGCATCCCTCATTACAGCCAGTGACGTGCATCCATCATTACAGCCAGTGACGGACATCCCTCATTACAGCCAGTGACGTGCATCCATCATTACAGCCAGTGGCGGGCATCCCTCATTACAGCCAGTGACATGCATCCATCATTACAGCCAGTGACGTGCATCCATCATTACAGCCAGTGGCGGGCATCCCTCATTACAGCCAGTGACATGCACCCATCATTACAGCCAGTGACAGGCATCCATCATTACAGCCAGTGGCGGGCATCCCTCATTACAGCCAGTGACGGGCATCCCTCATTACAGCCAGTGACGTGCATCCCTCATTACAGCCAGTGACAGGCATCCATCATTACAGCCAGTGACGTGCATCCCTCATTACAGCCAGTGACGTGCATCCATCATTACAGCCAGTGATGTGCATCCCTCATTACAGCCAGTGACGTGCATCCATCATTACAGCCAGTGACGTGCATCCATCATTACAGCCAGTGACGGGCATCCCTCATTACAGCCAGTGACGTGCATCCATCATTACAGCCAGTGGCGGGCATCCCTCATTACAGCCAGTGACGGGCATCCCTCATTACAGCCAGTGACGTGCATCCATCATTACAGCCAGTGACGGGCATCCCTCATTACAGCCAGTGACGGGCATCCCTCATTTCAGCCAGTGACATGCATCCATCATTACAGCCAGTGACGGACATCCCTCATTACAGCCAGTGACGTGCATCCATCATTACAGCCAGTGGCGGGCATCCCTCATTACAGCCAGTGACATGCATCCATCATTACAGCCAGTGACGTGCATCCATCATTACAGCCAGTGGCGGGCATCCCTCATTACAGCCAGTGACATGCATCCATCATTACAGCCAGTGACGTGCATCCATCATTACAGCCAGTGGCGGGCATCCCTCATTACAGCCAGTGACATGCATCCATCATTACAGCCAGTGACGTGCATCCATCATTACAGCCAGTGGCGGGCATCCCTCATTACAGCCAGTGACGTGCATCCCTCATTACAGCCAGTGTCAGGCATCCATCATTACAGCCAGTGACGTGCATCCATCATTACAGCCAGTGGCGGGCATCCCTCATTACAGCCAGTGACGTGCATCCCTCATTACAGCCAGTGACGTGCATCCATCATTACAGCCAGTGACGTGCATCCATCATTACAGCCAGTGGCGGGCATCCCTCATTACAGCCAGTGACGGGCATCCATCATTACAGCCAGTGACGTGCATCCATCATTACAGCCAGTGACGTGCATCCATCATTACAGCCAGTGACGGGCATCCCTCATTACAGCCAGTGACGGGCATCCCTCATTACAGCCAGTGACATGCATCCATCATTACAGCCAGTGACGGGCATCCCTCATTACAGCCAGTGACGTGCATCCATCATTACAGCCAGTGACGGGCATCCCTCATTACAGCCAGTGACGTGCATCCATCATTACAGCCAGTGACGTGCATCCATCATTACAGCCAGTGACGGGCATCCCTCATTACAGCCAGTGACGGGCATCCCTCATTACAGCCAGTGACGGGCATCCCTCATTACAGCCAGTGACATGCATCCATCATTACAGCCAGTGACGGACATCCCTCATTACAGCCAGTGACGTGCATCCATCATTACAGCCAGTGACGTGCATCCCTCATTACAGCCAGTGACGGGCATCCCTCATTACAGCCAGTGACGGGCATCCCTCATTACAGCCAGTGACGGGCATCCCTCCATTACAGCCAGTGACTGGCATCCCTCATTACAGCCAGTGGCGGGCATCCATCATTACAGCCAGTGACGTGCATCCCTCATTACAGCCAGTGACGGGCATCCCTCATTACAGCCAGTGACGGGCATCCCTCATTACAGCCAGTGACGTGCATCCATCATTACAGCCAGTGACAGGCATCCATCATTACAGCCAGTGGCGGGCATCCCTCATTACAGCCAGTGACGTGCATCCCTCATTACAGCCAGTGACGTGCATCCCTCATTACAGCCAGTGACGTGCATCCATCATTACAGCCAGTGGTGGGCATCCCTCATTACAGCCAGTGACGTGCATCCCTCATTACAGCCAGTGACGTGCATCCATCATTACAGCCAGTGACGTGCATCCATCATTACAGCCAGTGACGTGCATCCCTCATTACAGCCAGTGACGTGCATCCATCATTACAGCCAGTGGCGGGCATCCCTCATTACAGCCAGTGACGTGCTTCCCTCATTACAGCCAGTGACGTGCATCCATCATTACAGCCAGTGACGTGCATCCATCATTACAGCCAGTGGCGGGCATCCCTCATTACAGCCAGTGACGGGCATCCCTCATTACAGCCAGTGGCGGGCATCCCTCATTACAGCCAGTGACGTGCATCCCTCATTACAGCCAGTGACGTGCATCCATCATTACAGCCAGTGACGTGCATCCATCATTACAGCCAGTGACGGGCATCCCTCATTACAGCCAGTGACGGGCATCCCTCATTACAGCCAGTGACATGCATCCATCATTACAGCCAGTGACGTGCATCCATCATTACAGCCAGTGACGTGCATCCATCATTACAGCCAGTGACAGGCATCCATCATTACAGCCAGTGGCGGGCATCCCTCATTACAGCCAGTGACGGACATCCCTCATTACAGCCAGTGAAGGGCATCCCTCCATTACAGCCAGTGACTGGCATCCCTCATTACAGCCAGTGACGTGCATCCATCATTACAGCCAGTGACGTGCATCCCTCATTACAGCCAGTGACGGGCATCCCTCATTACAGCCAGTGACATGCATCCATCATTACAGCCAGTGATGGGCATCCCTCATTACAGCCAGTGACGGGCATCCCTCATTACAGCCAGTGACATGCATCCATCATTACAGCCAGTGACGGACATCCATCATTACAGCCAGTGACGGGCATCCCTCCATTACAGCCAGTGACTGGCATCCCTCATTACAGCCAGTGAAGGGCATCCCTCCATTACAGCCAGTGACTGGCATCCCTCATTACAGCCAGTGACGTGCATCCATCATTACAGCCAGTGACGTGCATCCATCATTACAGCCAGTGACGTGCATCCATCATTACAGCCAGTGACAGGCATCCATCATTACAGCCAGTGACGTGCATCCCTCATTACAGCCAGTGACATGCATCCATTATTACAGCCAGTGACAGGCATCCCTCATTACAGCCAGTGACGGGCATCCCTCCATTACAGCCAGTGACGTGCATCCCTCATTACAGCCAGTGACGTGCATCCATCATTACAGCCAGTGACGTGCATCCATCATTACAGCCAGTGACGGGCATCCCTCATTACAGCTAGTGACGTGCATCCATCATTACAGCCAGTGACGTGCATCCATCATTACAGCCAGTGACAGGCATCCCTCATTACAGCCAGTGACAGGCATCCATCATTACAGCCAGTGACAGGCATCCCTCATTACAGCCAGTGACAGGCATCCATCATTACAGCCAGTGACAGGCATCCATCATTACAGTCAGTGACGGACATCCCTCATTACAGCCAGTGAAGGGCATCCCCCCATTACAGCCAGTGAGGGTCATCCCTCCATTACAACCAGTAAGGGACACCCCTCATTACAGCCAGTGCACAGCATCCCTTATTATAGCCAGTAAGAAGCATTCCTCATTACAGCCAATGAGGGGCATCCCTTATTACAGCCAGTGAGGGGCATCGGGGAGTGTAGCGAGGGATGGCTACGGAGAACAGCAAGGTGACAGTGCGGGACACCAGAACAAGCGCTCGAAAGCAGGATGGTCAAGTGGAAATCAGGACAGTTGGGGATTATGAATATGTGATTTCTTTTAGGTTGAAAATGTGCCTTTTTGCCCCAAAAGTTATTCCTAAAATGGTAGTAGTCACTGTGCTTGGCCGCTGTTCGGTTGTTGACAGCGACTCAGTCGGTGTGCAGTAATGTTGAATATTGGGTGAGGAGTCGCTATTTGACAGGTTCTGCGCTGTATAGGAGCGTATGATAGCGACTGGCCATAGCGACTGGCTCCCACCATATTCATTAACAAATCACGCTCAAAAAATTCTCGCGCTGTGAAATGCATGTTTAAACCCCAGAGCGCTGGCGGCGATGGGTTAAAAGTAGCTTTTTAACCCCCAAACAACCATATTTTTGGAAACCAAAAAAAACAAGTTTTTAATTACATTTTGTAATATGAATACATTAATATCAGACCTGTAATATCAATTCTGCACAAAGTTTTTTTTACCTTATAAAAAATATCTAACATGGCAGAAGTGGTCACAGAATTTTTCACATTTAAAAAAAAAAAAAAAAAACATTAATATGAATTAATTATGAATATTTAAAGATTGTTCCATTGAAATGCATTGGAGAGCGCCAGGTAGCGAGAGGTCCTACCTGTCGCTGTTCAAGGTCGGACGCTGGCGCTGTGGGCTGAGGCTGGAATAAAGATGAATGAGTGGCTATCTGGCGCTATCTCAGTCGCTAAGCAGGATCGGCTTGATAAATGTGTGATTGTGGTGGGGAGCCGGCGTTCTCGTGGCGGTGCCCGTCATTACCGGTCGCTCACCAGGCGCTACCTGTCGCTATCCCTTGTTAAATAAGGGCCTATGTGTATAAGATGAAACATTCACTGTTTAAGCTGAATTTGAGTGCAATTAAGTTTAGATCTGCTTTAAGGTGATAGTGTGAAGGGACCACACTATTTTTGTGGGGGTGGTATGTGGTAATATTAAAAAACATGCTCACATTATTATTTGGGTAATTACCTATTAATGTGAAAATGGTGTTGCTATTCCCACTTTGGTCACTAGATGGGCGTATAAGACCACAAATGGAAAAAATTATTTAATTCAGACTTTTAGAGTGAAGGATTCCCCTTTAGGATGAGTCAGGGGTCATAAGATACATTTGTGGAACAACAGGAAACTGCTGAAACTGGTAGGGAGCTTTTTGAATGGAAAACCTCAGGCTACAATGTATAGAGCAGATGTATTATAAGGCGAAGCCAGAGGGACAGAGGGGGGAGAAAACTTTTAAAAATGGCATTGAAAGAAGAATTACCATTTAAGTCTTATGGAGACCGAATTTGAAGGAAAGGAGGCTTTGATGCATGTGGGCCCATAAAGTCTATAGAAGGCAGGTTTAGGTCAGCAGGAGTGAAGGAACCAGCTTTATGATGGAAGGGTCACAAGAAATCGCCATCTGTAGGCTGAGTGCCTTAGAGCAGGCAGCAGGCCCAGGGGACACCAAGTGCAGTTATGTTAGCACTTAGGTCCAGTGTGTACTTTTGAAGCTACAGGTTTGCTCAACACATTTGAGACTTGTATTTGTTTTCACCAAGTTTGCTGCTTCAGTGGTTTAGATCTGTTAGTTGGAGGTTTCTATGATATATTGTAGTACAATTACAAGCATTTTTGAACCCCACACATGAATGGTCTAAGGATGCTTTACTGTTGGGATTACACAGGTTTCAAGGTAGCGATTACCTTTTATTCCTTTGCAATCATTTCTCCAAACAGTCTAAAGGAAGCTTTATTAGGGAAAATTTCCCCCAGTCTACTGCAATCCAGTCCATGCATTTCACGAAGAATGTCCGTCTATTTAGAAGCTTTTCTTGGGAAAGAAGCCTGTAAAGCCATTTTGATGCAACTCAATGATGACTGTTATTCATGTACCATTCCTCTTTTTAAAGCAAACAGTATTCTCATATAGTACAATCAGCATGACCCATTGATGACCCTCGTAAACACTTTCTCCTGAGCCAACAAGATGACTGTAATTATGTTATCAGGTAATATTGTGGCAGGGCTGAAATTCAAGGCTAAATTGAGTTTTTGTGATTATGTTAATTTTCGTGGCAAGGAACCACTTTGCAATTTATTCCAATTTGTCTAATCATGCTTCATAACAATCTAGAGTTAATGCAAACTGCCAATATAAAAATCAAAGCAGCAAACTTTGCAAGAACCAATATTTGAGTTAGTCACAATACTTTAGGTTAAAACGGTATATTTGTGACTGGTTTTCTTTGATCCCAGAATAGCAAAGACACATATATTATGGAAAACAAGACGGGGTTACAACGCATCCGTCTATTGCTGTTTGACAGGAAAAAGCCTTAGTTACATTGGCTGGAAATCCTATAACCACAGTGGGATTCCGGCACAACTAAATAGAG
The DNA here is from genome assembly GCA_027917425.1 of Gastrophryne carolinensis. Taxonomy (NCBI): domain Eukaryota; kingdom Metazoa; phylum Chordata; class Amphibia; order Anura; family Microhylidae; genus Gastrophryne; species Gastrophryne carolinensis. The sequence continues at coordinate 241,388,776 of CM051235.1, read as the reverse complement.
TGTTTATAGGAACGCTGCAAACAATGACCATGGCTCCATTGCTGGAGGGTGAAGGACGTGGAACAGTTTGTGATGGTTTCCTGCTAGGAAAATATAAGACACGCTTGCTTTACATGCTTAAAATTAGTCTTTAAAGGGACTCTGTAGGCACAGAGTAGATAAGCTGTCATTCGGCAGCTCACCTCATCATGGCTGAGGTCTCCATTCCTGTCAGAAGACAGCTACTTCAGAAAGTATAAAAAAGGCAAAGAGTAGCAGCTAACACCCTGAATTATTTGCCATAGAACACCAATAATAGGGCTAAACTGGTGGTCTAAAGCTCTTCACATCATCAGACTGTGGACACTGGGAGAGAGGAAGAATAGCCAGAGTGATTCCAATGTCTGTCTTACAGACCCTGCACATTATGCTGATTATTACACAGCATTACAGAGCCAAGGCCCATGCTCACATGCTTCAGAAGAGAAGTGATAAGGTGAAACTGTAAACCTTGATATCTCTGCCATTTCTTCTTCAATTTAAAAAAGGAAAACCGTTTAGAACAGTGCCAAATGTAGCCCGACACAATGATCTAATAATTGCCCTTGTCTTCTGTATACCAGTAAACCTGTTCTTTTGGCTATTTTTGGTCTTGAGGATACTGTGAATATTTAGAAAAATAAAGTTACATTTAAGTGTTATATGGACTGACCAGAGGGCTCCTCTGCCAGTGCCATTGCTACCAACTTACATGTGCCATTAGAATAGAAAATGAAAAAACAGTTAGGGGGTATTCTTTTACTTATTTATTTTTTCACAAATTTGCCTAGGCAACAAGTCATCAGATTACTTCAATCCCACTTTCGCCACCAAATGTCGCTCTCTGTTCCCAACTAGTGTGTCATGTAACTGTAAGTCATCTCCCACTTGTAGAATACGAAGCTTAAAGTTGGGCATTAAATAATAAAATGCACAAAAAGCACTGTGATTGCCCTTAATTGGGATTAGATTAAGATTGGCAGGCAGATCTATGACAATTGAAGACAGTTCTGGTGCAGTTTACTAAGGGTAACCAGTCGTGAACAATGAATATATGTGTTGCATACAAGTTATCGCTCACCTTTTTTTCCTGTATGTCAGAGAATACTTTTCACTCATTTGCTCTAGATTTATTTGTTGTACTTGTATTTATGTGCGTCTGGAAAAGTGTCATGCCGTCCTTTTCTTGTTGCACAATTATGAAGGGTCATTTTTGCAGTGGGCCATTCACATTTCTGGTGAATGATGTGCTTCTGATGAAAAGAATGAATGAGGAGCACATGAAGTCTAAGATGTGTTCGAAAACAAAAGCTATTATGGCCATGCTTAGGTGCTCCCAGCATGCACTGCTTCCCTGTTCCTTACCTATTCAAGGAGTGAGCGGAACACCAGCTGACATTTAGCGGACTCTGAAGAAAAAAGCATAAAACAAAGATCTTACAAAGAACTAGAACTTAAAGAATAGCGACTTAGGAGGCTTTAATACATTTGACAATGGACATGCCTTTTTGACAATGTCTAAGAAATACGCAAAATGCTGTTCGTCTGTTTTATTGTTCTATACAGGTGGAAGTAAAAGATCTGTAATTCTGCTGCCATGTTACAGGAAACTTTTACTTACAGTTACAGTGGCTGATTACTTGAAGCGCATTGGACATGCTGCCTAAAGCATTTACCAATTTAGGCTGGGCTTATGATGGGCTGTAGCATTGTTGGTCTGGTTGCTTACCTGTACCACTTTCTTAAGTGCTATCCAGTGTCTTTTCTTCTCATAACTGCTTACCTGTACAACTTTATGAAGTGCCATCTATAGTACTTTCTTCTCCTAACTGCTGACCTCTACACATCTTTCTCTCCAGTGTAGCTCATTCTCCTTGCTTGGTGTTTTTTGGGATGCCTCCATGTATATAATTTACACATTACTCTTGGAATAAATGAAAGTAAATGAAAGACACCACAATGTTAGCGCCTAGTGGCCAAATAATAAAAATGTGTTAAAGAAAAGAATATAAAATGGGGAACAAAAACTATTTGCAAGGGGGGGGGGTTAAAAGAATGTGGTAGGCTCCCAGTGTCTTAAGGTGGGTGGATCCCCGTGGCCCCCGTGAAAATCTCCATCACCTGCCTATGGACAGCATCCTGTAGGTGCTGCTGCACATCTTCTCTGTATCCTGTAAATGACAAAAACAATTACTGTATAGCCTCTGCTTCCTGCAAACCTGAAGAAGGCATGTTATTATATAGTGACTTGTTGACTTGTCTTAGAACTTACTAGGCTGGTGGGTTATTTGGGGAGCCACTCTTCGCACTGGGACCTGCCACACCTCTGGGTCGGAATCTGTGGAAGAATAAAAAAACTCTGTGGTTGAGCTGGGAACTGGATTCTCAGGATGCATGAATTCAGCACCTCCATGATCTTGCTGCTCACCTTTTTTTGATGCCTGCCTCATTTCAATGGCCAAGTTCATGACACCAGTAGGGCCTAAATGTTTTGGCTTGACCATGACAGACAGGTTTGACAACCAGGCCAATCTTGGAATAGTGCCACATGCCACCTCAAAGACAATTACTGATCTTTTAATGCAGGTGTATGTGCCACACATTACTTACTTTTATAATATGGACGCAGATGGGTTAACCATTGCTTAGCCACACAAGGTATGGGACTTGACTAAGCTTATGCCCTATTCACATTGCAGGAAAAAACTGTAAACATGGCCACCCAAGCACACCAACAAACAAGTGCTGGGGCTATGTCATCAAGGACTGCGGCTTCAAGGACAGCACCAATGGACGACTTGGATCTGCTTAGTGTCATGTGGCCAAAGTGGGGATCCCTGGATCCCCAGGCAGCCCTATTTTTGTGTCTCACCCTACAGACACCCCCGCTACTGCCATACAGGATCTGGAGGAGGAGGCTCCACTACATCTGCCTCTACAACAACAGCAGCATCAGCACCCTCTGCTGCACCAGTTGCCCCCCCACACCCTCAGACACAACATCTGCCTCAACAGCTGCCACTGCAGCAGCAGCTTCCTTTACAGCTGCCACTGCAGCAGCCGTTGCCTCCCTCACTCCCTCAGCAACAGCAGCAGCTGCCTCCACGTTCCCTCTGCAACAGCAGCAGCAGCATCTGCCTCCACCACTCCCTCTCCAACAGCAGCTGCCTCCACTGCTCCCTCTGCAGCAGATGCCTCCCCAACTCCATGTGCTATTCCAGCTAGACCAAAGCTCCAGCTCCTGACCAACAGCTGGAGCATGATGAGTAGCTGCAGCCATCACCTCCATGGGCCAGCTCTGCTGTTTCAATCACCCACATCAAGCACAACACATGTGGGAAGGCCAAGTACAGCTCCAGCTGCAAGGTTCTCTACCCGGGGAGGAAGATGATGGCCCCAGGCACGTCGCCATCTTCCCTTGGTGAGGCGGGTACAGTTGATGGAGGCAGATTGGTGAGCAGATAGCAGAGCCTTCATGCAAAACAGTGCCTAGTTCTGCCAAACCATGGGGAGACACATAATGCTGCTCCACCATGACCTCCAAGCAATGGTGGCAGAACAATAAAACAGCAGAGGGAGACACTGATAGCACAGAAGAAGCTAGAGACCCACTAGACATTTCAGCCCAGCAACCACAGCAATAAGCAAATACACACTGGGTATAAATATTTAGTTAGTTTTTTCTTTGGAAGTCTCAGTAGCCTAAGAATATGGGCCCACATTGTTACAAATCAAGTTGTATGTCAGAGTTTTGTTAAACAAAACAAGGATAAATGATTTTGTAATTCAGTTTAATCTCACTGAATACATCCAAAGAGGGGTTGAAGCTTACAGAGGCCTTGCACCATATCCAAATTCACATAAACATCGAGACACCCCAAAAATTACACTGAGAACAAAAAAAATATAAACAAATTAACTAAAATGCGACCAGACAAGGTGATTCTGGACAGACTGACCAGAGACACCTTTGTGCCCCGATAAATATTTTTCTGGAATATCCAGAATTGCTGGAGAGGGGGAGGCATCCTGATATTGGGGAACCTTCTACAGGAAGGCAAAGTTATGTAGTACCATGCATGCCACAATAATTGTAATAACTTTATGTGGCTGCTACTGGAGGGCACCCCCTGTATGATCGAAACACCGGAACTGGGTCTTAAGTAAGCCAAACGGTCGCTCCACAACTGCCCTGGACTTTGTATGTGCCCGGTTGTAGGCGGCATGTGGCTCGGTGTGAGGCAGTTGAATTGGGGTCATGAGCCATGGAAGCAAGGGGTAGCCGGAATCACCTACAAAAATAGAGACTTATTAGTTACATACATCATACAAACATTATCACCTGAAACAATAAAATACAGTTAAACATATAAAAAATTAAAGGAGGGAAACTGGATGCATCCACAAATACTCAAGTTATACATGAGAAAAAAAACTCTAATAATGATAAGACTTACCAAGTAGCCACCCACCAGACAACTCGCCAGACTCAAAACACCCATAGAAGCTTGAATTGCGAAGGATGTAGGCATCATGGGTGGAGCCCAGAAATCCAGCCATCACACTCATAAACCTTAGGTCAGGAGAAGCTACACATTGGACATTGATGGAATGTCATATCCTACCGTTCTTTCACAAAAGACACTGATAAGGACCGTGGGAAACCCCTCTCTCCTGCACAGTTCAGAGATTCTCTGGTGTCGTTTGGTGCCCCAGCACCATCTTGTTCACACTAATGTGTTTAAGTCTTTTAGTGCCAGCTAAAAAAAAGTACAAAAGTTAAAAACTGACCTGACCCCTCATTGGATTGGGCTGGGTCATCTCTTCACCCTGGGGCATCCAATCCCCCCCCCCCCCCCGCAGGGCTTTTCTAGCTTCAGGAGGGTGCCCGAAATAGTGCCCCCCCCCCCACTTCGGCCGCTGCCACAGTTAACTGTAAAAAAAAAAAATATATGACATTTACTCACCTCATCCCTCCCGCGGAGTCTCCTCTTCACTTCCGATCGCCCCCGGGCTCTTCCGTGGTGAGCCCTCTCTCTCACTTCCTGGTTCGCGGATGTGACGTCACCTGAAAGTTGGCTTCTCTCACCTTCACCCGAGATCATCAGTCTTGCCAGGTGCTCCGAGGAGAGAGCACGGAGGGGGAAGAGGGCTGTGATCCCTCGCTCCCCCAGGCTCCCTCCACAGAGAACCCGGCAGCTGTCATCAGGGATCGCCGGGGGATAGAGGAGGATTGGAGGTGAGTAAAGAAAAAAAAATAAATAAATGTCATTTTTTTTTTATTATGTGTGTGTTTATTTTTACATTTAACCCCTTGTGAACTGGTAAGGGATCCATGAGATCCCTATACCTTTTCACAAGCCTGGGGGCTGGCAAGTCACCTGCAGCTAGCCATTAACCCCCGGCACCCCCAATTACCTGCCTCCCTAAAGCCCGGGAGGGAGAAGAGCCTGGCCCGTGGCTACGTGGGCTTGTAGCCTGCAGGGCGTGGAGGCCACCAAAGCTGGCCCCTGCACCCTGTTCCTACAAGCCCCCATAGCTGGTCCTGGGCTGGTTATTTTGGGTAGGGGGAACCCCATGTCATTTTTTTGCTCGGGGGACCTTGCGCTTTTAGATTTAGCTTGTTTTTTCTTGTTTGCACATTGATATTTTAGGAAAACATGTTTTTTATTCAGCTTTTTTATACATTTTTTTTAGAGAAACCCTGTGCAACCTTAGAATTCTTCGAGGGATTACTTCCAGAAAGATGAGCCCACTACAACAAGCTGGGTACGCTTAGAAAGCTTAACATGTGTACTTTCAGGGGATATTCCAGATGTAAAGGGTTGTTTTGGTTGAAAAATTGCAAGGTGTGCACTTTGTCTGCAGAGCTGAAATTTTCAAGTAAAATTTCCGTTACGCACATGCTTTACTTTGGGGTGTTTGGCAACTCTTCCCTTGACAGTAGCTATGCATGCTGGGTATCGTTCTGTTCGGGGGATGTTGCGTTTTCAGATTTTACTTGTTTTTTCTTGTTTGCATATAGTTTTTTTTTGGAAAATGTGGCTACACCTAGAAAGCTTGAGGTGTGTACTTCCAGAGAATATATAGTTTGTGGGGGGTATTTCAAATGTAAAGGGTTGCTTCTCTGGAGGTGCGCATAGCGCATATCAAAGTTGCATTTTATCTGAAAATCTCCTAAAGCTCTGTTTCAATTTGGGGAGTCTCCTGGGCAGGAAAGGGTGTCTACCTATACATATGTGGTACCGCTGTGACTGGCAGAAATTGGGGTTTCACACGCGCAAAAATGTTATTGACAAACTTACATTTTTTATTACAAAAAAACACTACAAATTGCAAAAAATAGATTTAAAAAAAATTTTTGGGGACATATTTCAACCAAAAGTATTGAGAATCCACTAAAAAGGCCATAAAGGCCATACAAGACATTTTATGTTGAAGCCCAGACTCTGCTGAAAAAAAATATATATAATATTCCTGGGAAATCCCTGAAAATCCCTTCAAAAATCAAGGTTGAACATGTGTAGCACAAAATAGTGAAACGTAGTCTGGCACTTAAAGGGTTAATAGCAGCGTGCTTCATTAACTTTGTTGCTCTAATTTTAGTACAAGCAAAAGGAAATAATCAGTGCAGAGATAAATGGTTTACTGAGGGTTTAGTTCACCTTTATTAGCCACTAAAGCATACAATGCAGAGATAGGAATAAAAATTAGTAAAATCTGTAAATCTGTAAAAAAGTTTTTTACAAAACCCCACTTTTTTTGTAAAAATGTAAGAAACATTTCAAAAAGGTCCCCACTGTCACTTTCCCGGCTTTAATGAATGCCTGTTAAGTGGCATTCGATAAAATAAGGGAAAGTGACAGAAAAAATTTGGATAAATATTTTTTCGATAGATAGATACAAATTATATCTAACGAAAATTGCCAAAAAATATAAAACAATAAGCCCCCAGCCAGTTTTAATGTAAAATAGGATGTCTGTATTTCTTAAATGTTTTAGTTTTCTGTGAGGAGTACTTTCCCTAGCCCATTTTGTAGAGGGCAATTGCCCAGGTGTTACCTCCCAAATTAGGTCTCCAACACCCATAAAAAATGAATATATATATATATATATTTTTTTTTTTAATTTATTGGTGTATTTCTGTAATCTTTTGGTTTTCTGTGATTGTTTTGAATACTTGCACTTGCCCTAGCCCATTGACCGAACTCGTCGCACCTGAACTTCCATGGGCTCACTCATCACTACACTTGACACTTTGTGAACTGGTAAGGGGTCCATGAGACCCCTATACCAGTTCACAAGGCATAAGGGGCCTACGGAAAGCAGGTGACTTGCCATTAACCCCCGCCCCCATTCCCTGCCTCCCAAAACACAGGGGGGGGGCAGAAAAGTCTGTGGCCCGTGGAAGCTATGTGGACTTGTAGCCTTCAGAGCCGGGGGCACCCTGGTCTACAAGCCCCGCATCACTGTTGTCCAAGCTGGATTTACAGGAAAGGGGGACCCCATGCCATTTTCTTTTAATTTTTAAGAGTTTGAAACTTTATAGTGTGTATAGTAGTTGTATTTTATTTGTAAATGGTTTAAAGTGCTCTTTTCAGTTTTGGGGGTCTCCTGGACAGGAATGGGGGCTCCCCATACATATGTGGTACCGTTGTAATCAGGAGAAATAGGGCTTTCACATGCAATATGGTTTTGAATAAAATAAAAGTTTTATTTAAAAAACATAAATGTTTTATTTTTTTACATGTTTCACTCAAAAATATAAAAAAAACGATGGGAACAAGACATTTAATGTTAAAGCCCCAAAAATATATATATATATATTATTTTCCTTGAAATTCCTGCAAAAATCACAGGTAAACATAGCGCAAACTGGTTAAAAATGACCTGTCAACAGAGGGTGACAAAAGTAGGCTGGCAGTTAAAAGGGTTAAAAGTACCTATGCATGTTGGGTATTGTTCTGTTCAGAGGACCTTGTGTTTTCGGATTAAGCTCGTTTTTCCTTGTTTGCTTATTGATATTTTAGGAATTTTTTTCTTTTATTTTCTGCTGTTTTATACATTTTTTAGGGCTGTGCAACCAAAGAATTCTTTGAGGGATTGCTTCCAGAAAGCAATCTGGATCTATGTGCTTGTTTGTTTTGAGCAAGAAGGGGATGAGACAGAAATACTACAAGACTTAAGTCAGCACTTTGAGTCCAAGGAACTTCCAGAACAAGGACTTCTTGAGTTACTTTATTGCCATACTGAGGCTATGACAACAGATATCCTTACCAAGCCCCTGACCGCTCAAAGACACTCAAGGCTTACAAAGAAGACAGGCTTAACAGACTAAGCCTCAGCTGTTGCGAATGGGTGTTGGAGATACTGTGCAAACAGCTTACAGCTTGACTCTGAATGGCATTTGTGACTTTCGCTGGATTTTCTGCAGTTTACATTTATGACAGTAGATGGCAATGTTAAATATATCTATGAGTTTTCTCTGTTGTACATTCTCTGCTGCATGTTGTCCTGTACATTGAGATGATCTCTATGACTTATTTTTCCTATCCATGTTATCCACTTATGTTCCAGTAAAGCCAGATCCTGTTACACCACAAATGTCTATCTGAATTTGACTCTGCTGCACCCAGTACTCATACTCTTCAACATACAGACTTTATATTTTGCAATAATGTAAAGAAACTGGACTTGCTGTGCTTTGATTGAGGACTTAGCTAATTATTTGACAGGTTTTCTCAATTTAGAACTGGATGACTAGCAAAACTTCTTCAAGATCTACGCAAACTGTTTCTTTGCCTGAACACTGGTTGTGATGTTTTCTGCTCAGTGCCCTGCACTTATCCGTTGTTTCTGGGCATTTGTAGAACCAGCTTGGTATTGTGGTCCTCGTCTTTGGAGTATTGGGGTATGCTGCATAGTATTAGCCCCTGTTGGCAGAATCTGAGGTTAAAGTTCTAATGGTTTCTAGTGTGGATAATATATAGCAGGTTTAGGCACTTTCACAAGTGTTACTGGGGATAGATGGAGGATCCGCATTAGTAGGTACCTGAGAGACAGATATTGAGCATGACTGAATTTGACTCCCTGGATTAAACATGGTGACAGATGCAGTTGCGCATCTTGAAAGCTTCCATATGCCAGCAATGCGGAACAAAATTAATATAGGAAGATCTAAGGAGATAAATGAAAATGGAACATTCTCATCTTAGTGCAATTAAAGTGAATGTTGGTTTAACAAGCCTAACAAACACACCTGACTCCACACATCTGCCCACACACTCCCTGGAAACCAACTCCAGCTTCCCACCGAGCAGAGCTCCCAGCCGGTCCTTTAAAGGAGACATAACGTGTCTGAGAACTCTCCACAGCATGTTCAGTAATGTTCTGTGAAGGCTGGGGCTACAAATGATGGGCCCCATGACACAACTTTATTAGGGCCCATTCCATGCTGGAAGCACAGAGCCACTGAGCCATTCTTACCTCTGCAATCTGAGTTTATAAAGTTTACTGGGGTATAGAAGGCAGGGTATTGGGGGTAAATGGAAGGAGGAAGACCTTGAAGGCTGTTGTGGTCTAAGAAAAGTTACCAAAGATATTCAGTTGTAAGGGAAGTTACAGAAGGTAGAAAAGTTTACAATCTTTTAGTGTATAAAGGGTATAGAGTAAATGAGTGCATAAGGATACAGAAAAAGGCTCAGGAAATATTAATGATATGGCCGTCGTTAGCTCAGATCATTTGGGGCAAGGTCGGTGATTTTACACCTTTTTCCGAAAAATAACTCTCTTCCTGGCACCACAGCAGCCACTTACCTGACATAAGGGTAGATATACCGAAATGCCACAGGAGGTGTGTGAAGCTACGGGGGCCAGACTTTTCAGAATCTGCCTTTATTTTTTTATGGGTTATTTATTTATGGGTTGGATAGAACCAGCAATAAGCTACAGGAGGGTTTTAAACAAAAATGAACACCATGTATATATAGATAAAGTATGCAAATATAAATATAAATATATACATGCAATCCATTTGCCCCTCATTTGGAGGGACTGTCTCTCTTTAGAAGCCATGTCCCTCTGTCCCTTGTTATTCTTATGTCCCTCTTTGAGGTGTAACATGCAAATCTGCATCAATAAATAATTCAACTGCCCATTTAAAGTGTTTATATTGTTGTAACTGTTACAACCCATCCCTCCAACATATATATATATATATATATATATATATATATATATATATATATATGCCGGATAGGTCAGCTTAATCATTAATTCCACAACATGCCAAATGGAACACTCATTGCTAATATGAACAACTATATATGTGTTTATTTTGCAGATCGACATGAGGTGATCATAAAGGAGATTCTCGAGCTTAACCCATGGGAGAACCAGTGGAATGTGGTGTGCACCAGGGCCCCCATGCATGATTCTTATGATGTGTGTCTTGTGGCCCGCCTGAACCCACGAGACCTCCTCCCGCCGCCACGGGACCTCATGGAGAGGTGATCTGCTGCTAGATCAGAAATGGGTGCTGTGTTACTGGCTTGTCGCTCTGATCAGCATTCACCATGGGACTGTTGTGTGTGGACTAATTCAAGCAATTGGTCCTTTCTTAATCTCTGATGGAAAGTGTTAGATGGATGCTACTGGATAATGGATGTGTGCTGTGATTCAGTGGCTTATATTTACTAAACTGAGAAGAGCCTTTCACCACTTACATTTACAAAATCATTTACAAGAGTTTTGGAAAATGTATGCACCTCAAAGCACTCCTGCTGGCTGTCAGACCCAGATTTAGAAAATACCCTTTTCTAGTTGAAATCTGTATGAAGGGGACACCAGGAAACCAGGAACTGCGTCCTATCTCCTGTTGAAAGTCTTCAAAGCAGGGCTCACTGATGGTGTGATAGGGTAGGTTAGGTTAATTTAGTTTAGTTTATTGTCCCTGTGGTCCAGGACCCTCATTGGCACAGAGTTGCAAAGGAAGGTTTAGCTCCACTTTAAACCCCTCACACCTGGTTTTGTGTTTTCCCATTAGTCTACAACTAGCCAGAAACCAGTGTGCAAGTTGTGTGCTGTATGTTGGTTGTAAAAGGATGGCTATGAAAGCTGTGGTGCTGGATAATAAGCACTAATTATCTTGGTGACAGTGTGTCTTTATCCTGGTATCATCAAAGGTTTACCTTAATATTGCATGTTGCATGGATCATTGATGGCTTCAGCCACCCAACTGTGATGATGAAACATACAGTATATAAAATGAAATTCCAAAATATCCAAAATACAGCTATTCAATACTACACAAGCAGACCTAAACAATGGGGTTGATTCAGAGCCCCTTTCTCATCATTTTTTTGTGTGAAAATGTCTGTTCTCGTCCATTTTGCCACCTCATCTGATTCAGCAAAGCGTTTTTTTTTCTGCAAGAATTTTTATGTGAAATGTTTTCTTTTTGTGTGATTTTTTGTTTGGTAGTAATACCTCGAAGAAAATGTTGAGAAAACACCCCTCTTCCATTATCAATGAGCCCAGCAATGGCTCGCTGTCCAGCGGGGAACCAGAAATTGACTGAACACTGCAGCACCGGACGCACAGCAAGTTCTGGATATCAGACAGTGCAACACAATGAAAATGCATACACATTGCAATGCAGGGCTCATGGGTGCCAGGAGAGGATGGGTTGAGGTTCCTGTAGACCAGGGGTATTAAACCCGCGGACTGTGGTCCGTTTGCGAACCGCGGCCGCTAGGTGTCCGGACCCCACAGCCGGGAGAAGAGACAGATGCGGGTGGCGGAAGACCGCGAGGCCGGCAGGGGCGGGGCTGGCGAGCAGGAGGAAAGACAGGGGCGGGGCCGGCGGCCAGAAGGAAAGACAGCGAGCGGGGCCGGCAGGGGTGGGGCAGGCGAGCAGGAGGAAGGACAGGGGCGGGGCCGATGGGTGGGAGGAAAGACAGGGGGTGGGACAGGGCAGGAGGAAAGACTGGGGCAGGGCCAGCGGCCAGAAGGAAAGACAGCGAGCAGGGCCGGCGAGCAGGAGGAAAGACAGCGGGCGGCGAGGAGCATCTAGCCCAGCTGCCTGCTTTGATCACAGGAGGCTGAGTGGCGCTCATTGAATGCTGCTTTTCCCTGGGGCATCCTGAATCGGGATGCCCCCGCTGTGTGAACATCTATAAAAACTCACCTTTCCCTGCTCCACCTTTCTTTTCCCAGCTCTGTCCCATACATCTCTCTTCTCCCAGCTATGTCCCATCCCATCTCTCTTTCCCAGCTCTGTCCCATACATCTCTCTTCTCCCAGCTCTGTCCCATCCCATCTCTCTTTCCAAGATCTGTCCCATCCCATCTCTTTCCCCAGCTCTGTCCCATCCCATCTCTCTTTCCCCAGCTCTGTCCCATCCCATCTCTCTATTCCCAGCTCTGTCCCATCCCATCTCTCTGTTCCCAGCTCTGTCCCATCCTATCTCTCTTTCCAAGCTCTGTCTCATCCCATCTCTTTCCCCAGCTCTGTCCCATCCCATCTCTCTTTCCCCAGCTCTGTCCCATCCCATCTCTCTATTCCCAGCTCTGTCCCATCCCATCTCTCTGTTCCCAGCTCTGTCCCATCCCATCTCTCTATTCCCAGCTCTGTACCATCCCATCTCTCTATTCCCAGCTCTGTCCCATCCCATCTCTCTATTCCCAGCTCTGTACCATCCCATCTCTCTATTCCCAGCTCTGTCCCATCCCATCTCTCTATTCCCAGCTCTGTCCCATCCAATCTCTCTGTTCCCAGCTCTGTCCCATCCCATCTCTCTTTCCCCAGCTCTGTCCCATCCCATCTCTCTATTCCAAGCTCTGTCCCATCCCATCTCTCTTTTCCCAGCTCTGTCCCATCCCATCTCTCTATTCCCAGCTCTGTTCCATCCCATCTCTCTTTTCCCAGCTCTGTCCCATCCCATCTCTTTTTTCCCAGCTCTGCCTCATCCCATCTCGGTTCTCCCAGCTCTGTCCCATCCCATCTCTCTTTTCCCAGCTCTGTCCCATCCCATCTCTTTTTTCCCAGCTCTGCCTCGTCCCATCTCGGTTCTCCCAGCTCTGTCCCATCCCATCTCGGTTCTCCCAGCTCTGTCCCATCCCATCTCTCTTTTCCCAGCTCTGTCCCATCCCATCTCTCTATTCCCAGCTCTGTCCCATCCCATCTCTCTATTCCCAGCTCTGTCCCATCCCATCTCTCTTTTCCCAGCTCTGTCCCATCCCATCTCTGTTCTCCCAGCTCTGTCCCATCCCATCTCTCTATTCCCAGCTCTGTCCCATCCCATCTCTCTTTCCCCAGCTCTGTCCCATCCCATCTCTCTTTCCCAGCCCTGTCCCATCCCATCTCTCTATTCCCAGCTCTGTCCCATCCCATCTCTCTTTTCCCAGCTCTATCCCATCCCATCTCTCTTTTCCCAACTCTGCCTCATCCCATCTCTCTTCTCCCAGCTCTGTCCCATCCCATCTCTCTATTCCCAGCTCTGTCCCATCCCATCTCTCTTTTCCCAACTCTGCCTCATCCCATCTCTGTTCTTCCAGCTCTGTCCCATCCCATCTCTTTTTTCCCAGCTCTGCCCCATCCCATCTCTCTATTCCCAGCTCTGCCCCATCCCATCTCTCTTTTTCCAGCTCTGTCCCATCCCATCTCTTTTTTCCCAGCTCTGCCCCATCCCATCTCTCTATTCCCAGCTCTGTCCCATCCCATCTCTCCTTTCCCAGCTCTGCCCCATCCCATATCTCTATTCCCAGCTCTGTCCCATCCCATCTCTCTTTTCCCAACTCTGCCTCATCCCATCTCTCTTTTCCCAGCTCTGTCCCATCCCATCTCTCTTTTCCCAACTCTGCCTCATCCCATCTCTCTATTCCCAGCTCTGTCCCATCCCATCTCTCTTTTCCCAACTCTGCCTCATCCCATCTCTGTTCTCCCAGCTCTGCCCCATACCATCTCTCTTTTCCCAGCTCTGTCCCATCCCATCTCTTTTTTCCCAGCTCTGCCCCATCCCATCTCTCTATTCCCAGCTCTGTCCCATCCCATCTCTCCTTTCCCAGCTCTGTCCCATCCCATATCTCTTTTCCCAGCCCTGCCCTATCCCATCCCATCTCTATTTTCCCAGCTCTGTCCCATCCCATCTCTCTATTCCCAGCTCTGTCCCATCCCATCTCTCGATTTCCAGCTCTGTCCCATCCCATCTCTCTTTTCCCAGCTCTGTCCCATCCCATCCCTCTATTCCCAGCTATGCCCCATCCCATCTCTCTTCTCCCAGCTCTGTCCCATCCCATCTCTCTTTTCCCAGCTCTGTCCCATCCCATCTCTCTTTTCCCAGCTCTTTCCCATCCCATCTCTCTATTCCCAGCTCTGTCCCATCCCATCTCTCGATTTCCAGCTCTGTCCCATCCCATCTCTCTTTTCCCAGCTCTGTACCATCCCATCCCTCTATTCCCAGCTATGCCCCATCCCATCTCTCTTCTCCCAGCTCTGTTCCATCCCTTCTCTCTATTCCCAGCTCTGTCCCATCCCTTCTCTCTATTCCCAGCTCTGCCTCATCCCATCTCTGTTCTACCAGCTCTGCCCCATCCCATCTCTCTTCTCGCAGCTCTGCCCCATCCCATCTCTCTTCTCGCAGCTCTGCCCCATCCCATCTCTCTTCTCGCAGCTTTGCCCCATCCCATCTCTCTTTTCCCAGCTCTGCCCCATCCCATCTCTCTTCTCCCAGCTCTGTCCCATCCTTTCTCTCTTCTCCCAGCTCTGTCCCATCCCATCTCTCTTTTCCCAGCTCTGTCCCATCCCATCTCTCTATTCCCAGCTCTGTCCCATCCCATCTCTCTTTTCCCAGCTCTGTCCCATCCCTTATCTCTTTTCCCAGCTCTGTCCCATTCCTTCTCTCTTTTCCCAGCTCTGTCCCATCCCTTCTCTCTATTCCCAGCTCTGCCTCATCCCATCTCTGTTCTCCCAGCTCTGTCCCATCCCATCTCTCTTCTCCCAGCTCTGCCGCAGCCAGCCCTCTCTTCTTTGCTCTGCTCATTTAAAATCAGTGCACCAGGTCAAACAAAAAAATGTTGCTTTTGTTTTCCCCCCAATGCCAAATAGATATAATGCTGGAGTGGGGACAAGCAGCCTTTATTTATTTATGCTTGTTGAATATATAGCCCCCTGGTGCGCTGATTTTAACCTACCCCCGATTCCGGATCTTCAGCTTGCGGCCTACTGCTACGAGCGGACCTCTACAAAGTTCTTGAGTACCCCTGCTGTAGACCAATACCCTGCCAGGATTAGAGCTTCCAGGAAGGGTTTAACCCCACTTCCAAGAGTTTGTCTAGGCATAAGCTAAAAACCTATACTCACCTCTGGTCCCAGCAGCAATCTGTGTGGTATGTTGTGAGTTGAAGCTTATCTGAGTCAGAAAACACAGGGATTCTTTTTTTAGCTCAAATCACCACTCACAAACTAGGGGACGAAAATCCACCCGCCTCCTTCATTAGAGAACGCTGCTCTATTCACTGAGACAGAAGAGTTAGCACTGTGGTCGCATCTGGATGCCAAAGGACCCATTCTCCTGCCCCTTGTAAATTTCCATTTTCCGTTTACCAGACTGCTGTGGGGGATCAAAGGTGGGTACAGGCTTGTTATTTTAAGTGGCCAGAGGGTTGATCAGACAGCAAGGGAGATCCCAATATGAATGTCCCAAAGCCTTATTCCTCAGGCAGACCAGAAAAGCCAACCAAAAAGCATTTTGTCTATTAAAAAACCCTCAGCTGTCAAGAATTTCCCACATACCTCCCTGAACCAGACCCTACCCAGTCTTAACTGCTTTTTGTTTATCTCCAACTGTATCACTTCACCATGTTACCTGTTCCTATGACCTTTACAATCTTTACTTCTTACTCTCTTTACTGCCATCTAGTGTCTTTAAAGCTAACCACATTTGCATATCTATATCAAATACTCAGTCAGCCTAGCTAACCAAAGCTGACTTAAAGAGGGCCCTAGCATCCTATACTACTACAGTTGCTTATTGACCACTAGCTAACTGTCGCTCTCACATTCTACCTATCCCCCACATATATGATGTTGCAACCATTTCCTTAACACACTGACTTACATGGTGAATCTCCTTGCTCCAACACAAGCAAAATTTCGTATAACGCTTTGATCCAAGAAAATGCCTACAAAATACTATTCAGGTGGTATTACACCCCTGAGCGTGTCAACAGGTTCTCCCCCTCCTCCTCCCCCCTCTGCTTCAGAGGCTGCCAGGACACAGGGACGATGCTCCATATTTGGTGGGAATGCCAGCTTGTCCAGGAGATCTGGAGCAAGACATATAGGCTTTTGGCGGGCATTTTGGAGTTAACACTTAGTGGAGACCCCTGGGAAGCACTCCTTTCGCTCAGAACTAATAAATATACTAAGACTCAATGGAGATTGACCCAACACGTCCTCTCAGCCGTTAGACTCACGATAGCGAGGAACTGGAAACTTCACACTCTGCCTTGGACTGAGATACAGAGCAGAGTCTCAAACACTATGTGTAATGAAAAACTCACTGCAATATACAAAGAGCAATACAATCAGTTTCTTGAGGTTTGGTCCCCATGGCTGGATCATATAAGCGTACCTAAAGGCCAGACCGACCTCGTATTCCCAGTTTGAAGGCCCGTTCGTTTGACTCACCCGGGCCTCTTACATGGATAGAATGGTCTGAATCCGTTTGGACCCATCAGCCTCATAACACTTCCCCTTTCCCCCTCTTTCCTATCCTGTTACCCCATTGTTTGTCTGTCAAAAAGGTTTTCTCAATTTATCAAAATACAGCTAGGCTCACCTACGAATCCATTTGATGCTACCATGATAGTATTTCATGAGTATTCAAATAGCCTTCATAGTCTCTGTTTTTTTATCCTTATCTTGGATTGATATATATGGTCACAAAGCAATTTTCTGTAGTTATTTCAGAACTGATTATGTTTAAAATAAAGTTGCCTTCACGCAGATGTCTCTCTTTCTCCTATATATTTGGTTAACATCATTGGTGACAACAATGCTTTGGATCTCTTGCATGAATATGTAACGTATATTGTAACTCTCGTGCTCCAAGATTCTTTGTGTATGCACTACTGTATGTGTTTTTGCTTTGCAAACCCCAATAAAAATTTTGTAAAAGAATCTCCTTACTCCGTGGTGAAAGCCAATATGCCTCTCTTTATTATCATTACTGCTTAGTTATAATTACTTTGATATTATAGTGTCATAATATTCCATGGGGCTTTTCACAGTAATAATAACAGATAGAGTAGATCAGATATATATCCTTGGCTCCATGCATCAAGCATAGAAGGGACCCAACCAAAGTGTTGCTATGGAGGCCCATCATACATGGTGACACCTCTAATTGATGTCCAATATACGGTGTAGCCAGCAATCCAATCTATCCGACCAGTCATTTTAATTATGCCAAGAATAAATTCATTATCCCAGAGAGCTCCAGTGAAATGAGGATTTTTCCTGGATAGATCAGACCTGACATTTCCCATTTACCATTCCTGATCTCGGCAGCTTGGTCTTGTCAGATACGATCTTGACATGCGGTGCATCTATAGTTACTTGTCATCCAGATAACCATTCAGGCAATCTGTCTTTCCTGGGGAAAGTAAAGATGTGGTCAGTCATTATATTCAGTTCATGCTTATATTTTAAAATCTGAAGCCTGTGTCTAATGTATGGGCTTCATGTCTGGTGCCCTAACAGCCCTTATTTAGGGTGTAGATCAGCTTTCAAGCATAGATAAACCCTTTGCTATGAGCCAGGTAAGACCTGGGTCTGCAAGGAACATAACCCGCTTTCTCCTGCTGCCTAGAAGCCCCTCATTTAGGGGATATTCACATTTTCCTCATAGAAAACTGTATGATAGGGGACATAAAACATTGCAATGGTGGCATGCATCCTGTTAAATGAGGTGTGCAGCTGTTTCCTGTACCCCATCAGATGGAGGTCTGCTAGGAAAATGTGAGTCATTCTTTAATGCAGGCGTGAGGAGACAGGTTAGGTTTGTTTAGTGTCCTTGTGGACACACATTCTCCCACTGCCTGTAAATGTCTGTATAAAGGGGGGCAGAAAAAAACAGCACAATGCAACACCACATACTTCCAAATCTAAATATTGTAAAGGACTGGGATCCCCCAGAGTGGATCAGACAAAGGTCCACACAAAAAGTGATGCCGTACTAACAGTATAAATAAAATGGTACCAATTTTATTTAAAACTTAAAACACAGCTGACACATATCACATACAAATCAGAGGACATATAAAATCAAGTACTACACTGACCCTCTGGGCTCAGGGATATTCACAAAATAATGTCTATGCCAGCTTAGTAAAATTCCATATCTAAAAATTATAAAAATTCCATATATAAAATCTAGGGCAGGGGGACCCTTTAAGGATGAGTTTGGAGCTCCACCAGGGAATTCCTCTGTTCCCCTGGGCCAGTCCATGCCTGTCTCTCTGTGTCTTGCTACCTGTGTCTCTATCTATTTCTTTCCACCCTATCTCTGTCTGTCTGCCTGTCTCTCTCTCTCTCTATCCTTCTCTCTTTCTCCCTCTATCTGTTGCTCTTCCTTTCTCTCTCTCTGCCTGCCTGTCTCTCTCTATCCTTCTTTCTCTATCTGTCTTTCTCTTTCATCCCCACTGTGTATCTCCCTCTAACTCCCTCTCTCCATCTTTCTCTATCCATCTTTCTTTCTTTCACTGTTTTGTCTCACTCTTTATCTTTCTTTTTATCGCTTTAAATTTGATTCAGTACCATGCTGAATGGTAGCCTAGCCACACTCGCGATCAGCGCTGGCTGTGTGTGCCCATACCAGCCATTCAGTTATGGTGGACGCAAGCAGGCACAGCTAAGGAACGCTGTAAGAGATTCAGCGGCTGGCTGTGTGTGCATCATGGGCTCATTGCATTGGTAAGAAAAGCGGGGTTTCACACAGCGGGCTTCCCAAACAGGGATGGATCAGGGGGATGTACTCTTTACTGCTGCCAAAAGCCAACTTTCCTGCACTCCAAATGACCGGGGGGTGCTGAAGAGCCCATTGGCCCTTAGCATGTGCTCAGCACCAGGACTGTCCAATAGGGTCAGGGACGGATTATGAGGGGGTGCAAGTGTCATGCGCCCCGGGGCCTCCACCACTTGTCCTTCAAAGGGGGTCTCCACCAACCTTTGGGTTATAGTCTGGTCTAGAAGGCTTTTCAGTCTTTGATCTGACCAGCAACAAAACTATCCGCGGCAGTTGGGGGTCCCCACATCTGGGAAAGCTTTTTTTGTTTTTGCAACCCTGCAGCCAGAGCCACCACAGGGCAGGACAGAGAGAAAGAGAGAGAGATTTCAGCATGTGAGAATGATTCAAACCTACACTTTTATTTCACGCTTTCTCTCTGTCATATTTTATCCTTACTTATCCTGGTCCTCTCTTTTCACCCAGTCTGTGTCTCTCCATATCTTTCTGTCTGTCTCTGTTTTTATCTCTCTGTCAGTCAGTCTCTTTGGGGTCGTTTCAGCACCAGGTGTAAAAAGTTCACTTTAGGTGAAAAAGTTGCCGTGTTCTGCTCATGCTAATTATTTGGTAAAGCTCTTTTGGGTGTGCCTTGGAGTGTGAATTGCAACCTACATCCCAGCCTACGTTTTAAGACACAAGAAAGCACATTCTAATGTTTGGGATGGGATACGGGAAGGTTAATTTATTGTTAGCACCACTGAGAGACACTTGGGCCACTAAGGAGGGGCGCTGACAACGTCTGAGGTGTGAGGTGAGGTGACGCTGCAGAAAGGCCTACAATGCTATTGCAAGTTAGAGTTTCTGGCTAAGTGGCTCTGTGTTTCTCAGTCCATTTTGATAAAAGTTATGTACGCTGGGCACTAATCAGGCAGACTTCCCATGGTGCCTAGAAGTGAAAGAAAAAGAACATAGCAGTTTTTCTCATCATTACCCCTTTTGCTCCTTTTCTCTGTCTAGGGCTTGAATAACTATATAGGGGTTAAATAGGAATTGCTTGTGGCCACCTTGTGATTTGGGCAAGTATGTTTTTGACTATTGTTTTCTGGCAACTTTTTAGGTCTGCTTTAGCTGGGTACATATATCTCCTTGCTGTTCCTACTGCAGCAATCCTAGGACACTTTGTGTTACCTGAAGAAATGAATTAATAATTTGTGCCCGCCAGGCAAAGCCAATCTGGGTGTCTTCTGCAGTGTCTGCAGGCATGTCTGGGACTTCAGGCACAAGTTGCATTTCCTTGGGCTCTTCCATTTGATGGAGCATGCAGAGATTGTGTAGTACAAAGCAATCGAGGATTATCTTGGACACCTTCTTTGGGCTGTACAGCATCTCCCCTCCTGGCTGGGCCAAACATAGGAAGCGTGTTTGAAGCAGGCTGTTGGTTCTTTCAACAATGCAACTGGTCTTGCAGTGAGATGCATTGTAGCACACTTCAGCTGCGGTATGTGAGTTCCACATGGGGGTCATGAGCCACGTCTTCTGCCTGTATCCCTTATCAACTAAATACGAACAAATGCATTGATGTGGTTTTCAACACAAAGCCACACCCCTACCTGGTTTGCTGCATTTTGCCTTCACCTTCCCCTACCCACTAGTTATGCTGGTACACTGTCTCAAAATCTTACAATGTGGCCATCCTGGCGACACTTCGTTGTTCTCAAATTTCCGGCACAGGGCAGATTGCTGCAACACATAGGAGTCATGGCAGGATCCTGGAAAGCCTGACCTCACAGCACACAGCCGTATCTCATTATCACACACAACCATGACATTAATGGAATGAAAGCTCTTCTGGTTGCGGTAGTGCAGCTCTTGTGCTCGTGGGGGCCGGAAGGGAATATGGGTGCCATCAATGCAGCCAAGCACATTAGGGATTCCTACCATCCGATAGAAAGCCAGCTTAACGTTTGGCACCTCTTTCTCATCGGCCAGAAACCTGAGGGCGTCCCTGACGATTAGCATCTGAAGCTTGATTGGTCCTGCACCACCATCTTGCTGCTGTGGTTTAAAGTGAGGGCACATCTGTTTGTTGCTTTGGTGTCTATTTCTTGGAATGATGGCAACTACTAGGCATCACACATGTCCACTTGTCCATTCCCTTGTGGAGCATAGCCCCAGAGTCTTGGCTCATGGCTGTGGCCTAGGAAATGCTCATGCTCATGCTGTGGTCAGAGGGTGTGGCAGCAAAATTAGATGGCACAACAACAGGGCTTTATTGAGTTCAGTGGCTGCTGCTAATGTTTCACAAATGCTACTGGACTAAACAGCAGGTGCAGCAGCAAAACATTTTTTCAAGGCCCTGTTTGGAGCAGGGCCTGCCCACAGCCTGCCAGCGCACAATGGCCAAACAACAACAACACCAATACCACCTGTTCCTCCAGGCTACCAATCCATGGATGGCCAACACCATGATGGTCCGTCGTCATATGGCCATAATGGGGAATGGTAATTTCGAAAGTTTATATTTTTCACCTTTGTGGGCAGAGTTTAGCCAATGAATTGTTAATTTTACAAGCAAGACAGTTGAATGTGTTTATGGTTAATGGAAATGTGAATATTGTGCTCTTAGTTTGTTAGAAAACTCACACAAAAACATAAAGCTAAGTCACAGAAGTCAGCAGTGACCAAGCATGTGTTATGAAAAGTTCAGCACATAATGGTGGTCATGCAATATATGAAGTCAAGGCAGTGTTAGTTTAGTTGTGCATTGTTGTGCGGACTTCCACATGCATCCTCTTTTTACAATATTGGACAACCAAATAATATTTGCACAATTGATTAGACATAATCAAACAACCATTCATGTAAGGAGTTATCTGTAAATAATAAAAAACCTAGTAGGGGATCTTTCACATCAGACACAAATGTATGGTGCATACACCATAGTGTTCCGTTGATTGCTACAGTAAGAACAAAAGGCATTACCTCCCTGAAAAAATGAGTTTAGTCACTATTTAAAATGCCACTTCTCGCATAATGGCATTTGGGGGGGTATAAAAGGGGTATAAAAGGACGGTCACATTTTTTGTAAACACTTGTTTTTCTGCAAAACTGAAGTAGCTAAAGGGGATGCATGTTGGAATCCACAACACAATGCACATTGCAACTAACAGCACCACTAACAACAGTTCAGAAGAAAGACCAATGTGCAGCACTACCGTAAACCAGATACCAGCAGGGGCAACACATGCTGATCCTTATCTATCTCCAATAATCAAAATAATAACATCCAAATGTGGATTGGAGAAACACACACACTATCTGATAGACTCCACACAGGTCCAGGTGTCAATAGTGGAGTGGATGTTCAATAAAACACTAAGAGGGAGGGCTTATGTTAAAATGTGTGGTACAACATTGTGCACAACTACCTGCATACAAGAAACAATGTATGGCAGAGAGAAACATTTTTCAACCCCCCCAAAAATTGACAATTGTACAAAATCTGTTGTAAGACCCAAAAATGGTTCCTTTTGTGGTTTCAATAAAAAGATAAAGATCTGCAAGGCACCTTGAGTTTCAAACCTGGGTCTACGTTACTCACCATCACAGCTTTCCTTTGGCCCATGCTGCTGGACCCAACCATGCTGATAGGGACAAGGTGAGTTGGGGGGCCAATGGATGTGCTAGCGGGAATAGGAGGAGCTGTGAGAATGAAAACAAAGACACCAACAAAAAAAAAACATTACTAGTGCATCTGTTTACTATGTTTTATTGCACCAGATAAACATTTTAAATTTGTTAGTGTGTGGATATTGCACAATTACCTAACATTGGCTCCAGGGAAAATCCTGGAAGAGCTCACAGCCTATGAAGCCCTGAAACAATAAGAACCAAACAAAAAACAAAACATTAGCCACACACTTGTCACTTCCACAATAGTTAGACACATTATTTAACACTGCACTGTCATGAAGTTGTGGGGAGTCCACCACCTCCTCTACCTCAAGACTCCCCACCTGAGACTGACCCAAACGGTAGCCAGACTCCAGAATATCTCTATTGGAGCAGCTAATGTCCTCCACCCCGCCATGGCACAAAGTACCTTCCCCCGCAGATCTGTTTGGATTGGGGTTTGACGGGTGGGGGAGAACCTCCTTGCCATGCTTGTGGAGGAGAGGCTGCTTATCTGTGGAGACAAAAAAAAGAAGAGGCATTAAGGACAAGCCGGTAGACCGATGTCAGGTCCCAGCGTTTGAAGTCTGACCACCATTGGTGGACGGACTTGGGTTGGAGCTTCACTTTAACACGGTGTCACGGTGGTCCTATTCTCCCCCACAATGGTCGCCTTTCTGGGCCGAGGGTTGGGCATAGTCATATTCCCACTGGCACATGTCCTACATGAGAAAAAACAAAAACGGAAAAAAGAAAACAAAAAAGATATCAGATCATAACAGTAACCAGCATTATGTTAGTATTTAAATAACAACGCATTTCTGCGCGCTAATTGATGACAAACGGGAAAAGATGCATATCAAAATAGTGATTATGCATGCAAATGCAACGCTAAGATCTCTGTATTTACAAACAAAAACTCTATTAATAAAAAAAGCTACAGTCAAAATAGGCCTGAGTCTGGAATAAAGTAGAAGGTACAATGTGACAAAAAGCGCACATAGCAATATTACATTTGGAGAAAACACTGACAAAAAATGCATGCAGAAGAGTCAGAAATAAGAAGGAAAGACACGCTCACAGAAAACATGTGCAGCACACACACAAAATTCACTTACCTTAATAATCTGGCTGTTTTGCTGAGGGTCCACGTGCTGGCCTTCCACCCACGTGCTTGGGTGGAAGGCGAGCCAGGCTCAGATCCACTGGAAGTGCTGCTGGGGCTGCGTGTTTGCCTGCATTTGGGGGGGGGGGGGCATCTTGTCACTATAGAGGCAAACTGGAAGTGCACAAAGTGAAACCGAAAGCAGAACAGTCATAGTGGAGCATAAATGACAGTGTTTAAATTAATGAAAGCGCTGCAATTTGGCCAGGGATCCCCTGTCAGTTGATTGTTGCCAAAAAAAGGAAAAACGCTAAGCAGAGTGTACAGATAACATCACTAGAAAACTCAATAAAAGTATATGGTAAAACGCCACTGAGCGTCTGATATGATGGTGCTGCAGGACAGACAGCGCCAGTGCTCTGATTACACTGGGCGCTATTCATACATGGAACACTACCTGGCGATATGAGAGGTGCTAGACATTTTGACTGTCATACATATGGCTTTTGGCAGGAGCACCGCTAAAACACCTGCCGCTAGCGTTTCTTAAATAAACCCCCTTATTGTTCCAGTGAGGTAGGGTTATTCTTCTAAAGTGGCCAATTACCGTACCAAGATTTTGACTATCCTGGTGATTGTTCCTTGCCCCAGGGGCATCTAATATAGGATACTCCACTCACCTTTTCACCGCTTTCGCCCACAGTGCTTTATGCCATGCATACTAATGCACAGCGTAAAGCCACTGTTTTGGACTGTGCGCAGGTATAGGGGATGCCCGCAGCCTCATCACCGGGTCCCCTGTGGAGTGCGCATTTCCATGCGCCCAGCCTATCTGAATGGCTGGGCACGGGAGAGTGCACAGCTGCAGGGATGCGCCCCACTATCATGGCTAGGAACCAGCAGAAACATAAGGGGTTTGCGGGTCATCTGGGGGCGGGGGTTCACAAAGTGAGAAATCCCGAATCGTTCTTTTAGGCTACAGGGCCGGCTGCGAGGGTGATTGGTCCACTTTAAGAGTTTAGAAATACCAGTGCCCAATGGGGTATGCAGCAAAAAATACTACATTTTTCTACATAGTCTATAGGGTGCTGTTCCAAACTTAAAAAAGATATCCCTACACTATTATACTAACAATTATGTTCCTTAAAAATCTGTAAAAGCCCTATCACAGGTGCAGGTGATTTTAGGGCAATTCACACTGCAAGACATACCAGATTTACCATGACCCCACTTATACCTGGCTCTGAATCATCCCCAAGGTAGACAATAGGGTTGATTCAGAGAGACATAAAATGTTTTTGAGTCGATCTGTTTTTTTTTTCGTTTTGTTTCCGCTTGCGTATATGTGTACGCGTGATTCTAAGCAGGCATCGGGAGCCTTCTGTTAAGTGTTCGTCGCTGCGTATGCCAACGAGAATGTAATTTTTCAGCTTTCGTTTTTCGCTTACGTTACTTAGGAAACAACGTAGGCTTCAGTTTTTTTCCTTTTTCCAATGTCACCTCTAACAAAATATTTACGTTTCCCGTTAGATTCTGAATTCCGTTTTCTAAAAATAAACTTACAGACGGAAATCTGTTCGAACGTATGCATGCGCACACCTAAATTAACTCTCTCATGTGCCCGTCTCAACTATTCTCTCACTCACTTCTGCTACAATGCTTACCTCAATTCCTTCGCTGTTTCATTTTTCTTCACTTCGCGCACTTAATGCTTACCTCAATTCCTTCACGGTTTCATTTTTCTTCACTTTGCGCACTTAATGCTTACCTCAATTGCTTCGTGGTTTCATTTTTCTTCACTTTGGGCACTTAATGCTTACCTCAATTCCTTCGCGGTGTCATTTTTCTTTATTTAGCACACTTAAAGCTTACCTCAATTCCTTCACGGTTTCATTTTTCTTCACTTTGCGCACTTAATGCTTACCTCAATTCCTTTGCGGTTTCATTTTTCTGCACTTTGCGCACTCAATGCTTACCTCAATTCCTTCGCAGTTTCATTTTTCTTCACTTTGTGCACTTAATGCTTACCTCAATTCCTTCGCGGTTTCATTTTTCTGCACTTTGCGCACTCAATGCTTACCTCAATTCCTTCGCAGTTTCATTTTTCTTCACTTTGTGCACTTAATGCTTACCTCAATTCCTTCGCGGTTTCATTTTTCTTCACTTTGCGCACTTAATGCTTACCTCAATTGCTTCGTGGTTTCATTTTTCTTCACTTTGGGCACTTAATGCTTACCTCAATTCCTTCGCGGTGTCATTTTTCTTTATTTAGCACACTTAAAGCTTACCTCAATTCCTTCACGGTTTCATTTTTCTTCACTTTGCGCACTTAATGCTTACCTCAATTCCTTTGCGGTTTCATTTTTCTGCACTTTGCGCACTCAATGCTTACCTCAATTCCTTCGCAGTTTCATTTTTCTTCACTTTGTGCACTTAATGCTTACCTCAATTCCTTCGCGGTTTCATTTTTCTTCACTTTGCGCACTTAATGCTTACCTCAATTCCTTCGCGGTTTCATTTTTCTTCACTTTGCGCACTTAATGCTTACCTCAATTCCTTCGTGGTTTCATTTTTATTTATTTAGCGCACTTAATTCTTACCTCAATTCCTTCGCGGTTTCATTTTTCTGCACTTTGCGCACTTAATGCTTACCTCAATTCCTTCGCGGTTTCATTTTTCTTCACTTTGCGCACTTAATGCTTACCTCAATTCCTTCACGGTTTCATTTTTCTTCACTTTGCGCACTTAATGCTTACCTCAATTCCTTCGCGGTTTCATTTTTCTTCACTTTGCGCTATTTTGTTTTTATTTCTTCAAACGTTTTCCTGTAACCAACCCTTAATGAATTTTTCTTTGACATAAAAGAAGACAGAAACACGTTTTTTCTTTTGTTTTGCTTATTAAACAATGCAAATGTTTCTTTCAATTTGTAGAACTTTTGTTTTAGTATTTTTTTATTTTTCGGGGAATTTAACTTTTTTTTTTCCTTCATACAAAAAGTGTTTTTATTTAAATTTTTAAAACGTTTTAAAAATTTAAAAATGTTAATAACTATTTACAAAGCCATGGCAGGCCCCAGAGAATTCTTCTTCTTCTGTGGTCCCCATCGAAGCTCTCAGCTCCTGGATATCGCCCACCAGCCAAAACACACAAAAAGATACGAAAATTATTGTTCTGCAAATAGATCTTTCACAGCTGTGGATTGAATGATTATTAGTTTTTCATATAAATCATGAGGCCATATGTCATTATGCTAATGAATTAATCAATGGATCAGGCCATATGTTATTATGCTAATGAATTCATCAATGGATCAGGTCATATGTTATTATGCTAATTAACCAATGGATCAGGCCATATGTTGTTATGCTAATGAATTAATCAATGGATCAGGCCATATGTTATTATGCTAATTAATTAATCAATGGATCAGGTCATATGTTATTATGCTAATGAATTAATCAATGGATCAGGCCATATGCCATTATGCTAATTACATTGGGTAGGGTTTTAGGTTTATTGCTGATGATGTCATGTTCCACATACTCCAAATATGTAAATTACAACTTACTTGGGCGACCTCAGCTTCGGGGACCACCCTACGCTCTGGGGCCTGCCACTGCTGGGAATGTGAGGCTGTAGAGACATTTAAAATAGGCTCACTTCTAATGTCTGATTGAACAGTAACCAAATGACACTTAGAGGCTGATTTATTAATAGCGACATGTAGTGACAGTTGAGCGACTGTAGCGGTATTTTCACAGCGCCCGCTAGTAGTTGCTGTGCTTGGCCGTTGTTCGGTTGTTGACAGCGACTCAGTCGGTGTGGCTAAATGTTCAATACGAGGTTACGAGTCGCTATTTGACAGGTTCCGCGATGTATGGGTGCGCATGATAGCGACTGGTCAGAGCGACCAGCTTCCACCATATTCATCAAAAAATCACGCTCAAAAAATTCAAGCGCTGTGAAATGCATGTTTAAACCCCAGAGCGCTGGAGGCGATGTGTTAAAAGTAGTTTTTTAACCCCCAAACCACCATATTTTTGGAAACCAAAACAATTAAAAAAAAAATAAAAATAAAATCTAAAATAGCAGAAGTGGTCACAGAATTTTTCACATTTAAAAAAAAAAAAAAAACATTAATAACAATTATTAATATTTAAAGATTGTTCCATTGAAATGCATTGGAGCGCACCAGGTAGCGAGAGGTCATACCTGTCGCTGTTCAAGGTCGGACGCTGGCGCTGTGGGCTGAGGCTGGAATAATGATGAATGAGTCGCTATATGGCGCTATCTCAGTCGCTAAGCAGGATTGGCTTGATAAATGTGTGATTGTGGTGGGGAGCCGGCGTTCTCGGGGCGGGGCCCGTCATTACCGGCCGCTCACCAGTCGCTACCTGTCGCTATTCCTTCATAAATAAGGGCCTTAGAATGTGTGTGTGACATCACCCACCTTCTCCATGTTCATCCTGTGCTGGATCTGCTGCCCTCTCAGCTCCCGATCCTTCACCCGCTATATATTCATCTATAAAAAGAGATTAAGGAAATCAGTTTTTGTTCAAATAGCATGTACCTGTGTGTGGTAAAATCAGAGTCACATACCAGAGGGTATTGCCTGAGTCGTTTGGTATGACTGCCTGTCCATGCGGTGAGGCCCCTCCTCTGTTGAGAGGTCGAGTGGCTGGTCTGAGCAAGCTACAGAGGAGGGGTAGGAAGTTGGCCCTGGAGATGCACCACCCTCACTTGCTGGTGCAGATTCATGCCACACTGGCCGGACTGCGCGCCTCTGGGTAGGTTGTATGAGGTATTCAAATTCAGACACTAGAAAAGAAAAGCATTTATAAATAAAGGCCTACCTTCTGTGTTAGTTACATCTAGCATGCAATTGGTATGTACTTACTTGGAAAATGGCTCGCAAAGAATCGCCGCACCCGGGGCTTGTGCCGTCGCTTGAGGTCCGACCAAAGCTGCATGATCTGCGTGAAAGTGAAGGTGGTGTCCGTGTCCTGGTCAATCCTGGCCACGATCTCCAGGGCCAGCTTCCTCTTCTCAAAGTCGTTGGGCAGGCAGTCGTACCTGCGCTCCATCATGGTCTAAAAAACACAAAAATCTAAATAGATCAAACAGCATACAAATCTCAGTCACAATTAGATCAGTTGACTAAATGACATTCCCCATCACATTTCTAGCCTTAAACTATCCTTCTAGATGCAAGTGAGTTGGTTCGCACATGTGCGCACTAACTTCTGTTTGGCACGGAGTTTAAATTACTTTTAAAAACAACTGTTTCTTTTCCACGCTTCCTTAAGGCCTATGCATGCATTTAGATGTCAAATCAACGTCCTTACAATACACTTACGAGCATAATCAGATCCTGTTGTTGGTGGGTGAAGTTCGTGGGTGCCATCTTTCTTCTAGTCCGCAGCAGATAGGTAGTGCCGCAGCGGTTTCCGGGATGCGCACGGCCGGACGCACGGGTACGCGTCATACCCAGTCATGGGTAATGGACATACAGCTCATTCTCTTTGTGAATGTCATCATGGCACCAAAGAAAAGTAGCGGCAAACAACCACCAGCCAAGGAACGCAAGACAAAAAGGCCGGAGCGGCATGAGGACACATCCTCAAGACCGAGCACTCAGTCCCACAAATCAAGTTCAAAGTGCCGGAAACGCGGAGCAAAAGTGGCCACCACAAGGCTACATTGGCCACAACTCCAGGCCCATCCAAATCTTCCAGCACCAAGAAAAGTAAAGAAAGTTCCTCCAGGAAGAAGGCTCCCCAGCCAACCACATCCAAAGATCAAGGGAGCACGACTTCCAAGGGGAAAAGGAAGCAGAAGGCGAGAAGCCCTAGCCCCCCAAGCACACCCTCTCCTGCTCGCCCACATTTGCCAGCGGAACACGTGGAAACAAGCGAGTCCTATGCCACATCCAAGGCTGCAAGTTCTGTGGCCAGCCAGCCAATGACCCCCAGTCCTAATTCCAGCCCAGTCCATTCTTTTTCCAGTGACGTGACGGCCTATTCTTCCCCACACACTCAGGCAAGAATGTCCCCTGAATTGGCAACAACCAGAGAAGAGCCAGAACAGCAACCATTAGGCAGAACCTTGCGGCGAGGCCACTTGAGCGGGCGCTTTGGTGAGGCACAAACACTCGCCTTGGCAAGTGGGCTAACATTGCATTATGATGAGCTATTTGGGCGCAATTCCAAAGCTACTAGCAAAGTGCGAAAAAAACAAATCTGGGAAGACCTCACCAGACAGGTGAGTTCAGCGGGGGACGAGAGGAAAGATGTGGAGCAGATGCAGCAAAAAATATCTGACCTCAAATATGCAGTAAGGAAGAAGCAGAATAAACAGCGGAATCACGGGTACATATTTGATGTTTGCATTTTGCAGCTTGTTGTAGTGACCACAATGAAAAATAATTTGTATGGTCTATTTTCAGGTTGCAAACAGGCAAAGGCTTCCCAACAAAATTGCAATACACCAGAGCAGAGGAAATGGTCCTGGCTTTGATCCACCCCACAGCATTACAGGTCCTCTCTGGCACACACGACATGGACACCCAGGACAGCATTGGGAAGGTCCACTTTAATCGTTGGGGGAGTTGTAATTCCTGCTTGGCCCTGTGTGTTCTAAAGCATATCTACTCACCAGGCTCATCAAGGGATGTTTGTGTGTTTACGTGCCTTTTAATTTTAACCCCAGCTCAGCATCCTGCCTCTGGAAGTGTGGAAGCCTCCTCCAGTTTGAGAACGCCATCTACTTCCCTGCTGCCTAGGACACAGGATCAGATATATAGGGTAAGTGTACTTTGCTTAAACTGGTGATGCATGTGAATGTGCATGACTAATTGGTCCAAAATATATTTCTCCAAAAATCTGACACAGTTTTTCACATGTCAAAGCAGACTCCCCCACTAATGGATGTAATCCAGCATATGGAGGAGGAGGATGCCAGCCGGATTGGATCTTCTGAAATGACCCCCCTGGAACCTAATCTGCCACTGCCCCAGCATCCTACTGCACCAAATCCTCTGCAGCAGAGTGAAGCTAGACGCATGCTGCCAGCCCATCGTGGCCAGCAGGCTGAGACTGAGCCTACAGTCCCCAGTGCTAGCTCTGCTGCAGAGGTTTTGCCTAGTACATCTGGTACTGTTGCTCTCCCTAGACCTCTAGCATCTGCAGGTGCTCAAACTTGGGGAATTGGCAGACGCAGTCAGCAATGTCGACCAGTTTCCCAGGGGAGGCATGTGCTGGAGTCAGCATGGCGCCATGACAGCCGTTACTTTAGGCAGGTGACTCAAAGAACCACAGAGCAGATTACTTAACAATTAGAGACCTTCAATACTAACTTCACCACCATGCTGACAGAATTTAGAACGAGCAACAGCCAGATGGCAGAACAAATGGCCTCCTTAAATACCAACTTCACTGCCATGCTATATTAATTTCGAACTAGCAACAGACAGATGCTGGAGCAGTGGCAGATTATGAATGCCACACATACCCAGATCCTGGCCCACCTCCAAGGCCAACCACAACATTATTATGGGCAACATCAATATTAAGAATTTGACCTGGATCTGCTAAACATCTTTCCTCTACATCCCAACACAATTTACCTGTGTGGTGAGCGCAACCAAGATTGGGTGGTCTATGCCTTTGCTGGTTTCTTTTGGAATTTGCCCATAAAGCTCATTATAGTGCTCACATACCCCACTAGCCAATGGCTCAGTTTAAGCCTCAGTCAAGCGCACGCTCAAGCTCCCACGCAGCAGACTTGGGCATAAGGAAATGCTGGCTGCCTCATCCTGTTTGTTGGCAATATTGGGGGACATTCTTGGCTGAAGAACATCACCATTTGGCCATGGAAAAGATTGGACTGGACTGGCATGGGGGCTGGCTGTCATTAATCTGGCAAAATATCAAGCAGGAGAGGGTGTGTATGTGGCCCTATGTATTCCTGGCCGACTATTCCCCTTGAAAGTTATGCTCCCTATGGATTTTAATGTTGGTGGGCGGGTAAACTTCGGCCTGGAGTAAGTTAGCTTAGAACTCCTGGATGTGAACAATTGTTATGGGCCAGGAGTCTGCCCCAATGTATACTTATGTTTGAAAATGGATGTCCATGGAGTCTGCAAGTGCCCTTCCAACAAAATGTTACATATTTCCTGAAAATGTATGGAATGGGACTTTAGCTGTTCTTGCCTAAGTTGATGCATTTATGTTTGTATGGTTTTTACATTAATGAAGGTTTGTAATGACAAACCTGAGAAAATAAACTGCATTACTCTCCAATCAGGTGTAAAATGTTTTGTAATTAAGTCATTACAACATTCTTAAACCAAAAAACCTTCACATAGGCAACAAATATGCAAATCAGACAAAAACATAAACAAACTAAACGAATCTTAAGAAAAAAAAGTATCTGTAACATGGGCAGATTGCCCAGAGGCACTCGGGGTGCCATCATAAATCTCATCCGGCTCCTGCCTGGGTGGAGAGGGGGGCATATCCACATAACGGGGGACACACTGCCTCAGGGCAAAGTTAAGGAGCACGCAGCATGCTAATATTATTTTTATAACCTTGTTGGGGGTCATACTGCGGTGCCCCCCCTGTATGGTCCAAACAACGAAACTTGGACTTCAACAGGCCGAAGGCCCTCTCCACTACGGCCCGGGTATTGCGGTGGGCCCGATTATAGGACTCCTGGGCCGCATTCTGCTGGCGAAGAACGGGCGTCAGGAGCCAGGGCATGAGCGGATATCGAGAATCCCCTGAAAGAATAACAAAATAATAACATTAATTATATATTCTAAGCAACATTATTGTTTAACATGTCATCAATGGCTAAAAACAGCCATAGGTTAAGACATGGGTATTCAACTATATTCATAGGCATACAGTGAAAAGGGAATGAAGGAATTTGAACAAACTTACCCAGGAGCCATCCACCAGATAATTCGCCAGACTCAAACCGACAATATAAGCCTGAGCTTCTCAATATATAGGCATCATGGGACAACCCTGGATACCCTGCAAGGACACTGAGGAATTGCATGTCTGGACCAACCACTGCTTGTATGTTCAGCGAGTGGCTAATCTTGCGGTTCCTAAAACCCAAAAAATAAAAATTACCAAGCCAAGGTAACCAACAAAAACAATAACTACAACAACAAATAAAGATTCTAGTTCAGCAATCCCAAAATAAATAACAAAGGACATAAGTGTAAAAAAATATCAAAATAATATGGATGTGTTTGAAAATAAAGGTGAACATGCTAAGGACTAATTAAGGTCAGCATTCAAATGCTTTTCTAAGGCCTACATAAAAAGTATTGATTAAGGTTGGCATTCTAAACTGTTTCAAAGGGATACTTGAGAAGGAGGGATTAAGGTATGCATTCTAAACTGGTTCAAAGGGATACTTGATAAGGAGGGATTAAGGTATGCATTCTGAACTGGTTCAAAGGGATACTTGAGAAGTAGGGATTAAGGTAAGCAATTAACTTACCTATAGATGTACTCATCGATTGCGGGTGGGACCAAGGCAACGTGGGTGCAATCGATCGCACCCATGACGTTGGGCATGTCGGCGATATTATAAAATCCCAACTTAATCGCGTTCCAGGCTACCATGTTGTCCGGAAAGGAAATATATTTGGGACAAAGGGTAGCCATGCCATCCAGAAACTTGGATAGCGCACGGCTCAGGGTAGGCTGGGACTTCCCCACGGAGAGGGCACCCAGCCTCTGGAACGAGCCGTTCAACAAAAATTGCAGGCAGCCAAGTATCTTGGTCATAACTGAAATTGCTTGCCCCCTTCCTCGTGGTGCGGGCTAACCATGACCACAGCTCGCTATACAATTTAGGGAGGAAAAACGCGATTGAGTCGGGTCAGCTCGAACAGCTCAACGTCATGCATGCGATTGATGTTCATGCGTCTCCGCTGCAATCTGGCCTCGGCCATGCTGATGCAGGTTATGCCATTGAGCTGAAGGCGCTCATACTCCTCCACATAGCCGCAAAACATTTTCAACAGGAATGCCGAGTCCAAAATGGTCCCGTAAGTGGAGCGGAAATTAAACCGTTATATAGGGCGGAGGTCCATCGGCAACCAGGTCTCAGAATCAGACGCAAGCCCATACCAATAACGTAACTTATCAGAAATAACGTAAAATATCCGATTTCGATCCGTCCATCCAATGCGCATATACGCGCTAACGTAAACGCATTTACGCATGAAAAAAGTAACGTAACAACCAAAAAACAAGGGAAAAATTCGCAAACAATACACAGACACATGCGAAAGTGCATGTGTATGTGTCCCTGAATCAACCCTAATGTGGGTGAATAGGAGTTTCCTCTCCCCAAAAAGTTGCGCTCTTTTTATACCTGTTGCTAAATCTTAGCCCTCATTCACACCTGTCCGGTACCGAGTACAAAAATTCCTGCTTGCTGCGTCCGGGCCACAAACGCATCCCATTAAACAGGGCTATTTTTTAAATGCAGACGCAATTGCAAACAAAAAACGCAAATTAAAAATATGAAAGCAAAACATAGGTTGTTTTGCATGGGTCCCCTTGCAAAAGGTTTACACATGAGAGAAAAGTCCTTATGTGAAAAGAATTTTGCTAAAGGAAGTTTGGCACAGTCAACAGTCAATGAATGGGGAGAAAGACATTTCACCGCAACGCAAAACGGAATTCCTGCTGCAAAATGATTGCTGCAAAGGTGACCAGACAGGTGTGAACGTAGCCTAAGAAATGATTCAGCAAGTAAAAAGTTTTCTCTGTCTCTGTCTAATGTATCTCTCTGCCTCTCTCTTTCTATCTCTCTGTCTGTCTTTTTGGTTCTCTCACACCCAACTTTCCACTCTCACTATCAGATTTTCCAGCAGTGCAGCAGATGTTTCCCTTTCACGGTGGGAGTGAGAACAATATTACAATGACCGCAGACAGGCACAGCGTGGGCAGGGGCCAACATTTGCATCACTTCGGGGAAAGCATGAATGAATGGTGCATGATGGTAGCGTGCCCCAAGCTGCTCAACGTGCAGGTGTTCCTTTAAAGCACCGCTCCGCTTGTGGCATTTTTCTTGACCTGGGTGGTGCCAGCACAGCAAGAACAAAAAAGAACAATCTACATATCTCTACATAGTAATTTAGGTGAAAAAAAGACCCTCTATTTTTGGCTCATAGAGAAGCAAAACCAAAACCCTAAAGACAACAATATAAGTTATAGGGAGCAGAGCAGTCAGATCAGATACCTAGAGTAAAAGATTCATAGGATAAGGCTCAAAATAATAGCAACTGTGACTGCTAAATTCTGTATTGGCCTAATATATATATTTATACATAGTGATTAGATTCCCTCTAATTCTTCTCTTTTTATGGTCCCTGTATACATTAATATATATGAATTAGCTCCCCTTTAAGTCATCTCTTAGTATATTGTCCTTGTATATATTTGTACAGTGATTAGATCGCCTCTGAGGTGTCTCTTTTCTAAATTAAGGGGGTTATTTAAGAACGGATAGCGCCAGGTAGCGCCTCGTAGCGACAGGCAGCGTCTGGTGAGCGCCGGGCTCTGTACGCAAAACCACATTTAAGAAAGCGAATCTGGTGAGCGCCTCTAACAGCGCCATGTATAGCGCCGGCGCTCTAGGTTCAAGAGCGCCATGTAGTACCGGTCGCTCTGTAGCACCATACATTTCAATAGGGTTTTATTAGTTGTGTATAAATAGCGTGTTTGACATTTTTTTTTTGCTCAAATCATTGTGTGACCTCTCCTGGCTGCAAATAAACACTTTTAGATACTTTTTTGACTTTTAATATTTTTTTTTGCAGAATTGTCATTACAGGTCTGGCACTAAAGTGTTAATGTCATAGTGTTAAAACAATGTCATTCCATGTGTTTTCACTTTGCTACTGGTTTGTTACTGCTATGTGTTCTAAAACAGACTTTAATCACACAGCGTCTGGCGCTCTATGCTACAGCGCCCAGCTTTAGAGCGCCGACGCTCTGTGTATTTAGTGTTTGGTTAAGTATGGTGTGGAGCGCTGAGTGCCAGACTCACTGAGCTGGTGCTACCTCTCGCTCCCTGCAGCCCAACACACATCACATTCATCAATGCTACAGCGCCCGATACCCGCTTACAGCGTCTACTAGCGGTTGGTCTAAACGCAGCTATACAGATGCTCATCTGGTAATACCTTCCGTTAGTAGTGAATCTGCCTCCACATTACCAATCTTGAATTTGCCTATATCCAATTTTCCCTCCATTATCACGGTTTTGCCCTCCATTATCAAGGTGAGGCTTTATCAGAGATGTGTACAGGAAGTACTGAACCCAATTTTATACATCTTATAACTTTATTAGCTTTTGCAGCTGCTGCTTGACTGTGGGTGCTGCTTAGCCTTTTAGTCAGAACTCCCAGGTCCAGCCCTCCCTCTTCCCCTTATGGAGTATTTACGAAATCATGAAGAGCTCTCTATAGGCTTGATTCAGCATTGTGAGAGAATGTATTCCCACAAGGTTTCTTGAGAAAAACCTTTCCCTTTCTCCCGATGCAGCAGACCATTTTTCCTGGATATCTGCAATTTCTCTCATGCAGAAAACATTAACAAATGTGGGAATCTCTCACGTGAGATCTCTCAAAAACTTGTGTAATTCAGGAAACTTAGCATCTGTAGTATGGCTTTTTTCAATGTAAAAAAAAACTGCTGTCATTCATTTGACTCTGGCTGATGAGAGAGTCAAATAAAAAAACTCTCGTGCGAGGCTGCAAAGACATTCAGGGTGAGGTTGTTTTGCATGGGTCCCCTTGCAAGAGGTTTACATGTGAGAGAAATGTTCTTACGTAAAAATAATTTTGCTAAAAGAAGTTTGGCACAGTCAACTGTATAACTTAAGGAAGTGTGCTGGACAGAGAAAGCAAACTATAAACAATGAATGGGGAGAAAGTCATTTCACCCCTTTAAAGTGGCCTTCACTATGAATAAGAGTACTTTATCCCACTCTCCTCTCCTCAGTAAGTGTGATGCTTCTGAGTCAAGATGGCGACGCCTGTATCCTAAAGTCCTGAACAGAGTTGCAGCCCAGTGGGGGAAAGAATAATAAGTGACTAAAAACTTAAAATATATTAACTTTAGATGCTGGGGAATCATTTTTTAAGGGTTTGGGCTTTTCAATAAATCATGGTGAAGGTCCGGTTTAAGTGCCTGCACCACAATTCAAATATAGTTAAAAATACCGTTTTGTGAGTACTCACCTTTAAAACGGGTATTATGAGTGTGCCATACACTCCACTTCGATCTTCATGACATCTGGGTAATCTCCAGTAGAGGGCGAACTTCTGCAGAGATGAATATGCAAAAAAGAAAGCCCCTCCCGGTCCATATATACCTGGGACCTCCCACCAATTCCCCAGTGTAAAAAAGCAGTGAGGGGACCAGGAAGAACCAAATATAACCTTAACAATCAAAACCAATGGTTCACCATATAAAAGCCCCAGAATACCTGAAAAAAGGGGTGGGGCAAAGTGGAGTGTATGGCACACTCATAATACCCGTTTTAAAGGTGAGTACTCACAAAACGGTATTATTCTAAGGCCCTTATTTAACAAGGGATAGCGCCAGGTAGCGAATGGTGAGCGAACGGTAATGACGCTCACCGCCACGAGAACGCCGGCTCCCCTCCGCAATCACACATTTATCAAGCCGATCCTGCTTAGCGACTGACAGAGCGACAGATAGTGAATCATTCATCATTATTCCAGCCTCACCACACAGCGCCAGCGAGCGACCTTGAACAGCGACAGGTATGACCTCTCACTACCTGGCGCTCTCCAATGCATTTCAATGGAGCAATCTTTAAATATTCATAATTAATTGCTATTATTTTTTTATTTATTTTTTTTGAATGTCAAAAATTCTGTGACCACTTCTGCAATGCAAAAAAAAAAATTTGTGCAGAATTGATATTACAGGTCTGATATTAATGTATTCATATTACAAAATGTGTTGAAAAACATGTTTTGTTTTTTTTTCTAAAAATATGGTTGTTTGGGGGTTAAAAAACTACTTTTAACCCATCGCCGCCAGCGCTCTGGGGTTTAAACATGCATTTCACAGCGCGAGAATTTTTGGAGTGTGATTTGTTAATGAATATGGTGGGAGCCCTTCGCTATGGCCATTCGCTATCATGCGCTGTCGCTGTCGCTGTCAACAACCGAACAACGGCCAAGCACAGCGACTACTAGCGGGCGCTCTGAAAATGCCGTTACAGTCGCTCAACTGTCGCTACCTGGCGCTATTAATGAATCGGCCTCCCCGTGTGCCATACACTCCACTTCGATCTTCATGACATGTGGGACATCCAATAGCAGTGTCCGTCATGGGTGGGAACCAGAAATAGTAAAGAATGCACCAACTCAAACTACTGCAGCTTGCAGAACCTTGCGGCCAAAAACAGCATCCGCTGAAGCCAGCACATCAACCTTGTAAAACTTGGAAAAAGTATGAACGGAAGACCAAGTAGCAGCCTTACAAACTTGGTCAACAGAAGCCTGGTGCTGAAAAGCCCAGGATGCACCAACAGCACGAGTAGAGTGCGCAGTGACCCTAAAAGGAGGAGTCCTCCCCTTAGCAGAATAGGCCCCAACAATGGCCTGACGAATCCATTTGCTAATGGTAGACTTAGCAGGTGCCAAACCTTTCCTGGGCCCGCAGGGCACCATGAAAAAAGCGTCCGTCTTGCGGAAGGAAGAAGTAGTCACCAAATAGTAATTCACACAGCAAACAACATCCAAATTGTGCAGAACCCTCTCCTTGTCATTGTTAGGCTTAGAGCACAAGGAAGGGAGAACAATATCCTGATTGAGGTGGAAAGCAGACACCACCTTAGGAAGGAAATCTGGCTTAAAACGAAAAACCACCTTATCCTGGTGTCTCTCAAAGTAAGGGGCCTGAATCGACAGAGCCGCCAACTCAGAGACACGCCGAACAGAGGTAATAGCCACCAAGAAAGCAACCTTCTGAGTGAGAATCGAAAGAGCAATATCCTGTAATGGCTCAAAAGGAGGACCCTGGAGAGCCGAAAGAACCAAATTCAAATCCCAAACAGGAACTACAGCCTTCCGAGGGGGCCGCACATGCGCGACCCCTTGGAAAAAAGTCTTAACCAGCGGGTGTAAAGCAAAAGACCTCTGGAAGAAAACCGACAGAGCAGAAACCTGTCCTTTCAAAGTACTAAGCTGGAACCCAAGATCCAGATTATGCTGAAGAAACTCCAAAATCCTGGGTATAGAAAAAAACCTGCAAGGCAAGGCCCTAGCCTCACACCAATCAATATAGGACCTCCAAGTCCTATAGTAAATGCCAGAAGAGGACCGCTTCCTAGCCCTAATCAGGGTCTGAACAACAGCCTCAGACAAACCTTCCTCTTTCAAGATGAAGGTTTCAGCAGCCAAGCCGTCAAAGCCAGCGTTTGTAAATTGGGGTAAAGTAGATGACCCTGAGATAGCAGGTCCGGCAACAAAGGAAGCCGGTACTGGTCTACGGCCATCCTTACGACGTCTGCGTAAAAACCCTTCTTGGCCACCTTGGAGCCACCAGAATCGCTGGTGCCCCTTCTAGAACCAGTTTGCGAACTACCTTGCCCAGCATGGAGACGGGTGGAAACAGGTACAGAAAACCCAACTCCATCCAAGCCAGTGACAAGGCATCCACTGCCAGAGACAGAGGATCCTGAGAAAGAGACACAAAGGCCGGAAGTTTGTGATTGTGCCTCGAGGCAAAGAGATCCACCTCTGGAGTCCCCCACTTGTGGCAAAGATCCAGAAAAACCTTGGGGTTGAGATACCACTCTACGTGGCGAGAGGATCCCCTGCTCAGGGAATCCGCCTCCGTGTTCTCCACTCCCGGAATGTAGACTGCCGAAAGGCAAGGAACATTGCTCTCCGCCCAGTGCAGGATCAGAGAGACTTCCCTGAGGGCACTCCTGCTGCGAGTCCCTCCTTGGTTATTTATGTAAGCTACTGCCGTTCGGTTGTCCGAACGAACCTGAACTGGCAGACCCCGTAAATGTGGGGTCAGCCGAGCCAGAACCAGACGAATGGCTCTGAGCTCCAAGACATTGATGGGGGTGTGAGCCTCCTGGGGACCCCACACCCCGCTGAGCTGATGGTTCTTCCAATAACCTCCCCAGCCCGACAGGCTGGCATCCGTGGTAACCGTCTCCCAACAAGGGACCAGAAAGGATCTGCCCTTCACCAGATTGCTCGAATCCAGCCACCACCGAAAAGACTGCCGAACCCTGGGAGACATCCTGAAAGGTTGATCCAATGACTGCGGGCACCTGTCCCAATACGTCAGTAGGTGAAGTTGAAGAGATCTCATGTGAAACTGTGCAAACGGCACCGCCTCGAAGGAGGATACCATCAAACCCACCAGTTTCATCCCCTGTCGGACAGAGGGACAAGGACTGGCCAGAAGAAGGCGGATCAGGCCCTGAATCCCCTGCACCTTGGTCTGGGGCAGAAACACTCTGGCCCGAATGGTATCCAGATTCATGTCCAGAAAAGAAATCACACGAGATGGGGAGAGAGAAGACTTGGTGCGGTTGATCACCCACCCGAACCTCTCCAGGGTCGACACTACCTGGTGGGTGTCCAGCTCCGCCTGATGGAGGGAAGAAGCTGATATCAACAGATCGTCCAGATAAGGCACAATGCGAATGCCCTGAGCTCTGAGCAGAGCCATTATGCCAGCCAAGACCTTGGTGAAAACCCTCGGGCCCGAGGTCAGACCGAAGGGAAGAGCTACAAACTGATAATGTTGATCCTCCACCGCAAACCGGAGGAATCTCTGATTTGCCTGAAAAATCGGCACATGCAGATACGCATCCTTGATGTCTATGGATGTCATAAAATCCCAAGGGAATTGATAGCCGAGCGCAGAGTCTCCATGCGGAACTTTTTGGCTCTGATAAACCTGTTGAGAACCTTGAGATCTAGAATGGGTCTCACCGAACCCTCCTTTTTGGGAACCGTGAAAAGGTTGGAGTAGTAACCCCTGCCTCTCTCCGACAGAGGCACCGGGCATATAACCCCATGTCCAGAAGGTTTTTCTACTGCTAACAGGAGCCCCTGTGCAGCCTGAGGGTCCGAGGGCACCCGAGACCTTAAGAATGTTGGGGGCAGCCAGTACTCGAACTCCAGTTTGTACCCGGAGGAGACCACTTCCAAGATCCAATTGTCTGTGACCTCCCGGGCCCAGACCTGGAAGAAGAGCCGCAGCCGTCCCCCCACCCTTGCGGGTGAGGGCGCCCCTACATTGCTGAGCCGGTTTAAGGGCTGGCTTGGGCTTGGAACCCCAGGCAGGCGCGGACGAGCCCGACCTCTGCCTCTGTTCCAGGACGAGCCCCTGACACCCGAGAAGGCCAAACCCCTAACCGTTCTGGCCCCTTGAAAGGAAGGGGTGAACGAGCCCGCCCCCCGAAAGGAACAGCATCCAATTTATCTCCAAACAGCCGCGAACCCAAGAAGGGAAGAGCTGTGAGCGACTTCTTGGCCCTGACGTCCGCTGTCCACTGGCGGAGCCAGACCAGTCTGCGCATAGCCACCAGTAAGGCTGAAGTCCTACTACACACGACAATAGAATCTTCCATCGCAGCCATGACAAAATCCATGAACAATTCGCATTTCTTAAGGATAGCGAACTCAGCGCCAGCTGGATCAAACTGAGCGTTATTCAGCCAATCCCTGATAAGAGACCTAGTAGCAAGCGACACCAGGGCAGATGCACTAACAGGCCGCAGGGCGGAGCCCACGTTGGCAAATGCGTGGCACGCCATCTGATCAAGGTGCTTATCCTCGCCATCCTTAAGGGAAGTGGCTTCAGGGGTGTTCAGCACAGAAGAGTTGGTCAAACCTAAAACTGGCGCGTCGACCTCGGGAGGAGAAGACCAGCACTTAACCTCCACCGGAAAAGGATACTTCTTATCCCATCCCTGAGGCACACCACAAAGCCGACTGGGCCTCTCCCATACTCTAAGGATCAGCGCATCAAAATGACCCTGGGTAGGGAATTCCAGACGGGGCTTGCAGGCCCCAAAAATTCCCCCTTCTTGAGAGGGGGCGCCTCAGGCTGTTCAATATCCAACACCTACAATAAATGTGACAAAACAGTGGCCATATCTACGGCATCCCCCAGCGCCTGCCCGACATTGGCATTCCCAGACTGAACATAGTCAGCCTCTGTTTCCTGATACAATTCCCCCTCCTCTAACGGGGAATAATCTGACAAATCAGCGGAATCGTCGTCAACATCCCACTAAGGCTGGGCCGACTACAAATGTCTCTTTTTAGCCTGGGCCTTCTTGCCCACAGTGCTAGCAATCAATTTCAAGATGGCCCCCGTCTCTGAGGCGATCTGGAGAAGCAGGGAAAGAAGGGGGGCGGGCCAGCACCGAAGGCGCCTTTTCCAGGCCTCACTCCCCTCCCAGCAGCGCGAATCTAGCCAGGGAGGCCCCCCCAGACAACGCGCCGAACGAGTTAGAAAGGCTGTGTTAGAAAAGGGGGCAGGGCCGGGCGCTCGGCGCGGCCGCGGTAGCCCCGCCCCCTTTTCTAACACAGCCTGAGGTAGAGAAGCTCCCCAGGCTGACAGTCAAAGGCACAGCAGGCTAGGCCAAGCTACTAATCCATCGAGGGACAACTACCAGATGAGCCACTCCAATCACACACACACACACTGCCCAAATACAGTGGTAACACCAACACACATACACATATATACATATACATAAAGTAAAAGGGAGAGGCCGAGGATGACGGACCACCAGCCCCCCCCCTCCGGAGGGAAGTAAGGGACCCTGAAGGAGGGGGGGACCCAGCCCAAATAAGGCCACAGGCATGTAGGGATGGGGCATCCCACACCAGGATCACCAAAAACCTGGGTAACCGCCTACCCCACAATGAGGTCTAACGGTGGAGCAAGGCTCCTTCTGCACCCATAGGGTGCTCCTACCTTCACCAGGACCCGCAGCCTAAGCAGGGAGGCTCAATATAGGGGCAATTTAGAAAGGGTCCTGGCAGTAATAGGGACAATAGACGGCCGGGCGCAATTCTCACACCATTATAAATCAACAAAGAGGAACAAAACCTGGCGCTGCCTCTGGCCTCCCCCCCATGCCCCGCTGTGTGAAGCCCCCCCCCCACCATGGAGTAGGCAATCACTCACCTTCCCCCACACCAATGGCGCTTGCATGGGTTGTTTACAAAGGAGAGCAAGAGCGACCGCTGCTTCCTCGGCCTGTGCACAAACTGGGGTTGTGGTCACGCTCGCTTTACATTGAAGTCAATGATATTTGCGAAGGATGTAAACATGGCTCAGGGCTCTGATTGGACATGCGCCATTGGACCGAGGAGAGGTTAGTTTTACTGCACAAACTGGGGGAGTTTCACAGAGTGGGATGTGGGGGTACGAAACAAAACCCGGGAAAGTCAAATAACACAAAAATACCAGTTATCTCACACAGAAAAAAGGACAATCACAAGTAAGATACAATATAAAGTAAAAAGAGATTTTACTCAGTGTTGGTAAACTAACTTAAATTCCGTAAGTACAGAGGAAGCCCGCCCATGGCACCCACACTTGGTTACCTATGCTACTTCTGAGGGGTGAAATGAATAATTTTGCATGGAAGGGGAAAATTCTCTCACAGTGCTGAATCAACCCTCATGTGAGAAGGGAAGCTTGCCATTCTGTATTTTAGTGACTCTATAAGTGACAGGTACTCTTTAGGAACACTTGGAGGTCTCTTGTATTTATAAGACCTTGTTACTCTAATACTCTATTCGATGATAAGGAGGAAGAGCTTACAATCTATTAGGGTATAAGAGAGGATACAGAAGGAAGAAGAGCTTACAATCTATTAGGGTATAAGGGAGGATATAGAAGGAAGAAGAGCTTACAATCT
This sequence comes from Gastrophryne carolinensis, assembly GCA_027917425.1. Classification (NCBI taxonomy): domain Eukaryota; kingdom Metazoa; phylum Chordata; class Amphibia; order Anura; family Microhylidae; genus Gastrophryne; species Gastrophryne carolinensis. The sequence continues at coordinate 241,344,986 of CM051235.1, read as the reverse complement.
ATTAGGGTATAAGGGAGGATATAGAAGGAAGAAGAGCTTACAATCTATTAGGGTATAAGAGAGGATACAGAAGGAAGAAGAGCTTACAGTCTATTAGGGTATAAGGGAGTATACAGAAGGAAGAAGAGCTTACAATGTATTAGGGTATAAGAGAGGATACAGAAGAAGGAAGAGCTTAAATATATTAGGGTATAAGGGAGGATACAGAAGGAAGAAGAGCTTACAATCTATTAGGGTATCAGAGAGGATACAGAAGAAGGAAGAGCTTAAATATATTAGGGTATAAGGGAGGATATAGAAGGAAGAAGAGCTTACAATCTATTAGGGTATAATGGAGGATACAGAAGAGGGAGAGCTTACAATCTATTAGGGTATAAGGGAGTATACAGAAGGAAGAAGAGCTTACAATCTATTAGGGTATAAGAGAGGATACAGAAGAAGGAAGAGCTTAAATATATTAGGGTATAAGGGAGTATACAGAAGGAAGAAGAGCTTACAATCTATTAGGGTATAAGAGAGGATACAGAAGAAGGAAGAGCTTAAATATATTAGGGTATAAGAAAGGATATGGTAGAGCTTACAATCTGTTGCAGTACAGATGAGAGTATAGAAGAGAGAGCTTTACAATCTATTAAGTTATAAGAGAGGCTAACGAAGGAGAAGAACTTGCAATCTATTAGGGTATAAGGGAGGATAAAGAAGGAGAAGAGCTTACAATCTATTATGGTAAAGATGCGGATAGAGAATAGGGAGAGCTTTACAATCTATTAGAGTAAAAGGGAGCATAAAGACGAGGGAGAACTTTACAATCTTTTAAGATATAAAGGAGAAAAGAGAAAGGACAAGAGTTTTTACCACTAATGACAGAATTGTGTAATTTTGCTGGGTGTTAGTGCCATTACTGCAACCTCTGCTTCCACCTAGTGGCAAGAGAGCATATTTATTAGAACATAATGGTGAAAGAAATAGTAAACGTATAAATATATACTAAATCTCTTCGATGCCAAGCACATAATATATATACCGGTATATAAGTGGTTGAATCTCCTACCGTTAAACACCAACCATGTGAACTTCACATGCCTGGAACTTCATATGCCCCCTTCTTCCAATAAAAATGCACCTCCATCCAGCGCCGGGGGTCTCTTCTTCGGGAGCGGGGCAGGGAACTCCCAGTGGGCAGTGGGGCAGGGAACTCCCATTCTCTGCCCTGTGCGGCAGCTTCTGACAGCTCACTCCCGCTGCAGGGGGTCTTTTATACCAGCGAGTGAGCTGACATCATCTCACCCAGCCGGTATAAAAGTACCCTCCCGGTAGTGGGAGCGAGCACAGAAGCCAGAGTGTTAGAAGACAAGTGTGGGGACAGGGGGCTTTGATCCTATGCCCCCACACCCAGCTTCCGCCAATCACTCCCTGCTGTCAGAGCAGCGATCTGGTGTGGTATCGGCAATGGAAGGAGGTAAGTATAAAAAAATTGAAGAAATAATTTACTAGAGTATGTGGTTTTACATTTAACTCTTTGTGAACTGGTAAGGAGACAAGGACCCCTATACCAGTTCACAGGGCAGAAGGGGCTGGTAGGTCACTTGTCAACAAGCAGGTGACTTGCCATAACCCCCCCCACCCCGTTACCTGCACCCCCAAAGCCCAGGGGACTGCAGAAGAGCCTGCGGCCCAAGTGGGCCCTGGGGTGCCAGTCCTCATAGCTGGTGCCCGAGATGGTTTTACTGGTTTACTTTTTTTTTTTTTTTAATTGTCTTTTTGAAGTTATAATAAGCTTGTACATTCACACTGCTTAATCAAAAAGTGCATAGCACAATAGCACATTTTGCAACCTAAACCTTATATAAGCGCACTTATATTCTGAATATCAACAAGTATATATACTTACCATAAAGGCAGAGGAGGCAACTGCTATTAGGCCTATGGCAGAAGGGGGCCCAATGCAGCTATCTCCCCCCGTCTCGCAACACCTGTGAAAACAGCATCAGACTAGAACCATAGCAGTATGCAGTGTTGGCACATGGTCTACAACAAGAGCCATAGATTCTGCAGGGCGGAAGTAAGATGCAAGCGCACTGTTTCCCCCAGGTTGCCCTGTGCAAAAAGTACCGGTGGAAACAGACTGACCTCACAGGTCCCTGCTGTCAGCAATGGGCCTTACTAAATACTAACTAGAACAGTCAAGTCTCACAAACCAAGCATACCGTCTCTGCACTTCACTGCCGGTAATTTACTGCTGGGGCTGAGTCTTTTTTGGGGGGACCTACTATGACTTTTGCTATGGAGCAATGTGTAAAACCTATATACGCCTCTGTCACCATGCTATTTATTCATTGTCTCTGCCTCTTGCCTGCTCCTCTATCAGTGTGTTATTAGTATCAAACAAATTGAGTGGGGGTAGCCCAAAACTCCCCACAGCCACACCAAAAACACACTTCCGCACCACCATATAAATCCAAAACTATACAAATGTATTATTTATGTTGGGCAGACACAAAAGACTTTACAAACAATAAAAAACATATAACACATGACTTACACCATGTAATCTCTGGGACACTGTAATGTATTATCAAATAAAGTGCAAAATCCTATTAAACAATGGCCATAAAGCCCCTCTTGGCATAAATCTCTGTTATTACATCTCCAACAATTCCCTCACAAAAATGTATAGTGCATGTGCAAAAAAATCTTAACCATGTGATACATTATACAAATGAAAATGCAAATTAATTTAGCTGTAACAAGATGAAGCTCTGGAAACTGCTGACATTGAGGCTTCAGAGTCAGAAGACTTCTTCTCTGGTAAAATATTCCTCAGTTTTTGTTTCTCAGCTGTGGGCTGTTGTCTTTGGTGAGTGACTTTGGTGAGTGCTGGGGGACCTGTCCCCACACGCTGTTGGCAATGTTCCAGGGCAATTATTGACATAGGCACTTAGTTTACCTTAGAAAAGAAGGCTAAGGCAGGCATCAGCACTGGGCATACCTGGGCAGGTGCCAGGGCCCATGCCCTTATAGAGGACACAAGGCCATGCAGGCAGGGGCAGATTGGCCATTGGGAGAGCCTGTCAGTCCTTCTAATCTTTTTTTTGTTTGTTTTTCTTGTCTTGTTTTTTTCCTTCTAATCTATACTTTCTTTTGTTCTGTCAATCCTTTATTTTGTTAGTTCTTTCTACCATTTCTTTTCTTTCTTCTTCTTCCCTTCTATTCTTTCTGCTATTCTTTCCTTCTCTTCCTTTTTTCTGTCAGTCCTTTCTTTCTTCCCATCCCTTCTTTTTTTCTTCCATCCGTTCTTTTTCTCTTCCCTGCTTTGTTCTGTCATTACTTTTATTATTTCTTTGTTTCTGCCCTTCAGTCTACATTTTCGGTCTTTGTTTCTTTCCTTTTCCCATTCAGAAAGGCCGAGTGCAGGTGCACACACGGCTAGAGGAGGCAAGGGCTCCGGGACAAAATGAGTGAATCTGGGGTTTTTACACAGCGGGATGCTGAGCCTGGCGCTCTGGTTGAAGCAGCGTGTCATGGATTTCTCAATGGAAAAATACTCTATTAAAGTGTGACCAGAACTTTGTGAACTGCAAGACAGAGAGACTATAAATATGCAGCAAACTACCATATGTTTCGCCCTATAAGACGCACCTGCCCATAAGACGCACCTAGGATTTGGGGGAAGAAAATAACGACGGGAGGGCCGGGAACGGGTGAGTTTTTTTTTTTATTATTTTTTAAATTTTTTTTTACATTTTTTTTTATATTCCACCGCGAGAGGAAGGGGGAAGCAGTGATTGTCACCGCCGCGCCGCTGTCAGGGAACAGACAGTTACAGTGGGCAGGGGGGGGGGGCCTGCGGGCTTAGGGGCCCAGTCGCAATGGCGACCCTTGCGACCCCTATAGCTACGCCCCTGCTGCCAACCACTCGGGATGTAGGTAATCCGGTACTCGAGGAGCCCGAAATCCACCCACTTCTTCACAGAGCTTCTAATGGTGAAGTTGCACAGGCCCCGAGTAATCCTGTGGTGGTCACAGACTTGGGAAAGGGAAACACAGGAGAGACAGATACGAGACACAGACAGGGAACTTGGCCCCCAAACAGATAAGGGCAAGGCTGGGCCTGAGTACAGGCTAAAAACAGGATAAAAACTACGGACTAGAAGGCAAAAAGCTCAATTTGCAGGACAGGAAAGCCAAAGGCCCAGCATGCACAGGAATACGAGCACTAAGGAAAACTCTAGGACTGGCACTAGGACCTTGCACATCCACAGCACAACAAGCTCAGTTTCACAGTCTGCTGATTCAATACCTGAGATGTAGTAAACTGTCGTAAAACTGTAGTAAACTGTAGTAAGCTTATGTGTTCCGCAGCCCTGCTAGTGATTGACGCTGACAGTTTAGTACATCTCAGCTATTTGAGTATCATGTACAAGGAAATGGTTGCAAACTAACCCAGAGGATTTGTGCTTCCTTGGATTTTACATGTGAGTTTTGATTGTTTTGGTGAGCATAATAAATTCATTCAACAATTTCATGGCCTTGATTAAAACAATGCACTACAAGACCCACAATTCTTGTAATGCAACAGGTGAACTCTTTAGCAGCTTTGGCTAAGTCTAAGGGCCTTATTCATGAAGGGATAGCGTCTTGTAACCTTACTGTTTTGACCATTTTTAATCACCATAATGGAGGCATCAGGGGATAGTGAGCTGGGGGCCCCATTTGGGCAGGAAAAGCTCTGCTCCTTGTGCAGTAGGAATCCTCTGGGCGGATTCAGAACTGTTTGTACCACTTGCACCAGAGGCATTATTTTGGACCATGACCGGGCGGGCGTCCCTGCCCCTAGCCCTGCGCTGCCTGCGGCCTCTCCGGGTCCTCCGCTGCTGCACTCAGCCCCTAGTGAGGGGGGAGCCAGCAGGGGGTCTCATGCGGACTTAACGCATAGGCTGGCCAAGCTCGAGAGACAGATCTCGTGGACGGCTCCCAAGAAGGCCACGAGTAAGAAACGGCACCTCAAGCCCGTTTACTCGGATAATGACGATCTTTTTGATGATCTAGGCTCTGTGGAGGAAGGTTAGTTGCCAGATGATTCACGCTCCACTGTGGATTATTCTGCTGACGATGACAGTATGTCTGGTTCTTCCTCGGACGAGGATGCGTGGCTCCCGGATGATACGGAGAAATTGCTTGCCTCAGTGTTTCAGACACTACACATTGTCCCTACCAGAGCGACTAAAAGGAAGCAGGGTGATTTGTTTTGGCCCGAAAGACAAAGGCGGGTCTTCCTGGAGCAGGCCCCCTTTTTTCTAACATGATTTTCAAGGAATGGGAGAGGCCCAACAAGTTACCGTCGGTGCCTAAGGGCCTGGACAGGCGGTATCCCTTCCCTGATGAGCTGGTTCGGCTATGGTCTCGCCCTCCCAAAGTGGATTCCCCTGTGTGTGATTGTCCAACACTACTGTTATGCCTTCACCTGATACTGCTTCCTTACGTGACCCGGCTGACAAGCGCATGGATCAGCTGGTCTGCAGCGTTCACCTTTGCTGGTGCCCTCTTTCGCCCTGTGTGTGCCGTGGCGATTGTCTCTCTAGCCATCAGAAAGAAGGTGAGACACCTTGTGGATAGAGCTAAGGCTCGCAAGGGGGCGGAGGAGTATAAAGAACTCAAGGCCTGCTTGGATTTCATTGGCTTTGTTGCTTCTGCCATGGACAATGGGGTCCGGCTTGGTGCCAGGATTTCGGCCCTGCTTGTTGCCCTCCGTCGCTCGCTCTGGCTGCGGCAATGGTCGACTGATGCGGCTGCCAAGAAGTTGTTTACGAGTATCCCCTTTGTGGGGAACAGGCTGTTTGGGGAGCACCTGGACCTTTTGGTCAAGGATGGTAGACTCCCTCAGAGATGGAAGCCTGCTCAGTCCTTTCGAAATCCCTCTGCCTATTGTTCCTTTCGAGGAGGAAGAGGCTCTTCATTTCCAGGTGGCCGCAGAGATACCTGGGGTAGAGGTAGGTCCCGCGCCCACCCCAATCCCTCCTGGGGAGCTAAATCCAAGCCCCCTGCCAAGTCCTCTCAGGCATGAGGGGGCGTCCTCACCCATCCGGATGGGGGGACGGCTTCTGCTGTTTGCTCAGATCTGGAGGATTCAGTAGGTAGTGTCCTCCGGTTACAAGATAGAGCTGGCAGTCAGACCGCCCACAAAGTTCCTCCGTTCACGGATATCCCGAAACCCACTTAAAGCACAGGGTTTGAGAATGGCTGTGCAACACCTTCTGCGACTAGGTGTGATTTGCCCTGTACCTCGGCAGGAACGGGGGAAGGGTTTCTACTCCAACCTGTTCACGGTTCCCAAGAAGGACGGAACGTTAAGACCAATCCTGGACCTGAAGGGTCTCAACAGGTTTGTAAGAGTCAGACATTTCCGCATGGAAACCTTACGATCGGCGGTGATCTCGCTTCATCCCGGCGACTTCATGACCATGGTGGACATCAGGGACGCTTATCTGCACATCCCGATTTTCCAGGGGCATCAGAGGTTACTGAGGTTTGCTCTGGAGGATCAGCATTACCAGTTTGTGGCACTTCCATTTGGGATATCCTCAGCCCCCTGTGTCTTCACCAAGGTGCTGGCGAGCATCATGGCTATCCTGAGGAACCAGGGCATTCGTGTGCTGCCCTATCTGGACGACTTGCTGATTGCGGCCCAGTCTCTTCAGCAGGCCGAGACTCGGACAGTGTTGTCAACCCTGGAAGCCTTCGGCTGGGTAGTCAATTACCCCAAGTCGTTTATCACTCCCTCAACAGTGATATCCTTCCTGGGAATGTCGATAGACACCGCTCAGGTCAAGGTTTTTCTGCCACAGCAGAAGGTTTTGGGTCTTGTCAGCGGCCATCAATTCATCTGGGGATGAGATTGGTGGGCCTAATGGTGTCCTGCTTCGAGGCAGTGCCCTTCACCCAATTTCACATGAGACCTCTTCAATTGAATCTGCTGACCGGCTGGAATCGGATGCAGGAGTCTCTGGAACAGGAATTTTCGCTGTCCCCTCTGGCCAGACAGCCCCTCTTGTGGTGGTTGGACTCCCGGAACCTGCTGGTGGACAATTCCTTTCTGACTCCCCATTGGGAGATAGTTACCACGGATGCCAGTCTGACAGGCTGGGGAGGCGTTTGGCAGACGCAGAAGATCCAGGGTCAGTGGGGTCCGCAGGAAAACCGCTTACTCATAAATCTCCTGGAGCTGAGAGCAATCCGGTTGGTGCTTCTTCGCTTGACTCCCCATTTAAAGTGGACCGTCACCCTGGGGTGATCGGCCCGGGAATCTTTAAGATTCCCGGATCGATCACCTCCCTCACCGCGGGACATCCGAGATCGGGATGTCCCGCGGTGAGGGACCCCCCCGAAAAACCCCCCAAAAACTCACCTCCTCACCTCCTAATCGGGGTGCCCCCCTGAAGTGGACCAAAACCCAGGATAGTCAAAATCCTGGGTGTTGGTCCACTTTAAGGGATCGTGCAATCCAGGTTCACTCAGACAATCAGACAGCTGTCGCATACAATCACCAGGGCGGAACTCGGAGCAAGAGAGCTCTCAAGGAGGTGACCCAGATTCTGTCTTGGGCAGAGGAGAATGTTCCCTGTATCTCAGCGGTCTACATTCCCGGGGTGGATAACCTGGAGGCAGACTCCCTGAGCAGGAGCGCCTTGCGCTTGGGGGAATGGTCGCTCAGCAGTAAGACCTTTCACACTGGGGTCAGCCGGACGTGGATCTGTTTGCGTCCAGACACAATCACAAGCTTCCGAGGTTCATTTCCCTCTCAAGAGATCCTCTGGCCATTGCCACAGACACTCTGGCGATTCCTTGGACGGAGTTCAAGTTTCTTTATGCATTTCCTCCGTTTCCACTCCTGGGCAGAGTGCTGCGCAAGATAGCCCAGAAAGGGGTACCAGCCATCCTGGTGGCTCCTCGCTGGCCAAGGAGTTGGTTTGTGGACATCATGCCTGACGACCCAGGGCTTCTCACACAGGGGTCGCTGCAACACCCCAATTTACGGATGCTGGCTTTGATGGCCTGGCTATTGAAACCTCAATCCTGATGGAAAAGAGACTGTCTGCCACTGTTGTGCATACCATGATTCAGGCACGGAAGAATCTTCCATGATATATTACAGAGTTTGGCACGCTTATATTGCTTGGTGCGAGACCAAGAGTCTCTTTTGCCGCACTTTTTCTATTTCTAGGATTCTGGAGTTTTTGCAACATGGCTTAGACTTGGGTCTCCAGCTGAGCACCCTCAAGGGTCAGGTCTCAGCCTTAGCCATCTTTTTCCAGAGATCCATTGCTAACCATAGGTTGATCAAGACCTTTTTCCAGGGAGTCACCCATGTCCGGCCACCGCGTAAGTCAGTATTACCGGTGTAGGACTTGAATTTAGTACTGTCTGCTGTTCAGGGTCCTCCCTTCGAACCATTGTGTGATGCTGCATTGCCTATTTTGACTCTCAAAGTGGTCTTTTTGGTAGCGATCACCTCGGTGCGTCGCGTATCAAAGCAGGCCGCGCTTTGTATGAAACCTCCCTATTTTGAGCGGCATAGGGATAAGGTGGTTTTCCGCTTTAAACCTGATGTTTTGCCCAAGGTTGTTTCTCCCTTTCACCTTTAATGAGGAAGTTGTCTTGCATTCCCTGTGTCCAGCACCGACTAATTCTAAGGAAAGGACCCTCCATGCCTTGGATGTGGTCAGAGCCATAAAGTATTACCTGGTAGCGACTGAATCCTTCAGGAAATCGGATTTGCTCTTTGTCCTAACAGAAGGCTCTAGGAAGGGTTTGCCACCAGCCAAGTCTACTCTCAGTAAGTGGATCAGACAGGCGGTGGTGCAAGCATATTCTGCCAAGGGGAAGGAACCCCCTTTTCGGATCACAGCTCATTCTACCAGAGCTATTGGTGCCTCTTGGGCTTTTCAGCACCAGGCATCGGTGGAACAAGTTTGTAAGGCCACCACTTGGTCTTCTGTTCATACTTTTACAAAGTTTTACAAGGTTGATGTCAGGGCCTCAGCTGATGCTGTCTTTGGCCGAAAGGTACTTCAGGCAGTAGTGAAATGAACTACATACTGTTCCGCACTGGGGATCCCGCCCAAATGGACACTGCTTTTGGATGTCCCACGTGTCATCACTGGGACGACCTGGACTGGATATAGGGAAAAATACAATTCTGTGAAACTCACCTGTAGAATTGTTTTTGATTATATCCAGTCCAGGTTGTCCCACCCCGTCCTTTTGTTCATTATCTCTTGTTTACCTGTTATGGTGATTACCTTTTTTTTTTTTTCATTGGACTTGTATCTTTAAGTCTTGTTAGAGAGAGTACAAGCTGAAGCCATGTGAAGTAACATGGTTTCCTTGGCCTCCCAGCCAGTCCTCTTTTTGTTTTACTGCTTTTTAACCACTGGAGAATGATAGAGGGACACCTGCCTTTATAAGGGGCCGGGAGGAGCTGCATCTTTTCATCTTGCAGTCGAGTGCCCCCTTGGGGCAGAATACCCACATGTCATTACTGGGACGACCTGGACTGGATATAATCAAAAACAATTCTACAGGTGAGTTTCACAGAATTGTATTTTTTGATGAATATGCTGTGAGTCGGTCACACTGATCAGTCGCTAACATTCGCTCCCATACAGGGCTGTACTGCTCATATAGCGACTCCCCACAATGTATTAATCAATGCTGCACATCGACTGAGTCGCTCTGAACTAGCGAACCATGGCCGAGCACAGCGACTACTAGCGGGAGCTCTGAAATCTGCTCTACAGACGCTCATCTGTCGCTACCTGCCGCTAATAATGAATCAGCCTGCCTGCAGGCTAATGACCTATCCAGCTTAGAACCTGGCCAATAACATGTTTGCTACTGGAACACAGGACTGTGATTGTTCCAAATGGAAGAAGTTGAATTTCAGCAGAATGGGTTAAACCTGTCACCCATGCCTTAGCCAAGCATAAGCTAGAGTGAGGAAGTCTATAATATGTACTCGAAATCAGCACTTTGGTGTGCATAGCTAAGGTAAACACATTGTTGCTATGGAAAATTGTTTTATTTTATAACACAGAGTTGCAAACAAATAGAAAATAAAAAACAGATAAACTTAGCACATCAAACAAATGATTCAAGATATACCGCGCTATTACAATGTATCTATAAGCTTCTACGTGCAAATATTGGGGTCCTCCTCCCCAGCTATAGGTAAAAACAAATTCTTTCAAGATTGCACAGAGCTAACAAATAAAGTCTTTGAAAACTTTTTGGTGAAAGGATGATCTTCAAATCTTCAATATCACCCAGTGAACAGTTATTCAAGTGCAGATCCACCACCTGATAAATGGGAGGCTTACCGGACCAAGCAAGACAAATAGGCTTTCATACAATGCAGGATCTCATATCCACTCATTGGCATGGCTTATGTCAGTAGTTCTCCTGGGGTTAAATACACTTCCTCCGCTCTCCACATTCAAATAACAATTGCTCCAAATACATGCAGGGAGAGATGAAGGAAATAATCTAGTGCAAAAACGCTATTCACACGATACACTTTATTCTAAAAATAATCCGCACTCACATCTCATAAAAATTTAAAAAGCACAGCTTTAAAATGCAGAGCTATGGCGACTCTCACCGCTAGGGCTCCCAATCCAACCATCAATCGATGACCTTTGGAAAATGAAGGTGCTGCTCACCAACGCGTTTCACCCCTCCGCGGGGCTTTAACCAGGTTTGCAGCAATCAATAAAAAGAATGTTTAAATAGTTCTGAGCTTACCTCCGTCAGGAAGTGTATCAAACGCTTCCGGGTTGCGCACAGCCGATACTGCGCATGCGCCAACTATCCAGAGATAGCTCATCTCTCTCTATTGCCAGCTTCCACTGCGCTTGCGCACGCGGACAAATAAAGATGGCCGCTGAGGCATCAAATGGGCAACATAATAGTGACAATCAAAAAGAGCATCAAAAGCATGGGGCGCCGGTCAGGACGCGCACCAACAGAACGCGCCGCTCCACCCCCAAACAGCGCACGCATCCGACAATGCGCGAGCGCTGACCCCCCGCACCCAGCAATCCCGTCCCGCCGCGCCACAACTGCGCATGCGCCAACCAAAACAAAGATGGCCAAAAACGTTATCAAAAGGGCACTACAGAAACAATAAATAATGGTAAGAAAACTACAAAGCATTAGTCTTACGAATTACTGCGCAGTCCCACCACGTTTAAAAGGCAGGCATTATGTTATAAAAATGGCCAACTCGAAATCTACACAGCAATGCCTGCATTCTTAGCACTCACTCCCATCTTTTTAAAGAGAAATGCCTTAAAAATAAAGAGTGCCAATCCTAAATTGCATTGGCGATCCCTAGCTCATATATAGCCAATAAAAACAGGAGAGGGATCCTATCGATGAGAGTCCTCAAGAGCTCCAATCCCAAAACAAATTCACATAACAAAGGCCAGTAAAAATACATATAGAAATACAATTACATAATAAAAGGCATTATAAATCCATATAAATCCCTAAATAACATCATATTTAATGTGCATCAAATTTAAAATCAAGAATTATCAATGAAACAGTTTAAGTCATACTCCACATTTAGGCCACAAGGTGACAGAGTATTTAACTCAAAGATCCAACGGCTCTCCAGCCGGGAAAGGTCCCTTGTCATATTATTTCCACGCCAATGGGCCCTGATCCTATCTATCCCCATGAACGACAAAGAGCTGGGGTCCGAAGCATGATATTTCTTATAGTGGGCCGAGAGATTGTGACCTTCGTATCCCTTCTTGATATTGTAAACATGCTCCCTAATTCTTGTCTTCAATACTCTCGTAGTCCTACCAATATAAATTAAATCACAAGGGCACCAAATAGCATATACTACGAATTTCGTGCTGCATGTTATAAGGTGTTTTATTTTTATCGGAGTGGTCATACCTGTCACATGAAACATAGGCATAGATTTATTTAATTTCTTTCCCACCTTACAACCACAACACATCCCACACCTAAAAAAACCCAAGGGAGGGTTGGTAACTAATTGGATTGGCTTGGGAGGATCCACATAACTCCGGACAAGCCGATCTTTAAGGTTAGGTGCCCTCCTAAAGACACACACTGGCTTTGCCGGCAGCGTCGGGCCAATTACCGGATCGTCCCTAAGGATATGCCAATGCCTATTAAGAATCTTTTTGATCTTCCAATGCTGGAGATTGTAGTCAGTCAGAAACGCAAAATCCATTTTTTTATCATTTTTGGGGGGCCCTTCCTGCCGTTTCAGGAGTAATGACCGATCCAGCTCTCTAACTTGGTTCTTCTGCATTTCTATGTCATTCTGCGAATAGCCTTTCTCCTCAAATCTTTTTTGGAGTTGCAGTGCCTGTACATCATATTCTGCTAAATCGCTACAATTTCTCCTAAGTCTAACAAATTGGCCCTTGGGTATGGCCCGTAGCCAGTTGGGATGATGGCAGCTTGCCTTTGGGACATACCCATTCCTGTCCGTTGTTTTGAAGTATGTGCGGGTACTGAGGGTGGAAGTTTCGCGTTTAATTAGCAAGTCCAAAAAGTGTACTTGCGACTCGTTAATATCTGCAGTAAACTCCAAATTGAATTGAGCTCTTGAGGACTCTCATCGATAGGATCCCTCTCCTGTTTTTATTGGCTATATATGAGCTAGGGATCGCCAATGCAATTTAGGATTGGCACTCTTTATTTTTAAGGCATTTCTCTTTAAAAAGATGGGAGTGAGTGCTAAGAATGCAGGCATTGCTGTGTAGATTTCGAGTTGGCCATTTTTATAACATAATGCCTGCCTTTTAAACGTGGTGGGACTGCGCAGTAATTCGTAAGACTAATGCTTTGTAGTTTTCTTACCATTATTTATTGTTTCTGTAGTGCCCTTTTGATAACGTTTTTGGCCATCTTTGTTTTGGTTGGCGCATGCGCAGTTGTGGCGCGGCGGGACGGGATTGCTGGGTGCGGGGGGTCAGCGCTCGCGCATTGTCGGATGCGTGCGCTGTTTGGGGGTGGAGCGGCGCGTTCTGTTGGTGCGCGTCCTGACCGGCGCCCCATGCTTTTGATGCTCTTTTTGATTGTCACTATTATGTTGCCCATTTGATGCCTCAGCGGCCATCTTTATTTGTCCGCGTGCGCAAGCGCAGTGGAAGCTGGCAATAGAGAGAGATGAGCTATCTCTGGATAGTTGGCGCATGCGCAGTATCGGCTGTGCGCAACCCGGAAGCGTTTGATACACTTCCTGACGGAGGTAAGCTCAGAACTATTTAAACATTCTTTTTATTGATTGCTGCAAACCTGGTTAAAGCCCCGCGGAGGGGTGAAACGCGTTGGTGAGCAGCACCTTCATTTTCCAAAGGTCATCGATTGATGGTTGGATTGGGAGCCCTAGCGGTGAGAGTCGCCATAGCTCTGCATTTTAAAGCTGTGCTTTTTAAATTTTTATGAGATGTGAGTGCGGATTATTTTTAGAATAAAGTGTATCGTGTGAATAGCGTTTTTGCACTAGATTATTTCCTTCATCTCTCCCTGCATGTATTTGGAGCAATTGTTATTTGAATGTGGAGAGCGGAGGAAGTGTATTTAACCCCAGGAGAACTACTGACATAAGCCATGCCAATGAGTGGATATGAGATCCTGCATTGTATGAAAGCCTATTTGTCTTGCTTGGTCCGGTAAGCCTCCCATTTATCAGGTGGTGGATCTGCACTTGAATAACTGTTCACTGGGTGATATTGAAGATTTGAAGATCATCCTTTCACCAAAAAGTTTTCAAAGACTTTATTTGTTAGCTCTGTGCAATCTTGAAAGAATTTGTTTTTACCTATAGCTGGGGAGGAGGACCCCAATATTTGCACGTAGAAGCTTATAGATACATTGTAATAGCGCGGTATATCTTGAATCATTTGTTTAAAGTTCTATTTTCCTTCTTAATACCTGCCGCTGTTATTTAACCATAATATGGATATTTTCAGCTTTAGTTCGCAGAGAAGCATAGACTTTGGTGAAGGTACCATTAGCATGTCTAATGCTCTCCTGGAACCAAACCTTGAAAATGAATTTAAAGAAATGTACAAACTCTTTAATAAAGAGATACGACTTAAATGGGACATTGCAACACTAGAAAAATATTTAGATCAGAAAATGGTCCCACAACAACTACGGTGGTCACTGTCTATACAAGACGGTGATGACACATTGGATTCTAAACAGGAGTGGTTTCAATTTTTTAATGAGTGTGGCCTGCGACTAATAGAGAGATTATTGGTTAAGAAAAGAATACAGTTAAAGGGACTCGAGTCTATTAAGGAGGAGACTAGAGTACGCCTTAGCCCTATGAGTACATCTGAAATTTTTATTACAAAATCAGATACTCTAAGGTTAAGATTGGAGAAGGATGAGACTATAATACGCAATAGAAAGATACGTAAGCTCCAGAGGGATGCTCTGGATTATTCCTCTAAAAAAGTGTTTAAATGGCAATTTATGGGAGAAGTTGAGCCAAATGGAGGTGGGGAGGATGATAGTTTACCCCAATCAAATCCGTCCAGTAATCCTAGTCTGGCTAAGGTTCCCCCGAGAGAAAAATCTACCATAGCTAGAAGGGGTCAATGGAATTCGAGTCATTACCCCATTCCAGACAGGGGGTCTCAGAGGAATTGGTCAGATAAGCGAAATGAGAAAGGAATTAATTGGAGAAAGCGGACCCCGTCCTGGAGGGATAAAAATTGCCAAGGAAATCTAGTGAGAGAAGATCCATTCTATAAAAGAGGGAGGGAGATGTTGGCTAATAACAATGAATGGGAGCGTACCCCTTTTCAGGTGGAAGACCTAAGACCCCATTACCTACAACAAGCACCATCTTTGAAGGACAGGTGGAAACCAAACAGCCCTCTGACGCAAGGCAGAGGATCGCTAAAGAGAAAAGGGTGGGACGAAGGGGAAAACGAGGAGGGACAAAACACAAGAAGAACCCGCTGGCACTAGGCCAGGGGATCTTTAACTTGAGCTCTGTACAATTGAGTGTGAATGAGTTGAAGGCTCTGGATCATGGTTTGAAGTATGCTCCTCCTAAAGACATTGATAAGTTCAATGTGCATATAGATTTCTTGAAGTATATGCGCAAGTTAAATATTAAAAAGTTTTTTCTGAACAAAGAAGGTTCAGCTATGGGTCACACTGGACCGGAGGTTGATAGATTAGTTCCCCCTGTAGGTGAAGCTTCGGATACCCCAAGATTTAAGCATTCAGGGTTGAAGAACAAATCAGTATTTAATCCGTTGAATGCGTCCAATTCGAGATTGGAGGTATTCAAGGGAGCAGTTATTAAGGACTTAAGAGGGATACAGGTGAGGAAGCGTAATCAGTGTATTTCCCAAACCAGAGCTATTAAAAACTTGGAGAAAAATGCAGATATTGTGGTAAAGCCTGCAGATAAAGGCGGAGGCCTGGTGATCTTAAACAAACATGATTATATAGCAGAACTAGCACGGTTGCTTTCTGACGTTGAAACATATGTGAAATTGGAAGCCGATCCACTTACTGAGTACAGGCAAGGTTTGGTGGATCTTTTGAAAGGAGGTTTGGATCTAGGGGTACTAAGTGAGAGGGAGTTTACATTTTTGAACATCAGTGAACCCAGGACCCCGACGATCTATCAGCTCCCTAAGATCCATAAAAATCAGACGAACCCTCCTGGGCGTCCTATAGTTAGTGGTGTTGATTCACTAACGTGTCGCCTGGGTGCATATGTTGACAATTTCCTGCAGCCCTTGGTGGTCTCATTGCCGGCTTACCTGAGAGATTCGGGCCAAGTTCTGAATATTTGTCAAGAAATGGAGGTGAATGAGGGGTGCCTATTAGCTACAGCAGACGTTACGTCGCTTTATACTGTAATCCCGCATGATCTTGGGATTTTAGCTGTCAGACATGTTCTTGAGAGTCAATCGGACCTCCCTGCTCAACAGGTTGATTTTATTATTGCCTGTTTGAAGTTTTCCCTTGAGCATAACTATTTCTGGTTTGGGGGTGATTTCTATTTACAAATCAAGGGTGTGGCCATGGGGGCTAAATTTGCCCCCAGTATGGCCAATCTATTTGTGGGACTATGGGAGTCTAGATTCATTTTTGGAGGAACCTGGCCGTGTTTGAAGTTATGGCGTCGTTATATTGACAACGTCATAGTCGTGTGGGAGGGATCACTTACGTCATTAAAGGAGTTTTTCGAGTCTGTGAACTCTAATGAATTCAATTTGGAGTTTACTGCAGATATTAACGAGTCGCAAGTACACTTTTTGGACTTGCTAATTAAACGCGAAACTTCCACCCTCAGTACCCGCACATACTTCAAAACAACGGACAGGAATGGGTATGTCCCAAAGGCAAGCTGCCATCATCCCAACTGGCTACGGGCCATACCCAAGGGCCAATTTGTTAGACTTAGGAGAAATTGTAGCGATTTAGCAGAATATGATGTACAGGCACTGCAACTCCAAAAAAGACTTGAGGAGAAAGGCTATTCGCAGAATGACATAGAAATGCAGAAGAACCAAGTTAGAGAGCTGGATCGGTCATTACTCCTGAAACGGCAGGAAGGGCCCCCCAAAAATGATAAAAAAATGGATTTTGCGTTTCTGACTGACTACAATCTCCAGCATTGGAAGATCAAAAAGATTCTTAATAGGCATTGGCATATCCTTAGGGACGATCCGGTAATTGGCCCGACGCTGCCGGCAAAGCCAGTGTGTGTCTTTAGGAGGGCACCTAACCTTAAAGATCGGCTTGTCCGGAGTTATGTGGATCCTCCCAAGCCAATCCAATTAGTTACCAACCCTCCCTTGGGTTTTTTTAGGTGTGGGATGTGTTGTGGTTGTAAGGTGGGAAAGAAATTAAATAAATCTATGCCTATGTTTCATGTGACAGGTATGACCACTCCGATAAAAATAAAACACCTTATAACATGCAGCACGAAATTCGTGGTATATGCTATTTGGTGCCCTTGTGATTTAATTTATATTGGTAGGACTACGAGAGTATTGAAGACAAGAATTAGGGAGCATGTTTACAATATCAAGAAGGGATACGAAGGTCACAATCTCTCGGCCCACTATAAGAAATATCATGCTTCGGACCCCAGCTCTTTGTCGTTCATGGGGATAGATAGGATCAGGGCCCATTGGCGTGGAAATAATATGACAAGGGACCTTTCCCGGCTGGAGAGCCGTTGGATCTTTGAGTTAAATACTCTGTCACCTTGTGGCCTAAATGTGGAGTATGACTTAAACTGTTTCATTGATAATTCTTGATTTTAAATTTGATGCACATTAAATATGATGTTATTTAGGGATTTATATGGATTTATAATGCCTTTTATTATGTAATTGTATTTCTATATGTATTTTTACTGGCCTTTGTTATGTGAATTTGTTTTGGGATTGGAGCTCTTGAGGACTCTCATCGATAGGATCCCTCTCCTGTTTTTATTGGCTATATATGAGCTAGGGATCGCCAATGCAATTTAGGATTGGCACTCTTTATTTTTAAGGCATTTCTCTTTAAAAAGATGGGAGTGAGTGCTAAGAATGCAGGCATTGCTGTGTAGATTTCGAGTTGGCCATTTTTATAACATAATGCC
This sequence comes from Gastrophryne carolinensis, assembly GCA_027917425.1. Taxonomy (NCBI): domain Eukaryota; kingdom Metazoa; phylum Chordata; class Amphibia; order Anura; family Microhylidae; genus Gastrophryne; species Gastrophryne carolinensis. Next base: position 241,327,306 of record CM051235.1, on the reverse strand, counting down.
TGCCTTTTAAACGTGGTGGGACTGCGCAGTAATTCGTAAGACTAATGCTTTGTAGTTTTCTTACCATTATTTATTGTTTCTGTAGTGCCCTTTTGATAACGTTTTTGGCCATCTTTGTTTTGGTTGGCGCATGCGCAGTTGTGGCGCGGCGGGACGGGATTGCTGGGTGCGGGGGGTCAGCGCTCGCGCATTGTCGGATGCGTGCGCTGTTTGGGGGTGGAGCGGCGCGTTCTGTTGGTGCGCGTCCTGACCGGCGCCCCATGCTTTTGATGCTCTTTTTGATTGTCACTATTATGTTGCCCATTTGATGCCTCAGCGGCCATCTTTATTTGTCCGCGTGCGCAAGCGCAGTGGAAGCTGGCAATAGAGAGAGATGAGCTATCTCTGGATAGTTGGCGCATGCGCAGTATCGGCTGTGCGCAACCCAGAAGCGTTTGATACACTTCCTGACGGAGGTAAGCTCAGAACTATTTAAACATTCTTTTTATTGATTGCTGCAAACCTGGTTAAAGCCCCACGGAGGGGTGAAACGCGTTGGTGAGCAGCACCTTCATTTTCCAAAGGTCATCGATTGATGGTTGGATTGGGAGCCCTAGCGGTGAGAGTCGCCATAGCTCTGCATTTTAAAGCTGTGCTTTTTACATTTTTATGAGATGTGAGTGCAGATTATTTTTAGAATAAAGTGTATCGTGTGAATAGCGTTTTTGCACTAGATTATTTCCTTCATCTCTCCCTGCATGTATTTGGAGCAATTGTTATTTGAATGTGGAGAGCGGAGGAAGTGTATTTAACCCCAGGAGAACTACTGACATAAGCCATGCCAATGAGTGGATATGAGATCCTGCATTGTATGAAAGCCTATTTGTCTTGCTTGGTCCGGTAAGCCTCCCATTTATCAGGTGGTGGATCTGCACTTGAATAACTGTTCACTGGGTGATATTGAAGATTTGAAGATCATCCTTTCACCAAAAAGTTTTCAAAGACTTTATTTGTTAGCTCTGTGCAATCTTGAAAGAATTTGTTTAAACTTAGCACATCGAAGACATAATTTTGCCACACAATTATGGAAACTTTTAAACATGCCATTGAAAGTTGAATTACCCTTTAATGCTTATAATAAATATTAAATCTTAAACACTTTTATTTGCATTGAAGTTGAATTGCAGGTCCGAGATTTCACAAAAATCATAAATATGCTGTTGAGTGCTGGAAAAACATCAGTCCAAAGTGGCACCTATAAGCACTGGGATAATCGGCAGCCAGGTCCAACACTGACATAGGCTGGCCAATACCTAGTGCAACAATTACAGCTAACGAGTTCGCTTTCTGTGCAGCGACTGCTAGTGCCAATGTAGACTACAGCGCAGCATCAGATAAGAACAAAATGCCCGGAACTGACGCTATAGCCAAAAAAAATGCTAAATGGCGCACATCATAAATAAGGCCCTAAATGAATCCTTATTAAGTGATCCTGAGCTGGAAAATAATTAGCTCTTTTCTTTGATCTCCTTAATTAAAATGGGCAGCCCATAAGATATATATCAGAGGGGTTCTGATCAAATTGGCAAGCAGAAAGAAAACAATCCCTCCCCGTTGGGCATCCAAAATCGGGATGCCCCGCTGTGTGAAACCCCCCAGGACGCCCGCAAACCTTACCTAAATCCAGGTCCTATGGCACATGCGCGGGCCGCATCTCGCGCTTATCTCTAGCAGGGCGTGTGCCTGCGCCAGCCATTTGTGAATGGCCGGCGCAGGCGCGCTCCGTGTTAGAGAGAAGCCCGAGATGCGGCCGCCAGCGTGCTTGGAGCCGCTAAGATGCCGCATAGACTTGCATAGCTCAGCATCTCCAAGCACACTGATTGGACGCGCCATAGGAGCGGGGTGAGGTGAGTTGAAGCTAGCGATCTGGGGGGTTTCACATTGTGGGGCATCCCCGATCGGGGTGCCCCGGGGAAGTGAACCAAAACCCAGGATATTAAAAATCATGGGTGTTGGTCCACTTTATACATAAAGAAGCATTATTAAATAAACTATATAAAATTATAAATCAAATCAACACAAGGATCTTTTACATAAAATTAACCAGACTATTCTGGAGTTAAACCTGATTCCCACTACCAAAGCTGAAAAAACTTTTAGAGTAAACATAAGTTTTAAATATAATAGGGTCGCTTTGGCAAGGAGATTAACCCCCAGGAAGCAAATTACATCCTTTTCTAAATTGAGATTATCTTCAGGGAATTAATCTAGTAATCCAGTAAGGATACTAGATGTTTTTGTATAACAATTTATATGCTGCTCCTACTCCTGTTGATAAATCTAAAGAAAATTTTTTCAGGTAATCCTTTTTCCTCAATTATCAGAGCTTCATAAGGATATTTTAGAAAGAGCTATAAAGGAAGAGGAGATCAAGAAGGCAATAAAGCAATTGAAGGTCTCGAAGGCTCCTGGACCTGATGGTTTTACTAATATTAAACCGGACCTTCAGCGTGATTTAATGAAAAGCCCAAACTCTTAAAAAACGGTTCCCCAGCATCTAAAATTAATATATTTTACGTTTTTAGTCACTAACTTATTATTCTTTCCCCCACTGGGCTGCAACTCTGTTCAGGAATTTAGGATACGGGCGCCGCCATCTTGACTCAGAAGCATCACACTTACTGAGGAGAGGAGAGTGGGATAAGGTACAGGGGGGCGGGTTATAGCTGTGCTTTGCTCAGACAGAGCAGAGCTGTGGTCAGGTAACGGTCAGCAGTCCCAGAATGCAGAGCAGCACAGTCAGGAGGCACTTCCTGTTTGCAGGCTGCCTGATAAGATGGCTGCTTCCATAAGCCGCCATCTTGGATGTTTAAAGGCTCATAACATGCAGTAGATGCAGGTAGGATGATTTTTAATGTGAGCAATCTGTATGTACAGGGTGTGGGAAACATATAAGATAGGCTCTTATTCAGAGTGAAGGTCCGCTTTAATTATAAAACATCCATACAAATTCTATCACCTCATCTTGCTTTATGGTTTAATTGTTTGAGGACTGATGAAGTAAGATTATGGGATTTAAAGTGGAACTTCAGCATTATTTAATGAAAAAGGCCAAACCCTTGGATGTCTAAAGGCTCAGAAAATGCATTAGGTGCAGTTAGGATGATTTTAAATGTGAGAAATTTCTATATACAGCCTGGGGAAAACATATAAGATAGATTCTTATTCAGGGTGAAGGTCCGGTTTAAATAAGGCACACATTAATGTCCTCACAAAGTCAGGAAAATATCCAGGAGATTGTAATAATTATAGAATACTGACTTGATGCTTCTTATTAAAATAATGGCATTAATGCTTAAACCGGACCTTCACCCTTAAAAAAAACTATTCCCCAGCATCTAAAATTGATAGATTTTATGTTTTTAGTCACATACTTATTCTTTCCTCAACCGGGTTGCAACTCTGTTCAGGACTCTAGGATATGGGTGTCGCCATCTTGACTCAGAATCATCACATACTGAGGAGAGGAGAGCGGGATAAAGTACAGGGGGGAGGGTTATAGCTGTGCTTTGCAGAGCTGGGGTCAGGGAATGGACAGCAATCCCAGAATACAGAGCGACACAATCAGAAAACACTTCCTGTTTGCAGGCTGCCTGATGCTCCAAGTCGCCATCTTGGATGTTCAAAGGCTCATATCATGCAGTAGATGCAGGTAGGATGATTTTTAATGTGAGCAATCTATATGTACAGGGTGTGGGAAACATATAAGATAGGCTCTTATTCAAGGTGAAGGTCCGCTTTAACTCCTTTCTAGCTCAGTATATTCATCTTGATCAGGGGGGTTTTATCCCAAGAAGGCAGACCAGAAGAGTAATTGATTGGATTAATGCAGTTCAAACTAATTGGGATCAAGGACGAGCAAGAAGGGCTTTGCTTCTCTCATTAGAGTTACATAAAGCGTTTGACTCCTTGTCTTTTGGAACTACATTTAAAAATATTTTGAAAAATGTATATAGGGATTTTCATGTAGTTATAGGGATAAAATTATTTGAGTTGAAGTCTATTGATATATACAGGGGGACTCAACAGGGCTGTCCTTTGTCGCCATTATTTGTGTTGTCACTGGAAGGGATGTTGGGGGTGGAGTGTGGGAGGAGGGAACATAAATGTGAATTATTTGCTGACGATGTTCTATTGTTTGTTACCTCACCCCACACTTCGCTTTTTGGTTGATTTTAGAGTTAATACACAAAAAAGTGCAATAAAAAATATTCCTTAAAATTTTTCCTAAAACCACCACCTTCCTTAATTAAAAAGTAAAAGTGCTCCATCACAGTATGGGTCATTTTTAGGATAAAACGCTAAAAAGCTCACAGAGAAGCAAGTTGAAATCCACACCACAGTACACACTGCAAGTCACACTGGCTTCACCAAATAGTTATGTTGCAGGGGGTGAGGCTCTCCCCTATTTACTTCACCGTGTTAAAAGATGTGCCACATGTGGGAGTGATAAATGTTTAAATGATCATAGCTCTGGTAAAAGTTTTAAAAGTTGGTGGTGGTGTGCACTGAGGATTTGTGTAAATATCTTTCACCATTGGGAGATTTCATCTAATCAGTGGAACTTTTTTAGATAATTTCTGCATATTTTTGAGACATTATCACACTTGGGGCTATATTTGGAATAATAGTTTCTACACGTTGAGAAACATTGTAATTATATTAGTATATTAAGATTAATTGTCAAGGTAATTAAAAGTGTAAAGCGTTGTAATTTTATTTAAAATGTTAAAGAGAAAGTCCAAGCTTCTTTAACCCCCAATTGTATGCTAAGCTTCCAATTGTATGCTTCCAATATAAAAACACACAGTGCCTTCTAATAGTCCATTACCTGAACTGTAGCCTAAACAGTAGCCTAAACATTTTAGCAATGAGCTTCCCTACACGTAGGTGCATATTCTTTTTTCTTACAGATGCCCTTTCCCCCTGAGCACCCCAATCAGGGGTGTCCCCCACTGTGTAAACCCCCCCCCCCCCAAGATCGCCGATGCAAGCTCACCTCTTCCTGGTCCTACGGAGCATGCACGGCCACTCATCCAATCAGCGCGCTCGGTGGCCGCATCCCCTCTTCCTTCTAACAGGGAGCATGCCCAAGTCGGCCATTCACAAATGCCAGAGGGGAAACGGGGATGCGGCCGCGGCTCGCGCATGCGCCATTGGACTGGGAAACAAAGTAAGTGTATGGGGCGACCTGGGGGGTTTCACACAGCAGGGCATCACGATTTTGGTGGCCAGGGGGAGGGAATCAATCGGCCCAGGAATCTTATAGATTACCGTTTGGCGTGGGTTTTGATCCACTTTAAGTTATCAAATGTCAGTTTTACTAGAAAGTACAGTATATAGTGTGAGGCAGGATCATTTGGCTTTTAACCAGTCCTCATCTAGCACTGGCAAAAAGTTTTACCATGCTAGCCATTGAAGGAAGCAGAAAATAAGTTAAAGGGGACCTCTCTCTGACCTAGTTCATCATCCTGCTCTGTGTATGTCTAATCTGACTGCTGGCTGACAAGTTCATAGCGCCACACACATTGCATGACTGCCCACACAGCAAACCTCTATTGTTCACCAGTGGTGATGAGTGCACTTTTGAGTGTTATGGGACAGCTGGACAGTACCGGAGGAGGGACAGAATGGCACAATATTATGGATAAAATGGGGGCCCCCTATATTCCGTCTGTATGGGGCCCGGAAATTTCAAGAGGACAACAAGAAACAGTAGGATTGTATCCATCCAATTTTCTTTGTGACTGGATGGTCTGTTCGGAATTGGGAGAGGTATTCAATTGGCTGAAGGTGCAGGCTCGCCCCCGCTGCCTCGTGAAGTGCTGGACATTGTTGAAGCAGCTGCAGGGAAGAAGGGGCAGGGATTTTAAAGTAGACCTAAAGTCAAAACAGACCTTATTTCCCACCTACCCCCAGGCATTCCAGTCTAGGATACCCATGCACTAGAATACCTCTATAAATCCTTAACATTTATAAAGGTATTCCACAAGTGACCAACAGGAACCTTTTTGGCCACTAGCAGTAACAAGGGACATGAGTAAAGCACTAGAGCAAGGGCAGTGTTAGTATTATGCCCAGAATATTTATTTGGGTTTTAGAGCGCTTCCTAAAAATTGAGGGGGTTATTCATTTAGCTGGATATAGATTTAGTGGTATTCATTAAAGCCTATAAAAACCCTGCAACACAACCCCCCCTCCCAGGAGCATACTCCTACAATGGTGTGTCTGCATTATCATAGCAATGCCACAATTAACATTACAAAAGACATACCAACATAACATTTGTGTGAAACTCCAGGTTCTTCCATTCACTCACCTTGATTCACACTCCCATGGCACATATGCAGGCTCTCATTCAATCAGAACTCACTGTGCATATTTAAACCAGACCTTCAGCGTGATTTAATGAAAAGCCCAAACTCTTAAAAAACGGTTCCCCAGCATCTAAAATTAATATATTTTACGTTTTTAGTCACTAACTTATTATTCTTTCCCCCACTGGGCTGCAACTCTGTTCAGGAATTTAGGATACGGGCGCCGCCATCTTGACTCAGAAGCATCACACTTACTGAGGAGAGGAGTGTGGGATAAGGTACAGGGGGGCGGGTTATAGCTGTGCTTTGCTCAGACAGAGCATAGCTAGGGTCAGGAGAAGGTCAGCAATCCCAGAATGCAGAGCAGCACAGTCAGGAGGCACTTCCTGTTTGCAGGCTGCCTGATAAGATGGCGGCTTCCATAAGCCACCATGTTGGATGTTTAAAGGCTCATAACATGCAGTAGATGCAGGTAGGATGATTTTTAATGTGGCCAATCTGTATGTACAGGGTGTGGAAAACATATAAGATAGACTCTTATTCAGAGTGAAGGTCCGCTTTAAGTCAGGCATTGAGTTCTGAATGAATAGATTTCCAGGTGACTCCTGCTGGCAGCTCCCCTCCACTGCAAGCACCTGCCCCCAGCCATTTGGATATGCTGGCAGGGATATGGTGTGCTGGGGATGCTGTTGGCAATGTGAACATGCACCGCGGGATAAATTCCAAAACTGAAGTTCCAGGGGGTCAAGAGCTGGTTTATTATGGTTTTAGTTGGCTTAAAAGAGGACAGGTGTTAAGTTACACAGAGCTTCCAAGGAGAATCCTTGCCTATAACCTAACCTACCCTGTTATGCCATTGGTGAGCTTTCTATTAGACAGATACTCAGATTTTGCTGGTGGTGCTCTATTTCATGCAGGCAGGAAACTGCTGCACATCCATTTAGCAGCTGCACCTCCTCCAATAGGTGACATTGCATGGCGCAGTGACTTCTTGTCCCCCATCATAGAGTTCCATGTTTGATTTTCGCTTCCTAAGGATTGATGGATCCCAAATCAATCTCCCCAAAGGATACTCTTAAATTGGAGTTTCACACAGCGATTGGTGGAAAGGACCAAAACCCAGGATAGTCAAAACCCTGGGTTTTGGTCCTTTCCACCAATCGCTGTGCGAAACACCATCTCCAAGTGCCAACTCACCTCTTACTGGTCCTACGGCGCATGCGCGGTCGCTCGTCCAATCAGCACACTCCGAGTGCACTGGCGACGGCCTCCCCCGCTTCCCTCTAACAGGGAGCATGCCCGCGATAGCCATTCACAAATGCCTGCCGCAGGCACGCACCCTGCTAGAGGGATAGCGGGGATGTGGCTCGCGCATGCACTGTTGGCATGGGAATCAAGGAAAGTATATGGGGCAACTTTAAAGAGGAACATCAGACGGAAAGTAAAACAGGTCCGCCCCCCCCTACTTACCTTTTGGATGTTGCTGCTGCCTGCTGCAGCGATATCCGGCTGCTTCAAGGCCCGATCACTGTCCCCGCACCGGCTAAGCTGCCTGTTAGTGACAGCATGGCTTTAGCCGCGTTCTTCAAAGTCCTGCACCGATCAGCAAAGTCTCGCGGGATTTAGGCCAGCCCCATTGTATCCCATTCATTTGCAGGTGTGAGATCGGTGGCCACTCGCAGTGCCTGATGGGATGCAAGTTGGCGCCGCTCGTCGGAAGGTTGCTTGAAAACCGATGGACCTCGAAGATGGATCTCTTGGCGAGGTAAGTAAAGAATGCCCTAAGCTAAAACCGGAGGGGAGACAGCAGATCAGTCAGGCTAGGGGGAGGTCTTAACCTTCCCTGGTGTTCCTCTTTTAAAAGGACCTACAGTAAAGTTATATTGATTGAGGGATTCAAAGCGGGGGTTCAGCCGCTACTCGCGCATGTGCAGTTGGACCGGGAATAAAGGTGTGTTTTCATAGACTCCAGGGAGGGTTTTAGTCCTCTTTAATGCGCGACTGGAGAAGCTAAATGGATCCTAACCACACTTGCAATTGGTAATCATCCCCTGTGCTCGACCACGCCGGCCGTTCAGTTACAGGGGAGTGGCCAAGCACAGTCCGATCAAGATGCCAGGGATTCCGCTGCTGGCCGGCTCCCGCATCATGGACTCACTGCCAATTTAAGCATATTGGGCAACTTTAGGGGGAGGGGTCCGCACATCAGGGCATCCCAAATCGGCCACAGCCTGTGAAGGCAAAGTGGGATCGCCAGCTAAGCATAGCGGTTGATACCAGGGTTTCAAATCAGGAAGCAGCCATTGTTGCACTTCAACTTTTAGATATATTACAACACATTAGGGCTGATTCAGCATGTGAGATTCTTTTTCTCATGATTCTTTGCTATTATTCAGCATCATATTTAGGTGGCCATTTTTTTTAAATATGTGTTGCTGACTTGAACCAAGGGAAAATAATGAGAACAATTGATTTCTCACAAAAAACCATGAGACAAAAAAATGTTCACAGTTCTCAAAACCTATTATTAGAGACAATTTAATAAACATTTAAACACAGGAAGGTACGTTATTCTCGCTGGCGGCAGGTACTCTGCTAGTAAGGACATAACACTGGACTTATCCCTATCAACACACCACAGGTCCCCTCCCCACCCTCCAGGCCTCGGTTACACAAACACACCAAAAGAACGGACGTGTTCATTGATTCTGCCCAAAATCAACATGGCGCCTGAAGGCTGCAGCAAGACGTAGCCTAGCCGACCAATCACAGAAGCGCTAGTCAGCGTTCGCTCAACCCTACCTAGACGCCACACCAGAATGACGTCCGCGCTCCCAGCTGTGTATCGACGCCATTTTATAAAAGGGCAAAACTGTACCGCGATGCTGTAACCCGGTTACACATAACCAGTGTATGCATTACTTTACTCACGAAGAAATGTAGTCTCGCAGTTTATAATAAAACAACACAGTGGCCTCAGTTTGAGTACGAGAGTAAGAGGTTGGCGTGATTTTTTGCCAGTTTCTAAGATGGCCGACGAAGCTTTAGGTCCGCGTAGCCTTGTCTGGAATGCGGCTGAGCGTGGCAGGAAGCGGAAGCGGTCGGCCTTTTCGCTCGCTCTCTCTTCCGGTGACTGACGTGTGAGAGAGAGCGGTGCTCGGGAGCGGTGACGTGTCTCGGGATATTCTTCAGAGCAGAGAGCGGCGGCGGCCAGTCAGTCCAAAGAGAGAGCTCGGCGCCTCCACACCGCAGCCATGGGCAGTGAGTATCACCAGCAGGCCTTCCGCCATGATAGTGGCCTCACCCGGCCTCCATCCTCATGCACACTGGGGCTTATTCGATTTTGAATGGCTTGGTTTAGTATTGATTTATTGAGATCGCCTGCACCCATATTAGTATGTATTTATGCTTAGCTACGGTGGCCTATAATGCCCACGATTATATTAGGGTAAATGATTGTTTTATATCAAAGTATGTATTAGTAGTAAGTTACCCTAATATAATAGATTTCGTTTCAGATTAAATCAGTTTGGTTGCCCCTGACAACTGCCTCATACATTGCTATTTATTTTATATGCTGTTTTATGTAAATTGCTTCTTTTACGTTTTTTTGATTTATTAGTGTAAGTTCATGAGACAGTTTCAATTTAATTATTTTCCCAGTCAAAAATGTAGTTCCCCCTTTTGCCCAATGCTCATGGAGGATACATATTTGGTATTTGCCTATAGTTGAAGAACCTCACAAAGCCAGAATTGGGCATGGAAGTCTGTATAATGGGATACAATAGCTGTGCTCTACAATTAAGCCTGTCCCCTGTTGGACATAGGTGCCCAGCTGGCACACCATTAGATCTCTGCTAGGAAATGGTGAGTATCTCTCTAATGCAGGGTACACATATATTGTGACAGGGTAGGTTTAATGTTCCTGTGAACCAGGACTCCTCCATAGCAACTTTGTGTAGTCCAGCTTTAGTGAAAGGATTCTGTCATGCCTGATGTGAAAAAGTATAGGTTATAAATGAACACGGACAACTCTAATTGCCATTTATCTTTTTGCTGACTAGAAATAAGCTGGTAAGATTCATAATCTGGAACCTATTACCCGTGCCAACTTTGCCCTGAGTAACATTCCAGGTGCAGAGTAAATCAGTTTGGTTGCCCCTGGCATATATGTTTTGCTGCATCTATTTTATGTATCCAGTTTGTTTCAGTGGCTTATATTAAGATATTATCATGTAAAGGAAGCTGTCATGTAATGGGTTATTTTAGAGTCCACAGGGCCCATGACTCTCCCTGGCATCTGTGTGTCTGATTTAGGGGAATTAAGTTGTACGTGGAAAAGAGAGAAATTATGAACAGACACCACTTACCACCATCTTATTTTTTCTGACAGAACTAAGAAAAGGTATGATTCAGACTAGGGAGGCCATTTCAAACTGTACCAGTCTTCCTCTGTTGCACGTGTCAATCTCTGCAGAGCATTGTGGTCCAGATGACTTCAAATTGTGCAGCCCAAAATGACCTGTCCCTGCTCATTGCCTACCCCACTTTCTTATGTGAAATTCCCCAATAAAATATGAGGGGGCCAAACCCTCCTCTGCAACTGTGCCAGGGGAGGCTACTGGTTCACAGTTACACTCAACTACCCGCTGCACACATTTGGGGCTCCCTACATTGGAGAGAAACTCTCCTTTTTTTATTAGCACAGCACCATCTTGGGAATGTGTACATGTGTCTGCTGTGCCTCCTCCAGCAGTGTACTGTTGTTTTTTTGCCCCCTGTCATACAGTGCTCCATGTGGAAAAGGGGGTTGTCTCCTGAATTCAGGGTTCACAGGCAGGTGGGCTAAGGTCCTTGCAGACCTGGACCCTATATGGCACAGAGTTTTGGGTTTGGTCTGACCTCATATCAGGTGTGCGATGCATCCCCCCCGCTTACCTTCACTGAATCCCATGGCAGTGATCATTCTCCCACAGCCCCTGGTATCTAAACTCAAGTGCTGCATTTCTGGGTTTAAGCTGTCTGCCAGTGTCCTAGCTCAGCCAAGGTGTCTATAGAGAATAAAGGGATGCCTTCCCCTGGCCTCATACCTGGTATACACCTACCTCCAGGCCGAAGTGCTGCTGCGGGACAGCAATGATCACCGCTAGACTGAGTGAAGGTGAGCATTCCCCTTATCTTATTTAGGCCTCTCTGCCTTCTGTGTAATTATGCCCTAGTCGTTTTTTAAAAAAGTATCATAGATTTTTACACACACCTAATACATCAGCAAACCCATCGCCCCCCCACCCCGGGTAATCCTTGCGTTACCATTTACTTTAGGTTTAAGGAAGGTCTGGGGGCGGTGCTGGTTTTCTGCCTTGCAGCTGGAGGGGGTGGGGTAAATAAACTGGAAACAGAGAGCTAGCACACTTGCCACATCAGTCCATGTGCCACCTGTTCTCCCCTCCTCCTTGCTCTGTTTGTATGGTGGTGTGTGTGTATACATATGTTCTGCCCTATACATAGTAGTAGAGATGGGTGGACTGGCCCAAAAATTTGAGACTGCTGATCAGTATTTTGTATTTCCTGAATGTACATGAGTGTGTTGTGAGTTCATTTTTGTTACATTAAGTGAATTGGAATACACACACTCGGGAGTTCAGCCGGACCTATCCCTATGTGATTTCCTTTTTCCCCTTAGTGTTACATTTTTCCACCTGCAGTCAAGTATTCTCACCTATGCTAGTGTGAATAAACTGTCAGTACTAACTATAGTAGCAGAAAAACTCACATTAATAAGTCAGGTTGACCTCTAAAGCACTTTCTTTTACAATATTTTTATTGAGCAAATTTAGATTTTACAACATGGTATATAATCACAGCAAGCAGTCAAACAGATAATACAGCATACTGGTGTTGTTTAATCTAAGCGGTATAAATGTCAGATAATTGCTGTCTATCATTAAAGTGCAAGTTCTAATAAATCCTATGCGAGTCTCTGTTGACTCTAAACAGCCTGGCTGCACCACTGTGACCAGAACCTGCCCCTGAAAGCACTTTCAGTATAGAAATGGTAATATTAAACTGTGTATAACATTAAATGTAAAGTATTACAATTGCGCGGTCTGTAATATATAGTTATGTGAATAGTATATTTATATTCAAGCATTAGGTACACACAGCATGTGGGCAATCAGAAACTGGCACAAAATGCCATAGGAAATGGGGAGCTTCTTGGGTCCAGATATACATGGCTCCTGTTAGTCTGCCTGTTCACAATCAGATTTTCCTGTGTATTCTACACCTAAGCAGCGCAGGTCTGCAGCCTTGCATCACACAATCATTTATGTTTAATTGAGTCTGTAGCCAGATTTTCTTAATTTTTCCACCTGCCAGCCTGTCGTCCCAACCTTCTACTTGCATTCAGCTGCATCTACCAATAGCAGATGAGGCCAGCAGGCCCACACTCACCACTTCCTACTGGGAATTGGATGACATTCTGTCAACGCAGCTGCTGGGACACTGCTGAAAATGACCAAAAGAAACGGTGTGCTATGAAACCTACAGAATCAGGCTGGTCTAAATCTGACCAGGCCAAGCAACTCATGATTTCTGATGTTTGTTAAAGCAGACCTACAGTCTCTGGGTGGCCTGTCCAGGGAAAGGTGTAGGTGACGAGCCCTAAAGAGAGCCATGCTCACCTCTTCCTGCCCCGGGGGAAAGCAAAAGGGGTTTGTGGTGCTTTAAGAGCCCCAAACACACAAGTCAAATGATTTTAGTTTATGGGGTTTGTAGAGTACCGAAAGTGTCACATTATCAGGCTTGCATGTAAGAACAGTTCAAATATGTAGTGTCGTCCTCGGGCTATTAGCACAGTCTTCAAGTGTTATATATTCATCTGGCTCTTCAAAACTTTGTATGATTCCTCTGGGAATTCAATAGGACATGTATCTTAAAGGGTGCTGCTAGTAAATTTAAATAACTTATTATTGAAATGTGGCCTCCTACCAGTGTTTGTGATGGGCAATCTCGAATATGAAACCTCTATATGAAACCAATCATCCATAGATTTAGTTACCCCCCAAATCCCTGCTGGTTGAGCTTTTCCACTTGCCTGTGGCACCCTGTACATGCCGGACCACCGATTGAACTCCCATCCTAATCACATGATGCAGCTGTAATGTGTTTACATGTGTGGCTTCCTATGTTCCATCATGGGATAGTTGGCAGACTGTTCTGTGTTCACTCTACAGTGCTACTAGGTATACACAATAGATGCCACTGACTGTATCAGGATCAATATGACAAAAATCCTAGTATGCATTTCCCTGTTTGGACCATGAGCAGTATTAATGTGTACCACAACCCAGGATTTTGACTCTCCTGGGTTTTGGTCCTTGCCCCCTAATCGGGGATGCCCGCTGTGTGAAGCCCCCTTACAATCTGACTTGCCTTTCCTTGGTCCTGTGGAGCATGCGCAGCCTCTCGTCCAATCGTCACGCTTGGATCCGCTCTTGCTCCTTCAATTGAGCAGATCCTAGTGCGCTGGCGGCTGAATTCCCCGCTACCTAGTGGCTAAAGGGATTGAGGCCACTGCTCACGCATGTGCCGTTGGACCGGGAAAGAAGGCGAGTTTTGAGGTGATCCAGAGGGAGGGGTTCACACTGCGGGGGATCCAGATTCGTGATGCCCCGGGCGGAGGGAATCTAGTAGCACTGGAATCTTATAGATTTCAGGGCCATTGGGGTGTGGGTTTTGGTCCACGTTAATTTTATCTGGCCTCCAGAAGATCATTGGTGCTTAGGCTGGTAAGTCTTCAGTTTGTCATGCAATACACTTTCCTCCAGTACCTGTGCAGAAACTCTTTCCAGGGTTACTAGCTTGTAGCTGGTCTTTGCGTATGGTTTCCCATATCGGTGTTTCTGCAAATATTTGGCCTTTTTATGCCAATAACATTTAATCCATCTCTTGACCTTTATGAAGGTTATAGTGAAAACAAATTGCAATTAATTACAACTAAATTATTACGGTAAACAATCTGTGATTAAGCACTATCCTAATTCCCTGAATTTAAAATATAAATTATAGAAAGCTCTTCTAGTTCTAATGTCTATTTTTTCTTTTCTACAGTCAAATTTCTTGAAGTAATCAAGCCCTTCTGTGCAATTCTGCCAGAGATCCAAAAGCCAGAACGAAAGGTTTGTTTCCATTTTAACATGTTGTGCTAAATAAAGCAAGTGTTTATTGTACTTAGTGCTGTCATGCAGCAAACCATTTACCTTATATTGTGTTATACTAGCAATCAATGACACCCTTGAGGGCATTCTTTATTCTGACACACTGTTTACTAAGCGGTGTTGTGGTAGGATGAACATATAAATTAATGCAGATGAATGTGGAGAAAGGTAATGGCAGGGTCTTAAACTGTAAGGCATGGATGCCAATTAACTATGCTGCTATTCTGCTGTGTGATGGATTGCCTATTAGCACCCACTCCAGCACTTCTCTAGAAAGTTACCAGAAGAATTCAGTGTTGTCCCTTTTTTGTCTTACAGATCCAGTTCAAAGAAAAAGTACTATGGACTGCCATCACACTCTTTATCTTCTTAGTATGCTGTCAGGTATGTACTTCAATGTAGGTCCATCTGAGGATAGAAATGTTGTCCCACAATGTAGATTGTTCATTTAAGAGTCAGCCAGACTAAGAATCTAAAAACTGGTGTCTGTGCATCTTATTGGGCAAATGTGAAGCTGGTAATAGAAAATTCTATTTGCCATGCCTACGTCCCTCGCAGCCCTGATTCTGGCTGGTGATCTGGCAAGCGATCCCAGGGCTGGACACAGCCATCTTGGATTTGCTGCACAGAGTGGCTTGCTCAGCCCTGCGTATCTCTGTCCCTCCATTCATTCCAATGGCCTGGTACGCACATAGAGCTGGGAAAGCTGCTCTGTGTGGCAGCCACCCATGCACTGCTGCCATTGATTAATCCCAGGCATGTTATACGGGGATAGAGGGGGATTCTGCCACGCTGCCTGTAAATGGGAGATTGGGAGGATTCAGCCAGCCTGCCTTTTCTAGGGGGGATTCTGCACACCCTGCCTGTTGGGTTCTGAGAGTTTGGGGGGGGGGAGGGGTAGTTTCTGCACACAGTCTATTTTTTTTTTTTTTCAGTATTATTTCATAGTTCAGACCACAGAAACATGGTTAAAAGTTCATGGTAGGTTATCTAACTTGGCAACATTCAGCATTATACAAACCTATTGTTTTAGAAGTGGGATAAACTTCTTCAGTTATAGTTATAAAGTCCAGCAGGCTTTGAAGAGGATTTAAGGGCACTTGAATGCCATATGTAAGTTTATTTTGCTACTGTTCATATATTGCCTCTCTGTTTTAGATTCCTCTCTTCGGTATCATGTCATCCGACTCAGCAGATCCCTTTTACTGGATGAGAGTTATCCTGGCTTCTAACAGAGGTACAATTGCTTTATCAGTAAAAGGAGATATATAATATTTCGCGCATGTGGTTTATTAAAGTGCTTCAATATGCCAAAAAACAAGGTTATGTACTTTGTCACCCACTGCTAACTAGTGCGGTGATCAGCAACCCGTTCTGATTGCTGGATCTGAGCCCATGGCACAACTCATGATCCCTCGTTGTCCGAAGCCCGAGCATTAGGTCAGGATTGATGGTGTGCCAGTTTTGTGACTCGCCATCAAACACAGGCACGCTGCCACAATCTCTCCATTTTCTGCAATAAAGGTAGAGGGCCAAGACCTAATGCGTCCCCTCTACTGTAGGGAATGGATGTGGCCCCGGGTGATGAGGGCTGCTGCACCGGCTTGGATCCAGTGGTCACGTGAGTTGCTGATCGCTGGACTAGCACTGAGTAGCAGGGGACAAAGGTAAGTAACCTTTTTGTGTTTTTGCCTGTTGGAATTATAAGCATGGTTTTAGCAGGCTTTACCTATTTTCTATAAATTAGTAGTGGGAAAGCTATAGGAATAAAACTTGGAATGGGCAGTTTTGTAAGTGTCTGTGCCTATGAGCAGATTACTAGTATTGCTTCACAATGTTAAGTAAGAATGTTTTCCTCTTTATAGGTACACTGATGGAGCTGGGCATCTCTCCAATCGTCACCTCTGGACTCATCATGCAGCTCCTGGCTGGTGCCAAGATCATTGAAGTTGGTGACACTCCAAAGGACAGAGCATTGTTTAACGGAGCCCAGAAATGTAAGCAATAGTAAAATAAAACTTTGGAGAGTGTTTGACTAAAATTGTTCTTACCTCGATAATGATCACATTTTAAAGGGTATAACAGAATAAAACATCTAAATCTCTAAACCATATTTGTAATGGTGCAAAAACTGGATGACTTGTTTTTCAAATGTATGTTACTTCTCCTTTCTAGTATTCGGCATGATCATTACAATCGGTCAAGCTATTGTCTACGTCATGACAGGAATGTACGGCGATCCTTCTGAGATGGGTGCTGGCATCTGTCTACTCATTACCATCCAGGTAAGTGGGCTGCATAGAGCGCGCCAGATGGTTTCACTTTTCCTATTTGTAATGCACTCATTGCATTTCTACATTTATTCCTCAGCTCTTTGTTGCCGGTCTGATTGTTCTGCTCCTGGATGAGTTGCTGCAAAAGGGATATGGCTTGGGCTCTGGAATCTCCCTCTTCATTGCCACCAACATCTGTGAGACCATCGTATGGAAGGCCTTCAGCCCTACCACCGTCAATACTGGCAGAGGTATTGCACTAAAAATCTATTCTCTACTCTTGTTTTAGAAAGAGCTTAAGCTTTTTAATGAAGGTACTTAATTAAAAGCGGAGCATCTCCAGGTAGTGTGGTTCCTATAAAGAGCTGCGAGTGACGTTCAGGATAAAGATTAAAGTTTGTTGGGCACCATGCTTTCCTCTTCCCACTGTTTGTATGGTTACACCAATTTAAGCTTGATATCTTCCATTTCCTATCTTCCATGATATCAATCCATTAACACATTATAGCTGCAGAACCAATTATAATTCAAGATGTAAATATCACTTTTTAAGGTAAATAAAAGAAGGAAAAAAAAAGTTTCCTATTTCTCTCATGCAGACCGTCGCTCCTGGTCCGGGGCAGCAGCGCTCACCTGAAAGGCTGGATCCATGTCCCTCGCTGTCCGGCACCTAGCGCAGCACCGCTCTCTTGTTGGGCTTCACTTCTGTCTCCCAGTCATCGTGAGCTACCACTTCCCTCTCCATTCACTGCAATGGAGGTGGAATGGCAGCTCACTGTGACTGATGGCAGAGGGAGAAGGGAAGTGAAGCCCAATGAGCAGAGGAACGCTGCACATGATTCTGGATCCGCTGCCTGTCAGATGAGCCCTGCCGTCATGAACTAGGAGTGCTGGTCTGCATGGGAGAAAAGGTGAGGTATTGCTTTTTTTCCCCTGGAAATAGTACTTTAATCCTGATTTACTGATGGTCACAAGCACCTTCATATCAGTAATTATTTGTCTTTATATAAACATAGTAAAAAGTGTGCTTTTGCTGTATGGGTGTATAGCAATTTACCAGAAGTATTAGATTTTACAGGTCCCTGAATTTATTAAAAATTGTACCCTCTATTTTTAACTTGCAGGCACAGAGTTTGAGGGAGCCATCATTGCCCTGTTCCATCTGCTTGCCACACGTACTGACAAAGTCCGCGCTCTCCGAGAGGCCTTTTACCGCCAAAACCTGCCCAACCTCATGAATCTCATTGCCACCATCTTTGTGTTTGCAGTGGTTATATACTTCCAGGTATGCTAAAACATTTGTGAGGTCAGAAATGCATTAGCGCTGTTTGGCTTTCAGCTTATTAACTGGAGTGGGCAAAATGGTTGTCTGCTTCGTGTTTGATTTATTTATTTTTTTTTTAATCTACTGGTTTTGTGTTTCAGGGCTTCAGAGTAGACCTTCCCATCAAATCCGCACGCTACCGTGGCCAGTACAACACTTACCCAATCAAGCTGTTCTATACTTCCAACATTCCCATCATCCTGCAGTCTGCCCTGGTCTCCAATCTTTACGTCATCTCTCAAATGCTTTCTGCCCGCTTCAGTGGAAACCTGCTTGTCAACCTTCTGGGCACCTGGTCTGTAAGTATTGCCAAACTCTGCGATATCTGTGTCTCACAAAATAACCCTAATTTATACGCTTTAACATGCTGGATGCATTCCCTACTTACATTGGAGGGTTTTGCCCTGGTCTAGCCTTGCTTCTCTAGGAGCACGGCATCTTTGAACACCTTTTCTCACCATATGGTCTTTAGTGTGTAGGTGGTATCTGAAAAGATAGGGATCATTATTATAATAGACACGGTTTATGATTTTAATCTTTTGGCCAGATTTCTAAGAATTGCCTCCTGTCAGTGTCGGTGTATCATCTCTTTTTCTCTCTCCTATAAAGGATACTTCTGCTGGTGGCCCTGCTCGGGCATATCCTGTAGGCGGCCTCTGTTACTATTTATCTCCGCCGGAATCGTTTGGTTCGGTGCTAGACGATCCTGTCCATGCTGTAGTATATATTGTCTTCATGCTGGGCTCCTGTGCATTCTTCTCAAAGACCTGGATTGAAGTGTCTGGCTCCTCTGCTAAAGACGTAAGTGTGTGTGATCCAATGTGCGGCCGTACACAGTGCTGTCCCTTTAAGCTCAGTCTGTATAAACTCTGCTCTGTTTGTGTGCAGGTGGCAAAGCAGCTTAAAGAGCAGCAGATGGTGATGAGAGGCCACAGAGAAACCTCCATGGTGCATGAACTCAACCGGTAAGTTATTCTCTTTTTGGTTTTAATTTTGTCTGTATGTTCTAGTAGCAGCTTATTCTATTATACGCAGTAAACCACTAGGTTAGCATTTTTACAGCTCTATTAAATTACATGTGATTTTTCCATAATTGCACACTGTATACCCTCTCTAGAACCAGTCTATGCTGGGTAGCATTGTAAAGGTAAGCCCGATTGTTGCATTGGCACAAACTTCCGATCTCCGAACGTTGATTGGTGGACCACATTGGCTGGCATTTTATGGTTCATCATCCCTCAACTCATTTTACCAATCTACTTTATTAAACAAAATGTCCTCCTGTACAAAGTTTTCAAGCACAGTGCTGTATCTACAGACACGCATCACGATCCCTCATCTATCAGAAGTGCCAGTTCAGTGCACCCCATTTATAGTGCTTTCTTCTGACTCCAAACTGCCTTCCAAATTGGGAAAACTTACAGAAGGAAAGATTTTTTTCATATAAAGTATATTGGTGAGGTGTTTCTTTCCAAAGTCTATAATATAGGAACAGAACATATTCAGAAGTTTGTAGTGAAAGTTGTCCTTTAAAGAGCAGCATACACACAATTTTGGGGTAGGCTCTGGAAATCTCCCCTCAGGTCCCCAGAAGGTCCGCACTCCACCCAGAAAAATATATATCTACAAAAGTCTAAGTCAAAAATATATCTGATTTTATTAGATTAGACTCATAGGCAAATATACATAAATACACAAAAAATGATCTACATTTTAAAATGCATATATACAATGACAAAGGAGGGGAAAGGGGGTTCCCCACATAAAGGCTCCAAAGAGTATTTTAAAGATATAACCTTCCTAATATCATGAATGAATAATTAATTAATTTATGTAGGTGTAATTGTACACCATACAGATGGCCAGCGAAGGTAATGTGCTGGTGGATAATGTTATAGCCACCAGCAAATGATATTTTAAACAAATGACACACAATATAGAAAAGAAGGAAAGGGCTGAGTGCAATGTACTACAAGGAAGAAAGACACAGGAGATATTGTGCAACAACAATTGTAGCAGAGAAAAATATATAAACACCACAGTGGCCAAAGATACAATGTAACAAGTTAATAGTAAAGGAAGGTATTACATCACCGTTTTAAGCAATCATATATTGCCAGGGGTCCCCCATATGCTAAGCCTGCCGACGCGTTGCGTGGAAGGACCACTTCACCAGGGCGGATGGCTGTCCCAGGTCGGTCCTTCCCGCTCCCCTTTTGTACACCCACTGCTGCGTCAGCGTGCGGCCGCCTCCGCCCCCACGTGCGCACCCCGCCCGGCAGGTCAAAGGCCTGCCGTAAGGGTAAACGTCAGGGGCGACGGGAGGCGCCCGCAGCACGCCGCGCAGCTCTGCCATATTGTCAAGCGGCGAGCGCGCGCCCCAGCCGGCGCCGAGCCGCACACACTCCCCTGCAGTGGGAGGTGCCGGGGCGCGCGGCAGCAGGTGCCCCATTGATGAACGCAAGCAGCAGGTGCCCCATTGATGAAACATAGGAGCCCTTAGGCCAATCTGTGGGGACTGTCCAGGAGGGAAGGGGGGGGGGGAGGGAAGGAGCGACCCAATAATACGTGAAACGCAGAGTGACAACACTCCTATATACAACAATAACAACCACACTAGAACAGCATAGGCATGTCCAGGGCTGGCTGATTGTCTGTCCCTGGAGCATGCTGTATGTTGATGCCCTGCTGTATACTGTATGCTGTATACTATACTATATACTTGCATAGCTGTTGTCTGTACCTGTGTTGGGGTATTTGTGAATGTTTGGTTCGGGTACACTCCTCAAAGGTCAGCAGGACTGTGCCCCACACTCCATTGAGCTTGCTTGTTGCTCTGATGTCAAAGGACAGTGTGTGCTGATTTGCATCTTTGTGATCAGAGATGGGAAGAACTTTACTTTTATGACTTGTTTCAGTAATACAGCATCAGAGATCACTGGTGTGCCATTCAAATCCACAAGGTTTTTTATGGTTGTACAAACACATGCAGGACCAAGCAAACCCTGTTCACCCATGGAACTAATGTTTTGTTTTCCTTTTCAGCTACATCCCAACGGCTGCGGCTTTCGGAGGCCTGTGCATCGGGGCACTCTCTGTTCTTGCCGATTTCTTGGGTGCCATCGGGTCTGGTACAGGTATCCTGCTGGCCGTCACCATCATTTACCAATACTTTGAGATCTTCGTCAAAGAACAGAGCGAGGTTGGCAGCATGGGCGCTCTTCTCTTCTAATGGAAACGATGACAAGAATGTGTCACACGGTTAGTCCTCATGTCTGGTTGTGCTCTGATCCTGTGAATTGGAACACCCATTTCTAAAAGCGAATTCCAAGGACTTCAGAATGCGTCGGGCACATTGCGGAGTTGGTGTCCATCCACCAATGTCTTCACACTTCTCCCTCCCCCCTTTTTACCAGTTTTGGCCCATTTTATAAAGTTGTGGACTCTGTGCGAGAACTTTATTTTTCATTTCAGGAAAATATTTTATTTTATTTTTTTTCCCTGTTGTGAGCATGAGTTCAATATGGGCGTTTATTTAAGTCTCCATCCATAAGACTTAACAGTTTGACTCATCCCGTTAACACTTCTGTACAGAGCTGGAGCTGAGCTGTCGGTATTATCATTCTATTTTTTTTTTTTTCAATAAAACATTGGAAAACCAGTGAGAATATTGATTTGCAACTGCTTATTGAACTGAAGTTTCTTGTGAAAAGGCCTGTGTGGTCTTTTAAACTATGTCCGTCTAACTATATTACGATGAGTTAAAGAAAAAAAAAAATAAAATATATATATATATATATATATATATATATCTATCTACTCGTGGCCTTTCAGGCATGTGCTTCCAATCCACGGAGGACTGATGCCCCCCCCCCCCCCCCAAATCTTTTCTGCTATCCATCCTTCACCCACATCCCTGTCCTAGAATTTTGTTGGATTAGTGATCAAGGCCTGTTCCTTTTGAGCTTGAACCAATGACACAAGTCTATCCTATTGCTGGATAATTGGTTTGGTTGCACTTCCCTTAGGTGAGATCCAGCACAATCGCTGGTGATCCTGCAGTTGCCGCTCCATACAGTACATCTTGTCTGTTCACATGCCAAACTCCTTAACTAGTCAAGGGCCCAGGAACAAATGTAGTCAACGTTTTTTTTCTTGATCTTTTTAATTACAACACTTAAAAACATCTTAGACAGCTATCGCCACCGGGAAAAAAACAGCTTGCATGCAGAGGTTGGAATCTATTCTAAGTATGTCACACACCCCGCTTCAAAACATTAATTCTTACACTTGGGTTACCCCACCAGCAGGTGGCGACATTGCAGAGAAGTCTTGAAAAACAAGCCCCTCCTGGTCTGTACATACCTGGGACCTCCCACTTATTCCCCAGTGTTCTTCTCTGCAAGATAGCGACAAGACAGAAGAAAGAACCCCCCCCCCCCCCCCCCCCCCCCCCCGTGGTCTATTTCTGCCCAGCCTTTTGTTTAATTAGCCCCTGGATTAGATATGTAGCCTCCCAGCTTAGGCTGTCGGCCGGGCAAAGTGTAGACGGCACTTAAGGTGCCTAGGAGATTAGCTCCTCCGCTAGACCCCATATTATGGGCAATGTGGTTATCCGGCCTGGTGATCTGCATTTGGGATGCCCTGACGTCCCTGTTAGGTTCCCCTTTCCCGCTTGGTCCCTTCTCCCTGCGTTAGGTAGGGTGGGGGGGGGGATTGTCTGTGTGCCTGGTGATGTGTTCTAACTGTATGAATGTGTCTTTTACGTTCTGTGGCGGGGCCGGGCGTTGTGGGTGATCTGCCGCCGGCCCGCCAGTTGTTTGCTTCACGCTGGTGCAGGGGGCGGGGTCGGGCGGCATGGGTGCCGCCGGCCTGTCTATTGGTTTTATTGCGGGCGCCATGTACTGGGCGCCCGCTGTTCTTCCCCGGAGTTGGTAGCGAGCGGGGCCGGGCGGCACATTTTCTGCCGCCAGCCCGCCTGTCCAGCGGTGCGGGCGCCTGTGTGCTTGGCGCCCGCCCGCCGTGTCGGTGTCCTTGAAGGCGGAGGGGGCCGGGGCCGCGTCGTTTCGCGGCCCGCGCTTCGCCTGGATTGGTGGGGGGGCGGGGCCGCAGCGGCTGCCGCACGTTGCTGGGCCCGCCCCTCGTCTCCCTTCTATGCTCCTCGTGTGGCCGCCATTACGCGTCGCAGCGTTTAAGGTAGGCCGGCTCTTTTCCTGTCATTTTAAGGTGGTCCTCGGCTGGGGCATCTTTTTTGGGTTCAGGTCCCCCTCCGTGGGGGTTATAATGGGTGCTGTCAGCCTTCAATTTTACTTTGCTGGGTGCCTTATTGGGGCATCCCTGGCCTCCCACCTTGTTTTATATATATTATGATATATATAATATATATATATATATTATATAAATTTATGAGGGCGAGGGTGTGGTTCGCAGACTTCGTTTGTCTGGCGGTGGATCAGTTCGATCTGCTTCTTTGGCTGGATCTTATCACACAGGGTCAACTGCGTTGCCCCAATTCATCAACGCTGGCTGTGACGGTCTGGCTGCTGAAACCTCCATCTTAGGGGAGGAAGGTCTTCGGATCTGTTATTCAGACTTTTATTAGTGCCAGGAAGAGGTCCTCTTCTACCATCTATTATAGGTCTTGGAGATCTTATATTGATTGGAGTGAGGCTAGATCTTTGCCCTGTCGGGTCTTTTCTGTTTTCAGGATTTTGGAATTTCTTCAATCGGGGCTGGGCTCTGGTCTTCAGCTGAGTATCTTAAAGGGGCAGGTTGCTGCCTTGTCTGTCTGTTTTTCAAAAGTCCTTTGCGTTTCCTCCTTTTGGTCAAGACTTTCTTCCAGGGGGTCTCACATTGTGGCCTCCTAGGAGGCCTTTTCTCCCTGTTTGGGATTTGAATTTGGTTTTCTCTGCTCTTCAGGCTCCTCTTTTGAGCCTTTGCAGGTTATTGCTCTTTCTACTCTGACTCAGAAGGTTGCTTTTTTGGTGGCCATATCTTCGGTTTGGCGCGTTTCGGAGTTGGCAGCCTTGTCGGTTCTGGCTACTCACTTGAGAGACATCAGGACAAAGTGGTTTACTGCTTCAAACCGGACTTTTTTCCTTAGGTGGTCTCTGTTTTTCATCTTAACCAGGACATTGTTCTTCCTTCCTTGTGTCCTAAGCCTAGGATTGACAAGGAGAGGGTTTGCACTGTTTGGATGTGGTGCGCTGTGTGAAGTACTGTTTGTTTATTACATCTCCTTTTCGTAAGACTGATGTCTTTTTCGTGGTCCCCTGTTGGGCCTAGGAAGGGTTTGGCTCCCGCTAAGTCCTCCATTAGCAAATGGATTCGTCAGGCGGTTGTTGGGGCCTACTCTGCCAAGGGGAAGGTTCCTCCTTTTCGTATCACTGCTCATTCTACTCGTGCTGTTGGGCCTTTCAGCACCAGGTTTCTATTGAACAAGTTTGTAAGGCTGCTACTTGGTCCTCTGTTCACACCTTTTAGAAGTTTTTACAAGGTTGATGTGCGGGCTTCAGCGGATGCTGTGTTTGGCCGCAAGGTTCTGCAAGATGCAGTGGTTTGAGTTTTGCATTATGGCCTTGTTGGATACCCGCCCTTTGTGGACACTGCTTTTGGATGTCCCAAGTGTAAGAATTAATGTTTTGAAGCGGGGTGTGTGACATACTTAGAATAATACCATTTTGTGAATACTCACCTGTAAAATGGATATTATAAGTATGTCGCACACCCCGCTTCACCCGCCCTTTTTGGTATCCTGGATTCTTTATAGGGTGAAGCTTTGTTTACAGTTTTGAGGGTTGCCAATGGTTTTTTTCCTGGTACCTTGTCTTTACTGCTGTTTGAATACTGGGGAATAAGTGGGAGGTCCCAGGTATGTATAAACCAGGAGGGGCTCGTTTTTCAAGACTTCTCTGCAACGTCGCCACCTGCTGGTGGAGTAACCCAAGTGTAAGAATGTTTTGAAGCGGGGTGTGTGACATACTTATAATATCCACTTTACAGGTGAGTATTCACAAAATGGTATTTTTTCTCCCAATAACGAATCACAATTCCAAAGTGCATAATGCATGCTAATATCAATAAACCTAACAAAAAAGCTAATGTAAAATACATTGCTAAATGCAGTTATATAGAATAAACCCCCCAAATTTACAAAGTGAATAAAGGGCATATATCCATAAACGAATCCAAAATCATCATACATCAACAACCCACAGCGATCGATTCCCTCCCCAGGAGCATCCAAAATCGTGATGCCCCGCTGTGCGCAACCCCCATGTTGCCCCATACACTTACCTTCTTTCCCAGTCCAACGGCGCATGTGCGAGCCATGGCTGCATCCCCACTATCCCTCTAGCAGGACTTGTGCCCGCACCAAGCATTTGTAGATTTCTGGAGTGGGCACGCTCCCCAACAGAGGTTGGCATGCCAGACACGCCAATGCTTTCTTTCTGTGTTATTGGTTGGTGACTTTTCTGAAATGGTGAGCAATGAAAGGCCTTACATGTGGGGGGTGCGAGTAAGGAAGTATAGGTTTTGTTTTATCCCAGCAATAGACAGTAGTTGCCAGCAGTGTTATGGTCTGGGGAATGTGTTTGTGGCATCTCTGGGCGATATGGGTATGAAGCCTGGGAGCAAAAAAATTTTTTTGATCCCCTTTAAAGCTGAACACAACTTGGGACAGGTTTTGTTTCATGTCCCCAGGGCATCCTGAATTGTGATGCCCGACAGTGAAAAAAAAAACAGGTCTCCCAGTTCCCAGCCTCTCCTAGGCCCAACTTCGTTTGCATGGGCTGTTTTCCAGTTGGAGCCCTTTTGCCGTGTTTACATCCTCTTCGACAAAAGGCTCTTACCTTCATTGGGGAGCACACGCTCCCCATTGTAAACAATCAGAGCCGTTTGATAAAAGGCAAATAGTTCTAATTGAGGACCCACTCGTGGTGTTGGAGTGGAAAAACTCGCCCTGGGGGGTTTCACACAGCAGTGCATCCAAATTTCGGATTCCCTGGGAGAAAGCCAGCAGCTGGCCCTAGAGTCTTTCAGATTCCGGCTGCTGGTGCGTTTTTTTGTTTCGCTTTAGAAAAACATTTGGGTGGTAAATTGTGGTGCAATGAATCTGTGTATTGGTAAGTAAGATAAAGAAAGATAGAGGGATTTATATCATCTCATAAAGGGAACGCTAAAATATTAAATACCACATCCTAGATCTCCGTGAATGTGTTATTCCAGATGCAAAGCTGTTTTCATTATACAGTGGAATGTGTTAAGAACAATACAACATAAAAACTGTAAATCAAAAGTAATATCCCCTGGAGGCCAAGATTTGTAATGTTAATCAAAGTGGAAAATCAATTTACAGGCTGATTCAACTTCAATGGAAATGGCTCAAGATAAGGAAATAAGCCTCACCTGCTTGTATTACCTCCCTACAATGCCGGGGCATGACCCCGATTAGGCGGCAGACGTTCTAAGGAATCTCCTCCCAGACCTGGATTATTAGTCAACTCTGGGACAGTCTTGTGGTGCATTGGTAGATGGAACGAGACATGATGTGCTTGATTGGATTCAGGTCTGCAGAGCAGGTCGGCCAGTCTTAATGCCTTTATCATGCAGGACACACTTCAGCCACATGAGGCCTAGCATTGTCATGCATCAGAAGGAACCCACGGGCCACTGCACCTGCACATGGTCTCACGATGGGTCTGAGGATCTCATCCCAGTACCTACTGGAAGTCGGGTTACCTCTAACCATGATTGACTCACTGTCAGACTGGTCAAGCTAAAAGGATGTTGCAGGCAGCAGAACATTCTCCACTGTGTCTCCAGACACTGTCACATGTTCTCAGTACAAACCTGCTCTCATCATGAAGCACACTGGACGCCAACATCAAATCGGCCAATCCAGTCACACTCCTCTGTGTTGGGCTGTAAGCATAACACCAACTTTTGGATGTCAGGCCCTCGTACCACATTCATGAAGTCTGTTTCGGATGGTTTGAGCAGACACTTATATTAGTGGCCTGCTAGAAGTCATTTTGCAGGGCTCCTGCACTGTTGCTTCTTGCACCAGGGAGGAGGGTAGTTGTCCTCTTAAGCGAACTACCTCGCTGTAGGGGTGAGAGCAACGACAAAATGCAAAAGTGACTAAAGCAACAGCCCCAACAAGCATGAGAACAGAGAAATGGTGTGGTCACCACTTGCAGAACTACTACCGTATATAGTGGGCGTCTTGCCAATTGCCCCTTATTTCTACCTGTTGTCCTACTTGCACAACAGCAAGAGAAATCGATTCAGTCATTTTTGCTTCGTAACTGGACAGGTTGATTTCCCAGAATTGTGAATGACTTGGCGTTTTCATTGTGTTTGCTTGTGATTCAGTGTGGTTGTAACTACTGATACAATATAACCCCCTCTTCTTATCGGCTTTGCTGTGTAAGGGGAGGGGTTAATATAATCTGGAGTTTAAATAGAATTTCTGAGCCCGCTCATCTGGTCTTATCATTCCATGTGGTCTGAAGCAGAAGTTAGAAGGCTGGGTAGGGGTAAAAAGTTACAGGAAGGCTAGCCTTGAGCAGGTGACCCCCAACAAGATTGCCCAGTTGGCGGATGAGAAAGTCGACACCACTGTCTGCTCTAGTAACGAGAGGATGGGAAATGGAATTGCTGGTAGTGACTCTATTAGGGGGAACAGACTGGGTTCTTTGAACAATGTGTTACCTTCCTAGAGCTAGATTTCAGCATGTGGCGGATCATTGGGATGTGCTGGCGATAACCCAGCAGTCATGTTACCATAAAAATGCAAAAGGGGTGGAGTCTGTTTATTTGTGAAATACTACAAATCCCACATTGCGGGAGATTATATGCAAGTTAAGCAAACATGGAGTCTATGGGTAAAAATACATTGAAGAAGAAACATACTTTGCTACAAGCCACAAAACCAAACAGAATCCAGAGAGTTAGCTGTTAAGGCAAACCAGTAAAGAAATGTTCGTTTAAATTCTTATCCTGGGTGTCTTTAACCAGATATTGGGCTGAAGCCTTTGGCTCTGGTCAAAAACAAAATATGGCTACCTTTCCCAACAAGCGCAAGCTTCCAACTAGGGGGAGGGCCTTCTTGGGCTTACTAAAATACTAAACCAACTCTAGAGCACCATCACAGCAACCACATAAACCCCTCATTTTAGCTATCTGATTGGTACATAACTCAGCCTTCGACTAAACCACCACTTATTCCGAGGTTAGGCACCCTCAGAGAATTTTTTGCCGGCTTGAGATTATGACCACACCAAGATAGTATATAAAATTCTATTTATTGAAAATATGCATAGAAAAGTCATACAGTTTGTTACAAAAGAATTTTAGTCACTATCTAAAAAATAACATCGTGCCCTTCATGCAATTACCCCACTTACTATACAATCTTATCATATACTGGTATATGCTCTATATACACTGATTCATATTGTTTCCTTATGGGGCAGACATGTATCATGTTTCGCTGATCCCGGCTTCCTCAATACCCCTGGAAAACTGTGGCAGACAAATATGAACCATTAGTTTGTTAGTATTGTTAGTGTTTCCTATTGGTGATGCATGGATTCTATATAAAACACTCTACACATGTCATTGTCATTTTAGTAATATTAGTATTCCTTAGTTATAGTTCATACATAAATATATTTTGATCAAATATCTTATAGGATTATTATGTATAGCCAATACAATCAATTTGGGGATGAGAAAAAAAGAGAGGGAAAAAATACCTCTATTGTGGAATATATTTCTTATAAAATCCTCCTATTTGAGACATGCCTTATATTTGCCCCAGGGAGAGTTGGATAGTAATGAACACTGCCCTAATGTTATGAGAAAAAAAAGGAGAGAGGAAGCAGCCATGTG
The DNA here is from genome assembly GCA_027917425.1 of Gastrophryne carolinensis. Classification (NCBI taxonomy): domain Eukaryota; kingdom Metazoa; phylum Chordata; class Amphibia; order Anura; family Microhylidae; genus Gastrophryne; species Gastrophryne carolinensis. Next base: position 241,298,235 of record CM051235.1, on the reverse strand, counting down.
GGCAAAGTAACTCCAATAAGCACAGCAATCTAGTGTTTAGGATCATAAGATTAACTATACCTGTATATTATGGCCTGTGTAGGAATCACAACCGTCCCTGCTAAGGGATACATCTATGTTCCATTCTGCCGTCTTTATAGGAGTCTGTGTCATAGAAAAACCCGTTTATACATTCTATGGTCCTTGCTAGTATATATGAGCTGGCTTAATGATGCATGTGAATCTGGCTAAATACCTGTGTCAGTAGTTGTTTCTGTGCCTGATGACCGCGGCGGCTGGTGTGTCCCACGCTCGTGTCCAGGGGTTCGTGGTGATCCCTCAGTTCCCCCGGAATGTTATCCCGCGGAGTCTGTGCGGGCGCAGTGCTACTCGCCTGCCGCCGCGCCAGCGACGCTTCTTATGCGCTCCATTGTATGGTGCGCATCTGACGCCACATCCGGCTACCGCCGGATATGACGTCTTGCATCGCTGGTCCGGTCCGCATGTCCTCAAAAGCGGCGCCATTTTGCCGAAGATTCGCCATTTTGTTGGTGACCTTCTAAAGGTATATTCAGGCGCCATTTTGTTGGAGATCCACCATTTTTCTGGTGGCGAGATTTGAATATATCTAATCGCATATTCGCCCATTGCCAAATCCTTTACATATCTACATAGAAGATGGCTGCTATTCACCTGTTGTTTCATGGGCAAAGGAAGTCATTATTATATAAATTGTGCGTTTATATCAAGTATCTATAGATGTTGTATATAGTGGTTAAACACAATTGGGCCAGAGCTCACAAGGCACTGTGTCACAAATCAATGACGATTTATTTCTCATGTTCACTACAGGTCCTCTCTTATGCCAATTATAAATTAATCTATCATGCAGTGATTTCTGTCAATCATTGACTGAATTTCAAATTAAAGGGGCAGTGTTCCCCCATCTCTCCCCAAGTTCACAATTACTGTCCGTATTCCATGTACATACATAAATATCCATACTATTATTTACAAAACTTTTTACATATGAGTCATGAACACATCCTATAAATATTCACATACATATATCCATCTATTGTATCTTGTTAGTCATCATAATTATCATTATAATCCCTATTCCCCCCAATGGGACTACTATTGCCTATGTTGTTCCACTGTACATCCCTTCCATCCACGGTATGTCATATCATTTCACATCCTATTGTTTTTCTCTCTTTTTATCACCTTATTTACCATGGTATATGACACAATAACTTTTAAATGCTGCTACAGCTTAAACAGTGATTACAGGTAAGAGGCAAAGCTTAGGGTCTCATTGAGACCAGGATAGCGATGAGCACCTAATCTGTATATCCACCTAGTTTCTAATTGCAGGGTCAGCTTTTCAATATTGCCACCCCGAATGGAAGAATGTATCCTATCTATTCCTTGTACTCGTAAGCAACTCGGATCCTTGTTGTGATATTTGAGGAAGTGTCGACCTATTGGGGTCTACTAAAATACTAGCCAATAGACCAAAGGTAGGGGTCAGTGAGCACCGTGGAAACAGTGATCATATTCTACTTCCACTTATCTATTATTAGGGTGCCTTATCATGGAACCACAACATTGCGATATTCAGAAAGGCAGCTTATGGATGACCTGAACTGCATTGACTGGGATATACGGATGTATGTGGATAGTGGGCAGACCACATCAGCTGGAATTCTCAAAAATACCAGATGGGTGTGGGCTTGGCTGTGGGAAAAACTTTTTTTTTTTCTTAACCCACCATCCATTGATTTGAAGATTTGGATGCACTTACATTCCCACTCCAACCTTTCCTTTTGTGAAGGAAAGCCCCCTTTGAGCACTGTAAGTTTGAGGTCACATAAGCCATGGTCGGCTCTACAGAAATGGTCTGCAACCGGAACCTCCGTGTTGTTTTTTTTTTTTTAAATTGTGAACCTGGGTAGAGTTGGTCACGTTCTGAGCGCTTGCCCCATCTGCCCAATGTATGTTGCTTAGGGACAATGTACACACATTTACATGTGTCGGTAGATAAACACAATTGTTACTCCTTTCTAGTTTTCTGTACAAGTGTGTGTCTAAGTTACAGATCTGTATAATGCCTGAAGAAGAAGCTTGAATTGCTTTAAAAGCTTGCATTTTCATTCTATTGAATTAGCCAATACATGGTATTACCTTAACCTTGCACCTATGGTTAACACAATACAACAAATTACTGACACTAATATGAGACTAAAATTAAATGAAGTTGGGTTTGAGAACATTCTTCTGTCTGACCACTAGAGGGCAGCGCCATATAAGGGATACAATATATGGAGCCATTTTGGTGAAATCCTGAGAAGTCCCTGTTCATCTGGAGATCTATTTAAATGGGCTTTGCACGTTCAGATTCACCTCAGAGAAGTCTGCTTTTATCACTTGCTATCCCCCAGGGCTGGATTAAAAGGATTTTTCAGGCCAAAAAAATAGCAGCTTACCTTACCAATCTTTTCTCCGCCATTGTGTCTACTCTCAGTTTGGTGCCATAAATGAGGAAATGCACTTCCTCATTTGCGGTTCTAGCCACCTGCTGCCGATGTAGGCCACTAATACTAGCTCGAGGGGCTATACAGGAACACGTTCCCCTCTCAGAACTTCCATTCAAGCCATCAAGGCCAGCTAACCCCCCCCCCCCCCCTCCTCAGCCCAGCCTCCACCTAGCAGTGCTGCTGATGGTGCTCCAGCCTCTGTCAGGGGGGAAGAGACCTTCCCTTGCAGGCACCTCTGCTCCCATACTGCTGACACCTGCCCAGCTACCTACCTATTTGTCCACCTACATGTCCTCTTACCTATCTGCCTACCTACCGACCCACCTACCTACTACTCATTGATGTGGCAGTGCGCCCATGTGTTTGGGAGTGCACTTGTGCAACTTGGGATGCTCGCATGCACATCTGGTACATGCTTTTGCTGTGGAGTGTGTGCATAGGTGTCAGAGGATTTGCGCATGTTTGTCTGGGAGTGTTGGTCTAGGGGTCCAATGACACCTATCAACAGGGAGAGAGGGAAAGAGCATGGCCAGGGAGATGGGAATGCCTGTGTTTCAAACAGGACCTCAGGCTCCTACAGACCCCGCCCATTATGCTGATTATTATGCTGTATCAGTTCCACAGGTTCCAAGGGCCATGCCTATTTGCTTCAGAGAATAAATCATAAGGTGAAACTGTAAACCTTAATATCTCGGCCATTACTTCTTGAATTTAAAAACCAAAAATTGTTAATTCCTCACCCATGATCCAGCACTGTCACTGGCGCACAGAGTGTGAACAGTGCTGCATCCCTTGCTCTGATCCATCTTCCACCCACCCTTCCTGCACACGTCACTCCTGCAGAGACCAGTCACCTGAAGAGTTAATACCTCCAATTCCACACTCATATACACACATTTAAACACACATCTCCCTCTCTTTCACACAATATGCACACATTGCACACACACACCACTGTTCCTTCCTATCCTGTTTGTCATTGTCTCTCCTGCCTCGTCCTCAGTGCATTGTAGTGCCGATCTTCCTGTAACCTCCAAACCACTGCTTCCATAGCAATACATAGACTTTATCCTCAGACCTAACTCCCAAATGTTTTATCCCACCCCCAATTAAAGGCAGTGAGCAAAATCCCATCCCATTACAGCCAGTGAGGAGGCATCCCTCCATTACAGCCAGTGAGGAGGCATCCCTCCATTACAGCCAGTGAGGAGGCATCCCTCCATTACAGCCAGTGAGGAGGCATCCCTCCATTACAGCCAGTGAGGAAGCATCCCTCCATTACAGCCAGTGAGGAGGCATCCCAAATTACATTCAGTAATGGGCATCCCTCCATTACAGACAGTGAATGGCATCCCACCATTACAGACAGGAAGGGGCATCAGCCAGTGAGGGCCATCCGAATTACAGCCAGTGAGCAGCATCCCTCCACTTTTCTCCCTCAGAAAGCTGGACACACACACACACTACTCGAACGAACAAACACACACATCGCTCTTACCTCCCATTCAGCGTAAGCAGGCTCCTTCCTCTCTGGAAATTCATTCTTTATCACATTCTTGTGATGGCTCAGGCCTGATAGCATAGTTAAACAACTAACTTTAATAGATACCAAAAGGACACTATGGTGAGAAATACTATTCAATACAATTTCATTTAATCACAAACTGTTGACATGAAATACACACATTTAAAACCAATTAAAAGGGAACATACACATATAGAAGGAAGAAATATGGGGAGAGAAGCAGCAAATATCACAGAAAGGAAGGGGTCAAATATTAGAAAAAAAATATACATAATTATTGCATACATCGACACATATGCAATCATGTGCGCTGTGGGTATAGATACTGTTTGCAGCTCATATTGTGTTGTTTGCCTGCTCTGCTCTGATACCTGCTGTCACCCTCTAGGTATCTATTTTTGGGTGTTTATTTATACATGTATGATTGTTATGCATATGTGTTGATGTGGGCAATAATTATTGTATGTATATATATTTTTTCCTAATATTTGACACCTGCTTTTTATCAGTGATATTTGCTGCTTCTCACCCCATATTTCTTCCATCTGTATGTGTGTGTTCCCTTTTAATGTTTTAAATGTGTGTTTTTCACGTCAACAGTTTATGTACATAAATTTGATTTTTAGAATTTTTGCTCCACATAGGGGTCAATTCAGAGCAAGGTGAGAATTCTTACTCCTTTTTTAGGAGAGAAAACTGCCACTGTCTCTAGCTTGGCACTGATTCAGAGCCAGGTGAAAATTTACACCCAGTAGACAATGTAATTTAATGGCAGTTTTCTATCCTAAAAAATAAGCAAGTTTTCTCACCTGGCTCTGAATCAACCCCATAGTGTGGGCCTTTTGCATGTGGGCCTGGGTTAAAAACTAAATTTGTAACACTATGCTGGCACGTTTTTGTTTGGTAGCATAGTTATTCTCAAGTGTTATTCTCAAGTGTCCACCACCTCTACCCAAAACATTCTATTTAGTTTTGGGTAGTTTAGGGAATGGTTAGATTTACAGTACCTATTTTGTACCTTGGTCACAGCGTATACAGGGCAGAACATAGGGCATGGTTTTCACTAACAGACTTAGAAGCCTTTCTTTTAACTTCTTGTCCAAGTGACACCCCATGTCTAGTGGTGGACTGGGGCAAAAAAATCAGCCTGGGTTTTTACCAGCACCTGGCCTGTCTATGACCAGCCAGTGCCATCTCTGCTGCTTCCTGGCCAGTAAACCAGTGTGCTCTAAAACTGAGACTATATCATTAGGGTGAAGACATGGGCTGGGGTTGCTTGGGTGAGGGGATAGAGTGGTGAAGGGGTTGGAGGCCTGGGATTGGATGGGAGCATTGAAAAAGGTAGCAGCCCAGACTTCCCCAAAGGCGTTTGCCTGGGTCTCTCTATGGCCAGTCCGCCCCTGCCTATGTCTGTTACCTGAGCTCCTGTTATCCTTTTAGAGAGGTGAACCTTCCCTTCTTTTCCTCAGTTACATTTTGACTGAAAAGCCCCACCATTAAAGGGTAAAAGTGCTTTTCCCTACATCCAGTCCAGGCCGTCTCAATATCTTCTCGATTGGGGTGTTCGCCTCTAGAGGCGCTTGACTGCAAGATCAAAGATGTAGCTCCTCCCGGCCCCCTATAAAGGCAGCTGCCCCTCTATCATTTCCCATTTGTTCATCTTGCAGTTTGGCTGCATAAGATCATTGGTCACTCTCTTGGTAGCAGAGCGGGGCCACCTAGCCCATCGGCCGCTGTGAACTCTATTCCCATGGATCTCTCCTGACCCATTTCTGCCTCCCAGCCTTTGGCTGCTACGGGATCTGTGACGGTAGGGTGAACGCCGGGGTCCATGGCGTTCGGCAGAGCACATGCTCTGGGCCGCAGACCTTATTCTAGAAGGTAGCCGGCCACAGGCTTATGGTGAGCCTGAGTGGGAACCACTAGTATACTTTTTATATGTATGTCACTCCTTGCCCACAGCTTTATTATTTGCGTGTGTGCTGCATGCTTGGTGCGACTTCACTTGTGCTACTCGCAGTGAGGAGCGGTCTCTGACCTCCTACTCGCCTCCCTGCGTTCCCCCGTCGGCGTGCCCGGTGCGCGCGCCCCTCTCGACAGTCGCGCCCCGAAGGGCCTCCTCCACACCGCTGTGTGCGGCGCTGTCTGTGTGAAAGACGGGGGGGGGGGGGGAGTGCATGCTGCGGCTGTCACTGACAGGGGCCGCCGCCATGACAGTGGATGCAGAAGGACGGCGTTCTTCTCTGACGCGCCACGGGAGGGGGGGGGGGCTTTCACCCCCAAGGATCCTTCCAGAAGGCGTGGCTGGGCCAGACGCGCTGCTGTTGCTGCTGCTGTGCTGGGAGCCAGGCTCAGGCCTTCCTTGCTGCGGATGCTGCGGTGATCCCTCCTGTCGGTTTGCGGTGTCGTGATTCCCTTTTTTTGATTATTGTTGCACTTTGCCATATGTATTGTTGCACTTTGCCTTAGGTATTTTATGCGAAGGCTGACATGGGGCTCTCTTTCTTTTTGTTTTAGATCGTGGGCTAAGGTTGAGGGTTGTGGTTCCTCCCGGTCCCCCCTTTTTAATAAGAGGGATCGATTACAGGCTTAGGCCATTAGCGTCTAGTAGCCTTATTGAATTTTGATATTCTTAATCACCATAATGGAGGCATCAGGGATTAGTGAGCTGGGGGCCCCATTTGGGCAGGACAGGCTCTGCCCCTTGTGCAGAAGGAATCCTCTGGGCGGATTTAGCACTATTTGTCCACATTGCATTGTTTTGGACCATGAGCGGGCGGTCGCCCCTGACCCTAGCCCTGTATTACCATCGGCCTCTGCGGACCCTCCACTACTGCATTCAGCCCCTAGTGAAGGGGGAGCCAGCAAGGGGTCTCATACTGATTTTGCCCATAGGCTGGCTAGTCTCGAAAAGCAGATCTCGTTGACAGTCCCTAAGAAGGCCTCGAGTAAGAAGCGGCATCTGGAGCCGATTTACTCGGATGACAATCTTTTTGATTGCTTGAGGAAGGTGAGTTGCCAGATGAGGTAGAATATTCTGCTGGCGATGACAGTATCTCTGGTTCCTCCTCGGATGAGGATTCTTGTCTCCCAAATGATACGGAGAATTTGCTCTCCTCCGTGTTTGATACCCTACACATTGTTCCTCCCAGAGCGGCTAAGAGGAAGCAGGGGGATTTATTTTGGTCTGAGAGGTAAAGACGGGTCTTCCCGGAGCAGCCTCACTTTTCTAACATGATCCCTAAGGAATGGGAAAGGCCTAACAAGTTACCGTTGGTCCCTAAGGGCCTGGTTAGGCGGTACCCCTTCCCTGCTAAATTGGTTCGGTTATGGTGTCACCTTCTCGAGGTGGATCCTCCCGTGTCAGGCTTGTCCAATACCACTGTCATGCCGTCGCCTGATAATGCTTCCTTACGTGATCCTGCAGACAAGCGCATGGATCAGCTGGTCTGGCATGCTTTCACCTTTGCTGGTGCCCTCTTTCGCCCGGCGTGTACCTCGGCAATCGTCTCACTAGCCAACAGGTGAGACACCTTCTGGCTAGAGCTAAGGCTCGCAAGTGGGCTGAGGAATTTAAGGAACTCAAGGCTTGCCTGGATTTCATTGGCTTTGTTGTTACTGCCATGGATGATGTGGTCAGGCTTGGTGCCAGAATTTCGGCCTTGCTTGTTGCTCTGCCCCGCTCGCTCTGGCTGAAGCAGTGGTCGGCTGATGCGGCTGCCAAGAAGTCACTCACAAGTCTACCTTTTGTAGGAAGCTGGCTGTTTGGGGAGCACCTGGACCTTCTGGTCAAGGATGGTAGACTCTCTTAGAGAAGGAAGCCTGCTCGGTCCTTTCAGAACCCCTTTTCCTATCGTTCTTTTCGAGGTGGAAGAGGATCTTCGTTTCCAGGTGGCCGCAGAGATACCTGGGGCAGAGGTAGGTCCTACGGCCGACCCAACCCCTCCTGGGGAGCTAAGTCCAAACCCCCTGCCAAGCCCTCTCAGGCATGAGGGGGTGCCCTCATCCATCCGGGTGGGGGGACGGCTTCTGCTGCTTGCTCAGATCTGGAGGCGTCACATCTCGGATCGGTGGATTCAGGAGGTAGTGTCCTCCGGTTACAAGATAGAGCTGGCAGCCAGGCCGCCCACAAGATGCCTCCGTTCAAGGATATCCCGAAACCCGCTAAAGGATCAAGCTTAGAGAACGGCTGTTTAACACCCCCTGCGGATAGGTGTGATTTTCCCTGTACCCCCGCAGGAACAGGGTCAGGGATTCTATTCCAACCTGTTCACGGTTCCCAAGAAGGACGGAACGCTACGGCCGATCCTGGACCTGAAGGGTCTCAACAGGTTTGTAAGAGTCAGACATTTCTGCATGGAAACGTTGCGGTCGGCGGTGAGATCGCTTCGGCCTGGCGATTTCATGACTACGGTGGACATCAGGGACGCTTATCTGCACATCCCGATTTTCCAGGGACATCAGAAGTTCCTGAGGTTTGCTCTTGAGGATCAACATTACCAGTTTGTAGCACTTCCATCCTCAGCCCCCCTGATTTCGGCCCTGTCCCTTCAGCAGGCCAAGAGCGATACTCGGACGGTGTTGTCAACCCTGGAAGCCTTCGGTTGGGTGATCAATTACCCCAAGTCGTTTATCGCTCCCTCAACAGTGAGATCCTTCCTGGGAATGACTATAGACACTGCTCAGGTCAAGGTTTTTCTGCCACAGAAGGTTTTGGGTCTCCAGACGCAAGTGCAGGCTTTGCTGTCTTGTCAGCAGCCGTCGGTACGTCTGGGGATGAGATTGGTGGGCCTAATGGTGTCATGCTTCGAGGCAGTACCCTTCGCCCAATTTCACATGAGACCTCTACAATTGAACCTGCTGAACGTCTGGAATCGGATGCAGGAATCTCTGGAACAAGGCTTTTCGCTGTCCCCGCTGGCCAGGCAGTGCCTCTTGTGGTGGTTGGACTCCCGGAACCTGCTGGTGGGCAAGTCCTTTCTGACTCACCATTGGGAGATAGTTACCACGGATGCCAGTCTGACAGACTGGGGAGGTGTTTGGCAGACCCAGAAGATCCAGGGTCAGTGGCGTCCGCAGGAGAACCGTTTACCCATAAATCTCTTGGAGCTGAGAGCAATCTGGTTGATTCTTCCATGCTTGACTCCCCATTTAAGAGGCCGTGCGATCCAGTTTCGCTTGGACGATCAGACTGCTGTGGCCTACATCAACCACCAGGGTGGGACTCGGAGCAAGTGATCCCTCAAGGAGGTAACCTAGATTCTGACTTGGGCAGAGGAGAATGTTCCCTGCATCTCAGCAGTCTACATCCCCGGGGTGGAAAACCAGGAGGCAGGGGTCAGTCAGACTTGGATCTGTTTGTGTCCAGACACAGTCACAAGCTTCCAAGGTTCGTCTCCCTCTCAAGAGATCCTCTGGCCATTGCAACAGATGCTCTGGCGATTCCTTGGACAGAGTTCAAATTTCTGTATGCATTCCCTCCGTTTCCGCTCCTGGGCAGAGTGCTGCGCAAGATAGCCCAGGAAGGGGTACCAACCATCCTGGTGGCTTTCTGTTGGCTGAGAAGGAGTTGGTTTGCAGACATAGTCCAGATGTCAATAGATCACTACATCATGCCCGAAGACCCAGGGGTCGCTGCGGCACCCCAATTTACGGACGCTGGCTTTGGCGGCCTGGCTATTGAAACCTCAATCCTGACGCAGAAGGGGTTATCGGCCACGGTTGTGCATACTATGATTCAGGCTCAGAAGAAATCTTCTTCCATGATATACTACAGAGTTTGGCGGGCCTATATCGCTTGGTGCGAGGCCAAGAGTCTTCCTTGCCGAAAATTAGCTATTTCTAGTATTCTGGAGTTTTTACAACACGGCTTAGACTTGGGTCTCCAGCTGAGCACCCTCAAGGGTCAGGTCTAGGCTTTAGCCATCTTTTTCCAGAGATCCATTGCCAACCATAGGTTGATCAAGACTTTTTTTCAGGGAGTTACCCATGTCCGGCCAACGTGTAAGTCAGTATTACTGGTGTGGGACTTGAATTTGGTACTGTCAGCTCTTCAGGGTCCTCCCTTTGAGCCATTGAACGATGCTACTTTGTCTATGTTGACTCTAAGTGGTCTTTCTGGTAGTGATCACCTCGGGTCTTTCTGGCCGCGATTTGAACCACCCTACTTTGAGCTGCACAGGGATAAGGTGGTTTTTCGCTTTAAACCTGATTTTTTGCCTAAAGTCGTTTCTCCCTTTCACCTTAATGAGGAAGTTGTCTTACCTTCCTTGTGTCCAGCACCGGCTAATTCCAAAGAACTCCATGCCTTGGATGTGGTCAGAGCCATAAAGTATTACCTGGCTGCGACTGAATCCTTCAGGAAATTGGATTTGCTCTTTGTCCTAACAGAGGGTTCTAGAAAAGGATTACACCAGCCAAGTATCCAGTAAGTGGATCAGACAGGCGGTGGTGCAAGTATTTTCTGCCAAGGGGAATGAACCCCCTTTTCGGATTACAGCTCATTCTACCAGAGATATTGGTGACTTTTGGGCTTTTCAGCACCAGGCATCGGTGGAACAAGTTTGTAAGGCCGCAACTTGGTCTTCTGTTCATACATTTACAAAGTTTTACAAGGTGGATGTCAGGACCTCAGCTGATGCTGTTTTTGGCCGAAAGGTGCTTCAGGCAGTAGTGAAATGAACTACATGCTGTTCCACACTGGGGATCCCGCCTATATGGACACTGCTTTTGGATGTCCCAATCGTGAAGATATTGGGACGGCCTGGACTGGATGTAGGAAAAAATACAATTCTGTGAAACTCACCTGTAGAATTGTTTTTGTATACATCCAGTCCAGGCCGTCCCGTCCCATCCTTGTGTTCATTATGTCCTGTATGCCTTTTATGGTGATCAACCATTTTGTTCATAGGACACTGGTTTTTCTAGTTTTTGCTTAGAGAAAGTACAAGCTGAAGCTATGTGAAGTTACATGGTTTCTTAGGCCTCCCGGCCTGCAGATTCAAGACAGGGCCCGGGTTCAAAGCACGGTCTGGGTGCAGGGCCAAGGCAGAGCCTGGGTTCAAAGCACAGTCTGGGTGCAGGGCCAAGGTAGAGCCCGGGTTCAAAGCACAGTCTGGGTGCCGGCTGGTTGCAGAGCCCGGGTTCAAAGCACGGTCCGGGTGCTGGCTGGTTGCAGACCCTGGGTTCAAAGCACAGTCCGAGTGCCAACTGGTAGCAGAGCCCGGGTGCCGGCTGGTAGCCGCTGAGGGACCCGGCTGCAGGCTCGCTGAGGGACAAAGACAAGGTAGATTCTAGGAGATATTCAGCGGCGTCTGACTCGCGGTGGGGCCCAGCGGCGGCTGACTCGACCATGGGACGCTCTGGTGGCAGGCTGGCATCGACCATGGGACGCTCTGGTGGCAGGCTGGCATCGACCTCACAATCCTCATCAGAAAAATCAGTCCAAGCATCATCATTGGACTCAATGGCAGGGATCTCAAAGACAGGATCATCATCGTCAGATTCTTCATAGAACCAGGAATCAGGGTCCTGGCTTCCAGCAGTAGGCACAGGTTGGCCCCATGAGGACATAGCTGACCCCTGAGCCAAGGCCCCAGGTGAAGCACACAGCACCTCAGAGTAACCCCTAGACCCTACAGATCTATCTAAGGGGAGAGGAGCTGGGGGAATCTGATCAGGGACACAGGGTTCAATGGAACAGGTTGCTTAACCTGTGGCAAAGGAGAAATATATATTGAAAGCTACATCCACCAGGATCGTAGTTTATCGTGTCTAGGCACATAGATTTGGAATATCCCACAAACAATGCATGCACGGCATCAGCATGGCTTTCTGTTAATGTCAGCAACTTTCTGATCACTGCAGGATCCATTTTAGGGGGCTAGGAACGAAGAGCAATAGCTAGAGGGACTACAGGTCCCAGGATGCGCAATGCTCTGGCCAGGTGGGTAGGCAGCAGGATTATGTCAGGCCGGAGAGTTCTCTAATATGAACTCTCCGCCATGGGAGCAGAAAGTTTGGCCAGAGCAATGACACGACAAGGTAGTGCAGTAAACAGGGGGGTTTATTAAGTCAAAAGGAACATAACAAAAATATCTTATATTCAGAAAAAGGGACAAAAAACAAGCTAACAAAGATAACAAACAAGGGAAACCTGAAGCCCCAAGGTTCTGGCGCACTCACCTGCAGGCATTAAAGTGGACCAACACCCAGGATTTTGACTATCCTGGGTTTTGGTCCACTACGGTGGGGCACCCCGATCGGGGGTGCCCCGCTGTGTGAAACCCCCCAGAAAGCCCCGAAAACTCACCTCTCCCACGTGACCGCTGCAGCCAATCCCCGCCGGCAGACAAGCGAGAGGCAGCGCCGGACAAGCAGAGCGCATCCGCCGCCGCCTCCCGCGCGTCCCTCTTACAGGGAGCGCACCCGCGCCAGCCATTCATAAACGGCCGGCGCAGGAGCGCGCCCTGCTAGAGGGAGGCGCGGGAGACGGCGGCGGACGCGCATGCGCCGCTGAAACGTGGAAAAGGTAGGATTGTGGGCTTCCTGGGGGGTTTCACCCCGCGGGACATCCTGATTTCGGATGCCCCGCGGGGAGGGATCTGATCGGCCCGGGAATCTTATAGATTCCCGGGCCGATTCCCCCTGGGTGTTGGTCCACTTTAAGCAGATGATAACTCAGGGACAGATACAGATTCAGGTTCAGGTTCCAATAGCTACAAACATCACCAAGGCAAACGACAAACAAACAAACAAAATCCTGCTGCACCAGGTGGAAGGCAGATCCTACTTAAATAGCTCCATACACCAGGTGCAGCAGATGATGGGGAGAGAGCATCCAGGGCTCTGCTGACATTAGCTGGTGGCTGATGGGACTGCAGATGGGGTGAGCAGCCAGAGCTCTGCTGACACCAGCTGGTGGCTACCGGTACCGCAGATGGGGTAATTGACCCCAGCCACCAGCTGGGCATCAGCTGAACCCGGGGTTCTAACAGGATCCTTGTGTAAGCCGGTGATGGCCGAAAAAGGGGGTGGAGGTGTTAACCGTTATAGTGACAATGCAGGATATTAAGCTGGCCAATGATTACATAGGGGAGGCCTCTATAGACTCACTTAGAAATTCTTCCAGGGTCATGCTGTCCTTGGTTACGCTGAGGAGATTGCTGTGGTTGAAGGGCTGGTCAGCCGATCCCATCTCAAAAGTAAATTGGGGGAAGATTCCTTATGGTTGTGCATCTTTGTTTGGTAATAAAATGGAGAAGACCATTTTCATAGTCTCTGGATGAAAACTCCAGCCTCTTACCCCAGCAAGAGGAGACAGTGGTGCCGGAGAAAACCCAATGAGTTCAGTCCTATTAATAGAGGCAAGAGAAGGGTTGGACAGGTACCATCAAGTAGGGGCACAAGGGGCGTTTTTAGGTCCAATAACAAATAAACACTTTGTGCACATAGAGACTCAGAACAGGCATCTGCACTCGCATCCAAAGAATATGTTCAAAATCCTGTTGACACAGGGCGCAATAACTGTATTTCTGGCACCAAAAAGAATGCAGGGCTGGTACTCCAAACTCTTTTTGGTGCCGGAAAAAAACGAAGTTAAGGCCTTTTAATGACCTGAGACAGCTAAACAGGATGATAACGGTACAGAGATTTAGAATGGAGGCTTTTCCCAAATTCACTCAGGGATCCAAGTCATCGATTATCTAATTTCGGTCAAATAAAAGGTGGCTGTCTTCATGACCTGATCCACAGTTAGTTTCAGAGATACCTAAGATTTTTGGTGAAGGATGTACAATATCAGTTCAGGGCCTTACCATGCGTCCCCACGGACATTCTTGAAGATGCTATTTGCAGTATTTGCCTTACTGAGAGAGAAAGGTCTAAGGCTTTATCGTTATCTAGATCAGTGGTCCTCAACCCTGTCCTCAAGGCCCACCAACATGTCATGTTTTTTGGATCTCCAAATAGCCAGCTCTATTGCTCTGCAGCTGCACTAATTACTCCACCTGTGCATCTTTGTTGAGATCTGCAAAACCTGGCCTGTTGGTGGGCCTTGAGGACAGGGTTGGGAACCACTGATCTAGATGACCCTTTATTGATGGCAGATTCGTAAGCATCCCTTATTTCCCAGCCAGACCTACTGTTGGAGACTTTGAAACACTTTGGGTGATTAGTCCACTGGAAGAAGAGTCACTTAACATCATCTTAGCAGACCGTTTACTTGGGGGCGTCCCTCAACATGGTACAAGCCACTGTAGCTCTACCAGAGGACAAGGTGCACCACACCAAAGCCAAGATCTCCCAGATTGTTCAGAAGAGATCATTGTCGGCCAGGAAGTGTATGCAGATCCTAGTTCTCTCAACGTCTATAATTCCCATGGTGAGATGGTTACACTGGAGGATAAGGATCTTCCAGTGGGGCTTCTTGAGGCAGTGGGATGGGAAGTCGATGACCCAGAAGATATGAATACATGGCAGAATGCAGATTGCACTTTCATGGTGGATTCGGGAGGAGAATCTGAGGAACTGATTGTCCTTTCAAAAAAAGGTGGGCACTGGACCCCATGATAATCCAATTCTTCAAAGCAGTAATGAAGTTGCGGCCCCCTAAAAGAAGAAACATCTGTGCCCAATGGGACTTGGCCTTAGTTTTGGACTTTCTATCTAATAATCCCTTCATTCCTCTATTGCAATGTTCTTTATGGAACCTCACCATACTTACCTGACAGTAATGTTTCTTTCCTGGCACCTCCCATGGCGGCATACAAACCCACCCAGTTCAAGAACTATATTATGGGAATGACGAGCTTAGGGGTGGACTCAGAAACTTATAGGGAAGGGGTCCTATCAGGGTTAAGGGGCGGGGAACATGGTATCCTGCCATGGGAGGCAGCAAAAAAAGAAAATTACCGTCAGGTTATTATAGAATTTTCTGTTTCCTTCAGATACATATACTCTGCGTCTTTCTGTGGCCGGGTGCTTGTGAGGGGGCAAAATAGTTGGAACTATAGGCAGAATGGCACTCTCGCTTACACGCTGCTGCACCTCCTGCAAGTGGCTGTCTAGGGTTGCCTAATGGGAAATACTGCCCTGTGTAGGAATATGTTAGCCATCAGCTTCGGCCCCCATCGCCTCTACCCTCCTCATCTCATCTCTTACCACCTCATCTTTTCCGTCTGCCCCCTGCCCACCTCGCCTCTTCCCGCCTCACATCTTGTAGCCTAGCCTCAGCCAACCTCAGCAGGGTGCGTATTTATGTTTTTATTTTTTTTTGCCTGGACAAGTATTTAGAATTCACCCTTCTTTGCTCCCATGATGTATTGTTTATGAGGTAGTCAGGCTGACCTCCCACATGACTGCCAGCGACCAATAAGAATTGCTAGCAGCAGTGTCGCCCTCCCCAGCAAACCCCAGTAGCGGTGGTGACATAGGACAATGGATAGCCACATGGAGGAGGAAGACATTTAAATGTCTGATATCAGGCATTTCTAGAAGGATTAGATCTAGAAGGATGCTAGTGTATTTGATAAAACTGGGTTTAGTTCCACCTAAAGTTATAACAAAAGTGACTTTGGTGGACCTCAGCCCAGGAGTTCAGCTGCAGCACAAGTTTTCCCAGCTTACCTGTAGCCATTCCCTCAGCTTCTATCGCTCTCCTCCAGTACCAGTATATATATATATATATATATATATATATATTCTCCATTCCTGGTTCTGCAATTCTGGCTTTGGTCTTGCCAGAGATGGCCCTGCATACACAGCTGGACAACCCCATTTCTTGTTGGCAGCCATGTGAGCTTCAGGGACGGAAGTGTGGTGGTTAGCTTTGTCTGAGGTTGGACATTTCTTTAGATTTAACAGGAGGATGGTGTGGGTATTACATTACATCTTTCTGGCTTCTGACACACAGGAGTCACATGACCACAGCAGTAGAGGGAACCGCGCTTAACCCCTTGCATCCTCTCTACACATACACAGTGTCCTTCTGTGGCTATAGGGTGCCTATTTTTTTCAGGTGGTCTTAGGTTGCCTAATAGAAAATAAGGCCCTGCTCCTACTAAGTGACAAGGAGTGATATGGGGGGAGTATTTTTAAAAGGAAACCTGTCTAGCAAGAATGTAATGACATTTGTGCTCAGATAACCCACGTGGGGTAATTACTATGAATCAGCATGTCTGCTACAAGGCCTAGAAAGTATGCTTCACACTCCTGCATGTTTTTTAACATTGAAAAAGACAACAGTGTTGCCCCCCTCCTTGAGCCAAGCAGCCGGCAAACCAGACATAGGGAATGGTAACCCAGGCTCAAAGTTTGAATGGCCAGCCCCTGGCTCTGCCGCTTCACCAGTCCCTACACCTATCAAACCCTATCGCCTAAACAAACTCACATCTTCCCAATCCTACAACGCATGCTCATCCAATCAGCTGCATCAAGGAGCTCGTCTAACATGAGCGGATCTGAGCGCACTGGTGGCCGCATCTCCCGCTACCCTCTAACAGGGAGCATGCTCGCGCGGGCCATTCACAAATGCCTGACCCGGACACGCACCTTGATAGCAGGGATGTGGCTTGCACATGCACCGTTTGACTGGAAAAGAAGTTGGGTTTGGGCGACCTGGGGGGGTTTCACACAACGGGGCATCCCGATTTTGGATACCCCGGGGGGAGGCCATTGATAGGACTGGGAATCTTATAGATTCCTGGGATGACCTTTGTGAATGGGTATGGAGCGTTAGAGGGTAGCGCGGAATGCGGTCGTGAGCTCGCTCGGAGCCACTCGCCCTAGACGACGTGACGTTAGCGCCTCCAGCGGCCACGCATGCGCCATAGGCCCGGGAAGAGGTGAGTTGACTTTGGCGATCTGGGGGTTTCACGCAGCATGGCACCTCGATTGGGGTGCCCCGGGACCAAGCACCAAAACACAGGATAGTCAAAATCCTGGGTTTTGGTCCACTGTAAGAATGAAGCAGGCTGTAATCAGACGAATCAGAGACATTCTTTTTATGTAAGTTCTGCTTTAACTTTATTTAATGACAGAGCGGGTCAAACTTCATAAGACACAGCCACATTTATCTGATGCTCTGACAAACAAAGGCAAGGCCACCCTACTTTCTTTTTGCTCAGGGGATTAGCCAAAAGTTTGTTTTTTTATCCTAAAGGATGACTCCCTGACGTACCTCCCAAGTGTCCCTGATTTGGAGGGACTGTCCCCCTGTCCCTAATTTTTCTTATCTATCCCTCTTTGAGGTGTAATGTGCAGATCTGCATCAATAAATGATTCATTTGCTTATTCAAAGTGTTTATAGTGTTGTAACTGTTACACCCCATCACCTATCCATCCCTCAATTTGGGGGCGTGGCTTAATTTAAAAATTGTCTCTCTTTCCCATCCTGTAAAGTTTGAAGGTTTGCCCCGTCACCTCTCTCTCTTCTGCAATTTTTGCTCTTCCACTGTATGCTCCTTCCTTCCCTTTTATACTCCCTGGTAAGATCCTATTATACTGGGGGAGCCTGCCAGTCCCAACATGGGCACCTCACAACCTTCCAATAGGGATCACAAGGGACGCTGGGCCAGCCTGGACCGCTACATAAAGGTGATCCAGGCACATTCAACCGAGCAGGGGCGAGCTTATCATTTCTGGGGCCTTATGCAAACTTCTGTCTGGGGGCCCTAATCAAAGACAAATTTTGTATAGCGAAATACAATATTAATGCACCTTGTCAGGGATGTAGATGCAGCATGCTCATGCGCTGTGGGAGTGAGAACGAACCCAGAGGGGTTCACACAGAGGGGCATCCTGGCATTGTCTTTCCATGGCATAGTGAATTGTCCTGGAATTGCCCATATGGCCATCCAGTTTCTACTCCCTGTGACATGCCAAACTAGGATCCCCCACTGTGTGAAACCCCATTAAATCTCCTCACCCACTCGCCTAACCATCCAATGACACAAGCACAGGTCATGGCCTCGATATACCTTTAGCTAGACTCATACCTGGGGCATCCATTTGTGATCGGCCAGCCTGGGCACGTCCCCAGATAGAGGTGAGCAGTGGCCCGCTCTGCACCATTCAGCTCGCTGGCTGCTGTGATGTCACACCATCTGGCATAACTGAATGGAGCTGAGTGCGCTGATTCTATAGCTGCTGGCTCATGTAGATGTTCAGTGGCTTCCTATCTGCTGCACACTTTGCATTGTGCACTTCTTTGCAACCTCCTCTCACCGCAGCTCGCCCACCTGCCGAGTGTCATTATTTATTTTTTGAAACAAAAAGTTGCCACTGATCTGACCCTTCCTCTGGGGGGCCCCTAGCAGGTGGGGGCCTCATACATTTGCATGGTATTCTTGCTGCTTAAGCACGCCACTGCGACCAAGTGAATGTGGGGATTAAAAGAGTTTGGGATTCTTGTATTCAGGGGAACTCAAGTGTAACGTGTGGTGGTACTCACCGCGGCTGCTGCGACTCCCCGCGATTGATACAGGCTGGACTCACAGGGTTGAGATAACATACTTTTTTAATCTCTTCACAAGTTGCAAGTCAGACAATTCATCCAAATACAAGTCATCTGCATAGGCATCTTCTCACATCGACTCTTAATCCAAACTGCAATCAGTCCTTTACCATTACCACTAGCATTACCATTATCCTCAATCAGCGTACACTGGGGCTCCTTTTCTGTCAGGACATACTGGAATCTGCCTTTCTTCTGTTGGGGGTCCCCTTTTTATGCCATCTGCATAATGGTATTCTTAGTATACAGTACGTCCTGCTCCAAATCTAATACTTACAGTTGGGATATACTCCGCCAGATGGCGCTGGACTGCAGAGACATCGAAAATAGGCTCCTCCCGGCCCCTCAAATACCCGGGGACCTCCCACAAATCCCCAGAATTTCTCTGCAGTCTGGGCTGCGAAGGACGAGAAATTGGCTCTCTACTCGCAGGTGAGCGGGGTTATTAACCTGCGGCCCTGTAGGACTATTCCCACCCGTTCCACTAGTAATATGCCTCCCAGCCTTGGCTGCGCTGGTCGGGTGAAGGTAAGCAGCATCGCCGTTGGTGCTTAGGAGCGCTGCTCCACCGCAATCCCCCACCAAAGGGTAGGCGGTTCAGGCTTATGGTGAGCCTCTATGGGATGCCCCTCCCCGATCCTAGGGCTATCTAACACCTCTGTCATGCATTCCCCTGATTCTACTAACCTGCGGGATGCCAAAGACCAGCGTATTGATCAGCTGGCATCCCACGCCTTTGCATGTGCAGGGACGGCGCTGCGCCCGGTCTGTGCCTCTGCCATTACTGCTGTGGCCACTAGAACCCTTATCAGAAATATGCTTGATAGTGCCCCTGATGATTTGCCTTGTGAGGTGTTTAATGCACTCTCCAGTTGTGATGTTTTTGTAAATTTTGTCCTATCAGCATTAGATGACACCATCAGAATGTGTGCCAGAACTTCTGCCCTTGTGGTGCCTATACGCCGCTCGGTTTGGCTGCGCCAGTGGGCAGCTGACAACGCTGCCAAGAAGGCCCTCACTGGGTTTCCCTTTAAAGGACTGCGCCTGTTTGGAGACCGCCTGGACCTTTTTGCTAAGGGAACCTCGGCCCTTTCGGGGTCAGGGTTCCTTCTCCTCCCCTTACCGTGGTGCAAGACAGGGAAGGGGGGTTTCCTTCCCTGGGGCCCGGGGAGATTTCTGGGGTAGAGGCAGAGGACGTGGACGTCCTGGCTCCTCCTGGGGTCCCAAAGCTAAATCCTCTCCCAAGCCCCCTCAGGCATGATGGGGCGCCTTCACCCATCCGAGTGGGGGGACGGCTGCAGCACTTCGCTCATGTCTGGAGAGTTGTATACTCAGCTGGTGGCAGGGTGGATAAAAATCAATGTTTTTTTTTAAAAAATCAAAAAAATCGGATTTTTTTGAATTAAATCGGATTTTTTTTTATTTAAATCGGATTTTTTTGATTTAAATCGGATTTTTTTGATTTAAATCTGATTTTTTTTCAATAAACTGCTTTTTGAGGAAAATATTTTACCATCCAAAGGTTCTTCCATCATGAGATAAAGCTGAGTTGTTTAACTCAGTAGAATAAAGGCTGTATATGTGTAACATTCACAATGCCATGCTCTTCCAGAGGTTTCTGTAGGATTAGTGGGCAGTGTCTCTCCTATATTATCACAGACGCTCGCTTTACTTACGCAGTTCTCAAAACTGAATTTGACTCCGCAGAGGTCCCAGCCTCTTCTTCACAGCAAAAATGTTACAACATGAACAGAGTTGAGAAAAATACCTTAATCCTATTGTTCTACAAACCTATTGACTAGTGAGCTACAGAGGACAGCAGGGACAGTAGGATTTAAGTTTTTCATGTGTCGGCTGGGCTGACAGTCTAAGTTTCTTAGTATATATATATATATATATTTTGTTTAGCCAAATTAGTTAACAAAACATGGATGTTTGTTTAAGCAAATAACTTATGCTGTAATGTTGTTATTGTTTCAGTTGAATAAATCTATTTAAAATGTTATTAAGGTCAGGATTATTTTTCTCCTTCCTAAGTACAACAGAACAGTGGTGTCCAAATATGAATGATTAACCATTAAACTGGGGAGAAAAAAGTAATATAAAAAGTGATTCTAAAAATCTTCATCTACTTGCATGTAAAATAGCAAGAACTAGTTTAGGTAGAAACTTTGATTTAAATCACTGATTTAAATCAAGCCTTACTGACTAGTGATTTAAATCAGTTAGATTTAAATCAAATCCACCCTGGCTGGTGGTGTCCACTCTGGAGTCATTTGGATGGGTGATCAACCACCCCAAGTCCTCACTGTCCCCTTCCTTGGTAACTCCATTCCTAGGAATGAATCTGGATACAGTTCAGGCAAGGATCTTTCTTCCTCAGCAGAAGGTGGACAGTCTGATTGCACAGCCCCAGTCCCTCCTAGCTTGTCCCCATCCCTCCATCAGGCAGGGGATGCAGCTGGTGGGCCCGATGGTGGCGTGCTTCGAAGCGTCCCTTATGCTCAGTTCCACTTGAGGCCTCTGCAACTTCACCTATTGTCAGTATGGGACAAGGACCCAGCGTCCCTGGACAGGGTCTGTGTGCTCTCCCCCCTGGTCAGGAGGTCCCTCTTGTGGTGGATGGACTCAAGGAACCTGTTGGGGGGAAGATCCTTTCTTGCCCCTTCCTGGGAGACGGTCACCACGGATGCCAGTCTGTCAGGTTGGGGGGCTTCTGGAAGTCCCCACGGTTCCAGGGGAGGTGGGGCCCTCAGGAGGCCCACACTTCTATCAATGTCTTGGAACTGCGGGCGATCAGGCTAGTTCTGGCTCGCTTGACTACTTATCTTCGGGGTCTGCCTGTTCAGGTGCGCTCGAACAACCAGACGGCAGTTGCCTACATCAATCATCAGGGAGGGACCCGGAGCAAGGGGGCCCTCCAGGAAGAGTCTCTGATCCTGACTTGGGCGGAGGCCAATGTCCCCTGCATATCAGCTGTGTACATCCCGGGGGTGGAAAATCGCCTGGCGGACTCTCTGAGCAGGAGGACCTCTCGCCAGGGAGAATGGTCCCTATGCAGCAGGGTGTTTCAATTTCTGTGTCTCCATTGGGGCTAACCAGATGTGGATCTGTTTGCGTCCTGCCACAATCACAAGCTCCCAGCTTTTGTCTCTCTGTCCCAGGATACTCTGGCCTTGACCTCGGATGCGCTAGCAATGTCATGGCAGGAATTTCAGTTCCTGTATGTCTTCCCTCCAATCCCCCTGCTGGGCAGGGTTCTGCGCAAGATTGCTCTGGAAGGGGTGCCAGCAATTCTGGTGGCTCCCAGGTGGCCAAGAAGAGTGTGGTTCGCAGACGTGGTGCAGCTGGCAGTAGATCAGTATGCTCTGCCCTTGGTGCCAGATCTGCTCACTCAGGGCTCACTACGCCATCCCAATTTACAAACTCTGGCTTTGACGGCTTGGCTGCTGAAACCTCCATCTGATGGAGAAGGGGCTGTCTTCCTCAGTTGTGGATACTTTTATTAAAGCTAGGAAGAAGTCTTCCCCTTCCATTTATTACAGGGTTTGGCGTGCCTACATTGACTGGTGTGAGTCTAAGTCTCTTCCCTGTCGTGTGTTCTCTATTCCCTGGATTCTGGAGTTCCTGCAGCATGGGTTGGAGATGGGGCTCCAACTCAGTACTCTGAAGGGTCAGGTTTCTGCCCTGGCTATTTTTTTCCAGAAGTCCTTTGCTCAGCACCCTCTGATCAGGACTTTTTTCCCGGGGGTCACTCATGTGCGTCCCCCACGTAAACCTATGGTGCCTGGGATTTGAACCTGGTTCTGTCAGCCTTGCAGGGTGCTCCTTTTGAACCTGTGCAGGATGCTGCCTTGGCCATTCTTACGATCAAGGTTGTGTTTCTGGTGGCTGTCAGGCGTGTGTCTGAGCTGGCGGCTCTGTCTATTCAGCCCCCCTACTATGAGAGGCACCAGGACAAGGTGGTGTTTCGTTTCAAACCTGACTTTCTGCCTAAGGTGGTGTCTGCCTTTCATCTGAATCAGGATATTGTTCTTCCTTCTTTGTGCCCTAATCCTAGCAATGCTAAGGAGAGGGTTTTGCACTCTTTGGATGTGGTTAGGTGTCTGAGCTACTATCTGGTGGCTACTGCACCTTTCAGGAAAACTGATGCTCTTTTTGTGGTCCCTTCTGGTCCTAGAAAGGGTTTGGCTCCTGCCAAGTCTACTATCAGCAAGTTGATTCGTCAGGCTGTGATTCAGGCCTACTCTGCTAAGGGGAAGAATCCTCCCTTCCGCCTTACGGCTCATTCCACTCGTGCTATTGGTGCCTCTTGGGCTTTTCAGCACCAGGGCTTCTGTTGAACAAGTTTGTAAGGCCGCTACTTGGTCTTCTGTTCATACCTTTTCCAAGTTTTACAAGGTTGATGTTAGGGCCTCAGCTGACGCTGTATTTGGCCGCAAGGTTCTGCAGGCGGCAGTGGTTTAAACTGCCTGCTGCTGATTTTTCTTGGGGATCCCACCCTACTTTATGGACACTGCTATTGGATGTCCCAAGTGTAAGTATTAGATTTGGAGCAGGACGTACTGTATACTAAGAATAATACAATTCTGTGAAATACTCACCTGTAGAATTGGTATTATGAGTATACAGTACGTCCTGCTCCACCCCACCCTTGGTTTGCATTATCTTGGATCCCCTTTATGGTGATTGTTATCATTATTATAGTTGATAGTTTGGATTGTTTAATTCTCCCAGCTTCTCGTTAACTGCTTTTCAATGCTGGGGATTTGTGGGAGGTCCCCGGGTATTTGAGGGGCCAGGAGGAGCCTATTTTCGATGTCTCTGCAGTCCAGCGCCATCTGGCGGAGTATATCCCAACTGTAAGTATTAGATTTGGAGCAGGACGTACTGTATACTCATAATACCAATTCTACAGGTGAGTAATCACAGAATTGTATTTTTGATCCTCCAAAACCATTTTTATTACTGTCCTCTCCTGTTTATGTCTTCTCTCTCCTGTTTGTCTTCCTGGTCTTATACTACACTCTTGTGGCCATTCACTGTGACTACACCTCACTATCACTATATGTGTTCTGTTCTATCTTCTCTCTGTTTAAATAAGTGGTGCTCAACTCTTTTTATAAGAGACAAACTGCTTCCCACCTACTACCTCGCTGCTGGGTCCTGACCGCCTGCCCTACAGCGAAGTCTCGCACAGAGCTTCCCACTCTCCCCAGCCCTATTCTTGCTATCCTAACTGCATCAGCGTGACCCACCAGTGGGTGGTACCCCACTGCTCCTACCAGATTGCCGAAGCCAACTCACCTCTTCCCAGCCCTACGGCGCATGCGCAGCGGCTCAGACAATCAGCGCGCTGGAAGCCGCATCCTCCGCCACCCTCTAACAGGGAGCGTGTCTGCGCTGGCCACACACAAATGCCTACAGTGGGCACGCGCCCTGCTAAAAGAATCGTGAGGATGCGTGGCTCAGGCATGCGCCGTTGGACCAGGAAACAAGGTAAGTGTATAGAACGACCTGAGGGCGTTTCACACAGCGGGACATCCCAATTTTGGATGCCCCAGGGGGAGGGATCTGCCCGGGAATATTATAGATCCATGTGGTTCACTGCAGGCAAAGGTAACGGTTACACCATTGCATCAGGCTACATTTTGCACTGTCCTAAATGGTTTTCTGTTTTCAAATTGAAGCAGAAATGGCCGAGATATTGAAGTTTACGGATTCAGCCAATGACATTCTCTTTTTCATCCCGTTCCCCAAACAGCTCAGCAGAGCGGACAGGATTGCTGGTCCCTACCTCCTCCTTCCCCTCCCTGCACATCCTCCCACCCTCTCCCTCCTTCTCCCGAGAGATGCAGAATTATTGAGGTGGAACAAAACCCACAGATTTGACTTTCCTTGGATTTGTTCCATGTCCCCAGGCATCTTGAATCGGGATGACCCACTGTGAGAAGCCCAGTAAAACTTGCCCCCTCTCCGTCCAATGGCGCATGCGCAGGCTCTTGCTCAATCAAAGCTCTTTGCCTTGACTAATCGGCAAAGTGCTCTGGCTGAATTCAATGGGGAGTGTGTGGGGGATGCCGCAGCGCGCGCTCCTCATTGTAATCAAAGTTGTTTGTCGAAAAGACAAGTTCCCTCCATTGCACCGCTGTACCGGGGAAAGGTGTGTTATTACTGGCGCCCTGGGGGTTTTACACAGCAGGGAATCCTTATTTGGGAAGCCCTGGGGGAAAGCCAGTGGCCGGCCCTGAAATCTTTTAGATTCCATGCTGGCTGCTGTTGGGTTTTGTTCCTTTTCAAGCGCAGGACATCCCAAACTATTTTTACCCACCCCATCTGGCAATAGCCAGCAATAACCCCTGCAGCAGAATAGCCCCCTCTGCTGTGGAAATAAGTTGGGTGTGTTAGGCAGACCCTACTTGTGTAGTGGGAGATGGTTGCACTGAACAGTTGCAGCCACTATTCTCCCCCAGGATGTTACAAAGCCATGCACAGCCAATTTTATAGGCACTGCATCTGGGGGCAGAATTAGATGCAGTACCAGAGCATCACCCGGCATCTCCACATGCAGGCAAGATGGCGTGCTGCCAGTGTCAGAAGCCTTGGACTGACCAGGCCAGCTAGAGGTGGTGACGCACAGAAGCCTCAATCTGGCACCTGTCAAAGGACCACATAAAATGGCTTGGAGTGCCGCATCCAGCCCTTGGGCCTTAAGTTTTACATATGTACTCCACAATCTTTAGTTGGCCAACATTCTTTCTTGGGGTTATCTTTTAATTGATTTCCTTGCAGCAGCTTCTCAGCAACTGTGGCTGATTAATGTATGGCCACTAGAGGGCGCAAGTGAACATTTCTTAATAAAAGAAAATGATGAACCTATGGCTAAAAATGTAAATTAGGAACAAACTAAATAGTTTTCAATAAGCTGACTTTGTTGATGAGCACTGGCTGTGAGCACTCTACAGCTTTCCCCTCTAAAGCCACCTTCACCCCATCCATCCTCCGCTGTCAGGACAAGGGCGCCTGCAGCAGGATTGAGTTCCCCCATAAAGCCAGGATATACAGTATCAGCCATACGGCCTGCTCTGACCTCCACAGTTTGTGCTGAAGTTTTCTATTACAGAATATATTTATGGCTTGGCATTAATACAGCGCCTCTGACAGCCGCCCGCCTGCCTGGCATCCTCAATCATATTTATTGCTAGCGTCCAGGAGAGGTTCTCCTTCTGGACAACAGGGCTGGGCACAGGCTGATGGATGGAAGCTGCAGGAACGGGAAGCGCACACACATACAGCCCTAACCCAATAGCTGAAGCTGCTATGGGGCCTGGGGTGAGGCCTGCTAGGTACCTGCCTGTCCAGAGAGCATGTTAGTAAGCTGTCCACCATCTTTATCCTCCCATTACCCTAATAGACTGTCAGCTCTGCAGCCTGTATCTTCATATGCTAAAAGATTGTAAGCTCTTCCTCCTTCTTTATTTGCACTTATACCCACTATCTTCTAATGTGTTCCTGCATCTATGTGTATAATTGCTCTTTTTTTGTTACATCTGACTCACAATACTGTGTGTATTATTTACACTCTAGTCATTGTTGTATTATAAGTCTTTTCCCTGTCTTACCCCCCTGTAATTTCTACCTTGTACAGCACCACAAACTATGCGCTTTATAAACAATAATAATAAATGGTTTGTGAGATCGTCATCCCGCTGCCACATATACATTAATAGACTGTAAATGATTTTTCTTTCTTCTTGTATGGCCTAATAGATTGTACGCTCTTTCTCCTTTACTTAAATCACTTAAAGCCCCCCTCGGTTTCTCCTCTGTACTCACACTGATCCCCAATCCTACAGCTGCAGGTAAGCCATACTCCTCAGCACCCCACAGCGGCTCTATTCCCTTTGGCCTATGAAGCCCTATCAGCAGAAATGTAATGTCTGCCGGGCACAGCAAACACACAGATGCATCATGCTGCCAGAGGCCCCACATGTGCACAATGTAAGCAAGGGTTATGGTGAGTATTCAGGGAAACCAGGGGATTTCACACTGCAGTGCATCCCAAACCAGGATGCCCCTGAGAGAAGTATTTAACACTGTCTTTTAGATTCTAGTTTGGGTTTTGATCCAAATGCCAATATAGCCTTTCCTCCTTATGCATACTTTCATATTCTCCAATAGATTGTAAGCTCTTTCTCCTGCTGTATCCTCCCTTATATCCTGTTAGATTGTAAGCTCTTCTCCTCCTTTATCCTCTCTTATAACCTAATAGATTGTAAGCTCTTCTCCTTCTGTATCCTCCCTTATACCCTAATAGATTGTAAGCTCTTCTGTACCCTCCCTTATACCCTAATAGATTGTAAGCTCTTCTCCTTCTGTATCCTCCCTTATACCCTAATAGATTGTAAGCTTTTCTCCGTCTGTATACTATCTTATACCCTAATAGATTGTAAGCTCTTCTTCTTCTGTATCCTCCCTTATACCCTAATAGATTGTAAGCTCTTCTCCTTCTGTATCCTCCCTTATACCCTAATAGATTGTAAGCTTTTCTCCGTCTGTATACTATCTTATACCCTAATAGATTGTAAGCTCTTCTTCTTCTGTATCCTCCCTTATACCCTAATAGATTGTAAACTCTTCCTCCTTCTGTATCCTTCCTTATACCCTAATAGATTGTAAGCTCTCCTCCTTCTGTATCCCCCCTTATACCCTAATAGATTGTAAGCTCTTCCTCCTTCTGTATCCTCCCTTATACCCTAATAGATTGTAAGCTCTCCTCCTTCTGTATCCTCCCTTATACCATAATAGATTGTAAGCTCTTCTCCTTCTGTATCCTCCCTTACACCCTAATAGATTGTAAGCTCTTCTCCTTCTGTATCCTCCCTTATATCCTAATAGAGTGTAAGCTCTCCTCCTTCTGTATCCTCCCTTATACCCTAATAGAGTGTAAGCTCTCCTCCTTCTGTATCCTCCCTTATACCCTAATAGATTATAAGCTCTTCTCCTTCTGTATCCTCCCTTATACCCTAATAGATTGTAAGCTCTCCTCCTTCTGTATCCTCCCTTACACCCTAATAGATTTTAAGCTCTTCTCCTTCTGTATCCTCCCTTTTACTCTAATAGATTGTAAGCTCTTCTCCTTCTGTATCCTCCCTTATACCCTAATAGATTGTAAGCTCTTCTCCTTCTGTATCCTCCCTTATACCCTAATAGATTGTAAGCTCTTCTCCTTCTGTATCCTCCCTTATACCCTAATAGATTGTAAGCTCTTCTTCTGTATCCTCCCTTATACCCTAATAGATTGTAAGCTCTTCTCCTTCTGTATCCTCCCTTATACCCTAATAGATTGTAAGCTCTTCTCCTTCTGTATCCTCCCTTATACCCTAATAGATTGTAAGCTCTTCTTCATCCTTCTGTATCCTCCCTTATACCCTAATAGATTGTAAGCTCCTCCTTCAGTATTCTCTCTTATACCCAAATAAATTGTAAGCTCTTCTTCCATCTGTATCCTCCATTAGGCCCTATTAGATTGTAAGCTCCTCCTCCTTCTGTATCCTCCCTTATACCCTAATAGATTGTAAGCTCTTCTCCTTCTGTATCCTCCCTTATACCCTAATAGATTGTAAGCTCTTCCCCTTCTGTATCCTCCCTTATACCCTAATAGAATGTAAGCTCTTCTCCTTCTGTATCCTCCCTTATACCCTAATAGATTGTAAGCTCTTCTCCTTCTGTATCCTCCCTTATACCCTAATAGATTGTAAGCTCTTCTTCATCCTTCTGTATCCTCCCTTATACCCTAATAGATTGTAAGCTCCTCCTTCAGTATTCTCTCTTATACCCAAATAAATTGTAAGCTCTTCTTCCATCTGTATCCTCCATTAGGCCCTATTAGATTGTAAGCTCTTCCTCCTATACCTTTCCTTAAAGTGGACTAAAACCCAGGAACCTAAAGGGTTGTACCATGCATGGTTGAACCAGGAAAGAAGGTGAGTTTCTGGGCGACCTGGGGGGGGGGGGGTTCATACAGCGGGGCGTCCCGATTCTGGATGCCCCAGGGGGGAGGGAATACAGCAGCCCTTGAATCTTATAAATTTCAGGGCCGATGGGGCGTGGCTTTTGCTCGTTGTCAGCTCCTCATCCCTCCAGATCCTTATACTATAATAGATTTTTAGCCCTCCCACCTTCTGCATCCACCTTTATACTGCATTAGAGAGCCCTGAATTAAAGAGATACACATGGCAGCCACACCTCTTCCAAAAAAAATCATGCCTCAGTGCAGCTTTTTCCTAGTCCCCATCATACAGAGCTCAATTCCAGATTTTGGCTTCCTATGGATGTTTAGGGAGGCATCCTAAAACAGGTAGCTGCGGGGGTAATTAATTAAAGGGAGCCAAAGTCATTTTTGTCTTTAAAATTCCCTTTAAGAAAGGAGATGGATATCTCAACGTCCTCCATGTAGGAGTCTATGCCTTCAAGAGGGACAATTTGGATTCTTTATGGCTTCTCCACTAGGGACAGGTCCTGGCAATGCCCTAATATATTGGCTTCCAATAGCTTTCTATACAGTTGGGGTTTGGAAGGCCGGGCCTGTCAGAGGAGGCCATAATGAGCCAGACCAAATAATAACTTGCAACAACTGAATCAAAAGCCAACCACCCACACAACCTTCTCCCAGAGAATGTGTGGCAGCCAACCAGACCTATGTTTTGCCTTCCAGAGGGACAATTTGGATTCTTTATGGCTGCTCCACTAGGGACAGGTCCTGGCAATGCTCTAATATATCGGCTTCCAATAGCTTTCTATACTGTTGGGGTTTGGAAGGCCAGGCCTGTCAGAGGATTCCGAAAGCTATATAATGAGCCAAACCCAAGTGGGCAGAGGTGATTGACAGATCAATAACTTGCTCCAACCGAATCAAAAGCCAACCTCCTCCCCAAAGCTTACACTCTCTTCTCCCGGAAAAAGCATGTTAGCCGACCAGACCTATGTTTTGCCTTGAAGAGGGACAATTTGCATTCTAGGGACAGGTCCTGGCAAAGCCCTAATATATCAGCTTCCAATAGCTTTTTATACAGTTAAGGCTGAGTCCCGGGCCTGTCGTTGAAGTAGACCATAATGAGCCAGAGTCAGGCAAGCATAGATGACTGACTGATTAATAATTTGCTCCAACTGAATCAAAAGCCAACCTCCTACCCAAAGCCTGCGCATCCATCTTCCAGGAAATGTATGGCAGGCGACCAGACCTATGTTCTGCCTTAAAGAGGGACAATTTGGATTCTTTATGGCTGCTCCACTAGGGACAGGCCCTGGCAATGCCCTAATATATCAGCTTCCAATAGCTTTCTATACAGTTAAGGTTTGGAAGGCCGGGTTTGTCATCGTCAGAGGCCATAATGAGCCAAAACCGAGCGAGCAGAGGTGACTGACAGATTAATAACTTGCTCCAACTGAATCAAAAGCCAACCTCCTCCCAAAAGCCTGCGCACTCTTCTCCCGGAAAAAAGCGTGGCAGCCGACCAGAGCGGCACAAAAATATTATCAGGCTTGTCCCTTCAACAATGATTTATTATTTGCGTTTTGTTATTACGATGTGCCAGCACGCTTTCCTCCCTCCCCCACCCCATAAGCTGTCCAGCACCCTCTCCTGACAGGAGCCTGATAGCCCCCGAAGCCATTTATATTTAGTCATAAGGCTAATATGATTTGGATACTGCCACCCCACCCACCCCCACTGCCACCAACCTTTCCCGCATTGAAGCCCTAGCCACGCTGACAGCCCTTGTTCCGAAAAAAGAAAAAAAAAACAGTAGTCGATCTTGCTTGAGCTTTTCACCATTAATCAAACTGCCCGAGGATTGCAAAGTAACACTGACAGGTCTTTATCTAGCAGCGAGGAGAGCTGGCAGATGTATTTTATTAAAGAAAGCGGCGGTCTATTAGATGTGGCGCAGAGGGAGAATGGGAAAGGGTGGCTGGACAGACAAGGAGGGGAGGAGGCAGCCATTTTTATATATACATGGACAAGGTACACTTTCTGAAAGAGAGGTTGTTATGGGGGGAACGGGCAAAGGCCAGGAAACGAGTAGAAGAGAAGGTAGAGGGGGGGGGGGTGGCAGTGAAGCTCAGCAAAGGAAAATAGACGGTGGGAGATAGATAGATCAGTCACTCAGCCGGAGAGGTCCCAAACGCAGAGCGCTATTGTGGGTGACAGTAAGACCAATCAAAAGGGGAGTGAATCAAAAGGTACATCTTATCAGCACCGGGCCAGCTGGACGTACTGTGCTCCGGCAGGACCCGCCGAGGGCAACATGAATTAATCGTGCTGTCGAGCCGTGAGAAATTGTATCCACTCAGGGCCTTCAGGTTCAACAATATGATTAACCCTGTCAAGGATGGAGAAGAACAAGGAACAAAGGCGCAGGCCCGATGCGTTCAATCTGCGTCCGCTCCCATTCAACATTTTGGCAAATCTCCAGGGGCCTGGCGGCATACTGGCAGTCAACATGTTAAAGGAAGACGTTAAATGAAACAAAAAAGTCTTCACTCTTCAGCGCTCTTACACCGGCAATTTTCACCTTTTATTATCCGCTTCTGTAGGCCAGAAGACGACACAGCAGCCCCCTTCCCCCATTTTCCACCTCCGCTCCTCTCCCTCGCCAACCTTTTCTTCCCTCTTCGCGCTGATATAAAGATACATAGGTAATAAGGAAGCCGATGGGAGCAGAAGCCAGGCAAAAGTTTTTTAACAACATTAATCAAAAAGTTGAAACCAGCCAAGTGACAGCGCCATCAATACTGCAGATCCCCTCCCTGGTGCTGCCGTAGGCAGAGGGTGACACATCCCGAGAGGCGCTTTATTATACTTATTTATGGGATCATTTTTTTTTTCCTCTGAAGCCCCCAACTACGTCTCCCGAGGCGGACATAAAAGCTGCTCAAAGGATAAATAGCCAAAAGGGTTTCAGTTATAATAATTTGTCATCTGTTTGAAATATATACACCATTTATTTGTGATATATTGCAGGATTAATATGTAAATACTGAGATCATCTCGGGGGAATTTATGAGTGTCCCCAGGCCTAAATTTCGTTTTTTTGAATTAAGGTAGATCGCTGCGCAAAGTATATAAAGAAAGTGTAAAAAATGAAATGACATTGATTTTACTAGCCAGTTACTCGCTAGTACATTTATACATGGCCCAACCTTCAGGATGGACTGCTTACTGGTATATCCTTACCATTAACTGGGCTCCATACCCACCTGTGACCCCAACCAGCCTTAAAGTGGAACAAAACTCACTGTGACTGACACTGGAATCCCCCCATATGAATCCCCCTGAGGCGCTGCTTCCTGGTGGCATGTGCTAACTTCCTCCCACCTTATATGATGGGAACAGTGTAAAATTAGCCATCTCAACATTTTAGATTATATGTACCGGTAACTATCTTATATGTTTAAAGCAAAGCTGCTTTGATTGCTTTCATTTCTGGGTGGTGATGGCATGGCATGCTTAATTGTGGCCACTGTGGCCTGCCATGGTCACATGGCATCAATGAAAAAGTGGCTGTTAGACCACTTTTTTGCATGGTCCTAGGGGAATGAAATTGAAAGGCGAAGCAAACTTTGGAGCCTTGCTACAGCTTCTGCCCTGAGCTGCAGGAAGTGGAGAAGCACAAGGGAACATGCATTAGGTAAGCTGCCTGCTGCCTTATTATTGGTTTATAGTTTATAGTTTGCTTATAGACCAAAAGTGGCCTGGGAATAAGACTCCAGGGCCATCTGATTTCCTCTCGCTGTGTGAAACCCCCCAGATCCCCAGTAAAAGTTACCTATCTGCCGTTCCGTGACCATGCTTTGCTAGCCTTTAGCCAGGCATGTGCTCGTGCCAGACATGAATGGCTGGTGGCGTGGGCACGCGCCAGATAGAGGCGCTTCGATTTATTAGGCTGATGAGACCCCTCACAGGCTAAGAGAAGGCGAACGAATCCAATCACTCTGGCTGGCTGCATGACCGTGCGTGTGCCGTTGGTTCGGCAGTCTGGTAAGTCTTAATGGGGATCTGCGGGGTTTCACACAGCAGGGCATTCTAAATTGGGGGACAAGGAGCAAAGCCCAGGATCAGTCAAAATCCTGGGTTTAGGTCCACTTTAAAGAGGAACACCACTTAAGAAATTTACTTTCTTGGGTGTTATTTCTCTCTGGCAAGACATCAATAACGTAACATACGCAAATCATGAAAAATGTGCTTGCAACAGATGCAAAATCGGATTTTGAGACTGGCACTCAAAGGGTAAAAGTAGCTATGCATGTTGGGTATTGTGCTGTTTAGGGGACCTTGCGGGTTCAGATTTAGCTTGTTTTTTCTTGTTTGCAAATTGATATTTTAGGAAAATGTGTTTTTTTATTCTGCTTTGTTATACAATTTTTTTTTATTGAAACCCTGTGCAACCAATGAATTTGTTGAAGGTTTGCCTAGAAAGCTTGAGGTGTATACCTTAGGAGAATATATAGTTACAATTGTTTAAGGTTGTTTTTCTTTAAAAAACTGCAAGGAGTTGAATTTTCTTTGAAAGTCTCTTAAAGCGTACCAAAACCAGGGCTGGCCTTAGAATGGAAGGCACCCTGTGCGAGACTACAGGTTGGCGCCCCCAACACACTGCTGCCTATTACCCTACATGGTTGCTGGGAGCCACTAGGGTTTGCGGAAGCCTCTGCACAGAACCTAGCAGCAAGCCTAAGCCCAGACTGAGGTGGTGAACTGGCAGGTGGGGGGGGGGGGGGGCAATGCAAAGATAGGGGAGTATCACAAAAGATGCTGGGGGCATTCATTTTTTATTGCCAGCCCACTTAAAGTGGACTAAAACCTGTATCTGTTGGCCCTGAATTCTGAAAGACTCCAGAGCTGGCTGATTCCTTATGCTCAAGGCATTCCAATGTGGGATGCCCTTTTATGGGAAACTACCCATATACTTACCTCACAAGCAATCTCATGGTGCATGTACGGGCCACATCCCCAGTTTTCCAGGGTGATGCACTGCCGTGCTGAAAGAAACAGGGAATGCCAGATGCTCCCAGCTCTCTATGCCGGGATCTATGAACAGAAAGAGTTCTATGCCCTACATTAATACATACAGCACAGAGGTTGGATGAAAGCCTACCTATGTGCCATGAGATTGCTTGTAATGGGAATTTGGTGGCCGGCCCAGGGGGTTTAACACAGTGGGGCATCCAGGGATAGGGAATCAGCCTGTTTGGTCCACTTTAAAGGGCAGAACAGAGACCCAAGCAAGCGAGCACTCCCAGCAACTCAAATTGACTTTGAGCTGGTGGGTGGGTGCAGCCATACGGCGCCCCTCAGACCATGGCATCTTGTGCAATGGCACACCTTGCACGCCCCAGAGGCCGCCCCTGACCAAAACCCACATTTTAAACTAGCATTCCCTGAATTGTTTCCCCCATGAGGAGTACTGTTTCCCTACCCCTGCTTTACTCTGCTCCCAGCTAGTGCTGCCTGTTTTAGCTGTAAAGCCCCGCCTCCTCCAGTCATTGCCATTGTAGTGAGTGGGAATGATGTCATTGCCACGCCTATGCAATGACTGATAGTCTGCAATCTTACAGAGTGGGACAGCAAAAAAAAATGGCGTTCCAGGAAAATTCTGTAGAAATATCTATTTCTAGGTCTATGCTCTAAGACGGGAGTATTGGCAGGAAATTTGGCCAAATGTATTTCAAAAGCTCAGTTTGGGGTGTGTCCTGGGCATGTGGGCAATGTGGCACTGTTGTAGCCAGGAAAAATGTTTTTTTTTTACATGCAATATGGTTTTTCTTACATTTTATTATTTAAAAAAGCTACATAAATGTAAACTATAGCATTTTTACTTTTTTTCCCACATATTTAACACAAAACTACATCAAACAGGACATTTCATGTTAAAGCCAAAACAAACAATATATAATTTACCTGGCAACAGAGGGTAACTTAAACCGGACCTTCACCATGATTTATTGAAAAGCCCAAGCCCTTAAAAAACGATTCCTCAGCATCTAAAGTTAATATATTTAAAGTTTTTAGTCACTTGCTTATTATTCTTTCCCCCACTGGGCTGCAACTCTGTTCAGGACGCCGCCATCTTGACTCAGAAGCATCACACTTACTGAGGAGAGTGGGATAAAGTACAGGGGGGGCGGGTTACAGCTGTGCTTTGCTCAGACAGAGCAGAGCTGGGGTCAGGTAAAGGTCAGCAATCCCAGAATGCCGAGCAGCACAGTGAGAAGGCACTTCCTGTTTGCAGGCTGCCTGATGTTCCATGAGCCGCCATCTTGGATGTTTAAAGGCTCATAACATGTAGTAGATGCAGGTAGGATGATTTTTAATGTGAGCAATCTGTATGTACAGGGCGTGGGAAACATATAAGATATGCTCTTATTCAGAGTGAAGGACTCTAGGTAAGCTGAAGGGTTAAGGGGGAAAAGGGCAGGTGAACACCACATACCCCAGCCAGCTGGAGAAACTAGTACTAGTAAAAAAAGATGGAAGAAAATGATAGTCCGGGAAGGTGGGAAAGCCATCCATGGACCCAACGCTCTCAAAACAAGATAATACAATTCTGTGATTACTCACCTGTAGAATTGATATTATGAGTATACAGTACGTCCTGCTCCAAATATAATACTTACAATCGGGTTATACTCCGCCAGATGGCGCTGAACTGCAGAGACATCGAAAAATAGGCTCCTCCCGGCCCCTCAAATACCCAGGGACCTCCCACAAATCCCCAGCATTGAAAAGCAGTTAATGAGAAGCCGGGAGAATTAAAACAACCCAACTAGTAACTATAACAATAATTACAATCACCATACAGGGGATCCAAGATAATGCAAAACCAAGGGTGGGGTGGAGCAGGACGTACTGTATACTCATAATACCAATTCTACAGGTGAGTAATCACAGAATTGTATTATTCTTAGTATACAGTACGTCCTGCTCCAGATATAATACTTACAATCGGGACATCCAATAGCAGTGTCCATAAAGTAGGGTGGGATCCCCAAAGGTAACAACAGACAGGTCAGACCACTGCCGCCTGCAGAACCTTTCGGCCAAAAGCAGCATCAGCTGAGGCCCTACCATCAAGTAGCGGCCTTGCAAACTTGTTCAACAGAAGCCTGGTGCTGAAAAGCCCAAGAGGCACCAATAGCACGAGTGGAATGAGCAGTAAGGCGGAAGGGAGGATTCTTCCCCTTAGCAGAGTAGGCCTGAATCACAGCCTGACGGATCCATTTGCTGATAGTAGACTTGGCAGAAGCCAAACCCTTCCTAGGCCCAGAAGGGACCACAAAAAGAGCATCAGTTTTTCTGAAAGGTGCAGTAACCACCAGATAGTACTTCAGACACCTAACACATCCAAAGAATGCAAGACCCTCTCCTTAGCATTACTAGGATGAGGGCACAATGACGGAAGAACAATGTCCTGATTCAAATGAAAAGCAGACACAACCTTAGGCAGAAAGTCAAGTTTGAAATGAAACACCACCTTGTCCTGGTGTCTCTCAAAGTAGGGGGGCTGAATGGAAAGCGCCGCCAACTCAGACACACGCCTAACAGAGGTGATAGCCACCAGAAACACAACCTTGAGCGTAAGAATGGCCAAGGCAGCATCCTGCATAGGTTCAAAGGGAGCACCCTGCAAGGCTGACAGAACCAAGTTCAAATCCCAAACAGGCACCATAGGCTTACGTGGGGGACGCACATGAGTGACCCCCTGGAAAAAAGTCCTGATCAGAGAATGCTGGGCAAAGGACTTCTCGAAGAAAACAGCCAGGGCAGAAACCTGACCCTTCAGAGTACTGAGTTGGAGCCCCATCTCCAACCCATGCTGCAGGAACTCCAGAATCCTGGGAATAGACAACACACGGCAGGGAAGAGACTTAGACTCACACCAGTCAATGTAGGCACGCCAAACCC
This sequence comes from Gastrophryne carolinensis, assembly GCA_027917425.1. NCBI lineage: Eukaryota > Metazoa > Chordata > Amphibia > Anura > Microhylidae > Gastrophryne > Gastrophryne carolinensis. The sequence goes on along the minus strand of CM051235.1, from coordinate 241,261,714 downwards.
TATAATAAATGGAAGAAGAAGACTTCTTCCTAGCCTTTATCATGGTATCAACAACAGAGGCAGACAGCCCCTTCTCCATCAAGATGGAGGTTTCAGCAGCCAGGCCGTCAAAGCCAGAGTTTGTAAATTGGGATGGTGTAAGGGACCCTGAGTGTCTGGCACCCTGGGCAGAACGTACTGATCTAGTGCCAGCTGCACAACGTCTGCGAACCACACTCTTCTTGGCCACCTGGAGGCCACCAGAATTGCTGGCACCCCCTCCAGAGCAATCTTGCGCAGAACCCTTCCCAGCAGGGGGAATGGAGGAAAGACATACAGGAACTGAAAGTCCTGCCATGACATTGCTAGAGCATCCGTGATCAAGGCCAGAGGATCCTGGGACAGGGAGACAAAGGCCGGGAGCTTGTGATTGTGACGGGACGCAAACAGATCCACATCTGGTTGGCCCCAACGGTGACACAGAGATTGGAACACCCTGTTGCAGAGGGACCATTCTCCCTGGCGAGAGATCCCCCTGCTCAGAGAGGCTGCCAGCAGATTTTCCACCCCCGGAATGTACACCGCTGATATGCAGGGAGCATTGGCCTCCGCCCAGGTCAGGATCAGAGACACTCCCTCCGGGTCCCTCCCTGATGATTGATGTAGGCAACTGTCGTCTGGTTGTCCGAGCGCACCCGAACAGGCAGGCCCCGAAGGTGAGGAGTCAACTGAGCCAGAACTAACCTGATCGCCCGCAGCTCCAAGACGTTGATAGGTGTGTGGGTCTCCTGAGGGTCTCCCAGGAGGGGGTCAGAAAAGATCTGCCCCACAACAGGTTCCTGGAGTCCAGCCACCACGAGAGGGACCGCCTGACCAGGGGGGAAAGCACAAAGACTTGGTCCAGGGACGCGGGGTCCTTGTCCCATACTGACAAGAGGTGGAGTTGCAGAGGCCTCAAGTGGAACTGAGCATAAGGGACCGCCTCAAAGCACGCCACCATCAGGCCCACCAGCTACATTCCCTGCCTGATGGAGGGATGATGACAGGATAGCAGAAACTGGACCTGCGCAATCAGACTGTCCACCTTCCACTGAGGAAGAAAAATCCTTGCCTGAACTGTATCCAGATTCATTCCCTGGAATGAAGTCACCAAGGAGGGGGACAGAGAAGACTTGGGGTGGTTGATGACCTAGCCAAATGACTCCAGGGTGGACACCACCAGCTGAGTATGCAACTCTGCCTGATGTAGAGACTGGGAAGTGATGAGAATGTCGTCCAGATAGGGCAGCACGCGGATGCCCTGAAACCTGAGCAGGGACATCACTCCAGCCAGCACCTTGGTGAACACCCTTGGAGCTGAAGTGAGACCAAAGGGTGATGCCACAAATTGGTAGTGTTGATCCTCCAGAGCGAACCTGAGGAACCTTTGATGACCTGTAAATACAGGAATATGAAGGTAAGCATCTTTGATGTCCACAGACGTCATGAAATCCCCTGGGCACAGGGAACTGATCGCAGAGCGCAGAGTTTTCATGCGAAAGCGCCTGCACCTGACAAATTAGTTGAGGATCTTCAAGTCCAGGATTGGCCTAACTGACCCATCTTTTTTGGGCACTATGAAGAGGTTAGAATAGAAGCCCTTGCCCTTTTCTCTTAAAGGGACCTTGCAGATGACCCCCAGCTCCAGAAGGCTTTGCACTGCCTGCACTAGATCCTGAGCTGACACAGGGTCCTGAGGAATCCGGGATCTGATGGACCTTGGGGGGGGGGGGGGCAGCAGCAAACTCTATCTTGTAACTGGAGGACACTACCTCCTGAATCCACCGGTCTGAGACATGAAGCCTCCAGACATGAGCAAAGTGCTGAAGCCATCCCCCCACCCGGATGGGTGAGGGCGCCCCATCATGCCTGAGGGGGCTTGGGAGAGGACTTAAGCTTGGAGCCCCAGGAGGAGCCAGGACGTCCTCGTCCTCTGCCCCTACCCCAAAAGTCTCCTCGGGTCCCAGTAAAGGAACCCCCCTCCCTTGTCTAGCACCACGGTAGGGGGAGGAAAAGGAGCCCTGACCCCGAAAGGGCCGAGACTGCCGCCTGCGCTGGGGTAACCTGCCTCCCTTAGCAAATAGGTCCAGGCGGTCCCAAAACAGGCGTAGTCCTTTGAAGGGAAACCCAGTGAGGGCCTTCTTGGCAGCGTTGTCAGCAGCCCACTGGCGCAACCAAACTGAGCGGCGTATAGCCACCACAAGGGCAGAGGTTCAGCCACACATTCTAATGGTGTCATCCAAGGCAGAGAGGACAAAATTCACAAAAACATCACAACTGGAGAGTGCATTAAACTCCTCACAAGGCAAATCATCAGGGGCACTATCAAGGATACTTCTGAGCAGGGTCCTAATAGCCACAGCCGTAATGGCAGAGGCACAGACCGGGCGCAGCACCGTCCCCACACATGCAAAGGCATGGGACGCCAGCTGGTCAATGCGCCGGTCCTCAGCATCCCGCAGGGTAGTAGAGTCAGGGGAGTGCATGACAGAGGTGTTAGATAACCCTAGGACTGGGGCATCCACTTCGGGAGGGGATGACCAACACTTTACCACATCAGCAGGAAAGGGATACTTCCTATCCCAACTCTTAGGTACACCGAGAAGTCTACTGGGATGTTCCCATTCCTTGAGCACAAGGTTATTGAAATGTGCTTGCTCAGGAAATTCCAAGCGTGACTTAGCAGTATGAAAAAGTTCCCCCCTTTGCCTGGGAGCCGCAACAGGGGGAGAGATAAACAGAACCTCAAAAATCTGGGCCAACAATCTATCAGTATCATCCGAGGCCCAGGGGTCATGACGATTCTGGCTCTGACCCCTGGACCTCTCATCAGATGACCCTGAGTCAGAGAATAGCTCCCCTTCCTCCAAAGGGGTATAGCCAGATAGCTGCAAAAACTCATCAGCTTCCATAGGGAAAAGAGTGAGGCGTTAAATGCCGCTTTTTTGCAGAGGCCTTACACGCCAAGGTATTAGCAGTTAACTTCTCAACACTAGCCAGTCTAGAAGACACATCAGGCTGAGAATTCCCACTTGTATGCAAGTCAGTGGGAGTGAGATTTAAGCTTGGGGGAGTAGGTGAGGCGAAACGAATATAGTCCATATGGTGATTATAGCGGCACAATAGGCCGATAGGGATTAACGCTATACAGCAACCCGGGATGCCCCAATAACCTGCTAGGGAAGTGGGAGTAATTAACACTAGGCCTCACAAGTTAACCAACTAAATAGAGGGAGTAGGGCCGGGAGAAGCCAAAGGGGTTTGCCCGTCTGAAAGACATAATCAAAGAGGAGCCGTAAGTATACAATAATTAACAGTGGTAATAAAGCCGCCCGCGAGGGCACTCACGGACCTTGGTAGGTAGAAGCCGTCACGCAGCCGCCGGAACAAGCAAAAAAATGGCGTCGGTATACCCCGAGGGGCGGGCCCGCATGAGCAATGATGCAGAATGCACCAGACGGGCCCCGCCCCCCCGAAGAGCGCAAAGCCAACACGTGACAAGCAGCCAATGATGGCGCCTGAGGTAACGCCGCCGCCAGGCGCGGAGCACAGGAAAAAACACACGCGGCGGCAATTTCAAGCACAATAAATGTAAAAACAAATCAGCGCGGCGGCTGACACCAAGCATAATGTAGTGAAGCATAAAGGCCAATACACGTATATACATATACACACACACACACACACACACACACACACACACCCTCTTTCCCCCGAAGGCTACAAGGAGAATGAGGGAGGACAGCGGCCACTAAACTTAGGGCCCACCGATAGACAGGGGCAGGGGGCAATAGTGCGGGAGGGGCATCCCATAGAGGCTCACCATATGCCTGAACCGCCTACCCTTTGGTGGGGGATTGTGGTGGAGCAGCGCTCCTAAGCACATAGCAGCGGTGCTGCCTACCATCACCTGACCAGCGCAGCCAAGGCTGGGAGGCAATTACTGATGGAATGGGTGGGAATAGTCCTACAGGGCCGCAGGCTAATAGCCCCGCTCACCTGCGAGTAGAGAGAGCCATCTTCTTGTCCTTCGCAGTCCAGACTGCAGAGAACATCTGGGGATTGTGAGAGGTCCCTGGGTATTTGAGGGGGCGGGAGGAGCCTATTTTTCGATGTCTCTGCAGTCCAGCGCCATCTGGCGGAGTAGTACCCGATTGTAAGTATTCTATCTGGAGCAGGACGTACTGTATACTAAGAATATTTTTCCATCGTCTTTCTTTAAAGGCATGAAATGCGGCATGAAACAGACGATAATACTTGAGACATCAGTTTATGTTAGATTTTGGTTATGCCCTCAGGTTTCATGTGTAGTAAAGCCACCCAGGGATTCCTTTGCATGATGGTTGGAAAGAGGGTATGTAGTAGGAAAAAATCTGGGACACTCCCAACTGTTCCTTCTGTAGGTGCCATCTTCTAGGGTAATGATGTTGAAGGAACATTTATTAATACCTACCTTAAGAATTGTGTAAAATGAATCGATTCACAGTGTCTCAAAAACTCTAGTTTTTGAAGCTTTTTTCACTTATTTAGCAGCAGCAATTAGCAAGGCAGGGCCGGAATTTGGGGGGGGGGGGCAGTATTTGCCTCAATTCTTATCACCAAAGGGGCCACCAGGTACCTGGGTGGGCCCTGAGTTATATCATATTGGCACTGCAGGGGGGTTCAAGTCACTGAACAGTCCACGGGAGTGCCAGGGACAAAAAATGGCTTTGTTTCTTCTGTGGCAATTAGCTAAAAGACCTCTGGGGGAACAAAGTGAGGTCCCCGACCCTCCTACCTAAAAGAAAACCTAAACCTAGAAAAACCTAAACTCCTCACCAAGCCTCCAGCCACTAACCTAAACCACTCACGAACCCCCCTCCCCATCCACTGACATGAACCACTCACTCAACACTCCCCCACAGCAGCAGACCCACAAACCTTACCTACACCCATCACCTAACCTCGCTCACCAGCTGCTGACCTACAACCCCCAGCTAACCCTTCATCCCCAGCTGCTGAGCTAAACCTCTCACCTACCCATGCTCCCCAGCTGATTGACTTTAACCCCCTCCCAAACCGCTGACCTAAAACCTCACCTAACCACCCCCCTCCCTAGCTGATGACCAACACCAACAACCTTCACATAACCCCATCTCCTCCGCCCCTGACCCACAACCTCACCTATCCCTCCATCCCCAGGTGCTGATCGAAGCCTGTTACCTAACCTCACTTCCCAGCCGCTTGACCCAGACTCCTCACCTAACCCTCTTTGTTTAACCCCTCTCCCCAGCCACTGCCCCAAAACCCCTCACCTAACCGCTATCCCCATCTGCTGACCCACAACGCTCACCTAAACCCCTAACCCCCCCCCCCCGACCGCTTGACCCAAACTCCTCACCTAACCCTCTATGTTTAACCCCTTTTCACAGCCTCCCTCAAATAACCCCCCATCCATTGACCTAAAACCCTCACCCCTGCAGCAGTTGACCCACAACCCTAACCCAACCCCCAGCTGGTGGTCTAAAAGCCCCCACTTCACCTCCCCTCCATAGCTGGGGGAGGGGGCATTTTCATAATTTGCCCAGGGCCACATTTTGTCTAAAAATGGCCTGGCAGCAAGAACAGTTGGCTCAGATACCAGGAGACCAGAACAGAGGACCAGCTAAAATAAATCGTGTGTTCAAAACCTTCACATCAAGTTGAAGGAACTTAAATGAATAGAAGACCAGTTAGCTGCTCTGAAGAACTGATACACTAAAAGCATTTGTCGATACCAAATATGGGTGTGATTGTGTAGGGCAGAAAGAAGGAAGCAAGCACTTTGTCCGCAGCGTGAAAGTTAGATACTACCTGGGGGAATAGATTGTATTGTATGCATGCACACGAGTGAACACATGCCTGGAGAGATGGGCTTCCCAAATGATGGCGCCCGAAGAGCAGTTGGGGGGGTAGGTGCCTTTCTTAAGTTAGTCCTTCAGTCATGTTCCATGGCCAGGAATCAAACCTGTGGGGACGGCTTAGTCATTAGGACTAATGGAGACATTACTCGACCAAGAGGCTAATTCCTCCCTAAAGGCCATAGCGCTACAAGACATCTCAGAGAAGGGGTGAAGGCAAGGGACAGAGGCAAAGACTAGGAATAGCCAAAGTTACAGGCTAACATGGACTGGGAACATAGACGTACGAATTAAGCCACCTGGAGTACAGGATGTTACAGCAATTGTAAATTAGGAGGCTGACCACCACCATGTCTCATGCTCTTCTTGGTCACTGGGGACAACTACAACTGTCATCAGCCAAAATAAAGGCAGCATGGAGGAAATGTATACAATAGGCTGAACAAATACATTTGTTGCAAATACCTGGGATCCCTTACTGCACACATTTTGACTTTCCTATAGTGCCTCAAGGAGAACATATCTAAAGATTTACATTTTGTCACATATGGCCTGAAACACCTCACTGGACCTGTCAACTTAGGAAGTCCTTCAAATTATCTCCCGCCCAAATTCCTGCTTTTTTTTTCTAGCCGCTCATTGATTAGCGAAGCAAAATATATGTTTTTGGTGCATGCCTAATGGTTGTTGACACTGTTCTGTTCTCAGTTTCTGAGTGAAAAGCGCTTTAGCTCTGCCAAAGTGTCAGGTTTACTGCTGCAATTCCAAAACATTGAACAGAAGCACCTCTCCTGCGGAGGCAGTGTCACTAGACCAAAAGTGTCCGAGGCTCCGCCCAGCCTGATAGACTTACATCTACAGAGATCTTCACAGGAAAAATGTATTGGATTAGGTCTGCTCTCTTCATAATGTGGAGGCTTAAAGCAGACCAAAACCCACACTTTTAACTAGCATCCCCATGAAGCGCCAATTTTCACTGTCCCTGCTTCACTCTAATCCCAGATAATGGCACCTGTTTTAGCTGTAAAGCTCCGCTTCCCCCATTCATTGCCACTGTTGTGTGTGGCAATTATGTCATGTAATGGCTGATTGCCTGCCATCTTACAGAGAGAAACAGCAAAAAACAGTGTTTAAAAATGTGATAATATCCATTACTAGTTCTACACCCTAAACAGGGAGTATCAGCAGGGGCCTTGTCAAATGTATTTCACAAGTTAAGTGGGCTTTGATCCTCTTTTTTTTTTTTTTAAATTCTTTATTTTGAATTTTGCAGGTTTATAACATACATACATTCAATAGGGTCAACAATACAGGAAACATAGAAGGAATAGGGGAGCTCAAGTAGATCACTATCATAACAGAGGTGACATATCGCAGTTGGGTAATGATATCAGGCAACAGTACATAATGCCATATGATGCGGATACCAGCTATAGGGGGTCACGAGGCGGGGGAACACAACGTGACGAAAGCCGCCTAACGACCATCCGTCCACTCCACCCCGTCCCTTCTCCCCTTCAGCAGATACATTTAGCCATGGGGCTTTCCGCTAAGAATGGTTTCAATTCCCTCGTATCGAGTAGGATCCCAAGCCCTCCCCAGGGTATAGGGACTAGACGTACAAGGGGGGACCAAGGGGGGGTGTAATGGCAGAGGGTAAAAAAAAAGGGGGGTAGGGGAGGGGTAGAGGAGAGAAAGAGGGGAGGGAGACGATACAAGAGGCTTGAGGGAGGGGTAGGTGTAGGTATAGGTATGGCATGTGGGACAGGGCACCAGGCCGAGCGCCGCCCAGCAGCCGTCTAATTCAGGCCCAGCGCAGGAGGGGGCAAGGTATATCTCGCTCGAATGGAGCATGACCGCGGGTGGCACCACAGCCGACATAGCTTCTAATCGATCACGTAAACAAATTACGGAACTCTGCTGATTCTTCAAAAATCAGCCAGGGAAGCCAGGTAACTTTGTATTGCTCATCCCTGTCATGGAGAGCTAAAGTTAAATCCTTCATTTCCTTAACGAGGACAACCTCCCTCACCCAGTCCCTAACGGAGGGAGCTTTCTTCTGTTTCCAGAATCTGGGTATAGCCTGTTTGGCCGCGTTCAACAGGTGAATCAGCAGTGTTTTCTTATATTTCCCTATCGGGGACTTCGTGGAGTGAAGCGGGACCCGCGCCGGGTCTCCCAGCAATTGTGCCCCTGTCAGCTGTGCCACAATGCCCAGGACCGCCCCCCAATACTCCTGGATTTTGGGGCACCACCAGAACAAATGGAATAGTGTCCCACGTTCCCCTCCGCATCTCCAGCAGCTCGTGTCTGCTGAGTCATACATCTTGCCTAGCTTGTCAGGAGTGTAGTACCATCGAGTCAACAATTTATAATTTACTTCCTGGATTCTCGTGGCTACCGAGGATTTATGTATCAAGGTGGCTATCTTGGTTCTCTCCTTCTCACCCAAGGGCCGACCCAAGTCCTGCTCCCACTCCCCCCAATAAGCAGGCGGGGACTCTACTTCCCGGATGAGCAGCGCGTACAACAAGGAAATCAGATGGGGCTGAGGCTGCCCTGTCAAACACAGCGTCTCAAAATCGGTAGGCTTCCTGAAATTCTCCCTGCGGTAGCCCAGCCTGGACAGAACCGACTGAAACCGCAATAATGTCCAGGGATCCAGGTTCCCTTTCTCAAATTTCGCCCTCAGCTCACCCAACGCGGCCCAGCCCCCTTCCGATAACAAGTCACTTCCCCTTAGCTGGGCTACCTTCCCCCATTCCCTGAGGTCTCTTCTGGTACAATCAGGCATGAGTTGCGGATTATCCAATAAAGCCACCATGGGGGAGGGCCATGGGGAGATATCAGAACGTTCCCTGGAACTCCGTAGGACATCCAGAGTTGGCGCTACGGTGGGGTGGGATCTCAGAGCTGGCACCCGGTTCTCTCTGTTCCAAACAACGGCATCCAGGGGGGCAGGGGCCAGGGAGTGCTCTAGCTGTACCCATCTCTTCGTCTCCCTGCACGTGTGCCACTCACATACCCTCTGTAAATGGGAAGCCACCCAATACGACTGAACATCCGGCATAGCCATACCACCTAAGTGTTTGGGCTTGAACAACACCTGGCGGCGGAGCCTTGCCCTCTTCTTCTGCCACACAAATCCCAGCAGAACTTTCTCCAGGTCCCTGAAGAAGCGGGTAGGTAACTTGATCGGGAGCGCCTGGAACAGGAACAGTAGTTTTGGCAGGATCGACATTTTAATTATATTCACCCTACCCATCCACGAAAAGGTAGGGGAATCCCATTTTTCCAAATCAGCCTTTATTCTCTGGAATAGGGGCAGGAAGTTTAAGGCGAAGATGTTCGTCAGGCGATTCGGCAACCGCGTACCAAGGTGCGCTATTGAATCCTTGGCCCACTTAAAAGAGAATGCCTGTTGAACAGTCCCGGCCACCTCAACAGGGAGGGAGATGTTTAACGCCTCTGACTTCTCGAAGTTAATTTTAAAAAAGGATAGCCTCCCGAAGGCTTCAAACTCCTTCATTAACACAGGGACAGAGACCGTGGGATTTGTGATGAAGAACAAGAGGTCGTCCGCGTAAGCGGCAACCTTATGAATGCTGCCACCTACACTCAAACCCCTCATGTCCACATTCTTCCTTATTTTACATAGAAAAGGCTCCAAAGTCAAGGCGAACAGCAGAGGTGACAGTGGGCAGCCTTGTCGGGTTCCGTTACTGATCGGCAATGGGGCGGAGAGGTGACCATTCACCTTGACTCTCGCGCGGGGTACCGTGTACAGGGCCTCAATGCGTTTCCTAAGGTTTTCCCCTAAGCCTATATGTCTAAGGGTTCCCTGCATAAAAGGCCAACCCACCCTATCAAAGGCCTTTTCCGCATCTGTGGACAACACCATCATTGGCACCCCCGCGGACTGTGCGGAGTATGTGACGCTAAGCGCCCGCACCACATTATCCCTGGCCTCCCTTCCCAACACAAAACCCGTTTGGTCCAAATGGACCACCTGGGCCACCACCGGGGCCAATCTATTGGCCAAGATCTTTGCGTACAGCTTCAGGTCAGTGTTGAGGAGGGAGATAGGGCGGTAGCTCCCGCACGACAGAGGGTCTTTCCCCACTTTGTGTAAGACTGAGATGTGGGCCTCAAGGTCTCCACCCGAGAAGGCACCCGCCACATCCGGGTCTGTAATGGTATTCCAGGCCCTAACCATATGAGGGCCCAGGATAGAAATGAATGCTTTATAGTAGTGGACCGAATAACCGTCAGGCCCTGGGGCCTTCCCCGACGGGGACTGTTTAAGCGCCTCTAGCAACTCCTCCATCCCAATCGGGTCCTCCAAGGAGGCCGCAACTTCATCTGCCACCGAAGGCATGCCTGATTCCTTAATGTAGTCCCTCTACTGAGATTATACAGGCCTGAATAGTAAGCCCTGAATACATCTGCTATCCCCTCCGTGGTATGCCGTGTTTTCTGCTCACTATCGAGAATTGCCGAGATGAAGTTCTGGGATTGTTGTTGCCTGAGGGCCCTAGCTAGCAGAGCGCTGCTCTTATTACCGTACTCATAGTAGGTGCGTCTGCATCTCCTAATAACATGCTTTGCTTTCTGCCGTAAAAGGGCGTTAAGTGCCTCCCTAGTCTGGGTCAGCTCCCCAAGTACCCGTGCCGCCTCAGATTGCTTGTGGGATAGTTCCAGGCCCCGTACCTTATCTGTAAGCTTCACTATTTGGGCCAGTCTTTCTCTCTTGAGCCTCGCCCCGTGGCTGATTAGGATGCCCCTGATCACGCTCTTGTGCGCCTCCCATAATGTGAGTAACGAGACCTCCCCATTACTATTGGTTCTGAAGTAGGACTCTAGGCCCTCCTTCACAGCTTGAGCCACCACCGCATCCTTAAGGAGAGACTCGTTCAATCTCCAAGTGGAGGAGGGGGGTGGCCTGTCCACGAGCTCGAGGTCAAGAAACACCGGGGCGTGATCTGAAAAGGAGGTGGGGTATATCCCGTCTCCCGTGACCAGGCTCAACAGGCTATGTGTCACCCATATGTAGTCTAATCTAGAATATGCCCCGTGTACATGTGAGTAAAAAGAGTAATCTTTCGTCCCGGGGTTCCTGACCCGCCAGGCATCCGCCAGCTGCAGCCCATGCAATGCCTTCTTCAGAGAACGCAAGGCCAGATGCGAGAGCGCTGACTTTCCTGCCGAGGAGTCCAGTAGTGGTTCCAGAGCCAGGTTAAAGTCACCCCCTAGAATGATCTCCCCCTCCCTGAATTTCTCAATCTTATCTAGAGTGCGCTTCAGGAATGGTATCTGCCCCTGATTGGGAGCGTATATAGAGGCTAAAGTATACATTTTTTGATTAATCAGTCCCTTAGACAGCACCACCCGCCCCGATTCGTCTCTCCAGACCTCCCTCAGCAAGAAGGGGACGTCCCTGGAGATCAGGATTGCTACCCCTTTTTTCTTAGCATCCGCAGCACAGCTGGTGAAAGCCTGGGGGAACAACTTACTACAGAGTCTGGGCACGGAATCTCGCCTGAAATGTGTCTCCTGTAGGAAAATGATTTGCGCTTTACATCTCTTTAACTCCTGCCCCAGGATGGTTCTCTTCTCCGGGGTGTTAAGGCCCTTCACATTCAGGGTAACTACCTTTACAGGGGCCATACCTGCAGAAAAGAGATAAGGGGGGGGAGGAGGACCAGAGATCGTCAGGCAGCGGTACCCCTCGCTGCACGTCCGGTCCCACACGCCAAGGGGGAGAGGAGAGTTATGACCAGAGGGGGAAATAGAAAAGGGAGGGAAACAGAAGGAGAGGAAATGGGTATCAGGGATATGGAGGAAAGACAAGAGAACTTAAGAGATGGACAAACAATTGCCGTGGTGGGGGCGGGGACTAGCTAGTAGTCCAACAGAAAACCGGTGCCTTTTAAAGACGCACTAAGTGGGGGAGAAACTCCAAACCACTGGCTGATAAGCCCAGTGCACGGTCTATTCCCGACAGGAGAAGGCCTAGGACTTCTCCAGAGGGGTGCACCAAATGGGGGGGAAGTGGAAGACCAAGCCTAAATAAACATCGGGTAGGGAGTGGCACCAGTATTGTAGCTACTCAGCGAGGCAAGTCGTGACCCTATGTCGCTATCGCCCTGTCAAACAAGATGCAGACAGTCCGAGGCGGCGGGACACCACGCACAGCAGCACAACACAATCTTATTTCAAGAAGGGGGGGGCCCCCCACGGGGCGAGACAAGAACCCAAGCAGACCGATCCGGCCCGCCAGGACGCAGGGGAGACCTCAATCAACAAAAGATAGAACAACAAACTCTGAACACGACAGTGTGGCATCAAGCCAGTATTGTAGCTGCCCAGCGAGGCGCGCCACCGCCCCAAGGCGCCATCACCCCGCCAGGCAGAGCGCGGACAGCCCATCGCAGTCCGGCCCCTCGCACAGCAGCACAATACAACTGTGTATCAAGGAAGAGTTTCCATGAGGGGCAAGACAAGAATCCAAACAGATTGATCCAGCCCGCCAGGAAGCAGCATAGACATCAGTCATCTAGAGGTAGAACAGTTAACTCTGTATATGGCAGTACGGCGTCAAGTCAATATTGTAGCTGCTCAGCGAGGCGTGACACGGCCCCAAGGCATCATCGTCCTGCCAGACAAAGCGCAGGCAGGTCGCGGCGCAATGACACCACGCACAGCAGCACAACACTACCGCGTTGCTGGAAAGGGCCTCCATGAGGGGCGGGACATGGATCCAAACAGATCGGTCCGGCCCGTCATGGAGCAGCACCGGCATTAAACATCAACAGATAAAACATTCAAGTTCTGAACCTAACAATATGGCGTCAAACCAGTGCTGTAGCTCCCCAGCGAGGCACATCGTGGCCTTAAGGTGCTATCGCTCTGTCGGATACAACTTAGACAGGCCGAAGCGGGATGACTCCGCGCTCGGCAGCCCAGCACCCCCGTTTTCCAAGCAGAGGCTCTCATGAAGGGCCGGACAAAGGTCCAATCTGATCGGGCCGGCCTGTCAGGAGGCAGCGTAGACATTAAACATCAACAGTTAGAACAGTAAATTCTGAGCATGGCAGTGTGGCGTCAAGCCAGTATTGTAGCTGCTCGGCGAGGCGCGCCGCGCCACCAAGACGCTATGGCCTGTCAGGCAAAATGCAGACAGTCCAAAGTGAGATGACACCACGCACAGCAGCACAACTCGTTCGATTATCAGAAATGAGCTTCCATGGAGGGCAAGACAGAAGTCCAAGCAGAACCGTCCGGCCCGCCAGGGAGTAACCCAGGCACCAATCAAAAGATAGAACAGAGAAAAAGAAAAAAAAAAATAATTCTTAATATGACAGTATGAAAGCTTATCTTCTGCGGCCTCTCATTCCTCCTCTGTTGCCTCGGGGACCACCTTCTGGGCGCTGCGGCAGCCGGCCATTATACACAGCCAGGTCAGGGACTGTCCAGTCCGGGACATCCACACTTTCCACCTCCAAAAAATGGAATAGGTCCGGTAGTTGGCCGGGCCCCTTGAGGACAAACAGATCTCCTCCCCTGCGCACCAGCAGTTGAAAAGGGTGACCCCATCTGTAGGAAGCACCCCGATTCTGGACAGCCTCCAGTACAGGTTTCAGAAGCTTTCTCATCTGCAGAGTTCTCCGTGAGAGGTCTTGCAAAATGATCACCTGTGCGCCCCTGAATGCAACCGGACCCTTGTCCCATGCGCGGCGCAGGATCTCCTCTTTTATCTTGAAAAAATGGATGCGACAAATAATATCCCGAGGACGATTCGGGTCTTGCGGCCTAGGACCCAGCGCCCGATGAACCCGGTCCATCTCTATGCGATTGGAGTCGGGGAGGTTCAGAAGTTCATTGAAAATAGTAGTAACCGCTTCCAGCAAATCTCGGGGCTCCACTGACTCAGGTACTCCCCGAAGGCGCAGATTATTTCTGCGGCTCCTGTTCTCCGCGTCGTCATGCGCCAGGAAGATATCCGACAGGAGACGTTTGTTGCAGTCCTGTTGCTGTTCTAGATCCGCCACCCGCTGCTCCAGGGCCCTGTGCGAGGCCTCCGCCCCATCCATCCTTGCCGTGACCTCCACGACTGAACCCTGCAATGTAGCTAGCTCTCTCTTGATGGTGCCCTCCATCCTGGATACGTATCCGTCAAAATCACTACGCGTTGGAAGTCCACGCAGGGCCTCAGCGATATTGACTTTCACCGCCTCCGCGATGGACTGGGAGAGCTGAGTAAGCGGCAGTGTGGGATGAGGGTCCCGCGAAAGAGGTGTCTCCAGGCAGCCAGATAGTGGTGGTGGTGGGCTGAAAGCTGCGATCTCATAAAGCCTCTCCTCACGGGCGGCTGAGCCCCTCTGCAGCGGACCAGCAGTCTCCCCACGTCCCGCGGGGGGGCCCCCGGATGTCATCGGCGGCATTGCATCCCACAGGTGGTTCGCGGCGGGGTCACTCTCTAGGGGCAGCGGAGATCCAATGTGGGGGGCCTGAGGGGACCCCGCAAGCGTTTGCCACGGCGACTGTGGGCTCAAGGGGGGGGACGGCGAACCCGACAGGTAGCCGGGCGTAGGCTGCAGGCTACCAGCATGTGGGGAGGTGGGCACCCGTGCATGTGGGGCTGGGATGTCCCGCAAGGGGCCTCTTGGTGGGGAGTCTGGGCTAAGCTGGCCCGGTGATGTGGTCGTCAAGCTGGGCCCAGTGGCCCTCAGAGCAGGGCTTCTGGTACCGTTGGGCGGGGTGGCACCCCCCTCTCCCCCAGGAGAGCAGTCCCCTTCATATGGGGGGGGGGCGTCAGGTTGGGTAAGCTGGCCCCTCGGGCAAGGATGGGGGGGGGGAATTGGGGCGGGTGACCAACCTTGCGCCCGCCGGTTGTTCCGTCCGGCCAGTCCGCTCCGGCATGTACCTCGGCTGACACTGTCAGCATGCGGCCTCCGACGCTGTGGCGCTCCTGGTCCGGGTCACACTGCGGACGCTGCGCTCCTGCTCCCCGCCGCATCTCGATCTCACGCCCACGTGCGCGCTCCTCTCCCGCCATCGCCGCCATCTTCTTTGCAGCCGTCCCGCGAGTCCCGGAGCCTCCTGGCTGGAACAGGGCTGGAATAGTGCCCAGTCTACCTTGTCCGCTCGGTCCCCGCTGCTTCCCCTTCCTGGGCATATGGATCACAGGTGGGTCTCTGCTCTCTAGCCTCCGTTATACAGGTCGTTGGTGCGGAGCTCCGTCTCCAGGCGACTCTATCCGGCCATGTCAAGCCACGCCCCCCGGCTTTGATCCTCTTTAAAGTGGTCCTTCACTCTGAATAAGAGTCTACCTTATATGTTTCCCACACCCTGTACATACAGATTGCTCACATTAAAAATCATCCTACCTGCTTCTACTGCATGTTATGAGCCTTTAAACATCCAAGATGGTGGCTCATGGAACATCAGGCAGACTGCAAATAGGAAGTGCCTTCTGACTGTGCTGCTCTGCATTCTGGGTTTGCCTTTTCCTGACCCCAGCTCTGCTCTGTCTGAGCAAAGCACAGCTATAACCCACCCCCTGTACTTTATCCCACTCTACTCTCCTCAGTAAGTGTGATGCTTCTGAGTCAAGATGGCGACGCCCATAGCCTAAAGTCCTGAACAGAGTTGCAGCCCAGTGGGGGAAAGAATAATAAGTGACTAAAAACTTAAAATATATTCATTTTAGATGCTGGGGAATCGTTTTATAAGGGTTTGGGCTTTTCAATAAATCATGGTGAAGGTCCGGTTTGACTGGTGATGCTGGGCCATCCCATCACTGTTAAAGTAAAGAGCTGTGTTTGCAACAAAAGCTTTAACTCCATGTGTACCGAGGAGCTGTGAATACACAATTGAATGAAAGAAAAATATGAGTTTGCCCTTGCTTCTTCTCTAATCCTCCTACTGAATTGTAGCCCTTGTCTAGTGTCCTAAATTAAGGGTATCTAGAGCACGGCTAGAACAGGCAGAAGGTGATCAGAGACACAAGAAGAAAGATCAGAGGTAAGGAGGGTATTTTATTTAAAAAAAAAAATGACATTACGGAAATACAAATATCTCTCTCGCACCTCAATACATTACCCCCAGAAGGTTCAGCACTGCATTTGCATTTTTACACCATAAGACGCACCAAGGGTTTAGAGGTGGAAAAGAAAAAAAATCTAAACCAAATGGGTTTAACCACCCCATAACAGACGGTATGCAGAATACTCTCCCAGTCACCCCATAACAGGCAGTATGTAGAATGCTCCTGCCAATGACCCCATAACAGGTAGTGTGCAGAATAACCCCCCATCACCCTATAACAGGCAGTGTGCAGAATAACCCCCCCAAATCACCCTATAACAGGCAGTGTGCAGAATAATACCCCAGTCACCCCATAACAGGCCGTGTGCAGAATTACCCCCCCCCCCCCAATCACCCTATAACAGGCAGTGTGCAGAATACTCCCCCCCCCCCACACAAATAACCCTATAACAGCCAGTGTGCAGAATAATACCCCAGTCACCCCGTACAGGCAGTGTGCAGAACCCTATCCAAAACACCCTATAACAGGCAGTTCGCAGAATAATACCCCGAATACCCTATAACATGCAGTGTGCAGTATAATACATAAATCAGCCCGTAACAGGCACTGTGCTGAACCCCCTCCAATCACCCTATAACAGGCAGTGTGCAGAATAAGGGGCTTTGAGCTCTGAAAAATGTAGCATATACTGAATAGCACTTTACATTTGTCTGTATCCTGTGAGGTGAGCCTTTTAACTCATTCCAATAAGAGAAGATTACCTGGGTGCTGGCTGAAATGGAGATTGCTGCTATATACAGGTGGAATGCCTGGCTGTGCAACAGGACTCTTCATGATACAGGCGAGCTATTATCCTTTTATCAGTGTGCAGAATAGTCCCCTCCAAAATAAAAATCACCCTATAACATGCTGTGTGCAGAATAACCCCCCAATTATCCTATAATAGGCAGTGTGCAGAATAAGACAATTCTGCGAGTACTCACCTGTAGAATTGCTTTTACTATGCATGGCATAGCACGCTTCAAGAAGTCCTCATGTATTGGATATTCCGCCACAAGGTGGTGCAGTGTACTGCAGAAGAGTTGTGGCTCCTCCCGGTACCATATAAAAACAGGATCATGGGGCGTGGCTTGACATGGCGGAGTGAGGCTGCTTTGGGAAGGAGCTCCGCAGAAAGCAGAAACCAGGCAAACCGCCGAAATCACACCCGCAAGACAGATGACCAGGCGGGGGAAGCTGCGAGGGTCATCCAAGAGAGGCAGGACGCACACCATCCCTGCCCTATTCCGTGCCATGGATGTCGATTGCCGGGAGCCGGCTGAGAGGATGATGGCGGCGGCGGGAGGAGACGAGCGCGCACGTTGGGCATGGGACCGCGGGGCAGAGGGGAGACGCCGCAGCATGTTCATCGGCCCCCGGCTGGGGACTGGGGACCAGGGAGGATGCGGGGAGGCTGAGAGCCCTCACCCCGGCGTGGAGACCGAGCGGGTGCGGAGTGATGTCGGCTGGGAGGAAAAAGGCGGCGGCGGGAGGAGATGAGCACGCACACTCATCGGCCCCGGCTGGGGACTCACTCGTGCCCCGAGGTGGATGCGAGGAGGCTGGGAGCCCTCACCCCGGCACGAAGACCGAGCGCCAGACGAGCAGAATGATGACGGTGAAGGTGCACAGCGAGGCAGATGGACGGGGGAGAGCACCCGGCGGTCCTCAGGTCAGTCTCGTGCGCCGCCCCCCCCCGCCCTGCCCTCGCATCAGCAGACTGGCTGCTCTGCCCGGCACTGCAACAAGTCGGGAGGAGAGTGCCACTGGGGGAAGGAGGGGTAGTGACATGCCCCACATCAGTATGTCCCCTGCATGAGTCGAAAAGCGGCATTATGAGAAAGCCCACCGAGGGGCTCTCTGACAGCGCGTGCACAGGGGCGGGGTTACACCTCCCCGCAAATAGAGGGGTTGCAGTCAGGCGCCAGCTCCTTGGCGGGCACTCCATCACCTCCAGTGAGCCCACAAATGTTGTGGCAGACGCGCTCTGACCCCCCACCTGTCGATCGTGTTGGTGACCCGACGTTCTTAGGAGACGTTCCTGTCCCGCACAGCCTTTGGGAGGAAGATGTGGCCCCATTGTCACGTGAGCCCCGGGTGGGAGATGAGCTATCGGGCACCCTGCCAGCCATGGGGTCGGTCTCACAGGGAGGGAAGATTGTTGGAGACCCCTTACCTGAGCCCGTCGCAACATTCTGCACACCACGTTGAGTTCCCTCCCTTACAGAGCTCTACATCAGTCCTGCCACTAGACCAGCTGTCCCACTCCATCGCGGAATCGGTTAAGATCAATATCAAGGAGGCCCTGTGAGGGCTCCCAACACGCGGGGACTTTGACCGATATGTGTCCAGGATGGAGGGCACCATCAAGAGAGAGTTGGCAGCACTACAGGGTTCAGTGGCTGAAGTCACGGAAAGAATGAATGGGGTTGAAGCCTCACGAGCCCTTGAGACGTGTGTAGCAGATCTAGAACAGCAGCAAGACTGGAACAAAGGCCTCCTGGCTGACCTATTCCTGGCCCATGACGACGCAGAGAACAGGAGTCGTAGGAATAACTTGCACCTTCGGGGGGTCCCTGAGTCAGTGGAGCCGTGGGACCTAGTGGAGGCAGTTACCTCTATCTTTAAGGAGCTTTTTAATGCGACACAAATCGCATAGAAATGGATCGGGTGCATAGGGCCCTGGGCCCCGGGCCACATCTCAATAGGCCCAGAGACATCATCTGCCGAGTACATTTCTTCAAGATAAAAGAAGACATACTCCACCGTGCATGGGAGAAGGGCTTAGTCAGATACAAAGGTGCACAGGTGATCATCCTCCAGGATTTATCGCGGAGGACATTACAGATGAGAAAGCTTTTGAAACCGCTGCTGGATACTATCCAGAGGCAGGGAGCATCCTACAGGTGGGGCCACCCGTTTCAGCTGCTGGTGCGTAGGGGAGAAAATTTGTTTGCCCTCAAAACGCCTAGCCAGTTACCTGACCTGTTTCACCTTCTGGAACGTAGACGTTCCGGATTGGACGGTCCCTGACTTGGCCATATACAGCAGACAGCTCCCATAGCGCCCAGGAGGAGATCCCAGAAGGGACAGAAGAGGGGTGGGGGCCGTAGAAGGTGAAAACGTGTAGCGCTGGCCCCCGCGTGGCGCCCCCTGCTGCTCGCGGCCTAATCTCGAAGTACCAATCAGCACTGTGCTTGTCGTCAGGTGGTGGGGGCACCGCAGGGGAATCGGGTGGCGGCCGGGGCGGGGGGCCGGACGACTGGTGGTTTTGGCCGCGCCCCCCGCCCCGGCTGCCGGCCCGGTTGCTGGTCCCGGACTCGGGGGCCCCCCCTGCTTTGTTTGCTGATTGTTGTTATTGATGTTCATATTTTTTGGAATGTTGTAGCTAAGTGTTTACAGAGTTGACTAAACTGGTCTGGTGTGCGATTGGGTGTGTGCCCCCCTTGGGTCTTCCATTTGGGTGGCTGTCGGATTGTGCTGTCAAGCGAGGTAACAACCCATTTTGATCCTCTTTCTCCTCGTGCAGCGGAGCTCTGCCGCTTGCGAGTTCACGACCAGGATATGCCTTGCTGAGTAGCTACAATCAATGTGCGGCTCCTAACCCCCAACCACGGGCCTAGTCTTCCAACCCCCCCCCCCCCCCCACATTTGGTGCACCCCTCTGGGGAAGCCCTTCGGCCTTCTCCAGATGGGACTAGACCTTGCACGGGGCTCACAAGCCTGGGGATAGGGGACCCCCTGTGGTGTCCCCTCCACTAAGTGCATATCGAAAAGGCACCTTTTCCGGACTCTGCTTTTAGGCGACTGACAGGCGGGCTACTGGTTAGTCCTTAGTTTTTCCCCCTGTTATTGGTGTTCTATTCTCCAGGTCCCAACTTACCTTGCACCGCTCCTCGGAGCCCCCCGTTTCCCCCCCCAATTTTTGCCCCCCTTGCTGACCCCCACCCATCCCGCTTTCCCCCCCTCTGGCGTGTGGGACTGGTCGCAGGACAGATAGTGCCGCTACCCGACCTGACGGACTCTGCCCCCCTACCGTCTGCCCCTGCCAACATGGCCCCAACTAAATTAGTCACCTTGAATGTGAAGGGGCTCAATACCCCAGAAAAGAGAACTATCCTGGGTCAGGAGTTAAAAAGATGTAAAGCGAAAATCATATTTTTGCAGGAGACACACTTTAAGAGAGATGTTGCCCCTAAACTCTCTAGCAAGCAGTTCCCCCACGTGTTCACCAGCTGTGCAGCGGACTCCAAAAAAAAGGGGTTAGCGATCATGATTGCCAGAGACATACCAAACTATTAAAATTACCCAGGGAGATCCTTTACCAATAATGCGGTGCACTGCCCATCACTTATTCAGGGGCGCCCATGAACCTGACTACCAATATACATAAACATACAGAAAAACAATTGGTTCCTGTAGGGCTGGCACTCTAACAAAAAACTATCACAGCGTGAATTGCCATAAACACATATTTAATTGATTCCAACGGCACTAATACAATTATCCCAATATTCCCTAAGAAAGTTAAAAAGCTAACTAGCATAAATAAACATGGGGGCCCCCCATTCAACCACACTCCCCAAGTGCTCACACATCCCTCACACACACACATACTTGGCTGGCCAGCCAAAAACCCAGAAGGGGAGGAGGGAAAGCCAAATTAATCAATGAAGGCAGTCACTATTTTGACATTAGAGCATAGGAATAAAGTGCAAATGCTTCATGTGCAATTGGTTCAAAAGCAGCTCTTATCCTGAATAGCAGCAATCAATAGGCCTTCATGGCAGAAGTGTCCAAAGGCTGTAATAATGCAGAGCTCCAGAAAGTACTTGAATTCAGACAATTAGCATATGCTTAGATATTTGCATTGTGACTGAAATGGCGGGAGACGCACAGGTCAGGCCAGTGTTCATATGGCCGTTGCACCTGGCACCACTCGACCGCCTATACTACCTTCTCCTTCAGCCGCGGCTTCAAGTGTCATCGTGCGCCGCACATCGCAATGGTGGCTGTTCCCGCACCGGTATGTCAAGCGGCCAGCGTGTGTGGGGAGGGGGAGCCGGGGGGCATGGTGGAGCCGTCTGTCCGCCGATGTACGTTTCGCCCCGCCTACTGGGGCAATCACACTCTGCTATTTATTCCCTTCGCCACGCCTTCTTCAAACTGGGCTCAGCTGTTCAACAATTAACTGTTTAATGCCGGTCACTTGTGGCTCGGCCTTTTCAGCATACCTCCGTCGCCAAATTACACCTGCGGGCCTGGGATTTCAAGCAGATTTTTACATTTCATTTGACAGGGGCAACCATGTTTTAAAAGGAGAACATCATGCGAGCGTTTTGCTGTGGGCATTAAAGTGGACCAACACCCAGGATTTTGACTATCCTGGGTCTTGGTCCACTTCGGTGGGGCACCCCCGATCGGGGTGCCCCGCTGTGTGAAACCCCCCGAAAAACTCACCTCTCCCCGCTCCCAGCGCCGACGTACAAGGGGAGAACTGGAACGTCTAAGCGGCGGCGGCCGCCGCCGCCTCCCTCGCGTCACTTTTGACGCGCGCGCGCCCGCGCCGGCCATTCGCAGACGGCCGGCGCGGAGGCGCGCACGCCTACAGGGGCGCGAGGGAGGCGGCGGCGGCCGGCCGCCGCCGAAGATAAGGTAGGTGAGTTGGGGTGTTTGGGGGGGGGTTTCACCCCGCGGGACATCCCGATCTCGGATGTCCCGCGGGGTGGGGGGTGATCGGCCCGGGAATCTTATAGATTCCCGGGCCGATCACCCCAGGGTGTTGGTCCACTTTAAGCATCCATTCAGAGACAGTTTTCCATCTTCACATCACACTCGGATGCATACTATTTTTTCTTTTTTCTTTTGCAGGCTATTTTCTTTACTATCTTTTGGACAAATTCATCCTCACAGGCGGTGCACCTGGCACCTCTTGAGAGATGTAACGATGGACGGGGAAAGGGAAATGTATGACACAACAAAAAATGTAGCAAGGAATCATATATATGTATACACATACACACACACATAGGGGGCAAGGAACCATGCTGGGGCTACCAGGGAACATCATATACTAATGCAGTAATATTTTGCATGCCAGCAGGCCAGGAGAGGGAAAGGTGGGAGAGAAAAGGGAGGGAAGGCAGGTGGAGGAGAATGGGGGAAAGAGGAAAAGGGAAGAGGGAGAGGGGCACAATTACACAAATTCATGCGTACTACACACCACATTGCGTTCGTTACATACAAGTCCGTGACTGCGGCTATATATCAAAGCTCACCCTTATCATACTGATTCATGCATGTGCCCCTTTCCCCACATATCCAATCCTATCCCTTACTCCATCCCAACCTATTGAGGCCTAATGCGGTCCAGCACCGCTACTTCTTCCCTCCCATCCCTTCACACCCAATTGTTTAAGGAATAAAAGATCCCATCCTCACCAAAAAACTTTTATTAATTACGTACTGCCTCCCTAATTCATTAACATGAAAAAACAAATCCTATACAGGAATATATATATCTCTCTCTCTTAGCCTCCCACTCTCAACCATGGGCTAGTCCACCCACTATTCATCCAAACTATAATCTACAGAAAGGCACTAAGGCCCGCATCTGTATTGAGGCCAGCAGGTATCATGGTTCCCAATTCAAATATAAGCCGCGCTTCTTGTTGTCTCAATCTTTGATCCCGGAAGCCCCGCCTCCCATCAGTACGGAGTTTAAAGATACCACATATATCTGTGCCCCCCGGATCACTCTTGTGGCACCGTGCTTTTCTCATTAGCATCTTTAATATCACGAATATGTTCATTTATTCTTACTCTCAATTCACTTTTCGTTTTGCCTACATATTTCTTCCCACACGGGCACATAAGTAAATATACAACTAAGGTGGATGCACAGTTTATAAAGCCTTTAATTGCTCTTGATGTTCTATCCCTCAAACCCGTATATACAGAAGTTTTTTGTATGTATTTACATGCTCCACAATGCCCACACTTAAAGCACCCGTTGGGTCTAGTCCCGGCACTACCTCCTCGTATAGTTCCTGATCCTAAATCACTGTGGACCAATTGGTCCCGCAGGTTAGCAGCCCGCTTTGCAGTGAGGAGTGGTCTGGGCCCAACACATTTAGCTATTGTGGGATCTAGCTGTAAAATATGCCAGTGGGAGTCTAGGATGTGCTTAAACCTGTCCCAGTGGGCTCCAAATTGAGTAATGAGCCGCACTGGTTGTCCATAATCCTTTACATTTAAATTCTTGTCATTCGTTTTTTTCCAACTTCTAACTTTACCTTCAAGTAAGTCATCACGGTATACCTCTCTAGCCTTTTTACTACATGTTCGCAATAGTTTGAGGATAGCCTCGTTCCCTGAATCTCAACATAAGGTTTCGTGCTTCACGTTGATAGTCCGAATCAGAGAAACAGTTCCTTCGAATGCGCAGGAACTGTCCCAGAGGGATGCTGGAAAAATGAAGCAGTGTATCGCCTGCTGTAGGCTTACGAAAAGTCATCGTAGTTAGGTTTCCATCTTGTTTGCTAATGAGTAAATCCAAGAATTCTATTCTACATGGATCACATTTGAAGGTTAGCCGAATATTATGATCATTTCGATTTAGAAGGCCAACGAATTCTTCAAATTCATGTGCTGTCCCCTTCCAGGCCACCAAAATATCATCTATGTATCGCAGCCAGAGGGCGACCCGTGCTCCAAAGTCTGCCCGACCAAACACCTCCAAGCTCTCCCACCACCCGAGATGCAGGCAGGCATAGGAAGGAGCACAGGCCGCCCCCATGACTGTCCCTCGAATCTGACGGTAAAACGTTTGGTTAAAACGAAAGTAATTATTCAATAATACAAACTCTAAGAGCTCCACTACAAATTCATTATACGGGGCATCCCCAGGTCCTAGTTCCTCTAGGGTCTGTCCCACCCCCTTGAGGCCCACTGCGTGGGGAATGGAGGTATATAAACTTTCTACATCAATGCTGGCGAGTAACCAATTGTCATTTATCTGGACCCGCCTACGTTTACGTAATAGGTCATTACTGTCCAACACAAATAACGGTAAGATTCTCACTAATGGTTTTAAATTCTCATCAACAAATCTAGCTATTATTTCCAAAGGGCCTCCATTCCCAGACACAATGGGGCCTTCCTGGCGGCGCGGACAGACTCTTGTGCACCTTTGGGATTGTGTATAGCACCGGAATATTGTACTCACTAACCCTCAGGTAGTTCAAAAACCTAGGTGCTACTAATCCTTCTTCTCTGGCCCAATCTAGTTTGTCATTCAATTTAGCCACCACCTTTGGGAATGGATTCTCACGAATTTTGCAGTAAGTGTTTGCGTCGGCTAGCTGAGCCTCTATTTCCCCAATGTAGTACTCCTCTTTGAGGAGCACTACATTGCCCCCCTTGTCACTGGGTCATATAATTAGTCTGGGTGCTTGTTCTAGCTCCTTAACTGCTTTTCTTTCTTCCCAGGTAAGGTTATTTCCATCCCCTGGGGACACCCAATCTCCTTTTCCCAGATCCCGCTGCACTAGTTGCAAGAACAAAGACAAATATTTGTTCGAATTCAATGGTGGAAACTTCTTTGACCGTTCCCTTAAATGCTCTAATTTCGGCAACAAGTCAGGGATTTCATTTTCCCATTCCCCCTTTGTTCATTTGAATTGCCATGAGCATAAGCAGGGAGGAATTCAGTCATAATGGATTTCTCCCTGTGAAGTGTTCTAAAGGGAGGCTGGCTGCTTCCCAGGTGAGTAGCTCTCAGTTATTTGTCTGCATTGCATGTCCCAACTTTGGGGACTCAGAATTAAGAGTAGGGACCACACTAAACACAGAGTGCCTTGCCGGGGCAGTGTGGCTTCCACATGTATCTGCAGATATATGCAACCAAATCTCTGTCTTTCCACATAGCTAGACATGTTTGTTGCTTGATATTTAGTTGATGAGAGGGTTAAACTGGGCGGTAAATTAGTTCCCAGGCCCTGAATAATAATAATAATTTTGTATAAATAATAGTGATTGGGCTGCTCCCACCCCCTTTGTTCATTTGAATTGCCATGAGCATAAGCAGGGAGGAATTCAGTCAAAATGGATTTCTCCCTGTGAAGTGTTCTAAAGGGAGGCTGGCTGCTTCCCAGGTGAGTAGCTCTCAGTTATTTGTCTGCATTGCATGTCCCAACTTTGGGGACTCAGAATTAAGAGTAGGGACCACACTAAACACAGATTGCCTTGCTGGGGCAGTGTGGCTTCCACATGTATCTGCAGATATATGCAACCAAATCTCTGTCTTTCCACATAGCTAGACATGTTTGTTGCTTGATATTTAGTTGATGAGAGGGTTAAACTGGGCGGTAAATTAGTTCCCAGGCCCTGAATAATAATAATAATTTTGTATAAATAATAGTGATTGAGCTGCTCCCACCCCCTTTGTTCAAGATGGAAAGCTAACTACGATGACTTTTCGTAAGCCTACAGCAGGCAATACACTGCTTCATTTTTCCAGCCATCACCCTGGTCCTCTTAAAAGGGGCATCCCTCTGGGACAGTTCCTGCGCATTCGAAGGAACTGTTCCTCTGATTCGGACTATCAACGTGAAGCACGAAACCTTATGTTGAGATTCAGGGAATGAGGCTATCCTCAAACTATTGCGAACATGTAGTAAAAAGGCTAGAGAGGTATACCGTGATGACTTACTTGAAGGTAAAGTTAGAAGTTGGAAAAAAACGAATGACAAGAATTTAAATGTAAAGGATTATGGACAACCAGTGCGGCACATTACTCAATTTGGAGCCCACTGGGACAGGTTTAAGCACATCCTAGACTCCCACTGGCATATTTTACAGCTAGATCCCACAATAGCTAAATGTGTTGGGCTCAGACCACTCCTCACTGCAAAGCGGCTGCTAACCATGAATCAGTACGATAAGGGTGAGCTTTGATATATAGCCGCAGTCACGGACTTGTATGTAAAGAACGCAATGTGGTGTGTAGTACGCATGAATTTGTGTAATTGTGCCCCTCTCCCTCTTCCTCTTTCCCCCATTCTCCTCCACCTGCCTTCCCTCCCTTTCTCTCCCACCTTCCCCTCTCCTGGCCTGCTGGCATGCAAAATATTACTGCATTAGTATATGATGTTCCCTGGTAGCCCCAGCATGGTTCCTTGCCCCCTATGTGTGTGTGTATGTGTATACATATCAAAAAATATTAATAAAAACACAGAGCACACAATAACACAGAAATTCCGATTTTCCCTTAGTGGAACACAAATAAATGGGTCAAAAAAGTCCAAAACATAAAAAAATAGCAGGTATCCCACGGTGCATGCACTTCACATGAAAATGTGCAAAAACCTCCACCAAATGTGCAAACTCTTACCGACTCCACAGCAAAACAAAGCCTTCAAATATTAATACTCAGCGTTGCTACCCACTGTAAACTTCAATGTGGGTAGAGCTCAAACGATGCTGCAACTTTAAATGATTACTCCAATTCATATGTGTAAAGACACCACTTCAAAAGGACCACATTCTCAGTAGTACTCCCAGATGTTAGCAATTCATTTCATGGATGTAAGAAAAGGAAGAGAAATATAGTGTAGTACTGCTAAAAAATTTTCTCCTTTATTATATACTCAAGAGATACACTCACATGGTAAAAAAGTATAAAAAGACATTGAACATGATAGCGGTCTCACCGGCGCCGGAATCAGACAGTCTCTCAGTATGTTCCAAATGTCTGGCAAAATAATCCCAAAGGATAAATGCAGCTAGTAAAAAGTAATCCTGGATCCACCGCTCGCCACCGCCGACGCGTTTCGTTGCCGTGAGGCAACTTTAACTAGGCTGGTGGCGCGGCAGAGCGGTGGGGAATAAGTACAGAAGATGTCCAGTCACGTGATCAAGGTCCTATTTCCATGTAATCTAATACAGCCAAATCACATACAATAATAACGGCCAAAAGGAACAGCAAGACATAGTCTAAAAGAGCCTAAAAGGATGTCAGAAAAAAGGAGGATTAAATCTCTTATCGTCCTCACCATAACATCAAATAAAGACAGTTCCGTCAGCTGGACACAAGATGTTACTCAAGGACTCAAGGAGTAACATCTTGTGTCCAGCTGACGGAACTGTCTTTATTTGATGTTATGGTGAGGACGATAAGAGATTTAATCCTCCTTTTTTCTGACATCCTTTTAGGCTCTTTTAGACTATGTCTTGCTGTTCCTTTTGGCCGTTATTATTGTATGTGATTTGGCTGTATTAGATTACATGGAAATAGGACCTTGATCACGTGACTGGACATCTTCTGTACTTATTCCCCACCGCTCTGCCGCGCCACCAGCCTAGTTAAAGTTGCCTCACGGCAACGAAACGCGTCGGCGGTGGCGAGCGGTGGATCCAGGATTACTTTTTACTAGCTGCATTTATCCTTTGGGATTATTTTGCCAGACATTTGGAACATACTGAGAGACTGTCTGATTCCGGCGCCGGTGAGACCGCTATCATGTTCAATGTCTTTTTATACTTTTTTACCATGTGAGTGTATCTCTTGAGTATATAATAAAGGAGAAAATTTTTTAGCAGTACTACACTATATTTCTCTTCCTTTTCTTACATCCATGAAATGAATTGCTAACATCTGGGAGTACTACTGAGAATGTGGTCCTTTTGAAGTGGTGTCTTTACACATATGAATTGGAGTAATCATTTAAAGTTGCAGCATCGTTTGAGCTCTACCCACATTGAAGTTTACAGTGGGTAGCAACGCTGAGTATTAATATTTGAAGGCTTTGTTTTGCTGTGGAGTCGGTAAGAGTTTGCACATTTGGTGGAGGTTTTTGCACATTTTCATGTGAAGTGCATGCACCGTGGGATACCTGCTATTTTTTTATGTTTTGGACTTTTTTGACCCATTTATTTGTGTTCCACTAAGGGAAAATCGGAATTTCTGTGTTATTGTGTGCTCTGTGTTTTTATTAATATTTTTTGATAATTTTTGGGTCTTTTTTGAGATAAGGACTTACACACGTTGAGCACTTTACGTTTTGTTGTTTTCTATTGTAATTATTTTAGCGCGGTTCTAGGTCGTTGATTCCTTTCACTGACATCATTTCTATGTGTATACATATATATGATTCCTTGCTACATTTTTTGTTGTGTCATACATTTCCCTTTCCCCGTCCATTGTTACATCTCTCAAGAGGTGCCAGGTGCACCACCTGTGAGGATGAATTTGTCCAAAAGATAGTAAAGAAAATAGCCTGCAAAAGAAAAAATGGGATGCATCTGAGTGTGATGTGAAGATGGAAAACTGTCAGCCTCTGAATGGATGCTTAATGCCCACAACAAAACGCTCGCATGATGTTCTCCTTTTAAACATGGTTGCCCCTGTCAAATGAAATGTAAAAATCTGCTTGAAATCCCAGGCCCGCAGGTGTAATTTGGCGACGGAGGTATGCTGAAAAGGCCGAGCCACAAGTGACCGGCATGAAACAGTTAATTGTTGAACAGCTGAGCCCGGTTTGAAGAAGGCGTGGCGAAGGGAATAAATAGCAGAGTGTGATTGGCCCGCGTCACCCTGACGAAGCCCCAGTAGGCGGGGCGAAACGTACGTCGGCGGACGGCTCCACCACGACCCCCGGCTCCCCCTCCCCACACACGCTGGCCGCTTGACATACCGGTGCGGGAACAGCCACCATTGCGATGCGTGGCGCGCGATGACACTTGAAGCCGCGGCCGAAGGAGAAGGTAGTATAGGCGGTCGAGTGGTGCCAGGTGCAACGGCCATATGAACACTGGCCTGACCTGTGCGTCTCCCGCCATTTCAGTCACAATGCAAATATCTAAGCATATGCTAATTGTCTGAATTCAAGTACTTTCTGGAGCTCTGCATTAATACAGCCTTTGGACACTTCTGCCATGAAGGCCTATTGATTGCTGCTATTCAGGATAAGAGCCGCTTTTGAACCAATTGCACATCAAGCATTTGCACTTTATTCCTATGCTCTAATGTCAAAATAGTGACTGCCTTCATTGATTAATTTGGCTTTCCCTCCTCCCCTTCTGGGCTTTTGGCTGGCCAGCCAAGTGTGTGTGTGGGATGTGTGAGCACTTGGGGAGTGTGGTTGAATGGGGGGCCCCCGTGTTTATTTATGCTAGTTAGCTTTTTAACTTTCATAGGAAATATTGGGATATTTGTATTAGTGCCGTTGGAATCAATTAAATATGTGTTTATGGCAATTCACGCTGTGATAGCTTTTTGTTAGAGTGCCAGCCCTACAGGAACCAATTGTTTTTCTGTATGTTTATGTATATTGCCAGAGACATACCCTTCATCTTAGGGGAGGTCTGGAAGGATGAATCGGGAAGGGTGATTTTGGTCAAAGGGCTGATCAATCAAAAAATGTACACGTTGGCTTCCATATATGCACCCGATCAAGGACAAATTCAATTTCTGAAACACACACTAGATAAGGTAGAAAGGTTTATGGAAGGGGGAAGTCATATTGGGAGGAGATTTCAACTTGACCATGGAGCCCTTCCTAGACTCATCAGTGGGCAGGTCCGCGATCTCCCATTTGGCTCGGAGATCCCTGAGGAAGAGACTGCATGGCTTGCAGCTGGTAGACGCGTGGCGGGTCAGAAACCCCGGGGCGCGGGATTACTCCTTTTACTCTAATACTCATGGGACGTACTCCAGACTGGATTACATTTGGGTCTTGCACAGGTTACTGAGTCTGGCCTCTGGAGACGGGATTTACCCGACCTCCTTTTCGGACCATGCTCCGGTATTCCTCGACCTAGACCTCGTAGACAGACCCCCGCCCGCCGCAATGTGGAGACTGAACGAGTCGCTCCTCCAAGATGCGGTAGTAGCACAGGACATAAGGGAGGGTCTGGAGACCTACTTTAGAGTCAACGACAACGGAGAGGTCTCGCCTTTAACACTATGGGAGGCACACAAAAGTGTGATAAGGGGTTTACTGATTAGCCACGGAGCGAGGCTCAAGAGGGAGAGACTAGCCCAAATAACAAAGCTCACAGAATAGGTTATGCGCCTGGTGCTGTCCCATAAGCAGGCTGATGTAGCGAAAGTCCTTGGGGAACTGACCCAAACAATCTCATTATTGGGCCCACGCATGGTTAAGGCATGGAACTCAATCACAGACTCAGAAGCGCCAGGCACATTCTCAAACAGAGATCTTGAGGCTCACATTTCTGTCTTGCATAAGCCGGGTAAAGACCCACTGTCTTGTAAAAGCTATCGCCCCATCTCCCTTCTCAATGCAGACCTGAAGCTCTACGCTAAAATCCTTGCCAATAGACTGGCCCCGGTGGTGGCCCAGGTGGTCCCTTTGGACCAAACGGGTTTCATGCTGGGAAGGGAGGCCAGGGATAATGTGGTACGGGCAATTAGTGCAATATACACTGCACAGAACTCTGACATACCGATGATGCTCTTATCGACAGACGCAGAGAAGGCCTTCGATAGGGTGAGTTGGCCTTTCCTAAAAGAGACCCTTAGACATGTGGGACTGGGGGACAATATGAGGAAGCTTATTGAAGCCCTTTACACGATACCCTGCGCTAGGGTTAAAGTAAATGGCCACCTCTCCACCCCGCTACCAATCCGTAATGGAACCCGCCAGGGCTGTCCCCTGTCGCCCCTGATGTTTGCCCTGACCCTGGAACTATTCCTGTGTAGAATTAGGGAGAACATTGACATAGGGGGATTAAGATGCAGAGGAGACATCCATAAGGTCGTCGCTTACGCGGATGACCTCTTGTTCTTTGTTACAAACCCCACGATCACTGTGCCGGTACTGATGAAAGAGTTTGAAATTTATGGAAGACTATCCTTTTTTAAAATCAACCTTGAGAAATCCGGAGCACTAAACATATCGCTCTCGGGGGATGTGGCCAGGAATGTTCAACAGACATTTTCCTTTAAATGGGCTAAGAGTTCGATAGCATACCTCGGCACGCAGTTGCCGAACCAGTTGTCGAAGATTCTGGCATTTAATTTCCTGCCCTTGTCCCAGAGAATCAAAACTGATCTAGATAGATGGGACTCCTCTACCTTTTCTTGGATGGGCAGGGTGAATATAATTAAAATGTCTGTTCTGCCAAAATTGCTGTTCCTATTCCAAGCACTACCGGTTTTCATCTCTACATGTTTATTTAGGGATTTAGATAAAACTCTCATGGGCTTTGTTTGGCAAAAAAGGAGGGCAAGGCTTAGGCGGCAGGTACTGTGTAAGCCCAAGCATTTAGGGGGCATGGCGATGCCGGATGTCCAACTATATTGGGAGGCTTCCCATTTACAGAGAGTATGCGAATGGCACACATGCAAGGGAACAAAGAGGTGGGTCCAACTGGAGCACGCTCTTGCACAGGCCCCACTAGATACATCTGCCTGGAACAGGGAGACCCATATGCCGGAGGTGAGATCCCACCCAACAATTGCGGCCACACTGGGAGTCTTACGGGGCTACAGGAAGCGATCGGATGTGTCCCCCTGGCCCTCCCCCATGATCGCGTTAATAGATAACCCGCTGCTCCTGGCGAACTGCTCTAGGAGGGAGTGGGGGAAGGTGGGCCAGCTAAGAGGGAGCAATTTGATAACAGAGAGGGGGTGGACCTCCTTGGGCGACCTAAGAGTTAAGCTAGAGAATGGGGACTTAGACCCATGGACTCTCTTAAGATTTCAATCAGTACTGTCCAGGATAGGCTTTTGAAAGGAGAACATCAGGGGTTATACAGAATTTGAAAAACTGTTTGGAGGGACAACCACGCCCGCATCTGATCTCCAATCTGTACTCTCTCCTCATAAATGAGTGAGAGCCCCCCCCCCTACATTCTGGGGAGAATGGGAGTCTGATTTGGGTAGAACGATAGGCGAAAAGGAGAGGATCAAAATAGCGACCTTGTCACACAAGTCCTCGGTGGCCACGAGGACTCAAGAGGTCAATTACAAGTTGTTGACATGCTGGTATTACACTCCGGATAGACTGGGTAAGATGCTAGGCACAGTAGACACGAGTTGCTGGAGATGTGGGGAGAGGCGGGGGACTCTGTTCCACATATTCTGGACGTGTCCCAGGATCCAGGAATACTGGGGGGCAGTCCTGCACACTATGAAGCAGCTTACAGGGGCGCGACTGCAGGATGACCCGGCCCAGATCTTGCTCCACTCTACGAGGGTCCCGACAGGAAAATCCCCAAAAAATCCAAAAAACAATCCCTAGATTCTGGAAACAGAAGAAGGCCCCCTCCATAAGGGATTGGGCGAGGGAGGTCATAAATGTCAGGGAAATGGAGGACTTGACACTGGCTTTGCATGACAGGGATGAGCAATACAGAACTGCCTGGCTGCCCGGGCTGATTTATGAGGAATTGGCGGACTTCAGGAGTCTGTTTAAGCAGTAGGCTCTGGGGTGTGTCCACGACGCTGCCCTGTATCACCCCACGCGGGTGGGAAGGGACCTGGGTTACCTTGAGGGATGTTGAGCACGGGCGGACAGGGATGAATACCCAGCATGAACCCACATCCCACACGCCATACTCATCACTCCCTTCCTCTCCCTTTGCCCCTTCCTTTTCTTTCCTCACCCAAGCCCCTTATGTTCCTCCCCACACTTCCTTGGAGGGTCGTATGGCTACACCTAGCATTGGGGTAACATCACCCCCCTTTGGAAAGTAGTATGGTGAAACGTATTGACTTGACCGGAATGGGAATCCACATGCCTTGGGAGGCTTAGACCTAGGCGGCTCTTGCCACGTGGAATTCAGGTTCCGACTTAGAGGGGAATTTAACCCCCTATGAAACAGCGGCAGCCGAGAATCTTTCACCATGTATTGTGTCTTGGCAGATGGCGCGGCACAG
Organism: Gastrophryne carolinensis; assembly: GCA_027917425.1. NCBI lineage: Eukaryota > Metazoa > Chordata > Amphibia > Anura > Microhylidae > Gastrophryne > Gastrophryne carolinensis. The sequence continues at coordinate 241,228,824 of CM051235.1, read as the reverse complement.
ATGTAAACTGACACTTGCCTTGAATTGGTATTCCTATGTGCTTTCCCCTTCCTCCTCTTATGTAATGTATTGTATGTTCCAATGTTTGTATGTCTAAAACTGCAAAACCTTTAAATAAAGAATATCAGAAAAAAAAAAAAACAGGATCACCAATAGCATTCTCCAGCGTTGACAAGCAGTTATACAAGAAGCCGGGAGATAATAAAGGTAAAAAAGGTAACAAACCCCAACTAACTTGGAACAATCACCATAAAGAGGCAACCAAGAACAACGATAACAAGGGTGGGGTGAAGCAGGCCGTGCCATGCATTGTAAAAGCAATTCTACAGGTGAGTACTCACAGAATTGTCTTTTTCCTATTGCATGGCACGGCCTGCAAGAAGTCCTAACGTATGAGATGTCCAACAGCAGTGTCTGTAAGGTAGGGTGGGATCCCCAAAAAAGTAGCAGCAGGCAGTTCAAACCACCACCACCTGAAGTACTTTGCGACCAAAGGCAGCATCAGCTGAGGTCTTAACATCAACCTTGTAAAACTTGGAAAAGGTATGAACAGAAGACCAAGTCGCCGCCTTAAAAACTTGTTCAACAGAAGCTTGGTGCTGAAAAGCCCAAGAAGCACCAATAGCACGAGTGGAATGAGCTGTAACCCTAAAAGGAGGAACCTTCCCTCTAGCAGAATAGGCCTGCTCCACCGCCTGACGGATCCACTTGTTGATAGTGGATTTAGCCGGAGGTAAACCCTTCCTAGGTCCAGCAGGAAGAACAAAAAGAGCATCAGATTTCCTGAAAGACTCAGTAGCAACTAAATAAAACTTCAGAGCCCTGACAACATCCAGAGAATGAAGGGTTCGCTCCTTGGAATTAGCAGGGTTAGGACACAAAGAAGGCAAAACAATGTCCTGATTGAGATGAAAAGCAGACGCAACCTTAGGCAAGAATCCGGCTTAAGCCGAAACACCACCTTTTCCTGATGCCGCTCAAAATAAGGAGGTTGATGGAAAGCGCCGCCAGCTCAGAAACACGCCTGACAGAAGTAATAGCCACCAAAAAGGCCACCTTAAGAGTCAAAAATGGGCAACGCAGCCCAACGCACGCAGGCTCAAAGGGGGGACCCTGCAGAGCAGACAAACCCAGATTCAAGTCCCAAACCGGTAGCATAGGCTTACATGGCGTACGCACATGAGTAACTCCCTGGAAAAAAAGTCTTAACCAACCGGTGATTGGCAAAGGATCTTTGGGAAAAATTTGCCAGAGCTGACACCTGTCCCTTGAGGGTACTAAGTTAAAGGCCCGAATCCAAACCATGTTGCTAAAAAAAAAAACAGAATACTGGGGATAGAAAACACCCGACAAGGAAGAGACTTGGACTCACACCAGGCAATGTAAGCATGCCAGACCCTGTAGTAGATAAAGGACGAGGACTTCTTCCTAGCCCGAATCATAGTATTGTTACGTTCAAGTCACTAACCAGACTTGATCTGGCTTCTGTTGTCCGATTCCCAATTACTATATTCTAAGAGAAATCAATACACGCGACAAGGTGTGTAGCAAAACCTCAGAGAAACACACACTGAGCAGGGGGCGCTTCTGACCCCTGTTTTATTGAAAACTTTCATAGTTAGAGCATGCGCAGAACAGACAATTACCTAAGTTAAAAATAATGAGAACAGAATATTTATGACCATGTACAAGGTTGAGTTCAGGGAGTATTTTATAGTTTTCTCAGTTCCCAGAGCCCCCCATGCGAAGCAGCACATTCCTTAGATAAGGAATAAGGGATAAGCAGAAGCCTTGCAAAAGCAATTACAGAAAAGTCCAGCGTTAAAGCGTTACTCTAACATACAGAAAATAAACCATAGTCTTTCAGAACTATGTTTCTTAAATCTGGATCTTCTCATTTCCCCCCTTTGACATCTCCATCTGTCTTTCTTTTGACTGTGTCCACTTCGGAAGGTTTATAGCCAGTTCAGTCACTCAGGTACTATCCCAGGCCGGCGAGTTGCCTAGGGGAACACAGGTCTTCTCCAACTGGTTCCATCCCCCAAGTTCTTGAACAGCATCCTTCCAAAGAAGAGTCTCGAATTTTGACAGATGATATGTCAATTCTAAAGGAAAGAAACATAGTTACTCATTTAGAAAGCGCATTATCTGCAATCAAGATACGTTTATGTGTTACTTTAGGTGTCTTGATCCTGGCTACAAGGCAAAGAGCTAGTTTTACTAGAACATAAATCATTATGCCCAGAAGGCACAATGCCAAAATATTAATCAAGATATTCTTGATCCATTGTAGTGGACCACTCCAGTTTCCCCAATCTCCAAAAGGAGACCAGTCTTTTGCAAATGTCCTGATTTTACTCTGTATCTTTTGAACTTCTTCTCTATGACCTATTATTACTTCATAATAATCAGGTATCTCTAATGAGGTATTATGTATCCAAGTACAGCACTCGTAATCCTCTGTCATTTCACAAAGTTATTTAACAAACTCTCTTTACAAGTAGATGCTCCTATATGGGTGTGGTTTTTATTTCCTAATAAGAAGCACCAATCTGGTCTATATGCTCTTCCCGTTAAATGGTAATTTATCTCATTAGCAGAACTATTGACTCTCTCATACTGTAATTGAATAGGGATGGCTATGAGGGGTACCCGGGAAGACGAAGGATGTAACTTACTACATATGCAGCATTTGTCAAAACCAGTTTGTCTAGCAAAAGAGTATTTATACTTTAGCAAAAGTAACTTTTGATGATGAGTGCCTATCTCCCTTCTATTTCTTATAGGTGCAGGGGATGAAATATTGAGGCAGAAAGCCATTATCATTGTTAAGAGGAAATATTTAATTTTCCCTCTGGACCTGTAACCTTTTTACAATGACTTGCGTGTATCCAACTGGATTTTCCTTCAAGTTTCACTGAAGTAGGCGTTGTCAAAAGAACTTGAAAGGGTCCTTCAAACCTTGATTCCAAAGATTTTCTAGAATGTTTCTTTACATAGACAAAGTCTCCTGGTTGGAGATTATGAGTTCCTGTTATCTGGTCGGGGTCTGGAAGAGAATCAAAAACACTTTTGTGCAGTTTAGTGAGATGTTTCTGCAACTGTATCACATAATCAGTCAATTCATCACATTTTAGGGCAAGATGTTGTGGAAAGTACAGCCCAGTTCTGGGAGCACTTCCAAACAAAATTCCATAAGGTGACAACCCTGTTTTCTTTGTAGGGGTGCATCTTATTGAAAATAACACAATTGGTAAACAATCTATCCATGGTTTACCTAACTCCTTCATAGTTTTCTGTAACTTCAGTTTAATGGTGCCATTCAGTCTCTCCACACTCCCAGAACTCTGTGGGTGATAGGGTGTATGGAAGGACTGTTGGACACCTAGCATTTGCATCACGTTTTGCATTATTTCACCTGTAAAGTGCGAGCCACGGTCTGACTCTCTAGGGTCTCGAAGAGACCAAAACGTGGTATTAATTCTGTGATTAATTTCTTAGCCGTGGTTTTAGCTGTTGCTGATTTTAGTGGGTAAGCTTCTGGCCATCCCGAAAACAAGTCAATACACACAAGTACATACTCAAAGGGTCCACTCTTAGGGAGTTGGATGTAATCAATTTGAAGCCTTTGAAATGGATAGAGAGACCTAGGTTGATGTCTTACCGGTGTCTTAACAACCTGTCCTGGGTTCTCCGTCAAACTGATAGAGCATGCTGCACAGTATTGTAGCATACCAAGTCTGATTGGTACTCCTTACCATAGAGTTTGCACTCTGATGTGTAGGCAGATGTGATACCTGTGCCTGTTCTGGGTATAGGAAGCTAGGCAAGCACAATCGGCTTCCTTTGACCCATAATCCATCATTTTGCTGGGCTCCTGCTCTGAGCCATTTTTCCTTTTCCTCAGGCATCACTTTGTCCTGAAGATTTTTCATCAGTTCCATACTTACCGCCGATTCCTGGGTAAGATTTACACTTACACTCTCTATCTTCTTCAAAGCTGCTTGTTTAGCTGCTAAGTCAGCTTTTTCATTACCTTTAGCCTCTTTGGTTGTTTGTTTTGTGTGGGCCGCTACTTTTACTATAGCCAACTATTTGACATTGTTCAGGTTGGTCAGAATTTTTTTAACTAAATCAGCATGTCTAATAGGGGTACCTGCAGCTGTTAAGAAGCCCCTTGCTTTCCACAGGTGGGCGTAATCGTGGGCAATACCCCAGGAATAGGCGGAGTCTATCCAGATCGTGCCTGTAGTGTCTTTTAGCAGCATTAATGCCCTAGAGAGGGCTGTAAGTTCTGCTTCCTGAGTAGACATATGAGGTGGTAATGGCTCAGCTTCTACAACTTCATGTTCAGTTACTATTGCATAACCTGTATGAAACTGTCCTTTTTCATCAGCATATCTGCTGCCATCTACAAAAAATTCAAATTCTGGGTTTTCTAAAGGTGTATCATGCACATGTGGTAAACCCATTGTCTCTTGCTTCATAAGTTCAATGCAGTCATGTGTGTCTTCAGTATATTCAAATTCTAAAAAATTCTCAAAATCTTCACTATTACTCCCCCCTTCAGAATCTGAAGAAATTGGTAACAAAGTCGCCAGATTCAGAGAAGTACATCTTTGAAACTTAATTGTTGGGGGTAGTAAAAGGGTACACTGCAGCTTAAGCTGTCTAGCCATTGACATGTGTTTGGGATTAACTTGTGATAATATCCCATGAATGTCGTGATTGGTAGACACAGCTAATTCATTATCAAGTACAATTTCAGAAGCTTTGTCTACCAATAGAGAAACTACTGCTACACGAATAATAATAATGCCATGTGCCTGCCTTAAAACTCCTGTAGCGTGTCCTTGTATTTCAGTAGCCATGAGTGTAAATGGCTGAGAATAATCAGGAAGACCTAAAGCTGGTGCTTGTGTGACTGCAAGTTTAAGTTGTTCAAAAGCATCTCTTACTTCTGGTGTTAGGCAAAAAAAAAAAAAAAAAAAAAAAAGTGTGACTTTGACACAATCATACAGTGGTTGCATAAGTGAACTGGCATGCATAATCCACTGTCTACAGTAAGAGATGAGTCCTAGAAACGCTCTTAACTGTTTATGTGTCTTAGGAGGTGACATGTTCTTGACTATTTCCACTCTGTCTTTAGTAAGGTGTCTAGTGCCTTGTGAAATGCAGTGACCTAGAAAGGTAACTTGTGTTTGGCAGAATTGTAGCTTTTCTTTGCTAGCCTTGCAGCCATTCTCAGCCAAAAATGTAAGAAGAGACAAAGTACCCTCCTCACATGTGATTTTGTCTGGGCAGCAAAGAAGCAAAACCTCTACCTATTGTAGAAGTACACAATCTGTTGATGGTTTCCATCCTGCCAAGACTGAAAAGCGAAGAGGTGGTAACATTCAGGTGCTAAAGGAACCGAAAAGAAAGCTCCCGTTAGATCCACGCAAGAAAAAATACATGCTTGTACTCGGTATTTGAGAAAGCAATGTATGAGGGTTTGGAACCACTGGTGTCATTGGAGCCAAAATGTTATTAATGGCTCTAAGATCTTGTACCATCCTGTATCTCACAGGCTGTCCTGGTTCCAAAACCTTTTTCCTGACTGGATACAAAGGAGTATTAGCCCCTGATTGCATCTGAATCAAAGCACCCTTGGCCAAAAGCTCGTCAATTTGTTCTCCTATAGCTTGTTCTTGTGCAGCACTCAAAGGGTACTGCTTAAGCTGTGGTAGGGTAGATCCTGGTTTGATATGGACCTCTACTGGTGAGACAGGGAGAAGTCCTATATCAGACCCTGACTTAGACCATAAATGGTCAGGTACAGTTCTTAGTAAATCTTGATCATTCTCTGTAAGTACATTAGTGAGTTCAAAATCTTCAAGAGCTTGTACTTGCATACAATATTCTAAATCATCAGGATGGTCAGGCAAAGTTAGAACAACTTGACCATCTTCTTGAAAATCAATTTTTGCTTGTAACTTAGTTAAATTATCTACACCCAATAAATTGTAAGGAGCTGAATCACAGACTAAAAATTTAGAAATAAACATGTGTGGACCAAGCCTGCCCTCTAGTGGCTTAGATATGGGCATAACTTTAGGCAGACCATCGAAACCTGAAGCTATAGTTTGGGCTTCTGACTGCTGTTTCTTACTTAAAACTTGCTATATAATATTGCTAATGACAGATTTAGTCGCTCCTATAGCAATCAAAAATTCAACTGTTTTGCCATCAATTTCAATCGGTATTATGGGTGTTTTGGCTGGTACTGTGAATGTTACTGCCGTTAGTCAGTCTTGCTCTTTACTTTTAGATTCTGACTTATTGGGGGCTGTTCCTTGATCAGCAGCAAACTTTCTTACAATTCCTCTTAATGTGACCAGGTTTGTCACAGTAGTAACATTTTAAAATTTTACTCTGAAAATTACCTTGAGATTTAGGTCTAACATCAGTGTTAACCTGGGCAACCATACGCACCTTGGGCTTGTCATGCATATCCATTTCAATACCCTGTGCTTTAGCTAACAATTGTGCCATAGTATGGTTAGTTCTCCAATCTGGGGTAGAAGCCTTTAACTTTTCCTTAATGGTTGGTTTTAAACTATCAATATAGGCTCTAACAAACAACCTTTGAACTCCAATATTTCCAACATCTAAGCCTTCATCAATATATGTTGATTCAAAATAAAAAAATCAGTTCTACTGTCCCCAAGTCTAACATTCTGTGGTACATGTGCTCTCATATAATCAGTAAATTGATGAAACATAGTAGGGGACATTTTCATCCTACAAAGATCTTCTCCATCCAACCCGGTGGCATTATGTGACTCCATCATTTGTACTACATACCTGCCAAACCTAGAAGGGCTAGTATGGGGATTAGGTGCATTCTGCAACAAAGCCATACATTCAGCTGGAGTCCATGGCTTATAATAAGGGGTTTCTTGGTTAATAAATTGACAAACTGTCCTGCATTTTGAGCATCTGGACTCTGCCTGGTATGGGTAAACACAGGCGCAACTAATTTATAAGTGTTGCTTCTAGGAGGGGGTCCTGCAAGCATATAAGTTTTGCATCTTGGACAATGTGTGACATTTTCTGGTAAACCATAAGTCATACAGTGATGGCAAGTCCATGATTTTTCAGTAACTAAATTTACTTTTTTCTTTCTTGTGCTAACACCATTTATTCTCTCATCTGGATCCCCTCCTTGCTGATCTGCTCCACAAACATTACATTCTTCTTGTTCTAAACCCATCCCCCTACAACCACAAACTTTACATTTCCATGTTCCTTCTTCATTTACTACTTTATCCTGCTCCCTTACTTTACACTGAGTACACATTCTGTCCCAACCCTTATTTATCATTCCACAATAGCATTGCCATAAGCCGCTATCGCCATCATCTGGTCCTGGATCTGGACCATACGTACTGTTACTGGCCAATGGGGAGTCTAGGATACAACTTACTAGTTTCTTTCTTTACTGTCTTTTCATATGGGGGTGGCGGTACTGGGTTTGTTGGAGCATCAGGTATGGGGTTTACTTGGGGATGAAGCAATGGTGTAGTATTCCATTGGTTTCTATGTGGACTCTACGTCCAGCCTTCCTTTTCTGCTAAACTTGAACGTTTCAGAGCACATTCCACTTGATGATCCCATCCTTTGTCAAAAATAATTCCATGTTTCCCTTTAGCTATCTGTTCCCATTTCCCTAAATCTAATTGTCATTTATGAACTAGCTTAAATTCCTTCCAAATCTTTTTCAAATTCCTAGCGGCATCTAAGCCACACCTTTCCCTGGTGATTTCTTCTAATGTCTGCCACTTCTCTTCCTGGGGTATCTCTTTGGACTGTTCTTTTCCCACCTTCCTAGCAACCTGCCTCAGGTACCTTATTGGGGTCTAACCTCTCTGTGGGCTAGCCTTCTTTGGCTTCCTCCTGAGGAACTAGGAACTGGAGTACCTCTCTGTGGGTCTCTCCTGGTAATGTCTAGTGATCCTACACGCTAACCAAATAGCAACACATAATCCAAGACAAACAATTAGGATCACAAACAACACATCACCTATCATATGGGTAAGTGACAGTCCTAGATACACTAATTGTATCTTATTCCCATCCCAGTAATATTGGCTTTAATTTTCTGAAATCACCACAAACACATCACCTATCATATGGGTAAGTGACAGTCCTAGATACACTAATTGTATCTTATTCCCATCCCAGTAATATTGGCTTTAATTTTCTGAAATCACCTATCAACTAGTCCTGGTCTTCTAACTAAGCCTGGGAACTGTGGTTCTTATAACTTAACAAAGTCAAGATCGGCTGGCATGCACCGTGAAGGCGCCGTCAAATCCGGTCAACTTGACAAACTAGCTCACGCCTAAATGAGCTATGGAACCATACAGGGTAAAATTTTTATCTAAAACTTCTTCTGGTCACCACTTGCGTTCACCGTCACTGGGTTATAGCGGGTTTTCCCTCGCCAGTGGGATGGGGCGTCTAATGACCTTCCAAAGTTTTTAACTAAATGCCAGGCTCATGATATCACAATTATACCTATCTCAGTATATTTAACTATCTAAAAGAGGAACAGACAGTACAAACAAATACAGACAGACAAAACAAATGCAGACAACAGAAGCGCCTTAGGATTCTTAAAATGACCCTCTTTCGCAGAGGCTGGCTATGCCTATCTTACCTTAGAACGGACCCGCTGATGCCTCACAGGGAAGAGCAGAGTATAAGAGTACATAAAAGCTGTCTCTTACCTGGCCAGGTTTTGAAGTCTGCTGTTCCGAGGTGGCATCAGTTGATGTTCCGTTCGGCGGGTGCGATACCTCTTGCGACAAAATAGAGAGTCTCTGTTCGGAGCGCCACGTAATGTTACGTTCAAGTCACTAACCAGACTTGATCTGGCTTCTGTTGTCCGATTCCCAATTACTATATTCTAAGAGAAATCAATACACGCGACAAGGTGTGTAGCAAAACCTCAGAGAAACACACACTGAGCAGGGGGCGCTTCTGACCCCTGTTTTATTGAAAACTTTCATAGTAGAGCATGCGCAGAACAGACAATTACCTAAGTTAAAAATAATGAGAACAGAATATTTATGACCATGTACAAGGTTGAGTTCAGGGAGTATTTTATAGTTTTCTCAGTTCCCAGAGCCCCCCATGCGAAGCAGCACATTCCTTAGATAAGGAATAAGGGATAAGCAGAAGCCTTGCAAAAGCAATTACAGAAAAGTCCAGCGTTAAAGCGTTACTCTAACATACAGAAAATAAACCATAGTCTTTCAGAACTATGTTTCTTAAATCTGGATCTTCTCAGTATCAACAACAGAAGCCGGCAACCCCTTATCCATCAAGATGGAGGTTTCAGCAGCCAAGCCGTTAAAGCCAGAGTTTGTAAATTGGGATGGCGCAGTTGTGCCTGAGTGAGAAGGTCTGGATCCTTGGGCAAGACGTACCGATCTGCTGCCAACTGCACGACGTCTGCGAACCACACCCTCCTTGGCCAACAGGGGGCCACCAGAATGGCTGGAACCCCTTCCTGGGCTATCTTGTGCAGCACCCTGCCCAGCAGCGGAAAGGGAGGGAACACATAGAGAAGCCGAAACTCCGTCCAAGACATTGCTAGCGCATCCATGGCAAAGGCCAGAAGATCCTGCTATAGGGAGACAAATCTGGGAAACTTGTGATTGTGACGGGACGCAAACAGGTCCACATCCGGCTGACCCCAGCGGTGACACAGGAAGTGAAATACCTTGTTGCTGAGGGACCATTCCCCCAGCCGAGACGTCCCCCTGCTCAGGGAGTCTGCCTCCTGGTTCTCCACCCCTGGAATGTAGACCGCTGAGATGCAAGGGACATTCTCTTCTGCCCAAGACAGTATCAGGGACACTTCCTTGAGGGCTCACTTGCTCCGAGACCCTCCCTGATGATTGGTGTAGTCAACCGCCGTTTGGTTGTGCGAGCGGATCTGAACAGCCCGACCCCTAAGGTGCGTGGTCAGCTGAGAAAGAACCAACCTGATCGCCCTCAGTTCCAGGACATTGATGGGAGCATGGGCCTCCTGGGGGCCCCACCAACCCTGGAACTTCAGAGACTTCCAAAAGCCCTCCCAACCGGTCAGACTGGCATCTGTTGCGACAGTCTCCCAGCACGAAATGTCCTGCCCACTAGAAGGTTCCTTGAGTCCAGCTACCACGAGAGGGACCGTCTGGCAAGTGGGGACAGAGCAAATTCTTGATCCAGGGACACAGGGTCCTGATCCCAAACTGGCAAGAGGTGCAACTGAAGAGGTCTCATGTGAAACTGAGCAAAGGGGACCGCCTCGAAGCCGGACACCATCAGGCCCACTAACTGTGGGATGGGATGGAGGGATGGGGACACAAGAGCAGAGCCCGTGCCTGCTTCTGAAGGCCCTCCACTTTCTGCTGAGGCAGGAACACCTTGACCTGAGAGGTATCCAGAGTCATGCCCAGAAAGGACCTCACCAAAGACGGAGACAGTGAAGACTTGGGAAAGTTGATCACCCAGCCGAAGGACTCGAGAGTGGAGGTCACCACCTGAGTGTCCTTCTCGGCCTGATGAAAAGACTGAGCCACAATCAGAATGTCGTCCAGGTAAGGGAGGATGCGAATACCCTGATTCCGCAGCAGAGCCATCACACTGAGGTAGCCTACCATCCTTGGCTAGAACATCCAGACGCTCACCAAAGAGCCTTAGCCCCGCAAAAGGGAGCCCAGTGAGAGCCTTCATAGCAGCAGCGTCAGCTGCCCACTGATGCAACCAAACAGAGTGGCGCATAGCCACCAAGAGGGCAGAGGCCCTACCACCCAGCCGTACCGCATCATCCATGGCAGTAAGGACAAAGGCAACAAAAGCAAGAGGGCCCTATAATCCTCCCTCCTCCTACCAGCCATAGCGCCATCAATGAGACGCTTGAGCTTTTTCTTAAGGGCATTAGCTGTAATGGCAGCGGCGCATCCCACAGCACATGTCCCAAGGAAACAAAACCCCCAAATTGACTCACGGACCAAGGACCGAAGAATCACCAAGCCACCAGACCACGGGAGGAAGCGACCAAGGAACCGATCACCGGCGCAGCCCAGGGAGTAAGAGGGGCCCCGGACGAGCAGCAGATTCAAAATGGCGCCGGCAGAAGAACCTCGAGGGGTGGGGCCGCGGGGGGACGACGCGATAAGCGCCATCCCCCGGCCCCGCCCCCCGAAGAGAGCGAAAACAGCGCTCACGTGACCGCGCCAAACGCCTCAAGCTATAGCGCCGCCCGCCGCGAGCGGAGTACAAAACAGCAACGTCGGCGAAAAAACACAGTTAAAACACTCGTCGCTACCACCCCCCCCCCCAAACAACGTCGGGGAGGGGGGGGAGGAGAGCGAGAAGGCAGCGGCGAGAGCCAAGCCCGGGATGGGGGGGACCCCAGACACCAGAGAAACGAGGCACACAGTCCCCAAAACACTCACCCCCTCAGAAGCTAGGACAGGAACTCCGCATCCCTCAGTAGGCTCACCATAAAGCCTATGGCCGGCTCCCCTTTGTGGGACAGGGTCTGCAGCTTGGAGCAGCGCTCCCTGAGCACCTGACCCTAGTGCTCCTCTACCTTCACCGAATCCGTCAGCAGAGGCTGGGAGGCACAGAGGGTCCAGAAACGGGTGGAAATAGACATGGTTGCCCTGCTCACCAGCGCAACATAAAGAGCCATCTTCTATCTTCGCAGAATCACTGCAGAGGAAACACTGGAGAATGCTATTGGTGATCCTGTTTTTATATGGTACCGGGAGGAGCCACAACTCTTCTGCAGTACACTGCGCCACCTTGTAGCGGAATATCCCATACGTAAGGACTTCTGGAAGCAGGACGTGCCATGCAATAGGAAAAATACTACAATCACCAAATAACAGGCAGTGTGCGCCCCCCCAATAATGGCATAACAGGCAGCGTGCAGAATCCCCTCCAATCACCCCATTACAGGAAGTATGCCAAGCCTACCTATCCCATTTCCCCTATTATAGGCAGTGTGGCAGAATCCCCACCCCATAACAGGCAGCATGCAGAATATTCCCTCCAATCTCCCCATAATGGGCAGTGTGCAGAATCCCCCCAACCACCCCATAACAGACAGTGGACAGAATAATACCCCAGTCCCCCCATAACAGGCAGTATGCAAACTATTGACCCAATCACCTCATAACAGGCAGTGTGTGCAGAACCCCACCCCCAATCAGCCCATAACAGGCAGTGTGCAGTATAACCTCCCCAAAATCACCTTATAACAGGCAGTGTGCAAATTATTAACCCAATCACCCTTTAACAAGCAGTGTGCAAAATAACCCCCAATCATCCTATAACGGGCAGTGTGCAGAACCCCCTCTAATCACCCTATAACAGGCAGTTTGCAGAATACCACCCCAATAACAGGCAGTGTGCAGAATACCCCCTAATCATGGCATAACAGGTACTGTGCAGAATCCCCTCCAATCACCCCATAACAGGTAGTGTGCCAAAACTACCCATCCCAAATCCCCTATTACAGGCAGTGTGACAGAATCCCCACCCCATAACAGGCAGCATGCAGAATATTCCTGCCAATCACTCCATAACAGGCAGTGTGCAGAATCCCCCCAATCACCCTATAACAGGCAGTGTGCAGAATAATACCCCAGTCTTCCCCATAACAGGCAGTATGCAGAACCCCCGCCAATAACCCTATAACAGTGTGCAGAATAATACCCCAATCACCCCATAACAGGCAGTGTGCAGAACCCCCGCCAATAACCCTATAACAGGCAGTATGCAGAATAATACCACAATCACCCCATAATAGGCAATGTGCAGAATCCCCCTAATCACCCCATAACAAGCAGTGTGCAGAATAACCCCCCCACCCAAATCACCCTAGAACAGGCAGTGGGCAGAACCTAACCCCATTCACGCTTTAACAGGGAGTGTGCGGTATAACCTTGCTAAATCACACTATAACAGGCAGTGTGCAGAATCCCCTCCAATCACCCCATTTCAGGCAGTGTGCTGAAAACCCAGCCCAATTCCCCTATTACAGGTAGTGTGACTGAATCCCCACCCCATAACTGGCAGTGTGCAGAATAATACCCCAATCACTCTGTAAGAGGCCGTGTGCAGAATACCCCCTCCCCCCATAACAGACAGTGTGCAGATTAATACCCCAGTCACCCTGTAATACAACCCCACCCCCCCAATCACCCTGTAACAGCCAGTTTGCAGAATACCCCCCCAATCACCCTGTACCAGGCAGTGTGCAGAACAATACCCCAATTACCCTATACCAGGCAGTGTGCAGAACCCCCCCAATCACCCTATACCAGGCAGTGTGCAAAATAACCCAATCATCTCATAACAGACAGTGTGCAGTATAACCCCCCCAAATCACAGTATAACAGGAAGTGTGCAGAATCCCCTCCGTTCACCCCATTTCAGGCAGTGTGCCGAATCTACCCAGCCCAATCCCCCTATTACAGACAGAATCCCCACCTCATAACAGGCAGCATGCAGAATATTCCCTGTCACCCTGTAACAGAGAGTGCAGACCCACCCCCCCAATCATCCTATAACAGGCAGTGTGCCGAACAACAACCCAATCACCCACTAACAGGCAGTGTGCAGAACCCCCGCCAATAACCCTATAACAGGCAGTATGCAGAATACCACAATCACCCCCTTAATAGGCAATGTGCAGAATCCCCCTAATCACCCCATAAACAGGCAGTGTGCAGAATACCCCCCCCACCCAAATCACCCTAGAACAGGCAGTGGGCAGAACCTAACCCCATTCACGCTTTAACAGGGAGTGTGCGGTATAACCTTGCTAAATCACACTATAACAGGCAGTGTGCAGAATCCCCTCCAATCACCCCATTTCAGGCAGTGTGCTGAAAACCCAGCCCAATTCCCCTATTACAGGTAGTGTGACTGAATCCCCGCCCCATAACTGGCAGTGTGCAGAATAATACCCCAATCACTCTGTAAGAGGCCGTGTGCAGAATACCCCCTCCCCCCATAACAGACAGTGTGCAGATTAATACCCCAGTCACCCTGTAATACAACCCCACCCCCCCCAATCACCCTGTAACAGCCAGTTTGCAGAATACCCCCCCAATCACCCTGTACCAGGCAGTGTGCAGAACAATACCCCAATTACCCTATACCAGGCAGTGTGCAGAACCCCCCCAATCACCCTATACCAGGCAGTGTGCAAAATAACCCAATCATCTCATAACAGACAGTGTGCAGTATAACCCCCCCAAATCACAGTATAACAGGAAGTGTGCAGAATCCCCTCCGTTCACCCCATTTCAGGCAGTGTGCCGAATCTACCCAGCCCAATCCCCCTATTACAGACAGAATCCCCACCTCATAACAGGCAGCATGCAGAATATTCCCTGTCACCCTGTAACAGAGAGTGCAGACCCACCCCCCCAATCATCCTATAACAGGCAGTGTGCCGAACAACAACCCAATCACCCACTAACAGGCAGTGTGCAGAACCCCCGCCAATAACCCTATAACAGGCAGTATGCAGAATACCACAATCACCCCCTTAATAGGCAATGTGCAGAATCCCCCTAATCACCCCATAAACAGGCAGTGTGCAGAATACCCCCCCCCACCCAAATCACCCTAGAACAGGCAGTGGGCAGAACCTAACCCCATTCACGCTTTAACAGGGAGTGTGCGGTATAACCTTGCTAAATCACACTATAACAGGCAGTGTGCAGAATCCCCTCCAATCACCCCATTTCAGGCAGTGTGCTGAAAACCCAGCCCAATTCCCCTATTACAGGTAGTGTGACTGAATCCCCACCCCATAACTGGCAGTGTGCAGAATAATACCCCAATCACTCTGTAAGAGGCCGTGTGCAGAATACCCCCTCCCCCCATAACAGACAGTGTGCAGATTAATACCCCAGTCACCCTGTAATACAACCCCACCCCCCCCAATCACCCTGTAACAGCCAGTTTGCAGAATACCCCCCCAATCACCCTGTACCAGGCAGTGTGCAGAACAATACCCCAATTACCCTATACCAGGCAGTGTGCAGAACCCCCCCAATCACCCTATACCAGGCAGTGTGCAAAATAACCCAATCATCTCATAACAGACAGTGTGCAGTATAACCCCCCCAAATCACAGTATAACAGGAAGTGTGCAGAATCCCCTCCGTTCACCCCATTTCAGGCAGTGTGCCGAATCTACCCAGCCCAATCCCCCTATTACAGACAGAATCCCCACCTAATAACAGGCAGCATGCAGAATATTCCCTGTCACCCTGTAACAGAGAGTGCAGACCCACCCCCCCAATCATCCTATAACAGGCAGTGTGCCAAACAACAACCCAATCACCCACTAACAGGCAGTGTGCAGAACCCCCGCCAATAACCCTATAACAGGCAGTATGCAGAATACCACAATCACCCCCTTAATAGGCAATGTGCAGAATCCCCCTAATCACCCCATAAACAGGCAGTGTGCAGAATACCCCCCCCCACCCAAATCACCCTAGAACAGGCAGTGGGCAGAACCTAACCCCATTCACGCTTTAACAGGGAGTGTGCGGTATAACCTTGCTAAATCACACTATAACAGGCAGTGTGCAGAATCCCCTCCAATCACCCCATTTCAGGCAGTGTGCTGAAAACCCAGCCCAATTCCCCTATTACAGGTAGTGTGACCGAATCCCCACCCCATAACAGGCAGTGTGCAGAATAATACCCCAATCACTCTGTAAGAGGCAGTGTGCAGAATACCCCCCCCCCCCCATAACCCTATAACAGACAGGATGCAGATTAATACCCCAGTCACCCTGTAATAGAACCCCCCCCATAACCCTGTAACAGCCAGTTTGCAGAATACCCCCCCCCCCATCACCCTGTACCAGGCAGTGTGCAGAACAATACCCCAATTACCCTATACCAGGCAGTGTGCAGAACCCCCCAATCACCTCATAACAGACAGTGTGCAGTATAACCCCCCCCAAATCACAGTATAACAGGAAGTGTGCAGAATCCCCTCCGTTCACCCCATTTCAGGCAGTGTGCTGAATCTTTAGCCCGCTTTAATTATATTTGATCTTTTGTTAATTTTCCAATTATCCTAGGGCATTTCCTACGGCTACCGCTTGCGCCTTGTTAGTATTTAAATGTCTGTTATGGAAGCTGGGAATCATGTCATGAGTAAGGGCTGAGTGTTTGCCCGAAACGCGTTGGCATTTTGCCAGCTTCCTTAGGCTTGTCACTGGCTTTATTACATGGATGGAAATTCTTTTAATCTATTGGATAATAAACGTGGATCGAGTATCCTTTTAATCAGAGATTGGCTGGCGTTTTTGCTATACTTGGTTGGTTATGGGAGGAGCGCTCATGGCCGTGCCATTTCCGTGATTTTCAAGGACAGTGAATTTAAACAGGTACGGCTGATTGCAACTGTCTACAGTGTGCCGAATCTACCCAGCCCAATCCCCCTATTACAGACAGAATCCCCACCTCATAACAGGCAGTATATGCAGAATCCACTCCAATCACCCCATTCCAGGCAGTGCACAGAATCCACGCATCCCAATTCCCCTATTACAGGTAGTGTGCAGAGTAATACCCCAATCGCCCCATAACAGGCAACGTGTAGAATGTGTGGCAGGATCCCCCACCCCTCCATCACCCAATTATCAGCAGAGTAATTTCCCTTCACACAATGGAGTGATGGGCGGGCAGGGACATGGCAGTGTAAATGATCCCTGCCTACTTGCACACGCAGCAGCAGGTGGGTGTGGCCTGCATCCATTGAAAACATTGGACAGCTTCCCTCCAGAACCGAAGGTGTATGTGAGTGGGCGTTTGGACTCAAGGAGAAGGAGCACAGGAAGCAGACAGTCAGGGATCAGTCACTGTCCGGCACCACAGTGGCTGCTGGAGCCCGATCAGCCGCGCGGGAGTGCTGGCTATGTAAGTTTGTTGTTTTTACATTCACATTACAACTCCCCCCACAATATACTTTTTGGAGGAAAGGGTGCATCTTGAATGAAAAATACAGTAATTTCTAGACCAGGGGTTCCCAACCTTCTTCCATAAAGTACCAATTTCAATTTTCAAAATATCTCACATACCACCTGGGTGGTACGTGTGGGTTATCAGAACCTAACACAATGTTAAAAAAAAAAAAAAAAAAACACAAAATCACCATATAAAGTGTATGAATGCACATACATTATTATCACCCCCTGCTAGAGCAGTCTTTAATTTACTGAGAAAATTTGGGTTGGGTAAAGTTTAGGTGGCAACAGATCAGGTTGGGGTACAACAACCTGGCTGAGTATCACCTTATAGCACATCAAGTGCCATCAGTGGTACTCATACTACTGGCTGGGAACCCATGTCCTAGACTAATATAAAAAGGGGAAAACAAGCCTGTAGTAACAGTGGAGAGCCTCTCCAATTAACGAATTGCCCACTTAAAGTGGAAGTCCAGTCTCTAGGTAACTCTCCCACTACCCTCCTATGGCACGGAGGCATCAAAGGTCTATCTTGAGCCAAATGGTGAACGCAGCAAAGGCCTGCACCCCTGCACATAGGAAGAGCCCAACACCCCCTAGTATTTCACTGTGGCTGAGCAAGGTGGCGGAGATAGAAAGATACGAAGGTATAATCAAAGTCCGCAACGAATCCTCAGAGGTACAATGCCACCGGTGGTCTAGATGGGTGGAATTTACAGCCTCTCAGGACTACAGGTCACTGGTAGAATCTAATCCACAACCAGGTTGGTCTACACTTCTCTTTTCTCTTCTAAACCTATTCCTTTTACGTTTACCTATCCTTTTTCGCTTTAGTTCTGCTTAGTAGCAGTCCCATTGTTATCTGATTTACCGAATGGGGGGAAAGTTGTAAACACCATGGTTGGGAAGGGGAGTGTGGGGGGGGGTCAGCCACTGGCTATCTGCACGGTACATATAGGCTGCAAGAGCCAGCTCTAGGAGCAGTGCTCTGGTTGATTAACACTTGCGGATGATCGACGGAGGGTGCGGTGCCGAAGCCTCTCACACAACAAAAGTACTAGACTTGCCCAGATGGTTTCAGCTACAAGGTCAAATATATGACTGCACTTTATTGGATTGATAGCGCGTTGTACTTGCTGTATGTTTAAATGCGTTTTCCTTTTAATAAAGAATGTCTGTAACTTTCTTGAAAATGGAATATATAAAAAGAAAAAAACCCCTTCTCACCCGTAGCCCTATGTCATTCTAGCGGGTCCATGTGGCCACTGCACAGAATAACACAAAGCGCACCCCCACACTGTCACACACATCTGCCAATTTTCTGGAATGGAACAGACAGGCAGGACCACACACGGAGCCAGGGAATGCAGCTCTGTACTTTCGCCCAAGATGGCGGTGACAGACCACAAGGTAATTTTTTTGTCTTTGTAACCCCCTGTCTTACCTCAGTGCCAGGAGAGGGTGGCAGGTTACCTAGAGAACGGACTTGCACTTTAAGTAGTAAAGATGAAGTTACAAACATTTCAGAGGCTTGATAAAAGAACATTGTGCCCATGTGAGCCATCTAAGATCTATCTTACCTCTACCTCAGTTTGTTTCTCAGCCAATTTGCAGGCGAGTGAGCAGTACACTTGTCTGCAAGAAACGGCACTGTAAAACATTTGTAGTTTCAGTGTGGCCCAGCACAGCTTTACACTCCTCATTTACCATATGCAAAACCCAAGCGGCTCATCCCCCCGGCACCGCTGCCACCTGAACGTAACATTTTTTTTTTTCCTTGCCGGCTGAAATTGAAATGTCAGGATATATGTGTCTGCTGTAATTGTTGCTAGATTAGGTGTCAGCCAGATAAGATGTAACTAATATGTCCCTATTCACCAGGGCCCGGCACCCTGCTCATAATGAATCAGGGAAGCTTCTTACCCGTCCCAGCTATTTGGTTGTAAAAACTTCAGAGGAGATGGATTTGATAATTGTGGTGGTTTGGGAGAACAACGTGCAGGGTGATTTGCTTGTGCACAATCCTTCATCTGTTTTATCCCCTCTGCCAGCGTGTGCTACTTTGTACAGTTTATATGGAAATGCACCAATCCCACTCACTTATGGGCTCTGACTTTCGCTGGAGGGTTTTTTGTTTCTTACACAAAATATAAAGCTACTCATATACCTCATAAGTTGGTTGTACAATCATTAGCACTACCTCCTAAAAGGGCCTACCTAACTGAACAGCATGTAAACAGAGCATACCAAACCATGTAATATTGTAAGGTGTGTGCACAGCTATAGATCAGATCTGTCTATCTTATTAAAGTTTTAATATAAGAGTTGCTATGACATAAGCAAAGTTCATTTCCAAAAATCCATGTAGGAGAAAAAGGCTGGCACCAACACAAACATGTTTTTGTGCCAACTTTTTGGTCTCTGATTAATACACGCTGCTTTTTGTTTGATTAAAATCTCCACCCAGGATAAAAAAAAATACAATTCTGTGATTATTCACCTGTAGAATTGGTATTATACGTATTCAGCACGTCCTGTTCCAGAATATTCCTTACACATGGGTAATACATCCACAAGATGGCGCTGGACTGCAGAAAACGGTTTGTGGCTCCTCCCGGCCCTATATAAGTCAGGGACCTCCCACAAATTCCCTAGTATTGACAAGCAGTTAACAAGAAGCCGGGAGAACAGTAATAACCAGAATTCAAAAATGAACATAAGAACAATCACCATACAGGAGGTAACTAAGAATAAT
Source organism: Gastrophryne carolinensis (assembly GCA_027917425.1). Lineage (NCBI taxonomy): Eukaryota > Metazoa > Chordata > Amphibia > Anura > Microhylidae > Gastrophryne > Gastrophryne carolinensis. Next base: position 241,209,018 of record CM051235.1, on the reverse strand, counting down.
GATGAGTGGAATGGAACATGTGCTGTATACGTATAATACCAATTCTACAGGTGAGTAATCACAGAATTGTATTATACAGCACGTCCTGTTCCAGAATATTCCTTACACATGGGAGATCCAATAGCAGTGTCCGTAAGGTAGGGTGGGATCCCCAAAAGTAACAGCGGGCAGTTTAAACCACTGCCGCCTGCAGAACTTTGCGACCAAAAGCAGCATCAGCTGAGGTCCTAACATCAACCTTGTAAAACTTAGAAAAAGTATGAACAGAAGACCAAGTAGCGGCCTTGCAAACTTGTTCAACAGAAGCTTGGTGCTGAAAAGCCCAAGAGGCACCAATAGCACGAGTAGAATGAGCAGTAAGGCGGAAGGGAGGCTCCTTCCCCTTAGCAGAATAGGCCTGTACCACAGCCTGACGGATCCACTTGCGGATAGTGGACTTAGCTGGAGCCAGACCCTTCTTAGGTCCAGACGGGAGCACAAAAAGAACATCAGTCTTCCTGAAGGATTCAGTAGCCACCAAATAAAACTTCCTGACCACATCCAGCGAGTGTAAAACCCGCTCCTTAGGGTTACTAGGATTAGGGCATAGAGAAGGCAAAACAATGTCCTGATTGAGATGAAAAGCAGACACAACCTTGGGCAGAAAATCAAACACCACTTTGTCCTGGTGTCTCTCAAAGTAAGGGGGTTTGATGTAAAGCGCCGCCAACTCAGAAACACGCCTAACAGAAGTGATAGCCACCAAAAAAGCTACCTTAATAGTCAAAATGGACAAAGGGGCCTCACGCAAAGGCTCAAAGGGAGACCCCTGCAAGGCAGACAAGACCAAGTTCAAATCCCAGACTGGTAACATAGGCTTACGTGGAGGACGCACATAAGTAACCCCCTGGAAGAAAGTCTTGACCAGACGATGGTAAGCAAAGGATCTTTGGAAGAAAATGGCCAAAGCAGAAACATGACCTTTGAGGGTACTAAGTTGAAGACCCAAATCCAAACCATGTTGCAGGAATTCCAGAATCCTAGGGATAGAAAACACCCTACAGGGAAGCAACTTCGACTCACACCAGTCAATGTAAGCATACCAGACCCTATAGTAGATGGATGACGAGGACTTCTTCCTAGCCCGAATCATGGTATTAACAACAGAGGCAGGCAGCCCCTTTTCCATCAAGATGGAGGTTTCAGCAGCCAGGCCGTTAAAGCCAGCGTTTGTAAATTGGGATGGCGTAGCTGCCCCTGAGTGAGTAGGTCTGGATCCTTGGGCAGAGCATACTGATCTACTGCCAACTGCACGACATCTGCAAACCACACCCTTCTTGGCCAACAGGGGATCACCAGAATGGTTGGCACCCCTTCCTGAGCAATCTTGCACAGCACCTTGCCCAGCAGAGGAAAAGGAGGGAACACAGAGAAGCTGAAAGCTCTTCCAAGACATTGCTAGTGCATCCATGGCCAAGGCCAGATGGAGAGACAAAGACTGGAAGCTTGTGATTGTGACGGGACGCAAACAGATCCACATCTGGCTGACCCCAGCGGTGGCACATGGAGCGAAAACACCCTGCTGCTGAGGGACCATTCTCCCAGACGAAAGGTCCCCCTGCTGAGGGAGTCTGCCTCCAGATTCTCCACCCCCGGGATGTACACAGCTGAGATGCAGGGAACATTCTCCTCCGCCCAAGACAGTATCAGGGACACTTCCTTGAGGGCCCTCTTGCTTCGGGTCCCTCCCTGATGATTGATGTAAGCAATCGCCGCCTGGTTGTCCGAGCAGACCTGAACCGCCCCACCCCGAAAGTGTGGAGTCAATTGGCCGAGAACCAACCTTACCGCCCTCAATTCCAGAATGTTGATAGGGGTGTGGGCCTCCTGAGGGCCCCACTGACCCTAGAATTTCAGGGATTTCCAGAACCCCCCCCAACCTGTCAGACTGGCATCTGTGGTGACTGCACAGGGCCAGAAAGGATCTGCCCTCCAACAGGTTTCTTGAGTCCAGCCACCACGGAGGAGACCGTCTGGCCAGAGGGGAGAGAACCAACACCTGATCCAGGGACCGAGGGTCCCGATCCCAAACTGATAAGAGGTAAAGTTGAAGAGGTCTCATGTGAAACTGAGCTTATGGAACCGCCTCGAAGCAAGACACCATCAGGCCCACCAGCTGCATCCCCTGCCGGATGGAGGGATGAGGACATAAGGAACCTGGCTTGGGCCAGAAGACTCTCCACCTTCTGCTGAGGGAGAAAAATCTTGACCTGAGATGTATCCAGTCATGCCCAGAAAGGACCTCACCATTGACAGTGACAGGAAAGACATCCTTCCTTACTTCTAAGTAAGGAAGGATGCGAATGCCCTGAGATCTCAGCAGAGCCAGAACGCCCGCCAGCACCTTGGTAAATACCCTGGGAGCCGAGGTGATACCGAAAGGGAAGCCCACAAATTGATAGTGCTGATCCTCCAGAGCGAACCTGAGGAATCTCTGATGACCCGGAAAGATTGGTACATGAAGGCAAGCGTCGATGTCTACAGAAGTCATGAAGTCCCCTGGGCGTAGTGAATTGACAGCTGAGCGCAGAGTCTCCATGCGAAAGTGTTTGAATCTGACAAATTTGTTGAGGCACTTTAAATCCAGGATAGGTCTGATGGACCTGTCTATTTTGGGAACAGTGAAAAGATTGGAATAGTAGCCTCTGACCCTTTCCCTCAAAGGCACCTGGCAGATGACCCCCAACTCCCAGAAGGTTTTGGACAGCAAGGCACAGACTCTGAGCTGACAGGGGGCTTAGAGCCATACGGGATTTGATGAATCTTGGGGGCGGCCAGGCTTTAAACTCTATCTCTATCTTGGACACTACCTCCTGAATCCACCGGTCTGAGACACGAAGCCTCCAGACGTGAGCAAAGAGCCGAAGCCGTCCCCCCACCTGGATGGGTGAGGGCGCCCCTTCATGCCTAAGGAGGCTTGGGTGAGGATTTTGGCTTGGGACCCCAGGAGAGGCCAGGACGGCCACGTCCTCTGCCCCTTCCCCAGTGATCTCCGCGGGCCCAGTAAAGGAGACTCCTCGGCCAGGTCTGGAACCACGGAAGGATGGTAGAAGGGCACCCATCCTCCGAAAGGACCGGGACGGCCTCCTACATTGAGGTAACCTACCGCCCCTGGCAAACAAATCCAAGCGTTCACCAAAGAGGCACAGGCCCTTGAAAGGGAAACCAGTGAGAGCCTTCTTAGCAGCATTATCAGCTACCCACTGACGTAGCCAGACAGAGTGGCGTATAGCCACCAACAGGGCAGAAGTTCTACAACACATTCGAATGGCATCATCCATGGCAGACAGAACATATGCAACAAATTCATAGCGAACCAGGAGAGATCTATAGTCCTCACCTCCTGCGTCATCAGAGGCCCCCTCTAAGAGACTCTTAAGCAAACCCTTAATAGCAATAGCTGTAATGGCAGAGGCACAAACCGTGCGTAGCGCGGTACCCACACAGGCAAAAGCATGGCAAGCCAGCTGGTCCATGCGCCGGTCCTCACTATCCCTCAGGGTAGTAGTGTCAGGAGAATGCATGACAGATGTATTGGACACCCCCAGAACGGGCGCGTCCACCTCGGGAGGACATGACCAACGCTTAATCACCTCAGCAGGAAAGGGATACCTCTTGTCCCAACTCTTGGGCACCCCTGGCAGCTTGCTAGGCCGCTCCCATTCTTTGAGCACCAGATTATTAAAGTGAGACTGCTCAGGGAATTCCAAACGTGGTTTAACCGTATGAAAAAGCTCACCCTGCTGCTGCGGAGCCACGGCAGGAGGGGAGATACAGAGCACTTCAAAAATATGAGCCAAAAGCCTGTCAGTGTGTCATCTGAGGACCATGAATCTTCCCCAAAGGGAGACCCGGTGCCACCATAAACCTTAGGCTGCTCCTCAGATGATTCTGAATCAGAGAACAATTCCCCCTCCTCAAGGGGGGAATAACCAGTAGTGTCAAAAAATTCCTCAGCTTCCACAGGAAAGAGGGAAACGGTGGGAGATAAATGCCGCTTCTTAGCAGAAGCCTTATGCGAGGCAGACCCAGCAATATGTTTTTCAATGCTGGCCACCCGTGCAGCCAAATCAGGCTGAGACTCCCCGCTGGTATGCTCCTCCTTGGGGGTCAGATGTAAGTGTGGGGGGGTAGGCGAAGCCCGAGGGGGCGCTGACCCAGCAACAGGTAATCCGGACTGCAGTGCAAGTACCTGCTGGGCGCAGGATACACATACCCTGGCATCATGACCGATTGGGGATACCCCACACGCAACACATAGCCGGGCTTGTCCAGAAGAAACCTCAGGCCCATTATCCCCAGCAGCCTCCATATGGTGATTTGAATGGCACAGTAGGCCAGTAAGGGTTAACGCTAAGTAGCTACCCGTGATGCCCCAATAACCCACTAGGGAAGTGGGAGATAATGAGGGGAGATGGCCGGGAGAAACCACAGTGCTGAAGTTTTAACCCGCCTGAAAGACATAACATGCCCATGAGAATACAGCAAGAAATCCAGAAAATTTTTTTACACCCCACCGGGGTTACTCACGGACCGCTTAGGGAGCCAGGCAGCACACACAGCAATGGCAAAGAAAATGGCGTCTGCAGACCTCTAGGGGCGGGCTCCGTGTAGATGTGACGTCAAAATAGGCATCCCCGGAGCCCCCCCCCCCCGAAGAGGCCGAAATGCGCACACGTTCTGAAGTGAATGACGCCGCCGTCCGCGGAGCGCAGTACAAGCGCGCAGCGTATACAGTAAAAACACCAAGGCACAGCTTAAAACAACCGGACCCCCCGAGATCACACAGAGGGAGAATGAGAGGGGTTAAAGACAGGATTCCAGGGAAGCCATGGGCGCCTAGGGGACAAAGTGAGAAGAGGGAGGAGGGGAACCTATGGGAAGGATTAAGGCACAGATAGAGCCTGGCCAACCCGAGAAGCAGTGGGGGCATCCCAAAAGGCTCACCATCAGCCTAAATCGCCTACCCTGTCGGAGCAGGGACTGCGGTAAGCGCATAGCTCCTCAGCACCTTTTTTTACTGGTGCTTACTAACCTACCATCACTCGAACCTTGTCAGCCGAGGCTGGGAGGCAGTATATAGAACGGAACGGGTGGGAATAGTCCTGCAGGGCCGCAGGCAATAAGCCCCGCTCACCTGCGCCACAAGAGAGCTATCTTCTATCTTCTCAGCGCAGGCTGCAGAAATGAACTGCGGAATTTGTGGGAGGTCCCTGACTTTTATAGGGCTGGGAGGAGCCACAAGCCGTTTTCTGCAGTCCAGCGCCATCTTGTGGATGTATTACCCATGTGTAAGGAATATTCTGGAACAGGACGTGCTGTATACTTAGAATACAATCAACCAATACACATTTTGCAGCAGCTTTCTCCCTTGCTGGGCATGCACTGCAGGGGACAAAAGGCAAGTATATGTTCTTTTAACCCCTATTAAGTGGAACTAAAGTGAAACCAGTCCGTGTATGGCTGCCAATCACATGCCAGTGATCTATCGGGTTATCCCACTGGTCTTGAATGAGGAAGTGATGACAGACTTCTTTAAAATTAACCTCAAGTGAATGACTAGAGGTCTACTAACCCACATACCCCAGGAGACATACCAATTTGCGCCACTACACAAGAAACAAAAAATTTGATTAATAAGGGAAAACAACTCATCAGGACCATACTTACACGTTCCAGCTGGCAGCCAATCAGATTAGTTGGGCTGGTCTACAGGTCTGTCCAACTAACTTAAATGTGGGCAATCATGTGCTGCAGCCATTTGCTTGCTAGCTTTTTTTTAGCGGGTAGTTAGCAGACTTCTAATTATTTTTGACTGGGGGTTTTCATTAACTTATATTTTTAAAAGGAAAACTTCCTTTTTGTCAGGTTTTATTGTTAAGCCGTATTGCTTTCATCTTTTGGAATGTAAAATAAATATTTGTGTGAGGATTGTGCCCCCCATACTTGTGATTTACTTATCCACACGCTGTTTCCAAGTTTCCTATATTCCTGGGGCTCTGGTTTGCTACAGTGGGAGTGGTTTTGATGGCCTTGGGTAAAAACTACTGACTACAATTCACAGAATTCTTCCAGTGTAACAGGTGAGCTAATCAGTCAAGCAGCAGTTATTACCTCTCTAGGTGATAATGCTGCCAGCAACTCTTTATGGAATACTAGATTGTCTGAAAAAGTCGAATTTCAGCAGAATGGGTTAACAGTCTCTGCCATAGCCAATCAGATGACCTAGTTAGACTCGGTCCAAGCGCCACTGTAGCAGAACTGTTTACTCCTTTCTACAATGTAGTAAAAGCTGCCATTGACTTTCATTGTCTTATTATCTAGTGATTGAGTAACAGTGACATTCTCAAGCTTTTTTTCTCATGAATTGAATTTTTTACTACCATGAGAATTTTTTTCTACCTTTATTGAATCGAGGCCATTGTGCGTGTTTATGTGGCTATCCAATATATTATTATACATTGCCAAAATAGGCAACTTGGGTCATTTTTCTTGCACCTACACAAATTCTTGCATGGTGCCGACAATGGGCAACCCATGGCACCATGTTCCTTCCCAGACCCAAACATGTGGAACACCTGCACAAGTATTTTAGTCTAGTAGACAGTCCGTGAGCCACAAAGCAATGCTCCGCGAGCCACATGCAGTTTCGAAGCTACACGTCACAGACCACTGCTCTAGGGCCACCCTGATCTGGGATGAACCTCTAGCTAAAGAGAAGCTAGTTCAGGAGCTGCTAGAAATACTGACCTGTTCCACACTGCCACACTCAAAATGACTGCCAGAAGCCAACAGATTGGCACTGTGCACATGTCCACCAGGTCAACACAGATTAGGTGCCCGTATTTGCTCTTTAACCAGAGGGCATGTCATAGTTTGGAGTGTATGTGGACCATTTTGCCTTAAAGTGGACCAAAAGCGGCCCTGGAGTCTAGGATGCCTTATTCCCTTCCTCCCGGGGCATCCAGATTTGGAATGCTCGCTGTTTATGCCTCTCCCCAGTAAACCTCACCTTCACCGTGATCAAACGGCACATACGCAAGCCACAACCGCCGTCTGCTATAACTTTAGCAGAGTGCAAGCCTGGCATTTGTGAATGGCCAGTATGGGCACACATCTTGTGTGGGTAGTGGGGATGCGGCTGCCAGCGCTCTCTGCTAGACTTGGCCCTTGCAAGCCAAGTGCACTGTTTAGGCGTGAGCCAAGACTTGTTTTAACACTCAATATAACTGCACACACTCTTCCTCATGGGAACACAAAGCAATTATGGGTTGCTAATTGTTATATGCAATCTTGAGCTGGGATTGCACTTTAAAACATCAAACTGCATAATCTTCTTTAAGTTACATTTAATAAAAAAAAATCCAGAAAACACATATTAAAGATTTCCTTATCAGTTCTTTTAGAACAATATCCAAGGACTAAGAGGGAAAGCCTCAGCCTATGGTATGTTTGCATCACTGTAGCAAATGTTGGAGCGGGATCCCTTTCAGAAACAAATGGGAGTGAAGGGCTTGCACAGTGGGTGACCCATCAAAATGATCACTTCATATACTTTTCTTGCTGTTCGGCGAGTATTTTGGCTGAGGATTTGGCATCATAGAAGAGTTCGTTAATTTCCTCCACGTGCTCTTTCTCAATGCTGTCTTTGCCGTTTATTTTGGCAAGGAGGTTAGCTGGTGTCAGGAGCTGTACAGAGTATCTACAAGCAAATAAAATAGAAAATCACATAACGCAAACTCTTAAAAGATGCCTTTAAATCAAATCTTCAGCCATGTATTAAAATCTTCCTCTGGTGTTCTTTATTTCTGCAACCACCTACGGACTCAACCCATTGCCCAAAAAGTGTGTATCTTTAGATCCTGGCTTATACCAAGTAAGGTGCCAGGGGAAATCCAGCAACTGTCCTCCACTCAGCACCTACCTGCTCCCCCAGCAATGCATTAAAGAGATGCTCTCCTTTTCTCTTTATGGTGGAGCTGCCTGCTATCATGACAGATGCATGGAAAAGGTGCTGCAGACAAGATCCTCTCATTACTAGCTTGACATCAGGGCTATTACACTGAACAGATTAGGGCTACAGGCTAACAGAAGTTGATGAAAAAAAGCAGCTGTAGGTCTATCGGACATTGGGCATAAATAAGTTACATTTCCATGGCTAGGTGTGCAGAGCTGGCTTTCTATGAAGGAAACGGATGGCTCTGTGGTGCGCTGTCATTAGATGGAGGAGGATAACACACCTGTGCTGTTCTCTTTCCTGACAGCTGACATCCGTCTACCTGAGCAGTGAGGAGGCTGCTGGACCTTTCTCAACCGCGCTCTCCTCCAGCATTGGCTGCATCATCATCCCGCAGGAGCGAACCATTGCTTACCTTAGTGTGGTCTTGGTGCCAATCTCCCCCAGGTGATTTAGGGCTTCCTCGCTGATGTTTAAGCCCTCCGTCTGCGCTCTGATCTTTATAATCTGGATGGAGAAACAAGACGACAGAAAGATAGTGAGGTATAATGCCTGTGCCTGCACTTCTTATACAGGTGATGCCACCACAAAATGACCAATAGGCAGAATATAGAAACTCACTTCTGTATTTTCTTGCACCATTCTGATTACGTATTGAAGGACAACTGTAGGCAGAACGGGACATCCCAATTCTGATGCATCGAGGGGACTTGAACACCTGGGCCCGGAGACTTACCAAATGACAAGGTGGTTGGTCCACTTTAAGTGCCGAGAAAGGGGGGAGGGTAGGGACTATACACTAATTTTTGGGTCTCCCTAAAGTTGCAGAAGCTTTTGGTGCGTTTTGGATATGAGATATGATAGGAGCTTGAAATAGGTAATGCACACGGTACCTCGTGAACCATCACAAAAAAGGAGACCCATTGTAATAGACCGCGCAGGAAAAAGGGGGGGACCCCGATATGTAGCTCTTCCACGTTGTGTTGCACAGCAGCACTGTGGGTAGTCGAAGAGCAGCAGCCAGCACTGTTCATGGCTGAACATGATGGGTTGGTCACAGTCCTGTAGGAGGTAAGGAACACAGAAGGGGCAAGTGCCCAATTCAGGTTTTCCCAAATGGGGATGCCCCTGTGTTATTGTAGCAAGCGAGCAAAGGGTGCAAAGAGGGAAGAAGGTGAAACTTAAATTAGCGTGTGGGGCTAAATGAATGTTGACATTGTAGATTGTAATTGACCACTGCATCTCACAGATATGCCTTTTATGACCTTTCAGTGCTTTTCAGAAAGCAGCACACTCAGAACTAATTCACAAAGTAGCCTAGACTTCAAAGTCCACTTTCAATTGTATTTTTGAAAGTGTCTATTTTTCTGTGCCAAAGTATTTTTTTCTTATGTTAGCTAATGTGTTTTATGGAAGCAGTTTTCACTAACTGCAATCTGCTGCTATTGGCAAGTCCTGTACACACAGAACACCGCTGCTGGGTATGTGTAAGGTTGAGGGAGCTCCCTCACCTCAGCAGCGGATATAGTAGCAGTGCACAATCTATTCCCCCCCCCCTCTATTTGACGAATAGGGAATGGCTGAAATTATTTTTTGAAAAAAAGTATTAATTACTATAGGAGCTTTTTATGAGTTCTGCTCATTAAGAAGCAAAAGTTACACAAGGGTCCAGATTAGCCGCCCAGCAGCTCATCTCTTTAATCCTTTGTACTAATACCCAATAAAAAAGAATAGTCACCATGGTGACCATCTTAACATCTGCTTTAACTATGACAAGGTGCTGCAAGCCCAACACCGGGAGATGCCACCGCATGTCTATAGCCCCGCTCCCGCCACTAAATGATAAGGGGCAGCCCGGGTAATGATGTTGTGCGTTGTAATGCTGAGATAGCAGGGCTCATATAATACAGGTATTTTTCACTTTGGCAGCTCTGTAAACAAGAAAGCAGAAGGTGACGGCTTACACCAAACATGGGAACGTGCAGTGGCTCAGCAGACGCAAGCATCATTGAAAAACCTTAGTGGCAGAGGGATAATTCAATGCAAGGATGTTTTTTTATTTAAAACGAGCCAAAAAGAATTTCAACTGTGTCTCTGAAATTATCTCTTTAGCAGAATAACTGTCAAATTTTGACCCTCTGCTAACAATGGTTTAGTTACCCGGAGGATAAAAAAAAGGAATAACTATTTACGAAAACATTGGATGGACATGATTTCAATCTTTCTGCTAATGCATTATGAAAGCTAGGGAGCCCTTTACCTGCTTTAATTGTAGTTGTTTGGATTGTCTGTTGTAGTTATATTTTAGCATGGCATGAGAAGCCAACATGTAAATATCAAAGAGACTTTTCCCCAAAAAAATACCGTTTTGTGAGTACTCACCTTTAAAACGGGTATTATGAGTGTGCCATACACTCCACTTCGATCTTCATGACATGTGGGTGTTCTCCAGTAGAGGGCGAACTTCTGCAGAGATGAATATGCAAAAAAGAAAGCCCCTCCCGGTCCATATATACCTGGGACCTCCCACCAAATTCCCAGTGTAAAAAAGCAGTGAGGGGACCAGGAAGAACCAATTATAACCTAACAATCAAAACCAATGGTTCACCATATAAAAGCCCCAGAATACCTGAAAAAAGGGGTGGGGCGAAGTGGAGTGCATGGCACACTCATAATACCCGTTTTAAAGGTGAGTACTCACAAAACGGTTTTATTCTAAGTGTGCCATACACTCCACTTCGATCTTCATGACATGTGGGACATCCAATAGCAGTGTCCGTCATGGGTGGGAACCAGAAACAGTAAAGAATGTACCAACTCAAACCACTGCAGCTTGCAGAACCTTGCGGCCAAAGAGTAGCAGCCTTACAAACTTGTTCAACAGAAGCCTGGTTCTGAAAAGCCCAGGACGCACCAACCGCACGAGTAGAGTGCGCAGATACCCTAAAAGGAGGAGTACTCCCCTTAGTAGAATAGGCCCCAACAATGGCCTGAAGAATCCATTTGCTAATCGTAGACTTAGCAGGTGCCAAACCTTTCCTGGGCCCGCAGGGCACCACAAAAAGAGCATCCGTCTTGCGGAAGGAAGAAGTAGTCACCAAATAGTACTTCACACAGCGAACAACATCCAAATTGTGCAGAACCCTCTCCTTGTCATTGTTAGGCTTAGGACACAAGGAAGGGAGAACAATATCCTGATTGAGGTGGAAAGCAGACACCACCTTAGGAAGGCTTAAAACGAAAAACCACCTTATCCTGGTGTCTCTCAAAATAAGGGGCCTGAATCAACAGAGCCGCCAACTCAGAGACACGTCGAACAGAGGTAATAGCCTTGAAGAAAGCAACCTTCTGAGTGAGAACCGAAAGAGCAATATCCTGTAGCGGCTCAAAAGGAGGACCCTGCAGAGCCGAAAGAACCAAATTCATCCACTCCTAGAGACAGAGGATCCTGAGAAAGAGACACAAAGGCCGGAAGTTTGTGATTGTGCCTCGAGGCAAAGAGATCCACCTCCGGAGAGCCCCACTTGCGGCAAAGATCCAGAAAAACCTCGGGGTTGAGAGACCACTCTCCTTGGCGAGAGGATCCCCTGCTCAGAGAATCCGCCTCCGTGTTCTCCACTCCCGGAATGTAGACTGCCGAAATGCAAGGAACATTGCTCTCCGCCCAGAGCAGGATCAGAGAGACTTCCCTGAGGGCACTCCTGCTGCGAGTCCCTCCTTGGTGATTGATGTAAGCTACCGCCGCTCGGTTGTCCGAACGAACCTGAACTGGTAGACCACGTGAATGTGAGGTCAGCCGAGCCAGAACCAGTCGGATGGCTCTGAGCTCCAAGACATTGATGGGGATGTGAGCCACCGAAGGGACTGCCGAACCCTGGGAGACATCCTGAAAGGTTGATCCAATGACTGCGGACACCTGTCCCAATGCGTCAATAGGTGAAGTTGAAGAGATCTCATGTGAAACTGTGCAAACGGTACCGCCTCGAAGGAGGATACCATCAAGCCCACCAGTTTCAACCCGTCGGATAGAGGGACAAAAACTGACAAGAAGGCGGATCAGACCCTGAATCCCCTGCACCTCGGTCTGGGGCAGAAACACTCTGGCCCGAATGGTATCCAGATTCATGCCCAGAAATGAAATCACACGAGATGGGGAGAGAGAAGACTTGGTGCGGTTGATCACCCACCCGAACCTTTCCAGTGTCGACACCACCTGGTGGGTGTCCAGCTCCGCCTGACGGAGGGAAGAAGCTGAGATCAACAGGTCGTCCAGATAAGGCACAATGTGAATTCCCTGAGCAGAGCCATTATTTCCGCCAAGACCTTGGTGAAGACCCTCGGCGCCGAGGTCAGACCGAAGGGAGGAGCTACAAACTGATAATGTTGATCCTCCACTGCAATCCGGAGGAATCTCTGATGTGCCTGAAAAATCGGAACATGCAGATACGCATCCTTGATGTCTATGGATGTCATAAAATCCCCTTGGCGAAGGGAATTAATAGCCGAGCGCAGAGTCTCCATGCGTAACTTTTTGGCTCTGATAAACCTGTTGAGAACCTTGAGATCTAGAATGAGTCTCACCGAACCCTCCTTTTTGGGAACCGTGAAAAGGTTGGAGTAGTAACCCCTGCCTCTATCCGACGGAAGCACCGGGCATATAACCCCCATGTCCAGGAGGTTTTTTACTGCTAACAGGAGCCCCTGTGCAGCCTGAGGGTCCGAGGGCACCCGAGACCTTAAGAATCTTAGGGGCGGCCAGTACTCGAACTCCAGCTTGTACCCGGAGGAGACCACTTCCAAGATCCAATTGTCTGTGACCTCCGGGGCCCAGACCTGGAAGAAGAGCCGCAGCCGTCCCCCCACCCTTGCGGGTGAGGGCGCCCCTTCATTACTGAGCAGGCTTGGGCTTGGAACCCCAGGCAGCTGCGGGACGTGCCCGACCTCTGCCTCTGTTCCAGGACGAGCCCCTGACACCTGAGAAGGCCAAACCCCTAGCCGCTCTGGCCCCTCGAAAGGAAGGAGTGAACGAGCCAGCCCCCCCGAAAGGGGCGGCGCCGTTTCCTCCGCTGAGGTAACTTACCTCCTCTAGCAACAGCATCCAATTTATCTCCAAACAGTCGCGAACCCAAGAAGGGAAGAGCCGTGAGCTACTTCTTGGCCCCAACGTCCGCTGTCCACTGGCGGAGCCAGACCAATCTGCGCATAGCCACCAGTAAGGCTGACGTCCTACTACACGACAATAGAGTCTTCCATCACAGCCATGACAAAATCCATGAACAATTCACATCTCTTAAGGATAGCGAACTCAGCGCCAGCTGGATCAAACTGAGCGTTATTCAGCCAGTCCCTGATAAGAGACCTAGTAGCAAGCGACACCAGGGCAGATGCACTAACGGGCCGCAGGGCCGAGCCCACGTTGGCAAATGCGTGGCACGCCATCTGATCAAGGCACTTATCCTCGCCAACCTTAAGGGAAGTGGCATCAGGGGTGTTCAGCACAGAAGAGTTGGTCAAACCTAAAACTGGCGCGTCGACCTCAGGAGGAGACGACCAGCGCTTAACCGCCTCCACCGGAAAAGGATACTTCTTATCCCATCCCTGAGGAACACCAATAAGCCGACTGGGTCTCTCCCATTCTCTAAGGATCAGTGCATCAAAGTGACCCTGGGTAGGGAAATCCAGACGGGGCTTGCGGGGGCGCCTCAGGCGGTTCAATATCCAACTCCAATAAATGTGATAAAACAGTGACCGTATCTACGGCATCCCCCAGCGCCTGCCCGACATCGGCATTCCCAGACTGAACATAGTCAGCCTCTGTTTCCTGATACAATTCCCCCTCCTCTAACGGGAAATAATCTGACAAATCAGCGCGGAATCGTCGTCAACATCCCACAAGGGCTGGGCCGACGACAAATGTCTCTTTAGCCTGGGCCTTCTTGCCCACCGTGCTAGCAATAATTTTCTCGATGCTGACCAACCTAGCCCAAGCATCAGAGAGCGACTCCCCGCTGGTACCAATGTCACTTGGGGTACGGATAAGGTGGGGAGGGGAAGGCGATGAAGCGGGAGGAGCCGACCCAGAAGGCTGGATACCAGACTGACGCGTTATGGCCTTCTGTGCGCATGGTATACAGATAAGCACATTCTCCCCCGTAAGGGATACCCCACACATGGCCCGGATTGTCCCAGAGGGAGCCCGAGTCCAGTATCCTGCGGAGCCTCCATATGGTGAATTTTTGTGGTCAGTCGCAAGACCGCAGGGAATTTACGCCTAAGCAACCCGGGATGCCCCTTAAAAGTCCCGGTGGCAGGATTTGAGGTGAACAAATTTACCCTAGGGACCCCAGGACCAGGAGGAACCCGTTAATATGCACATATACAATGCAATCTGTAACACACAAAACAGGCAACATAAGTGCAATCCTACATATATAAGGCAATAACACATACCTAATTGTATATGTATATAAACATATATATATATATACACACATATATATATATATATATATATATATATATATATATATATATATATACACATATACATACATATATAAACATACATACATACACACATACATACATATATATTATATATATATATCTATCTATATATCTGTATCCCAGCCAGACATGTGTAACCTACAAAAAAAACACACACACACGCCCGCAATCAGTGGGGGCCCCCCGCTAGAGAGGGGCCCCCACACAAGCTAAGAAGTGGCCATCTGGCCCTTACCACACGGAGCGCAGCTCAGAACCAGCGTCAAAATGGCCCCCGAGAAGAGCCTCATGCAGGAAGAGTAGGGGGAGGGCGGGCCAGCGCAGAACGCGCGCTCGCCAGGCCACGCCCCCCTCCCAGCAACGCGGATCCCCTAGAAACGAGCCACAGAATTGCACCAAAGAAGGGGGCGGGGCTACCGTGCCCCTTCCCGAACACAGCCCGAGGGGGAGAAGCTCCCCCAGGCTAATCACAGCACCTGACATGGCCCAAAAGTAAAAACACTCACTGCCAGTCACACACCCGCACAGTGAAATCACACACCCACACATTCAGGGGCATGGGAGAACGAAAAACAACCCCCCCCCCCCCCCCCCCCCCGTAAGGGACCCAGAAGGAGGGAACCCTGCCAGAATCCGGCCATAAGCATAGAGGGACGGGGCATCCCAAACCAGGATCACCAGAAACCTGGATAACCGCCTACCCCATAGTGAGGTCTCACGGTGGAGCAGTGCTCCTTCCACACCCATAGGGTGCTGCCTACCTTCACCAGGACCCGCAGCCTAAGCTGGGAGGCTCAAATAGGGGCAATTTAGATAGGGTCCTGGCAGTAATAGGGACAATAGACGGCCGGGCGCGAGCCCGGCTTACCTGTAAGTAAAGTCGTCTTCATCTTCTGTCTTGTCGCCTTCCCTGCAGAGAAGGAACTGGGAATTTGGTGGGAGGTCCCAGGTATGTATGGACCGAAAGGGGCTTTTTTGCATATTCATCTCTGCAGAAGTTCGCCCTCTACTGGAGATTACCCACATGTCATGAAGATCGAAGTGGAGTGTATGGCACACTTAGAATAAATACCACTTTGTTAGCTCATGGGTTTTAACTTTCTATTCACTTAATCTGTACAGCTTTTCTTACCTGCTTCATTTCCTGTGGTGTGTACAGCATAGTCCGGATAATCATGACCCTGTCCAGCAGATCCAGGGGTATCCCGTGAGGTGAAACAACATCTTCTGTTCCTCTGAAAATAGCAAATAGCAAATAAATATTGTGTAGGGTTGTAAAGGAGGATTTCAAATGGGGCCTACAGAGGGTTAACTCCTCTGCTGTTCCCACTTTTGTCTTCCACAGGTGCGCTGATTGTTTGAAATAGAGGAGGTCTCAATTACAATTGTTATGTGATTGATCCTTCTCAGTTTCTGATAAGCTATTATTTTATATAGGCTGCAGGATTGATGTCATTCAAAGCATGCTGCCATTCAATTATGTGTTCCACAAAAGAAGATGGCTGAGAAAGATATGTCTGAAGACACTTACCCGCATGGCCCGGGAGTACACGACCCGCCCTTGGCCCCTGAGTTTGTTGTGCGGAGGTTATGAGGTACTGCACCGCTTGTGGTGCATCTGGAAGTTGGTTGCTCCCTTTTAATAAAAAGCCAATCGCTGGGTGTAGTCTTCAAAGCTTTATTTTGGCAAAGGTGTGCGCTCAGCTGTGGCGAATATAAAGCAAGTAGGGTCACCTGCACCTCCGCTTCCACAGGCCCAGGATGGGAGTCTAGGCCTCGTTACTATAGCGACCAAGACACCAACCAACTTCCAGATGCACCACAAGCGGTGCAGTGTGTGTGTGTGTGTGTACGCTTGCTGTTACTGGCCTCAAGGTCTGACTACAGCCTGGGGGAGCTTCTCCCCCTCAGGCTGCGTTCGGGAAGGGGCGGGTGCTCTTGGCGCGGTCGCGGTAGCCCCGCCCCCTTATTTGGCACGATGACAGTGCTCGTTGGCTAGGGATCTGCGTTGCTGGGAGAGGGGTGTGGCCTCGGGAAACGCACGTTCTGCGCTGGCCTGCCCTCCCCCTGCTCTCCCTTCCCAGGCTCGAGGCTGCCTGGGGGCCATCTTCCCTGGCAGGCAGCTTGCACTCGGGGTGGTAAGGGCCTGATGGCCATTTTCTTTAGCTTGTGTGTGCGTGGGGGGCCCCACTGGTCACTGGTTTTGGCTGTGTTGGGGTAAATGCTATTGCATTTTTTACACTGCTCTGCTTTTATGTGGCTTATTTTGTGTGTTACAGGTTGCCCTGTATATGTGCATATTAAGGGGTCCCTCCTGGTCCTGGGGTCCCTAGTTATAAAAATTGTCCACCCAAAAATCCTCCCACCGGGACTTTTAAGGGGCATCCCGGGTTGCTTATGCGTAATTCCCTGCGGTCTTGCGACTGACCACAAAAATTCACCATATAGAGGCTGTGCAGGATACCGGGCCCGGGATCCCTTCGGGACAATCCAGGCCATGTGTGGGGTGTGGGTTATCCTTTACGGGGGAGAATGTGCTGATTTGTATACCATGCGCACAAAAGGCCATAACGCGGCAGTCTGGTACCCAGCCTTCTGGGTCGGCTCCTCCCGCTTCATCGCCTTCCCCTCCCCACCTGATCCGTACCCCAAGTGACATTGGTACCAGTGGGGAGTCGCTTTCTCATGTTTGGGCTCGGTTGGCCAGCATCGAGAAAATGATTGCTAGCACGGTGGGCAAGGCGGCCCAGGCTAAAAAGCCAGTTGTCGTCGGCCCAGCCTTTGTAGGATATTGACGACGAGTCCACTGATTTGTCCAATTATTCCCCGTTAGAGGAGGGGGAATTGTATCAGGATTCAGAGGTTGACTATGGTCAGCCTGGGAATTCCAATGTCGAGCAGGCGCTGGGAGATGCCGTTGATACGGCCACTGTTTTGTCACATTTATTGGAGGTGTTGGATATTGATCCACCTGAGGCGCCCCCTCTTAAGAAGAGGGAATTCCCTACCCAGGGTCATTTTGATGCGCTGATACTTAGAGAATGGGAGAGGCCCAGCCGGCTTCCTGGTGTTTCTCAGGGATGGGATAAGAAGTATCCTTTTCTGGTGGAGGCGGTCAAGCGCTGGTCTTCTCCTCCCAAGGTCGACGCGCCTGTTTTAGGTTTCACTAACTCTTCTGTGCTGAACACCCCTGACGCCACCTCCCTTAAGCATGGCGAGGATAAGCGCCTTGATCAGATGGCGTTCCACGCATTTGCCAACGTGGGCTCGGCCCTGCGGCCTGTTAGTGCATCTGCCCTGGTGTCGCTTGCTACCAGGTCTCTTATCAGGGACTGGCTGAATAACGCTCAGCTTGATCCAGATGGCGCCGAGTTCGCTATACTTAAGAAGTGTGAATTGTTCATGGATTTTGTCATGGCTGCGATGGAAGACTCCATTGTCGTGTGTAGTAGGACCTCAGCCTTACTGGTGGCCATGCGCAGACTGGTCTGGCTCCGTCAGTGGACAGCGGACGTTGGAGCCAAGAAGTCGCTCACAGCTCTCCCCTTCTTGGGTGCGCGGCTGAGCGTCTAGGGGTCTGGCCTTCTCAGGTGTCAGGGGCTCGTCCTGGAACAGAGGCAGAGGTCGGGCACGTCCCGCGGCTGCCTGGGGTTCCAAGCCCAAGCCTGCCGTTAAACCGGCTCAGCAATGAAGGGGCGCCCTCACCCGCAAGGGTGGGGGGACGGCTGCGGCTCTAATTCCAGGTCTGGGCCCGGGAGGTCACAGACAATTGGATCCTGGAAGTGGTCTCCTCCGGGTACAAGCTGGAGTTCGAGTACTGGCCGCCCCCAAGATTCTTAAGGTCTCGGGTGCCCTCGGACCCTCAGGCTGCACAGGGGCTCCTGTTAGCAGTAAAAAACCTTCTGGACATGGGGGTTCCCAAAAAGGAGGGTTCGGTGAGACCCATTCTAGATCTCAAGGTTCTCAACAGGTTTATCAGAGCCAAAAAGTTCCGCATGGAGACTCTGTGCTCGGCTATCAATTCCCTTCGCCAAGGGGATTTTATGACATCCATAGACATCAAGGATGCGTATCTGCATGTTCCGATTTTTCAGGCACACCAGAGATTCCTCCGGTTTGCGGTGGAGGATCAACATTATCAATTTGTAGCTCTTCCCTTCGGTCTGACCTCGGCACCGAGGGTCTTCACCAAGGTTTTGGCGGGCGTAATGGCTCTGCTCAGAGCATTCGCATTGTGCCTTATCTGGACGATCTGCTGATTTCAGCTTCTTCCCTTCAGCAGGCGGAACTGGACACCCACCAGGTGGTGTCGACCCTGGAGAGGTTCGGGTGGGTGATCAACCCCACCAAGTCTTCTCTCTCCCAGTCTCGTGTGATTTCATTTCTGGGCATGAATCTGGATACCAGTCGGGCCAGAGTGTTTCTGCCCCAGGCCATTGCAGGGGATTCAGGGCCTGATCAGTCTTCTTCTGGCCAGTCCTTATCCTTCTATCCGACAGGGGATGAAACTGGTGGGTCTGATGGTGTCCTCCTTCGAGGCGGTGCCGTTTGCACAGTTTCACATGAGATCTCTTCAACTTCTCCTATTGAAGTATTGGTACAGGAGCCCACAGTCATTGGATCAACCTTTCAAGATGTCTCCCAGGGTTCGGCAGTCGTTTCGGTGGTGGCTGGACTCGAGCAATCTGGTGAAGGGCAGATCCTTTCTGGTCCCTTGTTGGGAGACAGTTACCACGGATGCCAGCCTGTCAGGCTGGGGAGGTTATTGGAAGAGTCATCAGTTCAGCGGGGTGTGGGGTCCCCAGGAGGCTCACACCCCCATTAACGTATTGGAGCTCAGAGCCATTCGACTGGTTCTGGCTCGGCTGACCACACAGTTGCGGGGTCTTCCGGTTCAGGTGCGTTCGGGCAACCGAACGGCAGTGGCTTACATAAATCACCAAGGAGGGACTCGCAGCAGGAGTGCCCTCAGGGAAGTCTCTCTGATCCTGCACTGGGCGGAGAGCAATGTTCCTTGCCTTTCGGCAGTCTACATTCCGGGAGTGGAGAATACGGAGGCGGATTCCCTGAGCAGGGGATCCTCTTGCCACGGAGAGTGGTCTCTCAACCCCGAGGTTTTTCTGGATCTTTGCTGCAAGTGGGGGACTCCGGAGGTGGATCTCTTTGCCTCGAGGCACAATCACAAACTTCCGGCCTTTGTGTCTCTTTCTCAGGATCCCCTGGCTTTGGCAGTGGATGCCTTGTCACTGGCTTGGAAGGA
This sequence comes from Gastrophryne carolinensis, assembly GCA_027917425.1. NCBI lineage: Eukaryota > Metazoa > Chordata > Amphibia > Anura > Microhylidae > Gastrophryne > Gastrophryne carolinensis. The sequence continues at coordinate 241,189,255 of CM051235.1, read as the reverse complement.
CCTGGGTTTTCTGTACCTGTTTCCATCTGTCTCCATGCTAGGCAAGGTAGTTCGCAAACTGGTTCTAGAAGGGGTACCAGCTTAGTACTTTGAAAGGACAGGTTTCTGCTCTGTCGGTTTTCTTCCAGAGGTCTTTTGCTTTACACCCGCTGGTTAAGACTTTTTTCCAAGGGGTCGCGCATGTGCGGAAGGCTGTATTTGAATTTGGTTCTTTCGGCTCTGCAGGGTCCTCCTTTTGAGCCGTTACAGGATATTGCTCTTTCGGTTCTCACTCAGAAGGTTGCTTTCTTGGTGGCTATTACCTCTGTCTGGCGTGTCTCTGAGTTGGCGGCCCTGTCGATTCAGGCCCCTTACTTTGAGAGACACCAGGATAACGTGGTTTTTCGTTTTAAGCTGGATTTCCTTCCTAAGGTGGTGTCTGCTTTCCACCTCAATCAGGACATTGTTCTCCCTTCCTTGTGTCCTAAGCCTAACAATGACAAGGAGAGGGTTTTGCACAACTTGGATGTTGTTCGCTGTGTGAAGTACTATTTGGTGATTACTTTTTTCGTGGTGCCCTGCGGGCCCAGGAAAGGTTTGGCGCCTGCTAAATCTACGATTAGCAAATGGATTCGTCAGGCCATTGTTGGGGCCTATTCTGCTAAGGGGAGGACTCCCCCTTTTAGGGTCACTGTGCACTCTACTCGTGCTGTTGGTGCATCCTGGGCTTTTCAGCACCAGGCTTCTGTTGAACAAGTTTGTAAGGCTGCTACTTGGTCTTCCGTTCATACCTTTTCCAAGTTTTACAAGGTTGATGTGCGGGCTTCAGCGGATGCCGTTTTTGGCCGCAAGGCTCTGCAAGCTGCAGTGGTTTGAGTTGGTACGTTCTTTACTGTTTCTGGTTCCCACCCATGACGGACACTGCTATTGGATGTCCCAGATGTCATGAAGAAGGAAGTGGAGTGTATGGCGCACTTAGAATAATACCGTTTTGTGAGTACTCACCTTTAAAACGGGTACACTCCACTTCGCCCCACCCTTGTTTGTTTCAGGTATTCTGGGGCTTTTAGATGGTGAACCATTGGTTTTGATTGTTATGGTTATATTTGGTTCTTCCTGGTCCCTTTACTGCTTTTATACAATGGGGAATTGGTGGGACTTCCCAGGTATATATGGACCGGGAGGGGCTTTCTTTTTTGCATATTCATCTCTGCAGAAGTTCGCCCTCTACTGGAGATTACCCAGATGTCATGAAGAAGGAAGTGGAGTGTATGGCACACTCATAATACCCGTTTTAAAGGTGAGTACCCACAAAACGGTATTTTTTCATATTTTCCACCTCTAAACTCTGGGTGCGTCTTATGGCGCAAAAAATACGGTAATTGCTGCAGGTTGTAGTGGGAATCAATCATTCAGCTTTTGTGTTTACATCAGCCCGAAAACAACAGCTAATGGTAGACTTCTAATATGATTTTTATTTAGCATGGAGCTTAAAACTAAATATTGGGGCCCAGTACCTGATGATGCAGTTGCCTCGGTTTGTGGCGAAGATGACAATGGGAGCAAGTGATGACTCCAGAGCTCGATGGAGGTAAGTAAAACATTCAATGTCCAGCATGTGCACCTCATCGATGAAGAGCACTCCGGGGACCAGCTCGGCAATGCCCTGATCAATATATTTATTCACCACTTTGTTGATTTCTCCTCTCAGCTTGTCTGGAAAATATTGATAAAGAGCAGTTTAAGTCTTTATGCTAACAAGACAGACAAAATAGACAACCTAAAAAGTCACCTCTACTAAAGGCAAAAGAAACTATCAAAATAAGTACTAATAGTAGTCAATAGTGGTCAAGACAGGGAGCCCATTTTAGGTGCATATTTCCAAATAGCACTTATTTGTGTATGTCTAGAAAATTACATTACTGTGAGGGCGACCACTTTAAACCCAGCAGAAGTTGCTAAGACGCAATAGTGGTGCAGCTACCCGGCCCATGTCCAACTGAGCTTTGAAGTAGGCCTGGGAAGACATTTTTCTATCCAATTGTATTTTCATGTAACACCCCCTGGAGCTTACTTACAAAAGGCTAGATCCAAATAATCATTATGTAAAGACCTAAAGTAATCTCAGATGCTTAATATAAAGGGCACCATACCAGAGCTTATAAAAGCAAAAATACCATTTTGTGATTACTCACCTGTAAAATGGGTATTATCTCACACCCTGCTTCGGAAATAGTCATTACACTTGGGTTATGTCCAGTAGAGGGCGAACTTCTGCAGAGATGACTAGAAAAAAAAGGAAGCCCCTCCCGGCCCATAAATACCTGGGACCTCCCACACATTACCCAGTATAGGAAAGCAGTAAGGGGACCAGGAAGAGCAAATAAAAACTACAAGAAAAACAGTAACACCAAAGAGGAGCCAAGATACAACTCAGGGCGGGGCGAAGCAGGGTGTGAGACATAATACCCATTTTACAGGTGAGTAATCACAAAATGGTATTATTCTAAGTATGTCTCACACCCTGCTTTGGAAATATTCATTACACTTGGGACATCCAATAGCAGTGTCCAAAAAGGGTGGGGATCCCAATAGACCAAAAGGCACAAAGGAAAACCCCTGCCGCTTGTAGAACTTTGCGGCCAAAAAACAGTATCCGCTAAGGCCCGCACATCAACCTTATAAAACCTTTTAAAAGGTATGAACAGAAGACCAAGTAGCAGTCGCACAACTAATTCCACTAAGCTGAAAAGGGGAACCCTCCCCTTGGCAATATAGGCCCACACAAGGACCAGACATGTCCATTAAAAATGGTAGACTTGACGGCGCCAAACCATCAGGGCCAGAGGGCACCACAAACAAGACTTCCTTCCTAAAGAAAAAGGAGGTAGCCAAGAATAGGCAGGGCCCTCTCCTCGTCAAAGCTAGACGAAGGACACAAGGAAGAAGAACCACATCCTAAAAGAAATGGAAACACAGTGAACAGAAGCAATAGCCACCAAAAGGCAATCTGTTGTGAAAGCATAGAAAATGCAAAATTCATATCCCAAACAGACGCAAAACTTTTTGAGGACAAAAGGCCCTAGAGGAAGACCGCCAGGACAGAGGCCTGCCCCAGCCAAGCACTTAAGCTGGAGCCCCGGGGGGCGTGGTTAAGATGGCCGCCTAGTCGGACGTGTCTGCTAGGGGCTCCTGGAAGAATCCTGATATATTGCCTTCTGGGCTACTGTGGGCGCATCTGAACACCCCAATCTCACTCACCTGAGTGGAAGAATTGCACCTGTGCCTTGAGAGACCTGGGGCTGTGCGGTGGAAGCGGCTCCCGGGAGTGGACGGCGGCCTGTTTGATCCAGAGGAGTGGCTGGCTGGTGGAGGAGACGCGTGGGCCCGGTACGTGGAGAGCGGGCGGAGGCGGGTGAGCAGAGCACCGTCCCCTGGAAGCCCCGGGCGGCGGGAGGAGTAGAGAGTGTGCCCGGCGGTCGTGGATGTGTGGCTGAGGCGAAGTCAGCGGCGGGGCGACCGGCGGCCGGCGGAGAGGGCGGGCGGCCCCATTGCGAGCAGCGGAGCGGCGGCGGAGGTGGGCCTGCCACTATATAACCGGGCAGCGGTGGCATTCACCAGGGTCCCCTCCTGGGTGAGCGGCGTGTCTCCCTATCGAGGATTGCAGCCGGCGGCGGTCTGGCGCGAAACGAGAGTGAGGCCAGCGCCATCTTGGAAAGGTGAGGGGGAGCCGAGAAGGAGCTGAGGCTGTTACCGGGACATTCGTCACTGTGCTGGCTTGTGTGAGAGAGGCCAGTGTTGTCTGGGGCTGCTCCTATAATCGTGCCCCTTTGATGGATGGTGTGGGCAGTCAGAGGGGTGAATAGGCCCCCCCGGGAAGCACCTGAACACTACTAAGCCCCATATTGGAGAAGCTGGGGCAGTCGCCCTGGACCCCCCCCCCCCCCCAGTGAAACAGCACAGCAAATAATCTTGCCCTATAGATGCAGTGTGGAGAGGGGCTTCTGAGACCCTGAATGACAGGGGGCTGAACTCTGCTGCCTCAATATTATCCACTATCTGATATTCTCCCGGCGGCTGCGTGGCTGCAGCAGGTCTCCCTGGACCTCCATATACGTGCGGTGCCTGCGGGCCCCCTGGCCCCCCCCCCCCCGGTCCCGGGCGGCAACAGGAGGACTATTGAACCCTACATTTGTGCTCCCTGCACCCCCCTGCCGGCACGGCATCTGCGTGCTCCCTGAGCGCAAGGCCTTGCTCCTTGTATCCTATATCTGTGCAGCAGTGGAGGACCCCCTGAATCCTATATCAGCGCTGTAAAACAAGCTCCTTGTATCCTATATCTGTGCAACAGATGAGGGCTCCCTGAATCCTATATCAGTGCAGCTAAACAAGCTCTTTGTATCCTATATCTGTGCAGCGGCTGAGTGCTCCCTGAACCCTGTATCTGTGCAGCACCTGAGAGATCCTTGAACCCTATATCTGTGCCGCAAATCAAGCTCCTTGATCCCCATATCTGTGCCGCAGAACAAGCTCCTGTACTCCATATCTGTGCCGCAAAGCAGGTTCCTTGCAGTAGCTGAGGGCCCCCTGGGCCTTGTATCTGTACCATAAAACGGGCTTCTGGTACTCCTCAGCAGCGCCGCAAAACAAGCTCCCCCGAACCCCCATCTTTGTCCCGCAAAACTGGCTCCTCGAACCCTATGCCTGTGCAACAGCTGAGACCTTCTTGAACCCGTTATTATTGCAGCATCTGCGGGCGCCCTGGGCCCTGTATCTGTGCCGTACAACAGGCTCCCCGTGCCCTATACCTGTGCAACAGCCGAGAGCTCCTTGAACCCTCCGTCTGCGCATCAGTTGAGAGCTCCCTGAATCCCATACCTGTGCCGCAAAACAAGCTCCTTGGGCCCTGGATCTGTGCGGGGACTGAGCACTTCTTGAGCCCTATATCTGTGCAGCATCTGGGAGCGCATTGAACCCTACATTTGTGCAGCAAAACAAGCTTCTTAACCCCTGCACGTTCTTTCTCACGTATGTCAGGAAACAGGAAGCGTAAATCCGCAGTGGTCAGTTGCAGCACGCAAACAATGGAAGCTCCAGGCAGAGCTGAGCAGGAGCCCTCTAATCCGGATACTGCGGCAATCATGGCTGCCATTGCCTCCTGTCAAAATGCCCTTACGACTAAATTCGACACTCTACAGGAACAATTCAACTACTTTCGCCATGACCTGGATAAAATTCGGGACCGCACAGGGGAGAACGAGAGGAGAATTGGAGAGACGGAGGACCGTTTGTCGGTGCAGGAGGGGGAGCTGGCGACCTTACGTAGACAGGTGACGGTCCTTTTGGGAAGGGCCGAGGACTCTGAAAACAGGAACAGGAGGAATAATGTTAGAATCCTGGGACTACCTGAAAAATCGGAGGGCTCCTCCCCGGAGGAGTTCGCTGAAAACCTTATAAGAGACATCCTGGCGCCCAGAAACCTGACCAAATTCTTTACAATAGAAAGAGCACATAGAATCCCGCTGCGGTCCCCCCCGCCCGGGGCCCCGCCAAGGCCATTTATATTCAAAGTCCTCCATTACAAGGACAGAGACGCTATACTTGCCGCGGCCAGGGTGCAAGGTACGGTGTCTTATGAGAACGCCCGGCTGTCTTTCTATCCGGATTTCACATCGGAAGTCCAGAAACTGCGGCGCTCATTCAACGGCGTTAGAGAACGGCTTAGAAAGAAGAAGATTAAATACGCCATGCTGTTCCCAGCGCGGCCACGTATTCAAGATGGAGAGTCTGTTAAGTTCTTTACCTCAGCCGAGGAAGCCAACACATGGCTTGACTCTCTGCCAGGGGCCTGATGAACTGGGCTCTGACCGGAGAGAATGAGCCAGCCATTGCCTTGATTTGTTTTTTTTCCCCTTGCCCGGCCCGCGCCGGTGGCGGGGGTTCGCCTCCTCTGCTCTCCCGGGAGCCCCACAGCTGGGTATCCTGGTGAGACCCCAGGTGGTGCCTTGTTATGCTTATTGTTTAAGTTACTGAAGTTGTGTCTTTTATGATGCCCAATTAGCTAGTGTATCCTGTCAGCAATTGTTATAGGGGAGCCTTGGCTCCGGATTCCCAGGTCGTGACAGGCGCTGTCGGCCATCCATCCTTTTCCCTCCCATCCCACCTGATGCCCGTCCCTGTCCCTCCTCCCTCCCACCCCCCTGTGTCTGCTCTCCTAGCCCTCGCTAATGAGGTCTGAGAGTCCATAGGGATCCTCCTCCTTCCTCCTCCCTGATCGCTCCTGGATGGCTCTGGGAACCCGTGGCGGATAATCCGCTGACCTGTATTTGATCGGCAAGCCCGTCTTTTGCAGACCCCTGGGCAGCGGGCCTGCGCACCCCATTTGCACATAGTTAAACCAGTGTTGTGTTACTTTGTTGGGGGGATATGATGCTCGCCAAGGTTGGGGAGTGGTGGAGCGGGGTGGGGGGTGGGCCCGGGGAAGGTTTACAGTTTAAATGTTGTATTATTTGTTTAGCGCGTTGTTGTCTATGTGTTGGTATGACTGTGATGTACGATTACTGGACTCGAGTAATAGGAAGATTTCTGGGGGGGAGGGTGAACCGCGGAGAGGTGGTCCTTAATAGTAGTATCTTAAACAGTAATAATGGGTGAGTGTAAATTTCTCTCCTGGAATGTTCGGGGGCTTAATGATGAGATCAAGAGGGCTACTGTCCTCCAGTTTATCCGGAAGCATAGGCCTAATGTAGTGATTCTCCAGGAAACCCATTTGGTGGGCCAGAGGGTGTTGGCGTTGAAGAAGCCATGGATCCAGAGCTCCTTTCATGCCCCATTCTCAGCTTACTCTAGAGGAGTGTCGGTGCTGATCTCTAAGGGTACCCCGTTTACGTTGTTCTCAGTACACATTGACCGAGAGGGTTGTTATGTTATCCTTCATGCCAAACTAATGGATACTGATATGATAATAGTCGGAGTATATGTTCCCCCACCATTTTCTGCTAGGATCCTAGATAGAATAATGGAGAAAGTACTTTCCTACCCCCCAGCCCCGATACTGCTATTGGGGGACTTTAATATGGTTTTGGATTCAGCGCTGGATAGGATGAGTAAGAACCCAGGCCCCAAGACCCAACTGGCAAACTGGGCCGAAACGTTGAGGCTGCAGGAGCTTTGGAGGTGGAAGCACCCCACCGACAGGGCATACTCTTGTCACTCGGTTACGCACAAGTCCCTGTCCAGAATTGACCTGGCGTTCTCCTCGCCTGAATTTCTAACTAGGGTAGTGACCTGTAGTTATCTCCCGAGGGGGATCTCGGACCACTCACCCTTATTGCTTACAGCTGGTCTGTCACTGAGGCGGGAGAACTGGGTGGGATGGACCCTGAGCCCTCTATGGTTAGAGGCCCCCGACATTAAGAGTAGTCTGCAATCCTCTACCAAGGCGTTCTGGGAATGTAATACGGGGGAGACATCGGTGGAAGTAAGATGGGATGCCTTTAAAGCTGTCACCAGAGGGGCGGCCATCTGCGCTATTGCTACAGCTAGGAGGAAGAAGGGGAGGGAAGTGGTGGATCTTGAAAACAAACCGATGCGGGCGGAGGAGAAGTTTAGTGAAACTTCAGATAGCAAGGACCACTCAACACTGTTGGCATTAAAGAGGGAGTATAATCTGCTTTTGACTGACTCGGCTAGGAAATTGCTGCTTTATAAACAGGCAACAATTTTTGATAAAGGGGATAAGAACGGTAAGACCCTGGCATACTTAGCGAGAGCTGAAAGCCAATCCAATCACATTGCTGAAATCCTAGAAAATGGGGCGAGAGCAACGGGGGGGGGGGGGGGGGAGGAGATAGCCCAGAGGTTTCTGGAGTACTACTCGGCCTTGTATTCCTCGGGGGCGAGCTATGGGGCGACTGATCTGAGTAACTATCTGGATCAGATTGATTTTCCGAGGCTGACTGAGGAAGATCAGGAGGCATTGAACTCCCCTATCACCATTGATGAGGTCTCTAGCGCAATTAGAATGCTTTCTAGCAGGAAGGCGCCGGGACCAGATGGGATGCCGGCCGAGTGGTATAAGCAGGACCTGGAACAAGTGACTCCAAGGTTGTGGGAAGTGCTGAAACAGGCGCTTGAAAGTGGGTGCCTTCCGGCCTCTTTTCATGAGGCACATGTGGTCCTCATTTATAAGGAGGGGAGACCCCCTGGCTCCTGCGCGTCCTATCGTCCCATATCCCTGCTGAACCAAGATGCCAAAATACTGGCCACTAGGCTGAACAAGGTTATTCTACATTTGATTGGGCCAGACCAGTCAGGGTTTATGCCGGGGCGTACCACGTGTGTGAATCTCCGTAGACTGATGTCCAATCTCCAAATTATACATGACAACCATGGGAAACGGGTGGTTATATCATTAGATAATGAGAAAGCTTTCGACTCGGTGGAATGGGAGTATCTTTGGGCAGTCTTGGAAAGATTTGGGCTTCCTACTAGTTTTATTACATTCATTAAATTGCTATATGAACGGCCAACTGCTCGGATACGGGTCAATGGGTGTTACTCTGATTCATTTGTGTTGCATAGGGGAACGAGACAGGGGTGCCCGTTGTCGCCACTGCTCTTTGCCCTAGCTATTGAACCCCTGGCGATCATTGTCAGGAACTCCCCAAGCATCTCTGGATGGAAGTTGGGAGCAGTAGAGGAGAAGATATCTCTCTATGCAGATGACACACTGCTGTACCTGGCGGATGGCCATGAGTCCCTAGACGCAGCTCTGGACGCTATTGGGGTGTTTGGGGGGTTCTCGGGGCTGCGGATTAATTGGGACAAATCTAGTCTAATGTTAGTGGATGAGCTTGACTCCCCCGACATTTCCTCGAGGTCTCAATTAAAAATAGTCCAACAATTTAAATATTTGGGGATCCTGATTAGTAGGCAACCAAGTGAGTTTATATCTCTGAATATCTCCCCTGTTGTGTCCAAGTTAAGGCAGCGAACCGCTCAGTGGGCGAACCTGCCGCTGTCGGTTATGGGCAGAATTAACTTATATAAAATGATATTCCTTCCCAAATTTCTGTATATATATCAGGCCTCACCAGTGTTGCTGCCCGCCTCCCACTTCAAGACATTGGATTCAATTCTGTTTGGCTTTATCTGGGGACAGTCTCCACCTAGGCTTAACAGACAAATAATGAAGGCGCAGGTGGCGGAGGGGGGACTGGCGGTCCCGCACATGCAACTGTACTTCTATTCTACGCAGCTCCTGTTTGTGCACTGGTGGCTTTGTCAGCCGCAAAACAACCCGGTGGTAAGTCTGGAGGTGGAGGTGTTGGGCTCCCCCGGGCGACTATCCCTTTTGGTGTATAGGGAGGTTCGGGGGGTCCGGAAGGCAACAGGTTGTATGAGGGCAGTGTGTAACATATGGGAAAGGGTGGCCAAGTTGACCAGGAATCCGGACGAGGCCCAGTATTGGTCCCCCCATGCTCCTCTCTGGAACAACCCCAAGCAGGACCCGCAGTTCTGGGATGGAAGGGGTCTCCAGACGTTGGGCCAGGTATACAGGGATGGTGTGCTTATGTCATTTGATCAAATTGGGGAGACATTTCGAGTTTCCCATCGGGACTTCTTCCGCTACCTGCAACTCAGGCACGCTCTGCAGACTCAATTCCGCAGGGACAGCCCGAATTTATCGGTGTCCCAAGTGGAGAGTGTGGTGAGAGAATCGGACTTGGGGAAACCTGTCTCTACACTGTACAAGTGCTTGGTGGCTGGGCTGGAGTCCCCCAGGGGGAAGGTCGAAAGCAAGTGGCAAATTCTAGACCAAACCCTTGACCGGGACGACTGGGAAGAAATCCTAGATAATCTACACTCATCGGTCATTGAAGCCAGAGATAGATTTATCCAGACCAAGTGGTTGCATCAAGCCTACATCGCGCCGATACGTTTACATAGAATGGGTTTGCTGGCAAGTGACTTATGCCCTAGGTGTGAGAGGGAGGCTGGCACATAGGTACATGTGACCTGGTCCTGTGAGGTTCTGGCGAGATATTGGGGAGAGGTGATGGACTTGATCGGTGGGGTAGTGGGTATCCGGATCGCTGGCTCAATTTCTTTATGTCTCCTGGGGGTGGTCGAAGCATTGTCGGTGTCGTGCCCGTTGAAATCACTATTTAGGTTGCTGCTCTTCTACGCCAGGAAATGTGTTCTACTTAACTGGAAGCACCCGGCCAAACCATCAGTACAGGCATGGAGGGCCTTAGTTAACCAGAAACTCTCTATGTACAAGCTGACGTACACGGCCAGGGGAGTGCCTGATAAGTTTGAAAAGGTATGGGGTCCCTGGCTGCAGAGCCAGGACACCGCTTCATAGGACAATTAAGGGAGGGGAAGGCTTACTTAAGGGACGAGGCGCCCTCTTATGGTAGAGTGAGTCATTGAGCAAGTTAAGTGGAACTGGGGAGACGGGAGAAGCCTCCTGAGAGATGTGCTCTCCGTTTGGTTCTTCCATCCCGTGCATAGTCAACTAGATCCGAGTCCAGATGTATGCGTGTTGGGTGAATGGTTGTCGTGTCTAAATGATTACTGATTCTGTACTACTGTACTGGGTGCCTACGGCGCCTCATTGTGATATGTAATATGTAAGTGTAACTTGTTTGGTGTTATGCCGTTTGTTGAACTGCAAATAAAAAGAAACTTTAAAAAAAAAAAAGCTGGAGCCCCAGGCCCAGACCGTACTGACGAAGGTCCAAAAACCTAGTGAACAAAACCACATTGCAAGGCAAGGCCCTAGCCCCACACCCATCAATATAGGACCGCCGAGTCCTGTAGAAGAAACTAAAGGAAGACCACTTCCTAGCCCAAACAAGGGTCTGAAGCACAACACAAGACAAACTTCCTCTATGAAGGTGGAGGAGATTGCAGCAGCCACGCCGCCAAAGCCAGCGTTTGTAAACTGCAGAACGAACCAAAACTATCTTGGCCACCCTGGAGCCACCAGCATAGCTGACGCACCCTCAGGAGCCAGCTAACGCACCACCTTGCCCACCATGGCGAAAGAAGGAAAACAGGTACAGGAACCCCAGACCCCTCCAGGCAAACAACATGGCGACCACTGCCGGAGGCAGAGGAACCTGAGACCGAAAACCAAACGTTGGGAGCTAGTGATTGCAACGTGAGGCAAGTAGAACCACCTCCTGAATCCCCCACTTGCGACAGACGGACCGGAACACCTTGCAGTAGAAAGAACAACCCCCTCAGCGAGAAGATCCCCTGCTCAAGAATCCGCCTCCGTGTTATCCGCTCCCGGAATGAAAGCCGCTGAAATGCATGGAACATCGCTCTCCACCCATGCAAGAATCAGCGAAACTTCCCTAAGGGCACTCCAGCTGCGAGTCCCTCCTTGGTGATCGACGCAAGCGACCGCAGTACAATCGTCCACTGAACCTGAACCGGCAAAAACCTGTAAATGATGCATCCAGCATGACAGAATCAAACAAATAGCTCTGAAATCCAAAAACAAAGATGGGAGCGTGAGCCTCCTGAAGACTCCCCAGCCCCTGGAACTGAAAGTCCGCCCAGAAACCTCCCCAGCCTGACAGGCTGGCATTCGTGGTAACCGTTTCCCAACAAGGGGCCAAAACGGATCTGCCCCTCATCAGACCGCCAAGCTCCAGCAACCACTGAAAGGATTGCCGGACCCTGGGAGACAGCAGAAAGAACCGAGCCAAGCACTGGGAACAGCCATCCCAAGTCCGCAATAGACGAAGTTAGAGCGACCTCATGAGGAACTGAGCAAAGGGGACTGCCTAGAAGGAAAACCACCATCAATCCCACCAGTTTCATCCCTAGCTGGAAAGAGGCGAGGATTGTCCAGGAGAACAAAAATCAGGTCCTGAACCCTCTGCATCTTAGGGTAAGGAAGGAACCCTCTGGCCTGACCGGAATCCAGATTCATGCCAGAGAACTTGGGGTGTATGATCACCCAACCAAACCGTTCCAGCGTCGTCACCACCCTGGAGTCCATCTCCACCCGGCATAGAAAAGATGCTGTAATGAAAAGGTCATCCAGATACGGCACAATGTAAACGCCCAGGGCTCAGAGAAGGGCCATTATGCTGAAATCAACCAGAAAGGGGGGGCCACAACTGAAAATGCCGATCTTCCACCCCAAACCTGAGAAATCTCTGGCGAGCGGGGTAGGTTGGTACACAAAGGTAAACAACCTTGATGTCTAAAAATGTCACGAAATCCCCCTGAGGAAGGGAATTGATGACCTAGCGCAGAGTCTTCACGCGGAACTTCTGGGATCTGATGAACCTGTAGAAAGGCCTCAAAAACCAGAATGGTTCTAACGGATCCATCCCGATAGGGGACCACAAGGATTGGAACAGCAGCCCCAGCCCCTGCACAACCCAGGGGTCCGAGGAAACCCGAGAACAGAGGAATCACCACTGGAGATAGAGAAGGCAGCACCTCTGCCAACTCTGGCACCGAGAAAGGAAGGATTAGAGGCGCCTGCCCCCCTAAGGGAACAACGTCGCTTCTAGCGTGGCGGAAGCCTGCCTCCTCACGCAACTGAATCCAATATGAGTCCAAACAACCGCATACCCCAAAGGGTAGCCGATGTTAGCCGCCACCGTCGCAACCAGACGGAGCATCGTATAGCCACAGGCAAAGCTGAGGGTCCGCCAAGCAGACATATAGAGTCAACCAGGCAGACAAGACCATGGTCAGGAACTATAAACACCGCATAAGCGCCGCCAAAGCAGCACTGGCTGGGTCCAGCTGGGACCCCTCAACAGGCCCCAAACCACAGACCTGATAACCACAACCGTGATTACAGAAATACAAACAGGCCGCCAGGCAGAACCCACGCCGGCAAGGGCAAGTCAAGCCATCTGATCAAGCGACAATCCTCAAGATACGTAATTGTGGAGGCGTCTAGAGAGTGCACCACAGATGCGTTGGACCATCCCATTACCGGACGCATCGACCTTGGGAGGAGATGACCAGCGCTTCACCGCGATCACCGTACAGGGATACCTCTTATCCCGTTCCAGAGGAAAACCGGGAAGCCGGCTAGATCCCTCCCGATCCTTAATAATCATATATTAGAATGAAACTGAGTTGGGCACCCATACGAGGATTAGAGGTCTCAAGAAAAAATTATTTTCCCTTCTGCGGAGGGGACTCCGCCGGAGGAGGAATAGCCAGCACCTCAAATAAATGGCCCAGGATCTTGGGGATAACCACAGCATCCCCAAACCCGGCATCAGCATCCCAACTGCTGATCCTCAGAACCATCAGATTCCGAAAACAGGTCCTTCCGCAAGCTGAAAATAAACAGACCAGTCAAGGGAATCATAAACATCAAGAACCGGCACTGCCGGACACAGATGTCTTCTTTTAGCCGAGGCCACCCTGGCCACAGAGCTAGAAAACAATAATACAACTCTGTGAAGTACTCACCTGTAGAGTTGGTATTATACGCATACAGCACGTCCTGCTCCCGAATAGTCATAACATGTGGGTAGTCCTCCGGCGCCGTGCACTGCAGACATGTAAAAAACAAGCTCCTCCCGGCCCTACATATACCGAGGGACCTCCCACAAATCCCCAGCATTGAAAATCAGTGAGAAGAGAAGCCAGGAGGAACCAACCACCCAGAATAACTGGTAGCAATATCTTAATGATAACAAATACCATACAGGGGATCCAGAATCAGTGAAACCAGGGTGGGGTGGAGCAGGACGTGCTGTATGCGTATAATACCAACTCTACAGGTGAGTACTTCACAGAGTTGTATTATTCTAAGCATACAGCACGTCCTGCTCCCGAATAGTGGGACATCCAATAGCAGTGTCCATAAGCAGGGTGGGATCCCCAGAAAAAGCAAGGCACAGCGGACAGTAAAGGCGCTGTCACCTGCAAAACTTGCAACAGGCATGACATGAGCAAGGGCTCTAACATCAGTCTCATAACAGGACCATGAAGGTATGAACAGAGACAGGCCATAAGTCTAGTAATTGAACTAACAGAGAAAAAACCCTGGAGCTGAAGGGCCAGTGATACCCAAGCACCCATGGTAACAGAGTAAACAGTAAAGGGGAAGAATCACTCCCCTGAAGGAACATAGGTCAGTGTAGTGACCCAACCAGCTCACAGGCAAGGCAGCCTTGTTGCAACTCTTGTAACACCCCCAAAGGGAACAAACAACAGGTCACCGACCAAGGCGGGAATACAGACTCTTAATTATCAGGAAGCCAAGGCTTCCTCAAGATCAGGGAGCATCCAGAAGGATCAATCCAAAGGCGCAATGGCGCTGGAATAGATATCAGGCGCATACCTAAGGAGGCGCCCGTAGACTCCAAGAACAGCAGTCCCCCTAAAGGCCAAGAAGGCCGGCATGGGGAGAAGTGCAAAACCTGTAGAGGGATGTAGGCTCTCATATTAGTATTAATAATAATCAGCCCATGGCTAGACTAAGGGACTGAATCAAGGGTCCAACAGACCACCTGAACCGGAAGCCCAGCGTAAAAGTGTAGCCGTATATATCTGTACATGTATACATATGTATAAATCGAGTCAGGGAGTAAGTAACCAGATCCATCGTCTCAGGCACATGCCTGACGGAGTCAGGAGGCCCCAGAGGAGCGGGCTGGCCTACAGGGCAGCTGAGACCGCATCCAGGCAGGGTCCCCAGGAAGTCCGCAGGGTAACAGAATGAAAAATTGATCCCCACAGGGACTTATGGAACTACTGGGGAGGTGCAGCTAAACAATCCCAAAGAGAATTCCCTACAAGGGTGACAGAACCAGACTCCTGCAGGAAGGCTAAGACAGACCTATGCCTTCAGAGTCCCCAGATGGGGAGCCAACCCCAACTTACGCCGTAATGACTTTAAAGGTCCTGGGAACCGATAACGTCTAACAGGGAAGAGACTAAGGCCCATGCCAGTCAATATGGGATACCACCAAGCCGTTATAGGCGGAGTAAGGGGAAGCTGGGGAGCTAGCTCCCAACCCTCTCTCATACTAAGTCACCCAGAAGATGAGGCCCGTCCCCAAGGGGCGAATGAATCAGCAGTCAATCCCCAGACAGGAGACCTTTTATTGGAAACAGGAAGAGACCTGATAAGGGCAGAACCGCACCCTAACAGAGATATCACAATTCAGCAGCCTTCAGCAGAGGCGTCTGCGAACCATTACTCCCAGGGCCGCCTAGGCCATAGATCCCATGGGACTCTCTATCAGGCCAACCGTGCACAGAACCCAAAAGTAGGGTGATGAAGAGAAGGCATATGAAATAACAAGGCTATGCCTAAATACCTTCAGGCCCCCTGACCGGTGTCAGAATATTCTGGGACAGTAGGAACAAGGGCAGAGGTCCTGTGTCATGAGGGAGACCCCTCAGAGCCACGCTAGGCTCCCCGGGCAACACCGGGATAGCATAACCTGCCACTAAGGGCATCCATTGAAGCGAATACCGCTGAGAAGCAGGGGGAGTAGACCCCAGCCCAAGCCAGGAACAGGGACCCTCCAGAGGTAGCAACCTGTCACAATCTTTAGACCAGCATTAAAAACAGGCCATTGTCTTTCAACAGACCAGGAGTCCCCCATAAACCGACCGGTCCTGAAGGAGGAGAAGGCCCGCCATATAGAGTCAACGGGGCCCACCGTTTCAACAAGCCCAGCAGGTAAGATGGACCCTCTAAGGGGCCCAACCTAGAACCACGGGGGTTGTGGAAGGGATTTACCTTTCCCCTGCCAAACCTGCGAGACTTGGTACCCAGGGTGACCATACTCTAGGGGATGCTGGTAAGGAAGGGGAGTGCCCCCCTGACGGGGCCCTTGCATATGGGAAGCTCCAGAGGAACCACCTTACCAAGAAGGCATGAGCACAGACCAAGCACCGGGGTGCTGGGACATATGTAGGTTTAGTAACCTACTGCGCCGAAGAGCCCGAGGGCTCGGTATATAAATGACATAATCTTGATGTGCCACCAACAGGCCCACCAGCTGCCATCCCGCCTGGTGAAGGCAAGGCGCCAGTAAGGGGGGGGCAGAGCCCCGTAACCTGGGGTCCCCTAATGCCAGAGAAGGCGGCAGCAAGCCTGAACCGATTTCCCAGGAATGGGGAATAGTGGATAAGTGACCGTGAGGGGATGAGGTGTTTAAGCAACCATCCAGTAGCTTCCAGGGGACACTGTCGGCCAACCGACCCACTTCGTCTGATGCAGAGGCTGGGGAGTAAGGAAGACGACCTGGTAGGTCCCAACTCAGAAGCCCCACCTCAGGCGTGTCCCCAGACATGCCAGGCTAGTAGCCTGGGCACGAAGGAAAGGCCCCAAATAGTGCCTCAAGCAGCAGGGTTGATCCTGTGACACTGTCTAGAAATAGTCTTGGCGTCCAGCAGACCCCAGAGAAACTAAGAAGATCTAGAGCTTCGCAAGAGGCCGAAACCCCCCCGCGCAGGGGGCCCGTGACCTAAGACAGAGTTGTCATATATGGACTACTTGTGAAGTAGAATTGCTAAGCCTGCCATAGGCCCACGGGGTCCAGACTACCTCATACTGATGAGGGGGGAGGATGGAAAAAATATAGAGGCCATGGCCCCATACCATTAAGGCAATTAACAAGTGCGCCCAACACTGCAGGCCCAGTCCGGCCTGCGCCAGTTTCAGAAGGGAAAGCAGGGACTAAAAACACCCTGACAAAAAAACTGAGGGGGGACCGTCCAGCGAGAACCCATCCTGAGCCCAGGTGGGTTACATCCCAGAACCACCAGAAGGAGAAGGCATATTCCTGGATGTGAGACAGCTGTGCAGTTGTACCCTCGCCCAGACAGGCGAGGGCGCTCCATCATGCTTGCGAGGTTTTGGCAGATTTGGACTTGGTCCTGCCAGAATGCCCAGGGCGCTGCCTGCCCGCGCCATGTTGAAAATCCACGCCAACAGCTGGAAACACACCTCAGATTCCCGTTTGACACTAACGTAGGGAGGTGGAGGGGTGACCCTGCCTCGTGGAGGCCGGAGCGGCCTTCTGCGGAAGGGTGCTATAGCTTTTTTGCCAAAAAGGTCCAAGCGGGCCCCGAATAACCGCCGTCCTCTGAATGGAAGGCAAGTGAGAGCCTTTTTTGTAGCTCCATCGGTGCCCCACTGTCGCAGCCAGACCAGGCGGCGAATGGCTACCGCAAGTGCTGAACTCCTAGCACACATCTTAATGGTGTCATCCAGTGCCGATAAAATAAACTTAACAAAGGCTTCGCAGTCTGATAGCACACTAAACACCCCCCAAGGGAGGTCCTCAGGGCAGTGATCCAGTATCTTTCTGACAAGAGTCCTGGCGGCCACCGCTGTGATGGCCGCGGGACAAACCGGGCGCAGGGCCGTCCCGGCACACGAGAATGCGTGTGAGGCCAGTCTGTCAATGCGCCGGTCCTCGAAAGGTACGGTAAAAGGGGGGTTTGTGACCCCTATAACCGGCGCGTCCACCACCAGGGGAGCCGACCATAAATTGACCACATCAGGGGGAAAAGGGTACTTCCATTCCCAGGCCCCTGGAATCCCTTTAAGCTTACCAGGCGATTCCCATTCCTGGGATATAATATTCTGGAAATGTTCCTGTTCTAGGAACTCCAAGCGCGGCGGCGCTGTATGGAAACTCTCCCTTTTAGGCTTGGGGATCTCCCCAGGAGGATAGATTGACAAGACCTCAAAAATCTTGATCAGGATTTCATCTGTGTCACACAGACCCCAGGAGCCAGGCTCAGATTCATCACGGCCCGCGGGCATCCCATGGGAGGAGCCCGAGTCTGAGAATAGCTAACCTTCCTCAGAAGGGCCAGGGTCCTGCATATCAGCAGAATCATCAGCCATGAGTGATATTTGGGAGCGGGGAGACGGGAGTGAGGAAGGGAGGTTCCTCTGTTAACAAACCTGCCTGTTGTGCACACTGTCCGCAGACCTGTGCCCTGTCAGCCTCAGCCAGGGGCTGGCCACACACTGCACACAGCCGGTCACGTCCCGGAGGGACCCCGGTTCCATAATCCTGAAATGCCTCCATATGGTGATTTTTAAGCAGTATGCCGCAGGGAATTATGCAGTAAGCAACCCTGGATGCCCCAAAAACCCGCTAGTAATGTGGGAGAATTTGTAAAGAGGATCCGTTATAATGTATGTTAGGCTGGGACCGGTAACAAAGTCTTGGCTTCTGAAAGACACAATGGGACAAGGGGAGTGGAGTCAGTGCCATGCGCTGTCTGAACAAACATAGAAACCATACCGCCCCGGAGGGCACTTACATGACCGAGGGAGGAGACGAGCCACACCACGCGCGCGAAGATAGAGAAAATGGCGCCAGCGAACCTCGAGGGGAGGGCCAGGCTAGGCTGTGACGCGTCATGCCGAGTCTCCGCCTCCCCCAAAGAGCGCGAAGCTCCAACCGACGGCAAGTACTGCAGCGGAGAATAAGTAACATCTAATGCTGACACGCTGGAATGAATCTGCCGAGGCAGACTGATAGTAAGAAGGACAGCTCGCACTGTACAGTGAGGCGCGACACTGACCCCCTGATTAAAGGAACAAGGTCTAATGGCGAATGGGCACTAGGGCTGCCACGCACACACACACCCCCCCCTTTCTTTTCCCCCCCGAGTTACGGGAGGAAGCGAGGGGAGAAGCTGACGGTGTCCATGGACTGAGTCTGTGAGGGGCACGGGCAAGATTGCGGGAGGGGCATCCTCTAGAGGCTCACCATCGGCCTGACCGCCTACCCTATCGAGGGGGATTGCGGTGGAGCACGGCTACATTCAGCACACCAGGTGCTACCTACCTTCACCCGACCCGCGCAGCCTAGGCTGGGAGGCATAATTCATCTGAAGAGGACGGGTGGAAATAGTCCCACAGGACCTTGGGCCGTAAGGCCCGCTCGCCTGCGAGAGCGTGATACTTCATGTCTTCGCAGTTCCAGCACTGCAGAGAAATCTGGGGATTCGTGGGAGGTCCCTCGGTATATGTAGGGCTGGGAGGAGTTTGTTTTCTACATGTCTGCAGTGCACGGCGCCGGAGGCGGAGGACTACCCACATGTTATGACTATTCGGGAGCAGGGCGTGCTGTATGCTTAGAATATATCGATGTTGGCCAATCCAGCACATACATCAGATTGCGACTCCCCGCTAATGACAATGTCACATGGGGTACGGCAAATTTAAGGTGGAGTAGGTGATAAGGCCGGCGGCACTGACCCAGACGTCCGGGCCCCCAAATGCCGTGTTATGGCCTGCTGAACACAAGATATGCACCAGCACAGATCTGGAGGAAGCAAACGAAGAGGGGCAGGCCAGCGCGGATCGCACGCCACGCCTGGCCCCGCCCCCTCCCCATCCTCACCAAAAACCAACGGGCGCCGCCGAAGGCGCGCGAGAGAGAGAGAGAGAGGGGGGGGGGGGGCAGGCCGCCGCCAGCGCGTCAAGCGCCCGGCCCCGCCCCCTCCCCAACCGTATGAATTAACCGGGCGCCAAAGAGCGAGAGCGGGGCGGGCCGCCGTCAGCACGTAGAACGTCCGGCCTTCCACAGACACACAAGCCGGGCGCCACAGATGGTGCCAGAGAGAGGGGGGCGGGCGGCCGCCAGCACGTCGAGTGCCCGGCCCCGCCCCCTCCCCATACAAAAAGAAATCGGGTGCCGCCGAGGCGCCGAAGAAAGAGAGAGAGAGAGAGAGAGAGAGAGAGAGAGAGAGAGAGAGAGAGAGAGAGAGAGAGAGAGTGTGTGAGGGAGAGGGGCGGGCCGCCGCCAACGCGCAGAGCGCCCGGCCCCGCCCCCTCCCCATAGCAAGATAAGACAGGGCGCCGCAGAGGGCGCCAGAGGAAAAGAGTGAGTGAGTGAGGGAGCGGGGCGGGCCGTCCCAGCGCGCAGAACGCCCGGCCCCGCCCACAGGCAAGGAGACCGGGTGCCGCCGAGGGCGCCAGAGAGCGAGAGTGGGGCGGGCATCAGCCAGCGCGCCAAACGCCCGGCCCTGCTCCCCTCTCCTCACAGCAAGGAGGAGAGAAGGATCCCCTCAGCCTCCTCACTAGCCGCTCTCACGACGGCCGCTGCATGGCAGGACAAACCAAACAGTAAAGTTACAGTAAAAAACACACACACTAACACTCCTTGCCCCAAGAAATGAAGGATTACTTCCCGATGCTCCGTGACTACTGGGCAAGGGAAGGTCACAGCCCCCCCCTCCCACAAGGAATAAAGGGACAAGTAAAGGGAGGGAGGGATCCCCAACTACAACAGTAAAAAGCAGGGGAACGGACAGGGCATCCCAAACCGGGGTCACCAACCCGGTTAACCGCCTACCCTCTAGTATAGGGTCTCACGGTGGAGCATTAGCTCCTAAGCACCTAGGGTGCCATCTACCCTGGCCCGGACCAGCAGCCTAGGCTGGGAGGCAGGGAAAATCAAAAGGGATCCGGGCGGAAATAGATAAATAGAGGGCCGGGAGTCATCCCGGCTACCTGAAATCCCCCTGTGCAAGGAGGAGACATCATCTTCTGACTTGCTCGCCGTCCTGCAGAGACGATAACTGGGTAATGTGTGGGAGGTCCCAGGTATTTATGGGCCGGGAGGGGCTTCCTTTTTTTCTAGTCATCTCTGCAGAAGTTCGCCCTCTACTGGACATAACCCAAGTGTAATGACTATTTCCAAAGCAGGGTGTGAGACATACTTAGAATAAGGCAGGATTAGCTCAGGAATAGCTAATAGGGGAAGCATGCAGAACTCTACAAGCTCCCATCCATTGCAGCTACTAAAAACAAGAGTAAGAATCCATTTAAAGTGGAAAATATTGTACCTGTAATTTCTGTTTTCTTTGGCTTCATCAACTGGCCCATCATAGAGAGGATATCTTGACCGCCCTGCAAAGCAAATAGGATGACAAAGTAAAAAAAAACAAAACAAAAAAAAAACTTTACTCTAAAAACAAAAACATAAAAAATGCAAACAACTGCATGCTTATTAATGACCTATTCTCCTTACCAGGCCGCAGTCTCCCAAACACCTCGCTACCGGTCCTGCTATACCCATGCCAGCAGCTTCCTTCCAAGGGTCACCGCTGCTCTAGTCACCTCGCCGCCATCTTTGACTTCACATAGGCCACTTTCAGTGCTGCTGGAGAGGGGTCAAAGGCTACAAGATGACCAGAGCATCGGGGACAAGGTGACCAGAGCAATATTGGCGAGGACAAGGTGACCATAGCAGTGGCAGCTGTGAGGTGAGTGGTGATCCTTGGGGAAAGAAGCTGCAGACTGCTGGCCAGTGATCCACAACTTCCTATGGGTTCATGTAGCACTGGTTTACTGCACTACATGAACCCTGGAAGTGGCTTGAAAACGCAGCAGCACAGCTGACCGTGTGCTGCAGGAGCATCTTTACCTATGTCTGGAAGGGGAGTAAGTCCTCTAGGGCTTGTTTTCATTTTTGACTTTTGGTCCTCTTTCAAAATCACCTTCAGTTACACAACACAGCTGCCCAGTCTTGACTCCACTAGTAGCTGAATTGCCTTATGACCCCTCCCTATTTTTACCTTTATCCTGATAGTATTGTGCTCTATTAAGAAATATGAGGGCATCTCTCTAATTCGGGGCTCACAGAGTTTAGGGGGAGGTAGTTTGGTTGCTTTAGTGTCTACGTGTAAGAAGGCGGTGCTACTGCATAGCCAGGGAGGCATATGGCCACAATTCGACCCCAATACTGCATCCTGTTAGTATTTTTTTTTATATTGTGCAAAAGCTTTAATAAATAAAGAAACAGGGTGTTTTGGGGTATTTGTTTAGGAAAAGTCAGTCTTTTTCCATTTTTGACTTTTGGTCCTCTTAAAATCTCCACTAGTATCCAAATTATCTTATGTCCCCTCTCAATTTTTACATTTATCCTGACAGTTTCATGCTAGCATATAATGGCCTTGATTCACAAAGAGTTGAAAAAAACGCTCACGGTAGTAAAAAATTCAATTAATGAGAGAAAAGCCTGAGAATTTCGCTGTTAGTGAATCACCAGATAGGAAGACCATGAAAGTCAATGGTACTTTTTACTACAGGTAAAAAGTTCAATATTTTTCTCAGGAGTAAAAAGTACCATTGACTTTCATGGTCTTCCTATCTGGTGATTCACTAACAGTGAAATTCTCAGGCTTTTTTCTCACGAATTGAATTTTTTACTACCATGACAGTTTTTTTTCTACTCTTCAAGGCCAATGTATGAATAGTTATCTCAACTCCAGCCACTGTGGTTTCCCTGCAGAGCACAAAATCATGCGATAACAGTCTTTAATAGACGTGGCATTTCAGGCTCATTGTTAGAGGAAAATACCATTTTGTGATTACTCACCTGTAAAATGGGTATTATAAGTATGTCACACACCCCGCTTCCAATATCCATGACATATGGGTTATAACCAGTAGAGGGCGAATTTCTGCAGAGATGACAGGAAAAAAAGGAGCCCCTCCCGTTCCATAAATACCTGGGACCTCCCACACATTACCCAGTAGAGGAAAGCAGTAAGGGGACCAGCAAGAACCAAATCTAAAAATCTTACCAAGAAAAGGTTCACCATATAAAGGATCCAGAATACAATTAGGGCGGGATGAAGCGGGGTGTGTGACATACTTATAATACCCATTTTACAGGTGAGTAATCACAAAATGGTATTATTCCAAGTATGTCACACACCCCGCTTCCAATATTCATGACATATGGGACATCCAATAGCAGTGTCCAACATGGGTGGGGATCCCCAAAAAGAAAAAGGCAACAAAGCACAAATTTAAACCACTGCAGCTTGCAGAACCTTGCGGCCAAAAACAGCATCCGCTGAGGCCCGCACATGAACCTTATAAAACTTGGAAAAAGTATGAACAGAAGACCAAGTAGCAGCCTTACAAACTTGTTCAACAGAGGCCTGATGCCGAAAAGCCCAGAAAGCCCCAACAGCACGAGTAGAATGAGCAGTGATCTGAAGAGGGGGAACTCTCCCCTTGGCAGTATAGGTCCCAACAAAGGCCTGACGTATCCATTTACTAATGGTAGACTTGGCAGGCACCCGGAGGGCACCACGAACAAGGCGTCCGCCTTACGTCTTAAGGAAGAAGTAGCCACCACATAGTACTTCACACAACAAACCACATCCAAAGAATGCAGGACCCTCTCCTTGTCATTGCTAGGCTTATGACACAAGGAAGGGAGAACCACATCCTGATTATGATGGAAGGCAGAAACCACCTTAGGAAGGAAATCTGGCTTAAAACGAAAAACCACCTTGTCCTGGTGTCTCTCAAAGTAAGGGGCTTGAATGGAAAGAGCCGCCAACTCAGAGACACGCCGAACAGAGGTAATAGCCACCAAAAGGCAATCTTTTGTGTAAGCATAGAAAGTGCAACATCCTGCATTGGCTCAAAGGGAGGCCCCTGGAGGGCCGACAGAACCAAATTCAAATCCCAAACGGGCAACAAGGGCTTTCTAGGGGGCCGCACATGAGTGACCCCCTGGGAAAAAAGTCCTAACCAAGGGATGCAGAGCAAAGGACCTTCGAAAGAAGACCGCCAGGGCAGAAACCTGCCCTTTCAAGGTACTAAGCTGGAGCCCCAGGTCCAGACCGTGTTGAAGAAAATCAAAAAATCCTAGGAATCGAAAACACCCTGCAAGGCAATGTCCTAGCCTCACACCAGTCAATATAGGACCTCCAAGTCCTGTAGTAGATGTTAGAGGAAGATCTCTTCCTAGCTCTAACAAGTGTCTGAATCACAGCATCAGACAAACCTTCCTCCTTTAAGATGGAGGTTTCAGCAGCCACGCCGTCAAAGCCAGCGTTTGTAAATTGGGGTAACGAAGTTGACCTTGAATGATCAGATCCGGAAACAGGGGCAACCTGTACTGATCTACCGCCAGCCGCACGAAGTCTGCGAACCAAACCTGTCTTGGCCACCTTGGGGCCACCAGAATTGCTGGCGCACCCTCTAGAGCCAGCTTGCGCACCACTTTGCCCACCATGGAGAAGGGGGGAAACAGGTACAGAAACCCCAGATCCCTCCAGGCAAGAGACAAGGCGTCCACTGACAGGGCCAGAGGATCCTGAGACAGAGACACAAATGCTGGAAGCTTGTGATTGTGATGTGAGGCAAAAATATCCACCTCCGGAATCCCCCAATTGTGACAGAGGGACCGGAACACATTGTGGTTGAGCGACCATTCCCCTCGGCGAGAGAATCCCCTGCTCAGGGAGTCCGCCTCTGTGTTCTCCACTCCCGGAATGTACACCGCTGAGATGCATGGGACATTGCTCTCTGCCCATGCAAGAATCAGAGAGACTTCCCTGAGGGCACTCCTGCTGCGAGTCCCTCCTTGGTGATTGATGTAAACAGTCCGATTGTCTGATCGAACCTGAACCGGCAAACCCTGGAGGTGACGCGTCAAGCGTGACAGTACCAACCGAATAGCTCTCAGCTCCAAAACATTGATGGGGGTGTGGGCCTCCCGAGGACCCCACAGCCCCTGGAACTGATGCTCCTTCCAGATACCCCCCCAGCCTGACAGGCTGGCATCCGTGGTGACCATCTCCCAACAAGGGGTCAGAAAAGACCTGCCCTTCAGAAGATTCCTTGGTTCCAGCCACCACTGAAGAGACTGCCGAACAAGGGGAGACATCAGAAATGACTGATCCAATGACAGCGGACATCTGTCCCAAGCAGACAGTAGATGGAGCTGGAGCGACCTCATGTGGACCTGAGCAAAGGGAACTGCCTCAAAGGAAGCCACCATCAACCCCACCAGTCTCATCCCTAGCCGGATAGACGGCCGAGGGCTGGACAGAAGAAGACGTATCCGATCTTGTACCATCTGCACCTTCGACTGAGGCAGGAACACCCTGGACTGAATGGTATCCAGATTCATGCCCAGAAAGGCAATCTCCCTTGACGGGGAGAGAGAAGACTTGGGGTAGTTGATCACCCAGCCGAACCTCTCCAGCGTTGACACCACCGTCCTGGTGTCTAGCTCCACCTGCCTGAGAGAGGATGCCGTAACGAGGAGGTCGTCCAGATACGGCACAATGCGAATGCCCTGGGCTCTGAGAAGGGCCATTATACCCGCCAGCACCTTGGTGAAAACCCTTGGTGCCGAGGTCAGCCTGAACGGGAGGGCCACAAACTGAAAATGCTGATCTCCCACCACAAACCTGAGGAATCTCTGGTGTCCTGGGAAGATCAGTACATGAAGGCAAGCATCCTTGATGTCTATGGACATCATGAAGTCCCCCTGACGAAGAGAAAGGATGGCTGAGCGCAAAGTCTCCATGCGGAACTTCTTGGTTCTGATGAACCTGTTGAGAAGCCAGAATGGGTCTTATGGATCCATCCCTTTTGGGCACCGTGAAGAGGTTGGAATAGCAGCCCCGGCCTCTCTCTGCTAAAGGCAACGTGCATATGACTTACATGTCCAGAAGATTTTGCACTGCCACCAGGAGCCCCTGCGCAGCCCTGGGGTCCAAGGGGACCCGAGATCTGAGGAATCTGGGAGGGGGCAGTACTCGAACTCCAGTTTGTACCCGGAAGACACCACTTCCAAGATCCACTTGTCTGAGACCTCCTGGGCCCAGACCTGGAAGAAGTACCGCAGCCGCCCCCCCCACCCGCAAGGGTGAGGGCGCCCCCTCAATGCTGAGCTGGCTTAGCAGCGGGCTTGGCCTTGGAACCCCAGCTTGGACCTGGACGAGCACGTCCTCTGCCTCTATTCAGGAATCGCCTCTGGAGACAGAGTAGGCAAAACCTCTGCCTGCTCTGGCACCTCGAAAGGAAGGATTAAAGGAGCCTGCCCCCGAAAGGAGCAACGCTGCTTCTTACGTTGTGGTAACTTTCCTCCTTTGCTACTGAATCCAGTTCATCTCCAAACAGCCGCATACCCAGGAAGGGTAGCCCTGTGATTTCTTAGTCGCAATGTCAGCCGATCGGCGAATAGCCACCAGCAACGCAGAGGTTCTACTACACATACAAATTGTTTCATCTAATGCGAAATCATCACCGGCCGGGTTTAGCTGGGAACCACTCAACAGGTCCCTAATCACAGACCTGGTAGCCACCGCCGTGAGCGCCGAGGCACAAACAGGCCGCAAGGCTGAACCCACACTAGCAAAGGCATGGCAAGCCATTTGATCAATGCGTTTGTCCTCACCATCTTTAAGGGTGGTGGCGTCTGGGGAATGCACAACAGAGGTGTTGGACAATCCCAGAATGGGCGCATCGACATCGGGAGGGGACGACCAGCGCTTCACCGCGTCCACCGGGAAGGGATACTTCCTATCCCATCCCTGAGGGAGCCGGCTAGGTCTCTCCCATTCCTTAAGAATTAAGCTTTCAAAATGATTCTGATTTGGGAACTCCAAGCGAGGCTTCGAGGTCCCAAAGAATTCCCCCTTCTGCGGAGGGGAGGAGAAATAGCCAGCACATCAAATAAATGGGCCAAGACTCTGGGGGTATCCACGGCATCCCCCTGCGCCTGCCCAGCATCAGCATAAAAAAACTGCTGATCCTCAACATCAGAGTCCGCAAACAATTCCCTCTCCTCAAGTGGGGAATAATCCGACCAGTCAAGGGAATCATACTCATCAAAATCCAGAGCAGGCGTGCTGGAGACAGGTGTCTTCTCTTAGCTGGGGCCTTTCTGGCCGCAGAGCTATAAATCAATTTCTCGATGTTGGCCAATCTAGCACATACATCAGATTGCGACTCCCCGCTAATGACAGTGTCACATGGGGTACGGACAAGGCGGGGTGGAGTAGGTAATGAGGCCGGCGGCACTGACCCCGACGCCTGGGACCCCGACTGCCGCGTTATGGCCTGCTGAGCACATGGTATACAAATCGGTACATTATCCCCTGTAAGGGATACCCCACAACCCACACACAGCCAGGATTGCCCCGAAGGGAGCCCGAGCCCGGTATCCTGGGGAGCCTCCATATGGTGATTTTAAGGTAGTCGCAATGACCAGAGGGAATTACGCTGCTTGAGCTACCCGGGATGCCCGTTTAAGTCCCTAGTGGGAGGATTTGTAGGACCCCAAATTTAATCTCCGAGGGACCCTAGGACCGGGAGAACCCCCTTTTATTTTGATTGATAGGGAGTCCTCCTGAAAGACACAATGTGAAAGGACCCATAAGAAGGCACACACATGCAGACATCTGTACATCTGTACATATAATGAACATAATGTATATAACCATCAATAAGGAAAAATATATCCAATATAAGGGAATGGGCAGGACAGCCCCAACGCGCTAAAATGGGGCAGGCCGCGCATATAAAACAAGCAAGGGGGGGGGGGGGCAACAGGGCACTCACAGCCGTGCAATGGCATCCAGCCAGCGAGGAGTCCTGTGAGAGAGAGGGAGAAGAAGGGCAGGCCAGCTCGGATCGCGCCGCACCTGGCCCCGCCCCCATCGCCCAGTAGAGCGAGAGACGCGGATCCCAGCAAATAGCTGGGCTCCGCTATGGCGCCATAGGCAGAGGGGGCGGACCGCGTTGAGCGCGCCGAGCGCCCGGCCCGAGCAACCTGAGGAGGAGAAGCTCACCTAGTAAATGGCCTCCACATGCGGCCGGAGGTCAGCACACACAAAAAACGTCCCACCCAAGTGATGAGCGAGCACCCACACACACATGCACACCAACAATAAAGAAGTTTAAGAGGAAGGAAGGCATCCCACACTAAGGAGTGGAAGGGAACAAACAGGGACGGGGCATCCCAAACCAGGATCACCAACCTGGATACCGCCTACCCCTTAATCTGGGGTCTCACGGGGGAGCATGGCTCCCTAGATACACCTCTAAGGCGTTGTCTACCCTTGCCCGGACCTACACCCAAAGCTGGGAGGCAAAACATGGGTTTAAATCAAAAAAGGTCCGGGCAGAAATAGAACAAATTGGCCGGGTGAAGATCCGGCTTACCTGCAAGGAAGAAACACAGCCATCTTCTGACTTGCTCGCCGTCCTGCAGAGACGAATACTGGGTAATGTGTGGGAGGTCCCAGGTATTTATGGACGGTGAGGGGCTCCTTTCTTTCCTGTCATCTCTGCAGAAGTTCGCCCTCTACTGGTTATAACCCATATGTCATGAATATTGGAAGAGGGGTGTGTGACATACTTGGAATAGTAGGGGTTCCAGATGACCGTTCACATCTTTCCCACTGGTCTGCCATGAAAACTCCCCATTTATAGCGCATCCTTTGAGTGCAGGTTTAAAGCAGACCTCCACTTAAATATTACTTAGGTCCTTTTTAACAATTGGAACCAGACTTGGGATTCACCTATAGTTAAAGGTCCTTAGGAAGCCAAAATTGGGAAGAAGAGGTGCACATGCATGTTATCTAATGGAGGAAGTATGGCTGCCACATGGATGTGCAGCTATTTCCTGTTGCATATCAGATGGTGCTCCAATAAGAAAATAAAATTTTGTGATTACTCACCTGTAGAATTGTTTTTACGGTGTACAGAACGGCTTGCTTCATTTCAATTCTTCACATTTGGGCAATCCGCCACAAGGTGGCGCAGTCGACTTGTGGCTCCTCCCGGCCCATAAAAAAAAAAAAAAAAAAATCACCCAGAGACTCCAGTGTTTGAAAGCAGTATGCAAGAAGCCGGGAGGCAAGACCATGTTAACAAAAACACAGCCCCACTAAAAAAATAACTCACAAAATCACCATTACAAGGCAAAAGAGGATAACAATAACGAGGGTGGGATGAAGCAAGCCTTGCTGTACACCGTAAAAACAAATCTACAGGTGAGTAATCACAGAATTGTATTTTTCCTGGTGTACAGCACGGCTTGCTTCATTTCAATTCTTCAGATTTAGGACATCCAACAGCAGTGTCCATGAAGAAGGGCGGGATCCTCAGTGAGCAACAGCAGGCAGTTCAAGACACTACCGCCTGAAGCACCTTGCAACCAAAAACAGCGTCAGCGGCCTTACAAACTTGTTCAACAGAAGCCTGGTGCTGAAAAGCCCAAGAGGCACCAATAGCCCTAGTGGAGAGAGCCGTAACACGAAAAGGGGGTTCTTTCCCCTGAGCGGAGTACGCTTGCCCCACCGCCTGTCTGATCCACTTGCTGATAGTGGATTTAGCTGGAGGCCAACCTTTCCTAGGCCCAGCAGGAAGGACAAACGGAGAATCCGACTTCCGAAAAGACGCAGTGGCGGTCAAGTAGAGCGCTCTGACCACATCCAGAGAATGAAGGCTTCGTTCCTTAGAATTGGAAGGTGCAGGACACAAGGAAGGCAAGACAATGTCCTCATTCAGATGAAAGGCAGAAACAACCTTGGGAAAAATTCAGGTCTAAGACGCAATACTACCTTATCCTGATGGCGTTCAAAATAAGGAGGCTTAATAGAAAGTGCCGCCAGCTCAGAGACACGATGTACTGAAGTGATAGATCCACCGCCATCTGGACGACGTCCGTGAACCATACTCTTCTTGGCCAGCAGGGGGCCACCAGAATGGTCAGTACCCCCTCCTGGGCTATCTTGCGCAACACCCGCCCCAGGAGAGGAAAAGGAGGAAATGCATAGAGGAGCCGGAAATCCGTCCAGGGAATGGCTAGAGCGTCCGTGGCGACGGCCAGTGGATCTCTTGACAGAGTGACGAATCTTAGTGGCGACACAGGGCATGAAAGATCTTGTTGTCGAGGGACCATTCCCCCAGACGAGACGTTCCCCTGCTTAGGGAGTCCGCCTCCTGGTTCTCCACCCCTGGGATGTAAACCGCTGAGATGCAGGGAACATTCTCCTCTGCCCAAGACAATTTCAGTGACACCTCCTTGAGGGCTCGTTTGCTCCGAGTCCCACCCTGATGATTGTTGTAAGAGACAGCCGTCTGATTGTCCGAACGGACCTGGACCGCACGACCCTGAAGGTGGGAAGTCAACTGGAAGAGAACCAATCTGATCGCCCTTAGCTCCAGGAGATTGATTGGCGTGTGGGTCTCCTGAGGGCCCCACTGGCCCTGGAACTTCAGAGAGTGCCAAAACCCACCCCAACCGGTCAGACTGGCATCCGTGGTGACAATCTCCCAGCATGGAGGTAGAAAGGACCTGCCCGCTAGAAGATTCCTCGAGTCCAGCCACCACGGGAGGGACTGTCTGGCCAGAGGGGAGAGAGCGAATTCCCGCTTCTGATCCCAAACGATCAAGAGATTCAACTGAAGAGGTCTCATGTGGAACTGATGAGTCACCATGAGTCCCACCAACTGCATCCAAAGACGAATGGAGGGATGAGGACACGACAGCAGGGTTCACGCCTGCATCTGAAGGCCCACCACCTTCTGCTGAGGAAGAAACACCTTGACCTGAGAAGTATCCAGCGTCATGTCCAGGAAGAACCTCACCAATGACGGAGTGAGCGAAGACTTGGGATCACCCAACCGAAGGACTCTAGGGTGGACACAACCACCTGAGTATCCCTCTCGGCCTGATGAAAGGATGGAGCAGAAATCAACAGGTCTTCCAGGTAAGGAAGAATGCGAATGCCCTGGCTCCTCAGGAGGGCCATGACACCCGCCAGCACCTTGGTGAACACCCGAGGGGCCGAAGTGATACCGAACGGCAAGGCCACAAACTGGTAGTGCTGATCCTCCAGAGCGAACCTCAGGAACTTCTGATGCCCCAGGAAGATGGGCACGTGCAGGTAGGCATCCTTGATGTCCACAGTGGTCATAAAGTCGCCTGGCCGAAGAGAGCTCACCGTCGACCGTAAGGTCTCCATGCGGAAGTGTTTGAACCTGACAAATCGGTTGAGACCCTTTAGATCCAGGATGGGTCTCAGGGAGCCGTCCTTCTTGGGCACCGTGAACAGATTGGAGTAGAACCCCCGACCCTGTTCCTGAAGAGGCACAGGACAAACCACTCCGGACGATAGAAGACGTTGGACAGCCAACCT
Source organism: Gastrophryne carolinensis (assembly GCA_027917425.1). Taxonomy (NCBI): domain Eukaryota; kingdom Metazoa; phylum Chordata; class Amphibia; order Anura; family Microhylidae; genus Gastrophryne; species Gastrophryne carolinensis. The sequence goes on along the minus strand of CM051235.1, from coordinate 241,158,319 downwards.
CAGGCCCTGCGCCGTCACAGGATTTTGGGAGATCCGGGACCGGAGGAATCTTGGGGGAGGCCAAGCTGCTAGCTCTATCTTGTAATCGGAGGACACCACCTCCTGAATCCACCGATCCGAGACGCGTTGTCTCCAGATGTGAGCAAAGCGTCGAAGCCGCCTCCCCGCCCGGATGGGTGAGGGCGCCCCCTCATGCCGGTTGGGCTTAGCACCCCAGGAGTGACCAGGGCGACCACGGGATCTACCCCGTCCCCAAGAGTCTCTGCGGCTACCTGCCAAGAAAGATCCGCATCCTCCACGGAAAGGGCGAAATGAGGAGGACCCCCGAAAGGGCCGAGAATGCTTTCTACGCTGAGGGAGCCGACCATCCTTGGTCAAAACATCAAGACGCTCCATAAAGAGACGTAGTCCTGTGAAGTGAAGCCCGGTGAGGGACCTCTTAGCGGCAGAGTCAGCCGGCCACCGACGCAGCCAGACGGACCTGTGCATGGCAACCAACAGGACAGAGGCCCTACCACCAAGCCGGGCAGCATCATCCATGGCAGACAGGACAAAAGCAATAAAGTCAGAGCAAAGAAAAAGGTCCTTGTAGTCATCCTCACGCTTGCGAGATCTGGCAGCCTCGGCAAGGCGCTTAACCGTCTTCTTAAGTGCAATGGCAACAATAGCCGTGGCACAGACTGGGCGTAAACCCGTTCCCACAAAGGTGAAGGCATGACAGGCTAGTTGATCCATATGCCGGTTGGCATTATCGCGCAAAGTAGTGGTGTCAGGAGACGGCATAATAGAAGTTATGGACAGCCCCAGGACGGGGGCGTCCACCTCGGGGGGACAAGACAAGCGGCGAACTAAGTCGTCTGAGAAGGGATACCTTCTATCCAGTCCCTTGGGCACCGAGGGCAACCTGTTGGGCCGTTCCCATTCTTTGAGGACCATATTGGAAAAATGTCTCTTCTCCAGGAACTCTAAGCATTGCTTGTCAGGACAGAAGAGCTCCCCCTGCTTCCTCTTTGCCGCCTTAGGGGGAACGATGTGTAAAGCATCAAAAACGGCCGACAAGAGTCTGTCGGTTTCATCTGGGAGCCCGAAATCCTCGTCTGAGGAGGACCCTGGTTCGCTATCAGACTCGCCAGATGAGACCGGGAGAAACCACAAGTACGAGGAACCTGCCTGGAAGACACAATAGGGAACAGAATTGAGCATCCCACAGCGCATGCACAACAAAAAATATATAAAATATATAAAAACTGACAAAAGGAGCGGACTCACGGACCATAATGGAGCCAGGAACTGCCAAACAGCACAGCCGGAGGAGCCTCAAGCAGCAGCGGAGACGTGGCCACTAAGGAGGCCCGCAGATGCGTCCCAGCGGGGACGTCCATAGATCCGTTGGGGGCTGTCAGCAAGTGCCCGGAAGAAAGCAGGAGACGCCTTGCCCCGAACAGCGAAGGATAGCGTCCAGTCCGCGCTGCAACAATGGCGCCGGGCGAACCTCGAGGGGCGGGCCGTGCAGCGGTGACGCGTATAGCATCACTGTGCGGCCCCCGCCCCCCTCAAACGTGCGAAGTCCTCCGGGCGCTGCGCCGGAAAGCAATGGCGCCCAGAGGGAGAAGCAACGAGGGAGGTCCGTCGCAAGGGCCCCAGCCGCGCAGTGCCGCCAGGGACCCAGCAAGCCCCAACCCCCGCCGCGCGCAGGAACGCTCCCAGCCCCACCCCCAGCCAGCAGAGCCTGGGCGGGAGAAGGAGAGAGCCAGAAGGGGAGCAAGGATAAAGGGAGGGCAACATGAGGCCAGGAGGGACAAGGAAGGCAATAAAAAGAGAATGTGACAAACATTACACGAAACACAGACAGGGGTCCTAAGCGTGGTTTCTCCCTTCCCCCAAGGCTCACCATAGCCTCAGCTGGCTACCCTTTACTTATAGGGTCTGCAGCCCAGAGATAAAGCTCTGCGAGCACCCGACCCCAGGTGCTCCCCTACCATCACCTGAACCTGCAGCAGAGCTGGGAGGCAGAAGGGTCCAGAACAGGTGGGAATAGGCCTACAGGGCCGACGGGCTTGGGATGCCCCGCGCGCCTGTGAACCAGATAGAGCCATCTTCTGTCTTCGCAGTCAGGACTGCAGAGAAACTCTGGAGTCGCTGCCCTATTTATGGGCCGGGAGGAGCCACAAGTCTTTCTGCAGTCGACTGCGCCGCCTTGTGGCGGATTACCCAAATGTGAAGAATTAAAATAAAGCAAGCCGTGCTGTACACCAGGAAAAAAGGTGAGCATCTCTTCGGGGCTCTCAGGGTTTGGGGGGGGGGGGGGGGGGTAGGGTTGCTTTAGTGTCTATGTGAATCAGGTGGTGCTGCTGCATGGCCAGGGTGCCATATGGCCACAATTCGACCAAACTACTGCGCCCTGTTAGTATTTTTTGTAATATTGTGCAAAAGCTTTAATAAAAAAAAAAAAAGAAACACAGGCCATTGGGTTGGGGATAGAATGTGAAACAAAGGATCACTTTAAGAGAAATGGAATGAATGTGAAAAAAAATGCAGGTAGTCAATGTGAAGGTCAGGATAAAAGTGCTTTTTTGTGTTTAACAGTTTGTAGACAGGACAGTATTCCAGACTCCTACCTGAGGCCTTGCGTTGGCCACATCCAGGTCATGTAACGTGACGTCCTGAATCACCTCCTTCTTCTTATGGACGTCTCCCTTCGGCAGCGGAACATACTCCTCAGCTTCAAGGTCAAACTCTGTAGCATAGGTGTCACACCTGCCCTGCCTCTGTTCAGTGAAAAGAAAAGCACGTTACAAGAAGGCAGCAGGTGCGCTGTCAGTATGGCTGCCAAACCTCCAACTGATAGGTTGCTGATAGCAGCCACTAGAGAACTGCACACCAATTACTGCCATGATGAAAGCTGCAAAAAGAAGTACCGTATTCCTCGGATTTTGGGGAGGAAAATAAGAAAAATAATATTTTTAACCAAATAATAGGCAAAGTGCAGTATCCTCCAATTACAGTAATCCCCCTCCCATTCCCAATAGCCAGTGTGTCATTCCCCCTTCCCATAGGCAGAGTGGAATTCCCCCCCATCCCATTCCCATAGGCAGAGTGGCATTCCACCCATCCTATTCCCCATATAGGCAGTGTGGCATCCCCCCCCGCCATAGGCAGAGTGGCATTCCACCCATCCTATTCCCCATATAGGCAGTGTGGCATTCCTCCCATCCCATAGGCAATGTGGCACCCCCTCCCATTCCCCATATAGGCAATGTGGGACCCCCTCCCATTCCCCATATAGGCAATGTGGCACCCCCTCCCATTCCCCATATAGGCAATGTGGCACCCCCTCCCATTCCCCATATAGGCAATGTGGCACCCCCTCCCATTCCCCATATAGGCAATGTGGCACCTCCCTCCCATTCCCCATATAGGCAATGTGGCACCTCCCTCCCATTCCCCATATAGGCAATGTGGCATCCCCCTCCTATTCCCTATATAGGCAATGTAGCACCCCCCTCCTATTCCCCATATAGGCAATGTGGCACCCCCCTCCTATTCCCCATATAGGCAGTGTGGCACCCCCCCCTCCTATTCCCCATAGAAGCAGTGTGGAACCCCCCCCCCCCCCCCCCCCGTTCACCATAGGCACACAATAACAAAGAAAACAAAAATAAACTCACATGTTCATGGCGCTCCCGCGTTGAAGATAGAGGCGCGTCCCCGCTGCTGCTCCTTACTGGCCGGGCCACACAGACACCCGGCCCCATGAAACGGGTGGGCGTGGCCTGCGCCGCGTTGAGTATACACTTGGGTATACTGACCTGTAGATGGTGATCTTGCAGAGATAACAAAAAAAGGTCAGACCCTCCCGGCCCATAAATACCTGGGACCTCACACTCATTACCCAGTATAAAGATAGCAGTAAGATCAAGGGACCAGGAAAGCCAATTAAAACTAACAAAGGTTCACCATATAAAGGATCCAGAATACAAAAGGGCAGGGTGAAGCGGGGTGTGTCACATACTTATAATACCCATTTTACAGGTGAGTACTCACAAAATGGTATTATTCTAAGTATGTCACACACCCCGCTTCAAGACATTCATTACACTTGGGACATCCAATAGCAGTGTCCATAAAGGGCGGGGATCCAAAAAACAAGGCACAAACTTAAACCACTGCAGCTTGCAGAACTTTGCGGCCAAAAACAGCATCCGCTGAGGCCCGAACATCAACCTTGTAAAACTTGGAAAAAGTGTGAACCGAAGACCAAGTAGCAGCCTTACAAACCTGCTCAACAGAAGCCTGGTGCTGGAAGGCCCAGGACGCCCCAACAGCACGAGTAGAATGAGCAGTAACACAAAAAGGGGGAATCTTCCCCTTGGCAGAATAGGCCCCAACAATGGCCTGGTGAATCCATTTACTAATGGAAGACTTTGCAGGAGCCAAACCCTTTCCGAGGCCCAGAGGGCACCACAAAAAGGGTGTCAGTCCTACGAAAGGGAGAAGTAGCCACCAAATAGTACTTCACACAGCGAACCACATCTAAAGAATGCAAAACCCTCTCCTTGTCATTGCTGGACTTAGGACACAAGGAGGGAAGAACAATATCCTGATTCAAATGAAAAGCAGAGACCACCTTAGGAAGGAAATCTGGTTTGAAGCGGAAAACAACCTTGTCCTGATGCCTCTTAAAGTAAGGAGCCTTAATATACAAAGCTGCCAACTCCGAAACACGTCGAACGGAGGTGATGGCAACCAGAAAAACAACCTTCTGAGTAAGCGTAGAAAGTGCAATATCCTGCAAAGGTTCAAAGGGAGGACCCTGCAAGGCAGACAAAACCAAATTCAAATCCCAAACTGGGAGCAAAGGCTTCCTAGGAGGCCGCACATGCGTGACCCCCTGGAAAAAGGTCTTAACCTTGATGAAGGGCAAAAGACTTTTGAAAGAAAACCACCAGGGCAGAAACCTGCCCCTTCAGCGCACTAAGCTGCAAACCTTGGTCCAGACCATGTTGCAGAAATTCCAAAACCCTAGGGACAGAAAACGCCCTGCAAGGCAAGGCCCTGACCTCACACCAATCAATAAAAGACCTCCAAGTCCTATAATAGATGGCAGAGGAAGACTGCTTCCTAGCCCTAACCAGAGTCTGAATGACAGCATCAGAAAGACCTTCCTCCCTCAAGATAGAGGCCAGCGTTGGTAAATTGGGGTAGAGCAGTGGCCCCTGAGTGAGCAGATCCGGCAGAAGGGGCAGGTCTAACTGATCCTCCGCCAACCTTACCACGTCTGCGATCCAAACCTGTCTTGGCCACCTAGGAGCCACCAGGATTGCTGACGCGCCCTCTAGGGCCAGCTTGCGCACCACTCACCATTCCCCCCGGCGAGATGACCCCCTGCTCTGGGAGTCCGCCTCCGTGTTCTCGACTCCCGGAATGTACACCGCCGAGATGCATGGGACATTGCTCTCTGCCCAGGCAAGGATCAAGGACACTTCCCTGAGGGCACGCTTGCTGCGAGTCCCTCCCTTGTGATTGATGTAGGCGACCGCCGTCTGATTGTCCGACCGAACTTGGACCGGTGAGTCAAGTGAGCCAGAACCACCCTGATGGCTCTCAACTCCAGAACATTGATGGGATTGTGAGCCTCCAGAGGCCCCCACAGTCCCTGAAACTGAAGATCCTTCCAAAATCCCCCCCAACCTGACAGGCTGGCATCCATGGTGACCGTCTCCCAACGAGGGGTCAGAAAGGACCTGCCCCTCGTCAGATTGCTTGGTTTCAGCCACCACCGAAGGGAACGCCGCACCCGGGGGGACATCAGAAAGGACTGATCCAATGACAGCGGGAACCCGTCCCAGGCCGCCAAGAGATGGAGCTGGAGCGTCCTTGTGTGAAACTGGGCAAAGGGAACCGCCTCGAACGACGCCACCATCAATTCCACTAGTTGCATCCCTAGCCGGATGGACGGAAGGGGAATGGATAGAAGACGCTGAGTCAATTCCTGAATCAGAAGAACCTTGGCCCGGGGGAGAAACACCCTGGCCTGAGAAGTATCCAGCGACATTCCAGGAACTCCACCACCCTGGAGGGAGTGAGGCAGGACTTGGGATAGTTTATCACCCAACCGAAACTCTCCAGAGTGTACACCACATGCCTGGTATCCAGCTGCGCCTGACTGAGGGAAGACGCCATAATGAGAAGATCGTCCAGATAGGGCACGATGCGGATACCCCTGGCTCTGAGGATGGCCATCACTCCTGCCAACACTTTGGTAAAAACCCTTGGAGCCGAGGTAAGGCCAAACGGAAGAGCCACAAACTGAAAATGTCGATTGTCCACGACAAACCTGAGGAATATCTGGTGTGCCGGAAATATTGGAATATGCAGGTAAGCATCCTTGATGTCTATGGACGTCATGAAGTCCCCCTGACGCAGTGCAGCTGAGCGCAGAGTTTCCATACGGAACTTCCGGGGACGAACAAACCTGTTGAGCAACTTCAGATCCAGAATGGGATGAACGGATCCGTCCTTCTTGGGCACTGTGAACAAATTGGAATAGAAGCCCAGGCCCCGGTCAGAGTGGGGCACCGGGCAGATGACAGCCATGTCCAAGAGACTTGCTACTGTCACCCGAAGCCCCTGGGCGGCCACCCGAGAACTGAAGAATCTGGGAGGGGGCCGGAACTCGAACTCCAGTTTGTAACCGGAAGACACCACTTCCTGAATCCACCTGTCCGAGACCTCTTGAACCCAAACCTGGGAAAAGAGTAGCAGCCATCCCCCCACCCGCAAGGGTGAGGGCGCCCCCTCATTGCTGAGCCGGCTTGGCAGCGACTCTAGGCTTGGAGCCCCAACTGTGTCCTGGACGGGCCCGACCCCTGCCCCTGGTCCAGGAATCACCTCTGGACGAGGGGAGAGGCGAACCCCTGCCGACTCTAGCCCCACGAAAGGACTGAGAGAAGGAAGCCGCCCCTCGAAAGGGGCGACGCGGCTTCTTACGCTGAGGTAACTTACCTCCCTTTGTCACCGAATCCAATTTTTCTCCAAAGAGCCGCAACCCCACAAAGGGAAGGGCCGTGAGCGACTTTTTGGACACAAAATCAGCCGCCCACTGGCGTAACCAAACCGACCGGCGGATAGCCACAAGCAGAGCCGTAGCTCTGCTACACATCACCAAGGTGTGACCAGGGCGGACAGTACAAAGGATAAGAATAACTCACAGCGCTGAAGGTCGGCAAACTCCTCACTAGCCGGGTCAAGCCCGGACAAGGCCAACAATCCTCTAACAACCGACCTGGCAGCAACCAGTACAAGCGCAGAAGCACGAGCCGGCCGCAAGGCCGATCCAACACTGGCAAAACCATGACAAGCCATCTGGTCAATGCGTTTATCCTCACCATCCTTGAGTAGTGCACTCCGGAGAATGGAGGACTGAGGAGCTGGACAACCCCAAAACAGGAGCATCCACCTCGGGGCGAGACGACCAGTGCTTCACTGCGTCCGCCGGAAAGGGATATTTCTTGTCCCAACCCGGTGGGACACCCGGAAGCCGTGTCGGCCTCTCCCATTCCTTGCGAATGATACCATCAAAATGCTTTTGATAAGGAAATTCCAAGCGGGGCTTCGTCTCTTCAAAGAACTCCCCCTTCAGCGGAGGAGCCGCCTCGGGGGGAGAAATAGCCAGGACCTCAAACACCTGAGCCAGGACCCTGGAAGTACCTGAGGAATCCCCCTGGCCCTGCTCGGTATCTGCGCCCACAAACTGCTGATCGTCGGAGTCATCAGACCCCTCATACAGCTCCCCTTCCTCACGCGGGGAGCAATCAGACCAATCCAGGGAGTCAAAGTCCTCCCTATCAAAGGCCTGCGCAGCCAAATACAAATGTTTTCTCTTTGCCGTGGCCTTTTTGGCGACGGCACTAGAAAACATTTTTCAAGATTGGCCAATCTGGCACACACCTCAGATTGCGACTCCCCGCTAATGACCACATCACACGCACGTGTCAGGCGGAGGAGACGGGGAGGAGACCGGCGGTGCAGAACCAGACGCCTGAGATCCGGTCTGCCGCGTAATAGTCCGCCGCGCACAGGGTACACATAAAAATACATCATCCCCAAAAAGGGATACCCCCCCACCCCAAACACAGCCTGGATTTCCCCGAGGGGGGCACAAACCCAGTATCTGGGGAGGCCTCCTTATGGTGATTTTTTTAGTACTATATATGGTATATACAATAAATGTGTACAATGCTCTTTATATTGTTTGGGAATTACGCAATTATGCCACCCGGGATGCCCCTTTAAGTCCCGAGTGGGAGGATTTTAGGCCAGCTAAATAGACAGTGACGGCCATCAGGCCCCTCACCCGACCATCGGTACCGCAGGAAACGCGTGCAGTGCGCAGTAGGAGGAGAGAGGGCGGGCCGGTGCGCGCGTCGCGCCCGGCCCCTCCCCTCCCCCGGCCAGAAGCCGGGATGTGAAAGCCGCGCTCTCAGCATGGGGGCGGGTCGTAGGCGCGTGAGCGCCCGGCCCCGCTCCCCCCCCATCGGAGAAGAAGCCCTCGTGGGCTCGCCGCTGCCATTGCGGCCAGCACTGTTAGGGTGCTGGAGGAGAAAGTGAAGAAAAAAAAACACATACATGTAAACGCACACACACACGAATACAGGAATCCATAAGGGACCCCCCCCCCCAAGGGTACCTGGGAGAGGGGGAATCCATGCCAGGGAAGGGCAAAGGGACGGGGCATCCCAAACCGGGATCACCAACCCGGATAGCCGCCTACCCCTTGTTATGGGGTGCCAACTAGCTTTGCCCGGACCAGCAGCCTAGGCTGGGAGGCAGGGAATATAAAACAAGGGGATCCGGGCAGAAATAGAAGAATAAAAGCGCCGGGAGTCATCCCGGCTACCTGCAAGGAGGAGACATCATCTTCTGACTTGCTCGCCTCTGCAGAGATGGAAAACTGGGTAATGAGTGGGAGGTCCCAGGAATTTATGGGCCGGGAGGGTCTGACCTTTTTTTGTTATCTCTGTAAGATCGCCCAACTACAGGTCAGTATACCCAAGTGAAATGAATGTCTTGAAGCGGGGTGTGTGACATACTTATATATATATATATATATATATATATATATATTTCTATATATATTTCTATATTTCTATATATATATTTCTATATATATATATATATTTCTATATATATATATATATTTCTATATATATATATATATATATATTTCTATATATATATATATATATATATATATATTTCTATATATATATATATATATATATAAATTATATATATATATATATATATATATATATATATATAAATTATATATATATATAAATTATATATATATATATATATATATATATATATATATATATATATTTATATTATATATATATATATATATATATATATATATATATATATATATATATATATATATATATATATATATATATATATACACACACACGTGTACCTTCTAATAGCAAGTTAAAGCAGACCTACAGCCTCAAAAACAAATAATACAATTCTGAGAGTACTCACCTGTAGAATTGTTTTTACTGTGTACAGCACGGCCTGTTTCATTTAATCTTTACTTCTGGTATTCCGCCACAAGGTGGCGCAGTGGACTGCAGAAGATTTGTGGCTCCTGCCGGCCCCATATAAAACCAGGAATCACCAATAGACCCCCAGTGTTGAAAAGCAGTTATACAAGAAGCCGGGAGATAATCAAGATAAAAAAGATAAAAACATCACAACTAAACTTTGGAACAAATCACCATAAAGAGGCAACCAAGAATAACGATAACAAGGGAAGGATGAAACAGGCCGTGCTGTACACAGTAAAAACAATTCTACAGGTGAGTACTCACAGAATTGTATTTTTCCCAGTGTACAGCACTGCCTATTTCATTTAATCCTTACTTCTGGGACATCCAATAGCAGTGTCCGTAAAAGTAGGGTGGGATCCCAAAAGAGTAACGGCAGGCAGTTCAAACCACTACCGCCTGAACTACTTTGCGGCCAAAAGCAGCATCAGCTGAGGCCTAAACATCAACCTTGTAAAACTTGGAAAAAGTATGAACAGAAGACCAAGTAGCGACCTTACAAACTTGTTCAACAGAAGCTTGGTTCTGAAAAGCCCAAGAAGCACCAATAGCTCGAGTGGAATGAGCAGTAACACGGAAGAGATGTTCCTTCCCTTTAGCAGAACAGGCTTGCACCACCGCCTGACGAATCCACTTGCTGATAGTAGATTTGGTCATGAAGTTGCCCGGCCGAAGAGAACTGACAGCCGAGCGTAGCGTCTCCATACGAAAGTGCTTGAACCGGACAAACTTGTTGAGACCCTTCAAGTCCAGGATGGGTCTGAGAACCATCCTTTTTGGGCACCGTGAACAGATTGGAGTAGTACCCCTGACCCTGTTCCTGGCGAGGTACCAGACAAATGACTCCTGACGCCAAAAGGCGTTGAACGGCTAGGCGCAACCCCTGAGCTGACAAAGGATCTAGAGATATCCGGGATCTGAGGAATCTTGGGGTCGGCCAGGCTGCAAACTATCTTGTAACCGGAGAACACCACCTCCTGAATCCACCGGTCTGAGACGCGAAGCCTCCAGATGTGAGCAAAGAGCCGAAGCCGCCCCCCCCCCCCACCCGGTCGGGTGAGGGCGCCTCCTCATGCCTGAGGGACCTTGGGAGGGGGTTTAGGCTTGGAACCCCATGAGAGACCAGGATGACCACGGCCCCAAGAGTCTCTGCGGCTACCCGAGAAGTGGGAGCCACGACCTCCCCTTGAGGCACGAAAGGAGGAGGACCCCCGAAAGGGTCGTGACTGCTTCCTACGCTGAGGGAGCCTACCATCCTTGGCCAGAACATCCAGACGCTCACAAAAAACGGAGACCCGTCAAGGGAAGCCCGGTGAGGGACTTCTTAGCTGCAGTTTCAGCTGCCCACTGGCGCAACCAAACAGACCGGCGAATAGCCACCAAGAGGGCCGAGGCCCCACCCCCCAGCCGGACGGCATCATCCATGGCAGCCAGCACAAAGGCTACAAAATCAGAGCAAAGCAAGACATGGCGCCGTCAGCAAGACGCTTGAGCTTCCTCTTAATGGCAATGGCCGTAATGGCCGCGGTGCAGACCGGACGCAGGCCTGCCCCCACAAAGGAGAAAGCATGACAGGCCAGCTGATCCATACGCCAGTCCGCGCTGTCATGCAGTGTAGTAGTGTCCGGGGATGGCATGACCGAAGTGTTAGACAAACCTAGAACCGGAGCGTCCACCTCAGGAGGGCACGACCAGCGCTTAACCAGATCAGCCGAAAAGGGATACCTTCTGTCTAATCCCTTGGGCACCGTGGGCAATCTTGAGCACCATATTGGAGAAATGGTCCTGCACCGGGAACTCTAAGCGTTGCTTGCCAGGGCAAAAGCTCACCCTGTTTCCTCCTCGCCGCCTTGGGGGGGGGGGGGGGGGGGGGGGGCGATGTGTAAGGTCTCGAAAATAGCCGACAGCAGTCTATCAGTCTATCAGTGCCAGGTATCCTCAGAGGAGGACCCCAGGTGACTGTCATAACCTTCCTGATGACCCCCAGAGGAGTCTGATTCACGAAAAAGCTCCGCCTCCTCTAGGGAGTCACGGCTGCCATAAACATCAAGGCCCTCATCCTCCTCGGCAAATAGGGACAGCGCGGCGCCAAGATGCCGCTTCTTGCCGGAGGCCTTGCCTGCCACCGGTCGGGCCAACTGCCTTCCAATGCTGGCCACGCGTAGTGCCAGATCAGACTGGGACCCCCTGCTAGTGTCCCCCTCACTGGGGGCCAAATGCAGGCGCGGGGGGAGTAGGAGATGCCGGAGGGAGCGCAGAACTGGATAGAAGCGCTCATCCCAGCCTGGTCCGCAATAATACCATTTTGTGAATACTCACCTGTAAAATGGGTATTATAAGTATGTCACACACCCCACTTCAAACATTAATAATTACACTAGGGTTAACGCACCTCTAGGTGGCAGCATTGCAGAGAACTTCTCCAAAAAACTTCAACAGGCCCCTCCCGGTCTATACATACCTGGTACCTCCCAAGAACCTCCCAGTATTAGAACAGCAGTAAGACAAGGTACCAGAACCAACAATGCAACCCTCAACGTAAAGAACTAAACTTCACCAAATAAAGAGCCAGGATACCGAAAAGGGCGGGTGAAGTGGGGTGTGTGACATACTTATAATACCCATTTTACAGGTGAGTATTCACAAAATGGTATTATTCTAAGTATGTCACACACCCCACTTCAAACATTAATAATTACACTAGGGACATCCAACAGCAGTGTCCAGAAAAGGGTGGGTATCCGAATCAGGCAATAACGCAGAAAAAACTCAAACCACTGCAGCCTGCAAAACCTTGCGGCCAAAAACAGCATCCGCTGAGGCCCGCACATCAACCTTATAGAACTTAGAAAAAGTATGAACGGAAGACCAAGTTGCAGCCTTACACACTTGTTCAACCGAAGCCTGGTGCTGAAAAGCCCAGGACGCACCAACCGCACGAGTAGAATGAGCAGTAACGCGGAAAGGAGGATCCTTCCCTTTAGCCGAATAAGCACCAACAATGGCCTGACGAATCCATTTACTAATGGAAGATTTGGCCAAACCCTTCCTAGGCCCACATGGCACAACGAAAAAGGCATCAGTCTTACGAAAAGAAGACGTAGCACGTAGATAGTACCTGACAGAACGTACCACATCCAAGCAGTGCAAAGCACTCTCCTTGACATTCTTAGGCTTAGGACACAAGGAAGGAAGAACAATGTCCTGGTTAAGATGAAAAGCAGAGACCACTTTAGGGAGAAAGTCTGACCTGTATCGAAAAACCACTTTGTCCTGATGATCCTCAAAATAAGGAGCCTGAATAGACAAAGCTGCCAACTCTGAAACACGCCTAACCGAAGTGATGGCCACCAGAAAGGCAACCTTCTGAGTAAGAATGGACAAAGCAACATCCCGCAAAGGCTCAAAAGGAGGAGCCTTAAGAGCAGAAAGAACCAAATTCAAATCCCACACTGGGAGCAAAGGCTTCCTAGGAGGCCGCACATGCGAAACCCCCTGGAAAAAAGTCTTGACCAAGGAATGACTAGCAAAAGATTTCTGGAAAAAAATAGACAAAGCAGAAACCTGCCCCTTCAAGGTACTCAGCTGAAGACCGGAGTCCAGCCCCGACTGAAGAAACTCCAAAATCCTAGACACAGAAAAGACCCGGCAAGGCAAAGACCTAGCCTCACACCAATCAATATAAGATCTCCAATACCTGTAATAGATGGAAGAAGAAGATCTCTTCCTGGCACTAATAAGAGTCTGAATGACCGCATCCGAAAGACCCTCCTCCTTTAAGATGGAGGTTTCAGCAGCCAAGCCGTCAAAGCCAGCGTTTGTAAACTGGGGTAACATAGTTGACCCTGAGTGAGAAGATCTGGCCGAAGAGGCAGATCGAACTGATCTACGGCCAGACGAACGATGTCCGCGAACCACACCCGCCTTGGCCACCTTGGAGCCACGAGAATGGCGGGAACTCCCTCCAGAACCAACTTTCGCAGAACCCTGCCTAGCATGGGAATCGGAGGAAACAGATAAAGAAACCCCAGGTCCCTCCAGCTCAGTTTCATGGCATCCACCGCCAGAGCCAGAGGGTCCCGGGACAGGGACACAAAGGACGGAAGCTTGTGATTGTGACGAGAAGCAAACAGATCCACCTCCGGCGTCCCCCACCGGAGACAAAGTGACCGAAACACCTGGGGATGGAGAGACCACTCCCCCCGACGGGACGCACACCGGCTCAGAAAATCCGCCTCTGTGTTTTCCACTCCCGGAATGTAAACTGCCGAGATGCAAGGGACATGAGTCTCCGCCCAGACCAAAATCAGAGACACCTCCCTGTGGGCACCCAGACTGCGAGTCCCTCCTTGGTGATTGATGTAAGCAACCGCCGTCTGATTGTCTGAGCGAACCTGAACCGGCAGACCTTGTAAATGATGCGTCAAGCGAGACAGAACCAACCTGATGGCTCGCAATTCCAGAACATTGATGGGCAAGTGGGCCTCCTGAGGGTCCCACTGCCCCTGAAACCGAAGATCCTTCCAAAAACCTCCCCAGCCTGACAAACTGGCATCCGTGGTGACAGTTTCCCAAAGCGGAGTCAGAAACGACCTGCCCTTCAGAAGGTTGTCCGAGACCAACCACCACAGAAGGGACTGCCGAACCCGAGGGGACAACCGGAAGGACCGATCCAACGACCCCGGACACCGGTTCCAAGACGCCAAAAGATGAAGTTGAAGAGTCCTCGTATGAAACTGAGCAAAGGGAACTGCCTCGAACGAGGCCACCATCAACCCCACCAGTCTCATCCCCAGACGAATGGACGGATGAGGATGGGAGAGGAGCAGCTGGACCAATTCCTGAATCAACAGAACCTTGGCCTGAGGAAGAAACACTCTGTGCTGGCAGGAGTCCAATGACATCCCCAGAAAGGTCACCACCCTGGCCGGAACCAGCGAGGACTTGGGGTAATTGATCACCCAGCCGAACCTCTCCAACATAGACACCACCGTGCTGGTGTCCCCCTCTGCTTGACTGAAGGAAGGAGCCATGATGAGAAGATCGTCCAGGTAAGGCACAATGCGAATCCCCTGAGCCCTGAGCAGGGCCATCACCCCCGCCAACACCTTGGTGAACACTCTCGGAGCAGAGGTGAGGCCGAACGGAAGAGCCACAAACTGAAAATGCCGATCCCCCACCACGAAACGAAGGAACCGCTGATGAGCAGGAAAGATCGGCACGTGCAGGTACGCATCCTTGATGTCTATGGACGTCATAAAGTCCCCCTGCCGAAGCGAACCGATCGCAGACCGCAGGGTTTCCATGCGAAACTTCCGAGGACGAATAAACCTGTTGAGGAACTTCAAATCCAGAATAGGACGGAAGGACCCGTCCTTTTTGGGAACCGTGAAGAGATTGGAGTAAAACCCGCGCCCCACCTCTGAAGGAGGAACCGGGAAAATGACAGCTAAATCTAGAAGATTCCTTACTGCCGCCAGGAGCCCCTGCGCGGCCAAAGGATCCAAAGACACCCGAGACCTGAAGAACCTTGGAGGAGGACGGGACTCGAACTCCAACTTGTAACCGGCCGAAACCACCTCCCGGATCCATCTGTCCGGGACCTCCTGGTCCCACACCCGGGAGAAAAGTTGCAACCGTCCCCCCACCCGAACGGGTGAGGGCACCCCCTCATTGCTGGGTGGGCTTGGCAGCCGGCTTGGGACCCCAGACGCGAGTGGGGCGGCCACGGCCTCTGCCCCTATTCCAACTGGCGCCCCTGGGGGCCGAGGAGCCCGCACCTCTACCGGCTCCGACTCCCCGAAAGGACGGATTGAACGAGACCATCCCCCGAAAGGAACGGCGAAATTTCTTGCGCTGAGGTAACTTACCTCCCTTGGCAACAGAATCCAGCCTCTCACCAAAAAGCCTCAAACCCAAAAAGGGCAGAGCCGTGAGCGATCTTTTTGAATTAAAATCGGCCGTCCACTGTCTCAACCACACACAGCGCCGGATAGCCACCAGCAAGGCAGTAGCCCTGCCACACATCAGCATGGCATCCTCCTGAGCGGCCAGGATAAAAGACAAAAAAGCATCGCAGCGCTTAAGCCCAAGGGACTCATCACTGGTGGGCTCGAGATCCACCCCCAAGTCCCTGACAATAGACCTGACAGCAAAAGTCAACAGGGCCGAAGCACAGACAGGCCGTAACACCGAACCCGCACATACAAAACCGTGACGGGCAAGCTGATCAACCCGGCGATCCTCGCCATCCCTGAGCGAAGTCGTGTCAGGGGAATGCACGACCGCCGTGTTGGACAGTCCCAGGACCGGAGTATCTACCTCAGGGGGAACAGACCAACGCTTCATCAATTCCGCCGGAAAGGGATACTTCCTATCCCAACTAGACGGCACACCAACAAGACGTGTAAGTTGCTCCCATTGCTTGAAAACAATTTCTTCAAAATGCTGTTGGCTGGGAAACTCCAAACGCTGCTTGGACACCCCAAAAAGCTGACCCTTAGGCCTAGGAGCAACAACCGGAGGCTCCAAATCCAAAACCTCAAACCTCTGGCTCAGAATGGTAGAGGAATCGAGAGGGAGGCCATCATCCTGATCCCCCTCAGAACCCAGCAACTGCTGAACATCAGAATCTTCTTCCTCAATGAGCTCACCTTCTTCACGGGGACGATCCGACCAATCCAGATCTCCCACCACTTCCTCATCTGAATCCGGCGGAGGCGGAGACAGATGCTTCCGCTTAGCTGAAACCTTCTGAGCGGCTATAGCAGAAAACCGCTTCTCAAGGCTGGTCAAGCAGGCACATACATCAGACTGCGAATCCCCGCCCAGGACAACGTCACACGGGGTCCGGAATAAACGAGGGGGAGAGGGAGATGGCGCGGCTGAAGAAGTGCTAGGCACCGGAGTACTGGACTGCCGTGCAATGTTCTGCTGTGCACAAGGGATACACAAAATGACATCATCTCCCTGGAGCGGAGTCCCACAACCCCCGCATACCTTGGATTGTCCCGAAGAACCATTCCCGGTATCTGTGGCAGCCTCCATGTGGTGAAATTTATGGTATTCGCAGAACCCAGGGATTTATGCGGTACGCGACCCGGGATGCCCCTTAATAACCTAACAGTTGTCTAAGGATAGTCACAAGATCCTGACCCAGGGGAATAGCATAAGACCCTTATAAACGTATATAAAAATAGAAATATATATATATATATATATATATATATATATATCAATGAAAAAACACCCCCCACGAGCCAGGTATATATGACCGGGAGAGCCCTGCCAGACGGGATCCCAGGATCTGAAAGACACAAAGGGAGAGGGACAGGCGTCAATCCAGCACCATATACCAGCATAACATACAAAACCCCCCTTACACACCCCCCCCCCTCATTAACCAGAGACACAGGAACTGGTTAATACAAAACCAGCACCTTAAAGATGCGCCGGAGCGAGGAGGAAGGAGGAGGAGGAGGAGAGGACGCAAACCGAGGGGCCATCGCAAGAAAACTAAAACGCCTACCTGAGAGGGAGAGAGAAACCGCGCAGCCAGGCACCGCAGAAGATGGCGGCCCGCACACAGCGCAGTGAAGGAGGAGAAGACAAGCTCCGGGAGCGCGGGAGCCGAGAAGGCCCCGCCCCTCCGGGACATCCAATCAGTGCGCGGCCCGCGCGACCCCGCCCCCCGTCAGCGTCTGCCGGCGGAGACCGCGCTCAGACCTCAAGGACGGGACCGGCGGAGCAACCCGCCGGTTCCCAGTGCGCACCAACACAGACCCACACACTGATAATCAGATCCCCCCCCCCCTGTGCAGACCGGACACGCAGGCTGCAAGCGCCGGACACGGCGCTCAGCCACAGGCCCCGCCCCCCCCGGCTCCTGAGGGGAGAGGACAGACACACAGACAGGGGGGACAGAGGGACACCCAGGCAAAACTTGCAATAAAGGTAGTCACAGTAAAAATCACGAAAAGCCTCACAATGTAGCAGCGCAGCAGCCACACTCACACAGCATGTCACCGTCCCCAGCGCGCCCTACACCCCGGAATGTGAAATAACGATATCCCAGTGCTAGGCACATCCTGACCGCTAACCTGCTATTAAATGGGGCATCCCACATCCGGATCACCACTCCGGGAATCCCGCTATGCCCCGCAATGAAGGGTCGAGCGGAGGAGCTAATCTCCTAGGCACCAATGGTGCCGGCTACCTTTTTGCCCGGCCTACAGCCGAAGCTGGGAGGCTGCCATTAAATAGTATACTCTCAAACAAGAGCCGGGCAGAAATAGACCACGGGGGGGGGGGGGGGGGGGGGGGGGATACCCCGGCTACCTGCAAGCAGGAGACTTCTTTCTTCTGTCTTGTCGCCACCTTGCAGAGAACAACACTGGGGAGGTTCTTGGGAGGTACCAGGTATGTATAGACCGGGAGGGGCCTGTTGAAGTTTTTTGGAGAAGTTCTCTGCAATGCTGCCACCTAGAGGTGCGTTAACCCTAGTGTAATTATTAATGTTTGAAGTGGGGTGTGTGACATACTTAGAATAATACTTTGGGCGCATGGCACACAAACCGCGTCACCACCACTCAGAGGGGATGCCCCACACATGACACATAGCCGAGGCTGCCCCAAAGGGCCCCCAAGCTCGCTATCCCCAGAAGCCTCCATATGGTGATTATCACAGGCACAATAAGCCAGTACAGGGTAAGGGCTAAGAAAAGCCACACGGGATGCCCCCAAGGGATGCCCACCGAGAAGGCCAGGAGGGAAAAGGGGGGGGGGGGGGGGGAGAGGGATAGGACCGGGAGAAACCACAACACACTGTTATCCCGCCTGAAAGACATAATCAAAAAAACACCATAAGTATCCCGCAGCACATGCCCCAACGAGAATCCCCATGGAAGACTCAAGGACCGGGAGCGCAGCACACACAGGCGACAGGAGTACAGGCTAAAGATCCGCGGGGAGTAGATCGGGAAGAGCAGACTCACCGCCGCAGCCCACACTGAATGGATCCTCCGGAGCGAAGTTCTCCTGCGACGCAGTGTGCCAAGCAAGATGGCGCCGCAACAGAGCACCTCGAGGTGCGAAGGGCGTGAAACGCCGCCCACGTGACCAGGCGCACAGTGCCATGACAGAGCCTGCGAGAAAAGTAGTAATAGCGCAGCAAGCCCGCGGCGATAAACAGCAACGGAGGCACCTCTCCGCAACCGCCGCCACCCCCGACAACGCCACGTCGGGGAGAGGGGGAGCGGAGGAGAGGGCAGGCAGCGGTGGGAACCGCACAGGCTAAGAGGAACCAGAGGGAGGGGGACAGAGGAGGAAAAGACAGAAAAAAGCGGGGAAGGACTGGGCAGGAACATAAAGTCCCCTAAGCACAACTCTCCCCCTACACTCGAAGGACAGCAGTGCAGTTCTCCATCCCTCAGCAGGCTCACCATAAAAAGCCTATGGCTGGCTACCCTTTGTTGTACAGGGTCTGCGGCTTGGAGCAGCGCTCCCCTACCATCACCCGATCCGACAGCCGAGGCAAAGAGGGCCCGGAAGCGAGTCTAAATAGGCTTGCAGGGCCGCAGGCTTGGTTGCCCCGCTCGCCTGCGAAACATAGAGAGCCATCTTCTATCTACGCAGTATGACTGCAGAGAAAACACTGGCGGTCTATTGGCGATTCCTGGTTTTATATGGGGCCAGGAGGAGCCACAAATCTTCTGCAGTCCACTGCGCCACCTTGTGGCAGAATACCAGAAGGATTAAATGAAACAAGCCAAGCTGTACACTCGGAAAAAGGAGCAGACTTCTCTTTGGAAAATCAAAGCACTACTTAGCTACCCTATCCAGCACTGGACACATGGCCAACTGCCAACTCTTCACTAACAGGTAGGACCGACTTCATTTCTACTTCTGCAGGGAAGGATTGCTGAACTGCATTTTGCAATTCAGCTGATGCCTGTATATGCGGTCTGAACAGTTTATCCCAATAACCCCTCAAAAGCTGGCTTGGGGGACAGTCAGTTTCATGTCAGCAGTTCTTATCCTTGCTTTTTCCCCTCTTTCCTATTAAAAAATAAAAATAACTGCTTTTCTTGCCCTCCAACACTTCTATGTGGATCGGATCTGATAGCCTGGTAAAAAGTATTAATTCCCCCAATTTATTTGGTAAAAGAACATTTCCGATACATAGTTCTTTTTGTTAAGTTAAACTGGACCACAACCCAGGATTCTCACTATGCCGTGTTTTTGTTCTTGCCCCTGGGGCATCCTCTAGGTCACCCCTAATAATTTGCCTCTCGACATTCCCACTGCAGGTGCATGGAATCTGGTCCAATCAGCACTGTGCACCATGTATGAGCTCTGACCGTTCTGCAGATTGAGGCATGCTCCTGCACCCAGTCTATCTGAATGGCTGGGCATGGGAGCGTGCCTCAGCTACAGGGCTGTGGCCGGCAAGAGCAGCGTGGGAGCCCTGGAAAGGTGAGTGGTTTTGAAGGCAGGGGGGTCTCACGCAGCGGGGGATTCCGAAATGGGCTGCCCCTGGGTACTTTTAGACTTATTACCAATGTGCAGACAAACATTATAACATGATTTACAAGGACAAAAACTCACCTTTACTGCTCCACTATTTGCCTCAATGTAGATGACATCACCAACCTCTACCCGTTCTTTTTGTAAACTTTCGTAGATGCTGGGGTCCAACTGGAAGGAAAAAAATACAAAATGTCAATATATTGGTCAATATACATCCCAACTTTCCAATTTTGCACGGGAGAACTGCTAACTGCTTGTCCACTGACCCAGCCTGTGGGGAGCAGCATAATTCACCATTCTGTCTGTACAAAGCATTGCATGATGGGTATAATTATTTGAACATGTAGGAATTGCAACAGCAGTAAGTCATAGCAGCCCAGGCCAGCTTTGGGGACAGACCATTACAGCTGAGCAGCTCTCTCTTGTAAAAGCAGAATGGATCAAAACCAGTCATCCTCGATTCTTTTACTGAAAGGAAAAATAAACAAAATTTGCTGGATGCAGGGCAAAATGACTGGCTTGTGATCTTGCACCCAGCTGTGGCTCACTAAACAATTGCAAAGCTACAAACTCCACCTCAACTTGGAATAGGAGGCTGCGCTAGACCACTGAGCCACAAGACAGATGCAGGAACAATTAACCTATTTGCTACTATGAAATTGCAACCAATTGTACTGTACCTCAGAGGGCAGAGACACAGAAATATACATTACATTTACAACCGGAACACATAGACTGCCTGTTTTCTAGTTTTTTTTTTTTATTTGGCATTCTGATATTGCCTCTTCAAGGCACTAGAGATAGTTGGATAGCAGACACCAATAAGGAAAGTGGCATGGGAGAAATAGCCACATACCAATGGCAGGATATATCCCTCTTGTTTGATGTACATCATAAATGTGGTCTGGCTTGCATATCATCCCAATGCTCATTCCACACATAGGAGTTATGTTATGTTTTTGGTAAGGCGTTATGTTATGTTTTTGGTAAGGTGAGTAAAACACCATGCCTAAATGTAGAGGATGAAATTTTAAAAAGTAGCGGAAAACATGGGACATGGGTCTCGGGTAAAGCTAATAGAAGGACCTGGATGAAGTAATCCTTTTCCAACAACAAATGAACTGGGTGGCTCCAGCTTCCTTACAGGAAAACCGGTAGACTTGCCCAAAGGGGTGGAATCCTCCATTTTCCTCTTCTTTACTGTTCTGTACATTTCCATGCAATCTATCACAACCTGTATTATTTTTAATGTAAATGTAGTGTAGAACTGTTACACACCTGTTTATTGTAAAAACTAAAATTATTGTAAAAACTAAAAATATTTAAAACAAGAACATTCAAGGAAGCATACCCACCTTTAACTGTTTGGTTCCCTTTGCTGTTTTCAGGCCGATGACAACATGACTGATGGTCTTGCCATAGCCCCCCATTGGATTTTCAGTCTCACAAGGGGTTAACTCCGTCACCTCACCTTCATATACCTCCTTAGTCTCCCTTATTCTTAGGCCTGAACAAAAACAGCATCAAGGAAAGTTTGATCACTTTTATATAACAAAATATATTTACAAAGCAGGTTATATTGGAATCTTCAAGCAGGACAGGTGTTTGACAAAGAAGATGCTGGTTACACGGGTCCAGTACCAGGTTTCCCCAACAATAAGACAGTCTTATACCAATATTTGCTCCCAAAGATGCGCTAGAACCTATTTTTAGGGATATTATGATATTAGTCTTATTTTTCACAATCTACATTTGATTGTCACGTTCATTTCAAAATTGATAGGGCTACTGTTAAACGGCAGCCTTTAACCCTTTTGTTGCCAAGCACGTAACACCTACGTGCTGGCTTGGCTGGGCCTTAAGTGCCAAGCCCGTAGGTGTTACGTGCTTGACTTTGATCGCTTCTAGTTTAAAAAATAAAAATAAAAAATACTCACCTGACCCCTTGTTGGATCCGGCCGGGTCTCCTCTTTAATTTGGTGCCATCCGATCCCCCGTGGGGGGTCGGATGGCTCCAGGAGAGCCCCCGGAATAGGCCGCCCCCCCCCCCCGCTTCTGCAGCAGCAGCTGCTAACTGTAAAAAAAAAAAAAAAAATAAAAATGACATTCACTTACCTCCATGTGCGCTGGCTCCCGCTGTCCCTCCTCTTCACCTGGGGGGCCTCCGATCCCCCCCCAGGACTTACCGATCTTCAGGAGGGAGCCTGGGAGGCTCTCTCCTCTCTTCTTCAAGATGGCGACCGCCATCTTGCCTCTAAGCCCCGCCCCCTTGGGGGCGGGGCTTATGACGTCATCCCGGTCCCGATCACCGGCTTCAGCTTTCTCAGCTTCTCAGATGCCGGTGATCGGTGCCCTGGAAGGAGGTGACAGGAGATCCTCTGATCTCCTGCCTTCTCCTTCTCTGGATGCCGATCACAGGCATCTGTCAGCTGAGCGGCGAGGGACAAGAGCTTGCAATCGAAGGTAAGTACAGTAAAAAAAAATTATTTTCTTTTAATAAAATACTTTTTTTTATTGTGTGGTGTTTTTTTTTTACAGTTAACCCTTTGTGAGCTGGTAAGGGGTCCATGAGACCCCTTATACCAGTTCACATGGCTGGGGGGGTGGCATTGCCATTAACCCCCGCACCCCCATTACCTGCCTCCCCAAAGGCCAGGGGGGGGCAGAAGAGCCCGGGCCCACATAGGCTATGTGGGCTCGTAGGCTGCAGGGTGGGGGGGCCACCAAAGCTGGCCCCCCCACTCTGTGCCTACAAGCCCCCATAGCTGGTCCCGGGCTGGTTACTTTGGGTAAGGGGGACCCCACGTCATTTTTTTTTTTGGATTTTTAAGGGTTTTTAACCCTTAAAAATCCAAAAAAAAATGGGGTCCCCCTCCCCGGGAAGGGGGACCCTATGTCATTTTTTTTTTTAATTAACCATTTGTCATCCAGCAGCTATAAAAGACTTCTGGGCAGGAAAGGGTGTCTACCTATACATATGTGGTATCGCTGTAAGCGGGAGAAATTGGGGTTTCTCACGCAATAAGATTTTATTGACAAACTTACATTTTTTATTACAAAAAAACTCTACAAATTGTAAAAAAATATATTTTTTTTATTTTTTTTCACACATTTCACCCAAAAATGTTGAGAATACACCTAAAAAACACAAACAAGACATTTCATGTTAAAGCCCAGACTCTGTTGAAAAAAACAATATATAATTTTCCTGGGAAATCCCTGGAAATCCCTTCGAAAATGACAGTTGAACATGTGTAGCGCAAAACAGTCAAACTCAGTCTGGCAACAGGGAGTGGCAAATGCTGCAGGTAGGCTGGCAGCGAAAGGGTTAAAAACATAAGTATTTGCTATGGGCCCTATTGCACCCATAATGGGCTTGGGTGGCGGACGGGTGCCTTTGCAGAGTGTGCAGCCTCAGGTGCACTATATACTTAAAAGTCCATGTTTCTGCATGCAGCACCACAATAGGCTGGCTGTCACATGATACCTGTGTCATATGGGCATGGCGGGTTGCTAGCGTGCTGGGGTACCTGGTGTCTGGGACAAGGAATGGCCCTGACAGGGGCCTTACGGTTCTGGTACCCCAGACAATTGCCATATTACCCCTGCAATAGGGTTGGCAAATGCTGGCCTCTCACACAGAGATCCGGGCACTTGTCAACCCTTATTGTTTTGGGTCTTGAGGGGTCTTTTGAGTGCTTTTTTTTAGTGAACTGTAACTAGGTCTTATTTTTGGGGTAGGGTTTATAGTTGAAGCATCCTCATAAATCATGCTAGGCCCTATTTTCAGAGAAACACAGTATTATGTTAGAACAGTAAGTGATACAGGGGTGTATTGTACAAACAAAAAAATTGCAGTGATTTAATTAGTAGTTGAAACCTAAGTAAAGGACACCACGCTAGTAGTATCCTCACTATCAGGAACTGCTTCTTTAGAAGCCAACAGCAGAGGCATCAGATTAGTAAATGCAGCTATTCATAGTGCAGAGAGACAAAAAATGATAACGAGGGACCCGACAGCACGCCATCTGACTTACAACTGCTGTAAAATTTCTGAGGCGAAATAAGATTGCAGCCTGCACTCCACCAGACAATTCATTAAAGGCCCTCCAACGTGGTTTAAATCATCAGCAAAAACAATTTTCTGTTGCCCTTGCGGCGTAAAAAGGAAGGAAAATAAAAACCCCTCCATCTCAGTGAGCGAGCAAGTCCATGCAAGTATTGAAATTCAGATTTGTTGAACATTTAAGAGATGTGCGAAACTGCCCTCAATGTTGTTCAAAGATGGCTGGGGCCATCACATTTTCATTTTTATTTTTGCAGCCTCGGGGGGGGGGGGGGGGGGGGGGGGTTAAGACAGACATTTCTCGGCAAACTGTGCAGAGACTGAGCAGATTAGGAAAAGTCCTGTGATGATTTTGGACATTATTGGGAAGCTGAAAAGAGGGAGCAGATGGGATTCAAGCAGCAACAGAGGAGGTTCCAAAGAGGCCATAAAGTAAGCAACCCATGAAAGTGGAAGATCTCTTTACTGGCCATAAATCTTGGTAAACTAGAACTACTGAAACTAAATTGTGACCGATTCAGGTCGGCCTTGGAGAAGATGAGCAAGGAACATGGCCTGTAAGACTTTCTTGCCAAACAACTGTTGTGTCTGTGATAGAAGGTCTAACCTATAATGCTTTAAAAAGGTATGAGGAGAAGACCAAGTTGCTGCTCTACAAATCTGCTCAATTGAAGCCCCGGACTTCTCCGCCCAGGATGTGGCAACTGCTGTGGTGGAGCCTTGATGTAATAGGGTAAAAGCTGTAACATGCTAGCGAAATTGCATGTCTGATCCACCTGGCTATAGTCAATTTTGAGGCCAAAAATAGATTATTGTCATTGGTGTGCTCTAGATAGAGGATGAGGGCTCTGCGCACATCCAACAGGAGAGAAAGGTCTGCTAAGGTAGGACAAGCTCTCAAGATCAATGAAATGTGAAGGCAATCTTAGGCAAGTATAATTGGTCTGGTTTAAGCATTGTCCTGTCTGGTAAGATGATACAATAGGGATCTCTAACTGAGAGGGCCTGCAAATGACCTACTCTTCTGGCTGAGGTAATAGCAACCAGCAAGCTAACTTTGAATGAAATAATTTTAGTGGAGGCCTCCTCTAGAGGTTCAAATGGAGGCTGAAAGAGCCTTAAGGAACAAAACCTGGTCCTAGAAAGGACAATGTGTGTGGTTAACATGCTTTTTACATGCTATGGGAATAACCTGTAAATCTGTTAGACAAAAACTTAGGAAAATGGAGTTGGTTAAGAAAACTGACAGGGCATGTCCTTAAATTACTTACCGTTAGGTCTAACTCAAACCCTTCCTGCAGGAATTCAAGGGCCACTGGAATAGAGTCTTTACTCAAACTGTTATCTTCACAGGAGGAAAAAACATTTCCATTCTTTAAAGGTAAATTCTTCTAGTTGTCATTTTCCTACTATCAAGAAGCATTGTGACAACTCTCTGGGATAGTCCTTTCTTTCTCAGAATCTTTGCTTCAAGATCCAGGCTGTTAGATTCAAATTCAGGAGAGCTGAATGTTGAAATGGACCCTGTGTCACAAGTCCGGCCGTAAAAGTTCCCATGGCTCCTCCAACTAGCTGTAGATTTGACTGCTTCAATCACTGCCACAACCAGGGTCAACCTGCTGCCACCCCCCCCCCCCCAATGGGGCACAAGAGCACACTTGCTGAGGAGCTGCCCCGGAAAC
Source organism: Gastrophryne carolinensis (assembly GCA_027917425.1). NCBI lineage: Eukaryota > Metazoa > Chordata > Amphibia > Anura > Microhylidae > Gastrophryne > Gastrophryne carolinensis. The sequence continues at coordinate 241,132,427 of CM051235.1, read as the reverse complement.
GCAAACTCCATCAGGAACACGTCATCCATTGTGCGGAAGTCCCACCTCTGTTCGAAATTAAAACGGCGGTCCATGCCCGCTCTGCGAGCTTGTAACACTTCGGGGGCCTCAAAAGATGCAAAAGAGGGCATCCCCTCAGCGCACCTCAGGAGTCAGCCAGATGATTTGGTACCGCTGCAGGTACACTGATCTGCGTAATTACAGCCTGGAGGTGGCTAGTACCTCCCCAGGTCCTCCTGAGGGAAAAAACTAAAGCTATAAAACAATTAAAATGGACAATGAATGGGTTCCAACCGATTTCCTGGAGCAGAAACACAATACTGAGGATTGGGGAAGGGGTGGAGCTTTTAATCTGTCCCAGCTTGTGTTTCCTCTCCAGGGGGAGGTGGGGCGCTCTCCGTGGCCATCCTGAAGCATGTAGGGAAAAAAAAGTGTGGCTACTGTCCTAGGAGTTTGCTGTAAAGCGAAAGTCCACAAATCTTAGATTATGGGGGCCATAGGGGGAACGAGGCTCCAGATGTATTCCTAATCCTGACTGTATATGTGTTCGTACACCTAAGCCGGACCCAGTAGTGCACCTTACGGCTTTAGATGCCAGTGCCTGTGGGACAGCAACAGGCACCACAGGAAAAGGGGTGGGCGAGTAGGGGAGTTTCGTGCTCCCTATAGCATCCCTAAACTAGTGCTCAGGCCAATCCATGAAAATCGACTTTCCCTTCAAAACCAAGGTTGATCCGAGCCTGCATGTCCATTACTTATTTTGCCAATAACTCATTGATCTGTCCTGTACAGTTAGTACTAAAGCTAAGTCACAAGATGACAATGATATGCTTCACCACCCCTAGCAAACAGCCACATTAAAATCAAATGTTTCTAAATGCAAGCTGAATAACACCAACATTCCACCATTTTAAATAGGACCTGAAGCGGTTTCTAAAGCTTCCACTTTTCTCTTTAGACTTTAGGGAGTGCCAGTGCCTCCTTCGATCACAGAATAAGTGCCCTGTTTATCAGCTGTCATAGCTGAAGGGTCTTCATTGACCTGTGAGTCACCCAATATAGTCCCTTTGCTGCTGTGATTGGGTAGCTGACTCACTAAAGCCCTACAAACGTAAAGGTGAAGCTTTGTCACAGAAAGGAACCATTTAAGGGGGAAAGACATTGGGGTTGATTCAGAGCCAGGTGAGAATTCTCATTCCTTTTTTAGGAGAGACAACTGCCATTGACTTTCATTGTCTACCACAGGGAAGATTTAGTGCCAGGTGAAAATGTACATCCAGTAGACAGAGTGAATGGCAGTTTTCTATCCTAAAAAAGGTGTTTTCTCACTGGCTTCCAAATTGACCCCATTGTGCTTGAAATGTGGATGTGGCCATGTACAGTCCATAAGTCTCCAGCAGGAGACATGTGACTGAGCAGCGTATGACTGGTTCCTCCTCAGTAACCAGGCTGAATAGGCTGTGTGCATCTACGGCTGTAGCTAAGCAGGACTGTGAGAGTGACTTAAAATCAGAACTCCCGGGGGGCGTGGCCTGACACTCGGATGGCGCGGACGTGAGTTGGCGAGCTGCTGCCCCACCGAGAGTTTTATAGCTTAAAATAGCATCAACCAGTGCCAGACTCACCTTTGAAACGTACCCTATGAAGGGCAGAAGACGAAGGGAGAGGAAGAAAGTGACTGCCGCCGGTCCGCGAGCGAGGAGGTCGGCGATGGAGGAGGACGGGAGGAGCCACGTGGGCGCAGCCATGGCGCCGTTGCTTGCCGCGTTAGAGACCAGCTGCTCGGAGGAGTCGGAGCCGAGCCCCGGCCGGACCCGGGAGAGCGGGGCGACGATGCGGCCCTCGGCGGGCAGAGCGCCAACACAGCCACCGGGAACAGAGACGGAGGAGGTGACGCGACCAGCGGGGAAGCACGAGGGATCTCCGCCCTCACAGAGACAGCTGACAGCGTCGCGGGTAGACCAGGGGCGGCGGCCCGAAGGTAGGAGAGGCGGCGGTGAAGGGGAGCCGGTGGCAGACATGCTGGAAGGCGCTACAGGGAGAGCCCCCAGCGGGGAGGGGGGGAGACCGAGGAGAGTGCTCCAATATGGCGCCCTCACACTACCAGCCCTGGGAGCAGAGGACATGCGAGACAAGAGACCCTGGGAGAGAGAGACAGCAGGGGGAATATCAAGCCCTGTCCCCAGTTAAAGCACGGGCCCCAGGCGTCTCCCTCCCTGCCCAGTACCAACCCGGCGACCCCCACTCTGCACAGGCTGCAAATGCAGGATCCCAGAAACCCCCATCCTGTGAAAGCAACAGACACCACACAGCCACTGCAGCCCCAGCCCACCAACTGCCTGCCAGACAGGCTCGCACCCCAACCAGGGAGGCCACAGCAGCAGGGAGGCTGGAAAGCTACGGTTTTGTAGCCACTGACCGGGTAAACAGGATGCCGGCGCTGGGACCCCATTCCTCAGGACTTCCCTCCCCCCCCGCCCGCGTCCTCCCGCCCTCTTCCACAGAGGATGCAGCGCTCCAGAAGCACCCCTCGGCCTGAGCCTGTCCCGAGAGGGGAGTCCCACCTGGCCCCCACGGCGCCCCAGGAAAGCGGCAGTCATGGAGCTGAAGACCCCACCCTGGGCATCCCCTCACGCCCGTGGCCCCGGTGCAGGGAGCTGTCACCGCTGGATCTGCCGGTAGAAATGCTGTCTCTTCCACAGGAGCCCGTGTCGCCGCCGGTCATGGGACCACCGCCCGCTGTGGATCTCCCGTCCCCGATACTATACCCAGACTCCCCCGCGACTTCATCCGCGATCGGAGGATGCAACGCAACACCATCCACCAGCAACATCCATCAGGAAACACTCTCTTTCTTAAAGTCCATTCCCACCAAAGCTGATTTTGAAGCACTGATCAGAAGATATGAAGCAGCCTATAAAAAAGATATATCTGAGGTCAGAGGCCAGATCCATTCGTTAGACGCCAGAGTCACCTCTAATCAGGCTGCTACTGAAACAGCGCTGGCCGATATGGAGGCGAGGATCGAGAGTCAAAACGCGCAAATTCTACAACTACAACTCCAGCATGATGACTTGGAGAACAGACACAGGCGCAACAATCTTCGGGTCCGTGGCATCCCTGAGGCCTCTTCGGGGGAAGATGTTAAGCAAATCATCACAGCAATCTTCAACCAACTACTTGGCAGGGATGCAAACACTCCGATCGAGATTGACAGAGCGCACAGAGCGCTAGGCCCGCCAAGCACTGATCCGTCTCGGCCCAGGGACATTGTTTGTCGTATACACTACTATAACATCAAAGAGGAAATCTCCCGGAGAGCATGGAGGCACGGCCCGATAGACTTTGACGGAGCGAATGTTACTATATTCCCAGACCTATCCAGGCGCACTCTGCAGATGCGTAGGCTACTACGACCGGTCCTCGATTTGATCAGATCCGCCAGAGCAACCTACAGATGGGGGTACCCCCTCCACCTAATTGTGAGCAGAGATGGCAACTCCTTTTCCCTCCGGACTTACCAGGACTTGGAGGGCCTGTTTTCATTCCTCAGTGTTGACCCGATCCCGGTGCCTAACTGGCTGATGCCCTCTCCCTCTCCTCCACCTCGGAGATCCAGGAGTGCTGTACCCAGAAATCGAAGGGACAATAGATCGCGAAGACCGAGAGAGAGACCGCTGAGGCCCTTAGATAACGAGCAGTAGCCGCGGCTTGGTTGCTCTATGTCTGATATCTATCCGTTGCCGGCCTAGGGGCTTGTTGCCCCTGTGTTTAGTACACTCTGCTTGTCCAATTCGCTCCTCCACCGATGGACGAGGTTCCCCTTCCCCGTTAATTTACTGTTAGAGTCTTGGTCTTAGTTGATGCATTATTTTGTTGGTGATCGCTTCTCTCGGTGGGGCGACTGACTCCGTGACCCGTTGCCGGACACAGTCCCCCACTTAGGCCAGTCTCTGACCTCTCCCGTTTGGGGATAGGCCACAGACTTAGCGAGTTCGCTACTTAGTTGTCCCTCCTCTGAGGGTTCTGGCCGGCGTAGCCGGTGTCACTGTTACTGTCTTTGTCCTCCCCCCCTTCTTGCTCTTCCTCCTCCCCCCCCGCTGTTCCCGTCCCCCCCTGTTCCTTCCCCATTGTTCCGTCTGTTCCCCACTTGCACCTGCTGCCCCCTCCCCCCCCCTAACTTCTTTGAATAGCCACAATGAGCGATATTAAACTGGTTTCTTTCAATGTGAAGGGACTGAACACGCCGGAGAAAAGGAGGGCGATCCTAAGAAACCTCAGGGCCTTGAGAGCGAGCGTGGCCTTTCTCCAAGAAACGCACTTTAAGGTGGCAAACCCACCGACCATGAGAGACAAATCGTTCCCGACCTCATACCACAGCTATTCTCCGGACTCCCGGTCGAGAGGGGTGAGCCTGCTGATTTCAAGGTCGGTACCCTGGGAAGAGGTGGGGGTGCTGGGTGGTGGAGAGGGAAGATGGCTCTTTGTTAAAGGAAGGATCTGCTCTGAGCTTTTCACCTTTGTGAACATTTATTGCCCAAACACTAGACAGGTAGACTTCCTAGAGGAGACACTAACCAAGATGGCTGAGTTTGCAGAGGGTAGGGTGGTAGTTGATGGAGACTTTAATCTCACGCTAGACCCGCTGATAGACACTTCCAGGGGCCACACATACCTCTCTTACACCAAACTTAGGAAACTCAAAAGGCTCCTACACACACACCAACTGGTAGACCCCTGGCGTATCCTTCACCCTGACGGTAGAGATTACACGTTCTATTCTCCCCCACATAATATGTATTCGAGGCTAGACTTTTTTCTTATCCAGCACCATTCATTGCAGAGAGTCAAACTGGCAGATATCGGTAGCATCGTACTATCTGACCACGCCCCGATTAGCCTCACGCTGTCCGCGCACAACCCGACACCCCGTTCCTGGTCATGGAAACTCAATACCTCCCTGATTCAAGATATAGCCTTCAGGGACAAGCTAAAACAGAACCTCAGGGAGTACTTCGACAGGAACTCCACCCCGGGCTACGACCCTGCAGTGGTCTGGGAGGCACACAAATGCGTAGCTAGAGGGCTCCTTATCCAGCAGGGGGCTAGTGTCAAGAAAGAGAGGGGTAAGACCACCCGCGAGTTAGTGGAGAAAATTCAAAAATTAGAGACACTACACAAACAATCTCTAGCCTCGGAGCATCTGGCGGCTCTGACCGCCCTCAGGGACCGGCTACGCAGAGTCTGTAATGACTCGGTCAAACTCCAACTCATCAAATGTAGGAAAACCTACTATGAGTCAGGAGATAAGTGCGGTCGCTTGTTGGCCATGGCCCTGAGGGGGGAAAGAGCCAAAACATATGTCCCCAAGGTGCAGGATGAGACGGGAGACATGAAACACAAGGCCTCGGAGATAGCCAGAGTTTTCAGACAATACTACAAGGACCTCTACAACTTGCCGATAGACAGGGCACACAATAGGGCCTCAGACATAGTCGACTACCTCCGACGCTCTAGACTCCCTAAACTCCCGTCCGGAGCGCTGAGCGAACTGGAAGACCCGATCACACATGAGGAAATAGCTTTAGCAATGAAGAACTCGGCAGCTGGGAAAGCCCCGGGACCTGACGGGTTTCCCCTATTCTATTACAAAACCTTTACAGAAATACTCTCGCCCAGAATGCTAGAGGTGTTCAACTCCATGGGTTCGGGCAACACTTTTCCGAGAGACAGTCTTTCCGCACAAATTGTGGTAATAGGGAAGGAAGGCAAGGACCCCACCCTTGCCTCCAGCTACAGACCGATATCCCTCCTGAACGCTGATGTCAAGCTATTTGCAAAAATATTGGCATCACGCCTGGCTCCGCACCTCCATCATGTGGTTCATTTAGATCAAGTTGGCTTCATGCCTTTCAGAGAAGCCAGAGACAACACCACTAAGACGCTGAACCTCATTAACCTGGCGCTGCAACGGAATCTCCACACGTTACTCCTCTCGACCGACGCTGAAAAAGCGTTCGATAGGGTGCAATGGGACTTCATGTTTGGAGTCCTACGGCACATTGGGCTTGGTGATAGCATGCTGGGCTGGATTACTAGCCTATACCACGGGCCATCTGCTGTAGTAAAAGTCAACGGTGTGACCTCTAAACCATTTGACATCGGTAATGGGACAAGACAGGGATGTCCTTTGTCACCCCTACTATTCATCTTAACGTTGGAGCCACTCCTCTGCAGCGTCAGAATTAATCAGAGCATACAGGGATTGCCCTTCCCCTCGGGGCACTATAAAATAGCTGCGTACGCGGACGACCTGCTATTCTTCGTGACCAGCCCAGAGGTCTCTCTCCCAAATCTAGTGAAAGAGCTGGAAACGTATAAAAACCTCTCCAGTTATAAGATCAATTTGCAAAAGTCGGAGATTCTCAATATTAATCTCCCGGCGACTAGAGAGACCAACCTTAGTCAATCCTTCCCTTTCAAATGGGCTCGTGAACACATTACTTACCTGGGCGTGAAGGTGAGCAGGTCTCCGAGTAGGCTCTTTGACCTCAATTTCCCCCCAATCTTACAAGCCTTCACTAGAGATGTAGAGTCCTGGTCGCACAAGAAACTCTCGTGGTTCGGGAGGTGTAACTCCCTAAAGATGAACCTACTACCTCGCCTCCTGTACCTACTACAAGCCCTCCCGATCGAGGTCCCTGATTCCTTCCTCCGGAGGATTGGAGGAATCTTCTCCAAGTTCATCTGGCTGGGAAGAAATCCGAGAGTTAGTAAGAATCTCTTGACGAGACCCAAGGAGGAGGGGGGACTCGGGGTGCCAGACCCGGGACTATACTATGTAGCCGCCCATCTCACCAGGGTTGTCGACTGGAACAGACATGTCGCACACAAACAGTGGGTTCGGATCGAGCAAAATGGTTCTCTATTCCCCCTGGGAGGCCTGCCATGGGTAGCAAAACAAGCCACGAAGCAAGAGCTCTCACATCCAACAATAGGGGCCACACTCAAAGTATGCCACAGAGTTTTCCAGCGGGAGGAGGTCTCCCCCCCCCCTCTCCCCGCTCTTCCCGATACTAGGGAACCCAGAATTCTCCCCGGGAATAAGAGGTGAGATAGCTGACCAATGGATCAAAAAGGGAATCTGCCGCGCCAAACATTATCGCCACATCAGTAACAGCACGTCACTAGAGGGACTGGCAGAGACTCATGGCCTCCCGATGTGGGACACGTGGCAGTGTAGACAGCTCATTCACTTCCTCCAGTCCCTTAGACACCAATTGAGCCGCTTGAGGGAACTCACTAGCTTTGAGAGAATGTGTGAGGACGAGGGCCCTGCCAGACACACCCTCTCCCAAACGTACAAAACGATCGTTGGTGGCCGAGACTCGGGCGTTCTCCCCTGCCTCTCTAGGTGGGGAGAGGATCTGGGAATCAACCTCACACTAAAACAGTGCAAGAAAATATTAGAACTGACACATAGGTCCTCAGTGTGCACTAAGTATAAGGAATGCAACTACAAGGTGCTTACACGCTGGTATAGAGTCCCGACACTACTGAATAAATGGTTCCCCGGGGTCCCCCCGTCATGCTGGAGGTGTAATTCTGAGCGGGGCGACCTCCTGCACATCTTCTGGTCGTGTCAGGCCCTGCAGCCATTCTGGAGAAAGGTCAGAGAGGTGACACAGCGAATGACTGAATGGGTCATACCATGGGATCCGGCCTTCTTCCTTCTCCACCACTCGGCTATACCCACCAAGAGTTACCGGGGGTCGGTGGTGTGCCAATTAGTTAACGCCGCAAAAGCGTGTGTCCCTTCGCGTTGGAAGAGCCAGTCTCCTCCATGCACTGCACAGTGGCTCGCTAGGGTTGGAGACATTGAGAGATTTGAGGGGATGATTGCAGCCCAGCGTGAGACGGAGGAAAAGCACAGGATAAAATGGGCTCTCTGGGTTGATTTTACCATGACACAAGAATATAGCGACCTGCTGGTGGTATAGTGGCGCAGAGATCCAAATTGTCTGTCTTCTCCCCTGGACTTCCCCCCCGCTCACCCCTCTCCTCTCCTCCCCACTCCTCCACTTCCCCCCCCCCATTGCCTACTCCCGCTCCCCCCTCTGTATACCCTCACCCCATCTGTTTTTGTTTGTTATAAATTCTACCTAACTGTTCTGAGATGGCTCAGTCTTAGTGGTCCAATGACAATGCACTGACTGCCTTTTGGTCTGTCGTGGGGGGCTCGTTGATGGGTCTGTGCGGTGATCCCCGACCTACTCTATCCTCGAACTGCGCCCGCGACCTGGCCCCCCGAGATGCCGCTTGGCACGGTAGTTCGGGTCGCGGCAGGACGGTGAGAGACGGGACTGGTAATTTGCCAGGCTCGCTTGGTGATGCATCGGGAGGCATCGGACCCCTCAGTCGACCCCCTCTAAGCACTCCTAACCTATTAGATGACACTGCTATGTACTGATCTATCGCTGAGTATTTCGTTTACCATGCTATTGTCCTTCTTCTCTGTTTTTGTAAATTTGAAAACTGTTAAATAAATAAAGAATTCATAGAGGCCGTCTAGGGGCCGATTGGGGTCAAAGACTCCCTGGCTGGCCCAAAGGGACTGGCACCTCTGTTGCTGATAATCTCACATAGATGACCCAGTTATACGGGTGCGGCCCACCATATGTGTATTAATTGATAGTTCGCAGGATGATGGGTCTAGGTCTCTTGGACGATGTCCACGGCTATAAATATATCCTGTTGCTGTCATGTATTATTATTATTATTATTGTTTATTTATATAGCGCCATCAACTTCCGTAGCGCTTTACAAGTAAGAATACAGACAAGGTAAAACAGATAGCACAGACAACAATACAAAATTAGATGCCACAGGTTAAAACCAAGTGTTGTGAGCACAGGAGACAATAGGGAGGAGTGCCCTGCCCTTGCGAGCTTACAGACTAAAGGATGGGGGTGGAGACAAAGGGGGTGGGGTCACAAGTGGTAGAAGCTTGAGTATGGCTGCACGTGCCATTGAAGGTTATAGTGGTTGCTTAAGCCAGGTCATATGCTTGTCTGAAGAAGTGAGTTTTGAGGGCGCTTTTAAAGGCTTGGAGTGACGGAGAGTGGCGGATCGAGCGGGGGAGTGCATTCCAGAGAAGTGGGGAGGCACGGGAGAAGTCTTGAAGGCGGGAGTGCGAGGAAGTAACCAAGGAAGAGGACAGGAGAATGTCAGAGGCGGAGCGGAGGTTGCGTTTTGGTTGGTAATGCTGGATCAGAGATGAAATGTAGGAAGGGGCCTGGTTAGAGAGAGCTTTGTAGGTTAGCACTAGAAGTTTGAACTGAACTCTATGGGAGACAGGTAACCAGTGGAGGGATTGACAGAGGGGAGTAGCACTGGAGAAGCGAGAGGAGAGATGGATGAGGCGAGCAGCAGAGTTTAGGATAGATTGTAGGGGAGCCAGTCTGTTTGTTGGCAAACCACAGAGGAGGGTGTTGCAGTAGTCCAGTCGGGATATGACCAGGGCATGCACTAGCATTTTAGTGGTGACAGGTGAGAGGAAGGAACGGATGCGAGATATATTTTTGAGTTGGAGGCGACAGGAGGTGGCTAGGGAGTGAATCTGAGGTCTGAAGGAAAGAGAGGAGTCTAGAATGACACCCAGGCATCGAGCTTGAGGAGTTGCAGTTATTGTAAGATTATTTACAGAGATTGTGGTGTTAGAGATGGGAGGGGAGTGAGATGGTGGGAAAATGACCAGTTCAGTTTTGTCCATGTTCAGTTTAAGAGAGCGAGATGTCATGAAGGAAGAGATGGCTGTTAGACAGTCAGGAAGGCGAGAGAGGATAGAAGAGAGATTTGGGCCAGAGAGGTAGATCTGAGTGTCGTCTGCATAAAAGTGATATTGGAAGCCTAGCGAGGTTATTAGTTGTCCTAGACCAGAAGTGTATATTGAAAAAAGTAGGGGTCCTAGGACGGATCCTTGTGGTACCCCTACAGACAGAGGCCGGGGAGAGGAAATGGTGTTTGAGTAAGATACACTAAATGTGCGGTTAGAGAGATAGGAGGAGAGCCAAGAGAGTGCGAGACCTTGGATTCCATGTATGCCCTAACTGCATCCCTTTTTTCTGTACGCTTTCTTTTTCTGTATGCTTCTTTTGTATACTTGTTTGATCAAAAACTTAATAAAGATATATTGCATAAAAAAAAAAAATCAGAACTCCCCAGTTAATGCAATTCCTCTGTCCTCCAAAACGGGGCCCCAAGATTCTTCCCACAGGTATTGCTGCCTCCTTTATCCAGACTACAATTCTGTTCACTCACGGCACAGGCTCCACTCTCCAAAATGCAAACGAGTCTGCTTCCTTGTGATTCTGAATAGAAGTATGCTCTAGTGCCACCAAGTGAGCATGTGTAGAGCAAACTGAACAGGACAGAAGAACCCAGTGATTGGGAGAGCCAGTGCTTTGATGGATCAGATGCTTTGAGAAAGGGGATTTACATATTTTTTTTTTTTTGCCGACCAAATACAGATCTTATTAGTCAACTTGCTGTTGCACAAATAGACGGGCTTTACAGTTCCTGCTACAATTTAACATGTCACAGGCTCTGCTTGTCCAAAGGTCCTTCCAGAATGAGAGGCTTCGCTTTCAAAGGCTGAAGAAACCCATTAGGATCTAGCGGCTAATCCCAACTGGTGTATGAAATTGAAAATTCTGCTCAAGAATTCCCCCCAGTCTTTCAGTAAATCCAATATTTGTTTCGAAGCTTCCAGTGTGCTGACATTTAGAGAATGTAGCGGTGTGCACAATAGCAGTGCCTGTTAGTGATGATTTAACTCTCGGCTCTTATCTCGTCGAATGACAACGAGGATGACACAGGTTTCAACTGTTGGTTCAAATTTCCACCTGCCTGACAGGCATCTTCATCACGCGCAGGAAATATTGCCAACGCTTCACTTTTCTTCTTTGCTGTGGAGCTTTTTCTCCAGTTCATACCCTCCCCATCCCCACCTTTTGGCCCTGACTTGACAGAATTTAAAGGCCTAGATAATGTTGACTGCCCCTTTCTCCTTTACAGGGGAAGAAACAGAAAATAAATGAAGAAAGGGTCAGGCTTTATATGACTCGGATTAGAGGAGGAGATTTGTCTTCTGCTCTCTGTGCCCAGGACCGAGGAAATGATTGTCTGATTTCCAGAATAAAAACAGCCCGGTGATCCTCTTCGATCGCTGTGTCTGCAGCACCACCACCTTTTTCACAGCTCATTACCTATGACCTTGAGCTACCACACAGTTAGACAAGCTTGAGAATTGAAACTGAGAATCTTAAAGAACAACTCCAGCCATTTATAGTTTAAAACCCTTAAAATGAATGGAGTTCTTTTGTGAAACATGGTGTAATAATAAATATGTATTTGTCGCCCTATAAAACGCACTCTCCCCACAAAAAAAAAAAAAAAATCAATGTGGCTTACTTACAACTTACATACGGCACTCCCGCGTTGCTGACAGCCACCGGGAGGCCAGACGAGTTATGAGCAGGGCAACTTCTCAGGCAGCACGTGCCCTACACAAGCATCTAGTTCGTGCACCGGGTGGGTGTGGCCTGCATCCGCTGTCCTCATTGAACGAAAGCCCCAGGTCATGCTCACTCGCTACACGGACCGGGTGCTTGTGTAGGGCGCACCTGAGAAGCTGTGGCGGCAGGGTCGGCGTGGCATCGCTCATCAATCTGCTGGCTGCCCAATGGCTACCAGCAATGCGGGAGCACTGGTGTGCAAGGTGACTTTTTTTTCGCTTGTCCAGCGTCGGGGGATGGGGGGGGGGAATGCCACACTGCCTATGGGGAATGCCACACCGCCTATGGGGAATGCCACACCGCCTATGGGGAATGCCACACCGCCTATGGGGAATGCCACACCGCCTATGGGGAATGCCACACCGCCTATGGGGAATGCCACACCGCCTATGGGGAATGCCACACCGCCTGTAATTGGGGGATTCTAAACCTTTCCTATTTAGTTCTTGGACTGTTTTAGCACAACATTTGTTTCAAAATATTTTTTTCTTATTTTCCTATTTTCCAGTGTTGACAAGCAGTTATACAAGAAGCCGGGAGAATCAAAAAATTAATAAGAACCCAAAATAAACTTGAACAATCACCATACAGAAGTAACCAGGAAAAATGATAACAAGGGAGGGGTGGAACAGGACGTGCTGTATACTATAAAATCAATTCTACAGGGGAGTACTCACAGAATTGTATTTTTCCAAGTGTACAGCACGTCCTGTTCCAGTAATTCCTTCCCAAAAGCAGTGTCCGTAAGGTAGGGTGGGATCCCCAAAGAGCAAAAGTGTGCAGTTTAAACCACTGTCGCCTGCAGAACTTTGCGGGTACAAAAGCAGCGTCAGCTGAGGCCCTAACGTCAACCTTGTAAAACTTGGAAAAAGTATGAACAGAAGACCAAGTTGCGGCCTTACAAACTTGTTCAACAGAAGCCTGGTGCGGAAAGGCCCAAGAGGCACCAATAGCACGAGTGGAATGAGCAGTAAGGCGGAAGGGAGGTTTCTTCCCCTTAGCAGAATAGGATTGTACCACCGCCTGACGAATCCACTTGCTGATAGTGGACTTAGCTGGAGGCAAACCCTTCCTAGGACCAGAAGGAAGAACTAAAAGAGCATCAGTATTCCTGAAAGATTCAGTAGCTACCAAATAAAACTTCAGAACCCTGACCACATCTAAAGAATGCAGAGTCCTCTCCTTGGAATTAGCAGGATTAGGACACAAGGAAGGCAAGAAATGTCCTGATTGAGATGAAAAGCAGACACAACCTTAGGCAAGAAATCTGTCTTAAACCGAAACACCACCTTGTCCTGGTGTCGCTCAAAATAAGGAGGTTTGATGGAAAGCGCCGCCAACTCAGAAACACGCCTGACAGAAGTAATAGCCACCAAAAAGGCTACCTTGAGAGTCAAAATGGGCAAAGCAGCCTCACGGAGAGGCTCAAAAGGACGACCCTGCAGAGCAGACAACACCAGATTCAAATCCCAAACTGGTAACATAGGTTTACGTGGCGGACGCACATAAGAAACCCCCTGGAAAAAAGTCTTAACCAAACGGTGACCGGCAAGAGATTTTTGGAAGAAAATTGCCAAAGCTGAAACATGACCTTTGAGGGTACTAAGTTGAAGGCCCAAATCCAAACCATGTTGCAAGAATTCCAGAACTCTGGGAACAGAAAACACCCGACAGGGAAGAGATTTGGACTCACACCAGGCAATGTAAGCATGCCAGACCCTGTAGTAGAAAAAGGATGAGGACTTCTTCCTAGCCCTAATCATGGTATTAACAACAGAGGCAGGCAACCCCTTTTCCCTCAAGATGGAGGTTTAAACAGCCAAGCCGTCAAAGCCAGCGTTTGTAAATTGGGATGGCACAGCTGTCCCTGAGTGAGCAGGTCTGGATTCTTGGGCAGGACGTACTGATCTACTGCCAATTGCACAATGTTTGCAAACCACACCCTTCTTGGCCAACAGGGGGCCACCAGAATGGCTGGCACCCCCTCCTAGGCTATCTTGCGCAGCACCCTGCCCAACAGAGGGAACACAGAGGAGCCGAAACCCCTTCCAAGGCATTGCTAGCGCATCCGTGGCGAAGGCCAGAGGGTCCTGAGACAGAGAGACAGAATGGAAGCTTGTGATTGTGACGGGACGCAAACAGATCCACATCCGGCAGACCCCAGCGACAGCACAGGGAGCCCAGCCGAGACATCCCCCTGCTCAGGGAGTCTGCCTCCAGGTTTTCCACCCCCGGGATGTAAACTGCCAATATACAGGGAACATTCTCTTCCGCCCAGGACAATATCAGGGACACTTCCTAGAGGGCTCGCTTGCTCCGAGTCCCCCCCGATGATTGATGTAGGCAACCGCCGTCTGATTGTCCGAGCGGATCTGAACAGCCCGACCCTGAAGGTGTGGGGTTAATTGGGCGAGAACCAACCTTACCGCCCTCAGTCCCAGAATGTTTATAGGAGTATGGGCCTCCTGGGGGTCCCACTGACCCTGGAATTTCAAGGACTTCCAGAAACCCCCCCAACCTGTCAGACTGGCAGCTGTGGTGACCGTCTCCCAGCAAGTGGACAGAAAGGTCCTGCCCACCAAGAGGTTCCTTGAGTCCATCCACCACGAGAGGGATCGTCTGACCAGGGGGGACAGCACAAATACCTGATCCAGGGACACAGGGTCCCGATCCCACACTGATGAGGTGTAGCTGAAGAGGTCTCATGTGAAACTGAGCATAGGGTACCGCCTCGAAGCAAGACACCATCAGGCCCACCAGTTGCATCCCCTGCCGGATGGAGGTATGAGGGCAAGAAAGAAGAAACTGGGCCTGCGCTTGAAGACTCTCCACCTACTGCTGTGGGAGAAAAATCTTGACCTGAGATGTATCCAGAGTCATGCCCAGAAAGGACCTCACCAGTGACGGGAACAGAAAAGACTTGGGATGGTCTCGAATGTGGACACCACCATCTGGGTATCCAGTTCTGCCTGATGGAAGGACTGAGACGAGATCAGAATGTCGTCCAAATAAGGAAGAATGCGAATGCCCTGAGCTCTCAACAGAGCCATCACACCCGCCAGTACCTTGGTGAATACCCTGGGAGCTGAGGTGATACCGAAAGGTAAGGCCACAAATAGGTAGTGCTGATCCTCCAGAGCAAACATAAGAAATTTCTGATGATCTGGGAAGATTGGTACATGAAGGTAAGCGTCCTTGATGTCTACTGTCATGAAGTCGCCCGGCGCAGAGTAGCGACTGCTGAGCGTAGGGTCTCCATGCGAAAATGCTTGAATTTGACAAACTTGTTGAGGTGCTTTAAATCCAAAATGGGCCTGAGTTACCCATCCTTTTTGGGAACAGTGAATGGACTGGAGTAGAAGCCCCTGCCCCTTTCCCTGAGAGGCACAGGGCAGATGACCCCCAACTCCAAAAGGTTTCAGACCGCAAGCCCTGAACTGACAAGGGGTTTTAAGCCATCCGGGATCTGATAAATCTTGGGGGCGGCCAGGCTGCAAACTCTATCTTGTATCCGGAGGACACTACCTCCTGAATCCATCTGTCTGCTACACGTAGCCTCCAGACGTGAGCAAATAGCCGAAGCTGTCCCCCCACCCGGATGGGTGAGGGCGCCTCCTCATGCCTGAGGGGGCTTGGGGGAGGATTTGGGCTTGGGACCCCATGAGAGCCCGGAACGGCCTCGTCCTCTACCCCTGCCAATAGTCTCCGCATGCCCCAGCAAAGGAAACTCCTCGACCAGCCCTGGAAGCGCGGAAGGAGGGGAGAGAAGCACCAGTCCCCCAAAAGGGCCGAGACGGCCTCTTAGGTTGAGGCAGCCTACCACCCCTGGCAAATAGGTCCAAGCGTTCACCAAAGAGCCGCAGCCCCTTAAAGTGGACCAACACCCAGGATTTTGACTATCCTGGGTTTTGGTCCACTTCAGGGGGGCACCCCGATTAGGGGTGCCCCGCTGTGTAAAACCCCCCAGAAACCCCCCAAAACTCACCTCACCACGCTCCCACGTAGCCACGGACAAGCGGGTGACAGCTGCGGACAAGACAGCGCGTCCGCCGCCGCCTCCCGCGCGCCCCTTTGACAGTGCGCGCGCCCGCGCCGGCCATTCACAAACGGCCAGCGCGGGCGCACGCACGCCTAGAGGGGCGCGTGGGAGGCGGCAGATCAGGTGAGTTTTTTTGGGCTTTTGGGGGGGGTCCCTCACCGCGGGACATCCCGATCTCGGATGTCCCGCGGTGAGGGAGGTGATCGGCCCAGGAATCTTATAGATTCCCGGGCCGATCACCCCTGGGGGTTGGTCCACTTTAAAGCGGTCCTTCACTCTGAATAAGAGTCTATCTTATATGATTCCCACACCCTGTACATACAGATTGGCCACATTAAAAATCATCCTACCTGCATCTACTGCATGTTATGAGCCTTTAAACATCCAAGATGGCGGCTTATGGAAGCCGCCATCTTATCAGGCAGCCTGCAAACAGGAAGTGCCTCCTGACTGTGCTGCTCTGCATTATGGGACTGCTGACCTTTACCTGACCCCAGCTCTGCTCTGTCTGAGCAAAGCACAGCTATAACCCGCCCCCCTGTACCTTATCTCACTCTCCTCTCCTCAGTAAGTGTGATGCTTCTGAGTCAAGATGGTGGCGCCCGTATCCTAAATTCCTGGACAGAGTTGCAGCCCAGTGGGGGAAAGAATAATAAGTTAGTGACTAAAAACGTAAAATATATTAATTTTAGATGCTGGGGAACCGTTTAAGAGTTTGGGCTTTTCATTAAATCACGCTGAAGGTCCGGTTTAAAGGGAAAACCAGTGAGGGCGTTTTTACCAGCATTATCAGCCACCCACTGACAAAGCCAGACAGAGCGTCGTATAGCCACCAACAGGGCAGAAGTCCTACCACACTTTCTAATGGCATCATCCATGGCAGAAAGGATAAAATTCATAGCAAAGTAGGAGAGATCTATAATCCTCACCTCCCGCGTCATCAGAAGCCCCATCTATGAGACACTTAAGCAACCCTTTAATAGCAATAGCCGTTATGGCAGAGGCACAAACCAGGCGCAGTGCAGTCCCCACACAGGCAAACGCATGACAGGACAGCTGGTCCAAGCGCCGGCCCTCACCATCCCGCAGGGTAGTAGTGTCAGGTGAATGCATGACTGATGTATTAGACAACCCTAGGACGGGCGCGTCCACCTCGGGAGGACAGGACCAACGCTTAATCACATCAGCGGGAAAAGGATACCTCATGTCCCAACTCTTGGGCACCCCAGGTAGCTTACTAGGGCATTTCCACTCCTTGAGCACCAGATTATTAAAGTGATTCTGCTCAGGGAACTCCAAGCGTGGTTTAACAGAATGGAAAAGCTCACCCTGCTGCTGCAGAGCCACGGCAGGAGGAGAAATACAAAGCACTTCAAAAATGTCAATAACCTGTCAGTGTCATCTGAGGACAATGGGTCTTCTCCAAAAGGAGACCCGGTACCACCATATAACTTAGACCGATCCTCAGAGGATTCTGAATCAGAGAATAATTCCCCCTCCTCGAGGGGGTAATAGCCAGAAAAAGAGTAAAGTTTTACTCATCCTCCACAGGAAAGAGGGAAGCAGCGGGAGATAAATGCCGCTTCTTAGCAGAAGCCTTACGTGGGGCTGACCCAGCAATATGCTTTTCAATGCTGGCCACCTTGTGAAGCCAATTCATAATGAGACTCCCCACCAATGTGTCCCTCACTGGGGGTCAGATGCAAGCGTGGGGGGGTAGGTGAAGCAGAAAGGGGCGCAGCACCAGGACCCACAGCAGAGGACCCAGGCTGCAGCGCAAGTACATGCTGGGCACAGGTCAAACACACCCTGACACCATCACTAACAGGGGATACCCTACACGCGACACACAGCTGGGCTTGTCCCGAAGGAACCCCAAACACATCGTCCCCGGAAGCCTCCATATGGCGATTTAGATACAGGCGTAACTGCCAGTACAGGGACACAGCAAGCAATAGCCACCCTTTTTGAGATGCCCCCCAAAGCCCGCTAGGGAAGGTGGGAGAATGGTAAGGGGCAGGGCCAGCAGAACCACAGTCAGAGGTGACCCGCCTGCAAGACACAATAAGCACACAATAAACATCCCCAGCGTATACATAGTAAAGCAATATAAGAAAACCCCTGTAAGGGACTCACGGACCAATCGGACAGATGGCTCAGAGACCAGACCACGTGGCAGCACCGCAAAGACGAGGCCACAAAATGGCGCCGGCAGCAGTACCGAGAGGGGCGGACTACGAGAGTAGTCAAACCGCGGTTCACGCCCCCCGAAGAGCGTGAAACTGATCACGTGAGGCGCCGGCGCCATGACAGTAATCTAAAATACATAGCGCCAACCACCGCGGAGCGCCATACAACAGTCCGCACAACACCAAAATAGCACACAAATACAGCCCCCCTGGGCCCCCTTCTGCCCACCGAGCAGGCCACAACAAAGGGTCATGCCCAACTTTCTAGAGGGGAGGGGAGAAGGGTGAAGGGAACCAAGACCCAAGGATTGAGGCTGGGGCATCCCAATGAGGCTCACCATAGAAAGCTTGTCGACAGCTACCCTTTGGTACAGGGTCTTGCGGCCCGGAGCAGAGCTCCTTCAGCACCCGACCCTAGTGCTGTCCTACCTTCACCAGAACCGTCAGCCGGGGCTGGGAGGCAGTGGGTCCAGAACAGGTGGAAATAAGCCTGCAGGGCCCTAGGCTTGAAAAGCCCCACTCCCTGCGCAATAGAGAGCCATCTTCTATCTTCGCCGTCCAGACTGCAGAGAAACACTGGAAATTGGTGGGAGGTACTTGGCTATTTATGGGGCCGGGAGTGGCCACAAGTCTTTCTGCAGTCCAGCGCCATCTTGTGGCGGAATAACCCAGACGTAAGGAATTACTGGAACAGGACGTGCTGTATACTTGGAAAATAAAAATCCACATATTTATATTAGATGGCAAGAGGAGGGATTTCTTACATCCCACTGTAAAAAAAATACAACCCTTTTCTTTTCTTTAAATGGAAGGAAACAGGGACCACAAATTAGGACAAGCCTGTGTTAGAATCATATCCTATTGCTATTTCAACTCTTCTGATGGGTGTAAATAGTACACATTTAATCCTAACGCCAAATAAACTTGTGTCAGCCACATTTCACAAATCAAGAAAATTGTGCGATAATATGAAATTTAATAAACACATAAAGGGTCGATTCAGAGCCAGACGAGAAGAGAGATGCCATTCACTTTCATAGCCTACTGGGTGTTAATTTTCACCTGGCACTTAATCTGCCCAATGGAAGACAATGAAAGTCAAATGGCACTTTTCTCTCCAAAAAAGGAGTGAGAATTTTCACCTGGCTCTGAATCGACCCCAATGTGTGTAAAATTAGATGGGCGTGAACACATTTGAATATGATATTTTCCTATGTGAAGAAGGGAGCGTGGCTAATGGCCAGGCACAAAGAAGTGTGGGGTGCATTAGTATTATGCAATGCATTGTGCAGCTACAAGTACATACAACTGTGCAGATGTTGCCTGTAAATGTAAAATGGTTGTTCCAGAACCTTTCTTCCAATTAAAACACAGGGATGAGGTGACCCTCCCTCTTACTATCTAACATTTTATATGGAATTTTACGGTTAGACTATTTCAGCAATAGAGCACCTTTAAAGCGGATTTATGGTAAAAAATGACCATAGTTCTGCTGTACTATATATAGCCTGGGTCCCGCTGCACATAGCCACTGTTAAAACAAGAAACCAGGCACCTGGATACTCACTGCTCCTGGGCCACTTCTGCAGCCGCCGCTCTCCCACATGACTATCAGCGTTGGCCGCAGATGAGGCCCGAAAGCGGAGATCATCCAGTCGCCCAGTTTCCTTTTTTAACCATAGTTTCACTTTATAGGAGCACAATCGCGAAAAATGGCCCAATGATAAAAATCTATATAAAATTGCTGGATGGCGGGAGGAGAAATCGCTTATACACCCAGCATTAAGAAATATCCGGCAAGGCTTGTTTTCTTATTGTAATGAAAGGAAGAGGAAAACAGGGGTCACAGCTTCGGTCCCCCCTGATAGACTAAACCCGTCACCCCTTTAATTCCTACCATGAGAGAATAAACCACAAGCTTGGCAGGAGTTTTATTCAGTTCAGGTGTTTAAGTGACCCCTTGTGTCATTAGCAGACATGTTGATATGGATATTTAATGTTAAATATTTCATGATAGTGCTCCTTTAAATTGATCCTAAACCCAAGTATTCTAAACCACACCCTTGCTACCCCTAGCACCCTGCAATGTGAAGCTCATCCCTTGATCTTGGTACAGGCAAAATGCTCCCTAGAAGTGTACAAATGCTATATTGGCCGCTCAAACTCTGCTGGCCACTGCTGTAGGAATACCTTGTGCTCTCCTGTGTGATTTCATACCTTTAGGCAACCCCTGTGTCTGCTACTATACTCATGTCATCAGCGAGCCCTTCATTAAAGAGATACTCCTCTTTTTCTAGCAAAGAGTGACGCAATCGGGGACAGGTTACAGCTGCACACACGCCACAGTTCAATAGGAGACATGCTTTATTGGATTGGGCAGAAATTTCCTGCCCCCATCATACAGAGTTCCATACTTCCTGATGATCATTAAAGCAGAACAAAACCCAGTAAAGCCAGCCCTGGAATCCTAAAGAAACATTAACCTTATAATGCTTAGGTAACCTTTTCAAGTAAATCTGCATAAAATGTCCTGAATTATTCTGGAAAATGTCAGACCAATTTATTGATTCAAATGGGAGCATAGCTGCTGGGTCATGCACTAAAATCTTCAATTGCCATCCTGAACCGTCACAGTGATTGATTCAATTAAAAGACAAGTGTCATCTTCCTCCTCTTCTTGCAATGAGAATGTAACAAAGAATGAATCAGCTGAGTGGCCGTAACATTGGATGCTACTTCAGCTGGTGTAGCTACTGCAGCGTGTGTAATACAAATATCCCCAGGCGATCGCCAGAAGAGGATACTTGCTTTTTCAAAGATATTGTCCAGGAAAAAAACAAATAAGTGATATTTTCACCATTATATTCAACCCTCCACAATGTGCCTTATGGGACCCGCTCAAAACCTTTGCCACCACGGCCCTTTTGGTCACAGCTGCCCCCAACTGAAACCGGTTGCTTGTAACTCACCAATAGCTCTTCGGAAATTTTCCATTAACACTTCTGTTTTCTTAATCTCTGTGGAGTAGACTTCACTGCCAACCATAGGGCAAAATGGGACTTTGGTGCCCAACTCTTGAGCAATAGCCAGAGCGAGGGCAGTCTGTGAAGATAAAAAGATATATGAAGTACAGTATTCAAGTTGAGATAAATTCTACAAACTAGATAGCAAAAAGCGCCATCTAGAAGTTAAAACAGACCAGCGGTCAAGAATTACTTAAACCAGACCAACACAACAAACAATGCTCATATGCATCCCTCCACAGGGCAATTTAGGTTGCTGCATCTAAAAATTAATTTACCTTTTTCTAACTCCTGCTGGAGTCATTTTAAAAACAAGATGGCGGTTCAAGGACTTGCAGACCAGCTGCAAACAGGAAGTGCTGCTGGGCTTCCTGTTATTATGCATTGTCAGTTGGGAGAGGAAGCTCCAAAACGGCCACTACCTTTCTTTTTCAATTGTGCCAGGCAATTGGTCCGGCGGCCAATCTAGGGGCTCCTTTCCCGGTGCTGGCTTGTAATGGAGGTGAGTATTCTCTGCATTCTATGCAGTTAGGTGCGAGGGGGCTCCAGCGTTCTGGAAGCTGAGGTTCTTGCTAGCAGAGAGAGAGAGGGACCAACACTTGTTAAAGTAATAACGGGTGTTGGTCCAGTTTAAGGAAATGGTCTTATACTGGAATCAGAAATTTTTTTTTCCCCCGTTATGTACATACAGTACAAGGAATGTTATTAGGAAAGTGATAACCCAGGCACATAACAAATTCACAGCAAATTCTTGGACAGGGCTGGGGATATATTCATTACACAAACTTTTCCTCATATTAGTTTTTATTGTTTTCAACATAACCACAATAACAGTTACAGACATTTGTGCTCATAATAGGCGAGCCAAGAGGTATAATACAGTACACAGTATAAAGCTAATCAAACAAGCAAAATAAGTTTTTCAGCTCTATACAGTAGATAATAACCTTCAACCAGTTTGGCCCGCCAAGGGAGAGTGGGACTCCAGGGTCACACCAAATACTCGCCTACCCCCCCCCCCCATTGCGCCCATCGAGCCCCTCCAGCCCTCATAAAAGGGCAGTACTTCTAAATTAGCACAAGTGCAGCTTTCAGAAAGTCTTACGCATTACACAAACTTTTGCCTCTAGACAGCAGAGAATGTAAAACTTTTATCAGCTAGAGTAGCATACAATGTAATTGTCCCTCAGCTGTTTACTCAGCTGATAAAAGTTTGTTACATTCTCTGCTGGTTAAAATATCCCCAACCCCCTCCCCAGATGAGGAGGAGAAAGATTATATTTGTCCTTCAATCAAAGCTGCAGAGATTAATGGAGAAAGTGTTTAGTTTATTTATGGCCATTGGAAATAAGCTAGTTAAAGTAGACTAAAACTCTGTCTAAAAGACTCCAGGGTTGGCTAATGGTCTCTTCTTGGGGCATTCTGATTTGGAATGTCCTGCTCTCTAAAATACATACTTAGCTTGCCAACAGTCTCACAAGCTGCACCCCCGCCATCTTTGGGATGATGCACCATACAGGGCCCAGCCATTCAGATAGGCTGGGGGCAGAAGCGTGCCACAGACAGTAAGGAAATGGGGGAAGCAGCCAGTGGCGTACCTACATTACCTGGAGTTTTTTAGATCAGCAATCCCACAAGCTCATTCAAGCCCCATTCACATAAGAACGAGAAAAGGAAAAAGAAGGATTTTTTAGTATTTGGGGAGGGTACATGCCAAGGGGAAAGGAGGAAAAGGGGGGTTCATTTTTTCCCTTTACATTTCCTTAAAATATCAACTGCCCCTCCCTATTTTATTCCAGTCAGAAAATGTATAACTCACATGCTCCTCTATCCCAAAAAGAACCAGAGCAGCCCAATGGCCAGGAGATGTGACCCTTGTGACACTTCCCCAGTATTCCCCCTCTGCACTGAGCTCTATACCCTTGCATCATGCATCACATGAACCAGGTCCCTTTAAACACAGGGAAGGGACTTTGCCTCATTAAATGGGTGAAGACATTTATTCTTCAGAAACTAGATGGGGGTTGAGACTCCAAGCATTTATGTTTTTGCATCATGGAGCACAAAGGAACTGCCATCAGGCTCTGCAATGAAAGCGTGCATAACTGTTTTCATAAACACTGAACCAACTCAGAGGACGAAAGGGGAAAGGAAACTTTTCAACATGCGGCGGGATTGCCAGCACTTGTCATTGCAACAAACATTTTGACTTGCTTTCAATTTTCCACGGCTAAATAGGATGCAGGTGAAAAAGCTGTTACCTTGCCAGTTCCAGGAGGTCCAGCCAGCAGCACGGCTCTCCCTGCCATCTTCTTGGTTTTAATCAGCTCCACAATGATGCCACATGCCTGCAATTTAAAGAGGGGGAATTAAAAAAAAATAATCAGGGAACCATTCGGCAACAAGCAAACATCGAAGCCCACTGACTAAAAAAGGAAACACACAGTGTTTTGGGGTCCAACAGGATCCCGGCGTACCCCTGCAATCTACTGCAAAGAGCGAGTTAAAGTAATCCTATACCCAGAATGGAAGTTCATGTAATCACCTTCTAACCTCAGCCCAGCGGCCCAAAATGGCCTGCGTTTCTTTTTTGTTTTTTAACACCATTGCCCAATATTCATAAAAACATGAACTAGATGCAGTCTGCTGTTCGAATGGTTGGCAATATTTCCCCCTGGTGCTTTCAGCAATGATATATTCAGTTAAAGTGGACCGTCACCCAGGGGTGATCGGCCCGGGAATCTATAAGATTCCGGGGCCGATCACCTCCCTCACCGCGGGACATCCGAGATCGGGATGTCCCGCGGTGAGGGACCCCCCCCCCCAGAAATCCCAAAAAAACGTACCTCATCGGCGGCGGCTCCCGCCGCCTCCCACGCGCCCCTCTAGACGTGCACGCGCCGGCCGTTTGTGAATGGCCGGCACAGGCGCGCGCACTGTCAGAGGGGCGCGCGGGAGGCGGCGGTGGACGCACTGTGTTGTCCGCCGCTGTCACCCGCTTGTCCGTCGGCGGTGATTGGTCAGCGCGGCCACGTGGTGAGGTGAGTTTTGGGGGCTTTCTGGGGGGTTTCTTAATCGGGGTGCCCCCCTGAAGTGGACCAAAAAAAAAAAAAGAGAAATAAAAATCAAGGCTAAACACGTCTGGCAAACTCTACTGTGCAGCAGTAAAGACCAGGTGCAGTAGGAGGTTTGCCAAATGGAAACCAGGGCATCTTATTTGCTGGTCATACCAAGCTGCCAGGGCAGCAGCAAGGTGACATCACACACAATAAAGTGCAGCAATGCAAAATACAGGTAAAGCATTATGGGAATTGAAACATTCTTGAATTAGAGGGTGTGGACCTGTGTTTTGACCCTAGTTCTACAAGGACGGGATCCCATTTCCTGCTGTAGGTCAGCATCATACTGTTTCGGACAGGACTCGCTCATGCCTGACTGTTAGCTCTATTTTACCTTACAATGCACACAGCAATTAGTGGGGTCAGGAGACGCATTTGCCAAGAATCAGTGGTATACTTCTGTGCAGCTTTGATCTCACTCGACACTGAAAACCGCCAATCACTGGTTCACGGTAAGTTTTCTGCCACCATCAGATAACCCTCATGGATCAGACTCGTCAGAGGTCTTTCCAAATTGTGAGCTGCTTGACTGCCATCCTCCCCTCCCACAGTGAAGAGTGACGTAGCACAACAAATGAAAACCATCCCACAGGGAAAGTTGAGACAGGAAAATACAGCCAAAGATGAGTAAACACTGTAGAAAATCACCCCATGTAAAAGCTGACCCAAACGGGGTAAGAATATGATGCTCAGTCTGGGATTTATTGCTAGTCAACTTACCACATGATTAAGCGTTAATTAGGCTGCCTTCTGCTCATGTCATGTGAATTGTCGGTGGCTGCGTCTTTCATTAAGTGGCCCCTTACATTTCCTAATAAGTCCAAGTGAACTTGCTCATACAGACATCATGAAGCCTACCATCAACTCGTCATGGATGCTCGGAACCCGAGAGCAGGGTTGGGTGCATTGCGTAGGTCAGTAGGAGGAACACGTTCAATAGAGATCAGGAAATGTAAACCCTTTTGAAAGAAACAGCATTAGGTGGGCAGAAAGCAATCAAATTGTTTCCTTTGCCTGGATTGTCCCTTTTAAATCAGGAAATGCAGCTCATAGGAAACCCTGGGTATCCCTCAATAGAGAGCAGGAGGATTGCGCATCCCTGTGTAAGGCCAAATGAGCCAGGTTAGGAAAGCCTGGGGGCGTTGCTGTGAGGGTGGATGTGCCTCTCAGCACCAACCACACATGACTGACGATGATGGGGGTGGAAGGCGTGCGGTGTTCAAGGAGTGATGAGGCGGCCTACAGCACCTCTCAGGCTGCTATTCTACACTAGGAGAGACAGACAGTGAGCTAGGGGGCAGAACCGTCAGAATGCCAGAAAGCGGGCATGCTGGAGAATGAAGGGGGGAGGACGCTTTTACAGGTGCCGCTGGTGGAAGTAGCGGCAGCCATTTATGAGCCGAGGAGGGACAGGCATAAGAGTATCATGAGCAGTGGGCGGATATGCGTCAAGGAATCTAGAGATGTGATTGCTCGACGTAAGGAATGGGGCATGACCGCTTGTTTCCCCTACTGTCCTGGCCCCAGGCAGCTGTGACATGGTGGAGAGGTAGCGATCAAAGGTAAGCTGTCTGCCTAGGTTTATTGAATGAAAATGTCCTTTAATACCATGTTAAAGAGGGTGTGTCCAAGCATACTGACCACCCCTCCACGTTATAAGACCGACTTGCGCAATAAGATAAACAACTCACTGGGACGGTGCGTGACTCAAGGTCCCAAATTCTGTGCAGTTACCCAATCCTTGGAGCAGTAAAGTGTGCACTGCTCTTAGCATTGGTTGACTGGCCTGTCCCTAAAAAGCACAACTCCTCTTCTTCAAGGGAAGATCGGAGTGATCAGGCGAGGGGGTGGTCGGGGGGCTGCAAAAAGCTTAAACTTCCCCTTAAATATTAAAAGAGTTTGCAGAGCCGGAAGAGGTAGCGCTCGCTCTGTTTGCCGAGACCCTGCTTGTAAACAGAACATACGCATTACATATGGATCGGGGAGAGGTGATTTTGTACAGATGTTCTGGGGGGGTTGCACACAGTGGGGCACAGAACAAAACCTGGGATAGTCAAAACCTATGAATTTGACTTTCCTGGGTTTAGTCTCATTTCACAGAGGCATCCTGATGTGGAATTCCTTGCTGTGTGAACCCTGCCAGTTCACTCACTAAAACTCACCATTCCCCACTCCAATGGCGCATTGTCCAATCAGAGCCCTTAGCCATGTTTACATCCTTAGCAAAAAAAGCTCTGATTTAATTCAAAAGGGAGTATGTGCTGCCCCTGGCGGCGTGTGCTCTGTCGCCCCAGCCCCATCTGAATATAAGTGGCGGGAGCAGCGGGGGATGCAGCAGCACACTCTACCCATCGAAAACAATTAAAGCCCTTTGCCTAATGATGTAGTCTATGAAAAGAGCTTTGATTGGACGAAAGGCAGATATGCGCCTCTGGAGAGGGGAAAGGTGAATTTTTACGGCACCCCGGAGGGTTTCACATCTTTAAGATTCCAGACAGGCAATTCCCCATCTTTGAGGCATCCCATTTTAGGATACCCTGTTCTGTGAAACCCTCAGTTTTGTCTGATATACTTACCAATGCCACGTTGTGGCGGCAATACCAGCTTTCCTTAGCCGATGCATGTACCCACACCAGGCATTTCTGGGTAGTCAGCAATGGTGTGCATCAGTTCGAGGGAAGCACCTGCAACTCCATTCATTCAGAACAGACTGCTAGGTGATGCTGGCCAACCATAATACATGGTTTTGTATTGTGGGTAAACACTTTTTCTCATGATGTTTTTCCTCGGTGCTAATCAGCACCATATTTATGGCTAAAGATGGAGGTTACATTTTTTTTTAAACATTTGGAATAGAACAGAGAAAAAATGTGTGAAAAATTGTTTACCCGCCCCAAAAAATATGGTGCTGAATCAACCCTAATGTATTGTTACGGTGATTGGCGGGTATCACCCAGTCTGTTCCGATTGGAGGAAAGCCCACTTACACACGGTGGGATTGGCAGAGATGTAAGAATACTCCGCTTTCCCCATGGGGGGTTCACACGCAGCATTCCCCAGAAATGAAGATTGAAACCCAGGAGAGTGAAAAACCTGGGGTTTTTTTCCAGTCATCAGCCCTGCATTGTATAAGATTCCAGGGCTGCTAGATTCCACCCCCCCCCAGGCCATCAAGAATCAGGATGCCTTGCTGTGTGAACCCCCCCCCAAGTCGCCCGGTATACTCACCTTCTAACCCCAATCCAACAGCACATGCACGAGCAGCAGCCACATCCCCGCTATCCCTTTAGCTGGGCACTTGCCCGCGGCAGGGATTTGTGAATGGCCAGCGTGGGCACACTCCCTGTTAGAGAGTAGTGTCTCCATAGACGAGCTCGCGTCAGCGCAGTTGAGCGCGCTGATTGGATTGGGAGTCCGTGTATGCAATGTAGGTCCAGAGAAAGGTGAGCTGGTGTGGGCAACCTGAGAGGTTTCACACAGCAGAGCTTCCCGCACCCGGGTGTCCCACGGGCAAGGACCAAAATCCAGGACAGTCAAATTCCTGGGTTTTGGTCCACTTTAAATAACTTACCTACGTTTTGAGGCTAGCATTGGCATGCCGGTACTTGTAGTGTACCTCATGAAGTGGAGACTTCTTCCATGGAGGGTTTAGTCAGTGTGAGCTCAGCAGCCAGGCACAGGTAATATGAATGAATGAATGAATGGCCGGTGGGGCCTCACTCACCTCCCGGGCGTTCTCCTGTCCCACCAGCCCGGCGGCCGCCTGCTTGGCCATGCCGTTCTCATCCAGGCCCAGGCCCTTGACATGGCTGTGTGTGGCGATGCGCTGGGTCTTAGTGGTGCTCTTCACCTCCTCGATCTTCATGGTGGTGCTGCTGCCGGGTGTCTGCGCACTCTCTGGTTCCCCGAATCACCTCAAACGTTCAGAGCGGGAAGCCAGGGCCGTGCGGCGCTACAGCATGCGGTTACCAGGGTTTCAGCTAGCTCTGCCCACATGCCCGAGACACACGGCTTCCGACTAGACAGCGAGAACCCGACTCTTGCGCTGATTGGACGAAGTCGGCGTCAATCTGTTAGGAAGGCAACTGCTTCCGCCGGCGTTGTCAGGGAGTACGTCTCAGCAAACGGACCTGCGGGCAGCAACGGCCGCTACCAAGCTGTGATTGTATAGGTTACAGTCACAGAACGATTGGAATTATTGATTACCTGTACCCGCGTATTAGTCCCGTACAGCCACAATGTCTGCCCCCCCCCCCCCCCACCATTTGATCCTACACAAATATATAAAATCCAATTTTATGTGTGTGAACCCCCCCTAGGACACCCATAAAAACTAACCTTTCCCCACCCTAGCAGTGCATGCGCGAGCTCTCAGCTAATGAGAGCTGTCTGCAGTGGCTACTCATTCGGTAGGCGGCTCTCCATTGTAAACAAGGACCAGAGCCCACACATGGGCCGTTGGAGCGTGGCAGGTGAGTTATTCTAAGTGTGCCATACACTCCACTTCGGTCTTCATGACATGTGGGTAATCTCCAGTAAAGGGCGAACTTGTGCAGAGATGAATGTGCAAAAAAAAGCCCCTCCCGGTCCATATATACCTGGGACCTCCCACCAATTTCCCAGTTCCTTCTTTGCTGGGAAGGCGACAAGACAGAAGATGAAGACTTCTCTTACTTGCAGGTAAGCCGGGCCCGCACCCGGCCGTTTATTGTCCCTATTGCTGCCAGGACCCTTTCTAAATTGCCCCTATTTGAGCCTCCCAGCTTAGGCTGCGGGTCCTGGTGAAGGTAGGCAGCACCCTATGGGTGCGGAAGGAGCACTGCTCCACCGTGAGACCTCACTATGGGGTAGGCAGTTATCCAGGTTTTTTGGTGATCCTGGTGTGGGATGCCCCGTCCCTCTATGTTTATGGCCGGATTCTGGCAGGCTTCCCCCCCCATCCGCGTCCCTTATTCCCCTCGGGGGGGGGGGGGGGGGGTTGGGTTGCCTGGCCGTTATTACGTTTTTCGTTCTCCCACATATGCCCCTGTGTGTGTTGGTGTGTGATTCACTGTACGTGTGTGTGTGGCTGACAGTGAGTGTTTTACTTTGGGCCATGTCAGGGGCTGTGATTTGTCTGGGGGAGCTTCTCCCCCTCAGGCTGTGTTTGGGGAGGGGCCGGGCTCTCGGCGTGGCCACGGTAGCCCCGCCCCCTTCTTTGGCTCGATTCTGTGGCTCGTTTCTAGGGGATCCGCGTTGCTGGGAGGGGGCGTGGCCTGGCAAGCACGCGTTCTGCGCTGCCCGCCCTCCCCCTGCTCTCCCTCTTCCTGCATGAGGAACTTCTCGGGGGCCATTTTCAAGCAGGGTTCTGAGCTGCGCTCCGAGTGGTAAGGGCCGGATGGCCACTTCCTTAGCTTGTATGGGGGCCCCTCTCTAGCGGGGGGCCCCCACTGATTGCGGGCATGTGTGTGTTGGTTACACATGTCTGGCTGGGAACCTGTTGAGGGGCAGATCCTTTCTGGTTCCTCGCTGGCAGACGGTTACCACGGATGCCAGCCTGTCAGGCTGGGGAGGTTTCTGGAAAAGTCATCAGTTCAGCGGGGTGTGGGGTCCTCAGGAGGCTCACAACCCCATCAATGTTTTAGAGCTCAGAGCCATCCGGCTTGTCCTGTCACGGCTGACGTCGCACTTACAGGGTCTTCCGGTTCAGATTCGTTCAATCAGACGGCGGTAGCCTACATCAATCACCAAGGAGGGACTCGCAGCAGGAGTGCCCTCAGGATAGTCTCTCTGATCCTGCATTGGGTGGAGAGTGATGTTCCTTGCATTTCGGCAATCTACATTCCGTGCTCCCTGAGCAGGGGGTTCTCTCGCCAAGGAGAGTGATCTGCGGTTTCTGTACCTGTTTCCTCCCTTCTCCATGCTGGGCAAGGTAGTTTGCAAACTGGCTCTGGAAGGGGCACCAGCAATTCTGGTGGCTCCAAGGTGGCCAAGAAGGGTTTGGTACGCAGACGTTGTAAGGCTGGCGGTAGATCAGTACCGGCTTCCCATCTGTTATCTCAGGGTCAACTACTTTATCCCAATTTACCAACGCTGGCTTTGACGGCTTGGCTGCTGAAACCTTCATTCTGAAGGAGGAAGGTTTGTCTGAGGCTGTTGTTCAGACTTTGATTAGAGCTAGGAAGCGGTCCTCTTCTGGCGTTTACTATAGGTCTTGGCGGTCCTATATTGACTGGTGTGAGGCTAGGGCCTTGCCTTGCAGGGTGTTTTTGATCCCTAGGATTTTGGAGTTTCTTCAGCACGGTCTGGACCTTGGGTTCCAGCTTAGTAACTTGAAGGGGCAGGTCTCTGCTCTGTCTGTTTTCTTCCAAAGATCTTTTGCCTTACATCTGCTGGTTAAGACTTTTTTCCAGGGGGTCACTCATGTTCGACCCCCTCGGAAGGCTATGGTTCCTGTTTGGGATTTGAATTTGGTTTTTCGGCTCTCCAGAGTCCTCCTTTTGAGCCGTTACAGGATATTGCTCTTTCTGTTTTCATTCAAAAGGTTGCCTTCTTGGTGGCTATTACCTCTGTTCGGCGTGTCTCTGAGTTGGCGGCTCTGTCGGTTCAGGCCCCTTACTTTGAGAGACACCAGGACAAGGTGGTCTTTCGCTTTAAGCCAGATTTCCTTCCTAAGGTGGTTTCTGCTTTCCATCTCAAACAGGATATTGTTCTCCCTTCCTTGTGTCCTAAGCCGAGCAATGACAAGGAGAGGGTTTTGCACAATTTGGATGTGGTTCACTGTGTTAAATACTATTTGGTGACTACTTCTTCTTTCCGCAAGACGGATGCCTTTTTCGTGGTGCCCTGCGGGCCCAGGAAAGGTTTGGCGCCCGCCAAGTCTACCATTAGCAAATGGATTTGCCTATTCTGCTAAGGGGAGGACTCCCCCTTTTAGGGTCACTGCGCATTCTACTCGTGCTGTCGGTGCGTCCTGGGCTTTTCAGCACCAGGCTTCTGTTGAACAAGTTTGTAAGGCTGCTACTTGGTCTTCCGTTCATACTTTCTCCAAGTTTTACAAGGTTGATGCGGGCTTCAGCGGATGCCGTTTTTGGTCACAAGGTTCTGCAAGCTGCAGTGGTTTAAGTTGGTGCATTCTTTACTGTTTATGGTTCCCTCCCATGACGGACACTGCTATTGGATGTCCCAAATGTCATGAAGAGTTGAAGCGGAGTGTATGTCACACTTGGAATAATACCGTTTTGTGAGTACTCACCTTTAAAACGGATATTATAAGTGTGACATACACTCCGCTTCACCCCACCCTTTTGGTATTTTGGATCCTTTATATGGTGAACCTTTGTTTCTTGGTTGTTAGTATTGTTATATTTTGTTCTTCCTGGTCCCCTTACTGCTATTTTACACTGGGGAATTGGTGGGAGGTCCCAGGTATTTATGGACTGGGAGGAGCTCCTTTTTTGCATTCATCTCTGCAGAAGTTCGCCCTCTACTGGAGAATAACCCAAATGTCATGAAGAGTTGAAGCGGAGTGTATGTCACACTTATAATATCCGTTTTAAAGGTGAGTACTCACAAAAAACGGTATTTTTCGCTCCTTTAAGCCCTTCGCTATGGGTTTGACACGGCATCCCTGGAAGAACCCTGTGTCCATACCAGGCACCAGGCTCTTCTGCAGCCCCTATGTCCCGAATAGGGGTAAGATAAGTATGGGCACATATTCGGGCCCTCTGCTCTGTGAACTGGTATAGCTCACCCCTTGAACCCCTTACACAGACACACACACATTTAATATTCTGAATTTCACAACTTACCGGTCTATGTCTTCTTTCTTCCATCCCCCATCGGGCGTCATCTACCTCTGGTCCAATGGGGTGGTCCATGTCCAATGCAGGGTCCTCCATCTATCTTCAGGGCTCTTTGGAGCCCCTATGCTTGGTTTGCTAGGTTGGTAAGCTTTGGGGGGGGGGTGGGGGAGACAATGCTTTTTCCATGATGTTTTTAAAAATGTGGGAGGGGCTAATGCTTTAAAAAAAACTCCCACCCCCAAAAAGAAAAGTGTGTCCTCCCCCCCCTCTAAAGTTTACCAACCCGTCAGATCAAGCATAGATACAGGTAATCCAAGGGCTCAATGTCCCAACAGCCAGCCCCCATTTATGGGCCCTATAGCATAGGTACCATGCCCAGCAGCAGGGCTCATCCACGCCACCCTAGCCATTAGTGGTGCAGGTAATGCAAGTGAACCCTTACCAGTTCCAAAGTAAACTGAAAGTTAAAACAAAATACAACAGTTTAGGTTTAATTAACTGATAATTACCTTCCCTGACCACTGTCCTTCCCTGACCCAATGGCGGTGAGACTACTAATAATAGCACCGCCGGCATCTGTAGAGAAGGGGGATACAGGTTTTCCTCCCGGCTCCACTGGTGACTGAGTGGGAAGACAGAGGGAGAATGGTTTTATACATGGAATGTTTTTATACTCTAGAACAGCCTTACTCAACTGGCGGACCTGGGTCCGAATGCGGACCTCGGTGTCAGATTTTTGGACCACTGCCCTGACAGCCCTGCAAACAGTTGCTTCTGTGTTGCCCCCTTTACTTAATTTTGGGCCCCTGTACACAGCATGCACAGTATGCAGGGGGGGTTAAAATCGGTGTGCCGTGGGCCAGAGCTGTAGATTCTGTGGGGCAAAAAATAGTTTTTTACAGTTACTTTAAAGCGATAGTGGGGACAAGGCTAAAGTGTTTTTTTTCTGCTTTGGTCAGACACTATTTCAGATGCATGAACCCTATGAGCTATTCAGTAGGGACACAAATGGTCCTTCCGGTCGAGGCCCCCAAATAATTGTTTTTTAAGAATGCATTTTTTTCCAAACGAAAAGCGAATTGTGTCCTAGTAGAGTATGTGGCAACACTAAGACACCAGCAATCAATAGTTCCAGTACCACTGACGGAAAGAAGGTGAGGCTGGTATTCCCGGCTGTTTATGGTCTTGAAGAAAATAGGAGAACTAAGAGCAGTGGTCGATCTCAGACACCTGAATCTCTATAAAAGGGTAGAAAAGTTCAGAATGGAGGGTCTGCAGTCTATCTCAAAAGCCATCTTTAGGAACAACTGAATGATTTCTGTAGGCATACTTGCACATCCCCATCAACATGCGATTCCAAAAGTGTGTGATTGGCCAGGATCACTTTAAATTTCAGTTGCTGCCATTCACCTAACAGGAAATACATTCCGAAATGGAGAATAGAGATTCGACTAATACACAAAAGCTGGAGAGACAAAATCACAATTGAGAAACAGTAAAGAATGGGGAGAAACATGGAGGCCATCTGGTCCAGCTAAGGGTTAGCCAGCCAAAAGCGCATGGAGGAGGGCCCTTTGGGCTTCAAAACAGCTGTATTTCAGGCAGAAGGTGTCTGAAGAGGAATTTTGTGCTTGCAAAGCCTTTTGGTGTGCTTCACACATGCACAAAACCATGAATCCGGCATGTGGAATTCTTGGAGCTTGGTTTGGGGTTTTTAGGCGCACGACCATGAGTCGACCCTATAGAGTTGGTGTCCTTCGGGGGGTTAATTGGATAAGATTAACCCATAGTATGCTGCCATCGATAGCTTCCAGGAAACGAAAGTTATTGTCAGGTAAGTATTGACTTTTCTGGTATGTGGACAAACCCTGAAAGAGATGCATATGGATGCACTCTGAAAGTGACCTATTTGGGCACACCCTGAAAGAGATAGACGTGGGCACACTCTGAAAGAGATGGATGTGGGCACATCCTGAAACAGACAGATGAGGGCACACCCTGAAAAAGATGGATGTGGGCACACCCTGAAAGAGATGGATTTGGATGCACTCTGAAAGTGACCTATTTGGGCACACCCTGAAAGAGATAGACGTGGGCACACTCTGAAAGAGATGGATGTGGGCACATCCTGAAACAGACAGATGAGGGCACACCCTGAAAAAGATGGATGTGGGCACACCCTGAAAGAGATGGATGTGGGCACACCCTGAAAGCAACGCATTCGGGGAGGGAGATAGGCACTTGGACGAATCTTTGCATCTGAGTACGTCGCTTTTAGGCAGGGCACGCTCCTTTTAGAGGGTAGTAGGGATTCGGCCGTCGGTGCACTCAGCTAGACTCAACTGGAGCCGAGTCCTTAGATGAGACCGCGTCAGCACAGTCAAATGCACTGATTGGACCGGAGGCCACGCATGCACCTTAGGACCGGGGAAAAGTGAGTTGGATTGGCAAACCTGGGGGGTTTCACACAGCGGAGCATCCTGGGGGCATGGACCAAAACCTGGGATAGTCAAAATCTGTGCCTGCATCTGTCCTGGGCAAAATAATTCAGCCTCTGCATTTGTCCTGGGCAAAGTCATTCTGTGTTTGTAACCATACAGTTTACTGGTCATGTTTGAATTTTGTTTAACTGCCCCATTGAAGGCTTCCAAACTTCTGATGTGGCCCTCAGTGAAAATGAGTTTGACACCCCTGCTGTAACATATTCGGCAGAGCATTAACCACTAAATGAAAACATTCCTATTTGTTTTTGCATCAGAGGAGCTTACACTAATTTTGCCACATTTATACACTATACTGCTATACTACTATAGTGCTGCTGGCTAGGATTGTGCAGTAAGGCTGCCAGATGTATGCAGGGAAATAAAAAGCTTTCTAACAAATAGTCAAATGCATCATCTTGCTTTGAAGTCTAGTGACTCTGGTTCTGCTATTCTACAGCTCACAGCAAGGGATTTATTCACCTGGTGCTAGTTTTTTTTAGACTCTATAGACAGCTTTTGGTCTTCTTTAAAAAAAAACATTTGTTAAAGTGGTTGTGGTTCATATTTATCTCAATAATAGGCAAAGCCTGAAAGAAAGAAAAGATGTTTTTTGGGGGGTGTCTGTATAAATCCTAAACAGCCAGTAAGATTTCGGACGTCATTTCCTGGATACAGGTAAAGACCAAATGCCAACAGAATCCGAGCAAGCGAGTGATTCGATCTAAACCGATAGATGAGGTAAACATGACAGAACAGTTTTCCCCTCTCCTGCTGGGTTTTCCTGCGTCCTTATAAAAACGTATCTTTCCCCACTTTTCCTGTCATGTGATAGCCAAGTGGGATTCAGGGCCGAGTTGTTTTTAAAAGTTGAACTGGTTGGATTTGCCCAGCACGCTCAGATTGCACTCAACAATTCAAATCTGGTCGATGCGTGATGGATTTAAAATGTCAAGAAGGGTGTTGTTTTTGGAGCACGTCCTCACGAACGCGATCATGAAGGCGTACGTGTGAGAGCTGAACGTTTCACCCTGGCTTTCCTGGCCTGATCACTCCCCCCCCCCCCCATTCCCCATGTGCGATTATCCCGTGATTGCTATAGGAATGAAAACATCAGCTTAGTGATAAAGGGAAATGGATTTTGCAGGTCAGTCCTACACGTCTCCTGGGGGTGAGCTTCATACGCTAAACTTTACTTGTGCCCCCTGGATTGGATTTCAACAAAGGGAAATGGACAATCCATGGACAGGAACCAAACTCTTATAGGAGACCCCCGAGGCGTGACTAGGATTGCTTTAAGGGCAAACTGTTTAACTTGGATGGATTTAATGTCATTCTATTTATCAAGTGTTTCATTTAAAGAACAACTGTAAGCAAAAAAGAAAACCCTGCATTTAAGTCCCCCTCCAACACTTATAGTGCAATATTACAATGTACTTTCAATTTTTTCAGTTTATTCTACTGTTTTGGTGAGTGGCTGCTTATGTATTAAAATAAAAGCACTCCCAGAATTTTTATTATTGCAGATTTTAGCTCTGTCTCCCTGGGGCACCCCGGTTTGAGATGCTCCACTGTGTCCAGCCTCTGTTCGCCCAATAAACTTGCCTTTTCTTGGTCCAATGGCACATGCGTGGCCTCTCATCTATATATATATATATATATATATATATATATATATATATATATATCCAATGAACTGCTGGTGTTCCTCAGCAATTTCTCCATCAGCATCTTCATACTTACCACAGATGCGGATTCAGTGATTCCGTCTCCCAGTGCTGGTGGTTCTCTCATGGCGCAATTCGTGGGGCCTTGTTATTATTGTACAGCATTTATTCATGCCTCATTCATTACAATGAATAGAGCAGGCGTGTTAGGGGGCGTGAAGCCAGTCTGATGGACACCGCCATGTCTGCTCTCATTGGTAAGTATGAAGGCACTAGTACTTCACAGAGCAACTGCGGGGGACCAAAGGTAAGTATAGACTTTTTTTTAAGTGGACCAAAACCCACCCTGGAGTCTATGAGACTCCAGTGCAGGCATACTAGCACCCCCTGGGGGAACCAGATTCAGGATGCCCCACTGTTTGCAACCCCCACGTCGCCAGAAAACTCACCTTTGTTCCCGGTCCAACGGCGCATGCGCGAGCAGCACTCGCATCTCCGCTATCCCTTCTGCAGGACACATGCCCGCCCCAGGCATTTGTGAATAACCGGCGCGGGCACGCTCCCTGTTAAAGGGTAGAGGGGGATTCCCTCTAGGGTTCTGTGCTCCGGGGGTAAAGTCCCCACAAACAACAAACTGACCCACGCTGGAGTGCTTTTAACTCTGGGCAAAGTGGTAGTACATACCATAGTGGATTCCCTTGTTGTTACTAGGAAGTTAATATCCATCCTTGACAGGTTTACTTCTATAGTTTCTATGCATTCTTCTACATTCTTTTTCTACTATCTCTAGCCCCTTCCAACTTTTCTCTTCCCCCTCACTCCCCTGACGCAGCCTGCCCAGGCCATGGTCTAGACTCTCCATGCAGAAAGACCCATGGTAGACCTGGGCATTAAACTCACCTCCCATAACGTTCAGGGCTTTAACGCCCCTGCTAAAAGAAACAAGGCATTCCACTACTATTGAGCCTGTAAGGCAGATGTCTTATTTCTCCAAGAAACTAGATTCACCATGCTCTCTAAACCAAACTATCGTTTGATAGCTTTCTGCAAAAACCTCCCTTTTGTCTGTGCAAAAGAAATCCCTGACCCAACAGGTCGATATCTTACATTGCAAGGGTCCCTTTATGATATAGAGTTTACTCTAGCATCGTACTATACGCCTAATACCTTCCAAACTCGCTTATTGAAACATTTGCAGATCGTTATCCAGAACAATACACAGAGGGTCCTTATTCTTGCTGGGGACTCCAATTTGACAATCAATGCTAGACTTGACAGACAGAGATTGGGTTCACCAACTAGTACATAATTTGCTACTGACCCTCAGTCTGCGACCTTTGGCACACACCTTAAAGTGGACCAAAACCCACTGAGATTGGCTCTCAATCAATCAGCCTGGGAATCTTATAGATTTGTGGGCCACTCTCTGTGGGTTTTGGTCCACTTTAAGGACTTTGCCAAAGGCCATAGACTCCTGGATAAAGCGGATCCGAGCGCTCTGATTGGATGAGTGGCCGCACATGCGTCGTAGGACCAGGAAGAGGTGAGTTTGTTTAGGCGACCTGGGGGTTTTCACACAGTGGGGCACCCCCAATCGGGGTGCCTCAGGGGCAAGGACCAAAACCCAGGATAGTCAAAATCCACTTTAATAGCCATAACCCCTGTGATGTGTGGAGGGAGAAAAACCCTGGGGTTCAAGGGTTTTATGTTCTACCCCAATATGCATAGCTCTTTTTGTAGAATAGATCACATCTTTATCCCGCAGTATGTACTACTGGCTTTTCTGAACTCTAAAATATATAATGTCCCTTGGTCAGACCACGATCTGGTCATGGCCTCAATTAACCTCCTAATTTCCACCAGGCACTCCTATAACTGGAGATCAAATGGCTCCCTCCTATCCTCTCACAATACATGTTCTCAAATTCAGTTGGCCTTGCAGATTATTTTGCTTTTAATAACAACACAGTGTCTTCTCTAGTTATCCTATGCGAGGCCCAGAAAGCGACCATGAGAGGAAATATTATAAGTATAGCCTCAATAAAAAAGAAAGGTAAAAGATCTCACTCATAAATTCTAACAGGCCAAAGTAAAATGGAAGAGTTACACAGACTCCAAGAATAGGAAATTAGTCGATAAATTCAGACTGAAGCTTAATATAATATTAGATGACCAGGCCGAGAAGAGACTTTGCTGGAGCAAGCAAAAATTCTGTTAGAGGAAACAAGTCTGATACCATGTTAGCCCGAAGGCTAAGGGCGGACTGTCCTGTAAAGCGTCAACTCATAAAGCTAAGACTGGACCACAAAGCGATTAGCTCTGACCCAAATAAAATTGTATTTAAGTTCCGGGATTCTTGTCGGCCTTGTACTCAGCCCCCCAAAGTCTAGATACTGCTAGATTAAAAACATTTTTAGAGAATATTGATCTATCCAGAATGACCAAGAATCATACAGATCACTTAGACTCCTCGATCATGCCGCAGGAGATGCTTATGACAATAAGTCCCTGAAATCTTCCAAACAAAACTCCAGGCCCAGATGGGTTCAATGGGCTTTACTATAAGAAACTACAGAAAAGCTCTGGGTGGCCCAGACACCCCCTTGTCAGCAAGGAAAACTGCACCACTATGAAACTAAAAACTATATATTTTTATTGAAGGCAAAAATACACGCCACACATAGACAATTAAAAACATTAAAAAACATATACACAATTGGAAGGGGTGCCAGCCCATTCCTAATATAGCCACACAAACAATTCACTCATTGATATTTCATAAATCCATAAATACCCTTCTACCAATAACAAACAATTCATAAACCAACCCCATAAAAAAGGACCAGAGGGTAGGGAAACAAGAATTAATCCATAGATAAATCAATAAATAATGCTACATCACCAGTGAACCGAAGTAGATAGAAGGCACCCCCATGCAGCCCACTCGTTCCGTGATGGTCTGCACTCTTCAGGGCAACATTGCAACATATTTTTTGATAAAAGATTATCCAGTATCCTTAACAATTCCATGATTAATTTCTGTCGATCTGGGAGCCATGGAGGCAATATGCGTAGGCTGACATGCCCCAAACAATTCTGAATTGAACAGGTCCTGGGATATAACAGCCCTTTTCCCTAAATCTCTTTCCACCATTCCTCCACCCTACTCTTTCCTAGGTCCTAGAACCCCCTTTTCCTTCTTTCCTACTATCTGTTATTCTTACTTTTGTGCTCAATTGTTAGCCCTGCAGGTCCCCTTCTCGATGGCGCTTCCTTAAACCACAGTAAACTCAAATACCTTCCTAAACCTTGGGAAAGCTTAAATGTTGTGTTCTGATGCAATATCGTATCTTGGAAAGAGCGATGCAGAATGACCAGATAGATAGGATCATAAATCTTTTCTGCAAATTTCTTTTTTTGTTTTTTTATTGGTGTCTTTTTTTTGACAATGTACATTTGCAGGCTGATTCATTACTAGCGCCAGGTATCGGCAGATGAGCGTCTGTACAGAGACGCTAAGAGCGACCTTAGTAGAAGCTGTGATCGGCTATCGGGCGCTGTAACAGAGCGTCTCATTCCCTGTAGTAACCTGGCCGGCATTGATGAATGAGATGTATGTTGGGCTTTCTAACACCAGTACAGTGTTGCAGGGAGCGAAAGGTAGCGCCAGCTCATTGCGACTCACACCATATTCAACAAAAAAACAGACACACAAAAGCGTAGGCGCTCTGGATCTGGTCGCTATAGCATAGAGCGGCAGTCGCTGTGTGATTAAAGTCTGTTTTTGAACACATATCCACCCGTAACAAAGTGAAAACACATGGAATTACATTGTTGTATCATTGTGACATTAATACTTTAATGCCAGACCTGTAATGAATGTAAATTGTAACAAATGTAATTGTAACAACCTGTAACAAATGTAATTCTGCATAAAAATACAAAAAATCTAAAAAAGTTTTCAGAAATGACTCATTCTAACCAGGAGAGGTGACACAATTATTTGAGAGAAAAAAAAAATTAAACACAAAAAACCCTGTTTAAATAGAAGAAAAGGAACGTCCATTGAAATGTATGGGAGAGCGACAAGTAGCGACAGCTAATACCTGGCGCTCTGGAAGCTAGAGCGCCGACGCTACACGCTGAGCTGCCTGTAATGATGAATCGTACACTACATGGCGCTGTTAGACCCTTACCAGAATCGCCTTCATAAATGCGGTATTGCCTACAGTGCCCAGTGCTCACCAGACGCTGCCTGCCGCTACGAGGCACTATTCCTTGATGAATAAACACCTTAGTTGCTGTTTAACATGATGTAATACAACTGCATGCCTCCCATGCAAGGGATGGCCCCCTTTCTCTTGACACATATCAAACTTGTATTGTTGCCACAAGTGCTAAACCAACAATAAAAACATGATTCAAAAATTACGGTCATAAATCAACCCTAATGAAAGTGAATGACAGCTTTCTCTGCTAAAATGTGGTAGTGTTCTCACCTGGTGCTGAATCAGCCCTATAGAAAGAGGGGTAGAGAGGGAGACTCTAACTGAGGACAAAGGCTTGACCAGTCAGTTGTGGGGATCTTGAGAGAATATACCCCTGGATGTTCGCCCAGAGAGATTGGAATCGTTGTGAAGGGACTGATCGTTGGAATTCCCCGGTTGGGGATTGGGTAGGCCTGAGTATAGGGTGGTTATAAAAAAAAATTTTCCATCATTGCTTTGAAAAGGAGCAACACCTGAGGTTTTCACACCTCATCTTTCCGGCAATATCTAGGCACATGCACTCCATTCATCATTTACTAGCCGCTGAGTAAAGAACAGATGTAGAAAAACTGAATTGAGCTTGAGCCACTTCCCCTGCTCCTGCCATTCAGAAATGCCTTGCTCGCCTTAGATGGCGGTGACTGGGAATGTGGCTGTGGCCCGTACCTGCACCATTGGATCAATGGCGAGGGTGAGTACACTGTGCGATCCTGGGGGGGGGGATTCAGACAGCCGAGCATCCTCAATGGAGCCAAAAGGCATCCTAAAGAGGAGCCAGAGATAGGACAGCAATGGGGCATTCAATTGCAGGATGCCCTGCTCTGCATACCGGCACTTGGAGCCCACAGTCTGCACTTATTACCTACTTCAGCTTTCCATGTTGGTTCATGGTCCTTATTTACTGCCACCAGCTGTACATCACTGTAAAAGCCTGGCTTGGTCAGGCAGTTATGTGGAGCCGAAACAGATTTGAACAATATCTGCGCTTTATCCTGTGGACCTGGATCCTCCCTGGCATGTCTGTGGGCCACATTCTCGCTACCTGTAAACTGCTCTATCAAGGGCGACCAGTAAAAAAAATGGCACACTGCATTGCCACACAACACTTATTAGAGTTGGTACAGCAGTTATTATTATTATTAGTGTTTATTTATAAAGCACCATCATCTTCCATGGCGC
The DNA here is from genome assembly GCA_027917425.1 of Gastrophryne carolinensis. Classification (NCBI taxonomy): domain Eukaryota; kingdom Metazoa; phylum Chordata; class Amphibia; order Anura; family Microhylidae; genus Gastrophryne; species Gastrophryne carolinensis. Next base: position 241,091,103 of record CM051235.1, on the reverse strand, counting down.
TGTACAATGTGAAATTACAAACGTGGTAAAACAACTAACTTACAATACATAATAGAAAAGCACAAATACACAGTCATACTGAAATACACTAGGAGAGATAGCCCTGTTCTTGCTGGCTTACAATCTACTTAGTATGATGGCAAATGATCTAGTGGCTTAGGCTGTCTTTTATTTAGGCCACGTGATATGCATGTCTGAGTAGCAGTTGCACATGTATGCAGATGCAGCCGTTTCCTGTCCCTGGTCAGATGAAGAAGAAAAATCCCTCACCAATGAAGGGCTCACTGATGGTGTGGGGGGAGGTCAGGTTTCCAGGTATACATGCATTTAAAGTGGACCAGAACCCATCCTGGAGTCTATACTTGCTCACTCCCCCCCCACTGTGTGAAACCCCCAGGTCGCCCGAAGACACCTTCTTTCCCGATCCAATGGCACATGCATGGGCAGCGAACACATCCCTTTAGCAGGGCGTGTACCCCACCAGGCATTTCTGAAGGACGGGCCTTCTTCCTGTTAAAGGGTAGCGGGGGATGCGCCCCATGCTCTGATCTGCTAGCATTAGACGAGCTCCTGGATGAAGGCGCTCAAGCGGATCCAAAGGCACTGATTGGAAGAACAGCTGCACATGCGCCATAGGACCGGGATGGGGCGAGTTGTTCAGGCAACATGAGGGGGAGGGGGGGTTCACACTGCGGGGCACCGGCAAGGACCAAAACACAGGATAGTCAAAATCCTGGGTTTTGTTCAACTTTAAACGTATTCCAAGCAGCCAAAACAAATTACATACACATATCCATACCTCCCAAGTGTCCCTTATTTGGAGGGACTGTCCCCCTTTTGAGTCAGTGTCCCTCGTTGTTCTCCTTTGTCCCTATTTGAGGTTTAACATGGAGATCTGCACCAATAAATGATTCATTTGCCTATTCAAGGTATTTATGTTGTTGTAACTGTTACAACCAACCTCTTATCCATACCCCAACGAGGGGGCGTGGCTTAATTTGACAATTGTCCCTCTTTCCTACCCTAAAAGGTTGGGAGGTATGCATGTCTGACACGTAAGGTGACAAAGCTAGAAATGGCGCCATATTGGAGGAGGGGGCAAAGCATGTTTCGCACACCTTTGACATCTGACGGAACCAGTGTTCGCCGTGTTGGTTGCAGGGGGCACGGAAGAGCAGGGCACAAGGCGGAAACGCGGCTAGTCACGCTGGAACGCAGAGCTTTTTCCTCATGGCAGATGCAGAAGGGGAGACGCTGAACTTCAATGTCGGGGTGCTGGGCCACATTGACAGTGGCAAGACGTCCCTGGCCCGGGCACTCAGCACCACCGCCTCCACCGCCGCCTTCGATAAGAACCCGCAGAGCCGGGAGAGGGGCATCACCCTGGACCTGGGCTTCTCCTCCTTCACCGTGCCGCTCCCCGGACACCTCACCGGCTACAGCCGCCTCCAGTTCACGCTGGTGGACTGCCCGGGCCATGCCTCCCTCATCAGGACCATCATAGGAGGTGAGTGCACCATAACGTCCAGCATGCCCTACTGACAGTGCATACACTTCCTCCTGACAGGTGAATTAGGTTTTTCATGCGCACAGGTGAACCACAACTGCCAGCATGGCCTCACTGTGGAAAAACAACTCCCAGCATGCCATGACAGTGTAAACACTTCCTGTTGACAGTGGAAGCACAACTTCCAGCATAGCCTTACAATGGAAGCACAACTCCCAGTGTTTCCTGCAATTCTGCTGCTGAAGTGTAAACGATAACTGCCAGTGCAGCCTCACTGTGGCACTATAACTCCCAGCACTTCCTGCTCACAGGTGCACTAAAACTCCCAGCATGGCCTTACAATAGAAGCACAACTGCCAGCATAGCCTTACAATGGAAGCACAACTCCCAGTGTTTCCTGCAATTCTGCTGCTGAAGTGTAAACGATAACTCCCAATGTAGCCTCCCTGTGGCACTATAACTCCCAGCACTTCCTGCTCACAGGTGCACTAAAACTCCCAGCATGGCCTTACAATAGAAGCACAACTGCCAGCATAGCCTTACAATGGAAGCACAACTCCCAGTGTTTCCTGCAATTCTGCTGCTGAAGTGTAAACGATAACTCCCAATGTAGCCTCCCTGTGGCACTATAACTCCCAGCACTTCCTGCTCACAGGTGCACTAAAACTCCCAGCATGGCCTTACAATAGAAGCACAACTTCCAGCATAGCCTTACAATAGAAGCACAGCTCCCAGTGTTTCCTGCAGTTCTGCTGCTGAAGTGTAAACGATAACTCCCAATGTAGCCTCACTGTGGCACTATAACTCCCAGCACTCCCTGCTCACAGGTGCACTAAAACTCCCAGCATGGCCTTACAATAGAAGCACAACTTCCAGCATAGCCTTACAATAGAAGCACAACTCCCAGTGTTTCCTGCAATTCTGCTGCTGAAGTGTAAACGATAACTCCCAATGTAGCCTCCCTGTGGCACTATAACTCCCAGCACTTCCTGCTCACAGGTGCACTAAAACTCCCAGCATGGCCTTACTGTGGAGTCACAGCAGCAACCCTTCCTACTGTCAGGTAAACTACAGCTCCCAGCATTTCCTCCGAGTAGGTGAACTACAACTCACAGTGCTTGCTGTTGACAGGAAAGTTCAGCTCTCAGAGTTTCCTGCTGGGAGTTGTGGTTCACCATTCAGTGTGTCTCTTTAAAGTGGGCCAACACCCAGGATTTTCATTATCCTGGGTGTTGGTCCATTTCCGCGGGGCACCCCGATCGGAGCTGTGTGAAACCCCACAGAAAGCCTCAAAAACTCACCTGACCCCACTCCCACGTGACTCGCTCCACCAATCACCGCCGACGGACATCGCTTGTCCCAGGTGAGAGCGCCCGCCGCCGCCTCTCGCACGTCCCTCTTACAGGGAGCGCGCCCGCGCTGGCTATTCACAAACGGCTGGCGCGGGTGTGCGCCCTGCTAGAGGGATGCACGAGAGGCGGCATGAGCTGTTGGAACGAGGAACAGGTAGGATTTGCGGGCGTCCTGGGGGGGTTTCACACAGCGGGGCACCCCTGATCGGTCAGCGATGGTCAGCGATGGGTGTTGGTCCACTTTAATTGGGGGAACTACAGCTTTTTCTTCGAACCTGTGAGCCACAAGTCCCAGCATGGTTTTTCAGTGGAACCACAGACTTGCAGAACATGTTTGCTGCCAATTGTTACAGCATTGCGTCGGGCTACATTTGGCTCTGTCCTAAACTATTTTCCATTTTTAATTTGAAGCAAAAATGGCTGTGATATTGAGGTTTACAGGTTCATCCAATGACATTCTCTTTTTCATCCTGTCCCCCAATCAGCTCAGCAGAGAGGGACAGGGTTGCTGGTCCCTCCCTCCTGCAAGATGGCACCGCCTGTCGGAAGGTTGCCTGGAAACAGAGGAACCTAGAAGATGGATCCCTTGGCGAGGTGTTTTATAGGGTTTATCAGGGAATGCAGTGCTAGTTAATGAAGGAAGTAATGAAGGATTCCACCCCTGACATTCAGCATGTGGCAAGCAGAAAGCAGGCTCATGCAACCCTGTCTGGAATGTCCCTTTAAAGTGGACCAAAACCCAGGATTTTGATTATCCTGGGTTTTGGTCCTTTCCCTCCGGGGGTGCCCCGCTGTGTGAAACCCCCAAGATCGCCAAGCGCAACTCATCTCTTCCTGGCCACTTGTCCAATCAGCACGCTAGGAGCTGCTGACATGACGCCGTCTAAACCAGCGGCTCCGAGTGCACTGTCGGCAGCATTACCCGCATCACCTCTAACCGGGAGCGTGCCCGTGCTGGGCATTTACAAATCTGCTAGAGAGATAGCGGGGATGTGGCTTGCGCATGCGCAGTTGGACCGGGAAGCAAGTTAAGTGAATGGGACGACCTGTGGGGTTTCACACAGTGGGGCATCCTGATTTTGAATGCCCCAGGAGGAGGGAATCGGTTGGCCTGGGAATCTTATAGATTCCTGAGCCGATCGCACTGGGTTTAGTCCACTTTAAGTGTCCCATATGTTGGCATTTGCTGGATGAGCATGTGTAGTGCCATGCTTGACTGGAAACCCTACTGATACAGCAGTAGTCTTGGCTGGGTATTGTGTCTAGTTTTTGCGCTTCATATGGGGCTCTAAGTGGACAGGATACCCATGGACACCCTGAAAGTTTTGAGGGCCAGTGTACCAGCATCACTTAGCGCTCTCTCATTTTAACTGACAGTTGTGCCTGTCAGAACATGTTGATACTAGTTGTCCCCCCCCCCCAAATCCATGTTGTATTTACAATGTCAAAATGATATGCTTAAAGTTGTCATTTTTAACATCAGGCCTGTTTATGGTTCTGTAATATTGCTCCTAAAACAGGCCTGTTGGTAAAATGTGTTTTATACATAAAAATGTAAAGAGTCTTAGAAATATAAAGAAAAAAAGTCCCCTCAAGTTTATCAACTCTGTAGGTGGAGGAGTTGCTTCACATTCAAATAAATAACCCCCTTGGGGGTCTATTATTTCATGTGATGACTGTATATGTTGGACAGACCTAGTTGTTTTGAGAGCCTTGAGTGACACTTTCCTCAAGCAACCACTGCAGTAAGTGGGTTGGCTTCTGCAAATAATTTGATGACTGTGGCACTCAAGGCCCTGACTATACCTCCCTGCAGCCCATTCATGTGATTACATTGTTCACATACTGTACAACTCGCTCATAATGCATGGGTCACCCATAGCATTAAAGGCCTCATTACTGCACTGAATCTTATGCACAACCACTACAAATGCCAAGTAAAATAAAGAAATCACCTGTACCCATCCTGCCAATATTATCTGCTTTATTGAAACACATTCTGCAAAGCAGCTGCTAAAGGAGTCATTGTTCCAGTCACCAGGAAGGCTCAGAATGTTGTTTGGGGGCTTCTGTGCATGCAGCAGCAGGTAGGCCCCCATTAGTATTATGGTCTGTCTTTTCTCAAAACATCCTTGGGGCTCCACCCCAAGGTGGGAACACATGACCACCAGAATACACAAAAATGTGGCCCCTCCTCCAGACATCAGTTCCTTATGTGCTCCTACCTGGGCAGGGGCCAGACCGCCAGCTCCTGAACCATGGGTTTAAGTAAGTAGGCCGGGTCACTGTATGTCTGATGGGGTTGACCCATTCCCTAGCTCTGGAGACAGCCTGCTAGGGACCCAGGGGACTCTCACTTGTTAATGTAAGCCAGGTGCTTCTGAATCAGAAGTCTACTTAAGAAGTCCACGGAGGGTTAATTTGTATCAATCCCAGAGTGTGATCTGCTGATGTTCCAGTCATCCACTTGATTCTGCTAACACGTGTTTCGTTTTTAAAAAACCTTCGTCGGAGCGGATGCTGAAATGCTTGCTGCGAGGAGTGCGGTGCCTACGTGGACTTCTGAAGTGGACTTCTGATTAAGCAGCACCCAGCTTACATTAACCTCCTGCACGTTCCTTCAGGTGTTGCAACATTGTTGAGCCTCTATTTGCTACACTTTACAAGACTCTGAAGCAAACTGAATCATCCTCAGAACCAAATACGCTGCAAATCCAAACAGTATTCTGATCTCTCTTCAATATAAGAGCTTGTATATATTGTACATAGTGTTTGTTCATATGTGTCTGGTAATATAAGTGTCCCCCCATACCCAATGTACCATACTTCTTTATATATAATGATTAGCACCCAGTGTGATTTATCTAATGTATCCAAATAAATTTATTTTCTTGCATCATACATTATAGTATCAGGTGTGCATTTATATTTTGTTCCTCATTTTGTCATGAAGGATGAAAAGAGAAAATCCCCATTAGACTTACAATAATGTTTTCTCAAAACATCCTTCGCGCATTATACGCCTGAGACCTCCGGGCTCCTCCCACCGAGGGGAACACATGACCACCAGCCAAAAAAGAATAAAATCCTGACTCCTCCCTCTCTTCCCCAGTTGTTTCCGTGTTCCTCCTCGAGGTAGGAGCCGGACCACTAGCTCCTGAATCGATTGGTTCAGGTAAGTATTTCTTCAGGTACTATGGGCCTGTAGGCAGGGGGTCCATTTCTCGGTCCCAAAGACAGACTCTTGTCTGGGGCCCGGGATACCCTATGGGATTATTGGCCAAATCCCATTCTTTGATTTTTTTTTCAAAGGAGGGTAAGTGAGTATTCCCTCTTCCTGAGGATGATTTTAAGTAAGAAGCGGGGGTTACCGGACCCCTTACCTTTTATTGCTAAGGGAAAAATGGGACCTAATTTTTTTTTTTGGCAACATTAGGAAGAATCCCTCTATGTTGGTTGCACTGGTCTTTTTTCTTGTACTGATACCTTTAAGAGGCGGGGAAGAGAGGGGAATGACGTATTCTCTCACTCTCTTCCCCGCCTGCCGATTCTTCCGCATTTCGGCTTACCTTCGGAGTCGGTGAGAGGGATCGGTGTTCCCGGAAATTAGGTCCCACGCTTCTTCCTTTCAGGGCTGCTGACGTCACATCCCGGCGCCCTTGGGAATTTCCTGCTTTTTCCAACAACACGTGTTTTTTCTTAAAGCGATAGCACAGTGTTTTGGTTTTAATTATATTATGGCCTGCCCTTCTATTTTTATTGCGAATGGTTAATATTTTAATATGGAATATTAGGCGGGCTCAGAAAACTAATCTCTGGTGCCTCGATCCAGAAGTATGGCAGAACAGGTGCAGGACATTTTTTTTGGATTCTATTGAAGATTCTTCCACTGAAATTGCTTATGTGGACCTAGACTCTTCCAGCATGACGCCGGCTGCCGATTCTGGGAAGAGGAGGCCCTGCTCTGCCCCGGTAAGTCACCCTTTTACTATGCTTGGGGTGTATGTATTTATATGTGTGTGTATATATGCATATATATGGTTTGTGTGTGTATATATATATATATTCTGAGAATAGGATTTAGCTCACGTCCCTATTTTTTTTGCAGATTCCTACGTTAAGCCTCTTTGTCAGATATGCACGGATAAAGTGGTTAATAAAGAACATAATGACGATTTGATGAAGTTGATGAGGGAACTTAAGGACCAGATCTCTTCTTCCACTATAGCTCAGGGGGCCCCGGAAGTCGCTAGTAACCAGATGGGATTTTTACATTCAGCAACTGGTCACTTTGATCCTTCCATGTTTTCCGCACATATGGGGAAACCCTCTTTTTTTTTTTTTTTTTTTTTTTTTTTTTTTTTGTCTCTCAGGAAACCTTTGTTCCTGACGATGAATCAGAGGAAGGTGAGATTTCTTCCCTGGTTGAGGAGGATGATCAGGCTTCAGGTTCCTCTCTGGCTAAAAACAGATTTTTGTTTCCGCCTGGGGATCTACCTTTTCTCTTACACATGATTAACCTATCTATGGGTATAGAGGAAAAGGCTGCGGGTCCTAAATCAAAACAGGATAGTTTCTATCCAGATTTGGCTCTGGATTCTTCCTTCTCCTTTCCTTTGCATGACTATCTTAATGATATTATATTGGAACAATGGAAAGAGCCTTCTAGGAAAATTTTTACTTCTAGGGGTCTTAAGCGTAGGTACCCATTTTCAGAAGAAGATTCACAGCTTTGGGAAAAATGTCCCAAATTGGATGCCCCTTTTGCCAAGATTTCTAAAGGTGCAGGATTAGCGTTTGAGGATTTTGGGGTTCTTAATGATCCCCTAGATAAGAAGATGGATTCGCTGCTGAAAAAGGCTTGGCAAGTGGAGTCCAATTTGTTGAGGACTGGCATCCAATTGCGTTATTAGAAATCTGGGGTTTTGGCTACAACAGCTGAAGGACTGTCTTTTAGAAAGGACTAGTCTAGATAAAGTTTTGAAGGCTTTACCTATCCTCTTTTCAGCAACGGCATTTGTTACGGATGCCATGGCTGAATCTATATTTTCAGCTCAACATCTGGCAGTGACCAACTCCGTGCGCAGGATTCTTTGGTTAAAGACCTGGTCTGGCGATGTTGGGTCTAAGATGAGACTGTGTGCTATGCCCTTTAGGGGTATTTGTTTGGTCCAGACTTAGGTAAAGTTTTGGATATGACGGTGGACAGGAATAAATGTTTTCCGCCTCGTCCTAGGGCTGCGGCTAATAGAATGTTTTTTCCCAGAAGTTCTTTTAGGCGTCCCTTTCTTAACAGGGTGCTCCTAAAAGAGCCAGAGGGGCCTCCTCCTCTTCCAATACTTCAAGAAAGGGCAGCTTTAAGGGTTCAACCCTGTTTGGAACTTATCAGGCAAGACCCAAGAAGCAATGGCGCCAATATCATTATTGGCGCCAGGCTAGGGAGGTTTTGCACAGCCTGGCAAGGCCTGTTGGATTGCCCTTTCATTGTAAGAGGTATTACGGAGGGGTTCCACATAGATTTTTCTCGAACGCCTCCTTCAAGATTTTTGATTTCTTCTCTGCCCAGGGGCGAGGAGGAAAGGGTTGCAATTTTTTGGAGTCTGGCGGACATGAGGTCAAGGGGAGTCATTGTTCCAGTGCCACTGCCTCTGCAGGGGACAGGGTTCTACTCCAGCGTTCCTAGTAAGGAAGAGCTCGGGAGGGTTCAGGTTTATCCTGAACTTGAAGAGTCTCAACCTTTTTTTCCAGTACAGACATTTCAGGATGGAAACAATTTATTCCGTAAGGAATATGCTTTTCAGAGGTGCCTTCATGGCGTCAATAGATTTAAAAGACGCTTATTGGCAGGTTCCAATGAGCCCCCTGGCTCAGTCTTTTATGAGATTTGCAATAAGAGACGGAGACCAGATTTTGCATTTCCAATTTGTCTGCCTTCCATTCGGCCTGGCATCTGCTCCAAGAATTTTTACCAAGGTTCTGGCCCAGCCCTTGGCATATCTGAGACGCAGAGGGATAGGAGTGGTCGCCTACCTAGACGACCTTCTGCTTTTTGCTCCGTCAAAAGACAAACTAGGGGAGAATATTCGTTTCTCCATGAATCTGTTGGCTCACCTGGGTTGGGTTGTGAATTACGACAAGTCTTCTCTAGCACCCTCGCAGATTATGACCTATTTGGGATTCGAGATCAATTCGGTCCGTCAGGTCCTTACTCTTCCTCATCAGAAAGTCATAGCTCTTCAGGAAGCAGTTCAATCTATCTGCTCAGAAACAATTCCCTCGATAAGACAAGCAATGAGAGTTCTTGGATTTCTGACATCATCCTTTCCGGCTGTAAGATGGGGCCAACTTCACTCCAGATGCCTGCAAGGACATATTCTGAAGAATTGGGATGGCTCCCCGCAGGGATTAGATCTACAACTTCCAATATCAGAGGAAGTAAAATATTCTCTGAATTGGTGGTTGGAGGAAGGTCGGTTTCTAAGAGGTTTGCCTTGGGGAGACCCAAAGGAGATGACGGTGACTACGGATGCTTCAGCTTGGGGCTGGGGGGCACATTGCAAGTCATGGACATCTCAAGAAAAATGGTCAAGAACCCTGAGTCAGTCCTCATCCAATCTAAGGGAATTGGTGGCAATAAAGCAAGCCTTATGGTCCCTGAGGTCACACCTGCGAGGGAAGCACGTTCAGATCAGACAAAGCGACATCGGTGGCCTACATAAACCATCAGGGAGGAACAAGATCCTCGAAATTGATGGCCATAGCATGGGAAATATTGTCATGAGCAGAAATCAATTTGAAGTCCCTGACGCGATTCACTTAAAAGGGACCCTGAATCAGGTGGCAGATTTTCTAAGCCGATCACAGATGAAGGAATCGGATTGGTCTCTGGATCCAGATGTTTTCAAGACAATTTGTGTCCAGAGAGGCGTTCCGGAGGTGGACCTATTTGCGTCGGCAAGAAACCACAAGGTGGACCAATATTTCTTGTTGGATCCAAGAGGTCGGACATTGGGAGTAGACGCGCTAGCTCAGCCATGGCACTTCAATCTGGCCTATGCCTTCCCTCCGGTACGTTTGATTCCAATGGTGCTAAAGAAGCTTGTGAAGGAACCAGCTACAGTTCTCCTGGTAGCTCCGTGGTGGCCAAGAAGATCCTGGTTTTCAACTCTAGTGGAACTATCAATTCAGGACCCTTGGGAGATTCCGGTGACCCCTCATCTCTTATCCCAGGGTCCTGTTTACTGTCCAAATCCCCAATGGTGGAGGTTAACAGTTTGGACCCTGAAGTCTCCTTACTGCGAAAGAAGGGATTTTCAACCCCAGTGATAAGTACTCTTCTGGCAAGCAGGAAGGCGGTGACCAGAAAGATTTATCTTAAGGTATGGAAACCCGCGTTGCCTCTCACACTGCCGGAGCCCAGAGGAGCGGCGGGGGCTCTGCCCCGGCCCCGCCGCTGCGATCGATGTCTTTTACTGGCAGCGATGACAGTGGCGGGGCCAGAGACAGCGCTCCCGCCACTCCTCTGCCTGCTGCTTCTTCCGCCTGGGGAACATGCGAGCACCCAGGTCAGGGCAGCGGGTGGGCACGGCCTGCACCAAGTCGGTGCAGGCCACGCCCACCTGCTGCCCTGACCTGGGTCCTCACATGTGCCCAGGAAGAAGCAGCAGGCAGAGGAGCGGCGGGAGCGCTGTCTCTGGCCCCGCCGCTGTCATCGCTGCATGTAAAAGACAGCGATCGCAGCGGCGGGGCCGGGACAAAGCCCCCGCCGCTGTTTCTTACGGCCAGCTCCGTGAATGGGGTGGGCGTGGCTTGTGCTGACGCGGCGCAGGCCACGCCCACCCCATTCACGGAGCCGACCGCTCAGCGGAGAGGTGAGTTTAACTTTTTTTTTTTTTTTTTACTTAAGCCGCGCAGGGGGGTGCCACACAGCCTATGGGAATTGGGGGAGGGGGGGATGCCACACAGCCTATGGGAATTGGGGGAGGGGGGGATGCCACACAGCCTATGGGAATTGGGGGAGGGGGGGATGCCACATAGCCTATGGGAATTGGGGGAGGGGGGATGCCACACAGCCTACGGGAATTGGGGGGAGGGGGGGATGCCACACAGAAAATGGGGGGAGAAGGGGATGCCACACAGCCTATGGGAATTGGGGGGAGGGGGGGATGCCACACAGAAAATAGGGGGAGAAGGGGATGCCACACAGCCTATGGGAATTGGGGGGGGGAAGGGGATGCCACACAGCCTATGGGAATTGGGGGGATGCCACACAGCCTATGGGAATTGGGGGGATGCCACACAGCCTATGGGAATTGGGGGGATGCCACACAGCCTATGGGAATTGGGGGGAGGGGGGGATGCCACACAGAATATGGGGGGAGAAGGGTATGCCACACAGCCTATGGGAATTGGGGGGAGAGGGGATGCCACACAGCCTATGGGAATTGGGGGGAGAGGGGATGCCACACAGAATATGGGGGGAGAAGGGGATGCCACACAGCCTATGGGAATTGGGGGGAGGGGGATGCCACACAGCCTATGGGGGGAGAAGGGAATGCCACACAGCCTATGGGAATTGGGGGGAGAGGGGATGCCACACAGCCTATGGGGGAGAGGGGGATGCCACGCAGCCTATACAAATGGGGGGAGAGGGGGATGCCACACAGCCTATGGGAATTGGGGGGGAGAGGGGATGCCACACAGCCTATGGGGGGAGAGGGGGATGCCACGCAGCCTATACAAATGGGGGGAGAGGGGGATGCCACACAGCCTATGGGGGGAGAGGGGGATGCCACACAGCCTATACAAATGGGGGGAGAGGGGATGCCACACAGCCTATACAAATGGGGGGAGAGGGGATGCCACACAGCCTATGGGAAATGGGGGGAGAGGGGATGCCACACAGCCTATGGGAATTGGTGGGAGGGGGGATGCCACACAGCCTATGGGGGGAGAATGGGATGCCACACAGCCTATGGGAATTGGGGGGAGAGGGGATGCCACACAGCCTATGGGAATTGGTGGGAGGGGGGATGCCACACATCCTATGGGGGGAGAATGGGATGCCACACAGCCTATGGGAATTGGGGGGAGAGGGGATGCCACACAGCCTATGGGAATTGGGGGGAGAGGGGGATGCCACGCAGCCTATACAAATGGGGGGAGAGGGGATGCTACACAGCCTATGGGGGGAGAGGGGGATGCCACACAGCCTATACAAATGGGGGGAGAGGGGGATGCCACACAGCCTATGGGGGGAGAGGGGATGCCACGCAGCCTATACAAATGGGGGGAGAGGGGATGCTACACAGCCTATGGGGGGAGAGGGGGATGCCACACAGCCTATACAAATGGGGGGAGAGGGGGATGCCACACAGCCTATGGGGGGAGAGGGGATGCCACGCAGCCTATACAAATGGGGGGAGAGGGGATGCTACACAGCCTATGGGGGGAGAGGGGATGCCACGCAGCCTATACAAATGGGGGGAGAGGGGGGTGCCACACAGCCTATGGGGGGAGAGGGGGATGCCACACAGCCTATACAAATGGGGGGAGAGGGGGGTGCCACACAGCCTATGGGGGGAGAGGGGGGTGCCACACAGCCTATGGGGGGAGAGGGGGATGCCACACAGCCTATGGGGGGAGAGGGGGATGCCACACAGCCTATGGGGGGAGAGGGGATGCCACATAGCCTATGGGGGGAGAAGGGGATGCCACACAGCCTATACTAATGGGGGGGGGAGGGGGAATGCCACACAGCCTATGGGGGAGAGGGGGATGCCACACAGCCTATGGGGGGAGAGGGGGATGCCACACAGCCTATACTAATGGGGGGAGGGGGATGCCACACAGCCAATGGGGATGGGGGGGCACACTGCCTATATGGAGAATAGGAGGGGGGAATGCCACACTGCTTATGATAATGAGGTGTACACTGCCTATATGGGAATGGGAGGGGGATGCCACACTGGGTATACGGGGAATAGGATGGGGGCATGCTACACTGTCTATGGAATGGGGGCATCCCACATGGCCAATGGGAAAGGGGAATGCCACACTGTCTGCAATGGTGCGTTTTTGGTTTAAAATATTTTTTTTTCTTATTTTTCTCCCCAAAATCCTAGGTGCGTCTTATGGGCAGGTGCGTCTTATAGGGCGAAAAATACGGTATGTGTGGAAGAGAGTATTTTCGCATGAGACTCTAATGAATTATGTGGACATGCTTTTGAATGTGAGAAAAGCATGTGGGCACTTGATTCACCAAAAAGGAAAAAAAATGGTGCTGAATCGCAACATTGAAAAATTGCATGCGAAAATGAATACTCTAAATCGAAGAAATTCTACAGCTTTTTTTCCTTTCTTGCAATATGTAGCAAGACACCCCTCCTTGGCATGGTCCTGGACAGACAAGCAAAAAGTGTATATTATGTAAGCTAAAGAAAAAGTTGATGGTTGTGGGGGTGGTTCAGACCTAATCCAATCCTCCCTTCCAAGAGGGGTTTCAGTTGGGGATGCCTTCGAGTTTCCATTTTTCTTTCTACAGAATTTCTTTTATTTTAATTTTTGATCTATTTCAACAAACATGCTACAATAATGACTGGCTATCAGGCTGGCTTTCTTTCCTTTTTAAAAATTTTTTTTTTTTTTGTTTTCCCACGGCAATAAAATGCACTTGGCCCGGGGGAGACAATGGGCTATTCTGTGTGACGGCTAGTCTCTCCTGAGTGGGTGCAGGTCACACTGACACATCAATGGGACCTTCTTACTTGCTGGTTCTCTTTTGTTTTTGCGGCATGTGATTGAATTTTATCAGTTTCAGCCATCTTCTCCTGTAATTATTTTTAGTTTTGTTCTTTCTGCCAGTGTCCTTGTAACTGGCCCCAGACTGGGGCTAGTCGAGTGTTGTGCAGAAATCCGGCTCCTCCTCCTTACTTTCTTTACAAAATTATTATTGAAGTTTGCACGTGATGTACAGCATATTTTTAAAGATAGGCATACTGAACAAGTAGTAATGCAAAAAGCTTACATAGTTGAATGCATAATGGAATGCAGATAAACAGTAAAGATAAGTCAACAAAATGCTCACAGTATCTTTTGGCTCCTCCTTACTTTCAGTCCTAAAGATCTATAGTAGAGAACTTAAAGCGGACCAAAATCCAGTTCACCCGGCTCTGGAGACTATAAGACCTCTGGGGCATCCTGATTTGGGGTTCTCTGCAGTGTGAAACACTCCTGGTTAGCTTGTAAACTCGTCTCAAACTTCAATCCCATGATTCATGCAGGAGTCTATGCAGCATTCCCAGCACCCCTGCGTGCATATCTGAATGGCTGGCTGGTGGACGGTTGCACACAGCTGGAGGGAGTAGCCAGCCCAGCAATGTATGCATTCCTCATACTTTGCAAGGCATAACTGGAGAGATTGGATTGCAAGGTCTTGGTCTGCTTTAAGGCAGCTTCACTTACAGCTCTGTGCCAGGCAGGGTTCTGGTTCAGGGACACTAAATCAGCTACCCCCTAACACCATTAGTGAGCCCTGCAATAGAGATAATTCCTAGCAAGGCTGCATCCATCGAAGGGGAAGGAAAACAGTTGCATTGTGTGGCAGTGAGGGTCCAAGACCAGAGGGACACTAAACTCCCCCCTCCTGCCATCAGTGAGCTAAGCATTAGAGCTACTTTATTTTTTTCTGATAGAGGACAGCAAAACACACGTGTGTGGCAGTTGCACCTCATCCAATAGGTGTACCTTAAAGGTATGTGCAGCTGTTTCCTCATCCCCTCCTAATTATCAGTGTTTAGGAACTTGCTGGTTTGTTAAGGAGACCCACATACTTTGTTAGCATCCTATCTTTCTCTTTCTTTCTGCTCTACAGAGACAAGGCCGGAGCCCTGAAAAGCTGAAATACTGTCTGATGGTGGTGCCTGCTTGCACTGCCCGTTGGCCAATTAGATGCCACCTCCCTAACAGTAGCAGTGAACCATCACTGCCTGGCAGGCTCTGGTCTAGCCACAAATCTCCTGCGAGTGCATTCAGCATTGGCCCTGTAGCTGCAGTCTGCAACAAATTAAGATGTAAATAGAATAATGGCCAACTAAATCCATTCCTGGCGGTAATCTAATCTCGCCTATCTCCTGCGCTCTGCGGGGTCGCCGTCTGCGTGTTCACCAGGCACAGCTACTACTTGGCCGGTGTTCACAGGAGTCTGCTGATTAGGAACTGCAGTTTATGCGGGCCACAAAACACAGCCCCGGCATATGTTTGTTGTTTTTACATTCCATTGAAACTTTACATTGTATTTTGTTTTTGTATTAGTGGCATTTATATTACAATTAAGCGTTTTCAAGACATTGTCATCGGGTGAAAATTTTATTTAATACTTCACCAATTCGTACATCTGCACTGGATCAATATTAATTAAGAAGCACCTTTTAAAATTAACTTTAAGAATAAACATGCTTTTATATTAACTATATAGGATATATATCATGTGCTACAAAGTAGAGAAAAATGTATGTTTCAGACGTGAACTCCCCCAAGGCATCCAGATTTGGGGTTCCCCCCCTGTGCAAAATCCTCTCAGGTTGCCCAGTAAATTCACCTTCTCCCTGATCCAACGGCGTATACGTTCACTGGTCTATCACCGTACCACTTTGGCTGACCTAAAATTCCTCGTTCATCGCATGACCGCTGTGGAAACAGAAATCCACTACAGTTAAGCCCTACAGTTAAGCCCTAACGAACAATTAGCAGACAAATCTTCCACATCAATCGCAAATCATCCCCTTGCATAACGGTGCTTGTTTGCTCACTCATCGAATGGCTGATTTACGTGTGCATGGAAATGAGGTGTTAGGCTGTGTGTGTAGCACCCATGTTGCTAAACGTTATGTAACTATATGATGTATGTTTGTGCTGCGGCAACCCCCCCCAAACAAGAGGGTAAAATAATACAATTCTGTGATTACTCACCTGTAGAATTGATATTATGACTATACAGTACGCCCTGCTCCAGATATAGTACTTACTATCGGGTATTACTCCGCCAGATAGCGCTGGACTGCAGAGACATCGAAAACAGGCTCCTCCCGGCCCCTCAAATACCCAGGGACCTCCCACAAATCCCCAGCATTGAAAAGCAGTTAACGAGAAGCCGGGAGAATTAAACAACCCAAACTAGTAACTATTACAATGATAACAATCACCATACAGGGGATCCAAGATAATGCAAAACCAAGGGTGGGGGGGAGCAGGATGTACTGTATACTCATAATATCAATTCTACAGGTGAGTAATCACAGAATTGTACTATTCTTAGTATACAGTATGTCCTGCTCCAGATATAGTACTTACTATCGGGACATCCAATAGCAGTGTCCGTAAAGTAGGGTGGGATCCCCAAAGCTAACAGCAGACAGTTTCGACCACTGCCGCCTGCAAAACCTTTCGGCCAAAAGCAGCTGAGGCCCTAACATCAACCTTGTAAAACTTTGAAAAGGTATGAACAGAAGACCAAGTAGCCGCCTTACAAACTTGTTCAACAGAAGCCTGGTGCTGAAAAGCCCAAGAAGCACCAATAGCACGAGTAGAATGAGCAGTAAGGCGGAAGGGAGGATTCTTCCCCCTTAGCAGAATAGGCCTGAATCACAGCCTGACAGATCCATTTGCTGATAGTAGACTTGGCAGGAGCCAAACCCTTCCTAGGACCAGAAGGGACTACAAAAAGAGCATCAGTCTTTCTGAAAGGTGCAGTAGCCACCAGATAGTACTTCAGACACCTAACCACATCTAAAGAATGCAAGACCCTCTCCTTAGCATTACTAGGATTAGGGCACAAAGAAGGAAGAACAATGTCCTGATTCAGATGAAAAGCAGACACTACCTTAGGCAGAAAATCTGGCTTGAAGCGAAAAACCACCTTGTCCTGGTGCCTCTCAAAGTAGGGAGGCTGGATGGAAAGTGCCGCCAACTCAGATACACGCTTAACAGAGGTGATAGCCACCAGAAAAACAACCTTGAGTGTAAGGATGGCCAGGGAAACATACTGCACCAGTTCAAAAGGAGCACCCTGCAAGGCTGACAAAACCAAGTTCAAATCCCAAACAGGCACCATAGTCTTACGTGGGGGACGCACATGGGTCACCCCCTGGAAAAAAGTCCTAATCGGAGAATGCTGAGCAAAGGACGTCTGGAAGAAAACAGCCAGGGCAGAAACCTGCCCTTTCAGAGTACTAAGTTGAAGCCCCATCTCCAACCCATGCTGTAGGAACTCCAGAATCCTGGGAATAGAGAAGACACGACAGGGAAGAGACTTAGACTCACACCAGTCAATGTAAGCACGCCAAACCCTGTAATAAATAGAAGAAGAAGACTTCTTCCTAGCCTTAATCAAGGTATCCACAACCGAGGAAGACAGCCCCTTCTCCATCAAGATGGAGGTTTCAGCAGCCAGGCCATCAAAGCCAGAGTTTGTAAATTGGGATGGCGTAGTGAGCCCTGAGTGAGCAGGTCTGGCACCACAGGCAGAGTGTACTGATCTACTGCCAGCTGCACCACGTCTGCGAACCACACTCTCCTCCCCCACCTGGGGGCCACCAGAATTGCTGGCACCCCTTCCAGAGCAATCTTGCGCAGAACCCTGCCCAGCTGGGGGAATGGAGGGAAGACATACAGGAACTGAAAGTCCTGCCATGACATTGCTAGAGCATCCGTGGTCAAGGCCAGAGGATCCTGGGATAGGGAGACAAAGGCCGGTAGCTTGTGATTGACGGGACGCAAACAGATCCACATCTGGTTGGCTCCAACGGTGACACAGAGATTGGAACACCCTGCTGCATAGGGACCATTCTCCCTGGCGAGAGGTCCCCCTGCTCAGAGAGTCTGCCAGGAGATTTTCCACCCCCGGGATGTACACAACTGATATGCAGGGAACATTGGTCTCTGGCCAGGTCAGGATCAGAGACGCTTCCCGTAGGGCCCCCTTGCTCCGGCTCCCTCCCTGATGATTGATGTAGGCCACTGCCGTCTGGTTGTCCGAGCGCACCTGAACAGGCAGGCCCCGAAGGTGAGTAGTCAACTGAGCCAGAACTAACCTGATCGCCCGCAGTTCCAAGACATTGATAGGTGTGTGTGGGCCTCCTGAGGGCCCCACCTCCCCTCGAACTGCAGGGACTTCCAGAAACCCCCCCAACCTGACAGACTGGCATCCGTGGTGACCTTCTCCCAGGACGGGGTAAGAAAGGATCTGCCCCCCAACAGGTTCCTTGAGTCCATCCACCACGAGAGGGACCTCCTGACCAGGGGGGAGAGCACACAGGCCCTGTCCAGGGACACTGGGTCCTTGTGCTATACTGACAAGAGGTGGAGTTGCAGAGGCCTCAAGTGGAACTGAGCATAAGGGACCGCCTCGAAGCACGCCACCATCCGGCCCATCAGCTGCATTCCCTGCCTGATGGAGGGATGATGACAAGATAGCAGGACGTGGACCTGTGCAATCAGACCGTCCACCTTCTGTTGAGGAAGGAAAATCCTTGCCTAAACTGTATCCAGATTCATCCCTAGGAATGGGATCACCAAGGAGGGGGATAGTGAGGACTTGGGGTGGTTGATCACCTATCCAAATGACTCCATAGTGGACACCACCAGCTGAGTATCCAATTCTGCCTGATGTAGAGATTGAGAGGTGATGAGAATGTCGTCCAGATAAGGAAGCACGCGGATGCCCTGATACCTGAGCAGAGACATCACGCCCGCCAGCACCTTGGTGAACACCCTGGGAGCTGAGGTGAGACCAAAGGGCAATGCCACAAACTGGTAGTGTTGATTCTCCAGAGCGAACCTGAGGAACCTTTGATGACCTGGAAAGACAGGAATATGAAGGTAAGCATCCTTGATGTCCACAGAAGTCATGAAATCCTCTTGGCGCAGGGAGCTGATGGCAGAGCGCAGTTTCCATGCGAAAGCACCTGCTCCTGACAAATTTGTTGAGGATCTTTAAGTCCAGGATGGGCCTAACTGAACCATCCTTTTTGGGAACTGTGAATAGGTTGGAATAGAAACCCTTGCCCATTTCTCTGAAAGGGACCTTGCAGATGACCCCCAGCTCCAGGAGGCCTTGTACGGCCTGCACCAGCTCCTGGGCTAACACAGGGTCCTGAGGAATCCGGGATCTGATCTGATCTTGGGGGCGGCCAGGCAGCAAACTCTATCTTGTAACCGGAGGACACTACCTCCTGAATCCACTGGTCTGAGACATGAAGCCTCCAGACGTGAGCGAAGTGCTGAAGCCGTCCCCCCACGATGGATGGATGAGGGTGCCCCATCATGCCTGAGGGGGCTTGGGAGAGGATTTTGCCTTGGGCCCCCAGGAGGAGCTAGGACGCCCACGTCCTCTGCCCCTACCCCAGAAATCTTCCCGGGCCCCAGTAAAGGAAACTCCCCTCCCTTGTCTAGCACCACGGTAGGGGGAGGAGAAGGAGCCCTGACCCCGAAAGGAGATTGGCGCCTGCGCTGGGGTAACCTGCCTCCCTTAGCAAAAAGGTCCAGGCGGTTCCCAAACAGGCGTAGTCCTTTGAAGGGAAACCCAGTGAGGGCCTTCTTGGCAGCGTTGTCAGCAGCCCACTGGCGTAGCCAAAGCGGCTATAGCCACCACAAGGGCAGATGTCCTGGCACACATTCTAATGGTGTCATCCAAGGCAGAGAGGACAAAATTTACAAAAACATCACAACTGGAGAGTGCATTGAACACTTCACAAGGCAAGTCATCAGGGGCACTATCAAGAACATTTCTGATAAGGGTTCTAGTGGCCACAGCGGTAATGGCAGTAGCACAGACCGGGTGCAGCGCTGTGCCCACACATGGAAAGGCATGGGACGCCAGCTGGTCAATGCGCCGGTCCTCAGCATCCCGTAGGGTAGTAGAGTCAGGGGAATGCATGACAGAGGTGTTAGATAACCCTAGGACTGGGGCATCCAC
The DNA here is from genome assembly GCA_027917425.1 of Gastrophryne carolinensis. Classification (NCBI taxonomy): domain Eukaryota; kingdom Metazoa; phylum Chordata; class Amphibia; order Anura; family Microhylidae; genus Gastrophryne; species Gastrophryne carolinensis. The sequence continues at coordinate 241,071,272 of CM051235.1, read as the reverse complement.
CTCAGGAGGGGATGACCAGCACTTTACCACATCAGCAGGAAAGGGATACTTCCTATCCCAACTTTTAGGTACCCAGGGAAGTCTACTGGGGCGCTCCCATTCCTTGAGCACAAGGTTATTGAAATGTGCTTGCTCGGGAAATTTCAAACTTGATTTAGCTGTATGGAAGAGTTCCCCCCTTAGCCTGGGAGCCGCAATAGGGGGAGAAATGGACAGAACCTCAAAAATCTGGGTCAGCAATCTGTCAGTGTCATCCGGGGTCCAGGGGTCAGAGCCAGAATCGTCATGACCCCTTGGCCTCTCATCAGATGACCCTGTGTCAGAGAAAAGCTCCCCTTCATCCGAAGGGGTATAGCCACAAAGATCCCAAAACGCCTCAGTTTCCATAGGAAAAAGAGTGACATTAGGCATTAAGTGCCGCTTTTTAGCAGGGGCGTTACGCGCCAAGGTCTTAGCAATCAACTGCTCAACAGTAGCCAGTCTAGAAGACGCATCAGGCTGAGAATCCCCACTTGTATGCAACTCGGTAGGAGTGAGATATTCTTAGTATACAGTACGTCCTGCTCCAGATATAGTACTTACACTTGGGTTATCCTCCGCCAGATGGCGCTGCACTGCAGAGACATGCAAAACAGGCTCCTCCTGGCCCTCAAATACCCGGGGACCTCCCACAAATCCGCAGATTTCTCTGCAGTGCTGACTGCGAAGACATGAAGTATCACTCTCTCGCAGGTGAGCGGGGCTATTAAAGCCTGCGGCCCTGTTGGACTATTCCCACCCGTCCTCGTTGTGTTGTGCCTCCCAGCCTGGGCTGCGCTGGTCGTGTGAAGGTATGGAGCGCTGCTCCTCCGCAGTCCCCCACCAAAGGGTAGGCGGTGTAGGCTGATGGTGAGCCTCTATGGGATGCCCCTCCTGCATTACTGCCCCTTGCCCCGTGTAGCGCTGGGTCCTGTACCAAGGACCGCCATCCTCCCTCGTTCCCCCCGTAGGGGGGGGGAAGGGGGGGTATGTGCCTGCGAGGTCTGTATTGGATCCTTGCACGTATATGGCCTTTGTCTGTCTTTGGACCTTTATAGATATGGTGTCAGCCGCCGCGCCCTTTCTATGTATTTTACTTGCGGACTGCTTAGTTGAAGGCTCCGCGCCAGGCGTCGTTACCTCAGACACCTACGTGTCCTCATTGGCTGTTGTCGGACTTCGCGCTCTTCGGGAGGGCGGGGTCTGGTTTGGTGCGCTCCGCGTCATGGACCGCTGGCCCGCCCTTCGAGGTACACGGCGCCATTTTGCCTGTTCGCGCGTGACGCGTGGGACGCTCCTGATTACCGTAGTACTGTAAGTGCCCTCGCGGCCGGCTTATTCTCATTATAGTTTTCCTGGTTCTGACACCATTTTCTTCTCTTTGTGTCTTTCAGACCGGTCAACTCCATTGGCTTCTCCCGGCCCGGTATAAAATTATAGCGGGCCTTGTAATATTCTCCCACTTCCCTAGCGGGTCTTTGGGGCATCCAGGGTTGCTTATAGTATAAATCCCTACTGGCATATTGTGCCTTGAATAATCACCATATGGAGGCATCTCAGAATTATGTGACTGGGGTCCCTCTGGGACAAGACCGACTGTGTATAGCGTGTGGACAACCCCGTGCTGATGCTGACAGGGCACGGGTCTTCGGACCCTGTACCGAGCAAGCACTGGCTCTGCAACCAGGCCTGCCAGTGGCTGCACCTCGCTTCATTTCACCTATTTCCCCTTGCTTAAATCTCACTCCTGCTGAGTCGTATATAAAGGGGAGTTGCAGCCTGTTGCGTCTTCCAGACTGCCCACGGCTGAACAGTTCATTGCGAGGTTGTCAGAGCGCAAGGGCCCTGGTATGAAGCGGCACTTGACATCTCCTGTTTCTGTTTTTCCTATGGGAACTGAGGAGTTTTCTACTCCGTGTGACTATTCCCCTTCTAAAGAAGGAGAGCTATTCTCTTACTCAGGCTCATCTGATGAGAGGCCGAGGAGTCATGACTATTCTGGACCTTAATTCTGGGGCCAGTGTGAAACTGACGATTTGTTGATCAAGATCTTTAAGGCTCTGTCCATCTCTCTCCCTGGTGAAGCTTCCAAGCCGAGAGGGGAGCGTTTCCATACAGCAACAGCACGTTTGGAATTCCTAGAACAGGCTCACTTCCATGCTCTTGTTCTCAAGGAATGGGAATGCCCCAGTAGACTTTCAGGGGTCCCAGGGGACTGGAATAGGAAATACCCCTTTCCCCCTGAGGTGGTTAATTGCTGGTCATCTCCCCCCGTGGTGGATGCCCCGATCATTGGGGTTCCTAACACCCCCTTTATTACAGCCCCTGCTCATAATACCCTTCGGGATGCTGAGGACCGGCACATTGAGCTGCTGGCCTCCCACGCCTTTTCTTGTGCAGGGACGGCGTTGCGCCCGATCTGTGCCGCGGCTATTACTGCAGTGGCCACTAGAACCCTCGTCAGATGCTTGATCATCACTCTGATAATCTTCCCTGGGAGGTGTTTAATGCACTCTCCAACTGTGTGATTCATCCTATTAGCGTTGGATGACACCATTAGAATGTGTGCAAGAACTTCTGCCCTTGTGGTGGCTATACGTCGATTGATTTGGCTGCGACAGTGGGGTGCTGACGATGCTACTAAAAAGACTCTTACTGGGCTTCCCTTTAGAGGGCAACGCTTGTTTGGGGCCCGTCTAGACCTGTTTGGCAAAAAGGGTAAGTCACCCCAACGCAGGCGGCCGTCTAGGCCCCCTCGGGGCAGGGGGACCCTTATTTCCCCCTTCCTTAGTGTTAAACAAGAACCAGGGGTGCCCTTCGTGGGGGCTCGCGCAGACGCCGGCCCCGGGAGCAGCAGACAACGCTCTGGCCCCTCCGGCGGGGCTAAGCCTAAATCTTCCACCAATCCCCCTCAGGCGTGATGGGGCGCCCTCGCCCGTCTGGGTGAGGGGATGGCTGCGGCACTTTGCTCTTGTCAGGAGGCTTTGCGCCTCATACTGATGGATTCAGGAGGTTGTGTCCTCCAGATACAAGATAGAGTTTGCTGCGCGGCCTTCCCCAGTTTTATCAGGTCCCAGGTACTCCTGGTCCCTGCCGCTGTTCAGTTGCTGGCACAGGCCATTCAAGGCCTGCGAGGTCTGAGGGTCTCTTGCAAATTGCCCGTAACAGGCAGAGGCAGGGGCCGCTACACCAACTTTTCCACAGTCCCCCAAAAGGATGGGTCGGACTGGCCCATTCTGGATTCACAGCAATTCTCTAATTACAGGCAGTTTCGGCATGGAAACTCTGAGATGGGACATCAGCACCTTGCACCCAGTGGGCTTCTTGCCATGTGGGGAGCTCTAAAATGATTATGTTTACATCCCTGTGCCTTCAGGACACTGAGGCTCTTCAGGTTCGTGTTCGAAGTCCAACACTGCTAATTGTGGCCTTGTTATCTGGCCTCTCTTCAGCTCCCAGAGTGCTCACTCAGGTGCTGACGGCGGTGATGTCTCTGATGAGACCAAGGGGCATCCGCGCGATGACCTACCTGGACGTCCTTTCTCACTTCCCAGTCTCTACGTCAGGCTAAGTTGGATACCCGGCTGGTGGTGTCCATTGGGAGTCATTTGGATGGGTGATCAATCACCCCAAGTCCTCACTGTCCCCTTAAATGGTAACTCCATTACTGGGAATGAATCTGGATAAGGTTCAAACCAGAATCTCCCCTTCTCAGCAATAAAGTGGGCAATCTGGTCACATGGGCTCAGTCCCTCATTGCTGTCCCGGTCCCTTCACCAGGCAGGGATGCAGCTGGTGGGCCCGTTGGTGGCTTGCTCGGAAGAGGTCCCTTATGCTCAGTTCCCCTTGGGCCCTTCTGCGACTTCTATTGTTAATACAGGACAGGGATCCAGCATCCCTGGAGCAGGGTCTGTGGGCCTTCCCACCTGGTAAGAAGGTTTCTCTTGGAGTGGATGAACTCAAGGAACCTGTCTGGGGGCAGTTCCTTCTTGCCCCTTCCTGGAAACGGTCACCATGAATGCCAACCTATCAGGTTGAAGGGGGAGGGTTTCTTCTGAAACTCCCTGCTATTCTGGGGGTGGTGGGACCCTTAGAAGGTCCTTACGCCTATTGATGTTCGAAACAGTGAGCGTTTTCAGTTGGTTCTATCTCGCTTGACTACTTCCCTTCTGGGCCTGCCAGTTTGGGGGCGCTCGGTCTGTCTGACGACAGTGTCCTACATTAATAATTGGAAGGGGCCTGGAGCTGGTGGACCCTCCAGGAAGTGTCTATGTTCCTAATCTGGGTGGAGACAATGTTCCCTGCATATCAGTGATATTCGCTCCGGTGGAGCCCCTCTGCGACAGGATGTGCTAATCCCCATGTCACTATGGGGTCCAACCAGTTGTGTTCCCTCACTATCACAGGCTCTCGGCCTTTGTTTCCCTGTCCCAGGATCCTCTGGCAGTGGTCCGGATGCCTTAGTAACGTCATGACAGGACGTTCGGTTCTGTATGTCTTTTCTCCATTCCCCCTGCTAGGCAGGGTTCTGTGCAAGATTGCTCTGGTAAGGGGACCAGTGATTCTGGTGGCCCCCAGGTGCCCTAGTAGAGTGTGGTTTGCAGACATGGTACCGAGGACAGTAGTTTTCTGTACCTTTTGCCAGGAGTGCCAGCTCTGATCACTCAGGGCCCCCTTTACGTCACTCCAATCTACAGTCTCTGGCCTAGTCGGCCTGACTGCTGAAACATCCATCTTGATGGAGACAGGCTTATCGGTCTCGGTGATTGAGACTATGGGAAGGCTAGGAGCAAGCTTCTTCCTCTTCTTCTTCTATCTGTTATAGGGTATGGCATACCCATATTGATTGGTGTCTAGGTCTCGTCCCTGTTGGGCGTTCTCGGTTCCCAGGGTTCTAGAGTTGGTTTCAGCATGATTTGGAGTTGGTTCTTCAACTTAGTACTCTGATGGGTCAGGTTCTGCCCTGTCCACCTTGCCTTAGTAGTCTCTGTTTCAGTCTTCCTTGGTTAAGACTTCTTTCAGGGGGTACTCATGTGCGTCCCTCATGTAATCCTATGGTCCCTGCTGGGATTTGAATTTGAATTTCTTTCTGTCTGCTTGCAGGGTTTTGTCCCTTTGGTCCTATTCAGGATGCTGTCTGGCTGTTCTTACCCTCAAGGTTGTACTTCTGGTGACTGTTACCTTGGTCAGGCATGTGTTAGCGGGCGGCTCTGTCTACCTAGCCCCCATTCTTTGAGATGCACCAGGATAAGGTGGTGTTCCGCCTGAAGCCGGACTCTCCGCATCAGGTGGTGTCTTATGTTCATTGTTCTTCCTGCTGTGCCTTTTTCCTAGCAACGCTGAGGAAAGGGTTCTGCATTCCTTGAACAGGTGTTGGAAGTTTTTTCCTTGGTAGTCACTGGATCTTTTAGGAGAACTTGGGGCCTATGGTCATTATATCCTGAATGTGCCCGATCTCGTCTGCTCTCGGGGAGTTGGGCGGCTTTGGCCCTGGTTATTTCTTTAATGGATGTTCCTTCTGGTACTTGGAAGGGTCTTTTGGCTTCTGCCAAGTCTTCTGTTAGCGATTGGATTCGTCAGGCTGTTACTCAGGCCTATTCCAACAAGGGGAAGAATCTTCCTTTTGCTTTGATTCTTATTCTACTTGTGCTTTGATGCCTCTTGGGCTATTCAGCACCAGGCTTCTGTCGAACTGGTTAGCTAGGCCACTACCTTGGCCTTCTGTTCATACCTTGCAAAGTTTTACAAGGTATATGTTAGGGCCTCAGCTCATGCTGTCTTGGCCGTATGGTTATGCAGGTGACAGCGGTTTTAAACTGTCTGCTGTTGTCTTTTTGTTGGGGATCCCACCCTACTTTATGGACACTGCTATTGGATGTCCCAAGTGTAAGTACTATATCTGGAGCAGGGCGTACTGTATACTAAGAATAATACAATTCTGTGAAGTACTCACCTGTAGAATTGATATTATTTGTATACAGTACGTCCTGCTCCACCCCACCCTGGTTTTTGCATTATTCTGGATCCCCTGTATGGTGATTGTTACCATTGTTATAGTTACCAGTTTTTTGGTGGTTAATTCTCCCGGCTTCTTGTTCACTGCTTTTCAATGCTGGGGATTTGTGGGAGGTCCCCGGGTATTTGAGGGCCGGGAGGAGCCTGTTTTGCATGTCTCTGCAGTGCAGCGCCATCTGGCGGAGGATAACCCAAGTGTAAGTACTATATCTGGAGCAGGACGTACTGTATACAAATAATATCAATTCTACAGGTGAGTACTTCACAGAATTGTATTTTAAGCTTGGAGGGGTAGGTGAAGTGATACGAGGTGCAGGCCCAGCCACTGGAAAGCCAGATTGTAGTGCAAGCACCTGCTCAGCACAGGGTACACAGACCCGCGCCTTGTCAGCGTCAGCATGAGGCTGCCCACACGCTACACACAGCCGGGCTTGTCCCGAAGGAACCTCGGTCACATTATCCTGAGATGCCTCCATATGGTGATTATAGCGGCGCTATAGGCCGATAGGGATTAACGCTATAAAGCAACCCTGGATGCCCCAATAACCCGCTAGGGAGTGGGAGTAATTACGCTAGGCCTATACAAGTTAGCAAACTAAAAGAGGTCCGGGAAAAGCCAATGGATTTGCCCGCCTGAAAGACATAATAAAAAGGGGGCCACAGCAGACAGTAATAATTATGAGATAATAAAGCTGCCCGCGAGGGCACTTACGGGCCGCGGTAGGTAGGGGTCCGTCGCGCATAAGCCAACCAAGCAGACAAAGATGGCGTCGGCAAACCTCAAGGGGCAGGGCGGTATCAGCAATGATGCGGAACGTGCCAAAGGCGCCCCCCCCCCCCGAAGAGCGCGAAGCCTGCACATGACAAGCAGCCAATGACGGCGCGCCGGCGCCTGAGGTAACGCCGCCGCCAAGCGCGGAACATAGTAACAGAAAAAAAGGTGTGCGGCGGTACTTTCAAATACAGTCATATTAAAGCAAGACAGTGCGGCGGCTGACACAAGGCAATTGAAATAAAGTATAAGTCTAAAACACGTAAATGCATATGATACATACCGACAAACCCCCCCCTTTTTTCCCGAAGGCTACCAGGAGAATGAGGGAGGACAGCGGCCACTTAAATAGGGCCCACCGATAGGCAGGGGCAAGGGGCAATAGTGCGGGAGGGGCATCCCATAGAGGCTCACCATAAGCCTGAACCGCCTACCCTTTGGTGGGGGATTGCGGTGGAGCAGCGCTCCTAAGCACCTAACAGTGGTGCTGCCTACCATCACCCGACCAGCGCAGCCAAGGATGGGAGACATATAACTAATGGAACGGGTGGGAATCCACAGGGCCGCAGGCTAATAGCCCCGCTCACCTGCGAGTAGAGAGAGCCATTTCTCGTCTTTAGCAGTCCAGACTGCAGAGAAAATCTGGGGATTTGTGGGAGGTCCCTGGGTATTTGAGGGGCTGGGAGGAGCCTGTTTTCGATGTCTCTGCAGTCCAGTGCCATCTGGCGGAGTAATACCCGATAGTAAGTACTATATCTGGAGCAGGATGTACTGTATACTAAGAATAAAACTCCATCGTTTAGGACTGGCAAGAGGAAGCCTTTGGCAATAAGCAGAGCGGTCTTCATTGCCGCAGCTTTCCAGCTCCCTTTGTTTTGCGCGCCACCACCAGCACACCATTTGGTCCGCCAGCCAGCAGAAGATATTGTGGCAATACATAGCGCTCTTCATAATTTGATTGCCATGACATTGGGGGGGGTTACACTGGAATGCATCCTGATTTGGGAAGGGCTTCAGTTCAAAGGCCCTTGTTGACAGTTGACCACTGGGTACTACGGGGCAGGGGGCTTTCTCCCCGGGTAGTGGACACCCTGGCGGGCTCACTACGTTTGGTGGGGGTCACTTGGTCAGTCTACGAGAAACATTTCCATTTCACATATCTTGGATTTTCTGCAGAAAATGCTGGGGTCTGTTTAATTTTTTTTTCCGACTCAAACTAGCTCCAACTCTGACTCCGATACAATCTTCTCTCCAATCAGCAATGCTAACTGTGCATATTAAAGACCTTGTCCAAGCAAACCTAAAAAAAGCTTTATAACTCGCCTCTTGTCCCCCACACTCTTAGTCTTGCGTTGGCTGCTTTACCTGATCAGTCAATCCACGCCCCACGCCCCAGGCTGCCAAGCGCAATCGTTCGGCGCTTCCTTGTTCACCAGACTAGGAGCGATCATTTGGGGAGGGGGGGTGCAAAAGGTGGGTATACAGATTTTTTATGTTTTCCTGGACAGTGTCAAAGAAATTGATTTTGTGGTGTCTACTTCTGGGAGCTCCATCCAGCTGCACACCCTGGCTGTCGTCTGTTACAACGACAGAATTGTTCACTATGGATCTTCCAGTAAAAGTTAAAAACAAGCTGGGCTGGAGTGTTCAAGTGGGAAGCTTTTGTAGATTTATGTGGATATTACTGGATCATTGTTCATGCTAGTTCTCCACTGAAGCGGAAAAAAGCCCAGTGCGGTCGGTCCTGGAATCAAAAAGATTCCAGAGCTGGCTGCTGGTCTTCCCTCGGGGCATCCCAAATTGGAATGCCCCGCTGGTTGAAACCCCTGGGACCAAAACGCACCTTCTTCGCCTATGTAAACATGAGGTGGCTGCATCCACGCATCTTTTTGGCTGTTTGGCCTTGCTCTTGCCCTCAGCCATTCAGATAGATTTGGGGCAGGAGTGCACGCACTGCTGTGGATGTGGTGGTTGCCAGGGCCGTATTTAGTGTTCATGGTGTCCTAGTCACTTTAAGTGCCTAGGGCACCAGTTAGGTCACTGTCCATATAAAAAAAAAAAATAATGGAGAGGGTGCAATGGGTTGGATGCAGAGTATATGTGCGGAGGAGGGAGAGGGCACAAAGGGGAAATGCAGAGGGGAAGGCAAACATGTTCTATCTTTCTGGGGAGATGCTCTGGCCTTCAACCCCTTGCACTCTGGCCTGTGTTCAACCCCTTGCACACTGCTGGGGCTGCTCGTTAGGAGGCAATAAAGTTCTGGCTAAGAAATTTCTAATTTATTTTCTTTACTAGGGTAGTAAGGGCAGCACCCCCTTCCAGGTTTCTACCCTAGGCACGTGCCTAGGGTGGCCTAATGGGAAATACAGCCCTGGTGCTTGCACTCTCGATTGCCGAAGGGCAGAGTCGTTTTCCAAATTACATATACTCAGCAAACTGATTGGATGAGAACCTGCACGTGTGCCGTATGACCGGGAAGAGGTGCATTTTACTGGGCATTCTGTGGGGTTTCACACAGCGGGGCGTGTCAAGTGCAGTCATCTGTGCCTTTTTTCCTTGTGACTGTTCAATCTGTTTAACTCTTAGTTAAAGATTTGTAGGGTACTAGCCTCAGGGTGGGTAACTTATTAATAACTCAATCGTACTATAGAAGACACAGTTTCCTTCTTGCCTTTTACAAGTATGAAGGGTTGTTCTACAAGGGCCGTGTGTGTATTTATATACACAGAAATGTAGAATGCACAGGCTTTAATAGCCACTAGGTCTTTAGTCAATTTCTGTGTCATGGATGAGTGGAGAAGGTCCTATCATGGCACAACTTTGCATCTTGAACATGCTCTGCTGTGGGACTCCTGTGATTTGCCAGTTTCACTTGTGCTGAGGGACAGTTTTGCTGTTAAACCACTTTTTTGTGTGGTCCTGGAGGAATATATTAAGAAGAGAGGCAAAATGTTCATCCCTGCTATGTATTCTGCAGGCACTACAGGCATCTTGTTGCCTCATTGTTGCTGTCGGGCCTACAGTCCCTTTAAGTTCCTGAAGGCACCAGGCTGAAATATAAAAGAAACCCTTTTTCTGCTCATAGCTGATGCCTCTAGGTTTCTAAGATTGAGTCCCATGTCTACTGTTTTCACTTCATTGTAGGGGGCATGCCAGGCATGGCCTTGGCACGCAAACTGTATGAGAGTGAAAAGAGTCATTGTGACTGAATATACATTTTAAACTTTGTAGCACTGCATTTGTAGTAGTATATGTACTGTATACTTCTACCCTGTCTGTAATTACTACTTTGTACAGCACTACGAAGATGATGCTGATGTCATTGCTGAACCTGTAGACCCCAATATCTCTGCCATTTCTGTTTCGATTTAAAAAATGGAAAACAACCCTTATGTAATGTGGAAAGTGTCACGCTCAACTCGCCCTGCCTTCGGACCCACTCTGTCTCCGGGCAGGCGCCCGGAGCTCTTCCTCTTCGACGGCCGCGGCGGCTCGGGCGGCTCCGGCTCGAGCGGCGCTGAGCACGGACGCTTCCTCTACATCAGGGCGTGTCCCCGGCACTCGCGAATGTGCTCACGCACAAGCACATACGTTATATGCCCGCCGGAGGTAGAAATTAAAGGGCCAATGAGCCCAAGGCATTCTGGGCATTACGCCCTCTGGTCTGGTTAGGTCCAATCAGGACCAGAATCATAGTAGCACCAATCACGCACTCACCTCCCCACCTCCAATCATAGCTGGAATCCTATAAAGGCGGTGTCCCTGCAGTGGTTCAGTACCCGTGATAGCGTTAAGCTGAGTGTGCCTTGGATTGTGTTTTGCCAGTTTGATATTGTTGCCGACCTTTGCTTCGCTGACCATTCTTGCTTGCCGCCTGGACCGACCCTGCCTGAATCCCGACTACGCCTCTGTCTCTCTTCCTCTGTACTGTGAACCTGTGACCTCCCGAATTGACCTTTGGCCTGACCTCGACCCTTCTTTTGCCTACTCCTTGCGATATTATTGGACTGCCTTCCCATGTATGACCCAGCCTGTCTACGTTGCCCTGTCGGGCCCTTGGTTCATCTGCCTTCACTCTCCCGTAAGCCCACATCCTTTGTGCTATCAAGTCCTGGGGGCAACCATGTCCGGCGAGGCATATAAAGCGTCCCGGCAAACGGGGGCTTGTCTAAAGGTGAAGCTAGCAGTGGAGATTGGGGGTTGTGGGCTTACTACGAAGGCGGGTGTCCCACGGGGCCCCCAATCCATATTGGTGTCCCTTTGCGATGAAGCGAACTACGTTCTTAGTTGATATCTCTGCAGTCGTCTTAAAGTGTAACAAAAGCTCACTGTGGCCTTCCCTCATATCTAAAAGTTTCCAGCGCTGGTTGCTGGCCTTCCCAGTTTTGGCCTTCATACTGATTTTGGATGCCCCATGGGTGCCCCCCCCCCGGGCGCCGCAGAATGTGCCTACCTCTTGCTGCCCTTGGCAATGTAAACAATGGAGGCCACTTGCCCACCACACCCTATAAATCCACCATGCCAGATTGCAATACGTGATTTCCCTCATAAACTACATGTTGCCAATTGTGAACGTAGGAAGTGCTCATAACGTGACTCCCCCGGGCTATTAGCAGCTTATGGCACAGATATTATTCCTGATTTTATTTTTTATTTTACTTTCTAATGTGGCTTTACCCTTCAGTAGATCTGCATATATGTCCAGACTTTTTCTGGAAAAAGTCAGACCAGCCTTGTGATTCAATAGGGGCCTTCCTGTTGCCACATGCATAGAAGCTTCTGTCGTCTTACAACCTTCTTCTCACTCCCACAACACATGCGCCACCACCTCCAGCATCCCTGCACTTCGTCCTGCACTTCCCAGGCAGATCTGAATCTGGCTTGCAGCCTGAGAAAGAAGATATACTTCTGGTTGTGCAGCAAGGACAAATGCTGTTAAGGGGACCCCTATATTTTATTTCCACCAGTAGAATTAGACCAAAAGCTTGATAGGATATTTTTTTTCTATTTTTTTATGTTTAACAAGGTGTACTTTTATAATCATTGGATACAGTAAGTATTGGCATATCATCATCTGCTTAGAACATTTGATTTTTTTTTCTTGCCATCCAACACATTTATGTGTTTTTTTATTTTAGATGCTTTTTCACAAAAGCGCTCTTTTAATTTAACTTCTGGGCAACTTGGAACACATGTGAATGTTTCTAATCCGTAGAAAAAAAAGTTGGTAATTAAACCTGCCTTTTGGCTTTTCGAGTAAGAATCCAGTGGCAGAAGTTCCTTTTATTCGTCAGTAGGGGGCAGCATTCCACAGCAATGCTCAAAGGTAACAGGTCAACCCAAGCAAAGTGACCTCTTGTCACGCTCACGCCAGCTTCCTATTGATATTACAATCCTGTCACTAGTTGCCTCCCAAATCACTTCACTGTGCGGCCACTAACCTTCCCTGACCTGGTCCAGGCAGCTGCCATGTGATGACAGGGCTGCCAAACTGTCCCCTGACCAGGTCAAGTACGTGCTCGCTGCTTTCATGACCCTGACTAAAGGTGGCCGTCCCTGACACCTATAAGTGGCTTATATGGTGAATTTACAGCTTTGATCTTTTGACACCTGAGTTTAAAAGTAACCCCTGTTACTCATAGAGCTCTGTAAAATGGGGGACAGTAGGCAGCTGCACACTGTGGTAAAGCAGGCCTCTTAATGGGGGTGCAGCTGATACACAGGTGTTAATCTTTTTTTCTGTCCAATGTTACGCTGAGCTCTGCTGGGAAAATCTGAGTATCTTTCTAATGCACAGGTGTCAAATCTGGCCTGTCTCATAAGCTTTGGCCTGCCAGGCTTGTCCCCTCTTCCCATGCTTTTATCTATGAGTGACAGGACTGGGGTGATCGCAGGCATTATCTTTAAACCAGGCACACGGCTGCACACTTGCTGCCCAGCGCCTCTTAGTCCCAAGATGGTAGTTAACAAGCTCTGGCGGCCGTCAAGGCTGCTGACCAGCGATCTCTGATTAGACAGCGCCAACCACAGCTGTGCTCTGCTATACCTTTAGCTAGGCGCATGCCCACACCAGCCATTCACAAATGCCTGGCATGCCCCCAGATCGAGCATAGTGGGGAATGAGGCACTTGGCTCAATTTCAACAAGAGCTGGATAGACATTTTCTCCCTTCAAGTGGCTCAAAACCTACTCCCAAATGTCCCCGGAATCTTATTGATTTCCCTCCCCCGGGCATTCAGAGCTGGGATGCCCCGCTGTGTGAAACCCCCCCCCCAGGTCGCACAGAAACTCACCTTCTTTCCCGATACAACAGCGCATGCGCGAGTTGCGGACCATCCCCGCTATCCCTTTAGCAGGGCACATGCTTGTGGCAGGCATTTGTGAATGGCTTGTGCAGGCACGCTGTTAGAGGGTAGCAGGGGATGCAGCTGGCAGCATTCACCCTATATTCTGGAATTCTCCCAAAGATCCCCAGAGAAATGTATCCTTACCAGGCTTCCCCGCGATACAGAAAGGTTAGCATTCCCACTAGCTATCTCAGAACTTTGGCAGAAAAGAGTAATAGAACCTGCCCCACTACATTGTTAGGCTATGGGAATCTATTCCCACATCGTTTAGTCTTAAAATGGACCTTCACCCTTTCCCGATACAACAGCGCATGCGGGAGCTATGACCCCATCCCCGCTATCCCTTTGGCAGGGCTCATGCTCGCGCCAGGCATTTGTGAATGGGTTGTGCAGGCATGCTGTTAGAGGGTAGCAGGGGATGTGGCTGGCAGCATGCTCGGATCAGTTCAACTTAGACAAGCTATTAGACAAAAAGGCAGGAGTGGATCCGAGCGTGTTGATTGGGTAAGAGGGCTGCGCATGCACCGTAGTGCTACCTTCCATGTTTAGAGACATTCCTTTTTTAGAGGCAGTGAAAGCTGGCACTAAGGCCATTGGCCTTATCAACTGTGCCAGAAGAGCCATCTGGCTATAAACCTGGCAAGGAGATTTGCCCTCCAAAGCCAGACTATGGCATCCCATTTGAAGGGGAGTTGATATTCAGTCCGGAACTAGAAACCGTTCTTTCTAGGTCTTCTGAATCACTAAAAAGTTTCTTTCAAGAAGCAAACTATTTAGAAACAAGGCCAAGGTCAATCCTAGATCTTGACAAACCCTCCCCTCTAGCAGGCAACCTAGAAAGCACTGGGGACAGTACAAGGCTGGTCGTAAACTCAACCCTATCTGTACACCCCCCCCCCCCCAATTCGATAGACCTTGGCTCTGACACAGATAAACCTGGGGGGGGGGGGGGGGGTGCAGACTAACTTTCTTTCCGGAAGCCAGGTGGTCAATTACACAGAACCACTTCATTCTGGAGCTAGTTGCTACGGGTTACTGGCTGGAATTCTCCCAAAGATCCCCGGAAAAATGTATCCTTACTAGACTTCCTCACGATACAGAAAGAAGGTTAGCATTCCCACTAGCTATCTTGAAACTTTGGCAGAAAAGAGTCATAGGAGCAGTCCCTCTATATTGTCAGTAAAGGGGATCCTATCCCCACATCTTTTTAGTCTTAAACCGGACATTCACCCTATATTCTGGAATTCTCCCAAAGATCCCCAGAGAAATGTATCCTTATCAGGCTTCCCTGCGATACAGAAAGAAGGTTAGCATTCCCACTAGCTATCTCGGAACTTTGGCAGAAAGGAGTAATAGAGCCTGTCCCACTACATTGTTAGGGAATGGGAATCTATTCCCACATCTTTTAGTCTTAAAGTTGACCTTTACCCTATATAAGAGCATATCTTATATGTTCCCCCCCCCACCCTGTACATACAGATTGCCCACATTAAAAATAATCCTACCTGCATCTACTGCATGTTATGAGCCTTTAAACATCCTAGATGGTGGCACATGGAATCTCAGGTTGTCGGCAAACAGGAAGTGTCTTCTGACTGTGCCGCTCTGCATTCTGGGATTGTGTCTTTATCCTGACCCCAGCTCTGCTCTGTCTGTGCAAAGCACAGCTATAACCCGCCCCTCTCCGCAAGATGGCGGCGCCCGTATCCTAGAGTCCTGAGCAGAGTTGCAGCCTAGTGGGGGAAAGAATAAAAACTGACTAAAAACATAAAATATATTAATTTTAAAGAGGGGATCTGATCCAGAAAATTATCAAATTTCATAGAGCTCAAAGCGGTGCAGGAAGCTCTGAATCACTTCAAACCTCTTTTAAAAAAACAAGGACATCCAGATTTGGTCAGACAACATGAAGCTGTAGCTTATTTAAATTGTCAGGGGAGCACCAGGTCAGAAGCCTTACAGTCCCTTGCACTGTCTCTCCTGAGGCCTCTATATATCAGATCCCTGTCAGCAGTCCACTTAAAGTGAACCCGAGACTCCGTAGCGGATTTTTAAACCAGGGCGGTCAGACATTCGTAGCGGAGCCTAAATCCACAGATCTAAAATATTGGTTAACAGGTGGGGATAACCAGAAATAGACCTCTTCGCATCCACAACAAATTAAAAATGCCATCCCTTTTTCTCAATCAGTCGGGGGGGTCCTTGCCCTGGGAGCAGACGCCAAACAAAGACCGGTTATATTAATCGCACCAGCCTGGCCAAGAAGAAGCTGGTTCACAATTCTAATGGCAATGGCACAAGAAGACCTGTGGGAACTACCTCTAATTCCAGACCTACTAACTTGGGGTCCGGTGCTTCACCCAAATTTCCAGTATCTAAAATGATCAGCCTGGATCCTGAATGGACTATATTAAAGAAAAAGGGTCTTTCTAACAAAGTAGTCATGACAACCCTAGAATCAAGGTAAATACCAGAAAAATCTACGCTAAAGTATGGAAGCGTACAGAATTCATTCTGTGAATTGAACAAAAGAGACACAATTGAGACAGTATTTGAATTCCTACAAGAGGGGTTTAAACAAGAGTTTGCAGTAAGTACCCTAAAGATCGTTCTTCCTAGACAAGATTATGGAATCACTCTTTGGTCAACAGATTCTTTATTTCTATAGCTCGGAAGAAACCTATACTTCGTAACCATTGTCCTTCCTGGGACTTAGTCCTGGTCCTCAAAGAGTTAGCCAAACCTCCCTTTGAACCCCTAGATGAGGCCTCAGACAAGATCCTTACAACCAAATCTGGAATACTTCTGGCCCTTCAGCCAGGAGGGTTAGTGACTTACAGGCTCTATCCTTCCGAGAGCCTTATTGCACCATCTTTCCAAATAGAATCATTCTTAGGCCTGATCCTCTATACCTGCCTAAGATGTCCTCTACCTTTCACCATTCCCAAGACCTAACCATTCTATCCATGTTACCAGACCCAGATAATCCAGTAGAATCCACACAAGCTATTGATGTTCGCAGATGCCTCATTGCCTTTATTGAACGCACACATGACTTCCGTAGGTCAGAAAGAATAGGGGCATCTAAAGCTTCCCTTGCCAGATGGATTAGACAGGCAATCTCTCTAGCTTACATTCATGAATACCACCCCACCTTACATCAGAACCCCTTCTACTAGAGCAGTCTCTACAGCATTGGTGGAGAAGTCAGGGGCTTCAATTGAGGAAACTTGCAAGGCAGCTACAGACCTCCAAAGATTCCAGAATTCCAAAGAGTTTCATTCCACTTGTTATGGTTGAGGGGGGAGGTGCTGCTGTGGATGCCTGAGACCAGGCATAGTGACCTACAGTCACTGTCTGGCATCCTATCGACTGCTGGTGGCCAATTTAGGTTTCGGCCAAGTTTGCATGCAGCACTGTGCCCGCCTAGCATACCCCAGGGGTGCTGCCACCTGCTTAGGTGTGGTAAGTCAGCAGCCACAAGCAAGGAAATGCTTAGAAAGTTAAGTTGTTCTGACCAGTATCTGGCATCTTGTCAGCGCAAACTGTGGTTCTCCAGTTATTTTTGATAGGACGTTAGCTTTAAAGCAGACCAAACCCCGTATTACTGTAGAAAAAGTTTGCCCTCAGGTTGACCATAATCCTTGACTTGTCCCTCAATCCCACAGCGCATGTGTGAGTCTCTGGCTCGAATGCTCTTATTGTTGACCTAAGTACAACAATACTGCATGCACCGCCAAAAGTTAAATGATAGGCAAAGACATGGGGTAAGAGCTTAACCCCCCCCACAAAATGCCCCTAGAGGCTGCACTCTTTGTAAATTATAATATTTTATTGCTCTTAATGACATATACAGACAAAAAGACAAAACCAGATAAACAGACAATTTTAAAAAACATAACAAATGAATTGCTGGTGAAGCTCAAGGTTGCTTTATACAATACCACTTAAAAAATTATTGCCACGAACCCTTAGTATGGCCTCATATTAATAAATACATAGTTAGAAAGGACAATGGTACTCACTTTTACCCAGTGGCACCTTATCCTATAGGAGAGGAGAAAAGGTAGCTTGCACATGCATGAGCCACATTGTTTCCTGTCCCCTGTTACATAAAGCTGCATGAGTAATTATCTTCTAAATTAGGGGCTCACAGACAGTGGGAGCAGGTGGGTTATTTTACTCGCAGACCTGGATCTTACCCAGCACTGAGTTGCCATGAAAGGTTTAGGTACACTTTAATCTGATTGCAGTGGATAATTGGCAGCTCTCTAAATGTATCCCCACAGCTGTGCTTTGTTTCTGCAGTTCTCCCACTGGAAATTGAGATCCTGAGCGCAGTGCCAGGCTACGTTCGAAGTGTGCGGTGTCGCCAGCCTGTCCTGCCTCCTCGCAACACCCGACCCATCTAACAATGGGCACATTGAGGTCTCACTGCTCTTTCCAGTCATCTGTGTCTGCTCGTGACTTTCATCTGCAGGAGCCTGAATTTCACATGGGATGCCTTCCACCCCCTTGTCGCTCTGAAACTCCTGTGCAATTATTGTTTGGGAGTAAAAACCCAGCACCAATGCTTAACTGCTATGGGGGATTCATTGTATACAGTTTTAGTAGTTGGACTAGTAGTAGTAGTAGTTGGACTACTAGTTGTATAAGTAAAATATAAATGTGTCAATATTTACCTTTTACTGCAGTGTTGGGACAGGCTTTGGCACTTCCTAGTGATTTTCTTTTATGGTGTAAAAAACACCAGAGGGATCCACACTGTCACATAGAAA
Source organism: Gastrophryne carolinensis (assembly GCA_027917425.1). Classification (NCBI taxonomy): domain Eukaryota; kingdom Metazoa; phylum Chordata; class Amphibia; order Anura; family Microhylidae; genus Gastrophryne; species Gastrophryne carolinensis. Next base: position 241,053,342 of record CM051235.1, on the reverse strand, counting down.
GGGTAACAGCCACCCCCTTGAGTTTTTAGGACGGTGGTCTATAGGGCATCCTGAATCCACACAACTCTTCCATAAGCCTGTGCTGTGGCCGCATCCCCAGAATTCCTCTAGCTTGGTGTGCACCTGCACCAGGCCTACCTCAATGGCTGTTGTGTTGCCACATTCACAGTTAGAGGCTGGGGCAGGGATGCGATCGGTGGTGCCTACTCTGTTTAGATTTGTTTTGCTGCACTGAGCTCAATCAACATCCCCATTTGGTCTGACCCACTGTGCAACCCCTCCAGATTGCCCACAAACTCCTTACCTTTTGGTTGATCCCTCGCTGGGATCATGGGCTGCAGCCACATCCCCGGCAACCCTGCAGCTGTGCGCGCTCCCTTGCTCAGCCATTCGGATAGGCCGGGCGCTGGGGAGCGTGCATTCCACAGATAAACTGGAGATGCCGTGTTTTGGTATGCATAGCATAAAACGCTGATTGAAAGAGAGCCCATGCATGCGAAACAGCAAAAAGCAGAGTGTAGTGGGCGATCTAGGTGTGCACACAGTGAGTCCCCTTTAATTCGATGGGCCTACACATGTTTGTGCTGGGTTGCATTGCACTGCAAGTAACACACATCTACTGCATTTTACCTGCATCCCGTTGCGGTGCAGTTAAAGCATGGATGCACAACCTGCGGCCCCGGGGACGCATGTGTCCCTGCCCTCAATTGCGGCCCCCAGCACCCCTAAGGAGTTAGTGAGCAGAGCTTTCCTTGCAGTGCAAGCGGATGACCACTAGAGAGCAGTGTGTCTCATTGTGTCTAATTTTCGAAGCAGAAAGTGGGTCACCTCCCACCTCTGCTCATCCCACGTTTGCTAAACTCTTCTTTACTCAGCTCTGCCTACCTCACATCTGCTCAATTCTTCTCTCCCTGCCCTACCTCTGCTTACTCCTTCCCACCCACCTTTTCTATCTCCCCTCTACCCACCTCACCTATGCTCAATTAAAGCGGTCTTTCACTCTGAATAAGAGTCTATCTTATATGTTTCCCACACTCTGCACATACAGATTGCTCACATTAAAAATCATCCTACCTGCATCTACTGCATGTTATGAGCCTTTAAACATCCAAGATGGTGGCTCATGGAACATCAGGCAGCCTGCAAACAGGAAGTGTCTTCTGACTGTGCTGCTCTGCATTCTGGGATTACTGACCTTCTCCTGACCCCAGCTCTGCTCTGTCTGTGCAAAGCACAGCTATAACCCGCCCCCTGTACTTTATGCAAGATGGCGGCGCCTGTATCCTAAAGTCCTGAACATAGTTGCAACCCAGTGGGGGAAAGAATAATAAGTAAGTGACTAAAAACTTAAAATATATTAACTTTAGATGCTGGGGAATCGTTTTTTAAGGGTTTGGGCTTTTCAATAAATCACGGTGAAGGTCCAGTTTAAGGCATTCACAGCTTACATTTATTTTTGCGGCCCCCTGAAGTGGAACAACATGACAATGTGGCCCCTAGACCAAAAAAAGGTTGTGCACCCCTGAGTTAAAGGGAGTCCAAACAATGGCAATAATGTTGTCAGCAAGAAGCTCACCCAAAGCCTGTGCGTCTCCTCCATTTCTTGCAGCCTGCTTTCCTTTCTAATTATCCATGCCCATGCTCCAAATGTGGTTTCCCGGCCACCCCAGTCGTAGTGTTTGCAGCATGAGTGAGCTCAGCATGTGCAAGCACTGTGGCTTTCCAGGCTTGTTCACACTGGGAGCACTTAGGGACAAGGGCAGCCATGCAATCACATTTTGGAGGTGGTCACGAAGTAATGGAATGAAGAATAAGGGTGTAGCCCTGTTACAGCGTCTACATTGTGCTGCAAGAAAGAGAAAATAGGCACATGGGACAGGCTTCAGATGAGCCAGTTGCCTACTTATTGTTGCCATTGCCTAGGCTGTCCCTTTTTAAAGGGGCAGGATAGTCCCCTCCACCTCTTGGTCCGTCAGTCTGAAGCGGCAGGCGGTCCTTTAGACTCCAGTGCTGGCCTCGGGGCTCCCCAAATAGGGATGCCCCACTGTGTGAAACCCCTGGGACTGCCTGCAAAAACCCAACTTTGTCAGTATCTCTCACGATGGTGTTAATAGTGGTGGCCTCATTCCCAGCACCTCTGGGTTGTGATGCACTCCCACGCACAGCCATTCAAATAGTTTTGGGCCGGAGCGCTCCCCAGTCTAAAGGGTGCAGCTGGTCTCGCTCCCGATTGCCAAGCTCTGCGTCTAAACAGAGCCTTATTGCCGTATCATTAATAAACAGCTCTGATTGGACGAGATCCCTCGCATGCGCCATGGATCAGCATTCAGGTAAGATTTACTGGGGATCTGGATGGTTACACAAAGTGGGGAACCCCAAATCGGAATGCCCCATGGCTAGAAACAAAACCCAGGATAGTCAAAATACATCTAGCAGACTAAAACCCAGATATTTAACCACTTTACAATCAGAATAGATTACAGCCAGCCAATCACCCCACAACCTATTCTGAATGAATGGATTGCTGGCCGCCTCCTGCCTTGCTTTTCCCTCGCTGTGTGTACCTCTGCCTGCGCCAGCCATTCAGATATGCCTGTCGTAGGAGCATGCATCAGTTGGAGGGGTGATAGGGCTGTGGGATGTCCAGAATGGTAGAACAGGTGAAAAGGAGGGGGATTACATTGGGATACCCCAAAGACAGGGAAAGGCCTGGGACTTGCAGGTTTTTGTATGGTTTAATCTTCTGGGATGCTCTGTACTGAAACATGCAGGCAGCAATAGACTCTAAGCCCCTTAGTTTGCAGCACCCCTCCTGGGGTTAGCGCTTGACACACTCTCTCCTTGAGAAGCATGGCCTAGATGCAGTACATAATCCTATGTTCACATATACACTTTGTTGGATGGATTTAGATGCACTAAACATGCATTGTATTGGAATAGGTTCTGCCTTCCAGGAGCTCTTGAGGAGCACAGGTATCCAATGCATCAGGTTGCTTATGGGGGTCCTATTATAATGAGTCTTTAGTGATTTTTGACTTGTGGTCCACTTTAAGGATGTATTTAATAATGTTGTACAGTGTTCTTCTTTAATGGCACATGGCCTGTATTTACTACAGCAGCAGCAACTAAAAGCGTGACTGATTGGAAGCAGAGGCCGGGTTAAATGCAGCCGCAGCTCTGTTATTCCTCGCTAACCATCCATGACCACCAGCCTTAGAATGAGATAATCCTCATGATCAGAAAAGAATTGGGAACAGGCCGCACAGTGCAAGCGATGCTCCAGCGCAGTCAGTTGGTGTGATAGGGTAGAGGGGGAGAGGAAAGGAAAAAGAAAAACACTCAAACGCAAATCCGCAGATAATTCTTGCGCCGTTCCGATAATTCCAATGTTTTCTAATTTTCGCAGCCGTTCTGCCACTTCCCTTACAAGCCACAACGCGACAAATCAATGCCGGCAAAGGGGCTTAGTGACACTTCATTGGAGCACAAGCTGCAGTTAAAGTTTTGTTATGAAACCCGAACAAGAGCCAAAAGGGAGACACAATGGGAGGCAATTTCTGTCCAGAAAAGATGTGATATCCGCCAATCATAGAGAGGATAATTGTGCTAAAGAATAGACCTCCTGCACTTCATTTCTGTGGGGCCAAGATGATCTTTCTCCCAATTGTATAATCAGCTGGCATATATAAGGCAGCCCTAGCTATACACACTATCGGGGTGTGTTACATCACAAGAGAGGTGGCAGAGCACTTCCTGCCTATGGTTTTCTATATTCACCTCTTCCAGGAGGAGTCTCTGTATGTTGGGGACTGAATGCTGCCGCAGACACTGCCACAGCCAGCACCTCCTACTGAAGGATGTATGGCTTACTTTATTATTAGTCTATGGTAAACATGGCTCACTTTATTCTTAGGCTGTGTTCACACCTATCTGCTATTTCTACATTGTGCGGTGGAGCTACAACTCAAGTATAACACTACCCATTATATTCAATGCTCCACTTTTTATATATACACTGCGCTGCATTCTTTCCCTGTAAGGGTCTTCAGGATGTCCCTGCGTTGTTTGTTAGAAAGGGGCCAAAATCATTTTTTAGATCCATTTTTTTTTCCCTTCAAGGTTTCTGTAATACAGCAATAAGGTTTGCAGGGTGGCTTGCGAGCACCTTCAAGTGTTCATGGAACTGAGATGAGTAATTTTAGCCTGTTTGAGACTTTCTCGGGTTTAGTAATGAGCAGGGAAGCCCACGTCGGGGTGTCTTTAGCTGGAGGGGTTAAGACAGGGATGTCCAATACACATTGTATCAAAAATTAAAAATTGTCATGGGCCAACCTAGATGTTTATTGAAAATTCTTTCCCAACAGTGCATGCACACAGCCAGTCGGTGTGCCTGACTTCATTTGGCTTTTTTAGCCATTTTCTTAGCAAATGAGATCTTGTTGGTATGGACCAAATTTAGTCAGGTGCACCACTGGGGGCGTGCCCTTGTTGGCCATTCACAAATGCCTGGCGCAGGCAGACTCTGGTCTAAGGTAAATCTGATGACCCTGTGCGCGAGAGCTTGACACACGTGGGTTAAGCAGACAAAATGTATTTTCTTCCTCTCCACCTCTCGGTTTAGAAGTACTTGATTCCCTGTGTTCTTTCCCTAATACTGGCAGCATTGGGGCATCCTGATTTGGGAGACCCTGTTTGAAGACTCTGATTCCAAGTGCAAGGATACTACCTCCAATGATCCAGCGATAGCAGCTGAACCATGGACCACTGCTGACCATTTACTGAGCAGAGGTGCTCATCACTATGCAACATCCTGCCATGTGATTCTGATTGGTCACCAGGGATCACATGTTCAGAGGAACACGGAAGGTGTGAGTATTGGGCAAATGTTCTAGAGGTGTTAGGGATAGTATGGAGAGATAAAGTCCTTTTTTTTACACTTATGTTGATCAGAATTTTGTAACTTTTTGTTACTGAGAACCCAGAGTCTTGCTGTTCTTTGCCCCTCTGAGCTACAGATAACCTTTTTCTCCATAAAAAATAAATGTTTAATGGCACACTGTGTAATTCTATGAAGCCCATCTTAAACTATAGAAACAAAGCCGGACTCCTCTGCCCGTTGTCCTGCTCTTTTCCTTCACCCTGAAAAAGGTTTCATCTCCTCTAATCCCGAATCTGCTGCTGTCAGCTCAGGAGGGGGTTTCAGAGGCTCTAAGCAGGTCAGTGAATGGGAAGTATATTCTAGTTATCTGTGTGGTCAGCATTTAAAGGCTGACCTTAAGCCCAGCTGCCTTATCTGCTCCTGACTCATGAATTGTATTCCGTATAATGGACCACAAGACACTGGGAAGAGCCTCTCAGAAAAGCTGAACTGGGTGGGGGGGGGGGGGGGGGGGGGGATGTCGTTCAGAGCATCAAGTGCCAATAATTCCCCTATTCTGTGCATTGGCTATTGTTGTGGTTTTAATAGAATGGGGAGGAAGCCCGTCATGCTGCCTTTCTAAGACTGTAGTTGCCTCTATACATTGGTGCTTAAAGTTTGTGAACCCTTCAGCATCTTTTATAGATAAATACATTTGATCTAAAGCTACAACGCCTTTCACACAAGTCCAATAAATAAATGAGGAGAACCAAATCAAACAAATAGAAGCAAAAACAAATTAAAGTAAAAATATTAAACTTACCGTACTTACTTTTTATAAAAATGATCTAATGTCACATGTCTGCACATTTACTTGGAGTAATGGCCTACACCTTCCTTTCTCCAGACACAATGTTTATCCTTCAAAGAGGACCAAAACCTGGGATTTTGTGGTATTTGTGGTATTCCCCTCCCCCCCCCCCCCCCCCGGTTCCCTGTATTACCTTGGTGGCACTCCCACAATGCATTTGTGAACACACCCCCAATCTGCATCTTAGCTGCACATATTAATGAGCAGCTAAAAAAGCTAAATGGAAGGCTAACTACTGACCTCTTTGTGGGTACCTGCTCCAGCTATTAAGGCCTGGTGTGTGCAGCAGCTGGAGGGATATCAATAATGACATGCACATGTGTTGTGGGATGGTGAGGTTAGCCCTGGAGCCTTATAAACCCTAGGGTTTCAGGCCCTGGTCCAGGTCGATATATAAGTGGGAAGAAAATTAAGAAAGAGGGGGGCCATAGATATAAGGGAAAGCAGGGTATGTGGGAGGGGGAAAGGGATGGGAGGGTCACCAGCCTGCCTATCAGGGGAAGATCATCCAATACTCATTCAGTGCTAGCTGCAAAATGCCCCAGGTGGCATAGGTGATCCATGGCTCCCAGATGCTCGAGAATTTTTATGTGTGTCCTTTAATATGCTGGTGAGGTTTTTATTGATGAAAAACCTGTTTTAGTCTTTCTTTAACCTCCTGTCAAGTACATAAATTGTTTTTCCAGGCCTTTGCTATGGCCTGTTTCGTGGACAGCATGATAAACCTAAACAATGTATTTTGCCTATAATTGAACTGCAAAATAGCTCTTGGTGCGAGAAGGCAACAATTCTGCCCTCTTTACACCCATTCTATGGTCCTGCTGCATCTCGTACTGGGATGTGCCTCTACCTTAGCAGCAGGCATTGCCCCCCCCCCCCATGACTGAGCCCAATATGCAGTGATGAGGAGCCTATCTTAGGCCTGCACTTACTCAACTACAGAAAACAGGATGGCTGGGATAAAGCTTCCCCCAGTGGCCTTGGCGTCCAGGGCGATTGCCATGCTCCCCCTTCCCTAGAAACAGGCCAGATGCTGGGAACTAGGGCTATCATTCTGAACACTTCTGAACACTTGTGACCATAACCGAGCATTGGACATCTACACCAAATGTAGAGTACATCTCCTGGACAAGTGGGGTATATTTTGTTGAGCCTAGCGGGTACCAGGTGCCAACAGAAACTAGCTTATGAGCTGATTTTATTTGAGGGTATTGAATGAGCATTTCCAAACTGTAGTCCACTCCTCATGTTCTTTTGTCACTCCAAAGTCCTTCTCCCAGCCTATAACATATTCATGGTCCTGGAATGTCGTGAAATTATTAAAGAAGCAGTAAAACGGTGTACACACATACAGATTCATAACTGGACTATTTCCTGTATGGCGGGCCCAGAGCTGTTAATGGCCTGAGCCTGTGAGCTAATTGCAAATTGAGAAACCATTCTGTTTGTGGAAGATCATACATCTGTTCCAGGTCATCAAAGGTCTTTAAAGCAGACCAACAGTCAAAAATGAATTAAATCAGACGAATACAACAAACAGTTCTCATATGCATCACTCCCCAGGGCAATTTAGATTGCTGCACATAACAATTCATTTACCTATTCTTAGTATACAGTACGTCCTGCTCCAGATAAGATTCATTACTCTTGGGTATTACTCCGCCAGATGGCGCTGGACTGCAGAGACCACGAAATTGCCTCCTCCCGGCCCCTCAAATACCCGGGACCTCCCACAAATCCCCAGAATTTCTCTGCAGTCTGGACTGCGAAGGACAAGAAGATAGCTCTCTCTTCTCGCAGGTGAGCGGGGCTATTAGCCTGCGGCCCTGTAGGACTATTCCCACCTGTTCCATTATTAATGTGCCTCCCAGCCTTGGCTGTGCTGCTCCGGGTGATGGTAGGCAGCACCACTGTCAGGTGCTTAGAAGCGCTGCTCCACTGCAATCCCCCACCAAAGGGTAGGCGGTATAGGCATATGGTGAGCCTCTATGGAATGCCCCTCCCGCACTATTGCCCCTTGCCCCTGTCTATCGGTGGGCACTACGTTAAGTGGCCGATGCCTTCCCTTGCTCTCCCTTGTAGCTCTCGGGGGGGGGGGGGGGGGGAGGGTGTGTTATGCGTTGATGCTTCACTTGATTGGTGTGCTTGTTGACTTTTTTCAGTCTCCGCGCTGACTTGGCTTCACTGGTTGCGGTTTGAATATGCCGCCTTCCACTGCGTTCCGCGGTCGGCGGCGGCATTACCTCAGGCGCTGATGCGCCTTCATTGGCTGCTTGTCACGTGTGCTGCTTCGTGCTCTTCGGGGGGCGGGGCCTGCGGATGGCGCGTTCCGCGTCCCTGTCTCCGCGGCCCGCCCCTCGAGGTATACTCGGCGCCATTTTGTCTCTGGATTCTGTCTGCTGTGTGGCTGGCATCTACCTACCGCGGTCCGTGAGTGCCCTCGCGGGTGGTTTATTTACCCTATTATACATGTCACTTATGGGGTTCTCTTCGCTTATGTCTTTCAGGCGGGTCGAACTCCATTGGTTTCTCCCGGCCCTACCCCTTTTTTTAGTTATTAAACTTGTGAGGCCTAGTGTGCTAATTACTCCCACTTCCCTAGCGGGCTATTGGGGCATCCTGGGTTGCTTTATAGCGTGAATCCCTATTGGTCTATTGTGCCGCTATAATCACCATATGGAGGCGTCTCAGGATAATGTGCTTGGGGACAAGCCTGGCTGTGTGTAGCTTGTGGGGTGTCCCTTACTAGTGCTGACAATGTGCGGGTCTGTATAACTTGTGCCCAGCAGGTGCTTGCGCTGCAGCCTGGTTGACCAGCGGCTGGACCTGCGCAACGTGTGGCTTCACCAACCCCCCCAAGCTTGAATTTGACTCCCATTGAGTTGCATACCAGTGGGGATTCTCAGCAAGGAACTTCTCAACACTAGCCAGTCTAGCAGACACATCAGGCTAATACCATGGCGCGTAAGGCCTCTGCTAAGAAGTGGCACTTGACGCCTGATGTCACTCTTTTCCCTATGGAGGCTGAAGAGTTCTTTGAACTGTCCGGTTAAACCCCCTTGGAAGAAGGGGAGTTGTTCTCTGACTCGGAGTCATCTGATGAGAGGCCCAGGGGTCATGATGATTCTGGCTCTGACCCCTGGGCCCCAGATGATACTGATAGGCTGTTGGCTCAGATTTTTGAGGTACTGTCTATCTCTCCCCCGGTTGCGGCCCCCAGGCAGCAGGGGGAATTGTTTCATACTGCTAAACCACGTTTAGAGTTTCCGGAGCAAGCCCATTTTAATAATCTCGTGCTCAAGAAATGGGAGCATCCTAGCAGGCTCCCCAGAGTCCCTAAGAGTTTGGATAAGAGGTATCGCTTTCTTGCTGATGTGGTGAAGCGTTGGCCATCCCCTCCAGAGGTGGATGCCCCCGTGCCCCATCTAACACTTCTGTCATGCATTCCCCTGACTCTACTACGCTGCGGGATAGTGAGGACCGGCGTATTGATCAGCGGGAGTCCCATGCCTTTGCCTGTGTGGGGACGGCGCTGCACCCAGTTTGTACCTCTGCCATTACAGCTGTGGCTATTAGGACCCTGCTTAGAAGTGTCCTAGATGGTGCTCCTGATGATGTGTCTAGTGAAGAGTTTAATGCTCTCTCTCGTTGTGAGGTTTTTGTGACTTATGTCCTCTCTGCCTTGGATGATACCATTAGGATGTGTGGCAGAGCCTCTGCCCTAGTGGTGGCTATACGCCGCTTGGTTTGGCTGCGCCAGTGGGCAGCTGACAACGCTGCCAAGAAGGCTCTCACTGGGTTTCCCTTCAAAGGACTACGCCTGTTTGGGGACCGCCTGGACCTGTTTGCTAAGGGAGGCAGGTTACCCCAGCGCAGGAGGCAGGCTAGGCCCTTTTGGGGCCAAGGCTCCTTTTCTTCCCCCTACCGTGGATCCAGACAGGGGAGGGGGGTCTCCTTTACTGGGGCCCGAGGAGATTTCGCAGTCTCTACAGTCCAGCGCCATCTGGCAGAGTAATACCCAAGAGTAATGAATCTTATCTGGAGCAGGACGTACTGTATACTCATAATAACAATTCTACAGGTGAGTAATCACAGAATTGTATTTTTTCTAACACCTGCTGGGGTGAATTTTAAATACAAGATGGCCGCTCATGGGCTTGCAGGCCACCTGCAAACAGGAAGTGCTGCTGGACTTCCTGTTACTGTGCATTTTAGTAACGTCAGTTGGGAGAGGGAGCTCCAAAATGGCCGCTACCTTTCTATTCTTAGTATGCAGTACGTCCTGCTCCAGATAAGATTCTTTACGTTTGGGTATAACTCCGCCAGATGGCGCTGGACTGCAGAGACAGCGAAATTGCCTCCTTGCGGCCCCTCAAATACCCGGGACCTCCCACAAATCCCCAATTTTTCTCTGCAGTCTGGACTGCGAAGGACAAGAAGATGGCTCTTTCTTCTCGCAGGTGTGCGGGGCTATTAGCCTGCGGCCCTGTAGGACTATTCCCACCCGTTCCATTGTTAATTTGCCTCCCAGCCTTGGCTGCGCTGGTGCAGGTGATGGTAGGCAGCACCGCTGTCAGGTGCTTAGGAGCGCTGCTCCACCGCAATCCCCCACCAAAAGTTAGGCGGTATAGGCACATGGTGAGCCTTATGGGATGCCCCTCCTGCACTATTGCCCCTCGCCCCTGTCTAACGGTGGGCTCTACGTTAGGTGGCCGCTGCCCTCCCTCGCTCTCCCTTGTAGTTCTCGGGGGGGGGGGGGGTTGTGAATGTGTGTTTGGTACATTCACTTTTTGGTTGGTGTGCTTGGTTGACCTTTAGTCCTGTCACTGCACAGATTTGGTTGCACTGGTTGCTTGTTTGAATATGCCTCACTAATTCGCATCACTGTCTCCGCGGCCCGCCCCTCGAGGTATACTCGGTGCCACTTTGCTTCCTCGTGCTGCGTGGCTGCCGCCTACCTACCGCGGTCCATGAGTGCCCTCACGGGCTGTTTTTATATATTTTTAATGTTATGTATGCATGTCGCTTACGGGTTTTTTTTGCTTATGTCTTACAGGCGGGTCAAACTCAATTGGTTTCTCCCTGCCTTACCCCCTCTATTAGTTTATTAAACTTATTGAGGCCTAATGTGCTAATTCCTCCCACTTCCCTAGCGGGCTATTGGGGTATGCCGGGTTGCTATTCTAAGTGTGCCATACACTCCATTTCGGTCTTCATGACATCTGGGTAATCTCCAGTAGAGGGCGGACTTCTGCAGAGATGAATATGCAAAAAAGAAAGCCCCTCCCGGTCCATATATACCTGGGACCTCCCACCAATTCCCCAGTTTCTTCTCTGTAGAGAAGGCGACAAGACAGAAGATGAGGACTTCTTTGCTTACAGGTAAGCCAGGCTCGCGCCCGGCCTTCTATTATCCCTATTACTGCCAGGACCCTTCTAAATTGCCCTATATTAAGCCTCCCAGCTTAGGCTGCGGGTCCTGGTGAAGGTAGGAGCACCCTATGGGTGCAGCAGGAGCACTGCTCCACCGTGAGACCTCACTATGGGGTAGGCGGTTTCCAGGTTTCTTGGTGATCCTGGTGTGGGACGCCCCGTCCCGTTAGGCTTATGGCTGGCTCCTGGCAGGTTTCCCCCCTTCTGGGTCCCTTATTCCCCTCCGGGGGGGGGGGGGGGGGGTCGGCCTGGCCAATATTTCGTTTTACCCAGCCCTTGTCCCTGTGTGCTGAGTGTTTCACGTGTGTGTGTGTGTGAGTGCTTGCTGCATCACTGGCCAACAGGGTCTGATCAAAGCCTGGGGGAGCTTCTCCCCCTCAGGCTGCGTTCGGGAAGGGGGCGGGGCCGGGCTCTCAGCGCGGCCGTGGTAGCCCCGCCCCCTTATTTGGCGCGATTGCAGTGCTCGTTGTCTAGCGGACCGCGTTGCTGGGAGGGGGGCGTGGCCTCGGCAAACGCACGTTCTGCGCCGGCCCGCCCTCCCCCTACTCTCCCTCCTCAGGCACGAGGCTGCGTGGGGGCCATCTTCTCTGGCAGGCCGCTTTTCACATCGGGGTGGTAAGCGCCTGATGGCCATCTCCTTAGCTTGTGTGTGGGGCCCCCACTGGTCTCAAACATGTGTGTGCTTGTGCCTTAATTGCACTGTTTGGCTAGGATGTGACTATATATATATATATATATATATATATATATATATATATATATATATATATTATATTATATTATATTTTATATATATTTCCATTTGTGTGGCTGCAAGATCAAATGCTGTGGTTTTTTACATGTTGGTTATGGCCATTTTTACACAGCTCTGCTCTTATGTTGCTTATTTTGTGTGTTACAGGTTGCCCTGTATTTGTGCATATTAAGGGGTCCCTCCTGGTCCTGGGGTACCTAGTTAAAAAATTGTCCACCCAAAAATCCTCCCACCGGGACTTTTAAGGGGCATCTCGGGTTGCTTATGCGTAATTCCCTGCGGTCTTGAGACTGACCACAAAAATTCACCATATGGAGGCTCCGCAGGATACCGGGCCCGGGATCCCTTTGAGACAATCCGGGCCATGTGTGGGGTGCGGGGTATCCCTTACGGGGGAGAATGTGCTGATCTGTATACCATGCGCACAAAAGGCCATAACGCGGCAGTCTGGTACCCAGCCTTCTGGGTCGGCTCCTCCCGCTTCATCGCCTTCCCCTCCCCACCTGATCTGTACCCCAAGTGACATTGGTACCAGTGGGGAGTCGCTTCCTCATGTTTGGGCTCGGTTGGCCAGCATCGAGAAAATGATTGCTAGCACGGTGGGCAAGAAGGCCCAGGCTAAAAAGAGACATTTGTCGTCGGCCCAGCCATTGTGGGATATCGACGACGAGTCAGCTGATTTGTCCGATTATTCCCCGTTAGAGGAGGGGGAATTGTATCAGGATTCAGAGGCTGACTATGTTCAGCCTGGGAATTCCAATGTCGGGCAGGCGCTGGGGGATGTCGTAGATACGTCCACTGTTTTGTCACATTTATTGGAGGTGTTGGATATTGAACCGCCTGCGGCGCCCCCTCTTAAAGTGGAACAACACCCTCCACTGATCGGCCCGGGAATCTATAAGATTCCCAGACTGATCAGTCCCCTGTCTGCGGGGCACCCTGATCGGGGGTGCCCCGCTTTGTGAAACCCCCCAGAAACCCCAAAATCCCTACCTGCTCCTCGATCCAGCGGCGCCCGCGCGTCCCTCTAGCAGGACGCGCACCCGTTTGTGAATGGCCGGCGCGGGCGCGCGCCCTGTAAGAGTGACACGCGGGAGGCGGCGGCGGCAGGGCGCGCTCTCTTGTCCGTCGCCGCCTCCCGCTTGTCTGTCAGCGGGGATTGGCAGCAGCGGTCACGTGGGAGCGGGGAGAGGTGAGTTTTTGGGGCTTTCTGGGGGGTTTCACACAGCGGGGCACCCCCGATCGGGGTGCCCCACCAAGGTGGACCAAAACCCAGGATAGTCAAAATCCTGGGTGTTGGTCTTAAGAAGGGGGAATTTTTGGGGGCCTGCAAGCCCCGTCTGGAATTCCCTACCCAGGGTCATTTTGATGCGCTGATCCTTAGAGAATGGGAGAGGCCCAGTCAGCTTCCTGGTGTGCGTCAGGGATGGGATAAGAAATATCCTTTTCCGGTGGAGGCGGTTAAGCGCTGGTCTTCTCCTCCCGAGGTCGACGCGCCTGTTTTAGGTTTGACCAACTCTTCTGTGCTGAACACCCCTGACGCCACCTCCCTTAAGGATGGCGAGGATAAGCACCTTGATCAGATGGCGTGCCACGCATTTGCCACCGTGGGCTCGGCCCTGCGGCCTGTTCGTGCATCTGCCCTGGTGTCGCTTGCTACCAGGTCACTTATCGGGGGCTGGCTGAATAACGCTCAGTTTGATCCAGCTGGCGCTGAGTTCGCTATACTTAAGAAGTGCGAATTGTTCATGGATTTTGGCTGCGATGGAAGACTCCATTGTCGTGTGTAGTAGGACGTCAGCCTTATTGGTGGCCATGCGCAGACTGGTCTGGCTCCGTCAGTGGACAGCGGACGTTTGAGCCATAAAGTCGCTCACAGCTCTTCCCTTCTTGGGTGCGCGGCTGTTTGGAGATAAATTGGATGCTGTTGCTAAAGGAGGTAAGTTACCTCAGCGGAGGAAACAGCACCTGCCGGCTCAGCAATGAAGGGCTGCGGCTCTTCTTCCAGGTCTGGGCCCGGGAGGTCACAGACAATTGGATCTTGGAAGTGGTCTCCTCCGGGTACAAACTGGAGTTCGAGTACTGGCCGCCCCCAAGATTCTTAAGGTCTCAGGTGCCCTCGGACCCTCAGGCTGCACAGGGGCTCCTGTTAGCAGTAAAAAAAAAAAACCTTCTGGACATGGGGGTTATATGCCCGGTGCCTCTGGTGGAGAGAGGCAGGGGTTTCTATTCCAACCTTTTCATGGTTCCCAAAAAGGAGGGCTCGGTGAGACCCATTCTAGACCTCAAGGTTCTCAACAGGTTTATCAGAGCCAAAAAGTTCAGCATGGAGACTCTGCGCTCGGCTATCAATTCCCTTTGCCAAGGGGATTTTATGACATCCATAGACATCAAGGATGCGTATCTGCATGTTCCGATTTTTCAGGCACATCAGAGATTCCTCCGATTTGCGGTGGAGGATCAACATTATCAGTTTGTAGCTCTTCCCTTCGGTCTGACCTTGGCACCGAGGGTCTTCACCAAGGTTTTGGCGGGCGTAATGGCTCTGCTCAGAGCTCAGGGCATTTGCATTGTGCCTTATCTGGACGATCTGTTGATTTCAGCCTCTTCCCTTCATCAGGCGGAACGGGACAGTCTTCTCTTTCCCCGTCTCGTGTGATTTCATTTCTGGGCATGAATCTGGATACCAGTCGGGCCAGAGTGTTTCTGCCCCAGACCAAGGTGCAGGGGATTCAGGGCCTGATCCGTCTTCTTCTGGCCAGTCCTTGTCCCTCTATCCGACAGGGGATGAAACTGGTGGGTCTGATGGTGTCCTCCTTCGAGGTGGTGCCGTTTGCACAATTTCACATGAGATCTCTTCAACTTCTCCTATTGACGTATTGGGACAGGTGCCCACAGTCATTGAATCAACCTTTCAGGATGTCTCCCAGGGTTCGGCAGTCCTTTCGGTGGTGGCTGGACTCGAGCAATCTGGTGAAGGGCAGATCCTTTCTGGTTCCTTGTTGGGAGACGGATGCCAGCCTGTCGGGCTGGGGAGGTTATTGGAAGAGTCATCAGTTCAGCGGGGTGTGGGGTCCCCAGGAGGCTCACACCCCCATCAATGTATTGGAGCTCAGAGCCATTCGACTGGTTCTGGCTCGGCTGACCCCACATTTACGGGGTCTTCCGGTGCAGGTTCGTTCGGACAACCGAATGGCAGTGGCTTACATAAATCACCAAGGAGGGACTCGCAGCAGGACTGCCCTCAGGGAAGTCTCTCTGATCCTGCACTGGGCGGAGAGCAATGCTCCTTGCCTTTCGGCAGTCTACATTCCGGGAGTGGCGAATACGGAGGCGGATTCCCTGAGCAGGGGATCCTCTCGCCACGGAGAGTGGTCTCTCAACCCCGAGGTTTTTCTGGATCTTTGCCGCAAGTGGGGGACTCCGGAGGTGGATCTCTTTGCCTCGAGGCACAATCACAAACTTCGGCCTTTGTGTCTCTGTCTCAGGATCCCCTGTCTCTGGCAGTGGATGCCTTGTCACTGGCTTGGACCTGGGTTTTCTGTACCTGTTTCCACCTGTCTCCATGCTGGGCAAGGTAGTTCGCAAACTGGTTCTAGAAGGGGCACCAGCGATTCTGGTGGCTCCAAGGTGGCCAAGAAGGGTCTGGTACGCAGACGTTGTAAGGATGGCCGTAGACCAGTACCGGCTTCTCTTGCTGCCGGACCTGCTATCTCAGGGTCATCTACTTTACCCCAATTTACAAACGCTGGCTTTGACGGCTTGGCTGCTGAAACCTTCCTCTTGAAAGAGGAAGGTTTGTCTGAGGCTGTTGTTCAGACCCTGATTAGGGCTAGGAAGCGGTCCTCTTCTGGCATTTACTATAGGACTTGGAGGTCCTATATTGATTGGTGTGAGGCTAGGGCCTTGCCTTGCAGGGTTTTTTCTATACCCAGGATTTTGGAGTTTCTTCAGCATAATCTGGATCTTGGTTTCCAGCTTAGTACTTTGAAAGGACAGGTTTCTGCTCTGTCGGTTTTCTTCCAGAGGTCTTTTGCTTTACACCCGCTGGTTAAGACTTTTCGCGCATGTGCGGCCCCCTCGGAAGGCTGTATTCCCTGTTTGGGATTTGAATTCGGTTCTTTCGGCTCTGCAGGGTCCTCCTTTTGAGCAGTTACAGGATATTACTCTTTCGGTTTTCACTCAGAAGGTTGCTTTCTTGGTGGCTATTACCTCTGTTCGGCGTGTCTCTGAGTTGGCGGCCCTGTCGATTTAGGCCCCTTACTTTGAGAGACACCACAGGATAAGGTGGTTTTTCGTTTTAAGCCGGATTTTCTTCCTAAGGTGGTGTCTGCTTTCCACCTCAATCAGGACATTGTTCTCCCTTCCTTGTGTCCTAAGCCTAACAATGACAAGGAGAGGGTTCTGCACAATTTGGATGTTGTTCGCTGTGTGAAGTACTATTTGGTGACTACTTCTTCCTTCTGCAAGACGGACGCTTTTTTTCGTGGTGCCCTGCGGGCCCAGGAAAGGTTTGGCACCTGCTAAATCTACGATTAGCAGATGGATTCGTCAGGCCATTTTTGGGGCCTATTCCCTCTCTAGCGGTGGGCCCCCACTGATTGCTGCTTTTCAATACTGGGGATTTGTGGGAGGTCCCGGGTATTTGAGGGGCTGGGAGGAGCCAATTTCGCTGTCTCTACAGTCCAGCGCCATCTGGCGGAGTTATACCCAGACGTAAAGAATCTTATCTGGAGCAGGACATCCTGTATACTCATAATACCAATTCTACAGGTGAGTAATCACAGAATTGTATTTTTTCAACTCTGCCAGGCTGTTGGATCGGTTAAAAGACAATTTCCAGCCAAAGAAAACAACGCTATGCTCACTTTAAGTCCCACGTAGACCATAGTTTGTAGTCAGGGGCTGTAGGGCTTACCTCATCATTGGATCCACATCCAGTGCCACCCCGCCGATCACCCTCATGTCTCTCGCAAGTCATGTGTCTCTTCCTGGGTTCCTCAGATGCAGCTACGCCCCCGCCATTGGTCATGGTGAGCTGCCACACACCTCTTCATTCATTTCAATGGAGGGGGCATAGCATCTCACCGTGACTGATGGCGGGGCATCGCTACAGCCGATGGTCTCAGAAAGAGCCACCACCTGACTGCTGGTGGCCAAATGTGGGGCTGGATTTCACCAGGGGAGGTGAGTGAAGATGGGGTATTGCGGGGGGGGGCTATGCCAGATTGTGACATTGGGCTCCAACTTCTTTTTTCTAAGAAAATTGGTGTTTGACCACTTTAATTAGTCAGGTGCCGCGATTCCTAGGTGGCTGGATTTGGTGGGTTACTGTCCATTTAGACTCTCACTTGTACAGATCTGCCATTGGGCATTCAGGCCCACTTTAAAGCAGATCCATAGTCAGAACGAATTTTAGGTCTCTTTTAGGAATGCTCCTTGGCGCAACCCCCTTCAGTTAAAGATTTGGGAAGACCAAATTGGACATTGAGCTGTCTATGATAGAGGACAGGAAACTGCTGCGCAAATCTGATCAGATTTTCAATTTTGCCTACAAGTTTTCGCTAATACAGCTAATAGCCAACTAAGGATGCTGTGTATTCATACCAGTGGTGCTAATGTTTCTGTATCTCTCTCCTTACAGGGGCACAGATAATCGATCTGATGATGCTGGTCATTGACGTGACAAAAGGCATGCAGACTCAGTCTGCTGAGTGCTTGGTCATCGGGCAGATCGCCTGCAACAAGATGGTGGTGGTCTTGAATAAAATTGACCTTCTCCCGGAAAATAAGAGGCAGGCGTCCATCGAAAGAATGACCAAGAAAATGCAGAAGACGCTGGAGAATACTAAGTAAGTGAGGCTGAAGAGATTACTTTAAGTTTTATATCTCGCACAACTGTCTTTCCCCTTTAAAACAGACCAAAATCCCGTACAAACAACCCAAACAACTTATAAGGTGATTTTCCGCTGGTACTTGGTACCAAGTCGCCTTAGTAAGATGTTTCCAGGGCAGGCCAGCACGTGCTTTAGAGGCTGCCCCATGCTGGCCCACTTTTACAGGTTTTAGGATGGCCAGCGCAATATTCCAAACAAGTATTAAAAAAAGATCCATGGGTGGCTCTTCTTCACCGCAGGACCCCAGAACTCACAATAAAACAGAATAAGCTATTTGTCTATCCACTCCTTGCGGCTATGCAGACCATTGCCAAGGCTTGGAAGAAGCAATTTACTCCATTGTCTGAAGTGTCCGCAAGGATGAATGAGTTCTTCATATATGCGAGACTTTCGAGTATCTTGACTGACTCTCAAGAAAAATTACTTTCAACATGGGAGCCCTGGAAATGGTATACCTAGCCCAAGACCCCTTTGGGGGCGCTGAATTGATAAGTTAATGTGGGGGCGGAGCACGAGGGATCCCTTCCCGTTTTCCTCTCCCCCCCCCCCCCTCCTTCTGACTTCCTCCCCTTTTTCTTTTCCTAATACCCTCTTCAGTCTTATACCCCCCCCCCCCCGTGTTTTTTTTTTTTTTTTTTTTTTTTAGTTTGCTTCCCCCTTCTAATTTTTGAAGTCTTAAAGTCTTACCCTGGTACCTGGCCACGGCTTGCAGTCTAAAGTGCACCTTATCCTAGTACAGTTAGAAACCATGCAATATAGGTGTCTCACTTAAGAGGAAGTGAAATGAAGAGCATGACACCGGTAGCACTTATTAAAAACACTGCTCTTTTATTGCTCTTGTATTTTGTTATTCTAAGTGTGCCATACACTCCACTTCGGTCTTCATGACATCTGGGTAATCTCCAGTAGAGGGCGAACTTCTGCAGAGATGAATATGCAAAAAAGAAAGCCCCTCCCACTCCATATATACCTGGGACCTCCCACCAATTCCCATTTCCTTCTCTGCAGGGAAGGCGACAAGACAGAAGAAGACTTCTTTACTTACAGGTAAGCCATGCCCGCGCCCGGCCTTCTATTGTCCCTATTACTGCCAGGACCCTTCTAAATTGTCCTATATTGAGCCTCCCAGCTTAGGCTGCGGGTCCTGGTGAAGGTAGGAGCACCCTATGGGTGCAGCAGGAGCACTGCTCCACCGTGAGACCTCACTATGGGGTAGGCGATTATCCAGGTTTCTTGGTGATCCTGGTGTGGGATGCCCCGTCCCTCTAGGCTTATGGCCGGCTCTGGCAGGGTTCCCCCCCCTTCCGGGTCCCTTATTCCCCTCCGGGGGGGTTGTCTGGCCTGGCCTGGCCGATATTTCGTTTTCCCCAGCTTGTGTCCCTGTGTACTTAGTGTTTTTACTTTGTGTGAGTGTCAGACTGCCTTGTCGGCATATTAGGGACTAGTGGCAGCCTGGAGGAGCTTCTCCCCCTTAGGCTGCGTTCCGGAAGGTGGTGGGGCCGGGCTCTCGGCGCGGCCGCGGTAGCCCCGCCCCCTTCTTTGGCGCGATTGCTTTGCTCGTGTCTAAGGGTCTGCGTTGCTGGGAGGGGGGCGTGGCCTCGGCAAACGCGCGTTCTGCGCTGGCCCGCCCTCCCCCTGCTCTCCCTCCTCATACAGCTTTGTGGGGGCCATCTTCTTGTGCAGGCCGCACGGTGTGGTAAGGGCCCGATGGCCACTTCCTTAGCTTGTGTTTGGGGGCTCCTCTTTAGCGGGGCCCCCCACTGGTCTAGAGTGTGTGTGTGTGGGGTGTTAATTTCACTGCCTGGCTGGGATACATGTGTTTACATATTGTGTGGCTGCAAGATCAAATGCTGTGGTCTTTTTCAATGTAAGGTTATGGCCATTTTTACAAAGCTCTGCACTTAAGTTGCTTGTTTTGTGTGTTACAGGTTGCCCTGTATATGTGCATATTAAGGGGTCCCTCCTGGTCCTGGGGTCCCTAGTGTAAAATTGTCCACCCCAAAAATCCTCCCACCAGGACTTTTAAGGGGCATCCCGGGTTGCTTATGCGTAATTCCCTGCAGTCTTGCGACTGACCACAAAAATTCACCATATGGAGGCTCCGCAGGATACTGGGCTCGGGATCCCTCTGGGACAATCCGGGCCATGTGTGGGGTGCGGGGTATCCCTTACGGGGGAGAATGTGCTGATCTGTATACCATGCGCACAAAAGGCCATAACACGGCAGTCTGGTACCCAGCCTTCTGGGTCGGCTCCTCCCGCTTCATCGCCTTCCCCTCCCCACCTTATCCGTACCCCAAGTGACATTGGTACCAGTGGGGAGTCGCTTTCTGATATTTGGGCTAGATTGGCCAGCTTCGAGAAAATGATTGCTAGCACGGTGGGCAAGAAGACCCAGGCTAAAAAGAGACATTTGTCGTCGGCCCAGCCATTGTGGGATGTTGACGAGTCCGCTGATTTGTCAGATTATTCCCCGTTAGAGGAGGGGGAATTGTATCAGGAAACAGAGGCTGTCTATGTTCAGTCTGGGAATTCCAATGTCGGGCAGGCGCTGTGGGATGTCGTAGATATGGCCACTGTTTTGTCATATTCAATGGAGGTGTTGGATATTGAACCGCCTGAGGCGCCCCCTCTTAAGAAGGGGGAATTTTTTGGGGCCTGCAAGCCACGTCTGGAATTCCCTACCCAGGGTCATTTTGATGCGCTGATCCTTACAGAATGGGAGAGGCCCAGTCGGCTTCCTGGTGTGCCTCAGGGATGGGATAAGAAATATCCTTTTCCGGTGGAGGCGGTTAAGCGCTGGTCTTCTCCTCCCGAGGTCGACGCTCCTGTCTTAGGTTTGACCAACTCTTCTGTGCTGAACACCCCAGACGCCACTTCCCTTAACCCTTCTAGTGCCAGCTACGTGAGTCTCACGTAGCAGCCTCTACTCCACTTAGTGCCAGCTACGTGAGACTCACGTAGCTGGTTTGAAACCCCCACAGTAAAAAAAATATAACAGTAAAATACTCACCTGACCCCTCATTGGATCCAGCCGGGTCTCCTCTTTAATTTGGTGCGATCCGATCCCCCATGGGGGGTCGGATGACTCCAGGAGAGCCCCCGGAATAGGCCGCCCCCCCCCCCCCGCTTCTGCAGCAGCAGCTGCTAACTGTAAAAAAATAAAAAAATAAAAATGACATTCACTTACCTCCATGTGCGCTGGCTCCCGCTGTCCCTCCTCTTCACCTGGGGGGCCTCCGATCGCCCCCCAGGACTTACCGATCTTCAGGAGAGAGCCCGGGAGGCTCTCTCCTCCTCGATGGCGGCCGCCATCTTGCCGCTAAGCCCGCCCCCTTGGGCCCCCGGTCCGTCTCCGCATCAAGCCCCGCCCTTTTGTGGGCGGGGCTATGACGTCACCCCAGCCCCGATCACCGGCTTCAGCGTTCTCAGCTGTCAGATGCCGGTGATCGGCAACGGGGAAGGAGGTGGCAGGAGATCCTCTGATCTCCTGCCTCCCCCTTCTCTGGATGCCGATCACCGGCATCTGTCAGCAGAGCGGCGCGGGACAATAGGAGGTAAGTACAGTAAAAAAAAATTTTTTTTTTTTTAATAAAATACTTTTGTGTGGTGTTTTTTTTCATTTAACCCTTTGTGAACTGGTAAG
Source organism: Gastrophryne carolinensis (assembly GCA_027917425.1). Taxonomy (NCBI): domain Eukaryota; kingdom Metazoa; phylum Chordata; class Amphibia; order Anura; family Microhylidae; genus Gastrophryne; species Gastrophryne carolinensis. The sequence goes on along the minus strand of CM051235.1, from coordinate 241,031,883 downwards.
GGGTCCATGAGACCCCTTATACCAGTTCACAAGGCTCTGGGTATGGCAGGTCACCTGCGGCAAGCGGGTGACTTGCCATAAACCCCAGCCCCCCATTACCTGCCTCCCCAACGGCCAGGGGGGGGCAGAAGGGCCCGGGCCACTTAGTGGCTATGTGGGCTAGTAGCCTGCAGGGCCAGGGGCCACCAACGCTGGCCCCTGCGCCCTGTTCTACAAGCCCCCATAGCTGGCCCGGGTCGGTAATGCTGGGTAGGGGGGACCCTACGTCATTTTTTGGGGGGATTTTTAAGGGTTTTTAACCCTTAAAATTCCAAAAAAAAATGGGGTCCCCCCCCTAGGAGGGGGAACCCTATGTCATTTTTTTTTAATTAACCCTTTTGTTTTCTGTCATCCAGCAGCTATAAAAGGCTGAAAAAGTGCTCCACTATGGATGGGAGGTAAGTATTAAAAAAAAAAAAAATAAAATATTTTTTCTCTTTGTGTGTCTGTGTTTTTTTTTTACATTTAACCCCTTGTGAACTGGTAAGGGGTCCATGACCCCTATACCAGTTCACAAGGCTGGGGGAGGTGGCAAGTCACCTGCGCTAGCCGTTGACTTGCCATTAACCCCCGGCACCCCCATTACCTGCCTCCCCAAAGCCCAGGGGGGGGCAGAAGAGCCCGGGCCCACGGGCTATGCGGCATGTAGCCTTCAGGGCCAGGGGCCACAAAAGCTGGCCCCTGCGCCCTGTTCCTCCAAACCCTGCATAGCTGGTCCCGGGCTGGTTACTTTGGGTAAGGGGGGGGCCCATGTCATTTTTTTTTTATTTTTTAAGGATTTTTAACCCTTAAAAATCCCCCCAAAAAATGCCCCCCCCCCCTCCCGGGAGGGGGGACCCTATGTCATTTTTTTTTCTCGATTTAACCCTTTGTAGTGTGGATGGTAGTTGTATTTTATTTGTAAATGTTAAAAATTACTTGTTTCAGTTAGGGGGGTCTCCTGGGCAGGAACAGGGGGCTACCGATAAATATGTGGTACCGTTCTAATCGGTAGAAATGGGGCTTTCACATGCAATATGGTTTTCCCTAATCAAATACATTTTTTATTTAAAATAAAGGAGGCAATTTTCTAAAAAAAAAATGTTTTATTTATTTTTTTTTTAACTTAATAATAAATAAAATTAATAATAAATAAAATTTACAAACAAGACATTTCATGTTAAAGCCTAAACTCTGCTGCAAAAAATATATAATATATATAATTTTCCTGAAAATTCCAGCAAAAATGATGCAAAACATGGCGCAAAATGGGGAAAAATGTCAATAGAGGGTGACAAAACCTCAAGTAAGCTGGCAATTAAAAGGGTTAATAGTACCTCTGCATGTTGGGTATTGTTCTGTTCGGGGGACCTTGCGCTTTCAGACTTAGCTTGTTTTTTCTTGTTTGCATATTTTTATTTTAGGAAAAGGTGTTTTTTATTCTGCATTTTTATACATTTTTTAGGGAAACTCTGCGCAACCAAAGAGTTCTTTGAGGGATTAATTCCAGAAAGATGAGCCCACTACAACAAGCTGGGTACGCTTAGAAAGCCTAACATGTGTACTTTCAGGGAATATATGGTTTATGGGGGATATTCCAAATGTAAAGGGTTGTTTTGGTTGAAAAATCGCAAGGTGCGCACTTTGTCTGCAGAGCTGAAATTTTCAAGAAAAATTACCGTTATGTTCATGCTTTACTTTGGGGTGTTTGGCAACTCTTCCCTTGACAGAACCTATGCATGTTGGGTATTGTTCTGTTCGGGGGATGTTGCTTTTTCAGATTATACTTGTTTTTTCTTGTTTGTATATAGTTTTTTTAGGAAAATGTGGCTTTGATTCTGCTTTTTTATCCTTTTTTTAGGGAAACTCTTTGCAACCAAAGAATACATTGAGGGATTACTTCTAGAAAACTGTGGCCACATCAACAAGCCTGGTACAAATAGAAAGCCTGAGGTGTGTACTTCCAGAGAATATATAGTTTGTTGGGGGTATTTCAAATGTAAAGGGTTGTTTTTCTGGAAAAACTGCAAGGTGTGCATATTGCGTAGCACAGTTGTGTTTTTTCTGAAAATCCCCTAAAGCGCTGTTTCAGTTTGGGGGAGTCTCCTGGGCAGGAAAAGGTGTTTACCTATACATATGTGGTACCGCTCTAACTGTGAGAAATTGGGGTTTCACACGCAATAAGATTTTATTGACAAACTTACATTTTTTATTACAAAAAAAACACTACAAATTGTAAAAAATTGATTTTTTTAATTTTTTTGCACATATTTCGCCAAAAAATATTGAGAATACACCTAAAAAATGACAAACAAGACCTTTCATGTTAAAGCTCAGACTCTGCTGAAAAAAACAATATATCATTTTCCTGGGAAATCCCTGGAAATCCCTTCAAAAATCACATTTGAACATGGGGAGTGCAAAATAGTGCAAAATGGTCTGGCAACAGAGTGTGACAAAAACTCCAGGTAGGCTGGCACTTAAAGGGTTAAGGATGGCGAGGATAAGCGCCTTGATCAGATGGCGTGCCACGCATTTGCCAACGTGGACTTGGCCCTGCGGCCTGTTCGTGCATCTGCCCTGGTGTCGCTTGCTACCAGGTCTCTTATCAGGGACTGGCTGAATAACTCTCAGTTTGATCCAGCTGGCGCTGAGTTCGCTACCCTTAAGAAATGCAAATCGTTCATGGATTTTATCATGGCTGCGATGGAAGACTCTATTGTCGTGCGTAGTAGGACTTCAGCCTTGCTGGTGGCTATGCGCAGATTGGTCTGGCTCCACCAATGGACAGCGGACGTTGGGGCCAAGAAGTCGCTCACAGCTCTTGCCTTCTTGGGTTCGCGGCTGTTTGGAGATAAATTGGATGCTGTTGCTAAAGGAGGTAAGTTACCTCAGCGGAGGAAAGGGGCGGGCTCGTTCACTCCTTTCTTTTGAGGGGCCAGAGCGACTAGGGGTTTGGCCTTCTCAGGTGTCAGGGGCTTGTCCTGGAACAGAGGCAGAGGTCAGGCACGTCCCGTGCTGCCTGGGGTTCCAAGCCCAAGCCTGCCGTTAAACCGGCTCATCAATGAAGGGGCGCCCTCACCCGCAAGGGTGGGGGGACGGCTGCGGCTCTTCTCCCAGGTCTGGGCCCGGGAGGTCACAGACAGTTGGATCTTGGAAGCGGTCTCCTCCGGGTACAAACTGGAGTTCGAGTACTGGCCGCCCCCAAGATTCTTAAGGTCTCGGGTGCCCTCGGACCCTCAGGGTGCACAGGGGCTCCTGTTAGCAGTAAAAAACCTTCTGGACATGGGGGTTATATGCCCGGTGCCTCTGTCGGAGAGAGGCAGGGGCTTCTACTCCAACCTTTTCACGGTTCCCAAAAAGGAGGGTTCGGTGAGACCCATTCTAGACCTCAAGGTTCTCAACAGATTTATCAGAGCCAAAAAGTTCTGCATGGAGACTCTGCGCTCGGCTATCAATTCCCTTCGCCAAGGGGATTTTGTGACATCATAGACATCAAGGATGCGTATCTGCATGTTCCAATTTTTCAATTTTTCCAATTGTGCCTTGCTCATGTGACAAGCTCGTCGTCCGAATTCCTGGCTGCCATTCCTTTTCTTTCTTTTTTCCCCTATTTTTTAAACTTTCTTTCTTTCTCCTTTTTTTGCCCTTCCATCTCAAATTCATGCTTCCTTTTTTCCCATTGCATGGCACGGCCTGCTTCATAAATCATTACATCTGGGTTATTCCGCCACAAGGTGGCGCAGTGTACTGCAGAAGAGTTGTGGCTCCTCCCGGTACCATATAAAAACGGAATTTCCATAGACTTATCCAGTGTTCTCTCTGCAGTGATTTCTGCAAAGATAGAAGATGGCTCTCTCTATTGCGCAGGTGAGCGAGGCAACCGAGCCTGCAGCCCTGCATGGCTATTTCCACCCATTTCCGGACCCTCTGTGCCTCCCAGCCTCGGCTGACACATCAGGTGAAGGTAGAGGAGCATTGGGGTCAAGTGCTCAAGGAGCGCTGCTCCAAGCCGCAGACCCCGTACCACAAAGGGTAGCCGGCCATAGGCTTTATGGTGTTGGAATGCGGAGTTCCTGTCCTAGCTTCTGAGGGGGTGAGTGTTTTTGGAGTCTGTTTACTTGTCTGGCGTTTTTGGGGTCCCCCCCCCCCACATCCCTGGCCTGGGCTCTCGCCGCTGCTCGCTCGCCTTCCTCTCGTCGTGTGCTGGGGGGGGGGGGGGCGGGTGGTAGCGGCGAGGGTGTCTTTTTTGCTGGCTCCAATCTGTTTTTTACTATGTGTTTAACTATTTTTCGCCGCCTCACCGCTTTCTACTATGCTCCGCGGCGGGCGGCGCTATTTGTGTGAGGCGTTTTTCTCTACTGTAATGGTGCCGGCGAAGTCACGCGAGTGCCGTTTTAGCGCTCTTTGGGGGAGGGGGGGCGGGGCTGGTGGATGACACCTATTGCGCTGTCCTCCCGCGGCCCGCCGCTCAAGGTTCCTCTGCCGGCTACATTTTGCTTCTGCTGCGAGTCTGGGGCCTTTTCTCATTCCGGAGCTGTGATCCCCGTCTATTATCGCTTCCTCCTTGGTCTGGCGGCTGGTGCCATTGCCCTACCGTGAGTCCCCTTCCGGGGTTTTTTGGTTCCCTGGGGCATGTGCTGTGGGATACTTGTGTCTACTACCCCTTACCATCCCTCATCTCCCCTTACTGGCTCCTTGGGGCATCCTGTGGGGGGGATCCCGGGTAGCTCTTGTTAGCCTTTACCCTGTGCTGGCCTGTTGTGCCTGTGTTAATCACCATATGGAGGCTTCTGGGGATAGCGTGCTTGGGGGTCCTTCGGGGCTCTCCTGGCTGTGTTCCATGTGTGGGGTAGCCCCTGTGAGTAACAGTGTCACAGTGTGCGTGCCGTGCGCCCAAGGTATCCTTGCGCTCCAGGCTGGGCTGCCCGCTTCGCTCCCCAGCTCTGCGCCCCTTCGGCATCGCCTACCCATCCCGCGCCGGCATTCAGCCCCCAGTGAGGGGGATACTAGCGGGGGGTCACAGTCTGATCTGGCACTGCGTGTGGCCAGTATTGAAAGGCAGCTTGCCAGGCCTGTTCCATGTAAGGCCTCTGGCAAGAAGCGGCACTTAGCTCCCGTGACATCCCTTTTTCCTGTGGAGGATGAGGGACCTGATACTTTTGTTGGCCTTTACCCCCTAGAGGAGGGGGAACTCTTTCAGGACTCTGACTCCTCTGGGAACCAGCAGGAGGGTTACGGCAGTGACCCTGGGTGTGCGTCTGGGAAAGACTCATGGTTCCCTGAGGACACTGATAGCCATTTAGCTCACACTGTCCCCCCTGAGGTGGCTAAGAGGAAGCAGGGTGAGCTTTTTCGTCCTGATAAACAGCGTCTGGAGTTCCCTGAGCAGAGCCATTTCACTAATATGGTGCTCAAGGAGTGGTAACGTCCTAGTAGATTGCCCGCGGTGCCAATGGGTGGGATAGGCGATATCCCTTTCCTGCCGACCTGGTCTAGCGATGGTCGTGTCCCCATGAGGTGGACGCTCCCGTGCTAGGGCTGTCCCAACACCTCGGTCATGCCTTCCCCTGACACTACTACTCTGCGGGACAGCGTGGACCGGCGTATGTATCAGCTGGCCTGCCATGCTTTTACGTGTGTGGGGGTTGGGCTGTGCCCGGTTTACGCTGCTGCCATTACAGCTATTGCTCTTAAGTAACCGCTCAAGCGTCTCCTGGACGGCGCTACGGCTGGCAACAGGGCGGAGGAGTATAGGTCCCTTTTTGCTTTGCTCTGATTTTGTTGCTTTTGTCCTTACTGCCATGGATGATGTGGTACGGATGTGTGGTAGGGCCTCTGCCCTTTTGGTGGCTATGTGCCGCTCTGTTTGGCTGCGTCAGTGGGCGGTTGATACTGCCGCTAAGAAGGCTCTCACTGGGCTCCCCTTTATGGGGCTGCGGCTCTTTGATGAGCGTCTGGATGTTTTAGCTAAGGATGGCAGGCTGCCTCAACGTCGGAGGCAGCCTCGGCCTTTTCGGGGGCCCTCCTCTTCCCTCCCCTCCTTTCGTGCTCCCAGAGGAGGTCGTGGCTCCCTCTTCTCTGGTACCCGCAGGGATTCTTGGGGCCGTGGCAGATCACATGGTCATTCCGGTCTCTCATGGGGCCCCAAGTCCAAACCTTCCCCCTAGCCTCCTCAGGCATGAGGGGGCGACCTCACCCATCCGGGTGGGGGGGCGGCTTCAGCTCTTTGCTCACGTCTAGAGGCTACGCGTCTCAGACAGGTGGATTCAGGAGGTGGTGTCCTCCGGTTACAAGATAGAGTTTGCAGCCTGGCAGTCCCCAAGATTCATCAGATCCCAGTTGTCTCTGACCCTATGTCAGCTCAGAGTTTGCGCCATGTGGTTCAACGCCTGTTGGAATCAGGAGTCATTTGCCTGGTACCTTCCCAGGAACGGGGTCGAGGGTTCTACTCCAATCTTTTCACGGTCCCCAGAATGGACGGGTTACCTGAGGCCCATCCTGGACTTGAAGGGACTCAACAAGTTTTTCAGGTTCAAGCTTTTTCGCATGGAGACTCTACGCTCGGCGGTCAGTACCTTGCGCCCGGGCGACTTCAAGACCTCCGTGGACATCAAGGATGCCTACCTTCACGTGCCAATCTTTCCAGGTCATCAGTGATTGCTCAGGTTCGCTGTAGAGGATCAGCATTACCAGTTTGTGGGCTTACTGTTCGGTACCACTTCGGCCCCTCGGGTGTTCACCAAGGTGCTGGCGGACGTGATGGCTCTGCTGCGGAATCAGGGCATTCACATTCTCCCTTACCTGTACGACATTCTCATTGCGGCTCAGTCTCTTCATCAGGCCGAGAAGGATACTCTGGTGGTGACTTCCACTCTCGAGTCCTTCGGCTGGGTGATCAACTTTCCCAAGTCTTCACTGTCTCCGTCTTTGGTGAGGTCTTTTCTGGGCAGGACTCTGGATACCTCTCAGGTCAAGGTATTCCTGCCTCAGCAGAAGGTGGAGGGCCTTCAGAAGCAGGCACGGGCTCTGCTCTTGGGTCCCCTTTGCTCAGTTTCACGAGACCTCTTCAGTTGCACCTCTTGTCAGTTAGGGATCAGGACCCTGTGTCCCTGGGTCAGGAGTTTGCTCTGTCCCCCCTGGCCAGACAGTCACTCTCGTGGTGGCTGGACTCAGGGAACCTTCTAGTGGGCAGGACTTTTCTGCCCCCGTGCTGGGAGACTGTCACCATAGATACCAGTCTGACTGGTTGGAGGGGCTTTTGGAAGTCTCTGAAGTTCCAGGGTCGGTGGGGCCCCCAGGAGGCCCATGCTCCCATCGATGTCCTGGAACTGAGGGCGATCAGGTTGGTTCTGTCTCAGCTGACCACACACCTTCGGGGTCGGGCTGTTCAGATCCGCTCGAGCAACCAGACGGCGGTTGCCTACATAAATTCAGGGGGGGACTCGGAGCAAGCGAGCCCTCAAGGAAGTGTCTCTGATACTTTCTTGGGCGGAAGAGCATGTCCCCTGCATCTCGGCGGTTTACATTCCGGGGGTGGAGAACCAGGAGGCAGACTCCCTGAGCAGGGGGACGTCTCGGCTGGGGGTATGGTCCCTCAGCAACAAGATTTTTTACTCCTTGTGTCGCCGCTGGGGTTAGCCGGATGTGGACCTGTTTGCGTCCCGCCACAATCACAAGCTTCCCAGATTTGTCTCCCTGTCACAGGACCCTCTGGCCTTCGCCACGGATGTGCTAGCAATGCCTTGGACGGAGTTTCGGCTCCTCTGCTGGGCAGGGTGCTGCGCAAGATAGCCCAGGAAGGGGTACCAGCCATTCTGGTGGCCCCCTGTTGGCCAAGGAGAGTGTGGTCTGAAGACGTTGTGCAGTTGGCAGTAGATCAGTATGCCCTGCCCAAGGATCCAGGTCTGCTCACGCAGGGACAACTGTGCCATCCCAATTTACAAGCGCTGGCTTTAACAGCTTGGCTGCTGAAACCTCCATCCTGATGGATAAGGGTTTGCCGGCTTCTGTTGTTGATACCATGATTAGGGCTAGGAAGAAATCCTCGTCCTTTTATTTACTACAGGATCTGGCATGCTTACATTGCCTGATGTGAGTCCAAGTCTCTTCCTTGTCGGGTGTTATCTATCCCCTGGAATTTTTACGACATGGTTTGGATTCAGGCCTTCAACTTGGTACCCTCAAGGGACAGGTGTCAGACTGTTTCCCTGGGTGTTACTCATGTACGTCCGCCACGTAAGCCTTTGCTACCTGTTTGGGACCTGAATCTGGTGTTGTCTGCTCTGAAGGGTCCTCCCTTTGAGCCTATACGTGGGGCTGCTTTGCCCATTCTGACTCTTTAAGGTGGCCTTTTTAGGTGGCCATTACCTCTGTCAGGCGAGTTTCTGAGCTGGCGGTGCTTTTCATCAACCCTCCTTATTTTGAAGGGTATCAGGATAAGGTGGTGTTTCGGCTTAAGCCGGATTTCTTGCCTAAGGTTGTGTCTGCTTTTCATCTCAATCAGGACATTGTTTTGCCTTCCTTTATGTCCTAACCCTACTAATTCCAAGGAGCAGACTCTTCACTCTTTGGATGTTGTCAGGGCTCTGAAGTTTTTATTTGGTTGCTACTGAGTCTTTCAAGAAGTCTGACGCTCTTTTTGTTCTTCCTACTGGTCCTAGGAAGGGTTTGCCTCCTGCTAAATCCACTATCATCAAGTGGATCCGTCAGGCGGTGGAGCAGGCCTATTCTGCCAGGGGGAAGGTTCCTCTTTTTAGGGTTACTGCTCCTTCCACTCATGCTATTGGTGCGTCTTGGGCTTTTCAGCACCAAGCTTCTGTTGAATACGTTTGTAAGGCCGCAACTTGGTCTTCTGTTCATACTTTTTCCAAGTTTTACAAGGTTGATGTTAGGGCCTCAGCTGATGCTGCTTTTGGCCGCAAGGTACTTCAGGCGGCAGTGGTTTAAACTACCTGTTGTTACTCTTTGGGGATCCCACCCTACTTTATGGACACTGCTTTTGGATGTCCCAGATTTGATGATTTATGAAGCAGGCTGTGCCATGCAATGGGAATTGCATGGCAATTTTGTTACCTGTTTTACCTTTATTATCTCCCGGTTTCTTGAAATAACTGCTTGTCAACACTGGATAAGTCTATTTTTTATATGGTACCAGGAGGAGCCACAACTCTTCTGCAGTACACTGCTCCGCCTTGTGGCGGAATAACCCAGATGTAATGATTTATGAAGCAGGCCGTGCCATGCATGGTAAAAGCAATTCTACAGGTGAGTACTCACAGAATTGTCTTTTTTCTGTCATTCCATTTATTCTTTATTTGTTTCTGGCATTCATTCATTTTCTTCCTGACATTCGTTTCAAGCTTTTGTTCTTTTACTTCTTTAAAATGTCTTTATTTTTTTCCATCTATTCTTTGTTTCTTTAATCTATTTTTAGTCACTTTCTTTCCTTCTATTCTTTGTCTTTTCTTCTATTCTCTTTTTTGGGTATTTCCTTTTTTTTTTTTTTCACTTCTTCTATCCATTCTTTCTCTTTCTGTCATTCATGCTATTCCCTATTTCTTCGATACTTTCTGTCATTCCTTCTATTGTTTTTCCTTTTTATTATTTGCCAATATTCACCTTACATCCAACATTATGCCATGTATGGAGTGTCACACCACACCGCAAGGGGCCCACTGAGACTCTATCGCCCAGGTGCCTGCATAAACATGGAGCCTGCCCTGTTTCCTCCCCCCTTCCTCTTTTCCACATTCCCTTCACCACTCATCCACTTTCTCTTCATACTACATCCTCCTTTTGTTCTTTGTTTCAGTTCCACATTCCCTCCATCCGCTATAATTTCACTTTCTTTTCATACTACATTCCATTTTCATTGGCTTAATCTCGTTTCCAAATGTCCTCTTATTTCTCTCTTGTCTATTTTACCATCTGACCAGGTTTGTAGTCAAAGATAGGCCAAGTTCCTGAACAAGTTCAAAGCGGGGCAAGGTCAAAGGTAGGCTGAGGTGGTTTGCTTACCTAACAGATTTATAGTTGAAGGCAGACTGAACAGGTTTGTAGTTGAAGGCAGGTTGATGTTCTGGGCTGGCAAACCAGGTTTGTATACAAAGGATAGACTAGATCGAAGGCAGAAGGAGCAGGTTAGTAGTTGTAGGGAGGAACAAAGTATCAACATTTCGGAACGCAGGTTACCGGAGCACAAGCAAATTAATGACCAAATGGTGTCTCTGGTTAGGACATCTTGCACTCTTATTTAAAGGGAATGTAAACCCAATAACAATTCACTCTCCTTCTCGCTCTCACTATGCAATCCTATTATTCCTAGTATGTCACACCCCCCACTTCCCGATATTCATGACACTTGGGAACCCGGCCTGTAGAGGGCGATCCTGCAGAGATGACATGGAAAAAAGGAGCCCCTCCTGGTCCATAAGTACTGGGTTCCTCCCACTATTCCTCAGTCTTTTCGTCTCTGCATTCGGCGAAGCATTCAGAAGATGACTTTCCTTCAAGCTGCAGGTAGCCGGGCTTGCTCCCTGCCCCTTTTTTTCTCTATTTCTGTCTGAAACTCTTTAAACCCGTTTGGTTATATTGTATGCCTCCCAGCCCTGGCTGTGTGGTTCAGGCAAAGGTAGATACATACACCTTCTGGTGTATACAGGAGTATTACTCCTCCGTGAGACCCAAATGTGGGTAGGCGGCTTCCGGGTTGGTGTTCCCAGCATGGGATGCCCCTGTCCCTTTCTAATCCCCTTGTGCCTTATGGGTGCATTTCTATCCTCTCCCCTTAGTTCTCCTTTAACCCTGCTGGGTAAAAAGGAGGGGGGAAGGGGGGGGCGTTATCTGGGCTTATTTGTCACCATGCACACAAAAAAAAAAAAAAAAAAAAGAGATATATAAAATAAGTCTTTATTTCTTATTTGTATTATGTATGTTTTACTATACTATTTAATAGGAAATGTTTTATTTAGATTTTCCTATCTCTGTCTAGGCAGCATTTTTTGCTTACCCATTAAAGCTCTTTGTTTCTGGCTGTGTTCAGATTTGAATTTTCCCTCCATTTTTGGCCATGTGATCCTGGAAGTGGGCGGGGCTTAGGCATGCTTTTATTCAGAGAGCACCTGGTATGCTCTGTTTGACTTCCTGTTTCCTGCTTCCCTGTGGCCTTACCTCATGATGTGAGCTTATTGCATGGGCTGTGAGTACCCTTCAGCTTGGCTGAAGGGAGTTTTTTTTTTCTGTCATTTATTTATATTGTGTGCAATTGGTGACAGTTTTTTTGTTTTCTCTGTAGGTGGAAACTCCTTATTTTAAAAAAAAAAAAGCCCTTAAGCCTTATTTGGGTGTCCATTTGTGTTTCAATCCTCCCACTTGGGACTATTTAAAGGGGCATCCGGGTAGCAATTGCGTAAATCCCATATATACTTGGCGACTATAATCAATGATAGTATAATACTAAACACCATATGGAGGCATCCCAGGATAACGGACATGCAATTCCCTCTGCACAGACTCGGCAATGTTTTGGATGTGGGGCATACCTTGTTGGGGATAACACAATTCTTTGCGTCCCTTGTGCACAATTAACTATTATGCAGCAAACTGAGGCCCAGGCTTCAGGGCCTGCGGCTAATGCCTCATCTCCTACTCTGCCATGTAGGAGATGGGCTGTGAGTACCCTTCAGCTTGGCTGAAGGGAGTTTTTTTTTCTGTCATTTATTTATATTGTGTGCAATTGGTGACAGTTTTTTTGTTTTCTCTGTAGGTGGAAACTCCTTATTTAAAAAAAAAAAAAGCCCTTAAGCCTTATTTGGGGGTCCATTTGTGTTTCAATCCTCCCACTTGGGACTATTTAAAGGGGCATCCGGGTAGCAATTGCGTAAATCCCATATATACTTGGCGACTATAATCAATGATAGTATAATACTAAACACCATATGGAGGCATCCCAGGATAACGGACATGCAATTCCCTCTGCACAGACTCGGCAATGTTTTGGATGTGGGGCATACCTTGTTGGGGATAACACAATTCTTTGCGTCCCTTGTGCACAATTAACTATTATGCAGCAAACTGAGGCCCAGGCTTCAGGGCCTGCGGCTAATGCCTCATCTCCTACTCCGCCATGTCTTGTCCGTACCCCCAATGATATTGTCATGGGTGGTGAGTCGCATGCTGATTTATGTGCCAGATTGGCTCATCTTGAAAGATTAATGTCTACCTCTGTGCCTAAGAAGGCCTCAGCTAAAAGAAAGCACTTGACTCATGCCGCTCCGGCAAGGGAGTCAGACAATTGTGAATTGCTTGATTGGTCTGATCCTTCTCAGTTAGAAGAAGGAGAATTATATGAGGAATCAGATGTTTCTGATGAACAGCAATTTTTTGGTACTGAGATTGAGCAGGGTGAAGCAAGTGTTGTGGATACCCCAAAAGCTCTTGTTCAGTTATTTGAGGTTTTGTGTATTACTCCTCCTGAAGTAGTCCCTCCTCAAAAAGGGGAATTCTTTGGAGCCTCTAAACCTTGTTTAGAGATCCCAGATCAAAAGCATTTTTTTAATATTATTCTTAAAGAATGGGAGAAGCCTGCGCGGCTTCCTGGCATTCCCTTGGGCTGGGACAAGAAGTATCCCTTCCCAGCTGATACTGTTAAACGTTGGTCATCACCACCTGTGGTGGATGCCCCTGTGCTTAATTTATCCAATCCTTCTGTGTTGCATTCTCCTGACTCCACTACACTTAAAGATGGAGAGGATAAGCGTATTGATCAAATGGCGTGCCATGCCTTTTCCAGTGTGGGCTCGGCCTTGCTGCCTGTTGGTGCTTCAGCGCTCATGACAGTGGCTATTAGGTCTGTTGTGAGAGACCTAATGAATTACTCCAGCCTCTGACGAGTACGCCGCTCTTTCTGTCTTAGATGACACTCTGGTCATGTGCAGCAGAACCTCTGCCTTGTTAGTCGCCATTCAGCGGTCGGTGTGGTTGCGGCAGTGGGCAGCTGATATTGTAGTCAAGAAATCACTTATAGCGCTCCCTTTTGTGGGATTGCGCCTCTTTGGAGAAAGATTGGATTCTGTCACTAAGGGAGGTAAATTTCCTCAGCGTAAGAAACAACGTCATTCCTTTCGTGGAATGGCCTCTTTTAACCCTTCCTTTCGGGGATCTAGATCCGGTAGAGGATCGGCCTTTTCAGCCCCTAGAGGGAATGCATGGAATAGAGGAAAGGGACGTGGCCATCCAAGTCAGAATTGGGGGTCCAAAACCAAATCTGCCACTAAGCCTGCTCAACAATGAGGGGATGCCCTCACCCTTATGGGTGGGGGGACGGCTGTGGTTCTTCTTCCAGGTCTGGGTTCAGGAGGTATCAGACAATTGGGTTCTGGAAGTAGTCTCTTCCGGTTACAAACTGGAATTCGAGTCCCGGCCTCCTCCCAGATTTTTCATGTCCCGGATGCCGTCAGATCCGGCAATTGCACAGGGACTGCGGGCAGCAGTAGCGTATCTGTTAAACATTGCTGTCATCTGCCTAGTGCCTCCAGCAGAAAGGGGTTTGGGGTTTTATTCCAACCTTTTCACGGTACCCAAAAAGGACGGCTCTGTTCGGCCTATCCTAGACCTAAGGCGACTCAATCAATTTATCTGTTTCAGAAAATTCCGCATTGGGTCTCTGCGATCAACGATCGATGTTCTCTGTCAGGGGGACTTCATGACATCCATAGACATCAAGGATGCTTATTTACACATTCCTATTTTTCCAGGTCACCAGAGATTTCTCAGGTTCTCGATAGAAGACCAGCATTATCATTTTGTGGCCCTGCCATTCGGCCTTACCCCGGCCCCAAGAGTCTAATTTACCAAGATGCTGGCAGGAGTGATGGCTATATTCAGGGTCAAGGGCATCCACATTGTGCCTTTCCTGGATGATCTTCTTATCGCGGCCTCCTCCTTCGAACAATCAGAGTTGGACACCAGGACGGTGGTCTCTACGCTAGAAAGGTTAGGATGGGTAATACGTTACCCCAAATCCTCTCTCTGTCCGTCCACGGAAATTCCCTTCCTGGGCCTGATTCTGGATACATTTCAGGCCAAGGTTTTTTTTCCTCAGTCCAAAATGGTTCTGATTCAGGACTTGATTCGTCTATTCTTGTCCAACCCTCGTCAGTCTATCCGTCTAGGGATGAGACTAGTGGGATTGATGGTAGCTGCATTCGAGGCAGTCCCGTTTTCCCAGTTTCACATAAGGACGCTTCAGCTCTTCCTCTTGGCAAATGGGACAGGTGCCCACTATCATTGAATCAGACTTGTCTATTGTCTCCCCACGTTTTGCAGTCCCTTCAGTGGTGGTTAATATCGCACAACCTCCAGAAGGGCAAGTCATTTCTGACTCCGCGTTGGGAACTGGTTACCACGGATGCCAGCCTGGTGGGCTGGGGGGGCTTCTGGAAGAAGCATCAGTTCCAAGGATTGTGGGGGCCTCGGAGGCTCATTCTCCAATCAATGTGTTAGAGCATCGGGCCATACGTCTTGTTCTACTTCGACTGACCCATTTCTTACAGGGTCTGCCAGTTCAGATTCGGGAAGACAACCGAACAGCTGTTACCTACATCAATCACCAGGGAGGGACTCGCAGTTGGGGTGCCCTCCGGAAAGTGTCTCTGATCCTTCAGTGGGCAGAGATCAATGTTCCCTGCATATCAGCAGTTTACATTCCGGGGATAGAGAATGTGGAGGCAGACTGCCTGAGCAGGGGATGTTCTCGCCAGGGAGAATGGTCTCTCAATCCAAGGGTCTTTCAGTTCCTCTGTCACAAGTGGGGGACTCCACGGTTGGACCTGTTTGCTTCTCGTCACAATCACAAGCTGCCAGCTTTTGTGTCTCTATCCCAGGATCCTCTGGCAGTGGCAGCGGATGCCACGTCTCTAGCCTGGAGGGATCTGGGGTTCCTATATCTGTTTCCCCCATTCTCCATGATCAGCAAGGTGGTGCGCAAGCTAGCACTGGAGGAGGTGCCAGCAATTCCGGTGGCGCCAAGGTGGCCAAGACGTCTGTGGTACGCAGACGTCGTAAGGCTGGCAGTGGATCGTGTCCCTCTGCCTCTTCTTGATCTCATCACTCAGGGTCAACTTTGTTACCCCAATTTACATACGCTGGCTTTGACGGCATGGCTGCTGAAGTCTCCATCTTGAAAGAAGAAGGTCTTTGTGATGTGGTTATTCAGACTCTTATTTGAGCTAGGAAGAAGTCTTCCTCTGTCATTTATTACAGGACTTGGAGGTTCTATATTGATTGGTGTGAATCCAGGGCTTTGCCCTGTAGAGTATTTTCTATTCCTAGAATTCTGGAATATCTGCAACAAGGTCTGGATATGGGATTACAGATTAATACTTTGAAAGGGCAAGTCTCTGCCTTGGCAATTTTCTTTCAAAGATCGTTTGCTCTTCATCCTTTGGTTAAGACCTTTTTCCAAGGAGTCGCGCATGTGCAGCCTTCCAGAAAGCCTTTACCTCTGTTTGGGATCTTAATTTGGTGCTTTCGGCTATGCAAGCTGCTCCCTTTGAGCCATTGCAGGATATTCCTCTTCCTATTCTTACTCAGAAGGTTGCCTTTTTGGTTGCTATTACTTCTGGCCGCCGAGTTTCTGAACTGGCGGCTTTGTCTATTCAAGCCCCTTATTTTGAGAGGCATCAAGATAAGGTTGTTTTCCGTTTTAAACCGGATTTCCTTCCTAAGGTGGTGTCTGCTTTCCACCTAAATCAGGATATAGTTCTTCCTTCCTTGTGTCCTAAACCTAGTAACGACAAGGAAAGGGTCTTACATTCTTTGGATGTAGTTCGTTGTGTTAAGTATTATTTAGTTACTACCTCTGCCTTCCGCAAGACGGATGCCTTTTTTGTTGTGCCTTCTGGGCCCAAGAAGGGTTTTGCTCCTGCCAAATCTTCCCTTAGTAAGTGGATACGCCAGCCAATCATTGGGGCCTATATGGCGAAGGGGAAGGTTCCCCCTTTTCGTGTCACCGCTCATTCAACTCGTGCTATTGGAACATCTTGGGCTTTTCAGCACCAAGCTTCTGTTGAACAAGTCTGCAAGGCTGCGACTTGGTCTTCTGTGCATACTTTTTCTAAGTTTTACAAGGTTGATGTGCGGGCCTCAGCGGATGCTGTTTTTGGCCGCAAAGTTCTGCAAGCTGCAGTAATTTAAGTTATGCATTATTCCTTTGCGATCCCCACCCATTATAGACACTGCTATTGGATGTCCCAAGTGTCATGAATATCGGGAAGTGGGGGGTATGACATACTAGGAATAATACCATTTTGTGAGATACTCACCTGTAAAATGGTTATTACGAGTATGTCACCCCCCCACTGCCCCCGCCCTTTTTTGTTTGAGGGATTCTTTATATGGTGATTATTATTATTATTTCAAATAATTTTACAATTATTGAATATAATTGGCTCTTTTTGCTCTAAGGGATCCCTTTATTTGGTATTATTATTTCAAATAATTTTACAATTATTGAATATAATTGGCTCTTTTTGTTCTAAGGGATCCTTTATTTGGTATTATTATTCTCATATAATTTTACAATTATTGAATATAATTGTCTCTTCCTGGTTCTTCACTGCTGTTTAAAAAGACTGAGGAATAGTGGGAGGGCTTATGGACCAGGAGGGGCTCCTTTTTTCCATGTCATCTCTGCAAGATCGCCCTCTACAGGCCGGGTTCCCAAGTGTCATGAATATCGGGAAGTGGGGGGTGTGACATACTCGTAATAACCATTTTACATGTGAGGTCTCACAAAATTGTATTTTTTTAATCTTTCTTAATCTTTCCTCCTTCTTTCTATTTTCCACATTTGCTCCATCCTCTTTCACTTTCTCTTCATACTGCATTCCTTTTTCGTTCTTTTAATCTTATTTACACATTTTCTCTTATTTCTCTCTTGTCTACCTTCAGACTTTCTTTTTCTGCATCCCTCCTTTTCTTGCTGCACCTCTTTGTTGCTCACTTTTCATTTTGCGTTAGTGTGTGGTGGGTGGGGGACACGCCATCCTTATATGTTGCACAGAATAACACTTACTCTAAGGCCGTTCCTGGCTGGCTCTAACCACACCACAGTATGCTCACGACTCATAAGGCTGCCCCATGACATAAACTTCCAGTTCAGCTATGAACCCAAAATTGAAACTACAAAAGCAGCTTCACATACAATAGTAAGGTATTTACATAATTCAAGCTTTTGGGATGCTTTGAAATGACTGTGCACAGTTCCCAAGTGGGATAAGGTGGGAGGAAGTTACTATGTGCCTGGACAGTGACTTTAAAGGTGATTGCGCATGTGCACTAACCCCAGTGCGCAATTGCAATTGCCCCAGTGCCAGTGCGCCTGACTGGCTTGCCCTCTGTTTGCTCTTTAAATCACTTTTCCAGAGAATGTTTCATACAGTCGATCAATGCAACTTGCACCTAGAGAAGCGATCATCTTCAGATTGGAGCATCGCCTGGCTCCGGCTGCCCCTCCTCGGGTGCGTTCAGCAGGCGGCCATTTGGTAAAATGAATACACCTGTTATAACAATTGTTTCTCTCCGTGCCACACTCGCCCCTCCGCTGTTTGGATTAAGTGTAATTGAATTTCCCCCAGCTTTGTTGTTAATCTCTTTTGACTCAGCAGACGAATGTTCCCAATCAGAGCCGCAGGCAGACAGATTACGCTCCCTGGAAGACGCTGTTGTAGGTTCTCCCAGAGAATTCAATGTGGATCAGAATGGCTGAAGCACAGAGAGGCTCGTCCATGAGCCAGCGGCAGTGCATTGCTGGAAACAAGACCCTCGCCTTACCTTTCACTTTACCGAATAGCCAAACTAGTAAAAAATGACTTTAGCTCCCCTTTAACACTCATGCCTAGAAAATTGTGATTTGGGATGCCCCTATTCAGTTCATCCTTTTGACTCTTGGTCCACTTTAAGTGTGTATGTTTATGCCTATAGATGCTCTTTAAATGAGATCTCCATTCTGTATTTAAGATGTTTTTAAAGTGGACTATCGCCTCGGCTGGCCCTGTAGTTTTAAAAGGCTCCAGGGCTGACCCACTAAGTGCCCCCCCCTAGGGGATCCTGATTAGGGATGCCCCACTGTGTGACCCTCCCCCCCCCCCGCAGGCCTGCAATCGCTCACATCGTTTCACACAGCGGCAATGACCTATTGCCAGGAAAGTGAAAATTCTGGTGAATGATCCCCTTAACAACCTGTGTACAGAAGAACTGGAAGTTTTATTTACAGCAGCCACGGCCCTGCACGAAAATATGTTAACAGTGGATTTTATTTTTGTTCCTCTCGTCTTAATCCCTTTCAGGCCTATGGCCCTTTTGTGAGCTCATCTTCCTTTATTTTATTTTTTTTCCTGGAGGTAATCCTTTATGTAAAGTGGACCAAAACCCAGGATTTTCATCCAGATGCCCCCAGGTTTTGGATGCTTCCCCTGAGGGCATCCTGATTTGGGATTCCCTGATTTGTGAACCCCTCCCCTCATTTTTCCCCAAAAACTCACCTTTCCCATCCACATGTGCGGGCTTTCGTCCAATCTGGGTTGTATGGCATGCATATTATTGATTGGCACATGGCCTTGATTACACAGAGAGCCTAGCATAAGGGAGCAGGAGTGGCTGCATCCCCGATTTCTGTGTGCAGTGTGCTCCTGTCCCCAGCCTATCTGAATGCCTGGGTGTGGGAACGTGCCTCAGCTACAGGTAATTTCAGTTTAGGCAATACAGGAAAAAAACACCTACTCAGCAATTCAACTACACTACATGACATCTGATCATCTGGATATCGTCTGCCATCCTTATAGGCTCACTAAAATCTATAAAAAGCTTTTGGTGTAGAAAATATATCTGCTAGGGGGCACTCTGATCTATATGTCTCTGCAGTGTAAAACTAGAAATAATGCTTAAGATCGGGCTAAAATACCCCACTTCTTGGTTCCTGCAAACTAATTTGGTTTACCTGACATCCAGAGAGGGGGGAAATGGGGATGTGCTTCTCTGCAGGGCGCTGCTCTCGCTTGCTGTAGGTCGGCATTAAATAACCTCAGCTAATTGGATCATTTCTCATCTGATCCCTCTAGATTCCATGGATCTCCTATCATCCCTGTTGCTGCTAAACCCGGAGGACCTGAAGCTCCGGAATCATTCACCGCTGAGGGCATCTCAGAACTTATTGAGGTAGGTTATTTTCTAGATCTTAAAGTGGACCTTAATCCTTGCTTGTAACACTGTACCAGGGAGGGTACAGGTCCAGGGGACAGTAAATTACCTAACCTACCCCTCACACCATCAGTGAGACCTGCATTAGAGAGATAACGTCTCCTAGTAGTGATTCACTGGACAGGGGACTGGAAACAGGAAACTGCTGTACACGTGCAACAGCCACGCCCCCTACAATAGGGACTGTGCAGCAGCGAAGTGTACAGCACTTTCCTGGTTCTCTATCATACAGAGCTTCATGAGAAAAGAGTAAGTATATGTTAAATTTAGGGCTGATGGGCAATGGGAGTATGTAGATTCTTGCTGATCTGCACCCTACCTGGCACAGTTGCCAGGTGGGTTTTGTTCTGCTTTAAAGATCCTATTGCTGGGTTTACACAAGCAGATCAATTGGGTGTTCGTTCAGCGAATGACCGACCATACAAATCTTCTGTGATTAAATGACCATGTTCAGACACCAAACATTTGTTGGTCAATCAGTCGCTGCAATCGCTCGTTCTCATTTTATTTTTAGGATGACTTCTGTTTACACATTTCAACCACCAAGCGGTGAACGAGAAATTTTTGGTCAGCTGAAATGATACGACTAACCAATTCTCATCCATCGCTTGATCGCAGCAGCTGTTTCCACTGAGCGATTATCGCTAAATTGTGGTTGCTTTAACGATTTCTTGCTCGATAATTGATCTGTGTAAACAGGCCGTAAGACTGGAAGTACATGTTTAGAGCGCAAATCTGGGCAAAACTTATTTTATTCTGTAGTGGGTGAGGGGGCTGATTCATTGAATTGATTGGGGAAATAATGTCTGCATTGAAAGTTTATCTAGTGAATAAAATCCAATGAAACAAAGGTGGTATTACCAGCACACCAGCATTACCAGCCCGTGATGCCCTGATTTTTTTCTTAGCTAACTCTTTAGCTCTTTGGACCTTTGATTTGTGATAAAACATCTCCTTAAGCTCAACCATGGACCTGCTTGCACAGGGGTATCACTTTATGCTACAGATATGCTTAGACTAAACTGACGGGTTCGATGTGATGAAATTCAAGCAGATCAAAAGTCTAAATAAACTTTTAGTTTACAATCATTATTCCCTACGGAGCACCTTGATTTGGAATGCTTGGGGATCGAAAGGAACAAGCTGCGGGCCATGCTCTTACTCTGATGCTGGAACCGGGAAGAAGAAGAGTGCAAACAAATGCAGCAGTACTATAGAGAGGCTTCATCTTAGCTTTCTCCGCACTGAAAGCAAAAAAAAAAGTGATTGGAAAATGCAAAAAGATTAAAGAGACTGTAGGCAAAGTGCATAAACTGTCATTCAGCAGCTCACCTCATTGTGGCTGCCCTCTCCCTTCTTGTCAGAATGCAGCTGTTTCTGAAAGTAGAGACGACACAAAGAGTAGTGGCACACTGCCTGAATTTCTTTGCCATAGACCACCAATAAAAGGGGTAAGTTGGTAGTCTAAAGCTCTGAATCATCAGACTGTGGAAACTGGGAGAGCGGGTGAACAGCCAGGGTGTTAAGAATGCCTGTCTTACAGACCCCACTCATTATGCAGCATCACAGAGCCAAGGGCCACGCCCAAATATTTAAAAAGATAAATCATAATGTGAAACTGTAAACATCAATATCTCGGACGTTTCTTCTTCAATTTAAAAACTGAAAACCATTTAGGACAGTTCCAAACGTAGCCCAACACAATGGTCTAACAATTGCCTTTGCCTACTGTATCCCTTTAAATAATTTCTAGGGTCCGCAATGGAAGTCACACACAGAGTGCAGCGAACAGAGATGCAGCTGCTCTGCACTCCCATCTACTGTTGCCAGATGTTCATTACTGAACCCTGGAAGGAGAGTATGCACTACTGCCCCCCTCTTGTATGTATCTATGGCCACTGCATACCAAATCAAAATGTTCCACAGGGAATAAGGACAATAAGTCCACTTTAAAGCCAGAACTGTCTTCAGGTCTGCTTGCGATCTGCCCCAATCCTTAACCTCATGCTCAGTCCAGTTAGCATGAAAAACAAAAAGGGTCCTTGATTTTTGCTTGCTCTAGTAGCTTAAGCCAGGCACATTGACTGCCGGGGTTAGTGATTGACAGTCTTGTCTTCCAATAACTGCAATGGCCTGGCTGCTGAGCTGAGAACATTTATTTTTTTAATAGCTAATTGGGACAAATATGGGAATAGATCACCAGGAATGAAAGCAAGGAGGCAGGTTGCATGCAGACCTTACATTGCGCTTTAACCCCTCCCTTGTTTAAGAAAGGAAAGTAAGCATAAAACAGGCTTTAAATATAATGCAAAAGGGATTGTCCAGGCAACAGCTACTGTATAATCTCCTTTTGCCCGGCCCCCGTTGCTGTAAAACTTACCGAAAGCAGAGAATGAATGCCCTATCGGTCCAATGTGGCGGCTGTGGACGTCTAAGACATTCATTGCAATTGAGAGGGCGGTGCAAAGACAGGGTCATGTTTTTTGTTTTTCTACTTTTGCCTGGACAATCCCTTTGAGTCTTAAATAGACTTTTTTTATACTGTTCCAAATACTGGCAGCAGAGGGTATCTCAGATTAAAATACCCTTCTGTGCAGTGCGACCCACAAGCTCGATAACTGCCATGCTTATACCGAATCAGATTAGTTAGGCAGACAGCCCACAGTGATGTGCTAGCCTGCGCACTAAATGGTTGTTGGAGGTTCTTTCATTTGGCTGCCATCGCTGGGTTGTGGAAGTATGGCCGGGATAAACCTTGTAAGTCCTGTGGGGCATTGAAACTGACAGCATTTGGAACATTATGGTAAGTACAGTATATTTAAATTTTATTCTATACTTACACTTCTGTGTTTCAGTGCTGTGTCCAACTGTAGATAATGGCAGGCCCCACGTGACATGGCACATGAAAGCGACTGGCCACTCTCCATCATTCTGGGTGCAGGCACATGCACTCAATAAATAATCTAGGCTTCCTATGTATTTTTAAACTGAGAAATCCCTGATCAAATTGAGACATATATTCTTAGTATACAGGACGTCCTGCTCCAGATAAGAATCATTACACATGGGTATTACTCTGCCAGATGGCGCTGGACTGCAGAGACAGCGAAACTGGCTCCTCCTGGCTCCTCAAATACCCGGGACCTCCCACAAATCCCCAGGTTTTTTCTGCAGTCTGTACTGCGAAGGACAAGAAGATGGCTCTCTCTTCTCGCAGGTGAACAGGGCTATTAGCCTGTGGCCCTGTGGGACTATTCCCACCCGTTCCGTTATTAATGTGCCTCCCAGCCTTGGCTGCGCTGGTCCGGGTGATGGTAGGCAGCACTGCTATCAGGTGCTTAGGAGCGCTGCTCCACCGCAATCCCCCACCAAAGGGTAGGTGGTATAGGCATATGGTGAGCCTCTTTGAGATGCCCCTCCCGCCCTATTGCCTCTTGCCCCTGTCTAGGGGGCCCTATGTTAAGTGGCCGCTGTCCTCCCTCGCTCTCGGGGGGGGGGGGGGGGGGGGTGCGTGTGTGTGTATATGCCTTGGTGCGTCACTGTATTATGTTTTGTCTGGTTGGTGTCAGTCGGTGCGCTGACTTGGTTGCACTGGTTGTGTTTTTAAATATGCCGCCTGATTCTGGCTCTGACCCCTGAGCCCCAGATTATACTGATAGGCTGTTGGCTCCGATTTTTGAGGTACTGTCTATTTCTCCCCCGGTTGCGGCCCCCAGGCAGTTTCATACTGCTAAGCCACGTTTAGAGTTTCCTGAGCAAGCCCATTTTAATAATCTCGTGCTCAGGGAATGGGAGCACCCCAGCAAGCTTCCCGGTGTACCTAAGAGTTGGGATAAGAGGTATCCCTTTCCTACTGATGTGGTGAAGCGTTGGTCATCCCCTCCAGAGGTGGATGCCCCGGTTCTAGGGTTATCTAACACCTCTGTCATGCATTCCCCTGACCCTACTACGCTGCGGGATGGTGAGGACCAGCGGATTGATCAGCTGGCATCCCATGCCTTTGCATGTGTGGGGACGGCGCTGCGCCCGGTCTGTGCCTCTGCCATTATGGCTGTGGCTATTAGGACCCTGCTTAGAAGTGTCCTAGATGGTGCCCCTGATGATGTTTCTAGTGAGGAGTTTAATGCACTCTCTCATTGTGAGGTTTTTGTGACTTATGTCCTCTCTGCCTTGGATGATACCATTAGGATGTGTGGCAGAACCTCTGCCCTGGTGGTGGCTATACGCCGCTCGGTTTGGCTGCGCCAGTGGGCTGCTGACAACGCTTCCAAGAAAGCTCTCACTGGTTTTCCCTTCAAAGGACTACGCCTGTTTGGGGACCGCCTGGACCTGTTTGCTAAGGGAGGTAGGTTACCCCAGCGCAGGCGGCAGTCTCGGCCCTTTCGGGGACAGGGCTCCTTTTCTTCCCCCTACCGTGGTGCCAGAGAGGGGAGGGGGGGTCTCCCTTACCGGGGCCCGAGGAGATTTCTGGGGTAGGGGCAGAGGACGTGGACACCCTGGCTCCTCCTGGGGCTCCAAGCTTAAGGTTTCTTCCAAGCCCCCTCAGGCATGAAGGGGCGCCCTCACCCATCCGGGTGGGGGGACGGCTTCAGCAATTTGCTCACGTCTGGAGGCTTCATGTCTCAGACCGGTGGATTCAGGAGGTAGTGTCCTCCGGCTACAAGATAGTTTGCTGCCTGGCCGCCCCCAAGATTCATCAGATCCCGGATTTCTCAGGACTTTGTGTCAGCTCAGGCTCTAGTTCTGGCTGTGCGAAGCCTTCTGGAGCTGGGGGTCATCTGTCAGGTCCCCTTACGAGAAAGGGGCAAGGGGTTCTATTCCAACCTTTCCATCATGCCCAAAAGAGATGGGTCAGTCAGGCCCATCCTGGACTTGAAGATCCTCAACAAATTTGTCAGGTGCAGGCGCTTTCGCATGGAAACTCTGCGCTCTGCCATCAGTTCCCTGCATCCAGGGGACTTCATGACGTCTGTGGACATCAAAGATGCTTACCTTCATATTCCTGTGTTTCCAGGTCATCAAAGGTTCCTCAAGTTCGCTCTGGAGGATCAGCACTACCAATTTGTGGCATTGCCCTTCGGTTTCACTTCAGCTCCCAGAGTGTTCACCAAGGTGCTGGCAGGGGTGATGTCTCTGCTCAGGTCTCAGGGCATTTGCGAGCTGCCCTATCTGGACAACATTCTCATCACTTCCCAGTCCCTCCAACAGGCAGATTTGGAGTCATTTGGCTGGGTGATCAACCATCCCAAGTCTTCCCTGTCTCACTCCTTGGTGACACCCTTCCTGGGAATGAATCTGGATACAGTTCAGGCAAGGATTTTTCTTCCTCAGCAGAAGGTGGACAGTCTACTAGCACAGGTTCAGTCCCTGCTCTCTTGCCCTCATCCCTCAATCAGGCAGGGAATGCAGCTGGTGGGCCTGATGGTGTCGTGCTTCGAGGCGGTCCCTTATGCCCAGTTCCACATGAGGCCTCTGCAACTCCACCTCTTGTCACTATGGGACAAGGATCCTGCGTCCCTGGACCAGGTCCTCATGCTTTCCCCCCTAGTCAGGCCAGTGTTTTCTCTCTGAAAGATGCGACAAGACAGAAGAAAGAAGTCTCCTGCTTGCAGGTAGGCATCCCCCCATGGTCTATTTCTGCCCAGCTACTTGTTTTTGTTCACTTAGTTGATATTGGGAGCCTCCCAGCCTAGGCTGCTGGCTGGGCAATGGTAGACGGCACCTCATGGTGCCTAGGAGCTTATCTCATCCGCTCGTCCCCACGCGTGGGGCAACGCGGTTATCCGGCTGGTGATCCGGATTTGGGATGCCCCGTCCCGGTCCCCCCTTTAGCCTGCCTTTCCCTCGCCTGGTCCCTTCTCCCTTAGCGTGGGGGGGGGGGGTGGCGTGGCGTTTGGGGGCCATGTTTTTGCCGCTGCGGTCTGATGTCCCCGGGCTGCGGGGGCTCTGTGTGTGCATTATGTGGTGCTGCGCTGCTGGGCGGGGTGCCTGTTTCTGGCACCCGCCTCGCTCGTAGTGCGGCCGCGGTGCTCGTCTCTAGGGGGCGGGGCCACGTCCCGTCGCGGCCCGCGCCGTGCTTGCGTAAGCGGGGGGCGGGGCCGGAGCGCTTCGCACGCTTTGCCGGCCAGCCCTTCGTCTTCTCGCTCCGGTGTGGAGCGTTGGGAAGTAATCCCTCAGGTGCGTGCACGGGCCGTCTGCGGTCTGGGTTCTGTTGGAGCCCACAGAGGGCACTCCACAACAGGCAGCGATAGAGCTGTCTGGCAAGTTTTCTTTTTATGCTTATTTTGTATTTTAACCTATGGTGATAGGACCAATCTGGAAGTAATTCCTCTAGATTGGTTGCACTGTTTTTTGTGCTGGTGCGCTCTTAAGGGGGTAGAGGGCTGCATTCTGATATCTGTATATATACACATATGTTTAGGTGATTTCCAGTATACCTTTTTTGTTTATTGTTTAGTACTGTGTGTGTGTGTTTACGCTTTCTGCATACCTTCTGGAGGCTGATTGTGGTCTCTTTCTTACAGGTCTGGGGATTCCCGTGCTGCGGTGGGTCTCCCGGTCTGATATACCTGGCTAGTTTTATTGTGTAAAAATCCTCCCACTCCCGGGACTTTAATTATAAAAGGGGCATCCCGGGTTGCTTAATGTGTAAATCCCTGGGTTATTGCGAATGCCATAAATTCACCATAAGGAGGCTCCCGACATTACCAGAAACGGCTCTTTGGGGCTATCCAGGCTGTGTGGGGGTTGTGGGGCTCCGCTCCCAGGCGATGATGTCATAATATGTATTCCATGTGCACAGCAGAATATTGCGCGCCAGTCCGGCACTCTCGCCGGCTTCTGGCTCCTCGCAACCTCCGTCATCTCCTACCCCCCCCCCACCTATTCCGGACCCCGTGTGACATTGTCAAAGGTGGGGATTCGCAATCCGAGGTGTGTGCACGGTTGGCCAGCCTCGAGAAAATAGTTTCCGCCGCGGTGGCTCAGAAGGCTACGGCTAAGCGGAAGCACCTTTCTCCGGCATCGCCTGTTCCGGAGGATGAGGTGTCGGAAGTATTGGATTGGTCCGATTGTCCCCCGGCTGAGGAGGGGGAGCTCCTAGAGGAGTCGGACGAGCCTGCAGACCAGCATTTGTTTGTACCGCTGGCGATCAGGCTGTGGGGGTGTTCCTTGCCACTCCTTCCATTTTGGCTCAAAGGTTTGAGATTTTGGCTTTGGGTCCGCCTGAGGCGTTCCCCCCCGCCAAAGGGTGAGTTGTTTGATGTGCCCCAGCCGCGTTTGGTGTTTCCCAGGCAACAACACTTTGTGAGGGTTGTCCTTAAGGAATGGGAACAACCCACGCGCCTTGTTGGGGTTCCTCCTAGTTGGGATAAGCGTTATCCCTTTCCGAAGGATTTGGTGAAGCTTTGGTCTGTTCCCCCTGACGTTGATGCCCCCGTGTTGGGGCTGTCTAACATGGCTGTGTTGCACTCCCCTGACACTACTACCATTAAGGATGGTGAGGATCGTCGGATTGATCAATTGGCTCGCCATGGTTTTATCAGTGCTGGATCGGCACTGCGGCCGGTGTGTGCTTCGGCGCTTCTTTTGATGGCTGTCAGGTCCATTGTTAGAGATTTGTACGCAGATCTTGATCCCACTTGTGATGAGTTTTGTTCTATCAAGCAGAGTCGTTTTTTTTCCTTTGTCATGAACGCCCAGGACGATGCGCTTGCTATGTGTAGCAGGACCGCGGCACTGTTGGTTGCTATTCGTCGGTCGGTATGGCTGCGCCAGTGGACGGCGGACTTTAGCTCTAAGAAGTCGCTTACAGCTCTTCCTTTTGTAGGTTTGCGCTTGTTTGGCGACAAATTGGATTCAGTTACCAGGGGTGGTAAGTTGCCTCAACTCAAAAGGCCGCGTCGTTCCTTTTGGGGAGCGGTTTCCTTTAGTCCCTCCTTTCAGGGAGCCAGAGCGGGCAGAGGGGCCTCCTTTCCCGCTACCAGGGGTGCAGGTTGGACCCGGGGGAGGGGCCGTGGCCGTCCCGGTCAGTCCTGGGGCGCCAAGCCCAAGCCTGCTGGCAAGCCCGCTCTGCAATGAGGGGGTGCTCTCACCCGTGCGGGTGGGGGTGGGGGGCGATTGCGACACTTCTCCCAGGTTTGGGACCAGGAGGTTCCGGACAGATGGATCCGGGAGGTGGTGTCGTCCGGTTACAAGCTGGAGTTCGAGTCTCGCCCTCCTTCACGGTTTTTCCGGTCTCAGGTGCCCACCGATCCTTTGGCCGCGCAGGGGCTCCTGACGTTGGTGAGAAATCTTCTGGAAATGGCGGTCATCCGGCCGGTGCCACACTTGGAAGTGGGCCTCAGGTATTACTCCAATCTTTTCACAGTCCCCAAGAAAGACGGGTCGGTTCGCCCCGTTCTGGATCTGAAGTTCCTCAACAGGTTCATCCGTACTCGGAGGTTTCGCATGGAAACTCTACGATCGGCCATTGGTTCCCTTCGGCAGGGGGACTTCATGACGTCCATAGACATCAAGGATGCTTACCTTCATGTTCCCATCTGCCAGGCTCATCAACGTTTTCTTCGGTTCGTGATGAAGGATCGGCATTTTCAATTCGTGGCACTTCCGTTTGGCCTTACCTCGGCTCCAAGAGTGTTCACCAAGGTGCTGGCAGGGGTGATGGCCATTCTCAGAACTCAAGGCATTCGCATCGTACCTTATCTGGACGATCTTCTCATCATGGCTCCTTCTCTCAATCAATCGGAGACGGACACCAGAACGGTGGTCTCCACGCTGGAGAGTTTCGGTTGGGTGATCAACTATCCCAAGTCATCCCTCGCCCCGGCCAGGGTGGTGTCCTTTCTGGGAATGCGGTTGGATTCTTGTCAACACAGAGTTTTTCTGCCTCAATCCAAGATTTTTCTGATTCAGGAATTGGCTCGGTTCCTTCTTTCCAATCCTCGACCGTCCATCCGTCTGGGCATGAGACTGGTAGGGTTGATGGTTGCCTCTTTCGAGGCAGTTCCTTTTGCTCAATTTCACACAAGGACGCTTCAGCTTCATCTGTTGGCGTCTTGGGACCGGCGACCACGGTCGTTGGATTGGCCATTCCAGTTGTCCTCCCGGGTCCGGCAGTCCCTTCAATGGTGGTTGGTCTCGGCCAATCTCTTGAGGGGCAGGTCTTTCCTGACTCCTCTTTGGGAAATTGTCACCACGGACGCCAGTCTTTCGGGATGGGGGGGGGGTTCTGGAAGGATCTTCAGTTTCTGGGGCAGTGGGGGCCTCGAGAGGCCCACTTGCCCATCAATGTTCTGGAACTGAGAGCCGTCCGTCTGGTTCTTTTTCATTTGACTCAGCATGTTCTGGGCCTTCCGGTTCGGGTTCGCTCGAACAATCGGACAGCGGTTGCTTACATCAATCATCAGGGAGGGACTGATCCTGACCTGGGCGGAGGCCCATGTTCCCTGTCTCTCGGCAGTTTACATTCCGGGTGTGGAAAACAGGGAAGTGGATCTGTTGAGCAGGTGCTCTTCCCGTCTGGGGGAATGGTCTCTCCATCCTCAAGTTTTTCGGTCTCTGTGTCTCCGGTGGGGGACACCGGAGGTGGACCTGCTTGCCTCTCGTCACAATTGCAGGCTTCCGACCTTCGTGTCGCTCTCTCAGGATCCTCTGGCGGTGGACGCCATGTCCCTGAGCTGGGGGGACCTGGGGTTTCTGTATCTTTTTCCTCCGATACCCATGCTAGGCAAGGTGGTACGGAAGCTGGCTTTGGAAAGGGTGTCCGCCATTCTCGTGGCTCCAAGGTGGCCAAGGCGAGTGTGGTTCGCAGACATCGTTCGGCTGGCGGTGGATCAGTTCGTTCTGCCTCTTCGGGCCGATCTGCTCACTCAGGGTCGGCTGTGTTACCCCAATTTACCAATGCTGGGTTTGACGGCTTGGCTGCTGAAACCTTCATCTTGAAGGAGGAGGGTCTTTCTGACTCGGTTGTTGAGACTCTGATCTGTGCCCGGAAGAGGTCTTCTTCTACCATCTACTATAGGACTTGGAGAGCCTATATTGCTTGGTGTGAGGTTAGATCTTTGCCCTGTAGGGTCTTTTCAGTTTCCAGGATTTTGGATTTTCTGCAATCGGGGCTGGACTCTGGTCTCCAGCTGAGTACTTTGAAAGGGCAGGTTTCTGCCTTGTCTATCTTTTTTCAGAAGCCTTTTGCGCTTCATCCTTTAGTCAAAACTTTTTTCCAGGGGGTTACACATGTGCGGCCTCCCAGGAAGCCATTGCTCCCTGTTTGAGACTTGAACTTGGTTCTTTCTGCTCTTCAGGCTCCTCCCTTTGAGCCCTTGCAGGATATTGCTCTGTCTACCTTGACTCAGAAGGTTGCCTTCTTGGTGGCTATCACTTCGGTTCGGCGTGTCTCGGAGTTGGCGGCCTTGTCGATTCAGGCGCCCCACTTTGAGAGGCATCAGGACAAGGTGGTCTTTTGTTTCAAACCGGACTTTCTTCCTAAGGTTGTTTCTGCTTTTCATTTGAATCAGGATATTGTTCTTCCCTCCTTGTGTCCTAAGCCTAAGAATGACAAGGAGAGGGTTTTGCATTGTTTGGATGTGGTACGCTGTGTTAAGTACTATTTCATTACTACTTCTCTTTTTCGTAAGACTGATGCCTTTTTTGTTGTGCCCTGTGGGCCTAGGAAGGGTTTGGCTCCGGCCAAGTCTTCCATTAGCAAATGGATTCGTCAGGCGGTTGTTGGGGCCTATTCGACCAAGGGGAAGGTTCCCCCTTTTCGTATCACTGCTCATTCTACTCGTGCTGTTGGAGCGTCTTGGGCTTTTCAGCACCAAGCTTCTGTTGAACAAGTTTGTAAGGCTGCAACCTGGTCTTCTGTTCATAATTTTTCTAAGTTTGACAAGGTTGATGTGCGGGCCTCAGCGGATGCTGTGTTTGGCTGCAAGGTTCTGCAGACTGCAGTCGTTTAAGTTATGCTTCATTTTGCTGTCGGATACCCACCCCTTGTGGACACTGCTTTTGGATGTCCCTATCGTCAGAATTAAAGGGGAAGCGGGGTGTGTGACACACAGAGAATAGTACCATTTTGTGAGCACTCACCTGTAAAATGGATATTGTCAGTGTGTCACACACCCCGCTTCACCCGCCCTTTTTTGGTATCCTGGATCCTCTATATGGTGAAGCTTTCCTTTGTTTTATTTTGAGGTTACCGTTGGATTTCCTGGTACCTTGTCTTACTGCTGTTTTGAATTCACTGGATGTTAAGTGGGAGGTCCCAGGTATATATAGGCCGGAAGGGGCTCGTTTTCAAGACTTCTCTCTGCAACGTCGCCTCCTGCTGGAGGATAACCCTATCGTCCGAATTAAAGCAGAAGCGGGGTGTGTGACACACTGACAATATCCATTTTACAGGTGAGTACTCACAAAATGGTACTTTTAATTCTCCCGGCTTCTCGTTAACTGCTTTTCAATGCTGGGTATTTGAGGGGCCGAGAGGAGCCAATTTCACTGTCTCTGCAGTCCAGCACCATCTGGCGGAGTAATACCCATGTGTAATGATTCTTATCTGGAGCAGGACGTACTGTATACTCATAATATCAATTCTACAGGTGAGTAATCACAGAATTGTATTTTTGTGAACCTAAATTAATTTGAAACTTTAGGTCTGCTTTAAACTGGCAGTGGGACGTTAGTGGAGTTCTGATAAAATAGTTGTTGGAGTATTAGATTTGTAGCAAATGTCTGGCCTGCAAAATTGTGCCACTGGATGTCATGCTCCAGCGCAAGGCATCTTGTTTTGCATGCTTTGTGTAAGATGAGACGCCACAGCTACTGGCGGCATCACTCATTTAGCCGTGCTCTCTTGCACTCTCAATGAACCCTTGTGCTTTCTTCCCTCTTGTTTTGCAGCTCTTGAAGTCTCAGACCTATCTTCCCCGCAGAGATCCCTCAGGGCCTTTCCTCATGGCAGTTGACCACTGTTTTTCTATCAAGGGTCAGGGGACGGTGATGACAGGCACCATCCTCTCTGGCTCCGTCAGTCTCAATGACAACGTTGAGATCCCAGCCTTAAAGGTAAAAAAAAAAAATCTGCTTTAGCCACTAGTGGGCAGCGTTGTATAAGTTCTGTAGTTTGTAGCAATGGTTACTGTATGTCTGTATTATTTACAGTTTTCTACATTGTTATTTAGGCAAAAACTTCATTTAAAACTTAAACTGTAATAGATTTAAAACAATGCATTCATAGCTGTAGCAATTTACCTGAGGCTAAATGGAGGCATCCTGGAGCCATCTGGGGTATAACAGTAGACTTTAGTTGGATTTCGCAATAAAACGAATTTATTAACATAGTGTTAGACAATGTATAAAAAAATAGGAAGTCATAATACAGTTATACATTCGTTAATATGGGTCATGAAGTTAAGGTGCATAACAAGGGCAAAGGACCTGATTGGTTTATTTTGCTCTAGCTTTACTTGCGATTCAGAGGTGGCAGTTCAGCTTTTCGCTCTAGGCTTCTTCAGTACTCCTGAATGCCCCCCATACACTTACAGGCATTCAGGAGTTCTGAAGGAGTCTAGGGTGAAACCTGTATACTCACTGAACTGCCACCTCAGAACCACAAGTGAAGCTAGAGCAAAATATACCATCCAGGCCTTTGCCCTTATTTAGCCCCTATTTTTGCTGCTTGGTATTTTAAGTGAGTGATTTAATTTTCATTTCCCCCATCTATGGCATTATATGCCGTTGGTTTCTAAATGGATTCCATTGCCCCCTCACAACCTCATGCTGGGAGCAATTACAACCTATTGAAAATAGTGCTAGAAAGATGATTGATTTCACACCTATTTGGCCTTGACCGGTTTGGCTGACCCTGCTGTTTAAAGATGACCAAAACCCACAGAGATCAGCCCAGGAATCTATAAGATTGATTCCCTCCCTCCGGGCCATCCAGAATCGGGATGCCCCGCTGTGTGAAACCCCCCATGTCGCCTATAAACTCGCCTTCTTTCCCAGTGCCATTAGGGAAGCGACTGCATCCCCGATATCCCTTTAGCAGGGCGCAGCAACGCTTCCTGGTATAGGGTAGTGGGGCATGCGGCCGCTAGTACGCTCGGATCCGTTTACATTGGACAAGCTCCTGGTGTGGCTCCGAGCATGCTGATTGGATGAGCAGCCATGCATGCGTCGAAGGACCGGGAAGAGGTGAGTTTGTTCGGGCGACCTGGGGGGTTTCCTACAGCAAGGACCAAAATCCAGGATAGTCAAAATCCTGGGTTTTTGGTCCACTTTAAACACCTTTATCTGTGTAATTTTTGCTTTTCAGATGTGATGCATTAAAGAACAAGGTTTCCCTTCGAGCATTACTTTAGAATAAGTAAACAATATACTCCTTTTTTTATTTCTTAAAGCGCCTATATAGAAGCCCAGACTTCTCGACCCAGGTCATGTGACTTCACATGACCCCATTATTTATCAAACACCCTAAAGTTTGAGTGACAGGAGCTGCCCACTGGGCATTGGGATGCAGTGCTTATTAAAAGAAACCATTTCAAAGGAAAACAAACGGAGACGTTCGCAGTGGAAAGTGGCCGCGTTCCTGGCCCGCCATCACTAATAGCTTGTGACATGTCTGACTGCCTGAACCCATGTATGGAGAGGTCAGTGTGAAACTCTCTCCCACTCTGACCTCGCCACCTACACTGTGTTTCACCTTGGCTGATACGTGGCCAGTTTGGTAATTAAAGGAGATCTATAGTGAAGGCCTTTAATATTAAAAAGACAAATAAACTTGCGATATAATGAACAATTATAAAATAAAACTCGCATCAACTCTCATGCAGAAAAATATTCGGGCCAAGCCCCCGTGCAAGGGTTTTATGACTCACATTAATGTTCTATAGAAGCATTGATCATGCACCAAGAGTACCTGTCTCTTATCAGAACACACAACACACACTAGATGAAGCCCCAAACATGTGTTTTAGACTAACTTTATTCATGACTGTCAGGGAAAAACATATCACGTGATCAAGCTACCAATCCAGCATCTAAAATCAAGCAGCACAATCTCCTAAATCACTGTCTGTTTGCCCGCCTAGCGGCCCGTAAGGCTCAGCAAGACCACGATTTCACATACTCTTGCTCAAGATTGCTCAAGTTGAATATAGATTTTAATGCATTAAGCACACTAGACGGTTATTACAGATATGGAATTAACAATACCAGTCTAAGAAATGGCTTACAGATTACAGGTAAGTAAATTACAAGCAGATGACAGTACCTTAGAATGCAGATGCAGAGTAGTGATGATGGGCTCCCACACGGAAGTATGTGGGTAGCTTGTGGAAATTCCGGACACCTCCATCATGCATGGCGTGACCTCCCCCCATAGTGACAAGGGCTGGCACAGTGTTATCCTGCTTTTTGTCTCGGGACCCTCTTGCCCCCTCTCTTCTCTGGAGCAGACTGTTCACTCCCTTGGGAAACCCCCCCAGGAGACCAGGGATCCCACATCGGCCAACCCCCTCCCCCCTCTGTGTGACTCCCTGTTTGTCTACCTAGTGGGAAGTCAGGGTTGTCAGCTAGAGGCAAGAGAATTAAGGTATGACTGTTAAGTTTATAGCTGGGCCATAGTCTGCCACACCTGCTACACTGTGTACAAGAAGAGGTTATTGGTCACAGAATTTGGAAAGAGGCATTTACTCTATGAAGATGTAGGAGTTAAAGCGGCCCTTCACCATGAATAAGTCTATCTTATATGTTTCCCTGTGCATACAGATTGCTCACATTAAAAATCATCCTACCTGCATCTACTGCATGTTATGAGCCTTTAAACATTCAAGATGGCGGCTCATGGGACATCAGGCAGCCTGCAAACAGGAAGTGCCTTCTGACTGTGCTGCTCTGCATTCTGGGAATGTTGACCTTTTCCTGACCCCAGCTCTGCTCTGTCTGAGCAAAGCACAGCTATAACCCGCCCCCCTGTACCTTATCCCAATCTCCTCTCCTCAGTAAGTGTGATGCTTCTGAGTCAAGATGGCGGTGCCCGTATCCTAAAGTCCTGAACAGAGTTGCAGCCCAGTGGGGGAAAGAATAATAAGTAAGTAACTAAAAACTTAAAATATATTAATTTTATATGCTGGGGAATAGTTTTTTAAGGGTTTGGGCTTTTCAATAAATCATGGTGAAGGTCCGGTTTAAGCTCTGGTACAAGGAAGGATTAGTGAACCTAGAGGTGTTATCAATATCTATGAATCCAGTCATGTAAATAACTGGATAAGACCCCTATAGGTTCCAATGTTTGCCCCCCCCCCATTGACTTTAGGTTGTTGTAAGATCGATAGGATCACTTTATTATGTTCAGTTCCCCAGATACATTTTCAGTAGGCTCTATTCAGCTTTATTCAAATGGATGGGTAAAGACTGAATGATATATAATAGCCCAGGAACAGCAATCATCTTGATTAGGTGTACCCTGCCCAGGTAAGAAAGTTGTAAATGTGACAATCCACCACAATCTCATTGAGAATTTGAGAAATGTTGTGTTTCTTTAAAGAGTACCCAGGCATACTCGCTCCCCCCTGGGAGTAGCGAGCAGCGGGGGATGCGACCGCCAGCGCGCTCAGATAATTGGACGAGCGGCTCTGCATGCGTAGTAGGACCGGGAAGAGGCGAGTTTGTTCAGGTGACCTGAGGGGTTTCACACAGCGTTCAGGGGGACCAAAACCCAGGATAGTCATAATCCTGGGTTTTTGTCCACCTTAAGAAGCTAGGGATAGCGAATACATATCCAAGTTTCTTTTGAAAAGGCCAGAACACTCAATACCTGAAGGGTTAATCATGTCATGTCCTAGAGCCTTTTAGGCATGCTGACTGTCATTTGGCCTTTTGAAGAACGACGTTATAAGGTTTCCGAATCTTGGGAAACTCTTGGTGGATGAGATAAAAGCAGTGATGACCCGCTAATTGGAGCCATTAGAGAGAAAATAGCCCCCTCGCTCCCTCACATCTCTGGCCGCTGCCAGCTCAGGGATTAGTCGGAAGGATGAACTCATACTAGCGATTATACCCTTGTGCTATTCACAAAGCAGGCTGGAGGTTGTTGCCGCACTCTCCAGAAATTAAAATAAAGCTGTCCGGAGAATGGGGTATTGTATGACTGTTCCGGACATGAAAGGCAGATACGATCAGATACAATCACAAATGATAGGAGCATTTTGAAAGATTGATTGTCCGTCTATGGGAGGGGATATGGAGGAGGCGGCCCCGCTCTCACTCCTTCCATTGTGTGCCGGCCTGGAGATTACAGCCGCAGCTCTATCTGGTTACATGGTGACTTTGGGATCAAGCCACGGAAAATAGCCCATTTTCCCTTCCGATGGGTTTAGCTGGGTAATGACGTCTTTGATGGCACGCCATGCGGGATGAGGCGTGCAATGGTTCCAGTTTGCATTTTTATTCTGTAATAATTTTTTCGGCTACAAATTGTTTAACATGGACCAAAACACAGCATTAGAATCTGAAAGAAAACTGCTCCTTGGGGCATTCCAATTTGACATACCCTGTGTGAAAATATTTCTATGGCAGTTGCCATATTCTCACCTACGTGTGGGCCCTCCACCCTGCATGAGCCCCTGATGTTGATTTAGCCACACAAATTGAGGATACTGCTGCAGAGTTGTGCATGCACCGTGGGATCCTGGTATTAGGTGGATATATGGCAAGGCAGGGGGATTTTACACTGCTGGTCATAGGAAATGCATATTCCCCCAAGGGAGGGGTGAGGGCATGAAAAAAATATTGTTTTATTTCTTAAAAAAGCTATATTTTCTTTACCCACTTCACGTCTATCAACACCGATTGTGACATCCCTCCCATCACACTTTTGTTCCATAGCTCCTGTTCTTCTCAATAGGAGCCATGCAGTACATCAATAGAGAGGATCAATTCCCCCATCATTGGCCAGGCCCCAGCAGGGCTGTGGAGTCGGAGTCGGAGTCGTGGAGTCGGAGTCGGAGTCGGAGCTAGTTTTAGGTGGAGTCGGAGTCGGAGTCGGAGTCGGAAAAATTGTACCGACTCCGACTCCAGCTTTAAAAATTTCATAATTAAACTTTCATATGAATTTTAAAAATGTTATTCATCAATCTAAGGTCCTTAATCATTAAATCAAAACTATAAAAAAGAAGAATCCATTGTGTGGGGGTAGTCTGTAAACAAAAGGGAAATGTGTGGTACTTTCTTCCTGAATGCTGGATTATTGTGTATGAGCAGCAATGTAATATGAAGATATGCAGTGTTCGAGGAGCCCTAAGAAGTTTGGTAGTAAAAGATAAACTCTGACCTCACTGTAATGTTTTCTCTCTGAGGAGACTGTCTGTTCCTTCACAGTGCTATGGCTGCAGCAGGTTGTTTGTGTGTCAGGCTGAAATTAACCCTTAAAAGCAGCCGATGCCCTTATGTAGAAGAATAGACATTTACAACTAAGTCTTAGTTTGGTTCATACCATTAAAAAGTCAGCTCCCCCTCACACTTGGTATCTCCCAGACCAGGGAAATCTCAGATTTTGATGACTCTATGCTGAAGGTAATGTAAACTCTTTCTCCAACTTATTCTGATGAAAATTGTTCAGCTTTCTTTCACCTTTTAACAAACTTTGCTTAAATTAGAGTAAATACATGAGGAAAAACACTATGGGGGAGATTTATATATACATAATTTTAATTTGTGCAATTGTTTTTAGCAAAAACAATTGTCAGTTGGTTTGTGGACGCACAAATAAAAAAACTGAAAATGTCAAAGAAGCTTCCAGTTAAATCAGCTGTATTTGAATATTTCACCTTAACGCAAGATGGAAAACATTTTGTCTGTCAATGTATGACAAATGATCCAGATGAAAACAAATGCTGCGAAGTCAAGATCAGTGCATTTTCAGGCACTGACAAAAATGCTCCTACGAGAGCTTCCAATTTAAAGAGACATTTACAGCGCTTTCATCCAGAAGTATACAAAACAGTGTCAGAGAAAGACATGAAAAGCAATGAACCAGTGGCCAGCAGCACTTCCAGCCAAGCAAATGAGCAGAGAACCTCACAGACAACACTTGGAAGATATTTTGTCAGTGACAAAGTTACTGTGACAATGACAGTAGAAACATTTAAAAAACAGATCATAGAGCTTGTTGTAAAGGATGCTGTGCCTATATCATTATTTTCACGACCAGCTTTTATGGGTCTGAATGGAGAAATGGCCCGCAAGCTTGGTGTTTCTCTGGAGAGAGAGAGTATTAGAAAACTAGTAATTGAAGAAGCTGTTAAACAAAAGAAAGAACTTAAAGAATCACTCAAGGGACGCTTTGTATTTCTAAAAATGGACGCCTGCACACGTCACAGAGTGAACTATTTTGCCATCAATGTGCGATTTGTTTGTGAGAAAAATGAGATAGTTACCATTACCAAGACATTGGCAGTAAAAGACACCAAAGCTCATCACTCTAGCGAGTTTCTCCAGGTCTTGGTGGAAAATGTTCTGCAAGAATATGAACTCAAGAAAGAGCAAGTTCTTTCAGTTGTAACTGATAATGCTTCAAATATGATAAGTACTATTAGGCTAATGAATGAGAATAATGAAGCTGAACAGCAGCTCGAAGAAGAAAATCCTGGGTTCAGAGAAACTGAAATGTTTGAAATGGAGGAACACCATTTTGAAACTGAGGTGCAAGCTGAAGTTGCTTCAGATGAACAGGAACATGACAGTTTAGATGCTCTTGTTGAAGCTGCGTCAGTACGTTCTCATATTCATCACATGCGCTGTGTTGTGCATACGCTCCAGCTGGCTATAAGAGACAGTCTGCAACAAGGACATGCTGCTACACTGATTGGCAAGGTGAGAAAATTGGCCACTGCTGCCAGAACCCCTAAGGTTGACTCAATTTTGAAAAGACGTGCTGGAAAAGGGGCAATTATTGATCAAGCCACAAGATGGGGAAGTACCTACCTAATGATTCAGCGATTGGTTGAACTGAAATCGTATCTCATAGACATGGCTAACCCTCAATTGACGCTAACTGAAACGCAATGGAGGCAGATAAAAGAACTAGAAGAACTGTTAGAACACCCATTCCAAGTGACTAAAAAACTCCAAGCAGAGGACTTAACTCCAGGTATTTTCCTTAAGGAGTGGAAAAACCTGATTTTTCGTCTGTCACAAAAAGGAGGGATCATTGCAAGTGGCATTGCCACATCAATGAAAGAAAGAGAGGAACTGCTATTAGAAAACAACATTCTTTTAGCAGCCGTTTACGTGGATCCAATGCATCGTATTCTTTTAAACGACCAACAGCTAAAAAAAGGGAAAGAATCGCTGTTTGAAATCGCTTTAAGGATGAATACCATGCAGAACTGTCAGGAACAAGAACAATTTGGTCCTGCTGCTGCATCTTCATCTTCCTCAACAGATGAAGAATTAGACTTCGAGAAATACTTGGATCACAAGGAACGTGCAAAGCGTTCACGAATAGAAAAAGAGTCTCACCCATCAGAAGACACCGCTAGTAGATTTCGGCAGAATTTTGCTTGTGCATTAAAAGAGTTGGAGAAATTTGACCGTTCATCAAAAATAACAGTGCAGCAAGCAATCAACATGTATCCTGAAACTGTCAAAGACGTTGCCCGAGTGGTTTCTGCTCTTCCTCCAACCCAAGTGAGTGTGGAGAGGTTGTTTTCAGCACTAAAAATTATAAGATCAGATTTGCGGGCATCAATGAAGGAGGATCTTATGGAGGCAATACTTTTTCTTAGAACAAATTGTTAATTTACTCTTGTTAATGGCATAAAGTTTACTTGTTCAGAAATTGTATTCTAAAAAAAATTGTGATCTTATTCAAGTGTTCTGATTGCTTATATGATGGCAGTAAAAAGCCAATGTTCATCATGCATACATAACTTTCCCTATTGCTTGCCTACTTCCCATACTCTACCCTCTCCACCCCCTGCCCTTCTTTCTCTTCTCCTTCTGGTTTCTTGTTGTTTCTTTTAGGGTAAACGTCACCTCTCCCTTTCCTTTTCTCTCTCCTTTTTGTTTTCAAAATTTTATGATAATTGTTGGCCCTGTTGGCCGTCCCCCTGGGGACAATTGTACGCATTCTAGTTGTATTACGTTTGATATTTTGATGTCTCCCTCTGCGCAGGGGACTTTCATTTGTTTATTTGTTTGCCTTTCTTTTTCTGCTGACTAGTAAACAGAATAAAAAAGTGTTAATATTTAATACAGTAAATTTGTTGGTATTAATTCGCTTTTTATGGAGGAGTTGGAGTCGGAGTTGGAGTCGGAGTCGGAGTCGGAGTCGGAGTCGGCCCCTGATAAAATACAGGAGTCGGAGTCGGAGTCAGAGTCGGACCAGTGGCTTACCGACTCCACAGCCCTGGGCCCCAGACATCCCGGGAACAATGACAGAAAAGAGAAGAAGAGCATTTATTTTGCTGGTCAGCGGGGTTGTTGAAAAAGGCATCGTTGGTCCTCCTAGTTATATACTAGCTAAGGCCCTGGTCCAGGCAGAAATGAAAAAATAATGTTCATCCTCTGTCCCCTGGTCTCCAGTGATCAGCAACTTACCAATACTGAATGGGGCAGTGGACACTAATTTGGCTGTAAATGGAGTTCCGAAAGAATTTCCGGGCACATGCACACTTTTTAAATTTATTACTAAATTCGATTCATTCTAGAGAAAAGGACAATCTTGTAATTCCCTTTAAAGGCAGAAAAAATGCATACTCTATTCATTACAATTGAGTGGCCATGTTAGGCCTTGGAACTCGCCACCATTGTGATTAATGGAATGGTTGTGCTAGAGCTACTGAAGCTGACTTGGTTGTTAGCCGCTCATCCCCTATGTTGCCGGTGAATGGCGGACCGTTCTGCATGCTGCAGGACTTGATTTCCAGACCTGGAGAGTTTGAGCCAATTGAGGCAGCACCGACCAGCTGCAGAGGACAGAAGGCATGTATTGTTTTTTTTCTAAATCTTAAAGAGGAACATCGGTGGAGGTTAAAACCTCCCCAAACCTCACTAGACTACCCCCCCTCCCCTCCGGGTTCACAATTGGGTAGTGTTTACTCTCCTCACTGGGGAATCTGCGGAGTGCCAATGAATAGGATGCAATGGGGCCATCCAAAATCCTGTGAGACTTTGTGGAGCTGCGAGATCGGCGTGGGACGTTGAAGTGCATGGCTAAAGTGCTTGTGGTCAGCGCCAGCTAAGAGGGCAGAAGATGGGGCCCTGAAGCAGTCCAGTGTTGCCGCAGCAGGCAGCGGCGGCATCCAAAAGGTAAGTAGGGGCCGATGGCGGGCAGGTAGTGTCCCCATTTTATTTTAGGTCTGATGTTCCTCTTCAAGAAAACAGTGTGTGCCTAATCAAATTACAAATCATCATCATCATAAGAGAAGTTTACTTTCCTTTATTTAATAAAAATCTATTGAAACCTAATAAATTTAAATGTAATAGCTTTGGTAAAGCGGAACATGACCTCCAAAATCTACTGGCTGCATTTTCAGCTTATGTGTTGCCAGTTTTTTTACTATAGTCCTTCTATATCTGTCTAGTATATCTGCATGGCAGTAGCCATCTTGGTACTCCCATGGACTATCAAGATCAGTGGGTCCCCAACTTTATTTTTCAGTACTACTTGGGTGGCACATATGGGTTGTAAATGCCTGTATATGCACCTTTTAGAAGCAGGGTTGTATTTATGGAGCAAATCGGGTTTGGGTAAAGTATAGATGACAAAGTATCAGGCTGGGGTACAGATTAGTCTGCATCCTTGCTGCATACCACCTGTTAGGATTGTGTGTACCACCAGTTGTATACAGTATGTACCTTTGATTGGATAGCACTCCTCTAGACACCTGTCACTCTTCACTGTGTCTTATGCAGTCCATAGGGAGAATTTGCTGCATTTAAGCAATTTTCATATACCAAAATGAATACAGTCCTCACTAGA
Source organism: Gastrophryne carolinensis (assembly GCA_027917425.1). Classification (NCBI taxonomy): domain Eukaryota; kingdom Metazoa; phylum Chordata; class Amphibia; order Anura; family Microhylidae; genus Gastrophryne; species Gastrophryne carolinensis. Next base: position 240,990,623 of record CM051235.1, on the reverse strand, counting down.
CCTGTTCATAATAATCTTTTGTCCAGTTTACTAAAAATTCCGGGAAACCCTTGAAACCTTAATATCTCTATTTCCTGTATATATTTTTTCTAGAGCAGCACTCATGAAATCCAGCATCCACATCAGATAAAGCAGTGTCACCGCTGACTGGTGCAAGCCTCGGAATAGACACTAACCATACACTACTGACATGAAACAGCTAGATGAAAGTGGCTGCGGGAACACAGGACCCCCTTGCTAATTAAAGTACTGTCATATATCCACAGATCATTATTTTATTTGCTCCACTCCCTCCTTGCTTTGCTTGGATTTTAAGATCCATTAATTTAGAGAATGCTAAAAACTCAAAGGCAACAACTTCAAAGGCTGCCGGCCTGTGTTTTTCTGCTTGCAATCTCTGCGTCTCATTCTTAGATTTGTTCTTACTTATTTCTGTGATTCACGTTTGCTTCTTGGCTGGATGAAAGTTGCTTGGTACATAGATGTGTACATTACCACGCAGCTACTGGTGTGGGGGAGGGGGTCACTGCAGTGGTATTGCACTTTAAAAAGGGCAGATTTTTTTATATAGCGCTATCTTCTTCCATAGTGATTTACAATGTAGTAATTACAGACAGAATAAAACATTTAGTACATGAACAATTGGAGCCCGGTGCGGACTGCTTGCATTGCAGTTATGCCAGAGGGTTGGCACTGTCCTAAAATGTTTTTCGATTTTAAATTGAAGAACAAATGGCTGCGATATAGAGGTTTCCAGTTTTACCATATGATTTCTCTTCTGGAGAAAGTGAGCATGGCCATTGGAGCTGTGATGCTGCATAATAATCAGCATAATGGACAGGGTCTGTAATATCTCAAGATCTTGCTTCAGACACCCTGGCTGTGCTCCCTCCCTCTCTCCCTTTTGCTTGGTGATATTGGACGCCTAGACCCGCACTCCCAAACACATGCACACAATCCCGGTACTCCCAAACACATACACACTACCTCCGCACTCCCAAACACATGCACACAATCCCCGCACTCCCAAACACATGCACGCACCCTCGCACTCCCAAACACATGCACGCACCCTCGCACTCCCAAACACATGCACGCACCCTCGCACTCCCAAACACATGCACACAATCCCGGCACTCCCAAACACATACACACTACCTCCGCACTCCCAAACACATGCACACAATCCCCGCACTCCCAAACACATGCACACAATCCCCGCACTCCCAAACACATACACACTACCCCCGCATTTCCAAACACATGCATGCACCTTCACACTCTCCCAAAGGACTCCCAAACATATGCATGCGCCCAGCACTCCCAAACACATGCACGCACCCCGCACTCCCAAACGCATGCACGCACCCTCGCATTCCCAAACACATGCACGCACCCTCGCATTCCCAAACACATGCAACCAACCTTGCACTCTCAAACACATGCACGCACCCCGCACTCCCAAACACATGCACGCACCCCGCACTCCCAAACACATGCACGCACCCCGCACTCCCAAACACATGCACGCACCCCGCACTCCCAAACACATGCACGCACCCCGCACTCCCAAACACATGCACGCACCCTCGCATTCCCAAACACATGCACGCACCCTCGCATTCCCAAACACATGCAACCAACCTTGCACTCTCAAACACATGCACGCACCCTTGCACTCCCAAACACATGCAAGCATCCCCAAACTGGGGACTTCTCTCTATGGACAGCTTGCGTGGCGGCGGCGTCTTCTCTCTACAGACGGCTCATGCGGGGTGGGTGGCAGACATCTCAGACAGTAGCGGCTCATCTCCACCCGCTCCGGAGGGGCTGCTGCCCGCACCTCCTGCTCCCACCCACATTTGCCTGACCACTGGGTTGGGGGATGGCAGGTAGGAGGAGGCTGAGTAGAAGGAGGGAGGGGTAAGCTGAGCAGCTCAGAGTGACATTGAAGCCAGAGGTGTGGGGGCATGGTTCCGTTATGGGACCTGGAAGATGACTGGTGTCCCGCATTGGTGGGGTGTGGCCAGAGCCACAGAAGAGGAAGGGTATTTCCTCATTTACAGCGCTGACCTGAGTAGAATGACAACTCCAATTGGCCCTTAGCCGATGTGACCTTTTGTTGGCTAAGATAAGCCAAATGGATCTGAGAGCACTGACTGGCTACTCTCCTACACACGTGCCTTAGGTTTGGCGGTCAGGTAAGTTTTACTGGGGATCCACCAAATTGGGGTAACCTGGGGGCAAGGACTGTTAAAAATCCAAAGTTTTGGTCCTCTTTAAAATCCTATTGTAGGCAAAGTTTTTCCCAGCATATCTAGCTATTTATGCGTATGGTTTGATTCAGTCTTAAATATTTTATTTCTTACACATTTTCTATTGTGTGTGTTTTCTCCTCGGTTGACCAAGGACACCAATCTTGACCTGTGAAACTGTGGCCTGATTTTGCACTAGCCAAGGTTTTTATGAAAAACTAGTAATTGAAATAACATTTTCCTACTGGTGCAGAATGGACTGATTGAACAGGATTATTGGAAATGACTAGGCTTAATTATGCCTATAGTTGTCGTTTAAGTCTGTTATGTAGTTTTTAAACCATACCTATATCCAGATCCACCCTTTATGAACGGTGCATCCCGACTCCCCTGGCTTCCTCGGTGAGGATGTCCATCACTTCAGAAATATACTTGTAAAAGGGCTCTATTTACCACCATGTGACCAATGTGGTTCACCAGCTGTGTAAAAGAACATATGTACTGGTCCTTGAAGTGCACCATAGGTAATACATTTAAATGATTAAAAATTGTGCCTTGCTTTTCCCCATGGATGAGCCCAGAGAATTCCCCAGACCACAAAAATGCCGCCACAAAGAGCTTGTGTTGGTTGCAGGGTGTTGGTCCCTCATCCATATGAAGCTGAAACGTGAGTCATTGGGGAAGGGAAATTATGATTTTTCTGCCCATGAACCCTGGTCACCAGGGGTGCAAAGACCATCTGTCTGTTTCGGAGCCCTATACACAGTCAGGATAGCTAAACTGTTGTTTTAGACACATCTCTGGTAGCCTCTGGTTCATTTTGTGAGCTGCTCCACTGTAGCATGTCTGTCTGCCCTTTTGCACCTTTGTAATCAATGTTCCTCTCTCCTATTAATGGCAGGTGGTGCTCTTCGATTTCCATGTTGCTTATTCAGTGCTGTCATTTTTCAACTCACAATGCCTTTCATCACAGCAGCTTGTTAACAGTTCAGAAACTGCATAGTTAGAGAAATAACTGCTACCATTGGCCCAAATGCCAACTCCTCACCATTTTTAACCTTTTCCACAGTCGGGGATATGTATACCGGTAGCCAATCATGCGCCTTGTCTACCCACCAGGCTATCTGAAGAAACATGACCTTCCTTTTATGATCTACACGCTTCCGACAGGGAAAGTTAGAAGTGGTCATAATAATGTGGCTTGACTGGGTAGTACTAGAAGAAGGGATTAAGGCTATAGTATTAGAAATAATCGCCTTTAGTCTCACAATGGACCTACAACCTTGAGACAGGTTCCCCATGAGAAAATGGGTCCTTAATGTTATAGAACTAATAGGGAGGGTTTCTTTTAGCTAACCGTAGACCTACGCCCTATTTGGAACCTGCTTTCCTGTGATGATGTTTGCATAGTACTAGTATATTTGGGATGCTCATTTCTCCCTTTAATAGTTTTACCAGCTTTCTCTCGTTATTGTGGGCTGCCCCTTCCCAGGTCTGTTTCAGATGCTGTGTTTATAACATCTGAACTCCCCGAGGGGGATACACGTAACCTTTTGGGTTGAACTGACTTGTTTAAAAAAAAAAAAGTTTGAACATTCACTAAGAGTTCTAAGAATGTGAACAAAATCTAAACAATTTGGGGAAAGCTGTGGGATGGTATAGAGGGAAGAGAGGGGTTATGTCGAGGTTGCCCTCACAGTTACATGTAGCCCCCGGGCAGCAGTTGACCCTGAGCATGGAGACAAGCCTAAAAACAATTTTAGGAGTGAAAGGCTATACAGCTGCTGGAGCGATAAGCCTTAATCTGCCTACACAAATCGCCATTGCATGGGCCATGTGTGTTCAAATGATGTTCTCAATGTTTTCATTAGAAAGAGGGACATAAGCGACAGTTGTATGGGCCAAAACTATAAACTGGCAAGATATCAATACCAAGTACTCTTGATTGTTGTATTTAATGTTAAGTTATGTCAGGTGTGAGGTTGGATGTAACATATGGACACCTTTTAGTAGGTCAAATCAAACATTTTATATACAGTATATGACACTTATACATCAGGCCTGATAGAAAGAGAGATTTCGGTTCTAAAGGGGGTGGTCCGACCAAATTGGGCATAGTCAGGAGTTATAAAATTGAGAGGTTAAATTGACTGACCACCCAATAAACAAAACAACAAGCAGGTAAAAGGAGTTCAGAACAGGGCAGGGCAGGATGACCACTGGACTAGGAACCATCACCTGAGAGGGACAAAAGGTGGGTTTCCTTTCTTTTTTTTTATCTCTTGAAAGAGGAACATTGCAGATCTTGGGGAGCATACTAATTACATCTCCCAAACCTGGTTTGCTCGTGCTTACTTGCCCCTCCGGTTGAGCATAAATACGCACTTCTCTGGTCACATTGTGCTCGGCAACCCTCTGCTTCCTCTCCATCTTCCGTAGGGCTGCACCATTTTGGAAGCCTTCGGCTTTCCGGCAGACTCTGCACCGCCACTTTGAGGAACAGCTCACAGGATTAAAACAGTGGCCAGCGAAGAGGTGAGTATGTTGCCATCATTCAGGGACAGGCATGGCAAGATAGGGAGGGGGTGGAAATGTCAGCATTTAGGGTAACGGGAGTGGGGAGGGATTATCTGAGAGGAACATCAAAAAAGTCTGATGTTCCCTTTTTAGGACCTTATCTGTTCATTTTAACCCAGTGTTTAAGATTTGTGCTGGGGGGGTTGTTTTTAAATTGTATTCTGCATCTTGTATTAAATTGTATTGCATCTGCAATCTGTTGCAACATACACCAAAAGGTCTATTCAGATACAGCTAAGAATTCTCAGTCCTTTTTAGTAGAGAAAACTGCCATTAACTTTCATTGTCTACCGTATACATTTTTACCTGGCTGTGAATCCACTCCAAGGTATACAATGAAAGTCAATGGCAGTTTTCTCTCCTAAAGAAGGATTGAGAATTCGTCCCACGTCGGGGTGCCCCGGGAGCAAGGACCACTTTAAGACATAGTTTTGCCACACAAAAATAAACTTTCAAAGAGTCAGTTGAAAGTGGACTTGCCCTTTAAAGGAGCTATTGCGAATTGTCTAATATAAAAAAATCTGTATAAAGATAAGATAAAGAGATAAAGCATTTATTTACCCTGCATAAAATAACTTTCAAACCTATTGGGTGAGATCGAGCATGCGGATTGGCTGAGCGGCACCACGCAACCAATCAACGTACTCGCTGTCTCTCAGCTCCATTTGGTGCCGCCAACTGCTAAGCTTTGGGACAAGCTGCGAGGGCTCCAGGACAAGATGAGTGAAACGGGGCTTCTGGGGGTTTTACACAGTGGGGCATCCCAATTCGGGATGCCCCAAGGAGTGGAACTCGGAGCGGAACTCTAAAAGACTCCAGGGCCTCCGCTGTTCCTCTTTAAGTGTCTATGAACATCAGCAAAATTGCAATAACAATAAGCCATAATTCCAGCAGAATGGTGCACACACAGACCTGTCACTCCGATTCTCCCTTCCAGTAAAAGAAAAAAAAATATAAGCTTTGTTGGATTTTTTTCATGTAGGCTGCATGTAACTCATCCTATCTAGCATATTTATGATTTTTTTTTCTCATTAGACCATTTTTCTGCTTAAAAGGGATTTTCATGTCTTTCATGTCATTATCTTTTTTCATGCGTATGTGCGTTTACGTTAACGCGAATAAGCATATTTGATGATCATATTTTTTGCGTAAATAGTTCGCTTTCTCGGGAATGTTACGTTATTAATATGGGCTTGCACATGATTCAGAGCCTTGATTGTTGTTTCGAACACGGCCAATAAAACGAGTGTGTTTCCGCCCAACTTACGGGGTCTATTTCCTGGTGAAAGTTTGCTGTCATTGTGTGAGTTGCAGTGTTATGGAGGAGGACTACGTGGATGAATTTGTGCGTCTGCACACCGATGACTAGAAATCTGGGAGCCCGCCACGTTTTTTTGTGAATAGTTTTTTAATAAATATTTATTATTTTAAAAATGTTTACCAACCAAATAAATATTAAGAAGTAATACAAAAATTGAATAAGCTATACAACTCAAATAATATTTGTTAACATTTTAATAAATATTTTACATCTTTACAATGTTCATGATGTCTATCATTTATTGATAATTACAATACATTTAATGAGTTCACAAATCCACTTATGCACATAAATCCGAGAGAAGCCACAAGGAATAGAAAAATATCTAAAGACTAAAGGAAATTAAGGTAAGCATGAAAATATTGGGACATAGGAAAACATACAGTGACAAGGGAGTTAAGGTAAGCATTAATAGAGCGAGACAGAGTAAAAAAAAACACTCACAAGGGAGTTAAGGTAAGCATGGGAGCAGAAGTGAGTGAGAATAATTGAAACAGGGGACATGAAAGAGTTAATAAGCTGTGCACATGCGTGCAAACATAGCAGCATCTACATCAAAATGACATTATTACATATATTTTGAGAAACATGCATGCTGAATATCGCGGGACACTGAAAATCTACTTTGGAAGGTATGTTGAAAAACGCTGAAAAACGGTAGTAGACGAGGATTACAAGCAACGTAAACGAAAACCTCGTCCTCTCATGTACACTGCGAGAGCTGTAAACAGCCATTCACGATGGCGTACGCAGCTACGAACAGTAAACGGAAGGCTCCCGATAGCGGCTCTGCATCATGCGTACGCACGTAGACATACAGGAAAATAGTGAAAATTACACAATACGAGACAAAAACTAGATGGTTTTGAGAAGGCTATGAATCAGCCCTAATATCTTGGGTTTCTGTTGCTGCTCCTGATGGGGCATACTGATTTGGGATGCCCAGCTGTGTGTATCCCCTCAGGATTGCCTATAAATTCCCCTTTTCTTCATTCCCACAAGCTGTGCAAATTCCTGCATCAGCCATTCATAAATGCTTCAAGCTAAAGGTATAGGGATGTGGCCATGGGCCCAAGATGCGGGGTGGGATCAGAAGATAAAGGGAATAGATCAGGCAACCCCTTCTTATGCAGCAGATATTGCTATTCGCCGTGCCCCATGTCGTATAGACTCTAGGGGGTGGTTGTTGCTCCTTAAGACCTTCTTTTAATTCGGGGGAATAACTGCAGGTTGCAGCTAAGCCTTAGAATGCCTTAAGCCAGTGGTAGGCCTTACTGACAGCCCTCCACGGGCTTCCTGGCATGGCTGCATGTAAGCATGTTCCTGCATTAGCGCAGCAAGAAAGGTCACCGGTTTTACAAGATTGGAGGTCCGTGGCAAATAGACCTGAGCCAGCTTAGAGTCTGGGTGGTTGAAGGAACACAGGATGAAAAGGTAACCAGGGGATTTGACTGAGGGAGGGGACATAGGGTAAGGGGGGGGGATGAGGAAAGAGGGCCAGAGGCACAAAAAGTCAAACACTAATACAATCCAGATGCGTTCTCCCTCTCTTCAGCCCGTGTGGTATTGATGGGCTATGAACTCACTGGGGTTTCCGACTTGGTCACTGCTGGTTTAAATAAGCAAGAAACACAAGACTCCCTGTTCAAAGCCGCAGCCTAACATTTTGCATTGTTTCATTTCAAGCCGTTAATCTGCCCGGCCGGCTATTCTGCAGGCTAATAATGGTTTTCATTAAGGAGTGTAGAGTTCCACTATAAGACATAAGCAAAAATGTTTTGCACTGTGTTAGCCATTGAGAGCAATTGAAAGTGAATGAGGTAAGGCTTTTGAGAATACCCGGGTGCCCTTTTCCTGCCCATTATTTTTGATGACCTCCACGGCTGAACTTCACATGTTGCCGCACACTGCAAGGTAGTCAGTTCAGAACTTGTCTTCAAATATGGAAGATAGGCCTCATAGGAATATCTATGTGTGTATAATATAGCGCTTATGGGCAACGCAAAGGAAAATGCTGCCCATTATTTTTAATGGGCCATATCACATATATATGTAGCGTATAAATTTGAACTTGCCCATTAAAAACCATGGGAAGCATTTTTCCTTGCGCTGTGACTGCATTGCCCAACGCAGCACAGACGAAGAGGTATGAATAGAGCCTAAATATTTTCTTTTTTTAAGAGGTCAGCTATGGGAGGCTGGTCCACGGATTTATAGTTCTTATGGTAAAGGAGGATTGGCGCATGGTCAAGATTTAATCTTTACGTCTTCAGATGAATGGATTAGTCCCTTGTCTTTAGAGAGGATTTTACATGAAATAGCTTTTACCTATATTTCTGGTACTGCCTATTTATGTATTTATACAGGTTAATCAGGTCTCCCTTTATATGTCTTCCCTCAATACTTAAATACATGTAATCTTTATTCACAACTAAGATCCTTCATTCCCCTTGTCAGGGCATCCTTTCTATGAGCTGGTGCCCAGAATTGGACAGCGTGTTCCAGATGATAAGGCCGAACAGGTGCCTTGTAATTCTATGTCTCTGTGATTCCATGTCTCTTTTGTAATGCATGACCTTATCCTGCTGGCCTTGGGAGCAGCTGAATACAACATACATAGTAGTAAACTAGTAAACTAGATTTGCTTGAGGACATTTCACCAGGTATCAGACTTCCTCAGTTCAGAAGGCCTTCCGATAGCCTTGGCAATAAAACAAACGCTGAGTGTAGTCAAATATGCATCCTTATAACTGGAGCTATGAGGTGTTAACAAGCTGCCTTGGTGAAGATGTCAAAATAGCATTGTGTGTGGCAGATAAGCCCCCTGACTTAAACCGGACCTTCAACCTGAGTAGGAACATCTTATATGTATGTCCCCTCCACCCCCACCCTGTACATACAGATTACCCACAATAAAAAGCATCCTGCCTGAAGTGCATTTTGAGCCTTTAACTGCCAGGCTACCTAGAGTTTTTGTCAACCTGTTTTGCCAGACCATTGTCACTATTTTTTGTGCTACACGTGTTCAACTGTGATTTTTTTAATGGATTTCACAGGAAAATTATGTATTGTTTTTTTGGTTTTAACATGAAATGTCGTCTTTGTCATTTTGTAAGTGTATTCTCAATATTTTGTGGTGAAATATGTGCAAAAAAATCTATCTATTGTAGTGTATTTCTGTAATATAAAAATGTACGTTTTTCAATAAAATCGTATTGCTTGTAAAATCCCCATTTCTCTCGGTTACAGCAGTACCACATATGTATTGGTAGACACCCTTTCCTGCCCAGGAGACTCGCCCCAAACTGAAACTGCACTTTAGTAGATTTTCAGATAAAATATAATATGTGCACCTTGCATTTTTCAAGAAAAACAACCCTTTACATTTAAAATACCCCCACAAACTATATATTCTCTGGAAGTACACACCTGACGCTTTCTAGATGAACCAGGCTTGTTGATGTGGGCACAGTTGTCTGGAAGTAATCCCTTGAAGAACTTTTTGGTTACACAGGGTTTACCTAAAAAAAAATGTGGGTTTGGGGAGGAAGGTAATGGGGAGGGCTGGGGGTTATTGGCAAGTCACTCGCTAGTCACAGGTGACTTGCCAGCCCCCTAATCCTTGTGAACTGGTATAGGGGTCTCATGGATCCATTACTATTTCACAAAGGGTTAACTGTAAAAAAAAAAAACACACAAAGATAGAAAGAAAGAAATATATATATTTTTACTCACCTCCGATCCAGTGTCCCTCGGCCATCCGATGACAGCTGCCGGGTGAACACTGGAGTGGGGCTGGGGAGGCAGGGGATCACAGCCCCCTACCTCTCCAACCCCTCTCCCAGCGATCAATCGACATTACTACTGTTTTTCGGGGTGGGTGTGGGATGACATCACGGAATAACATAATCCGCCATGCCCACAAAAGGCGGGGCTAGCGGTGCAACAACGCAAGTGGAGGCCAGGGCCTATTTCAAGCCCTCTCCTCACGCTGGAAGAGCCGGGGGGGGGGGGGGGTGTTGGAGCAGACAGGAAGAGTCTTCTGACAATGCCGCTCTGCATTCTGGGATTGCTGTCCTTTTCCTGTCTGTGCAGAGCTCCGCTATAACCTGGCCCCCTTTGATGCTTCTGAGTTAACATGGCGACAGTCATATCCTGGAGTCCTGAACAGTCGAGCAGGGGAAAGAATAAAAAGGAAGCGACGTAAAAACGTAAAATATATTCATTTTAAAAACTGGGAAATCATTTATTAAGGGTTTGGCCTTTTCATTAAATGCTGAAGGTCCAGTTTAAAGTGGACCAAAACCCGTGCCGACCAATTTCCTCCCCGGACATCCAAAATCGGGATGCCCCGGTGTGTGAAGCCCCCCAGGTCGCCCCATGTTTAGAAAAGCCATGAGTCTGATAACTGGACAGGTTTGTGTACGATGCATCCACCCCTTATGACTTATACACCCACATTGTTATAAAAGTGTGTGGCTGCAAAATACGTTTTATGGCAAACTAGTGAGATTGGCAGAGTCTTGTCAGCTGAAAACAACTGTTTCTCATAATTCAGTAAAATGAGCAACTGCCTTTTACTCATTTACTGGGCTTTAAGAAATTATTCACATAGTCAGTGGTCAATTTTATAAACATCTGTCATAATTATCATCGGTGGAATTATATGAAATTTGTATCAGTTTATTGTGATGACACTTTTGTATTTAGTTATAGTATTGTGACTGGATGTGCTTCTTGATTTGACTCATTTGATACACTGAGTCTTAGACACTGTTAATCTTATGACAGGAGGAGTTTTTTTTACTAGCCAGTTAGAGAGCATTACAAACCATGATATCTGTAAAGGCTTTTAAAGCGGACCTTCACTCTGAATAAGAGTCTATCTTATATGTATCCCACACCCTGTACATACAGATTGTCCACATTAAAAATCATCCTACCTGCATCTACTGCATGTTATGAGCCTTTAAACATCCAAGAAGAAGAAGTGCCTCCTGACTGTGCTGCTCAGCATTCTGGGACTGCTGACCTTTTCCTGACCCCAGCTCTGCTCTGTCTGAGCAAATCACAGCTATAACCCGCCCCCCTGTACCTTATCCCACTCTCCTCTCCTCAGTAAGTGTGATGCTTCTGAGTCAAGATGGCGGCGCCCGTATCCTAAATTCCTGAACAGAGTTACAGCCCAGTGGGGGAAAGAATAATAAGTTAGTGACTAAAAACGTAAAATATATTAATTTTAGATGCTGGGGAACCGTTTTTTAAGAGTTTGGGCTTTTCATTAAATCACGCTGAAGGTCCGGTTTAAGTCTAACAGACAGATGCTCTTCTTCTCTCTTCATGGACAGACTTCCAGCGCTTCAAAAGATTTCCATCCATTTAATTTGTTTATAGAGTAAACCGCAGCAGACTCGCTCTCTTCAGATTTCCTAACAGCTTTTTATCTTTGCCTGTAATGAATGTGCTCCAGTGCACTTATTTTCAGGAGACCCTGGGCAGGCTTGACTTGTTGCTCTCGGGATGGGTACAGCTGCGTCGTGTAGTCTAATATCTATGGAGAAGTAAAAACTTCTTATTTGGCTGGAAACAGATTGTTGCTTCTAGTCCCATTTCTCGTGGACCTCAACTAACCACAATATTTCTGCACCAGCCCAGTGTGCGATCAGGCCACGTATGGACCTATTCACTAGGGGAATACTGCTCTGAACCACCTATATGACAGTACCACTGATCAAAATATGATTTTATTCAATATCACCTATAAACCTATAAAACACCAAAGCAAACATTAGTTTGGGAGTGGACATGGAAAAAACCACACCTTCCTCCCTTAGGGAGCACCAAAAAATATTTGCAAACCTATATCCTCAAAAATATATCACTTTTATTTACACATGAAATTTCATAAAAACACTTACAAATACACAAAGCACAAGACATTTAAAAACAGTAATGCTAATCCCCCATCATATCATCAAAATATCTCAAAACTCCCACTAATGGGATATCTTATTTATATACATAGTATGTGTCTCTGTTCTAATGCTGTAAACTAATCAAATTCTATTAAAATACAAGTCTGTATTGTGCAGGGAGAAAAAATCTCTCTACATATACATACTTAGGTATTTGTGCCGGCACTTAAAGAGGACCTGAACCATATCCCCCTATTATACAAATCCTTATCACATGTTATCACCAATAAAAAACAACTCCATTGTGAATACCCCCCATGAATGATCCAAAAAACACCCCTTAAAACAATGAATATTATACCAATGAATGTACAAAAAAAAAAATGTTATGCTCAAAAAGTGCTTAAAGAGGACCTAAACCATACCCCCCTATTATGCAAGACCTTATCACATATTATCACCAATAAGAAACAACTATATTGTGAATACCCCACATGAATGATCCCAAAAAACACCCCTTAAAACAATGAATATTATACCAATGAATGTACACAAACAAAAAAAAAAAAAATTATGCTCAAAAAGTGCTTAGTGCTGAAAAATGTGTACTACTGTAAACATGTTGAACGATCACCAAACTCTGCAATAATGATACCTACTGACTATAAATCCCACCCCATAATAACTATTCGATATAAGAACCAATATAACAAGAAATACAGGAACCCAAAAACCGCAATATACAAGTGCCAGCACAATAACAATCAGATACTACCAGTGCCCAGGGTTTAGCACATCAGAATAACAGCATGTCAGAAACACTCATAAAAAAGGGGGGTCGCAACCGGGACACCCGCGCCCGCCGCTATCCATGCGGCTTCCAAGGGTGAAGGTCCAAAGCAAACATCACGGCGAATATACCAAAAATACTCAGAATTGTCTACCTTTAGTCCAGGTCAGCTTCCTACTTTATTAGGTACTGATAATGCAAACCATACATATAAAGTGCCATTGAATAGAATAAACATGTATCATGATAACTCTTGGGTAATCATTTTCTTAACAAGGGCCACACTTCCTAGTAAGTTTCTATAAATGTCCCCACTTTTTCTGATGATGATGAACATGTTTAGTTTATTAAGAGACACCCTAGAGGATATATAAATTAAAAATTAAACCTTTTGTTCCTAGGACATTCCAAACAAGCCCATATTCTTCTTCTTCTTCTGCATATCATGCTGCTATATAACATGTCTTGCCAATAAACAATTCCTAAAAGGACATTTTACCAGGATCTTGCGTTCTTATACGTCCCATAAATTTGGTAGCTTTAGCAGTTGCTGATTGTCAGGGGATGCTGTTTCTTATTGTTGATCAGTTCACATAGGTCCTATTTAGATCCAACAGCACCCCGTCTGTCATTGGGGACAGCTTTAATGGTGTGATATAGGCGCATAACTGTATTAAATTGCACCTTGTTATCAACGTGCAGTTTCTCTTTCATAATAGTCTATGGATTCTTTGTCATTACCTTGTACACAAGAAATACCTGCATATATATATATATATATATATATATATATATATATATATATATATTAAGCACTCTAGGTCCATTGCCTTTGAGACACTCAGTAACTTTCTGTGTGTTGTGGGGTTTTTTGCCCACTAGATGGCGACAGACTCTTGCGTTTCCACTCTGCAGTTCCGCAGAATTGGATGTCTGGGCCCAAGAAGGGGAAATATCTGTGCTGCATTAATCATGCGTTTCATGCTCGGCTGCCCCGGCACAATACTGTGTATACTATTAGAGGAATAAGGGCGAGCGGCAGGAGAAATTAAATTTAGCACTTCATTTCTTTTAAGAGGTGTTTTAATCAGTGACAAGGAGCACCTATGGAACCCACCCTGCGCAGCTCCTGATGAGTTGGTTGCATTGTCTGCTAAGGTGACATCAAGGTTTCCATAATAGAAACTGCGACCATATATATTCTGAACCACTGGTTCACTTGTGATGTCACTGTGTGTGCCGAACGGTCTAAAGGTGCTGGTTTGGTCTCACACAAATATATATAGTTGGGTCTGCTTTAAAGTGGACCTAATCTTGCCATCCCTCAATGGCAAGATTAGGTCTCCTGGTGTGCACACTGTCACCGCCCATATTATTTACTGCAATGGAGGCATGCCAAGTACTGCAGTGAATGGGGGGGGTCTTAAGGTGGTGTAGCTGGAGCAGACCACCATTTATTTTCCTTTTCACTTTTGAATGCCCAGGGCACGTTAATGTGGGGTGACACAATTTTGAGATCGGGTGTACAGAGCATGACAGTGCCAGAGCAGCTGTAGGGATCAAGTGGTATCACTTTTTTTTAGCCCTGTCTGTTTACCCCACCCCTTCAGGCCATCAATGAGTTCTGCATTAAATGAAGATCCCTGAATCTTATTGGAGGAGATCAGTTGCCACATATGTGTGCTTCAGTTTCCCATCTCCGATCAGGAAGACAGTAAACAGACCTTACTGGGCACATTTGCCAGGGAGGGTTTGGGTCTGCTTTACCAAATAGTCTGCACCAAGGAGGATGTAGGTCCCTTCTGAGCACCAAGGCACAAACCCACAGTGAGAATACTCCCCTCATCCAAGCTGCAGCACACACTGTGTCAGCAGGCTCTTTCTTCAATGCAAGCTACAGGCTCCTGTAGTGTGTGCGGCGACTTCCAGTCAATGGGGAATAGGTTAGTACCTTTCGCTGGGTGGTGGTGTTTAGCATACTCCCTTGGGTCTTAGTGTTGCTCAGCTTTAAATGCTGCACACTCCCAGAACATATAGTAGGATTGAATGCCACTGGTTTATACTCCACCCTCCAGTTGGATTCAGATTGGTCAGATTTGTCTCCAATAACTTCAAGGAATTAATATTGTGGTTAATTGTTTTTCTTTTCGTTTTTCTTTTTTTCTTTCTTTCTTTCTTTTTCTTTCTTTCTTTTTCTTTCTTTCTTTCTTTTTCTTTCTTTCTTTTTCTTTCTTTCTTTCTTTCTTTCTTATTGGAAGAAAGAAGAAAAAGTGAGACCGAAATGTACCAGTGCATCTTTTTGTGGGTCGCTGTAAACCAGTGGTTCTCAAACTGTTTAAGCCAAGTATCCTCCTAGTGACTAGACGTTTTAACAAGAGTACCCCCAAAGATGGGACAACTATAAATTTGCCCAAAATAAGTAGACCTTCTAGCAGGCTTAAAGCAAAAGGAATAATGTTTTCTGGTAATATAAGACCCCTGTTGTTGGTGCACCCCTTACATCCCCAAGTACCCCCTGGGGTACAGGTACTGCAGGTTGAGAACCAGTGCTCTAAACCAAGGCAAATGGCTTTAGGGGAGGTTCTCTCTTGGTACAAAGACCCCTCACCTGGCCTCATATGGTAGTAAAAACAGATTCACTTCTGGAGAAACCGGCATGTGAACGCCACTGTTGCTGAATCACCATTGTCTGGGAAGACAATGGTACTTTTTTACTCCTAAGAAAAATAGAGAACCTTTTTACCCCTTTTTACACTATAGTAAAAGGTGAGAATTTTTTTTCAATGCTTACTGAATCGAGGCCCTTGTCTAGTATGTTTGCAAAAGCTATACACACTGTCCCTGGCATCTCACTCAGTGGAGGCCGGCTTCCCCATGGCATCTAATGCTAACCAACCAAATTGGGATGTCTCTTAGTGTAAATAGTAAATGTAAGATGTGTAGAGTAAAAGCCTTTCAATAACAGCACAATGGGGTTGAATTTTTTTTTATAATGAATTTTTTATCACATTCGATCTACACATAAACCTGGAGCCTTGGTGACGAGAGTCAGCAGTTTTTCATGTCGTACCTGTGTTCTCCAAGTTCCAAATTGGTGAATAAACTTGTCAGTGTCCCACAGGCTGTACAGTAACTAGAGATGGGATCGGATTGGCAGTAGGGTTGGGAATCCGTCATGAGCGGCACGACAGGACTAACATACAGGAGAATAGACAGTGCCAGCTAATGAGGAGCAGTTGAGAGATGTGTTGTAACCAAGCAGGGGCCTCCGGGCTCAGATTCTGAGCCAGTGTATTTTTCACCAGGCACAGATGCCCGTGTAGATGTGATAGATTTCACCAAGGCCCTGATTCATTAAGGTTAGGTTAAGTGTATGGGGACGGGCGGCGGGAGCATTCATTAGGAGCCCCCTCATGCATTACATATTGTGTAATATAAACCTTAAAGTACCTCTGTCACCAAATCTAAAAGTAAAAAAAACATTGGTAAAATAAAAACCCTAATGCTCGGTTACTATTTTTGTCTATATTTTGTTCCTATGAGGCCCAACTTTAGTAAACGTATGTAAATGCACTGGAAAAAGTCAGAACAGCCTATTCCATCAGGGATAAACTTGTTGACTGCTCTGAAGTCCCAAACTGCCATCCTATGCCTTCCTGCTGACCGATTCACTGACCAGCTCACCACTGAAACTTATGATAGGACAGGGCTTATGATTTGTGTATCTTAAAAAGCAAGTCCCAGCTTTTTGTTACTCTCCCCAGCCACCCTTCCTTACCCCTGTGTTAAGTCTGATTTGGGTGTTGAAATAATAAAACAACTCACCTGACCACTGCAATCCTCCACAGATGCTAGCAAGAGTGGGGCTCTGCATGGTATCCGTGGCCTTGACTGACAAGCCAGTACAGTCACACTGCTGCAGGGGATTGGCTGACTGACCAGTCCCTCAAAGTCCCAGCTTCATTTTCCATGCCTGCCCTGTAACAAATATGACATACCCCCGTTTCCCCCAAAAATGGATTATTAATTTTTTTTCTCCAAAAGATACTTTAGGGCTTATTTTCAGGGGATGTCTTATCTTTTCCTACAATCTGTTATGTAGAAGAGCCAGGTGCTCTCTGTGAGCCTGTGCAAAGGGCATAGGGAGCTGGTGTATTGTCCAGACTGGGGGCCAGCCATAATTCTTCGAGTTAAGTGTGACTCTATTCGAAGTATACAGTACGTCCTGCTCCAGATATAATACTTACACTTGGATTATCCTCCGCCAGATGGCGCTGTGCACTGCAGACATGCAAAAAATCTCCTGGCCCTTCATATACCCAGGGACCTCCCACAAATCCCCAGATTTCTCTGCAGTGCTGACTGCGAAGACATGAAGTATCACTCTCTCGCAGGTGAGCGGGGCTATTACAGCCTGCGGCCCTGTTGAACTATTCCCACCCGTCCTCCTTGTGATGTGCCTCCCAGCCTGGGCTGCGCTGGTCGGGTGAAGGTAGGCAGCACCATGCGTGCTTAACGGAGCCATGCTCCACCGCAGTCCCCCACCAAAGGGTAGGCGGTTTAGGCTGATGGTGAGCCTCTAGTGGATGTCCCTCCCACATTATTGCCCCACGCCCCGTGTAGCGGTGGGCCCTGTATAAAGGGTCGCCATCCTCCCTCGTTTTCCCCCGTTTTCGGGGGAAAAGAAGGGTGTGTGTGTGTGTGTGTGTGTGTGTGTGTGTGTGGTGGTCTCCGTGTACTGTATTGTCACGCTTATGGCCGTAGTTTTGCCCTTGGTGGCAACCGGGTGTCAGAGCCGCGCTGCTTGCTCTTTTTATTTGGCCGCCACCGTCTTTGCCTTCCCATTTTTTCATTAAAAAATTTACTGGCTGGGTGGCGGCGTCATCAGACTACTAGTATCCCTTAGCAGATGCCTTTAACTGGCATATCCTATGCTTGCTTGTCAGGCCCGGACGGCTAACTCAGAGCTTCGCGCTCTTTGGGGGAGGCGGGGACCCGGCGTGGTGCAATCCGCGTCACGCCCAGATTGAGCCCGCCCTTCGAGGTTCGGTTGGCGCCATTTTGTTGCTCTTCGCGCGCGCGTGTTTGCGGTCCTTCTCCTCCCCAGGTCGGTGAGTGCACTCGCGGGCGTTTTCATCATTAGTATTTTTTCTGTTGCGCATGGCCCTGACACCTCTTATTCCCCTTCTGTCTTTCAGACGTCGAAGAGTCCGGTGGCTTCTCCCGGCCTAACATATATTGTAGCGGGCTTACAAAATTATCCCACATTCCTAGCGGGTCTTTGGGACATCCAGGGTTGCCTATTGCGTAAATGCCTACTGGAATATATTACATTAATAATCACCATATGGAGACATCTCAGAATTATGTGACCGGGGTCCCTCCGGGACAAGACCGGCTGTGTACAGCGTGTGGACTGCCCCATGCTGATGCGGACAGAGCACGGGTCTGCGGACCCTGTGCTGAACAAGTACTGGCCCTGCAGTCAGGGTTGCCAGTGGCTGCGCCTCGTTTTAATACACCTCTCTCCCCATGCTTAAATCTCACTCCCGATGAGTTGCACTCGAGCGGGAATGAACAGCAAGGCGTGCCGCGCAGACTGCCTACGGCCGATCAGGTGATTTCGAGGTTGGCAGAGTGCTTGGGCCCTGGTAAGAAGTGGTCCCTGACGCCTCCGGTTTCGCCCATTCCTTCTGAATCTGAGGAGTTCACTGCTGAGCAGGGTTTTGCTCTTTCTGATGAAGGTCGGCTATTCTCTGACTCGGGCTCATCTGACGAGGGGCTGAGGAGTCATGATGATCCGGGCCCCGGTTCTTGGGGCCTGTGTGACACCGACGAATTACTGATAAAGATCTTAGAGGTCTTGTCTATCTCTCTCCCTGGTGAGGCTTCCAGGCCTAGAAGGGAGAGTTTCCATACAGCGCCGCCGCATTGTAGCAGGATCACTTCGAGGCTCTTGCACTCAAAGAATGGCAATGCCCTAGTAAACTTCCAGGGGACTGGGATTGGAAATACCCTTTTCCCCCTGATGTGTTTAACTGCTGGTCATCACCTCCCGTGGTGGATGCACCGATCATTGGGGTTCTTAACCCCCCATTTATTGCAGCCCCTACTTATCGTACCCTTCGGGATGCTGAGGACCGGCGCATTGATAGGCTGGCTTCCCACGCCTTTTCTTGTGCAGGGACGACTCTGCGCCTGGTCTGTGCCACGGCCATCACTGCAGTGGCCGCCAGGACCCTCATCAGAAAGATGATTGATCATCAACCTGAGGATCTCCCCTGGGAGGTGTTTAATGCACTCTCCAGTTGTGATGTATTTGTAAGATTTATCCTTTTGGCGCTGGATGACACCATCAGCATGTGTGCAAGAACTTCCGCCCTTGCGGTAGCTATACGCCGACTGGTCTGGCTGCGACAGTGGGGTGTTGACGATGCTACAAAAAAGATTCTTACTGGGCTTCCCTTTAGAGGGCGACGCCTATTCGGGGCCCGTCTGGAACTGTTTGGAAAAAAGGGCAAAGCCCCCCTTTACAGGAGGCGGTCTCGGCCTTCTCGGGGCAGGGGCACCCCTCCACCCCCCTATGTTAGTGTCAAACCCGAACCAGGGGTGTCCTTCCAGCTTTTTGGTATAGATCCCTGCCCCAGGAGTGGCAGACAACGCCCTGGTCCCTCCGGCAGGACTAAGTCCAAACTTTTTACCAAAACCCCCCAAGCATGATGGGGCGCCCTCGCCCGCTTGGGCGAGGGGATGGCCGCAGCACCTTTGCCCTATCAGGAGGCGTCATGCCTCGTTCTGATGGAGTCAGGAGGAAGTTTCCTCTGGATGCAGGGTAGTGTCTGCTGGGCGGCCCCTTCCTGAGGCAGGATGCTTCCGGTCCCTGTCTCTCTTCTGGTGTTGGCGCAGGCCACTCGCGGCCTGTGAGGTCTGGGGTCACCTGCTGGTTGCCCTTAACAGACAGAGGCAGGGGCTTCTACACCAACCTTTCCACATTCCTCCAAAAGGAATGAGACACTCTGCCCATTATGGCCTTTCATAGGTGAGGCAATTTACATTCACAGGCGTTTTTTTTTCTGCATGGTTTATGTGAGTGGGCCGCCAGTGCCCTGTGTCCAGGGACCTCTTGCCGTCTGTGGGGACCTAAGACGCTTATTTCATTGCCATTGTGCCTTCCGGGTTCCAAGGACCTTACAGGTTAGTGTTGGCGCTCCAACACTGCTGATTGTGGCCTTGTTATCTGGCCTTTGTTCTGCTCCCAGAGTGATCGCCTAGGCGATGACTGGGGTGATGTCTCTACTGAGACCAAGGGGGCGTCCGCGCGAGGAACTGCCTGGTCGTCCCTCTTTGCTTCCCAATCTCTACGTCAGGCCGAGTTGGTTACTCGGCTGGTGGTGTCCCTTGGGAGTCTTGGGATGGGTGCTCAATCACCTGAATTCCCCTTTTCCCCTTATTGGTATCTCCATTCCTAGGGTTGAACTTGGATTCGGTTCAGATGGGAACCTGCTTCCTTGACTATAAATGGACAATCTGGTTGCATGGGCTCGGTCCCTCTTGCTGTTCCCATCTCTTCACCAGGCTGGATTGCAGCTGGTGGGCCTGTTGGTGGCTGTTCAAAGGTTGCCCCTTATGCTCAGTGCCCTTGGGCTCTTCTGCTACTCATATTGTAAATGCTGGACTGGGTTCCAGCTTCCCTGGAGCTGGGACTATGTACCCTTCCACCTTGGTACGGTGGTTACCCCTGAGACTGTTGTACTAGAGGTACCAATTAGGGGGCGCCCCCTTCCTTGCGTCTTCCTGAAGTTGGATACCAAATCTATCAGGTTGACGGAGGGGGGACTTTTCTCTTCTAAATCCCCCTGTGGTTCCGGGGGAGGTGGGACCTTTAGGGGTCCATCCACCTGTCTATTTTTGAAGCGGTAGGCTTTCAGGTTGGCTCTATCTCGCTGGACTTCTCCCTTGCGGGATCTGGCTATTTGGGGGCCCCTTGGTCTGTCTGACAACAGTGGCCTGTATTAATTATCTGTGTGGACTCTGAAGCAGGATGATCCCCCAGGAAGGTATCTGACCCTGATCTGGGTGGAGGACAGTGTTTCCTGCATATCTGCGATATTCGCTCCGGTGGATGTTCTTCTGCGACAGGATGTGCTAATTCTTGTCTCCATGTGATCCGTCTAGTGTGGATCTTTCTGGGGCCGTCACTATAATGGGTCCTAGGCCCTTGTTTCCCTGTCTCAGATTGTTCTGACCTTGGTCATGAGGCTTTGTAACTTTATGCTGGACATTCTGTTCTATATGTCTTATCTTCATTCACCCTGCTTGACAGGGTTCTGTGCAAGTTTGCTCTGGAAGGGGGAACCAGTGATTCTGGCGGCCCTTGGGTGGCCTAGTGGAGTGTGGTTGGCAGATGTGGTTCTGTGGATAGCGGACCTGTACGTCCTGTCAGGATTGCTGACCTGCTCACTCTGGCCCCCCCTTTTCTATTTCACACCAATCTACAGACTAGGGTCTGGATGGTCTGACGGTTGATTCATCCACCTTGATGGAGAAGGGCGTACCTTCTGGGTGTCTGTGACTTCTGGAAGCCTAGGAGTTGGCTTCTTCTTCCTCTTCTTCCGTCTGTTGTGGGGTATTGTTTACCCATATTGCTTGGTGTGAGTTTCGGTCTCTCCCCTGTGGGCGCGCTCTGTTCCCAGGGTTATATAGTTATTACTCATGGGTTGGAGTTGGCTCTCCTACTCAGGGCCCTGGTGGTTCAGGCTCTGCCCTTTCCGTCTTCTGCAGAAGTCTTTACTCAGTTCTTGCCTGGGTTGACTTTTCTTTCAGGGATTGCTCAGCTGCATCCCCCACATAGTTCTAGGGTCCCTGTTGGGATTTGATTCTATTCTGTTTGCCTTGTGGGGTGTTCCCCTTTGGCTCTATTCCGGATGCTGTCTGACATAAGGTTGTCCTTCTGGGGCTGTTACTTCAGTCGGCCGTGTGCCTGAGTGGGCGGCTCTGTTTAGCTAGCCCTCGTTCTTTGATGTGTATTCGCCGAGATGAGGCGGTGTTCCGCCTTACGTCGGATCTTCTGCCTAAGGTGGTGTCTTAGGCTCAGGTATTAAGACATTGTCCTTCTTCTGGGATTTTTCCTTGTAATACTGAGGCAAGGGAATCTATTTTCCCTCAGTAGGTGCTGGAATTTTTTTCCTGGATTGTCCCTTGTCCCTTAAGGGGACTGATGCTCCTTGGGGTTGTGGACACCTACATCTGGATGTGCCTGATCTCGTCTGCCTCTAGGGGGTAAGCGGCCTTGGGCCTAGCCTTTACTTGGATAGTTGTCCCTTCTGGTCCTGGGGAAGGCTTGGCTCCTTCCTGGGCTACTATTAGTTTTTGCTCTTGTTAGGCTGTTATTCAAGCCTGTTCCTTAAGGGGAAGAGTTCTTCTCACTCAGATTACACTGGTTCCTTGGTATCTTTGGGCCTTTCAGCATCAGGTTTTGTTGAACAGGTTTGCTTGAATGCTACTTGTTTTCTTGTTCGTACCCTTTCAAGGGTTGTTTTGATGTTGACGTTAGAGCTTTTTGCTCGTGTTGCTCTTGGTAGCGAGGTTTACAGGTGACAGTGCTTTCAACTGTCTGCTGTTGCCTTTTTTGTTGGGGATCCCACCCTGTTCTATGGACACTGCTATTGGATGTCCCAAGTGTAAGTATTATATCTGGAGTAGGACATACTGTATACTTAGAATAATACAATTCTGTGAAATACTCACCTGTAGAATTGGTATTATACGTATACAGTACGTCCTGCTCCACCCCACCCTCTGTTTTGCATTATTCTGGATCCCCTGTATGGTGATTGTTGTTATTGTTATCATTACCAGTTATTTTTTTGTGGTTGAATTCTCCCGGCTTCTGGTTCGCTGCTTTTCAATGCTGGGGATTTGTAGGAGGTCCCCGGGTATATGAAGGTTTTTTTGCATGTCTGCAGTGCACAGCGCCATCTGGCGGAGGATAACCCAAGTGTAAGTATTATATCTGGAGCAGCACGTACTATATACGTATAATACCAATTCTACAGGTGAGTATTTCACAGAATTGTATTTTTCTTGGGTAAAGGACTGATCTTCTGTCCTGATTCATCTATTGCCAATTGTTTTACTTTTTTTTTTTTTTTTTATATACATATATCTTCCTGGACAGGCAGCCTAGGGCTTTGGAGTATGGCTTATTTATTACAGGGTATCTGTAAAGCTGAAGGTTACTAATAATATTAGCATGGAGTGTACCAATTGTAGTTGCAGGGGGTGCAACAGGGCCCATCCCAGCACTCAGTGCCTGGATTTGCTTACTGAACACCCCTCTGTAGCTTCTCCCAGGGTGGCACCAGACATCCTTTTTTAGGGGTGATGAGGCTCCTGAAAGATCCATTGTGCTGGAAAGGGTTATAAGGGGGGGGGGGCTTCCTTTCCATGGGCTGCCTCTAGATCCTGCTGTGGATCTACCTGGGTGAGCAGGACTTAGACAGGTCTCTTCATACATGGTGTTTCTGCATCAGGGCTGGGTCACAGTGCCCTGCACAAGAGGACCTGTTTACCTAAGTCATTACTCATAGCAAGCAACAAGCTGCTGTCATCTAATTTGTAGGAAAATATCCAAACTAGTTGCTACGGGCAACAGTCCCATTCACTATTTTTATACCTGTATTATAATGTTGCCCATCCCAGGTAGGTTGTATGTCCATTTTATGGGGAAAATCCCTTTGTGTGCTGGAAAGGGTTATAAGGGGGGGGGGGGGGGCTTCCTTTCCATGGGCTGCCTCTAGATCCTGCTGTGGATCTACCTGGGTGAGCAGGACTTAGACAGGTCTCTTCATACATGGTGTTTCTGCATCAGGGCTGGGTCACAGTGCCCTGCACAAGAGGACCTGTTTACCTAAGTCATTACTCATAGCAAGCAACAAACTGCTGTCATCTAATTTGTAGGAAAATATCCAAACTAGTTGCTACGGGCAACAGTCCCATTCACTATTTCTATACCTGTATTATAATGTTGCCCATCCCAGGTAGGTTGTATGTCCATTTTAAGGGGAACATCCCTTTATGGAGTCAGACAGGCATAATGTACCTTGGCATAACTGCCATCGCTCCTGTGGTGTCTGCCGCTGTATTCTGTGCCTGGTGTCTCTATGAGCTTCCTGCATCTCTAGCTTCCATCCTCTAAGTGATCTTATGTGGAGTAAGACCCCAGACTGAGTCGCCATTAGTCTTTATCTGCCACGGTCTAGTCTTCGGCACATAAGCCCTGGACTGCCTCTCGTGTTGGGCATGGCCTGATCTCCTACTCCTCCTCCTACTTGATGTGCAGGGGTCAGTTAATGGAGAAAGTGGGCCCCAAAGACAGCAGTAGGCACCCAGGATTAGCGGAAGTTAAGCCAGGGCACCGCATGTCTGTAGGTGGGTCTTGTCAGAAACCCCAGGGGACCTATACCCAACTCTCTCCTCAAGAGCCACCAAAAAGCCTATATTCTAAGTATACAGCACGTCCTGTTCCAGAAGATATTCCTTACTCTTGGGTTATACATCCAGTAGATGG
Source organism: Gastrophryne carolinensis (assembly GCA_027917425.1). Classification (NCBI taxonomy): domain Eukaryota; kingdom Metazoa; phylum Chordata; class Amphibia; order Anura; family Microhylidae; genus Gastrophryne; species Gastrophryne carolinensis. Next base: position 240,966,196 of record CM051235.1, on the reverse strand, counting down.
CGCTGGACTACAGGGACAAAAGTGGCTCCTCCCGGCCCCATATATACCAGGGACCTCCCACAAAATCCCCAGTTCTTCTCTGCAGTCTGGGCTGCGAATTACTAGGAGATGGCTCTTTCTACTCGCAGGTGAGCAGGGCTTATTAGGCTGCCGCCCTGTAGGACCATTCCCACCCGTTCCTGTCTTCTGCCTCCCAGCTTAGGCTGCGCTGGTTGGGTGATGGTAGGCAGCACCGATGCCAGGTGCTAAGGAGCGCTGCTCCTACCGCAGTCCCCCACCAAAGGGTAGGCGGTATAGGCCCGTGGTGAGCCTTATGGGATGCCCCTCCCGCGGCCGTGTGCCCTTCGTCCCCTTTCTCCTCAGTTAGGCTACTTTTAGGTGGTCCGCTGCTTCCCCTTCGCTCCCCCTGGGTAGATCTCGGGGGGGGGGGGGGGGGGAGTATGTATATTAATATGTGTTTTCATGTTTTGCTTTTGCACTGATTTGTATTATATGCTGCCGCCGCGCGCTTGTACTCCGCTCCGCGGACAGTGGCGACACCGCCTCAAGCGCTGCTGCGCCGTCATTGGCGGGCCTTGTCACGGGGCACATTTTCGCGCTCTTGGGGGGGGCGGGTCTTGCGGATGGCGTTTTCCGCATTACTTCTCCGTGGCCCGCCCCTCGAGGTATATGTGGGCGCCATTTTGGAGCTCCTGTGCTGCGTGTCTGGCGTTCGTAAGTGCCCCTGCGGGCTGGCTTTTACTTGTACTTTCATTGTGTTATGCTTACATGATCTTTGATTTATGTCTTACAGGTGGGTCAAACTTTTAGTGGTTTCTCCTGGTTCTATCCCCTTTTAGCGTTAACCCCTTATTGGCTGGCTTTTGTATTGTATATCTCCCACTTCCCTAGCAGGCTATTGGGGCATACCGGGTAGCCTTATTGGCGTCAATCCCGACTTGGCCTATTGTGCCACAATAATCACCATATGGAGGCTTCTCAGGATAATGTGCTCGGGGTTCCTTCGGTACAAGCCCGGCTGTGTGTGGCGTGTGGGGTATCGCCTATAAGTGATGATGTCAGGGTGTGTGTACCCTGCGCCCAGCAGACGCTTGCGCTGCAGTCTGGGTTACCGGTGGCTGGGCCTGCGCCCTCTCGGGCTTCGCCTACCCCCCCACGCTTACATCTGACTGCTAGTGAGGTGCATACCAGTGGGGAGTCTCAACCTGATTTGGCTGCTCGGGTGGCCAACATTGAGAGACATATTGCTGGCTCTGGCCCGCGTAAGAAGCTAAGAAGCGGCATTTATCACCTGGTGTTTCCCTCTTTCCTATGGAGGTTGAGGAATTTTTTGACGTTACCGGTTATACCCCCCTGGAAGAGGGGAAATTATTTTCTGATTCAGAATCATCTGAGGAACAATGGGCTTCAGATGATACTGACAAGCTTTAAGCTCACATTTTTGAAGTACTCTGTATCTCTCCTCCTGCCGTGGCTCCGCGGCAGCAGGGGGAGCTGTTTCATACTGTTAAACCACGCTTGGAGTTTCCTGAACAAACTCATTTTAATAATCTGGTGCTCAAGGAGTGGGAACGGCTTAGCCAGCTCCCCGGGGTGCCAAAGAGTTGGGATAAGCGGTATCCCTTTCCTGCTGAAATGGTTAAACGAAATGGTGGTCATGTCCTCCCGAGGTGGATGCACCAGTTCTGGGGTTGTCCAACACATCCGTCATGCATTCCCCTGACTCTACTACACTTAGGGATGGGGAGGACAGGTGCATTGATCACTTGGCTTGGCATGCCTTTGCCTGTGTGGGGACCGCGCTGCGTCCGGTATGTGCTTCTGCCATTACGGCTGTTGCTATTAAAAGCCTGCTCGAGGGTCTCTTAGATGGGGCCCCTGATGATGCAGGTAGGGAAGAGTATAGAGCTCTTCTGCGTTGTGAGAAATTTTTGCATATGTTCTCTCTGCCTTGGATGATACCATTAGAATGTGCGGCAGGGCATCTGCCTTGTTGTTGGCAATACGCCGCTTGGTCTGGCTGCACCAGTGGGCAGCTGACAACGCTGCCAAGAAGGCTCTCACTGGGTTTCCTTTCAAGGGGCTGCGCCTCTTTGGGCAACGTCTGGACTTGTTGGCTAAGGGAGGCAAGTTACCTCAGCGTAGAAGGCAGCCCCGGTCCTTGTGTGGTTCAGGTGCCTTTTCTCCCTCCTTCAGGGGCTCCAGAATTGGACGGGGAGCTTCCTTTGCTGGAGCCCATGGAGATTTTTGGGGCAGGGGCAGAGGACGTGGCCGCCCTGGCCCCTCCTGGGTTCCCAAGCCCAAGTCCTCCCCCAAGCCTCATCAGGCATGAAGGGGCGCCCTCACCCATCCGGGTGGGGGGTGGGGCCGCTTCGGCTCTTGGCTCATGTCTGGAGGCGTCATGTCTCAGACTGGTGGATTCAGGAGGTAGTATCCACCATACTGGTGGCCCCCTGTTGGCCAAGAAGAGTGTACTTCGCAGACATTATGCAGCTGGCAGTAGATCATTACGCCCTGCCCCGAGTTCCAGATCTGCTCACTCAGGGACACCTACGCCACCCCAATTTACAAACGCTGGCTTTGACGGCCTGGCTGTTAAAACCTCCATCTTGATGGAAAAAGGGCTGCCTGCCTCGGTTGTAAATACCATGATCAGGGCTAGGAAAAGGTCCTCTCTTTCCATCTACTACAGGGTTTGGCGTACTTACATTGACTGGTGCGAGTCTAACTCGCTTTCCTGACGTGTGTTTTCCATTCCTAGGATTCTGGAGTTTCTGCAACATGGTTTGGATCTGGGTCTTCAGCTCAGTACTCTGAAAGGTCATGTTTCTGCTTTGGCTATTTCTTCCAAAGATCCTTTGCTCAGCATCCCCTGGTCAAGACCTTCTTCCAGGGGGTTACTCACGTGCGTCCCCCACGTAAGCCTATGTTACCAGTCTGGGACTTGAACTTGGTCTTATCTGCCCTGCAGGGGTCTCCCTTCGAGCCCTTGCAAGGAGCCCCTTTGTCCATTCTTACGCTCAAGGTGGTCTTTTTGGTGGCTATCACTTCTGTGAGGCGCATTTCTGAGTTGGCGCCGCTTTCTATCAAGCCTCCTTATTTTGAGAGACACCAGGACAAGGTGGTGTTTCGTTTGAGATTTTCTGCCTAAGGTTGTTTCTGCCTTTCATCTCAATCAGGACATTGTTTTGCCTTCTCTGTGTCCTAATCCTAGTACTTCTAAGGAGAGGGTTTTACACTCTCTGGATGTGGTCAGGACTCTGAAGTTCTATCTGGTGGCTACTGAATCCTTCAGGGAGACTGACGCTCTCATTGTGCTCCCGACTGGACCTAAGAAGGGTCTGGCTCCGGCTAGGCCCACTATCAGCAAGTGGATCCGTCAGGCTGTGATACAGGCCTACTCTGCTAAGGGGAAGGAGCCTCCCTTTCGCCTTACTGCTCATTCTACTAGTGCTATTGGTGCCTCTTGGGCTTTTCAGCACCAAGCTTCTGTTGAACAAGTTTGCAAGGCCGCCACTTGGTCTTCTGTTCATACTTTTTCAAAGTTTTACAAGGTTGATGTTAAGGCCTCAGCTTGATGCTGCTTTTGGCTGCAAAGTTCTGCAGGCGGGAGTGGTTTAAACTGTCTGCTGTTACTTTTGGGGATCCCACCCTACCTTACGGACACTGTTATTGGATGTCCCAAGTGTAAGGAATATCTTCTGGAACAGGACGTGCTGTATACTTAGAATAATACAATTCTGTGATTACTCACCTGTAGAATTGGTATTATATGTATACAGCACGTCCTGTTCCACCCCACCCTTGTTATCATTATCTTTAGTTACCTCTTTATGGTGATTGTTCTTATGTTCAAATTTTTATATATTGGTTATAGTTCTCCCGGTCTCATTTTAACTGCTTTTCAATACTGGGGATTTTGTGGGAGGTCCCTGGTATATATGGGGCTGGGAGGAGCCACTTTTCTGTCTCTGCAGTCCAGCTCCATCTACTGGATGTATAACCCAAGAGTAAGGAATATCTTCTGGAACAGGATGTGCTGTATACGTATAATACCAATTCTACAGGTGAGTAATCACAGAATTGTATTTTTTGTGAATCTCCACATAGGTGCCTGAGCACTAATTACTTCAATAGCACATCTGTGTAGAAATCCCAAAAACCTAGCCTGTAGGTGACTCTCGAGGAGAGGTGTTTGGGAACAATGACCTTGTACTGTATGGAAAGCCTGACCTTGTGGTTCAGGTATACTTGCTGCTTACTTAAATCCTCCTGGTCCACATTTACATAGAAAACTGTTTCGTTACTCCACCTGGCCCAGTGGTGCAAGCTCTCCTGTGATTGAAGGAATTTGTGTTCCTTCAATGGGCAATGGGATGGACAAAGTCAGCAGCTGCCAGGGTACTAATGTACATATTAGGATTCCAGAATTCTGACCAGTGGGCGGAGCCAGAAAGACAGTATTCAGCCTTTCACCCTCTTTTGGGAGTTTTTTCTGGGTGGTCCATTGAGATGAAAAATGTTACTTCACAAAAAAGGTGGAGAAACCCTGGTTTACACAGGTCAGGCTGCTGTATTCAAACCCAAGGCATTATTTCTAACTACCTTTTTCTGTTTTTTTTTCTTCATTCTGTTCAACTTCCATTTTTTCCTCCGGTCTCCTCTCTTTTTTCATTTCCTTACTTCCTTCATTTCATTACCCTCACTGTTTGTGTCTCTGTTATGTCCCTCTTTTTCTTCCTCTGTCCCTTTCCTCTATCGCCCCTTCTTTTGTTCTACTTTTTGGTTTTGTCTTCATTCCTTTGCTTCTTTATTTTGTCCATTCTCTTCCTCTGTCATTTCTTTATTCATTTCGTCATTTTTTTTCTTTTTTATTACCTACTCCCTTTGCCTCTGTTCCTTTCCTTTCTCCTCATTCCACATTCCTTACACTTCACTCCTTACCTCACTTTTCATTTTTAACTCACTTTCTTACTTTTTCTTCCTTCAATATCTCCCCCCTCTTTGCCACTTTTACTCTCTTCACTACCCTCACTTTTTGTTCCCTATTTTTTTTTTCCTCCGCCGTTCCTTTTTTTTAAATTCACTTCTTAACTCTTTCGTACTTTGCTAACCACTCCCTCTTTTCTTTCTGTATTAGCTTTGTTTCTTTATTGCCTTCTTTCTTTTATTTATGCCCCTCTTTTAATGTTTCTTCATTGCTGTTATTTCTGTTTTCTCTTTTTTTACCCCTGCATACCTCCCATTTAAAACAGGATGACTTTTAAAACATAAAACAGGATGACCATACCCTGTGTGGGTGCTGCATATGAATTTTCCTACATTTCTTCTGTGTCCAGGTGATCATAGTGTTGGGGCAACCAAAGGATTATCTATTCGCCTTACCCAGAGAGCCTCTTCCCTGGTCCTGTCTTGGTCAGGAATCCGTTTGTGACACTATTAGGACATTACTAAACTCCACCATGAATATCCGCATGCCTTCATGTTTCCGCACATAACCATAGCCCGGCATGCCCATCCAAGAGAAGTCTTTTATTAGACAGCTGAAGCCCCACCAGAGCTCCCTTAAATCAGGTTAATCCCCAGCGCTGTGATCACCCCGGGACCCCCCAGCCTTAATAAGGTGTTAAGTGCAAGGTCAATGCCTGTTACTCCATAACCTTTCAGCAAGAGAAGACAATAACAAGGTGAAATGACGTGTTTATTGGAATGGTATGGAAGTGATTATCCTCCTGCCGGTACAGTGTTGCCGCTCTATGGGATAGTTTAACCTCTTCCCTCCCAAGCCTGGAACCAGTGCTGTTATCAGGAGTTTTTGGGGCCCACACAACCACAATGTCTTCCCTAACTCTTTGAAACCTATATGTGATGGCTGGAACCCTAGTTTAAATTGGGTTCCTGGCCTCAAGGCAACCAGGTTCCCCTCTGTATTCTTTTTACGGTACTGCTGTTGAAACAAGGACCGCAACCATCACATTACCAGGTTGGGTAGCTTCTTGGGGGTGAGGCCCAGTTCACACTAGGGGCCCAGCATATCATATATTGGGGTTAATTTATTATCCGCTGGAAGTGATAGTGTGGAAGCCGACAGGGCTCAAAAACATGGCTACCATCACTGCTGCCTGTCGGGGGTCTGGCCCCCCTTTGCAGTCAGGTCCCTTACTTAAGTCTTGGCTGTCCTGACCTGATGGCAACCTTGCCTTGAACTGTGCCTTAGACATTCACTTTGGATGGAAATGGATTTCACTTTAAGGGGGCAATACATCTGTCGGTCTTATACATTTAAACAACAAATGTTCTCTCTATCGGACCTTTAAGTCTGCTACAAACCCTTCTCCCAGTTTGGAACACCAATTTTGGGTTTGGCAGCCACAGCCTGTAATGTTTTCAGGAATTTGACAAGAGGAACTTTGGGGGAGGGGTATTAATGTGGTCAATTATTGTGGAAGCAATTAGTGGTCCTTAAAGGAGCACTATCGTGAAAAATGTCCCAATAATGAATGTCCATATAAATATGCTGGATGGCGAGAGGAAAGGACTCTGTCACCCCTCATAGACTAAGCCTGTCACTCCTGGATTTTGTGCCTACCAGAAGAAGAAAACCATAAGCTTGGAGGGAGTTTACTTAATTTCCAGTGTAAAAGTGACCCTTCCCTCAATTTTTAATATTACGCAATATCGAGATAGTGCTCCTTTAAGGGACCCATGGCAAAACTGCATAATCTCTGCCCCAACCCAGCATTTGTTATTTAATTTTATATATACCATATGTATACACATTTTGCTTGTGCACACATAGGATTTTTTCCTGCACATTTAATCCATCCGTGCAGATCACCACAGCGACCCAAGGTTTTTACAGCAATCATGGTAATCTTCCGCTGTCAGCTGATTTACATTGGACCATGTTTGGATGATATTCTAATCTGGACTCCCCATCTTCTGCAGGGTTGTGCAGATGGTGTGGGGCACCCTGGAGAGATTTGTGTGGCTGATCAGTTATCCCAAATTCCATTCAACTCCCTTTCAACAGGGTTGTTTCCTTGGGATGCTCGTTTATACAGCCCAGGCCAAAGTGTGTTTGCCAGAACCAAGCCCCGGAAACTGCAGGAGAGCATGGCGACCTTGTGTTCAGATGCTCAGCTCAGTGTGCGGCAGTGCATTCAGCTACTGGGTTATTCTAAGTATGTCTCACACCCTGCTTCAGAAATATTCATTACACTTGGGTTATGTCCAGTAGAGGGCGAACTTCTGCAGAGATGAATAGAAAAAAAGAAGCCCCTCCCGGCCCATAAACACCTGGGACCTCCCACACATTCCCCAGTAATCGTCTCTGCAGATGGCGAGCAAGTCAGAAGATGAAGTCTCCTCCTTGCAGGTAAGCCGGGTTCACACCCGGCCATTTTTTATCCCTATTTCTGCCCGGACCTTGTTATGCTTAAAGCTTCGCTCTGAATAAGAGTCTATCTTATATGTTTCCCACACCCTGTACATACAGATTGTCCACATTAAAAATCATCCTACCTGCATCTACTGCATGTTATGAGCCTTTAAACATCCAAGATGGCGGCTTATGGAAGCCGCCATCTTATCAGGCAGCCTGCAAACAGGAAGTGTCTCCTGACTGTGCTGCTCTGCATTCTGGGACTGCTGACCTTTACCTGACCCCAGCTCTGCTCTGTCTGAGCAAAGCACAGCTATAACCCGCCCCCTGTACCTTATCCCACTCTCCTCTCCTCAGTAAGTGTGATGCTTCTGAGTCAAGATGGCGGCGCCCGTATCCTAAATTCCTGAACAGAGTTGCAGCCCAGTGGGGGAAAGAATAATAAGTTAGTGACTAAAAACGTAAAATATATTAATTTTAGATGCTGGGGAACCGTTTTTTAAGAGTTTGGGCTTTTCATTAAATCACGCTGAAGGTCCGGTTTAAGTCCCCTAATGCCTCCCAGCCTTGGCTGCAGGTCCGGGTGAAGGTAGGATTCACCTTAACAGGTGTACTGATAGGAGCCACGCTCCTCCGTGTGACCCCATTACAAGGGGTAGGCGGCTACCAGGTTGGTGACCCTGGTTTGGGATGCCCTGTCCGCTTCCCCCTGCTCTACTACCGTAGTTGGGGATCCCTCCCTTTACTTTATTCCCTTTATTCTCAATAGGGGGGCGGGGGCTGTGACTTCTCCCTTGATTTTAACTTCATTGATCCTCCCTTGTGTATGCGTGTGAGTGTGTGTGTGATTTTACTGTACAGCTTGATACATGCGGCGGCTTTATTGAGAGCTGGCCGCCCTGTCCGGCTCCGCACGTGTGGCTGCTCAGTTATAGAGGATGAGCTTCTCCCCCTCCTTTCTGTGAGGAGAGGGGGCGGGGCCGAGCCCTCGGCGCGCTGGCGGCGGCCCGCCCCACTCTCTCTGGTGCCCTGCGGCGCCCGGTCAATGGATAGGAATCCGCATTGCTGGGCGAGGATGGGGAGGAGGCAGGGCCAGGCGCGTGCACGATCCGCGCTGGCCCGCCCTTATTCTTCCTTTTCTGCCTTCTGTTCAGGCTGGGGATCGCCATTTGTCGTGCTGTGAGTGCCCTGCCGGGCTTTGCTTGTTGTGCATTGTTATTTTGATTTGCGCCTTATCCAGAGCGGTGGCGGCCATTAGTTTTATTGTACTACTTGCGCATACATTATTATACGTTATTATACATTATTATATACATTACTATTAGTTCTATATACTATGTTATATACAATGTTATATATACCTATATATACCCATATATATATATATATATATATATATATATATATATATATATTTATTTTATATGTTTTGCCAACGCTCTTTGTACATTCGGCATGTATGAGTGCTTGTCTATGGTGTACCTTACTTACGGGGGCTCCCATTTTGTTATTGTGTCCCGGGTTCCCCTGGCCAAAAAATAAGGGCTTGCAAATCCTCCCACTAACAGACTTAAGGGGCATCCCGGGTAGCTTTCTAGCGTAATTCCCACTGGTCATTGCGACTGCCATACAAATCACCATATGGAGGCTCCCCAGGATACCGGGCTCCGGCTCCCTTTGGGGCAATCCCGGCAGTGTGTGGGTTGGGGGGCCCAGGCGTCTGGGTCAGTGCTGCCGGCCTCATCACCTACCCCACCTTGATCCGTACCCCAAGTGACACTGTCATTAGCGGGGAGTCGCCATCTGATGTATGTGCTAGGTTGGCCAACATCGTGAAATTGATTCTAGCTCTGCGGCCAGGTAGGCCCCAACTAAGAGAAGGCATCTGTCACCGGCCGCGCCGGTTCTTGATGATCATGATTCCCTTGACTGGTCTGTTTATTCCCCGCTTGCGGAAGGGGAACTATTTACGGATTCTGATGGCTCAGAGGATCAGCAGTTTTGGATGCTGATGCTGGGCAGGGGCTTGGGGATGCCGTGGATACCCCCAAGATCCTGGCCCATTTATTTGAGGTGTTGGCTATTTCTCTTCTGGCGGAGTCCCCTCCGCAGAAGGGGGGAGTTTTTGGGACCTCTAGGCCTCGTCTGGAGTTCCCAAATCAGATACATTTCGAATATTTGAGCCCTTAAGCGGTGTAAATTATTTGTGACCTTTGTTTTATCTGCTATGGATGACGCGATTATTATGTGTAGTAGAACCTCGGCATTGCTGGTGGCTATTCGCCGATCGGTCTGGCTACGCCAGTGGGCGGCTGACATTGTGGCTAAGAAATCAGTTGCAGTGCTACCCTTCCTGGGTATGAGGCTGTTCGGAGATAAATTTGATTCAGTGGCGAAAGGTGGAAAGTTACCTCAGCGTAAGTAGCGGCGTTGCCCCTTTCGGGGGGGGGGGGGGCAGGCTCCTTCAATCCTTCCTTTCGCTGTGCCAGAGCAGGCAGAGGCTTTGCCTACTCTAATTTCAGAGGCAGAGGACGCGCTCGTCCAGGCCTTAACTGGGGGCCCAAGCCCGCTGCCAAGACAGCTCAGCAATGAGGGGACGCCCTCACCCTTGCGGGTGGGGGGACGGCTGCGGCACTTCTTCCTGGTCTGGGCCCAGGAGGTCATAGACAAATGAAACTTGGAAGTGGTCTCTTCCGTGTACAAGCTGGAGTTCGAGTGCCGGCCTCCTCCCAGATTCCTCAGTTCTCAGGTCCCCTCGGTCCCCCCGGGCTGCGCCGGGGCTCCTGTTGGTAGTGCAAAATCTTCTGGACATGGAGGTCATATGCCCTGTGCTTTTCTCAGGGAGAGGCCAGGGCTATTATTCCATCCTCTTCACGGTTCCCAAAAATGATGGATCCATCAGACCCATTCTGGATTTGAAGCTTCTCAACAGGTTCATCAGAACCAAGAAGTTATGCAGGGAGACTCCGCGTTCAGTCATCAATTTCTTTCGTCAGGGGGATTTCGTGACATCTATAGACTTCAAGGATGTTTACCTTCATGTACCATTCTACCCAGCACACCAGAGAGTTATCCGGTTGTGGTAGGGGATCAGTATTTTCAGTTGTGGCCCTCCCTTTCGGGTTGACTTTGGTACCAAGGGTGTTCACCAAGGTGCTGGCGGGCATAATGGCCCTTCTCAGAGTCCAGGGCATTCGCATTGTGCCGTATCTGGACGACCTGCTTATTACAGCTTCTTCACTATGTCAGGCGGAGCTGGACTCCAGGGTGGTGACGACGCTGGTAAGGTTCGGATGGGTGATCAACCACCCCAAGTCTTCTCTCTCCCCATCAAGGGAGATCTCATTCCTCGGCATGAATCTGGATACCAGTCAGGCCAGAGTGTTCCTACCTCACCCAAAGGTGCAGAGGGTTCAAGATCTGATACGTGTTCTCCTGGCCAATCCTCGCTCCTCTATCCGGCTAGGGATGAAACTGGTAGGATTGATGGTGGTTTCCTTCGAGGCAGTCCCCTTTGCTTAGTTCCACATGAGGTCGTTCCAACTCCATCTATTGCTGAACTGGGACAGATGTCCCCGGTCCTTGGATCAGTCCTTTCTGCTGGCTCCCAGGGTTCGGCAGTCCCTTCAGTGGGGGCTGGAACCAAGCAATCTGATGAGGGGCAGATCCTTTCTGGCCCCTTGTTGGGAGACGGTTACCACGGATGCCAGCCTGTTGGGCTGGGGAGGTCTCTGGACGGATTTTCAGTTCCAGGGGCTGTGGGGTCCTCAGGAGGTTCACACCCCCATCAATGTCTTGGAGCTCAGAGCTGTTCGGTTGGTTCTGTCATGCTTGACGCATCACTTACAGGGCTTACCGGTTCAGGTTAGATCAGACAATCGAACTGTGGTCGCTTACATCAATCGCCAAGGAGGGACTCGCAGCAGGAGTGCCCTCAGGGAAGTTTCTCTGATTCTCGCATGGGCGGAGAGCGATGTTCCATGCATCTCAGTGGTATTCCTTCCGGGAGTGGAAAACACGGAGGCGGACTCCCCGAGCAGGGGATCCTCTCGCCGAGGGGAATGATATCTCAACCACAAGGTATTCCGGTCCCTCTGTCGCAAGTGGGGGACTCCGGAGGTGGATCTCTTTGTCTCACGTCGCAATCACAAGCTCCCAAAGTTTGTGTCTCTGTCTCAGGATCCTCTGGCCCTGGCAGTGCACGCCATGTCTCTTGCCTGGAGGGATCGGGGGTCTCTGTACCAGTTTTCCCCCCTTCACCATGGTGGGCAAGGTGGTGCGCAAGCTGGCTCAAGAGGGTGCGCCAGCAATTCTGGTGGCCCCAGGGTGGCCAAGACAGGTTTGGTTCGTACCGCAATTTACAAACGCTGGCTTTGACGGTGTGGCTGCTGAAACCTCCTCCATCTTAATAGAAGGTTTGTCTGATGCTGTGATTCAGACACTTGTTAGGGCTGGGAAGTGATCTTCCTCTAACATCTTCTACAGGATGTGGAGGTCTTATATTGATTGGTGTGATGCTAGGGCCTTGCCTTGCAGGGTGTTTTTCGATCCCTAGCTTTCTTCAACACGGTCTGAGCCTGGGGCTCCAGCTTAGTACCTTGAAAGGGCAGGTCTGCCCTGGTGGTTTTCTTCTAAGGTCCTTTGTTCTTCGTCCTTTGGTTAAAGCTTTTTTCCAGGGGGTCACTAATGTGCGGCCCCCTCGAAAGCCTTGTGCCTGTTTGGGTTTTGAATTTTGCATTTTCTTTGCTTACACCAAAGATTGCCCTTTTGGTGGCTATTACCTCTGTTCGATGTGTTTCTGGGTTGGAGGCTTTGTATATTCAGGCCTCTTACTTTGAGAGACACCAGGACAAGGTGGTCTTCCGCTCTAAGCCGGATTTCCTACCTAAAGTGGTCTCTGCTTTCCATCTCAATCAGGATATTGTTCTCTCTTCCTTGTGTCCTAAGCCTAGCAATTACAAGGAGAGGGCCCTGCACTCTTTTTGGATGATTGTTTCTTGTGTGAAGTACTATTTGGTGGCTACTTCTTGTGTGGGAGGTCCCAGGTGTTTATGGGCCGAGAGGGGCTTCTTTTTTTCTATTCATCTCTGCAGAAGTTCGCCCTCTACTGGACATAACCCAAGTGTAATGAATATTTCCGAAGCAGGGTGTGAGACATACTTATAATACCCATTTTACAGGTGAGTAATCACAAAATGGTATTTTCTGGTGGTGTCCTTCGGGGCAGTCCCTTATACCAGGGCTCTGCAATTTGCCATCAATAATGGGCTAAACTGGATGGACTAAAGTATTTTTGACATATTATGTCACTCCTTCTCATTGGGATTCGTCTCGCTTCATATATATGTATGCCATACACTCCACTTCGATCTTCATGACATGTGGGTAATCTCCAGTAGAGGGCGAACTTGTGCAGAGATGAATATGCAAAAAAAGAAAGCCCCTCCCGGTCCATATATACCTGGGACCTCCCACCAATTTCCCAGTTCCTTCTCTGCAGGGAAGGCGACAAGACAGAAGATGAAGACTTCTTTTATTTGCAGGTAAGCCGGGTCCGCGCCCGGCCGTTTATTGTCCCTATTGCTGCCAGGACCCTTTTTAAATTGTCCCTATCTGAGCCTCCCAGCTTAGGCTGCGGGTCCTGGTGAGGGCAGGAGCACCCTATGGGTGCGGAAGGAGCATTGCTCCACCGTGAGACCTCATTATGGGGTAGGTGGTTACCCAGGTTTTGGTGATCCTGGTGTGAGATGCCCCGTCCCTACATGCCTGTGGCCCTATTCGGGTTCCCCCCCCCAGAGGGAAGTAAGGGACCTGGAAGGGGGGGGGGGGCTGGCGGGCCGTCATCCTCGGCCTCTCCCTTTTACTTTATATATATATGTATATATGTGTATGTGTGTTGGTGTTACCACTGTAAGTTGTGTGTGTGAGTTGGTGTGGATCACCTGGAAGTTATTCCTTGATGAATTGGTGCTGTTGCTTGGCCTAGCCTGCTGTGGTTTCTCCTGTCAGCCTGGGGAGCTTCTCTCCCTCAGGCTGTGTTTAGATAAGGGGGCGGGGCCGGGCGCTCGGCGCGGCCACGGTAGCCCCACCCCCTCGTTCAGCGCGTTTTCTGAAGGGCCTCACTGGCCAGATCCGCGCAGCTGGGAGGGAGGTGGGGCCTGGAAAAGCACGCCTTCGACGCTGGCACGCCCCCCTTCTCTTCCTGCTTCTTCCTGATCACCTCAGAGACGGGGGCCATCTTGCTGCATTGCTGCTGCTGCTGCTGTCGTTTCTGGGGGACGGTAAGGGCCTGGTGGCCACTTCATTAGTTATTTGGGGGTCCCTCTCTGGTGGGGGGCCCCTATGGTACAGGCTTATGCTTTTTTTTGTCATTTTGGTATATATATATATATATATATATATATATATATATATATATATAATGTATTTTGAATGATGTTGTTACGCTGTATAGTAACTGATATGCCTTATTGTGTGTTGCAGATTGCTTCATAATAGTGCATATGAAGGGGTTCCTTCAGAGCGGCTAGAGGTTTGGCCTTCTCGGGTGGCAGGGGCTCGTCCTGGGACAGGGGCAGAGGTCGGGCACGTCCCACGTCCCGCGGCTGCCTGGGGTTCCAAGTCCAAGCCCGCCGGTAAACCGGCTCAGCAATGAAGGGGCGCCCTCACCCGCACGGGTGGGGGGACGGCTGCGGCTCTTCTTCCAGGTCTGGGCCCGGGAGGTCACAGACAATTGTATTTTGGAAGTGGTCTCCTCCGGGTACAAACTGGAGTTCGAGAACTGGCCGCCTCCAAGATTCTTAAGGTCTCGGGTGCCCTCGGACCCTCAGGCTGCACAGGGGCTCCTGTTAGCAGTAAAAAACCTTCTGGATACGGGAGTTATTTGCCCAGTGCCTCAGTTGGAGAGAGGCAGGGGTTACTACTCCAACCTTTTCACGGTTCCCAAAAAGGAGGGTTTGGTGAGACCCATTCTAGATCTCAAGGTTCTCAACAGGTTTATCAGAGCCAAAAAGTTCCGCATGGAGACGCACGGCTATCAATTCCCTTCGCCAGGGGGATTTTATGACATCCATAGACATCAAAGATGCGTATCTGCATGTTCCGATTTTTCCGGCGCATCATAGATTCCTCCGGTTTGCGGTGGGGGATCAACATTTTCAGTTTGTAGCCCTTCCCTTCGGACTGACCTCGGCGCCGAGGGTCTTCACCAAGGTCTTGCCGGGAATAATGGCTCTGCTCAGAACTCAGGGCATTCGCATTGTGCCTTATCTGGACGACCTGTTGATCTCAGCTTCTTCCCTCCGTCAGGTGGAGCTGGACGCCCACCAGGTGGTGTTGACTCTGGAGAGGTTCGGGTGGGTGATCAACCGCCCCAAGTCTTCTCTCTCTCCGTCACGAGTGATTTCATTTCTGGGCATGAATCTGGATACCATTCAGGCCAGAGTGTTTTTGCCCCAGACCAAGGTGCGGGGGATTCAGGATCTGATCAGCCTTCTTTGGGCCAGTCCTTGTCCCTCTATCCGACAGGGGATGAAACTGGTGGGCTTGATGGTGTCCTCCTTCGAGGCGGTACCGTTTGCACAGTTTCACATGAGATCTCTTCAACTTCACCTATTGACGCATTGGGACTGGTGTCCGCAGTCATTGGATCAACCTTTCAGGATGTCTCCCAGGGTTCGGCAGTCCCTTTGGTGGTGGCTGGAGTCGAGCAACCTGTTGAAGGGCAGATCCTTTCTGGTCCCTTGTTGGGAGACGGTTACCACGGATGCCAGCCTGTCGGGCTGGGGAGGTTATTGGAAAAGTCATCAGTTCAGCAGGGTGTGGGGTCCTCAGGAGGCTCACACCCCCATCAATGTCTTGGAGCTCAGAGCCATCCGACTGGTTCTGGCACGGCTGACCTCACATTTACAGGGTCTACCGGTTCAGGGCCGTCAGACAACCGAACGGCGGTAGCTTACATCAGTCACCAAGGAGGGACTCGCAGCAGGAGTGCCCTCAGGGAAGTCTCTCTGATCCTGCACTGGGCGGAGAGCAATGTTCCTTGCATTTCGGCAGTCTACATACCAGGAGTGGAGAACACGGAGGCGGATTCCCTGAGCAGGGGATCCTCTCGCCAAGGAGAGTGTTCTCTCAACCCCGAGGTTTTTCTGGATCTTTGTCGCAAGTGGGGGACTCCAGAGGTGGATCTCTTTGCCTCGAGGCACAATCACAAACTTCCGGCCTTTGTGTCTCTTTCTCAGGATCCTCTATCTCTGGCAGTGGATGCCTTGTCCCTTGCTTGGAAGGATCTGGGTTTTCTTTACCTGTTTCCGCCCGTCTCCATGCTGGGCAAGGTAGTTCGCAAACTGGTTCTAGAAGGGGCGCCAGCAATTCTTGTGGCTCCAAGGTGGCCAAGAAGGGTTTGGTATGCAGACGTTGTAAGGCTGGCCGTAGATCAGTACCGGCTTCCCATGTTGCGGGATCTGTTATCTCAGGGTCTACTACTTTACCCCAATTTACAAACGCTGGCTTTGACGGCTTGGCTGCTGAAACCTTCATTTTGAAGGAGGAAGGTTTGTCTGCGGCCGTTGTTCAGACCTTGATTAGAGCTAGGAAGCGGTCCTCTTCTGGCATTTTCTATAGGACTTGGAGGTCCTATATTGATTGGTGTGAGGCTAAGGCGTTGCCTTGTAGGGTGTTTTCGATTCCTAGGATTTTGGAGTTTCTTCAGCATAATCTGGATCTTGGGTTCCAGCTTAGTACTTTGAAAGGACAGGTTTCTGCTCTGTCGGTTTTCTTCCAGAGGTCTTTTGCCTTACACCCACTGGTTAAGACCTTTTTCCAAGGGGTCGCGCATGTGCGGCCCCCTCGGAAGGCTGTAGTTCCTGTTTGGGATTTGAATTTGGTTCTTTTGGCTCTCCAGGGTCCTCCTTTTGAGCCACTACAGGATATTGCTCTTTCGGTTCTCACTCAGAAGGTTGCTTTCTTGGTGGCTATTACCTCTGTTCAGCGTGTCTCTGAGTTGGCGGCTCTGTCGATTCAGGCCCCTTACTTTAAGAGACACCAGGATAAGGTGGTTTTTCGTTTTAAGCCAAATTTCCTTCCTAAGGTGGTGTCTGCTTTCCACCTCAATCAGGATATTGTTCTCCCTTCCTTGTGCCCTAAGCCTAACAATGACAAGGAGAGGGTTCTGCACAATTTGGATGTTGTTCGCTGTGTGAAGTACTATTTGGTGACTACTTCTTCCTTACGCAAGACGGATGCTTTTTTCATGGTGCCCTGCGGGCCCAGGAAGGGTTTGGCGCCTGCTAAGTCTACGATTAGCAAATGGATTAGTCAGGCCATTGTTGGGGCCTATTCTGCTAAGGGGAGGACTCCCCCTTTTAGGGTCACTGCGCACTCTACTCGTGCTGTTGGTGCATCCTGGGCTTTTCAGCACCATGCTTCTGTTGAACAAGTTTGTAAGGCTGCTACTTGGTCTTCCGTTCATACTCTTTCCAAGTTTTACAAGGTTGATGTGCGGGCTTCAGTGGATGCTGTTTTTGGCCGCAAGGTTCTGCAAGCTGCAGTGGTTTGAGTTGGTACATTCTTTACTGTTTCTGGTTCCCACCCATGACGGACACTGCTACTGGATGTCCCACATGTCATGAAGATCGAAGTGGAGTGTATGGCACACTTAGAATAATACCGTTTTGTGAGTACTCACCTGTAAAACGGGTGTATGCCATACACTCCACTTCGCCCCATCCCTTTTTTTCAGGTAATCCGGAGCTTTTATATGGTGAACCATTGGTTTTGATTGTTAAGGTTATAATTGGTTCTTCCTGGTCCCCTTACTGCTTTTTTACACTGGGAAATTGGTGGGAGGTCCCAGGTATATATGGACCGGGAGGGGCTTTCTTTTTTTGCATATTCATCTCTGCACAAGTTCGCCCTCTACTGGAGATTACCCACATGTCATGAAGATCGAAGTGGAGTGTATGGCAAACTCATAATACCCGTTTTACAGGTGAGTACTCACAAAACAGTATTTTCCTCCACCCTGTACATACATATTGCCCACATTAAAAATCATCCTACCTGCACCTAGTGCATATTCTGAGCCTTTAAATATCCAAAATGGCGGCTCATAGAGCATCAGGCAGCCTCCCTGCAACAGGGAGTGTCTAACTGTGCCGATCTGCATTCTGAGATTGCTGTCCTTCTCCTGACCCCAGCTTCGTCTGAGCAAAGCACAGCTACAACCCACCCATCTGTGCTTTACCTTGCTGTCCTCTCCCCAGTATGTGTGATGCTTCTGAGGCAAGATGGTGGCGCCCATATCCTAGAGTCTTGAACAGTTTGCAGCCCAGCGGAGGAAAGAATAAAAAGTGACTTAAAATGTATTAATTTTAGATGATGGGTAATAGTTCTTTAAGGGCTTGGGCTTTTCATGAAATGATGCTGAAGGTCTGCTTTCAGCTTGGACAGACAGACAGACTGTTCTCTACTTAGGGTGTGAGTGATTTGATCATCCCTGGAATGGTGGCTCCAATCGCAACCCCTGAGCCAGGGTCACTCCCTTCTGTTTGTCCTGTGGACCATGCTTACAACAGACACCAGTCTGTGGTGTTGGGGAGCAGTGTGGAACCCACTGATGGTTCTGGATCGATGGTCACCAGACAGGTATCATCTTCCCATCAAAGTCATGGAACTGAGGGCAACTTTCCTGCGCCTGTCCATTGGACTAGCAGTCCGTGGGGTCTTCCGATCATAATCCTATCAGCCAACATGACAGCCATGTCAATAATCAGGGATACACCAGGAGCTAGAACACACTTTGGGAAGCTGCCAGGTTTATTGCATGGGTGGAACAGCATGTTCCTTGCATTATGGGTAAACACATTCCAGGTGTAGACTACAGATATGTGGGTTTTCTCACTCGGGAAGTCTTCAACCACTGAGAATGAGCTCTCCACCCAGAGATATATTTCGTATTATTTGGGACAGATGGAATGTTCCTGAGGTGGACTTGTTTGCGTCCAGGCGCAACAGTAAGGTGGTGAGATTTGTAACTCTCTCTCACGCGCACTCACACCCTCTAGCATTCACGGTAGTGGTGCTCTGGTGACTCTGTGCTTCCAGTTTTGGTTAGTGTATGCCTTTCCACTGCTGTCGCTGCTTCCTCCGTTGATAGAGGTGAGCCTACAGGACGTCATGATCATACTAGTCACTCCTCATTGACCAGGATGAACCTGGTTCACAGACGTGGTTAGGCTGAACGATGATCAGCCTCTGCAACATCCACACAGACCAGGACTGCTGAACTGCGGTTGCTGATTTTGACTACTTGACATTTGAATCCCAGGGGCAATGGAATAGAGTAGTAGCCACTATGATTCAGGCCAGAAAAGCCAAGATCCACTACCGAACATGCAAACCTACTTTGCCTGCAGCAAGTCCCATTCATCATTGCATTTTTTTCATCCCTCACATCTTAGAATATTTGCAGAGGGATCAGTATGAAGCAAGGAAAATTCTATGCACATTCATGCATAGGATTGTGTTTCCTCCTTTCAGGGCTCTAGCCATTTGGGATGTTAACTTGGTACTATCTGTATTACAGGGCCCTTCCTTTGAGCCATGGCTGAGGTTTTGTTATTCCTTTTAACTCTGAAAGTGGTGTTCCTAGGGACATCATTTCATCTCGCAGAGTATCAGAGCTAGGGGCATTATCTTGCAAGGTGGTCCCGTGTCTGTGGGGAGATTTCTTGCCAAAGGTTGTTTACGCTTTTGATTTGAATGCGGACATTGTCCTACCTTCCTATTGTCCAAATCCTGTTCATCCGAAGAAATGGATACCTCACTCTCTTGAGGTAGTGCGTGCACTAAGTTAATATATTTAGTCGCAACAGCATCTGTGTATAAAATAAATGTGCTGTTTGTGGATGCTACTGGACCCAGTCGTCGGTCGTCAAACCCACCATTAGCCATTGGATCAGACAGGCTGTTTTTCAAGCCTAATCTGCTAGGGGTAGAGAACCCCCCTTTCATGTAATAGCTCACTTTAGTAGAGCTGTGGTTATGCCCTCTGCCTTTTGGCACCAGGTTTCAGTGAATTGTGTGTGCAAAGCTGACACTTGGTCATCGATTTACACCTTACCTCTTTATAAGGTGGATATCCCAGCATCCATGGACATAGTGTTCGGAAGAATGGTGCTTCAGACTGCAGTTCAGTCCCTGACCAGAGCCTGCTTCCCTGTCCTAACTTTGCCAGACTGAATATGGAGCTCTTGCACATTTGCCCTTTTTTGTTCAAGCTTTGCACTTCTGGAGTTGCTTCCCATCTATTTTTGGGGACTGCTTTGAACATCCAACTTATGAATGAATAGTCAGTTGTCCATTCAGGACACTGTACCCACCTAAGAGTGTTGGGACTGTGCCTATTTCTGTGGCTTTTGACAAGTTGTCTTAGGCTATTTACTGGGAAACCTACTGGCTGGCTGGGTCTTATGTTTTAGTCGCGCCTTCCAGCTACTAGATTAACCCATTCATGATTGCTCAGTGTCCCTGTTTGGACAACTAAGGGTAAAACATTTAACAAAAATGATATTTTTACATTCCAGAAAAGGAAAACAATAAGGCAGAAAAACCTGACAAAAAGGAAGTTTTCCTAAAAGAGGGGATGTCTGCAGAGGTGTCTTCTTGTCACTTTAGCTGTACAACCATTATGTTTCCTCTTTGCACCTGTGCATCTAAAAAGATCCATAATGCTTTTTTGTATGAACTGTAATAATATAGGATTTTATACCATGGATACTGAATAATGGAATGAAAAATAAGAAAGTTCAGAGATAGATTTCACATGACAGTCCATGGAACCCCACCTGTACCCGTGGATCTTTACGTTCTTTCTTTGTGTCACTAGTGACCTATAAAACATGGTTTTGAACTAGAAAATGTAAGCCAGTCACAGTCTTGCAGTCTGTGGCCAGTCTTATTTTTGTAAAAATTGTCCCCATGTTTTTTTTTTTTTAAACACTATTTTTTATTAAGGTTATAATGGAGGTACATCAGCATACAACATACAATATACTTTATAAAGTATATAAAGACGTTCGAAAAAATTTACAAGAAAATGTAAACTTGTAGACCAACAAATAATAATGTCTTTTAATGGAGAATATGAGGTACGCGTAGTAAAAGACCTTGTACCCGGAGATAAAGGGCGGAAGGCACGAGAAAGGAAACTAGAGTGAAAAAGATAGACAAGAATAGGAAGGGGAAAAGGGATAGGGGTGAGTGACCAGACAACACTTAGCTTAAGGAGTGTACAATGCATCATTGAGATGTGAGGAGGGATCGGTCAAAGCTCTTGGGATGAATGTGAGCGATCCAACCCTCCCACGTAGTCCTGAAGGGGGTGAGGTCACCTTGCATCGAAGCAGCCATCTTCTCAAAAAGCATTACTTCGTTGATGCGAGGGATCAAACTCCCACTCGGAATAGTTTTTTTCCGTCAGGATGTGTCTAATAAGCTCAAATTGTGCCTTCGTACAGCCAGGAGGTTTCAAATTGAGCAGGGCGAGTTGGGGCGAGTGAATCAGGCGTAACCCTGTTGCTTTCCCAAAAGATAATAGACCTTAGCCCAAAAGTGGCGAACCACTCTACATTCCCACCAGATATGGATGTACGATCCCCGAAGCCGACATTCTCTAAAACACTCTGGTGGGTAAGAAGGACAAAATCTGTGGATCGTATCTGGGACAAGATACCATCGGCGTAGGACCTTAGTATTGACCTCTTGGGCACCAGCGTTTAGGAACCACGGGAATGAGTTCCGCCATGCAAGCTTCCAATCGTGTAGGCTGGGGGAGGTGCCTCCACGTCTTTGTTTAGCGTCTTATAAACCATGGCTATCATAACCTTCCCAAGGAGGTATGTCCCGCATGCGGACTCAAATGATGAGGACGGCCCTGGCGCGGCACCCGTCCTGAGTTTGGTGGCTATGTAGTGATTTATTTGTAAAAAGCGGAAATATTCCCTGTTCGGAATATTCCTAAGGGATTTGAGCTCGGGGAATGTGATTATTCCTCTATGCAGAACAAAATCCTTAATCCTTGTTAGGTTTTGCGATTCCCACCAGCTGAACACGGCTGGTTCCAGGAAGGACGGAAGAAATTCAGGGTTACCTAGAACTGACAGGAGAGGAGTCTGGGGGGAGACGAGATGGCCTTTTAACCTGTTAATTTTCCAGGTTTTAGGGAGTGTTTGAGGACCGGGGTTGTCAATACCCTTGAGAGCTGTTGGGGGTAGCCAGAGTAAGTTTGAGATTGCTATCGGGGTACCACTGGCCTGCTCAATGTCTACCCATAATGGTCTATCATCCCCAGCATGGAGAACAGCCATTTGCGCAATCTGACATGCGAAGTAGTAGCGAGCAATATTAGGAACTCCAAGGCCTCCCTGTTGTTTGGATCTATACATAGTCATACGATTTATCCTTGGTTTTTGCTTACCCCAAATAAAGGCGTTTAAGGCAGATTGGAGGCCTTTCAGATATTTGGCCGCTATCGGAACTGGCAAAACCCGAAAGAAGTAGAGCATTTTGGGGAGCCATGTCATTTTTACTGCAGCTATTCTTCCAAGCCACGATAGGTGCAGCTTGGCCCAAGAGGACAACAGGGAGCGGAGGTCCTTAAACATAGTGGGGTAATTGGCAGCGTAGAGGGATTCATAGTTAGCTGTCAGGTTTACACCTAAGTATTTGATATACCGCTCTTGCCAAGAGAAGTCAAAGGAAGCTTTAAGGGCATATAATGTGCTATCAGGGAGGGTAATGTTAAGGGCTTGGGACTTTGAAGTGTTAATCTGTAGGCCTGAGACTTTAGAGAAACTTCTAAGGTTTGAAAGAGATTTGGGAGGGATGTGAAAGGGTTAGATATGATCATCAAGATGTCATCGGCAAATAAAGAAATCTTATGCTCGTATCCACCTATAGTGGTTCCCGCTATATTGGTGTTGGCCTGTATTAACCTAGATAGGGGTTCAGTCGCGAGGGCAAAAAGTAGGGGGGAGAGGGGACAACCTTGTCTCGTGCCTCTACCCAAAGTAAACCGCTCGGAGGAGTACCCCGAATATCTAACGAATGCACCGGGATTAGAATATAGCGAGGAAATCCATGAAGTGAAGGAGGGACCCAGGCCCCATTTTTTCAAAATATATTGCAGATAGTCCCAGGCTACTGTGTCAAATGCTTTTCGGATATCGAGGGTTAGTAGCATGGCTTGTCGTCCCTCCTTCATCACATGATGGACCAAATTAATGACCTTGCGAATATTGTCCCTCAACTTGGCGCTGAGGGATAAATCCTGCCTGCTCTTTAGAGATTAAGGATGCTATAAACCTATTGAGTCGTGCCGCTAGGACTTTTGCGAGCACTTTGACATCGATATTTAGTAGATATGGGCCTATAGTTGGACCAGAGGGTGGTGTCAACATTGGGTTTGAGTATCATGCAGACAGCCGCTGTGAGCGCCTCTGTGCTCCAAGAGTCACCGTTACTAAGAGAATTAAACATCCAGACCAGGCGCGGAGAGAGTACCTGGGCAAATTTTTTATAATAAAGGGCGGTGAACCCATCTGGGCCAGGTTGTTTCCCAATCTTTAGGGAACTAATGGCATCCTGGACCTCAGAAAGCTCAACCGGCTTGTCTAAGAAGGCCTTAGCCTCGGGCGGTAGAGAAGGTAGAGAAAGTTGTCCTAACAACTTTTCTGCAAGGCGCTCATCTAATGTAGCCTTAGGTTTATATAAATCTTCAAGCTGTTTACCGAAAGTTGATACCACCCTTGCTGGATTGCTAGATAATGTACCCTCTAGGGTCTTAATGCGCACTGGTTTAGCCCTCTGGGAGATTCCCTTAAGTCTTCTGGCAAGAGGGGTGTTAGTTTTGTTGCTAATGTGGTACCACTTAAACCTAGAGCGATTAATTTGACGTTCAGCTTCACCTGTGAGGCATAGGTTAAGCTGATCGCCAGCTTGGTTAAGATTGATTCTATTGCGTCTGGTCGGACACTCTTTATAGGCAGAAGAGGCTGAATAGTACGCATCAAGCAATGAGAGGAGCTTTGCCTTATATGCGGCTTTGCACCGAGCTGATTCTTGAATAAAATGTCCACGAATTTCGGCCTTGTGAGCTTCCCAGAGTAAGGCCTCAGAGCTCACCGACCCCATGTTCTGGTGGAAGAAATTCTCTATCTCTATCAAGAGGGGTGTTAGTTTTGTTGCTAATGTGGTACCACTTAAACCTAGAGCGATTAATTTGACGTTCAGCTTCACCTGTGAGGCATAGGTTAAGCTCTATCTCTATCTCTATCAAGAGGGGTGTTAGTTTTGTTGCTAATGTGGTACCACTTAAACCTAGAGCGATTAATTTGACGTTCAGCTTCACCTGTGAGGCATAGGTTAAGCTGATCGCCAGCTTGGTTAAGATTGATTCTATTGCGTCTGGTCGGACACTCTTTATAGGCAGAAGAGGCTGAATAGTACGCATCAAGCAATGAGAGGAGCTTTGCCTTATATGCGGCTTTGCACCGAGCTGATTCTTGAATAAAATGTCCACGAATTTCGGCCTTGTGAGCTTCCCAGAGTAAGGCCTCAGAGCTCACCGACCCCATGTTCTGGTGGAAGAAATTCTCTATCTCCTTACGTAAACGTTCAAGAAGCAAGTTCAAGAAGCAAGTCAAAGATCAACTCAACAGCGACCAAATCTTGATCAGACCATACTATCGGAACAATAGAGGAGCGAGAGAGGTGGGGCACGGAAGACAGCTGCAAAAAGATGTGATCTATTCTCGTAAAGACCTTGTGCGGATTAGAATAGTGAGTGAAGTCCCGCTTACTGGGGTGGACCTCTCTCCACGCATCCACCAAGTGATAATGATTAAGGAGAGCGCAGAATGCCTTTCCTGGGGCGGGCTTCCCTAGGGCGATCCAAAGGCCGACCCACGGTTTGTCTATCCAGTGTGGGATGTAGGACTTGGTTTGAGTCCCCCGCCAGTATGAGAAGCCCCTTAGCCTGAAGGTCCAGAGTCTTAAGGAACTCCTCAAAAAAGACGTTCTGGTTGGGGGCATAATATGTAGCTATTGTGACTGCTTGGTCTTGGGCCACGCCAATCAGGATTAGGAAGCGACCAAGGGGGTCCCGTATTGCCTGCTCCAAAGAGAAAGGGAAAGAGCGCTTAAAGGCGATGAGGACTCCTCTCTGCTTGGTGTCTCCAGATGCCGTAAAGAAGAGAGGGTAGTCTTAGCTAAGAAATTTTGGGGATTTCCTCTTAGTAAAGTGAGTCTCTTGGAAGCAGACAATGTCGGCATGTAGAGCCCTCATCTGACGAAACGCCTTTACCCTCTTTTGGGGGGCATTCAGGCCCTGGACATTGAGTGAAACAAGTTTAACCACCATTTATAATCAATACATTATCGGTTAGCATAAGGAGACTGGACACCCGAGGAGGAGGGAAGGGGGAAGAAGCAAAGAGAAAGTAGGAGGGAAAAGACACAGAGAGCATTTTAAATCAACAACAATGAAAAAAAACAAAACCTTCCTTAGAAAATTTCCCACAGGGGTAGAAAGATCCTCTAACACAGTAGGGCCAATAATCAGGATGGAGGGACCTCCAGAGAAGATCCCTGCCGGCCTGAGTAGACTGACCTTCAATGGGGGTCAGAGATGAGGCTTCCTGTCTCGACGGGTCCCCGGTGAGAGAGGAGGCAAGGGGTGGGCAGGCATTGGAACCTGAGCGCCCGGCCCGCTTTAACTGAAAGCAAAACAATTAAACAGCAGCGTTTCAAGTAACATTCTGTAACGTATTAATGAGCATGTATATAGAACAACAATAAATGAACCCAACGGGGCTCAACCATCTAGGGGACTAAAAGGGACTTGTATAAAAGGGGAATATGCGTTGGAGGCACCTGTGGTTTGAAACAAAGTAACAAACAAAGAAGAACGGAGTCCCAATATCAGTGAACGAGGACTACAAAAATGCATCCTAAGCGATCACATCGACGGGAGGGTGAGGGGCAAGATCCATCTTATAATACACAGGGAATCTTGCCCGTCAGTCCTCCCCCGCGACTGGCTTACCAAACCTGCGAGCCAGTGCCCCCACGGCTTTGCTCGTGGACTGGTTGTCTCTACGCGGTCCACGCTTGTCCTTGGGTACTGGTGAGAATGACAACGCTCTCTTCTTTTGCGCGGGAGCAACTGTGGTGGCAGCAGGAACCTTCAAGCCGGCAGAGGTAAGAGCGGTCTCCAGGTCTTGTGGGGTGACTGCCTCGTAAAACTGATCCAAATAACTGAAGGAGATTTTGAAGGGGAATCCCCATTTATATCTGATCCCTTTTGCTTGTAGGATTTCAAGTGAGGGTTTCATGGCACGCCTTCTGGTGATGGTTTGGGAGGACAGGTTGGCAAAGAGTTGATACTCAAAGTTCTGGAATTTGAGAGTTCCTTGGTCCCGTGCGGCTAACATTATTTTTTCCTTAGTGAAACTTCACTTCTACCACACGAACACGTCGCGCAGGAGACCCTCCGCTCTCTTTTTTCTGCAAGGCTCGATGGATTCTGTCAAATTCCAGCCTTTCGATAGGGTTGGCCGGTACGAGCTCTTGGAAAAGGGCAGTAACGGTGGACTGTAGGTCAGCGAGTACTTCTGGTATACCTCGTATCCTGATGTTAGCCCTCCGCAAGCGATTCTCCATGTCTTCAAGCTTATGGTGAAGGATAAGGTTTTCCTCCTTTAAGGCCTCCAGATCCTACCCGAGGGAGGACAGTTCCGATCCCTGTGCTGTGGTTCGGTGCTCTAGGTCGTTGACTCTTTGACCCAATTCCTTTATTTCAGCAGAGAGGTTGACCGTAATCTGAGATGTGATATTTAAGGCCCACCGCTCGAGGGCTTTTTCAAGCATGACTTCGTATCTATCAAGCGATGGCGGTTGTGACTTCGCTGGTGAGCCATGTAAGGAAGCGTCCATCCAGGACTCGTCCTCAGGTAAAAGATCCGCCGGGACTTGAGGGTCACTCTGGGACGGTGTGGAGGTTTCCATAATGTAACCGAGTCTTGGTGGAAGTGTTAAGCCAGACCACGGGTTTAATTAGTAAGCCGGAGGCGTGGGGACAACTGAAGTCAGAGGTGCCCCCCAAAAATCAACAGATAGGGCTTATTTAGTAGCTTGAGTGGTTGAACGGGTCAGGGGGAGCAAACCACACTATAGGGGGATGACGAGGGTCTCAAACTCATCAGGATGTAAAAATGTGTACTGTCCCTTTAAGAAGATCTTATAACTTGCATATAGTAAGCAACACTGGAGGGACAATGCAAAAAGGCTGACAAACTTTGTCACTCTGTGCTAGGTATGGTATATTGCAGGAGCAGTCCCAGACTTCAGTGTGAGTGAAAAGAAAGGAGCCTGGTGTGGTGTATAAGCTCTGTATTATAGCTTGTGGGGGAGAGGGTGGGAGTACTGAGCTGCTACATCTCTTGCTGCCTGATCCAGAGGGTATGAAGAGCCCACTACTTTATTCCCCTTCCCAGCAGGATATTATGTGGGGAACCTTGCTGAATCTGTGCCCATATGCAGGAGGGGAAGCTCCTATGTGCTCAGAGGGAGCCCCTAGAGGACACACGCTGGAACTGCAGCTGCTGCTTCCTGCACAGCAGAAGGCAAGATGGCGGGCGTCCCTCACCTCTATGCTGCACTGTGCCAGCTCGTTTCGGAGGTCGGCGCCAATCAACTTGAAATGAGGTATGGGGGTCCTGGGGTCTGCCCACACCTCTGGGGAGCAAAACCACTAGTTGCTGTGTGGTCTGAGGGGCCGGGGATTCAGGCTACAGCGGAGCATGCTCCTATGCGACCATCTGCGCAGCACACGCCTGTGCACTCCAAAATTGTCCCCATGTTTACCTGCAAATAAAATATAACCCCTTTCTGTGCACCAGGCTTCAAACAGTGTGCTTTTAAAGTAGCATTCATCAAAACACATTGTGTGAGCTCTCCACCCAAGCCTCCAATTAATAACAGGAATTACAGTCTGCCTATGAGTTTTCTGCAGCGTTAACGTAACATGGTTATACCAGAGCCTGACTGCCAGAGAGAAAAATCTCATCACAAGGAACAGCCAGACAGGGAGAAAAGGACACTAATTCAGCGGATCACCTTTCAAGGTCAGGGAAAAATGACAGAGTCAGCGAAAAGAAAGAGCGGAAGCTGCATACAAGCGGGAACATTCCTGAGGAAATTCCAGAACAGCCGAACAGTGGGACACAAAACGGGTCGCAACATCAACCGGATATGGAGTCCTAGTCTGCGGCTCCGCTTCACCCGTTTAAATGTCGGGAGTGCTCTGTGATTTTTGTTTTTCTTTTCTAAGGGAGATGGGTATATTTCTTTGGTTGGGTCCAGCGCTACAGATTGCTCTGGATGACATGTTAAGAAAAAATATTTATACCTGAAAAATTTACTAATTCTATCCACCTTAAATCCCTAATGTATCCTATTCAACATTCTTATGAACAGGCAAAAATAAAGAATTGTGGGTTCCTTACAACCCACTGAAGAAACGACCCTCCCAATGGATGTGGAAAACTACAAAAAAAAAAAAAAGGATTGCACTCCCGACACCGCAAAACTGCAAGAGTGCAATATGACAACTAGGGCTGGTATGGATGGTAGGCCCACTTCTTACATGAGACAACCAGAGGAAAATGGGGATTTATTGGGCCTCCCCTCCAAAATCCCTTAGGGATCAGGGGCTCTACCAACATCAAACCGTGCACGATAAATCATTAATTGCGTATGGATAAGAACATATTAAGTTTTATTACTTGTATACATGATTAAAAATAATTCCTTTATACAAACACATTGTCTTTGTTGCACCTTAAATACAACGCATAGTGGATACAATATATGTCTCAGAATTCACTCTATACACAGATTGTTAGACTCTTGTGCTTGAGTTGTGATCTTATCTTGGACCAGTCATGTTAACATTTTATTCAAGTGTTGGGCAGACTAGTTTCGCCTGACAATATGCTTCATCAGTGCCCATACAGTAGCCTGTAGGAAATGTAAGATAACATCACTAAGAGATCCACTAAAAAAATGTGTAAATTCATACATACATATTGCAGCAATAATATCAATACATACCTCATTTATACTAAATGACGGATGTGGTTAAAATGACCCCTGGTTCCTGAGTTATGGCTATTTGCGTCCATCATATATATCCAATATGTATAAAGCAGCAGTATAAAAGTGCTGTTCCAATCAGGAACCAGCAGCCCACCCTCTTTTAGGTCCATTATTTTTTTTTTAGGTTTTCAAGTGCAAAAGACAGCATATCAAAAATCACATGTTATGACATTGTCTAACAGATGTGTTATAAACGGTTGTCAACTGAAATAAAGCTTATAGTCTCTCTGCTGACTATTATGGATCTCGATTTCGTGCTCTAGTGTCCTGGATTTGACGGATAAAAGAATATTTGACTGAAATTTAGTTGAAATGGTTGCTGATTAAACAAATTCGGGTTGGGGGAAGGTAGGGGGAAGGTAAGGGATAATAGGGAAGAAATGGGTTTGGCTTCCCAGGGTTCTTTTTTCAATGGTGTATGGAGGACATCTGATATAACTTTGTAGGCCCTATCCCATATGTCTCTAGTTACCGGGCAATCCCATCAGATATGCACCATGTCACCTCTGACGTTACAGCCTCTGAAGCAGCAAGGGGATTCTGAAGGGGAGAATTTATTGATCCGATCAGGGGTGTAGTACCATCTGAACATCACTTCGTATGCGTTTTCCAGCACTAAGGCGTTACTGGATACTTTCTTAGTTCGGCCCCAAATGCTCTGCCAAGCTTCTGTGGGCTTTGTATCTCCCAATTCTGACTCCCATCTTATATAGGCATGTGTGATCTGGTCTGGTGGGGTGGCCAGGACTGAGTATATGCCAGAGATGAGCCCGCCACTGAAATGATCGCGTATGCATCTAAGTTCAAAGTCTGTTCTTCTATAAGGAGGGGAGGATTGTTTTAGTAAGCATTTAATAAAGTGCTGTATTTGAAATAGTCTGAACATCTCATGCGGCGGGAACGGATCTCTGGGTGACAGCTCTTGCATTGATTTCATTCTCGTCGGTATACATAAATTGTCCACTATCATAAGATTTTTCTGTGCCCACCAGTTAAAGCTGGTTGGATGTGTAATTCCCGGAGGAAACATAGGGTTACAAGCAAGGAAATACTTATGCAGAGATGGGAAGGCAAGACCGGGACATTAAACTAACCTAACCAACCCCCTCATGCCATCAATGAACCTGCATTATAGAGACACTCTCCCTTTCCTAGATGAATTACACTTGACAGGGTTCAGGAAACAACTGCACACATGTGCGGCAACCAAACCAATCCAAATTGGAGGTGTGTGACAGTGTAGTGTGCAGCTTTTGGCTTCCTAGGGATTTTTAACTGGAAGAACAAACCAAGATCCAGCGGGTGATTTTTAAAAGAAACTTTACATTCTATTCTTAGTATGTCACACACCCCGCTTCAAGATATCCATGTGGGTTATACCGACCTGTGGGTTATACCGACCTGTAGAGGGCGATCTGCAGAGATGATAGGAAAAACAGAGCCCCTCCCGGTCCATAAATAGCTGGGACCTCCCACTCATTCCCCATTCTTCGTCTCTGCAGACGGTGAGCAAGTCAGAAGATGATGTCTCCTCCTTGCATAGGGGGATTTCAGGTAGCCGGGACGACTCCCGGCCCGCTTTTCTATTTCCGCCCGGATCCCTTGATAATTCCGCACATGCCTCCCAGCCTAGGCTGTGGTCCGGGTGAGGGTAGAATGGCACCTTTTGGTGCTCAGGAGCTAACGCTCCACCGTGAGACCCTGTACTAGAGGGTAGGCGGTTATCCGGGCTGGTGACCCCGGTTTGGGATGCCCTGTCCCTCGGCCATTTTCCCCTAGATGGTGTTCCCCTCTCCGGATGCCCTTCTCCTTAGAGGGGGGGGGGGGGGGGCTGTAGGGGGCCTTTATTGTAAGTAAGTAGGAGTGTTTGGTGCACTTTACCTCATGGCTGAGGGGAATTTTTCCCCTCAAATATGGCGAGTAAGGGGCGGGGCCGGGTGTCGTCGCCGCGGCGTTGGTGTGTTATCGCCGCGGCGCCGGTCCTTCTCAAAATGGCGGTGGTGCAGTCGTGAGGGGAGATCTCCCCTCACGCGCTGGGTACAGGGGGCGGGGCCGGGCATTGGCGCGTCGCCGCGTCCCGTCCCCCTGTTCTCGCCTGTGACCGTTACCGGCGCCGTGGCCGCAGCCTGCAGCGCGGCGCCGGTTTGTCAGTTTACTCTATGGCGGCAGTGAGGGGAGATCTCCCCTCATGCTAGGGACACAGGGGGCAGGGCCGGGCTTTCGGCGGGACGCCGCGGCCCGCCCCTGTGCGGCAGGCGCCACTGCGGAGCCTGGTCTCCGTCCTGGTAGGGGGGGCGGGGCTATGACATTGCGCGCTCCGCGCTGGCCACGCCCCTCTTCTCCTCTTCTCCTCTTTACATCAGAAGGCTGCTGCTGCTGCTCTGAGGTGGCGGACTCCATTTCTTTGGACACAGTGAGTGGCCCTATGGGCCCCTTCTATTTATATATATATATTTCCTATTAGGCTGCCATTTCCCATATTTATACTGTTTTTTCTCTGTCTTTCAGGTAGACCTACCTTAGGTTTTAGGGGGTTTCTCCCGGTCCTAGGGTCCCTGGGTTAAAAATTGACCTATTCTAAAACCTCCCACTTGGGACATTACAGGGGCATCCCGGGTTGCTTATTTGCGTAATTCCCTCGGTCATAGCGACTAACTATAAGTTCACCTATGGAGGCATCCCCGGATACTGGGCTCGGGCTTCCCTCGGGGCAATCCCGGAAGTGTTTGGTGTGTGGGGCATCCCTTACTGGGAATGATGTACTTCTGTGTATACCATGTGCACAGCAGACTATTTCGCAGCAGTCTGAACCCCAGACGTCTGGGTCAGCACCGCGGGTCGCTTCTCCTCCTCCTCCCAGCTTGATACGTACCACGTGTGACGTAGTCATGGGGGGGGAGCTGCAATCTGAGATGTGCGCCAGATTGGCTAACTTGGAAAAATTATTCTCCAGCACGGTCGCCCGGAAGGCTCCGGCTAAGAGAAAACACTTGTCACCAACCTCTCCGGTGGTTGACCTTGATGATGTTGATAATCTGGATTGGTCCGATTACTCCCAGCTGGAGGAAGGGGAGGTATATGACGATTCAGATCACTCAGACGATCAGCAGTTTGTTGGTGCTGATACCGAGCGGGACTTGGGGAGATCCTCGGATACTCCTAACGTTCTGGCTCAGATGTTTGAGGTTTTGGCTATTTCCCCTCCTGAGGCAGTTCCACAGCAAAAGGGGGAGTTTTTCGAGGAATCCAGGCCACGCTTGGAATTTCTTAATCAAAAGCATTTTGATGGGATTATTGCTAAGGAATGGGAGAGGCCTGCTCGGCTCCCAGGTATTCCTCAGGGTTGAGACAAAAAGTATCCCTTCCCTTCGGATACGGTTAAGCGCTGGGCTTCCCCTCCCGAGGTGGATGCCCCGATTCTGGGGTTGTCTAACACGGCTGTTTTAAATGCCCCCGATTGTTCCACTCTTAAGGATGGTGAGGATAAACGCATTGACCAGATGGCTTGTCATGGTTTTGCCAGTGTCGGGTCAGCCATGCGGCCCGTTTGTGCTTCGGCACTGATGGTGGTGGCTACTAGGTCGGTGGTCAGGGACCTCTTGACCTCTTCCGGTCTTGATCCGGGTAGTGTCGAGTTCCTTGGCCTTAAAAGGTGTGAATTGTTTTTGTCTTTTGTACTAGCCGCCTTGGATGACACTTTGATGATGTGTGGCAGGACGTCGGCTCTGCTAGTGACTATTCGGCAGTCGGTTTGGTTGCGCCAGTGGGCGGCCGATTTTGTTTCAAAAAAGTCGCTGACGGCTCTCCCTTTTGTAGGATTAAGGCTCTTCGGAGAGAAATTGGATACCGTCGCCAAAGGTGGTAAATTACCTCAACGCAAGAAACAACGCCGTCCCTTTCGGGGGGCGGTTTCCTTTGCCCCTTCCTTTCGTGGGGCCAGAGCTGGCAGGGGATTTGCCTTCCCGTCATCCAGAGGAG
Source organism: Gastrophryne carolinensis (assembly GCA_027917425.1). Lineage (NCBI taxonomy): Eukaryota > Metazoa > Chordata > Amphibia > Anura > Microhylidae > Gastrophryne > Gastrophryne carolinensis. Next base: position 240,933,618 of record CM051235.1, on the reverse strand, counting down.
ATTTTGGGAACAGAGGCAGAGGCCGTGCCCGCCCAGGATACAGCTGGGGCTCTAAGCCCAAACCCGCTGCTAAACCAGCTCAGCAATGAGGGGGCGCCCTCACCCACGTGGGTGGGGGGACGGCTGCAACACTTCTCCCAGGTCTGGGATCAGGAGGTCTCGGACAGATGGATCCGGGAAGTGGTGGCTTCCGGCTACAAGCTGGAGTTCGAGCTCCGGCTCCCTGCCAGATTCTTGAGTTCTCAGGGGCCTTCGGACCCTCTGGCCGCACAGGGGCTCCAGGCGGCAGTAAAGAGTCTTCTGGATATGGCTGTCATTTGCCCAGTGCCCCCCTCAGACCAGGGCGGGGGTTTTTATTCCAATCTGTTCACGGTACCCAAGAAGGACGGCTCGGTTCGTCCCATCCTGGATCTGAAGATACTCAACAGGTTCGTCCGTCCGCAGAAATTCCGCATGGAAACGCTGCGTTCGGCTATCCATTCTCTTCGTCAGGGGGATTTTCTGACGTCCATAGACATCAAGGACGCTTACCTGCATGTTCCGATTTTTCCAGCGCACCAGAGGTTTCTCAGGTTCGTGGTGGAGGGTCGGCATTTTCAGTTTGTGGCACTCCCTTTCGGTCTTACCTCGGCCCCACGGGTCTTTACCAGTGTTGGCTGGGGTAATGGCTCTACTCAGAGCCCAGGGCATTCGCATTGTGCCTTATCTGGACGATCTTCTCATTATGGCGTCTTCCTTCAGTCAAGCAGAGTTGGACACCAAGACGGTGGTATCCACTTTGGAGAGATTCGGCTGGGTGATCAACTACCCCAAGTCCTCCCTTTCTCCGTCCAGGGCAGTGACCTTTCTGGGAATGTCTCTGGATACTGTCCAGGCCAAGGTGTTTCTTCCTCAGTCCAAGGTTCTTTTGATTCAGGAGTTGGTTCGGCTTCTCTTGTCCATCCCTCGTCCGGCCATCCGGCTAGGGATGAGACTGGTGGGGTTGATGGTGACTTCATTCGAGGCAGTTCCCTTTGCTCAGTTTCACACAAGGACGCTTCAGCTACATCTGTTGGCAGTTTGGGACAAGTCTCCACTATCGTTGGATCAGTCCTTCCTGATGACCCCCCGGGTTCAGTGCTCCCTTCAATGGTGGCTGAATTCAGTCAACCTGTTGAAGGGCAGATCCTTTCTGACTCCTTGTTGGGAGACGGTCACCACGGATGCCAGTCTATCAGGATGGGGGGGTTTCTGGAAGGATCTTCAGTTTCAGGGCCTGTGGGGGCCTCAGGAGGCTCACGAGCCCATCAATGTACTGGAATTGAGAGCCATCAGGTTGGTTCTGTTTCGCTTGACTCATCAGTTGCAGGGCTTGCCAGTTCAGGTTCGATCAGACAATCGGACGGCAGTTGCATACATCAATCACCAAGGAGGGACTCGCAGCAGGAGTGCCCTCGGGGAAGTATCTTTGATTCTGGACTGGGCGGAGAGCCACGTCCCGTGCATCTCGGCAGTTTACATTCCGGGAGTGGAGAACACGGAGGCGGACTCTCTGAGCAGGGCCTCATCGCGCCAGGGGGAATGGTCGCTCAGCCCCAAGGTGTTTCGCTTGATTTGCATCAGGTGGGGGTCACCGGTGGTGAACCTCTTTGCCTCTCGTCACAATCACAAACTTCCGGTATTTGTGTCTCTCTCGAAGGATCCGCTGGCTCTAGCAGTGGATGCCATGTCCCTGAACTGGAGGGATCTGGGGTTTCTGTACCTGTTCCCTCCGTTCCCAATGGTAGCCAGAGTGGTGCGCAAGCTGGCCCTGGAGGGCTCGTCAGCAATTCTGGTGGCCCCAAGGTGGCCAAGACAGGTTTGGTTCGCAGACGTGGTAAGATTGGCAGAGGATCAGTTCGTTCTGCCCCTGCTGCCGGACCTGCTCACCCAGGGTCGGCTACGTTACCACAATTTACCATCGCTGGCTTTGACGGCGTGGCTGCTGAAACCTCCATCTTGAAGGAGGAAGGTCTTTCTGACGCGGTAATTCAAACTTTTATTAGCGCTAGGAAACGGTCCTCCTCTACCGTTTACTATAGGACCTGGAGATCTTATATTGACTGGTGTGAGGTCAGGGCTTTCCCCTGCAGGGAATTTTCTATTGCTAGAATCCTGGAGTTTCTTCAACATGGTCTGGATCTGGGGCTCCAGCTTAGTACTCTGAAGGGGTAGGTTTCTGCCCTAGGGGTGTTCTTTCAAAGGTCCTTTGCACTTCATCCTTTGGTCAAGACCTTTTTCCAGGGGGTTACGCATGTGCGGCCTCCTAGGAAGCCTTTGGTTCCAGTTTGGGATTTGAACCTGGTTCTTTCTGCTCTTCAGGGTCCTCCGTTTGAGCCCTTGAATGATATTGCTTTGTCTTTGCTTACGCAGAAGGTGGCCTTTTTGGTAGCTATCACTTCTGTTCGGCGTGTCTCTGAGTTGGCGGCTTTGTCCATTCAAGCCCCGTACTTTGAGAGACATCAGGGCAAGGTGGTTTTTCGTTTTAAGCCGGAATTCCTTCCTAAGGTGGTTTCTGCCTTTCATCTTAATCAGGACATTGTTCTGCCCTCTCTGTGTCCTAATCCCAGCAACGACAAGGAGAGGGCTCTACATTCTTTGGATGTGGTTCGCGTTGTGAAGTACTATTTGGTGGTAACGTCTGCCTTTCGTAAGACGGATGCTTTTTTTGTGGTGCCCTTTGGGCCTAGGAAGGGTTTTGCGCCCGCCAAGTCTTCCATTAGTAAATGGATTCGTCAGGCCATTGTTGGGGCCTATTCTGCTAAGGGGAGGAGTCCCCCTTTTCGTGTTACTGCTCATTCTACTCGTGCGGTTGGGGCGTCCTGGGCGTTCCAGCACCAGGCCTCTGTTGAGCAAGTTTGTAAGGCCGCTACTTGGTCTTCTGTTCACACTTTTTCCAAGTTTTACAAAGTTGATGTTCGGGCCTCAGCGGATGCTGTGTTTGGCAAGCTGTAGTTCTGCAAGCTGTAGTGGTTTAAGTTGTGCCTTATTTACCTTGTTTTGGATCCTCGCCCTTTATGGACACTGCTATTGGATGTCCCACAGGTTATGGATATCTTGAAGCGGGGTGTGTGACATACTAAGAATAATACCATTTTGTGAATACTCACCTGTAAAATGGGTATTATAAGTATGTCACACACCCCGCTTCACCCCACCCTTTTTGTATTCTGGATCCTTTATATTGTGAACTTTGCGTTGTTATGACTTATATTTGGCTCTTCCTGGTCCCTTTCCTTACTGCTATTTCTATACTGGGGAATGAGTGGGAGGTCCCAGCTATTTATGGACCGGGAGGGGCTTTCTTTTTCCTATCATCTCTGCAGATCGCCCTCTACAGGTCGGTATAACCCACAGGTTATGGATATCTTGAAGCGGGGTGTGTGACATACTTATAATACCCATTTTACAGGTGAGTATTCACAAAATGGTATTTTTTTAACTGTAGGACCACTTGAATTGACCATGTACCCAGTTGTCTGCAAAAAAACATGGTTTCCCACCTTCTTGTATTTCTGTACGTGGACACAAGCAACCCTTTTTATAAGGTAAGATGTCGCAAGCAGCAGTGGTGACTCCAACCTGCCTAGATCAGAGCAAGGGGTTTAGCACCCTTACTGAAAGCCATTACTGTATGTCACTGTCAAGTCTAGAATATGCTAATGTAAGTAGAGTAGGAGATTGATTCATAGGTTCTATACGGCCCAACCCATTCTATGGACAGCCTCGGACAAGCAGTTTGCCACCTGTCAGTCACATTTTCTTGCGGTTTCTAATATACAGCACGTTCATTGGATGCCTTTAGGGGACAGTGTGCCCTTTCATAATGAATTTTACTCATTTAGCCTCGTGTTTAAATGGGAATCCTTCCCATTTTGCGCCATCACAAAATACGCTTCTGTTTTATCATCATGAACCCTCCTTGAAGCCAGTGAATTTTCTCTAAGAATCGCCCCCTCCACTGCCATTTCTCTCTCTCTCTCTCTCTCTCTCTCTGTGTGATGGATCTGCCCCTTGGGTATGGAAAGCAGGTCTAAAAATATATTCGTGTTTGCCTTGTGTCACGTACAGGAGTGTGAGCCGCTACCTATCTTAAATGGGAATCAGCCTGTGAGTCTACGCGGGCTGGGAAAGGTAATTCTTCCAATCGGCCAAATGAAATGAAGACATGTTAGATCAGCGATGCATGAATATTTACCCAAGCCCAGCTTAATGCACTCCAACCTGGGTTCAATTTTGTAAATTAAAATGAGCAGCGTGTGGATGGAGAGATTAAAGCACAGCGTCGTAAAGGCTGCCTGGCCGCTGGATGAGGTATTAAGTGATCTCGGGCTCCCGTGTGATGGGTTATTTTTGTTTGGCTAAAGGGAAGAGGTCAAGAGGGACTTTAAAATAAATACAAAGTGCAGAGGTCAAGAGAAGGCCAAGCCAAACACCCTTGACCATGCATTAGGAATCTCTGTTATTTCATTGTGAACATAAAAAAATATCCTACATTTAACCCAACTTTGCCACCTAGTCTTTCTAAAATTATTTTTAAAAGTTTGATCATTTGCTAATATCCTTCTGTGTCACAGGCTTTTGCTTTGCATTATTAGGAATGTTCTAACAGCAATTCAGCACATTTTTTTCGCTCCTACATCTGAGGAAACAAGGTTCTTGAAATTTAGGCTCTACCTACCAGAAAGTTAGACACTATACAGAGCTCATCACTAGGACTTTATTTATTTTATATTATATATATCTCCCCTGATTAATAGCTAAAGACCGCAGTTGCAGATGCTCCGCACCCACCGACAGGTGGTCTTGTTGGGGGGCTTGGCCAACCACTCCCTGCAACCACAGTCCTCACGCTAACAGCACATGGTGCTTTAACCCCCCCTTGCAGTGGTGTGTACAAAGGAGGTTGGGGCACAGCTTACTTCTGTATATAGGTAGAGGGTGGGTGCAGAGGAAGTCCTACTCATAATAGGCTCCAGCATGCTGCACTCCATCCTTCACGGGAAAGGACACGCATGCGCCATGTGACTGCTCATGTCACTTGTCTGAGCTCCGTAGGCAGAACACGGCATGCCAGAGCCTCTTGTGAGTATGACTCCACTGTCCTTTTTTTATACATTGTGTATAACCCTCCTCTAATACACTGCGCTGGGCTCCCCCAGGACATGACACAGCGGTAGGCTTCCCAGATGCTGTTCACACATCACTGTACCCCCATGCTGCTTTGCACATGAGCAGTTGGGTTCTGACAGGTAGAAAGAAGGGGGGTACAGCCACACTGCCTATTATTGGGCTCCATGGTAGGGGGATCTGTCACATTGCTTATTACTGGGCTCTGGGGGGGGGGGTTATACCCCTGCCTATTATTGTAATCTGGGGGGGGGGGGACTTCCACACTGCCTATTATTTGGGGGCGCACAGTCTTTCGTGGGTGGGGCCCTAGGGGGCACCGCTTTTAGGGTGTGGGGGCTTATTGGATGGCAGACACTTTGTTCATTTGGGAGATGGCACCGCCTGCTTATCTCTGCTAGATTTAATTTTTAGGAGGGTCTGTATCATCCTTGGTTGACAACACCTACTCACCTCTGCAGCGTGCAGGGTTTTATTGGAGAGTGTAAAGGATGCCTCTCAACCTTAGGCCAGCTTGGTTGAAACCAGTCCAGTTGGTTTTGTCTGATTACTATATTCTTTGACTTGGACAAATGAAAACCGCATCCAGCATATTTCCGGATCATCTTTAAGGTTTCCGCAGCCTTCAGTGCGTTTTATTTGATAAAAACTGATCCACTAATTTAAGTACATATTTGTCTCCATCTGCTTAGATTACTTGCATGTCTTTGATGTAGGCAGTAGATGCATTACAATTCCCAGTAGGCAACTTGATAGTTTCACTAAACTACTACTGAAAATTAATTAGCTAATGATGACCTAGACTAGCACAATCTGCCTGTGGCACATCCAGGGGTTTAACACTGTCTGTCATTGATTTTTGCTGTTCTTGATTGTTCATGAAAGGCCTCATATACACAAAAAGCTTTCAAGAACTCTCCTAGGCTTGGTTTGAATATAAAGTAGCAAGGGCCATCCAATGAACTACAGATGTGTATTACAGGCATTAAACAAATGTGCCAAAACTAGATACAGTAGAGTAAAGCTTACCATCATAAAGGTCAGGGTCATTGTAAGACAATGAAACTATAGAATAAACAAATACAAGTGGTAACTTGTGGTAACAATGTTCTGTTGAGTTTAAGTTTACATAGTAATTTTTTTCTATAGATGGTAGTTGAGCCTTGCTCTTTCTGTGGCAGTATGCCTTCTGAGGGGTTATGTTTCCCTCTCTACTTCACACTACTTGGGGACATCCTCATTTAGATTTAGATTTTAAAGTAATCACTGTGTAAATATTACATTTTAGATCTATGTTTTGCACATCTGTCAGCTTTCTAGGATAGCTTTCTAGGATAGTAGGATAGCAAAGAGACCTAATGGTATGCATATTTGCATGACTCCACCTTTTTGCTAAGAATCACAGGTAAGTCCTATTATTTTTGGGCTGTGTCAATTAAATTAAATAGTGCTCTTTATTTTTTCAGTCTTGGCCCACTACATTAAGTCTTTCCCTAAGATGGCTTGGTCCTCTATCCTACAGCACTTTGATCTCCTCCATGCAAACATCGGATTTCAGCCTTGTGCTGTCGAGGATCAAAAACGTGTCCGCAGGCAGAAGTTGATGGCTGTGTAAATGTTAAAAGCTATAGCCAATTGCCATTGCACACTGAGCAGATTACGGAGTGCTTGGGAAAACCAAGAAAAGTAAAAAGAAGTTATTCTAAGTATACAGCACGTCCTGCTCCAGAGATAATTCCTTACGTTTGGGTTATACATCCACAAGATGGCGCTGGACTGCAGAGACAGCAAAAAAAGTGGCTCCTCCCAGCCCCCTTATATTCCAGGGACCTCCCACAAAATCCCCAGTTCTTCTCTGCAGTCGGCGCTGCGAAGGCAAGAAGATGGCTCTCTACTCGCAGGTGAGCGGGGCTATTAGCCTGCGGCCCTGTAGGACTATTCCCACCCGTTCCTCCTTTTTTTGCCTCCCAGCTTTGGCTGCACTGGTCGGGTGATGGTAGGCAGCACTGCTGCCAGGCGCTTGAGGAGCGCTGCTCCGACCGCAATCCCCCACCAAAGGGTAGGCGGTATAGGCCCATGGTGTGCCAATGGTACGCCCCTCGCCCCCTGTCCATCGGTGGGCTCCTTTTAGGTTGGCCGCTGCCCTCCCCTGTATTCTTCACTTTTTGGGATTGTATCCTTTGGTATGCCTTGGCTTTGTGTTGCCGCGTGTGTTGGTTGCACTGGTTGCTCTTTTAAAAATGCCGCCGCTGCCACAGGTGCTTGTACGGCTTTCCGCGGTTGGCGGCGACTTTACCTCAGGCGCTGCTGCGCCATCATTGGCTGACATGGACACGGTCACATGGGCACCTTCGCGCTCATCGGGGTATCTGCGGGCGCCATTTTGCTCTCCTCGTGCTACGTGGCTGGCGTCTACCTACCACAGTCCGTAAGTGCCCCTGTGGGCTGGCTTATTTTTTGCAGGCGGGTCAAACTTAATTGTGGTTTCTCCCGGCCTATCCCCTCTATTTAGTTTGCTATTAGAGGCCTATTCTGCCTTAAATTCCACTTCCCTAGCGGCCTATTGGGGCATCCCGGGTGGCCTTATAGCATAAATCCCTATTGACCGGTGGGCCGCGATAATCGCCATATGGAGGCTTCTCAGGATAATGTGCTTGGGGTTCCTTTGGGACAAGCCCGGCTGTGTGTGGCATGTGGGGTGTCCCCTACAAGTGATGACAATGTGCGGGTTTGTGTACCCTGTGCCCAGCAGGCGCTTGCGCTGCAATCTGGGTTACCTGCGGCGGGGCCTGCGCCCCGTGTGCCTTCGCCTACTCCCCCACGCTTACATCTGACTCCCAGTGAGGTGCATACCAGTGGGGAGTCTCAGCCTGATTTGTCTACCAGGTTGGCTAGCATTGAGAAGCTGATTGCTGGCTCTAGGCCGCGTAAGGCCTCTGCCAAGAGGCAGCATCTGGCGCCTGGCATTAACCTCTTTCCTATGGAGGCTGAGGAATTTTTTGACCTGGCTGGCTATACCCCCCTGAAAGAGGGGGAATTGTTTTCTGATTCAGAATCATCTGATGAGCAGCCTAAGGGTTATGCTGATTCTGGCTCTGACCCATGGGCTATAGATGATACTGACAGGCTTTTGGCTCACATTTTTGAAGAACTTTCCATCTCTCTTCCTGCCGCGGCTCCTCGGCAGCAGGGGTAGTTGTTTCACACTGCTAAGCCACGTTTGGAGTTTCCTGAGCAAACTCACTTTAATAATCTTGTGCTCAAATAGTGGGAGCGACCGAGCAGGCTCCCTGGAGTGCCTAAGAGTTGGGATAAGAGGTATCCCTTTCCTGCTGAAGTGGTTAAGCGTTGGTCGTCCCCTCCTGAAGTGGATGCACCAATTCTAGGGTTGTCCAACACTTCTGTCATGCATTCCCCTGACTCTACTACACTGAGGGATGGTGAGGACCGGCGCATTGATCAGCTGGCTTCCCATGCCTTTGCCTGTGTGGGTTCCGCGCTGCGTCCGGTTTGTGCCTCTGCCATTACAGCTGTGGCTCTTAGGACTCTGCTTAAAAGTATTTTAGATGGGGCTCCTGATGATACTGCTAGTGAAGAGTATAGAGCCCTTCTGCGTTGTGAGGAATTTGTTGCATATGTCCTCTCTGCCTTGGATGATACCATTAGAATGTGTGGCAGGGCTTCTGCCTTGGCGGTGGCTATACGCCGCTCGGTTTGGCTGCGCCAGTGGGCAGCTGACAACGCTGCCAAGAAGGCTCTCACTGGGTTCCCCTTTGAAGGACTGCGTCTATTTGGGGATCGCCTGGACCTGTTTGCTAAGGGTGGCAGGTTACCCCAGCGCAAGAAACAGTTCGGGGTTCTGGCTCCTTTCTTCCCTCCTACCGTGGGTCCAGAATGGGAAGGGGAGTGTCTTTTGCAGGGGCCCGGGGAGATTTCTGGGGCAGAGGACGTGGCCGCCCTGGCCCCTCCTGGGGTTCCAAGTCTAAGTCTTCCCCCAAGCCCCCTCAGGCATGAAGGGGCACCCTCACCCATCCGGGTGGGGGGACGGCTTTGGCTCTTTGCTCACGTCTGGATGCGTCATGTCTGAGACCGGTGGATTCAGGAGGTAGTGTCCTCTGGTTACAAGATAGAATTGGCAGCCTGGCCGCCCCCAAGATTCATCAGATCCCGGATGCCTCAAGACCCCCCGTCAGCTCAGGGCCTGTTGCTTGCTGTGCAGAATCTACTGGAGCTGGGGGTCATCTGCCAAGTGCCCTTAAGGGAAAGGGGCAAGGGCTATTATTCCAACCTTTTCACCGTTCCCAACAGAGATGGGTCTGTCAGACCCATCCTGGACTTAAAGCTTCTGAAAAGGTTGGCAGATCCAGGCGTTTTCGCATGGAGACTCTGCGCTCAGCTGTAAGTTCCCTCCGCCCAGGGGACTTCATGACCTCTGTGGACATCAAGGATGCTTACCTCCATATTCCAGTCTTTCCAGGTCATCAGAGATTCCTCAGGTTTGCTCTGGAGCATCAGCATTACCAGTTCGTGGCATTGCCCTTCGGCGCCCAGGGTATTCGCCAAGGTGCTGGCGGGCATTATGGCCCTGCTGAGAGCTCAGGGGATTCGCATTCTTCCCTATTTGGACGACATTCTTATCACTTCTCCGTCCTTCCAACAGGCAGAGCTGGATACCCAGTGGGTGGTGACCACACTGGAGTCATTCGGCTGGGTGATAAACCATTCCAAATCTTCCCTGTCTCCCTCTTTGGTGAAGCCATTTCTGGGCATGAATCTGGATACAGTTCGGGCCAGGATCTTTCTTCCTCAGCAGAAGGTGGACAGTCTGCAGGCACAAGCTCAGCTCCTTCTGTCCTGCCCTCATCCTTCCATCAGGCAGGGAATGCAGCTGCTGGGCCTGATGGTGTCCTGCTTCGAGGCGGTTCCTTATGCTCAGTTTCACATGAGGCCTCTTCAACTCCACCTCTTGTCTGTATGGGACAGGGACCCTGTGTCCCTGAATCAGGTTTTGGTTCTGTCCCCCCTAGCCAGGCGGTCCCTCTCGTGGTGGCTGGACTCAAGGAACCTGTTTGTGGGAAGATCCTTTCTGGCCCCTTGCTGGGAGACAGTCACCACGGATGCCAGTCTGACAGGTTGGGGGGGCTTCTGGAGATCCCTAACATTCCAGGGGCAGTGGGGCCCTCAGGAGGCCCACTCTCCTATCAACATTCTGGAACTGAGGGCGATCAGGTTGGTTCTAGCCCGCTTGACCCCGCACCTTCGGGGTCGGGCTGTTCAGGTACGCTCGGACAACCAGACGGCGGTTGCCTACATCAATCATCAGGGAGGGACCCGGAGCAAGGGGGCCCTCAAGGAACTGTCTCTGATCCTGTCCTGGGCAGAGGACAATGTTCCCTGCATCTCAGCTGTGTAAATTCCGGGGGTGGAGAATCTGGAGTCAGACTCTCTGAGCAGGGGGACTTCTCGCCTGGGGGAATAGTCCCTCAGCAACAGGGTGTTTCGCTCTCTGTGTCACCGTTGGGGTCAGCCAGATGTGGATATTTTTGCTTCCCGTCACAATCACAAGCTTCCAGTCTTTGTGTCTCTGTCCCGGGACCCTCTGGCCTTAGCCATGGATGCTCTGACAATGCCCTGGCAGGGCTTTCAGCTACTGTATGTCTTTCCCGTTTTCCCTGTAGGGCAGGGTTCTGCAAAAGATAGCTCAGGAAGGGGTGCCAGCAATCCTGGTGGCCCCCCATTGGCCAAGAAGAGTGTGGTTCGCAGACATCATGCAGCTGGCGGTAGATCAGTACGCCCTGCCCAAGGATCCAGACCTGCTCACTCAGGGGCGGCTACGCTACCCCAATTTACAAATGCTGGCTTTAACGGCCTGGCTGCTGAAACCTTCATCTTAATGGAAAAGGGTCTGCCTGCCTCTGTTGTAAACACCATGATCAGGGCTAGGAAAAGGTCTTCTTCTTCCATCTACTATAGGGTTTGGTGTGCCTACATTGACTGGTATGAGGCTAAATCTCTTCCCTGTCATGTGTTTTCTATTCCTAGGATTTTGGAATTTCTCCAACATGGTTTGGATCTGGGGCTTCAACTCAGCACTCTGAAAGGTCATGTGTCTGCCTTGGCTGTTTTCTTTCAGAGATCTTTTGCTCAGCATCATCTGGTCAAGACTTTTTTTTCAGGTGGTTGCTCATGTGCGCCCCCCACGTAAGCCTATGTTACCAGTCTGGGACTTGAACTTGGTCCTATCTGCCTTGCAGGGGTCTCCTTTTGAGCCTGTGCATGAGGTTGCTTTGTCCATTCTTACGCTTAAGGTAGTCTTTTTGGTGGCTATCACTTCTGTTAGGCGTGTTTCTGAGTTGGCGGCGCTTTCCATCAAGCCCCCTTACTTTGAGTCAAGGGACAAGGTGGTGCTTCGCTTTAAACCAGATTTTCTGCCTAAAGTTGTGTCTGCTTTTCATCTCAATCAGGACATTGTTCTGCCTTCTCTGTGCCCTAATCCTAGTAACCCTAAGGATAGGGCTCTACATTCCTTGGATGTGGTCAGGAACCTGAAGTTCTATTTGGTGGCTACTGAGCCCTTCAGGATGACTGATGCTCTTTTTGTGGTCCCTTCTGGTCCTAAGAAGGGTCTGGCTCCGGCTAAGTCTACCATCAGCAAGTGGATTTGTCAGGCTGTGATTCAGGCCTCCCTTCCACCTTACTGCTCATTCTACTCGTGCTATTGGTGCCTTTTGGGCTTTTCAGCACCAGGCTTGTGTTGAACAAGTTTGCAAGGCCGCTACTTGGTCTTCTGTTCATACTTTTCATACTTTTTCTAAGTTTTACAAGGTTGATGTTAGGGCCTCAGCTGATGCTGCTTTTGACCGCAAAGTTCTGCAGGCGGCAGTGGTTTAATCTGCATGTTGTTGCTTTTGGGGATCCCACCCTACCTTACGAACACTGCTATTGGATGTCCCAAACGTAAGGAATTATCTCTGGAGCAGGACGTGTTGTATACTTAGAATAATACAATCCTGTGATTACTCACCTGTAGAATTGGTATTATACGTATACAGCATGTCCTGCTCCACCCCGCCCTTGTTATCATTATTCTTAGTGCCTCTGTATGGTGGTTGTTATCATGGTTTAATTTGTTTGATTATGGGTGTTATTCTCCCGGCCTCTTGCTAACTGCTTGTCAATACTGGGGATTTTGTGGGAGGTCCCTGGAATATAAGGGGCCGGGAGGAGCCACTTTTTTTGCTGTCTCTGCAGTCCAGCGCCATCTTGTGGATGTATAACCCAAATGTAAGGAATTTTCTCTGGAGCAGGACTTGCTGTATACGTATAATACCAATTCTACAGGTGAATAATCACAGAATTGTATTTTTTATGGCTCCACCTGCTTGCTAAGAATTGGGAGTAAACCCTATTATTCTTGGCCTGTATGTGCCAAGTAAATACTTTCACTCTCCCAGGTGTTGTACCTCTTAGGTGGGGCATCCTGAGAGGAAATTCATGGGTGTTGTTCCTCTTTAAGCTTAACATCCATTGTGGGAACAGTGCTTGTGGGGTTCTTAAGGGACAACATACAGGATTATGTGACTATGCATAATATTATAAAGGACAGCCAACACAGTTTTACCGAGGACAGAAGCTGCCAAGCTAACCTGCTTGGCTTCTATGGTTCTAGATCCAGTTTTCCTGAATTTGGCCAAAACGTTTGACACTGATCCTAATAGATGCTTTTTTAGGACTAGAAAATAACATTTGTAACTGGATTGAAAATTGGCTGAAAGTGGACAAACACCCAGGATTTTGACTATCCTGGGTCTTGGTCCACTTCCCCGGGGCACCCCGATCGGCCCGCTATGTGAAACCCCCCAGATCGCAAGTAAAAACTCACCTCACCCCGCTCCAATGGCGCATGTGTGTCCGCTCGTCCAATCGGCGCGCTCGGAGCGGCTGTGGTATGCGCGTCAATGAGACACGCCCTGCAAGAGAGAAGCACGAGATGCGGCCATCGCCCGCGCATATGACGTTGGACCGGTGATCAGGTAAGTGCAGCGGGCGTCCTGGGGGGTTTCACAGCGGGGCACCCCGATTTTGGATGCCCTGAGGGGAGATATCACATCGGTGGGCCGATCACGCTGGCTGTTGGTCCACTTTAAGAACCCTGTGCACAGTTGGGGTTACTGATCACAGAGGGGTTTGAGTCAGTCATGTAGGTGCCATTACTGGAGTTCGGGCCCAGTCGGCACGGGATATATATATATATTGGGGGCGAACGGTAGTGACACAGACAACAGTTCTCTCTCGGCAAAGCAGGTTTATTGCAGAAAAATGAAAGTATTCAAATGAAATAATACTTCTCCATTCATAGGTTGCAGCGTCAATGCAGAAAATCAAAACAAATGGTTACATCACCAAATAAAGGTAAATCCAAGGCTGGGGATTCCAGCAAGCTGTGGGTCAAAGGAAAGTCCAATCCAGATTGCAGGGCAAACCAGCCCGCCGGTTCTCACCCCCAACGGTCCAAGAGTGGGGCGCAAAGCCAAGTCCTCCGGCTTAATAGTCCAGTATTGTTATTCACACAACATGCAGTTCAGCCTGAGGTCCCTCCATCAGGCTGGTCAAAGACAAACTGACTGGCTCAGTGGGAACCTTTTATTCAGGCTCCTTCCTGAAATCAATCTGACCAGGTGTGCAAGGCCTGAGACCAGAAGAAACCTAGGAGTGGGGAATGTGACCAGGGTTCTGAAATCCTGGCATGGATCGTGCTCTATACAGCACTGTAGGGGAAAAATACATTCCATCCAGGACTTCTCCACACACTTTACCACATATCCCCCCCCCCCTCTTTTTCAGACCCGAAGTCTGACAACCCTTACTGGTCATACAATAGACTCGGGACAAAGCATTCGCATTCCCCTGTAGCCTCCCCGGTCTATGTTCTACTTTAAATTTAAAGTTTTGTAAGGAGAGAAACCATCTGGTGACCCTTGCATTTCTCTTCTTATTTTGCTTCATCCAGGTCAGCGGCGCATGATCTGTCATTAGGACAAATTCTCGACCCAACAAATAATATTTTAGGGCCTCTAACGCCTACTTAACAGCGAGACACTCTCTTTCCACTATCGCGTAGTTTTTCTCTGCCGGAGTCAGCTTCCGGCTCAGGTACAATACTGGGTGCTCTTCCCCATTCACCTATTGTGACAGAACTGCACCCAAACCTGAATCAGACGCATCCGTCTGTACCAAGAATTGTTTGCTGAAATCTGGGGACACCAGAACAGGCTGTTTACACAGGGCAGATTTTAGGCTTTGAAAAGCCTTTTCTGCCTCTGGGGTCCATTCCACCATTACTGACTTACCCCCCTTTGTTAAGTCAGTTAACGGGGTAGCCATTGACGCAAAATTGGGCACATACCGACGGTAGTAGCCGGTTATACCTAGGAAGGCTCTCACTTGTTTTTTTGTAAGGGGTCTGGGCCAGTTTTGTATTGCCTCCACCTTATTAATCTGGGGCTTAACCAACCCTCTACCAATGACATAGCCCAGGTATTTTGCCTCCTCCAGACCCACTGCACACTTCTCAGGGTTTATGGTTAAGCCAGCATTACTGATAGAGTCTAGGACGGCATGTACCTTGCAGAGGTGACTCTTCCAATCAGACGAAAAGATGACCACATTGTCTAGGTAAGCAGCAGCATAATTCCGATGTGGCCTCAAGATCACGTCCATCAGCCTCTGAAAGGTAGCAGGGGCCCCATGTAACCCAAACGGCATAACCAGATAGTGAAACAGCCCTTCTGGGGTGGCAAACGCGGTCTTTTCTTTAGCGTTCTCAGCCAAAGGTATCTGCCAATACCCTTTTGTGAGATCCAGGGTTGTAATGTATCTTGCCCTCCCAAGCTTTTCAATCAACTCATCTACCCGGGGCATGGGATACGCATCAAACTTTGAGACCTCATTGAGCTTTCTGAAGTCATTACAGAATCTCCAGGTCCCATTAGGCTTTGGTATTAAGACAGTGGGACTGGACCAAGCACTAGCAGACTCCTCAATGATGCCCAACTCTAACATGCGTTTTATTTCAGAGGAGATCGCCTCTCTCCGTGCTTTAGGAATCCTGTACGGCTTTAGGTTTACCTTAGTGTAGGGTTCAGTTTTAATCTGATGCTTTATCAAATGCATTCGGCCCGGCAGGTCAGAAAACTTGTCTCTATTTCCTTGCAGAAATTCCCTAACCTCCTGCGTTTGATGACCTGACAAAGACTCACCTATCTTGACTGGGGGAATGGTCTGCACCGCCTCTTTAACTCTAGCCGGGGCAACTACCAAAGCTTCACGCTCTTTCCACGGCTTAATCAGGTTCACATGGTAAATCTGGTAGGGCTTCCTTCTACCTGGTTGGTGAACCTTTTAGTTCACCTCACTCACCTTCTCTACAACCTCATAGGGACCCTGCCACTTTGCCAGAAATGTACTTTCAACTGTGGGCACTAATACCAGGACCCGGTCCCCAGGATTAAATGCCCTCACCCTGGCCGATCTATTATATATCCTGCTCTGGGCCGCCTGAGCCCTTTGCATATGCTCCTTTATTATCGGCATTACATTTTCTATACGGTCCTGCATCTGGGCTACATGCTCAATTATACTCTTGTATGGGGTGGCCTCAGTCTCCCAGGTTTCCTTGGCGATATCTAGCAAACCCCGGGGATGCCTACCATACACCAGTTCAAACGGTGAAAACCCTGTAGACACCTGGGGAACCTCCCGTATGGAAAACATGAGATACGGCAACAAACAGTCCCAATCACGGCCATCCCGTTCTACAACTTTCTTTAGCATGTGCTTAAGGGTTTTATTAAATCTCTCTACCTAGCCGTCTGTTTGAGGATGGTACACTGAGGTGCGGAGATGGGTAATCTTAAACAGCTTGCACAGTTCCTTCATGACCTTTGACATGAAGGGCGTGCCCTGATCGGTTAGAATTTCCTTTGGGATTCCTACACGAGAGAACATAAGAAACAGCTCCTTAGTAATATTTTTGGACGCCATATTTCTTAGCGGTACTGCTTCCGGGTAGCGGGTAGCATAATCTAATACCACTAATATATATTGGTGTCCTCGGGCTGACTTCACAATAGGCCCCACCAAATCCATGGCAATTCTCTCAAAGGGGACCTCGATAATGGGAAGTGGTTCCAAGGGGCTCCGGAAATGTGACGTTGTGGCACTTAACTGGCACGTAGGGCAGGACTCGCAATATCTTTTTATTTCCTCATACACCCCAGGCCAGTAAAACCTCTGGAGAACTCTTTCCTGGGTCTTATTAATCCCCAAATGCCCTCCAAGCACATGACTATGGGCGATCTCCAGCACCATGCGACGATATGGCTTAGGTACCAGAAGCTGTTCCACAACTTCATTGTTAATTTTGGAGACCCGATATAACAGATTCCCACTCATGGCGAAGTGTGGAAATTTCTTGTCAGCTTCTGGTTCCTGAGGCACTCCATTCAACACTGTGACATTACCTCTTGCAGTCTCCAGAGTGGGGTCTCTTAATTGCTCAGACCCAAAATTACCCTGAGCCACCTCTAGGTCTAAGACCCGCTGACCAGGCAGGGAATCCTCGTCATCCTCGCCTGCTAACACCTGTAGGGGAAACCGGTCATTACTGCATTATTCAGATATTCCCATTTCTTCACTAGGTACCTCATGGGGCCTATTGTCTCTACTAGATAGTTCAGCCGGCTCAACAGGGAGGGTCACCGGTTCTGCCGGAGATACTTCGCTACCGGAAGAAACGTTTCCCCTTTCCCACAACTCCCAGAACAAGGGAAAATCCCGGCCAACAATCACTTGGTACATAAGGCATTCTACTACGCCTGCTTCATATTTTAGTGTTCCAGCGGGGGTCTCAAACTTACCCACGGCTACAGGGTAAGCCACGATATCCCCGTGGATGCAAAGCACGCTCACATTTTTATATTCTTGGTGTGCCACACACCCCGCTTCACTTCTTAAATATTCATCACTTCATGGGTTAATCCACCGCAGGTGACGTAGTGCAGAGAGGAAGTCTTGTAACGAGCCCCCTTCCGGCCTACATATACCTGGTACCTCCCTTCAATCACCAGTATTTTTTCTCTCTGCTTGCTGACAAGTCAGAAGTTGGAAGTCTCCTGCTTACAGGTAGGCCGGGGTATTCTTACCCCGCCACCCCCCTTTTGGTCTATTTCTGCCCGGTTTGAGTTTGTATACCTTTATGGTGAAATAGGAAGCCTCCCAGCCTTGGCTGCTCACCGGGCAAATGGTAGATGGCACTTTAAGTGCCTAGGAGCTTATCTCCTACCGCTCGACCTCATGCGTGGGGCAATGCGGCGAACCGGCATGGTGATCCGGAAATGGGATGCCCCTGTCCCGAGGGTTCCCGTAGCCCCTTTCTCTCCCGTTGGGGGGGTGGTGAGGGTGTGCTTTAGTATGTGTGTTTCACTGTATCACTGCATGTTAACATATATGTCATGTTTATACATTCACTGTAGCATGTGTATATTTTGGGTCTGCTTTAGGGCAGCTTGCGCTGGGTATGGGCTGGCCACCTCTCTGGCAGTTGGTTGCTTGTGGCCCCCTACCCCCTCCCCCCTCTCCCCTCTCCTCGCCTGGCATTCATTGAGCTTTGTCAGCACATGCGGTTTTTACCCTCCCCCCTCCGCTGCCTGGACGCGCGTGCTGTGATCAGCTGTAAAGTGTTCCAGCTGATCAGCGTAGGGGGGGGGGGCGGGCCCGCTGACGCGGCGCCGGGGGCGCGGCGCCGACGTCATGCGGCGTCTGCGGCGGGCCCAGCGTCCCAGCTTCCTTCAAAACAGGAAGGCACGTGGGCGCACGGCCGCACTTTGTCTTCTACCGGCTCATGGCTGCTGGCTGCAGGCTTACCGGCTGATTGCGGTACAGGTAAGCGGCCCCTCCCATTGGGGCGGTTAAATGGGAGATATTGTTTAATAATACAGTGAGAAATCACTATTATCAAGGGGGCGTCATTTAAGGGCACTTGGTGCCATACTTATATGTTATACACATGTGAAGGATCTGATGGTTGTTTTCTTGCCTTGCAGATCCTGGGATCCCTGCTTATGCTAGCCCTCCGGCTCTATGTGCCTGGCTAATTATTGGGATTGATTTGAATGTTTATATACATAGACTATATATATATATATATATATATATATATATATATATATATATATATATATATATAGTTTCTATTAAAGGGGACCTAAACTTAAAAAAAAAATAAATAAAATTTTTTTTTATATAAATCCTCCCTTCCGGGACATTACTAAAATAAAGGGGGCATCCCGGGTCGGCTTATGCCTTAAAAGTCCCATTATTGCGAATACCATAAATCACCATATGGAGGCTTCCGTAGATTCCGGAAACGGTTCTGCTGTTCCGTTTGGGGGGTGCGTAGGTTGTGGGGTTCCACTCCCAGCTGATGATATCTTTATTTGCATCCCTTGTGCAAAACAGACTATTGTGCGCCAGTCCGTTGCTTCGGCTGCGGTGCCATCGCATCCTTCATCATCTCCTACCTCTCCATCCCTATTCCGGACCCCGCATGACACTGTCAAAAGTGGGGATTCGCATTCCGAGGCAGCAGCACAGCCCTGCCCCCGGAAAATGATGCCAGTTAAATCAGCGTTTAAAACCGCTACAAAACGAAGGCACCTGACTCCGGTACCTTCGGCTCCACAGGACCAGTTTTGTGAACCTGTGGAATGGTCCGATGGATCCCCTGACGAGGATGAACTCCCGTCGGAGTCAGATGAGCCGACAGGTCAGCATGTGGCTGATGAGATCGGCGATTGGTCAGAGGGGGTTGTTTTTGACACCCCCTCCATTCTGGCTCAAATGTTTAATATTTTGAGTTTAGATACGCCTGAGGCGGCCGCCCCGCCAAAGGGTCAGTTATTTAAAGAGCCTCAGCCGAGTTTGGTCTTTCCCAGACAGCACCACTTTGAGAGGGTGGTTCTTAAGGAATGGGAACATCCCACACGGTTATCTGGAATTCCTTCCAGTTGGGAAAAGCGTTATCCTTTTCCACCAGAATTGGTGAGGCTGTGGTCTGTCCCTCCGGACGTCGATACCCCTGTACTAGGACTCTCCAGCTCGGCTATGGTACAACCTGCTGAGACCACTGTCCCCAAAGATGGGGAAGATCGCAGGATTGACCAATACGCTCGACATGGTTTTATCTATTCCGGGTCAGCATTGCGCCCGGTATGTGCTTCAGCCCTTCTTCTATTGGCAATTAAGTCCCTAATTCAGGGGCTATATGAGGATCTTGATCCCGCTTGCAAACAGTTCACTGCACTTAAGCAGTGTGAATCTTTTGTGGCTTATGTCCTGGCCGCTCAGGACGATGCGCTGACTATGAGTAGCAAGGCGGCAGCTATGCTGGTGGCTATTCGCAGGTCAGTATGGCTGCGTCAGTGGTCAGCAGACACGGCTTCCAAAAAGGTACTCACAGCCCTCCCCTTTTTGGGGTTGCGTCTGTTGGGGAGAAAATTGATTCAGTCGCAAAAGATGGTAAGATGCCACAACGCAAAAGGCCTCGTGGTCCCTTCAGGGGGACAAGTTCCGGTAGGCCTTCCTTTCAAAGGTTCGGAGCGGGCAAAGGTACGTCCTTTCCCGCTACCAGTGGCGCAGGTTGGACTCGGGGGAGGGGCCGTGGCCGGCCCACTCAGTCCTGGGGCACCAAGCCCAAGCCTGCTGATAAGCCCACTCAGCAATGAGGGGCTGCCCTCACCCGTGCGGGTGGGGGGACTATTGCGACACTTCTACCATTGGAACCATGTGGTTCTAGGCAGATGGATCCAGGAGGTAGTGTCGACAGGTCACAACCTGGAATTTGAGTCTCACCCTCCCTCGCGGTCCATTCAGGGGTCGGTTCATCCCGGCCTGAACTCTCATCAAGACGCTGTGTGTCTTTCTTTTGCCCAAAGAACACTTCAGCTATTTCTGCTAGCGTGTTGGGTCCAGCAACCTCTGTTGTTGGATCAGTCCTTCCAATTGTCCTCCCGTGTACGGCAGTTCCTCCTGTGGTGATTGGTCTCGACCAATCTTGTATAGGGCAGGTCTTTCCTGACCCTCCCTTGGAGAGGTGTCACCACGGACACCGGTCTGTCGGGATGGGACAGATTCTGGAAGGAGCTGCGGCTTCAGGGGCAGTGGAGGCCCCACTTACCCATCAGAGAAATGTCCCTGATCCAAACATGGGCAGTGTTCCATGTTCCCTGTCTCTCGGCGGTTTACATTCCAGAGGTGATGGAACAGGTAGCGGACCGGTTGAGCAAGTGCTCTCCCCGTCTGGAAGAATAAGCTCTCCATCCTCGGGTGGTTCTCTTATTGTGTCTCCAATGGGAGACTCCGGACCTGTGGGCCCCTCATCTCTATCTCAGGCTTCCGAGCTTCGTGTCTCTCTCCCGGGATCCTCTGGCTCTGACAGTGGACGTCAGGTCCCTGAACTGAGGAGCTCTGGGATTTCTATACCTGTTTCCTCCGTGGCCCTTGCTGGGCAGAGTTCTTCAGAAGTTGGCTCTGGAAAGGGTGTACGCCGTTCTCATGGCCCCAAAGTGGCCAGAACGATTAAGGTTCGCAGACATCGTTTGGCTGGCAGTGGACCAGTTCATTCTGCCTCTTCGGCCCGATCTGCTCACTCAGGGTCAATTGTGTTACCTCAATTTACCAGCGCTGGGTTTGATGGCCTGGCGGCTGAAACCTCCATCCTGAAGGAGGAGGGTCTTTCTGATTCAGTCATTAAGACTCTGATCAGTGCCCGGAAGAAGTCTTCTTCCGTCACCTACTATAGGACTTGGAAAGCCTATATCACTTGGTGTGAGATAAG
Organism: Gastrophryne carolinensis; assembly: GCA_027917425.1. Lineage (NCBI taxonomy): Eukaryota > Metazoa > Chordata > Amphibia > Anura > Microhylidae > Gastrophryne > Gastrophryne carolinensis. The sequence continues at coordinate 240,912,575 of CM051235.1, read as the reverse complement.
ATCTTTTCCTTGTAGGGTCCTTTCGGTCCCCAGGATTCTGGAGTTTTTACAATCTGGGCTGGACTCTGGTCTCCAGCTAAGTACATTGAAAGGGCAGGTCTCTGCCTTATCTGTCTTTTTTCAGAAGCGTGTTGCGCTTAAACCTTTAGTTAAAACTTTTTTCCAGGGGGTTACGCATGTGCGGCCTCCCAGGAAACCATTACTCCCTGTTTGGGATTTGAATTTGGTTCTTTCGGCTCTTCAGGCTCCTCCTTTTGAGCCTTTGCAAGATATTGCTTTGTCTACCCTGACTCAGAAGATTGTCTTCTTGGTAGCGATCACTTCTGTCCGGCGTGTCTCAGAATTGGCGGCCTTAACTATCCAGGCACCCTACTTCGAGAGGCATCGGGATAAAGTGGTCTTTCGGTTCAAGCCAGACTTTCTTCCTAAGGTTGTTTCTGCTTTTCATTTGAACCAAGATATTGTTCTTCCCTCCTTGTGTCCTAATCCTAAGAATGACAAAGAGAGGGTTTTGCATTGTTTGGATGTAGTACGCTGTGTTAAGTACTACTTGATTATCACGTCTCCTTTCCGTAGGACGGATTCCTTTTTTGTTGTGCCCCATGGGCCTAAGAAGGGTTTGGCACCAGCCAAATCTGCCATTAGCAAGTGGATACGTCAGGCCGTTACTGCGGCCTATTCTGCTAAGGGAAAAGTTCCCCCTTTTCGTATTACTGCTCATTCCACTCGCGCTGTTGGGGCGTCTTGGGCTTTTCAGCACCAAGCTTCTGTTGAACAGGTTTGTAAGGCCGCCACCTGGTCTTCTGTTCACACTTTTTCTAAGTTTTACAAAGTTGATGTGCGGGCCTCAGCGGATGCTGTTTTTGGCCGCAAAGTTCTGCAGACTGCAGTCATTTAAGTTATGCTTCACCTGGCCTTGAGATGCCCTTCCCTTGTGGACACTGCTTTTGGATGTCCCATGAAGTGATGAATATTTAAGAAGTGAAGCGGGGTGTGTGGCACACCAAGAATAATACCATTTTGTGAGTACTCACCTGAAAAATGGATATTGTTGGTGTGCCACACACCCCGCTTCACACCCACCCTTTTCGGTATTACCGAAGCATTTATATGGTGAAGCCCTTTTTTATTTATATCAAAATTAATTTTGGAGGTTACTGGTGGAATACTGGTACCTTGTTTTACTGCTTTTTGAATATACTGGTGATTGAAGGGAGGTACCAGGTATATGTAGGCCGGAAGGGGGCTCGTTACAAGACTTCCTCTCTGCACTACGTCACCTGCGGTGGATTAACCCATGAAGTGATGAATATTTAAGAAGTGAAGCGGGGTGTGTGGCACACCAACAATATCCATTTTTCAGGTGAGTACTCACAAAATGGTATTTTGGTATATAACCTCCACCCACAAGGTTGGCCCGGACCAAGGTTACCAGGCTACCTGAGTCCAACAGCGCCCTCACTGAGCACCCATTCACTCTCATCAACACAATATGGGGCTCGGTCTCTAACCGCGGTACATGCTGGTTCCGCAAACAGGGATCTTCTGCGGCCAGCGTCACACTCCATAGGCTCAGGGCCAAGGGGGCAATCCACGGCTATGTGCCTCCACTCGCGGCACCTCCAACACTGGGGACCCCGAAGTCTCCGTACCCGGGCGTCCTCCCTAGGATTTGGGGGCCTCTGGGGGTCAGGGTCAGTCCTGGGCCCTTTTTTACCCTTAAATACACCTCCAAGGGGAACCTGCTTACCCGTTGTTGTCACAGGTTTGTGGGTCTTGGAGGATGCTGGTGTAGTAGGGGCATCCCGTCGGTAGTCCTCCGTCGCAATAAAACATTCAACCAAGTTGACCAGCTGCTCCGCACTCCGCGGGTCGCCTTGTCCCACCTACCGTTGAAGCTTTGGTGGCAGGGACCGAAAGAAGCGGTCCACCACGATTTTCTCGATAATCTGCGCAGGGGTTGAACGCTCTGGCTCCAGCCACTTTTGGACGAGATGTATTAGGTCATACAACTGCGACCGGGCAGGCTTATCAACGGCAAAAGTCCAGTTATGTATTCGCCTTGCCCGAACCGCTGGCGTCACTCCCAGGCGAGCAAGGATCTCCTGTTTAAGCTTAGCATAGTCCCGTACATCCTGCTCCCTTAAGTCAAAATATGCCTTTTGCGGCTCACCCGTTAAGAACGGCGCAATTACGTCAGCCCATTCCGCTACTGGCAGCTGTTCTCTCTCGGCCACGCGCTGAAACACTGTGAGGTAGGCTTCGACATTGTCGTCCAGGGTCATCTTGTGTAAAACCTGCTGAACGGTTCTTCTCGCCCCCTCCATCTCAACCGGGCTTCTCTCCGGATGTGAAACTTTGGCACCAACAGTCTCTCTAAGTGCGGCCATCTGTTCAATCAACAGGCGATTTGTCTCCTGCTGGATAGCCACGGTCTGCTCATGCCGGAGGTCAGCTTGTATTAGGTTTTTTATCACCTCCTCCATGTGAGACATCTTGGTGAAGGCCTTCTCCCAGGACATTAACTATTAAATGCAGCGTGTTGTCACTCCGTTGCCCCTAGCAACAGTCACCATGCCCGCATCCTCCACCAACTGTGGGATATTGGGGGCGAACGGTAGTGACACAGACAACAGTTCTCTCTCAGCAAAGCAGGTGTATTGCAGAAAAATGAAAGTATTCAAATGAAATAATACTTCTCCATTCATAGGTTGCAGCGTCAATGCAGAAAATCAAAACAAATGGTTACATCACCAAATAAAGGTAAATCCAGGGCTGGGGATTCCAGCAAGCTGTGGGTCAAAGGAAAGTCCAATCCAGATTGCAGGGCAAACCAGCCCGCCGCTTCTCACCCCCAACGGTCCAAGAATGGGGCGCAGAAGCCAAGTCCTCCAGCTTAATAGTCCAGTATTGTTATTCACACAACATGCAGTTCAGCCTGAGGTCCCTCCATCAGGCTGGTCAAAGACAAACTGACTGGCTCAGTGGGAGCCTTTTATTCAGGCTCCTTCCTGAAATCTGACCAGGTGTGCAAGGCCTGAGACCAGAAGAAACCTAGGAGTGGGGAATGTGACCAGGGTTCTGAAATCCTGGCATGGATCGTGCTCTATACAGCACTGTAAGGGAAAAATACACTCCATCCAGGACTTCTCCACACACTTTACCACAATATATATATATATATATATATATATATATATATATATATATATCTGAGCTGTGTGTACTGTAATTTAATGTATCATTGATGAAAAGCACCAGGGGGTGGGGTTGCTCGACCAGGGAGCTATATGTGTCGTAAGCATCTGGTTTGTGGGATTATGAATATTGGGCAAAGGCTTTAGTAAAAGCAAGAAACACAGGCTGTATTGGGTTACTACTGGGCTGGGGATACAAGGTGATGACATAAACCTCCATTCTGGATATTGAATCGTTTTAACTTAACCCTGTCTGTGGCTCTACATTAGGGTGCCAGAAGCGTGTGTCTGCCTCAGCACAAGCACCCTCACTTACTTATGTCTGTCTATATGAAGTGCAAGACAGACAGTGGTGTTTATTTACCACACCTCGAACCGGCAGCTGATCATCATTAAATCATTCATATGCCTGTTCTCCGGAACAGCAGTCCTCCAGACAAGCAGCTCTCCTATTCTCTTGTGGTGGTCTTTGCCAATCTGATGAACTCTGCAGCTCCCCAGGTTTTTGCTTTGGCTGGCAACAGATCATTCCACTGGGTATATCATTCTACTATACAATGTATTCCTTTGGAATGTTGTATGCGACCTGCTCTGCAGCTTTTACCCTGCTTATTGTTGCCCTGTTGTAGATTTGTTTTCTATTATTTTTAGGCTGGCTGTATGAAATCCTGTTATGATGTTTTTATAGTAAAACTCCATCTTTAAGCACATCTAAATCCCCTCAAAAATAGAAGTAATCGATCCTGCAGTAGGTTATGCAAGAACTTTTTTCTTGGGTTTATAAACCCTTTTAGCATTGGTAAAGTCTCTGTCCAGGGTAGAATAACAGCAATACTATATTCATACATGCTGTGCTCTCTTTTTGGTCCTCTGCAGCTGTTTTGTCCTGTTCCAGCAGTATAAACCTTCCTGGGTCCTAGGATCATGACTTCCAGTGTATGTGCATGCCAAGGCAGTGCCTTACAATTCCAGTGAATAAACTCTAGCTGCTGTGACTGATTCAGGGCCATGTCCTCAGTGTTGCTGGTTTTGAACCATGGTACAGTGGTGTCCACTGTGGGCTGGGAAGGTTATATATAGCAGGTGTGGGATGGAACATCCAGGTGGGACAAAAGAGGAGTATGGTATTTTTTTCATCTACCAAAATAAAAACAACCAAAAAACACTGATATCATGTTGAAAGGATTTTTGCAGCAAAAAAAAAACTTAGCCTACCCCTTCTGTTGCAGTGAATGCAATGAGTGTGCTCCACGCACTATGACTATTGCAGAGGCTGGTGGTCCTCTTTGTTGCAGGTGAACGAAGGACCCAATCCGGGACCTGGTATATTCTATTTAACTTTTGGATGGAATAGCATAGTTTTTTTTCTGTTTTATTTGAATGGACTGCCTTTTTAATTCTGTTTTCTATGGCTTTCTCTCCTTGATCAGCTGGGTGATCTTCCGGGGGTCAGTGGGGATGGACCAACCAGTGGTTCACATTGCCTATGTTGTAGTAACAGTAGGGTGAGTTGATGAAGTATTTCTATGCAGACTAGCTTCCCAGTTCCCACTGTGGTGATGCTGTGAATACTGTATGTTGGCTTAGTGTTTTGAAAACAGTGGTATGATATTGGTGGCAATCATGGGGGCATAGTGATGGATGGGGCATAAAGCACTGCAGACTAATTGCTGCATTAGTGGTTATCCCAGATTATAATATAGGGCCATTGTGAGCATAACTTTCCTAGGAATGGTGTAAGTCTGCATTGAAAATATGAGAAGCCTAGCCCTGTAGGATGTGCCCGGTTATCAAGTATGCAGCTTCTTGAGATAACCATGGAGAAGCTTGCACTGTTGGACTAGGTGGGGTACATACAGTATAGATCCTTTTTAAAGGACCTACATTCTCATAGGGAGAACTGTATTGGGAAATACTTGATAAAACCGGGAATGGGAACTATTTACTCTATGATGAACGGTGTGATAGTGTATAAGTTTTCATTGTCTGGTCTGCAATGTCCTAAATGGAGCCAGAATACTGCAAGAGGGTTAGTGGGAGGTGGTGGGTATTTGTGTAGTTAGTTTAAATATCCTTTTTTTCATTATTTTGCCATTTTGTTTTGTAGGTGACCAAAAAAGTTAAGAGCATGCAGATGTTTCACCGCCCCGTCAGCAGCGCCATGCAAGGAGACCGTCTAGGCATTTGCGTCACTCAGTTTGATCCAAAACTTCTGGAAAGAGGTCTTGTCTGCACCCCAGAGTCACTCCATACCATCAACGCGGCCATCGTGTCTGTGACAAAGATTCCTTATTTTAAAGGATCTCTTAATACCAAAGCCAAGTTCCATATCACAGTTGGGCATGAAACTGTCATGGGAAAAGTTATGTTTTTTTGCCTCCCTCCTCCTTATGTTAATCAAGAAGATTCTGCCAACTGTTTTGACTTTGGAAAAGAGTATTTGTACCAGGATAGCTACATTACAAACGACTCCACAGATCAAGACAAGGCTGAGGGCCCACCAGGGGACCATCTCATTCCTAAGCAGCAGTGGGCCCTCTTGGAGTTTGAGAAACCAGTCACATGTCCCAAGCTGTGCCTCATCATTGGTTCAAAGTTAGACACGGACATTCATTCCAATACCTGCAGGTTAGCTTTTCATGGAGTCTTGCTGGAAGGTGCGGAGGATAAGAATTATGCAGAGACATTTCTTCCAAAGCTTAAAGTGTTTAAGATGAAATGTAAAGAAGGACAAGTGGAGAGGGTAAGGCCTTTTAATTTAATATTACATGTATTGTATTTCAAATTGTTAATGTAGACTCACACCTATGCCATTTCTGAGGGAGCAGAATCTTCCTTTTAGTACCAAAACCTTTATTGAATTTCAACTGGCTTGCCTGCTCCAGTCCTTGACTCCTCTTCTCTGGGTAGCTTAATATGGACCAATCACCCCCAGGAATCTAAAAGATTTCAGGACCGACTGCTAAGCTGCCCTCGGGGCATGCTATACCGGATCCGCCGCTGTGCGAAACCCCCTGGCTCACCAGTAATCTTCCCTCCAGGCAGCTTGCGTGACATTGTCTGCACCCCTGACTTCCCTATAGCTGTGCACGCTTCCCGCAACCAGCCATTCAGATAGGCCAGACACAGGAGTGCACGGTCCATGGGGGAGTCGGGAAAGCAGCAGCCGCGTGTTAGTATGTGCAGCATAAGGCGCTGATTGTACAAGCGCATGCGCCATGGGAAAAATGGGTGATTTGGGGAGGCACCCTACATCGGGATTCCCCCGGAGCAGGGACCAGGTTAGCTCTGGTGATTAGTCCACTTTAAATACTGAGCTCTAGTTTATTGGTTGGCCGGGGAAGACAATACGGAGCACTAGAATGATAAAAGGGCGATAAGGATGCAGGCTTTCTCCCAATTTTGTAGGTCACTTTAAGAACTTTTGTTTGAGGGAATTCTTGTAACCTTTTTGCTATTTTTCCTAGGCCTAGCAATTATTTCAAACATTAAATTATTACTTTTAATCTTCAGATCCCTAACATGGATTATAATAAAGATGAGAGATTCGGTGAAGAGAAATGCACTGAGCTGGAATTTGTCTTAAAAGTCTTATTTTTCCATAGAGACATCGGAAAAGATTTGCAGGGTTCTCACTGGTGTCTAACTCTGATCTTAAACCGGACCCTCAGCACGATTTAATGATAAGCCCAAACCCTTAAAAAACTATTCCCCAGCATCTAAAATTAATATATGTTAAGTTTTTAGTCACTTATTATTCTTTCCCCCAGCGGGCTGCAACTCTGTTCAGGACTCAAGTGCCGCCATCTTGACTCAGAAGCATCACATACTGAGGATAGGAGAGTGGGATAAAGCACAAAGGGTGGATTATAGCTGTGCTTTGCACAGACAGAGCAGAGCTGGGGTCAGCAATCCCAGAATGCAGAGTGGCACAGTCAGAAGACACTTCCGGTTTGCAGGTCACCTGATACTCCATGAACCACCATCTTGGATGTTTAAAGTCTCATAACATGCAGTAGATGCAGGTAGGATGATTTTTAATGTGAGCAAGCTGTATGTACAGGGTGTGGGAAACATAAGATAGGCTCTTATTCAGGGTGAAGGTCCGGTTTAAGTGGTCTTTTAATGGGTCAGTGGCAGAAAATTGCCACTGTGACAGCATCTAAGGTTACCTTTGAATCATTTAAGGTTAATTCACCAATGGTTGTGGTGGTTTCAGGTTGGGCATACAAGAAAAGGCCTCTTGATTCTGTATAAGATGTGCAGAATGGCATCCTTTTCCTACCAAGGCATTTGAGCTCTTAAGTAATAATTTACTGTAGAGATTTGCAGGATGGTGTCCAATTATCCCCAGTGAGACTTGGCTGCCCTCGGACCAGCTAGATGGATAAATATGTTTGTCCAGCTACTGTGAATGCAGCACACATGACTGCTCATACTATTCAGGCTGCAGTCATCCTTCACCTAGCTTTTTGGGTTCAGCCTCTTTTGCAGATCAGGGTGGTAGCTTTGGTACCAGCTTATGTGTACGTACATTATTTTTTTTTTAGTGCAAAAGGATGACATGGTTCTGCCCTATCCGGAACCTCTGGCTTCTAAATAAACTTGTCTGGGTCCCAATGGAGCAGGAGGAGTTTTTGGCATCTGTGGACATGAAGGTCTTAACACAGCAGGACCCCAGGCTCACCAACAACTTCTTTCTACAGCCCCCCTAAGCTAAGGTCCACACTATGTGGTTTTAGGGCATTGGTCTTACCCTCTCTACTAACAATTGGATTTCTTTGCTCTGGTGGAACTGCTGCCCTCTGCTTCTACACGGTGTAATTTTTCTCACAATATATGCCAGTCTTATAGGCCGCAGATGTAGTTTTAGACAGTCAAACAGTGCAGGGTCTGTGGTCTGCTGTTTAATTATACTTTCTGATTTTTAGTTTGGGCCTTGGCAATTCCTTCTGCCCCTCCCCTCTCTGGATCCACCATTTGCAAGGCTTATTGGTAATAAGACTCAACATAACAGTGGTAGCCTAAATTCTGAACAACTACTGTTAGTAGTCCACATCTCATAGATCAAAAACATAATGACTTCTTCAGCAAAGAGAGAGTATACGCCCTTGCCTTCAAAAGTCAACCTCGGCTTGCCACTGGGGGACCTAGGATGTCGACATCAATGCCTTTTGCATTAAACAGGGAGGCACATTTAGTTTGCAGCTCCTCTGGTGGATGACATGGAGTCTGTGTCCCTAGGATTCGTTTCTGCTTCATATGTTCTGATGGTTCATAGAAGATGCTGAATCAACCCCCTTGTGTGACCAGAACCAATGGGATTTTTCTATACCCGCTATAAAGCTGCAGAATAGGTTGTTATACAGAAATAAATGCTCAGTTGTTGTCCCATTGTCTCGGGCTATACATTGCACTGTCCGTTTTAAAAAAGACCCCATAGTTCCTAAGTTATTTGTAAAAGTATTAGAGCATTGGAGATGCAGAGAAAAAATGGAGAGACAGTGGGTGTGGCAACAGCGATGTGATGTAAGGACAAGGCTTTACATATATAATAGTAAAAAAATAAGTGCATTGTTGTGCCTCTAGTTATTACTGCCAGCACATAGTGTGACCAGAAAAAGGGTATGAGAAATAATGCAGGCTAAGAGCGTCTCCAGCCTGCCAGCACATAGAGTGACTAGGGAAGAGTGCGGGGTTTGATAACTGCAGAGATTGGCAGCCACTTAGGACATCTGGGCAGGAGACGTGGGTGTTTCTGTTCTTATTCCCCCCAAGGTTGTTTGGTGGACCATATCTACAGGGTGGGGATGGAAACCAGAATGAGGAAATTATTTTTCTCACTAAGGGGGCAGACAGGAGAGAAAGGACAGCACTAGAGCCACTCTATAAAATGTAACCTACTTATTATTTTTTTAATGTCTTTTGACTTGCCAATCACTTTAACCGCGCCAAGTAAATGTCCTTTCACTTTAGTTATTTATTACAGAATTTAGTGCTGCACCCGGAGTTCCCCTCTAATATAAATCATCCTTGCGCTAAACACTTTCTGTTGGATAAACTCCAGAGTGTCAAAGCTCACCCAGGCGCCTCGCTTACCTCGCCACTGCCAAGATCTATCAGCTGGAGTCCCTAGTCCCTGCCATTGCTTTGGCAATAGGTAATCTCCATCCCGAAATCTCAAGAGGGAAAAGTGATTGCAGGATTGGCTGCAGGCGCAGACAAACCTTCCATGTCACCCTGAACCTAGATTCCAAACCGCTGATAGTAGAGACGATTGTTGGCTGGCACAGCGAGCGGCTCCAGTCTAGCTGGGTAACAGGTACACTTGGATGTCTCCTTCGCTGGAGCTGGCAGCCTGCACGGGGCATCGGGAGGTTTACAAGCTGTACCCTCGTAAAACATTGCTGCTTACTTCTAGCAGACAAGATTTATTTGTTTCTTACAGCAGAGTTTATTTTGGCTGCAGGGAAACAAGAAACTGCTTTGATACCATAAAAGAAGTAATAAATATTACCTAAATGTATTCTCACAGGACAATGAGTTAAAGGGACCCATCTCGTAAAGAGCATTTATTCAGTATACTTTTATCTAGATGACTCATGTCTGTACAAGCAACTTTGTAATTCATGGTTAATGGGCTTTTTTTCTTTTCTTTTTTTTTAGTATAGGGAGTTAAATTGAGGTTCATTAAAGATGGGAGGTAGCTAGGCGAGAGATATCCTCATATCTCAGGTTCACAACGGCAAATGGCAGCGGTGGCTTTGAGAAACATGGTGACGTCAGTGGCTATTTGTTTTTTTAACATAACGTTGCTTCCAATAATGAGGGATGACTTGTTTGGCAGCATTGAGTAAGTGAACCAGGGGAAGTTTCCTTATATTTTTCTTTCAGTATTATCAGTTAAGTGTAGTAGACATAGTGCTGGGTCGTCACGGATTTGAAGGCATGTGATGGCAGTTTTGTAGAGATTACTTTTTGCCAGTGCCCCCAAATTCTGGGGCACATCCAGAATATGTGGTACAGTGTTCTCTTCTCTGTGCCACATCTCCCAGCAAGTAGGTGTCACGGATGTGAACATCCTGTTTAGTCTGTCTGGCGTGAAGTACCATCTGGTTAATAATTTGTAATTGGTTTCTTGGGTTTTAGTGGCGATTGATGACTTATGGGAAAGTAATGATATTTTTACCCTTTGTTTTTCTTTGATGGACCTGACAATGTCCATCTTCTAAGCTTCCCAGTATGAGGTTCTGTCGGCTTGCCTATGAGGAGAGCGTATATGGTGGAAATCGTGTAGGTGGGAGATTGTTTGCTAAGTGCAAGCTTTTTCAAATTCAGTGAAGTCTGTACATATTTCCTGAAGGCCATAGAGTCATAAAGTGCTGAAAGCGTAGCAGTCTAGCCAGATTTAGTGATTAGGTCCTCACTTCTCAAATGGTATATGTTTCCCCACCCTCTAAGGCTGTCTTTGCTCTGGCGCATGGGTAGAATGTTAGGGGTGAGGGCCAGGGGGATACTCTGGGTTGTTCTCTGTAACTTTTGAAAAATAGCTAGAGAGGCTGGTATTGGTGTGTTGTGAATTGAGCAGTGAGGGTTTCTTTGTTCCCGGGGAAGGTGTCTAGGGGGACCCGGGAGGAGGCATGCTCCAACTGGATCCATTGTTTTGTTTTCCCACATTGTTATCACTTGCAAACTCTTTGGAGTACAACTTAATGTCTGGCAGGGCCATACCCCTTTGGTGTTGGGTCCTACACAAGAGTTAGAGTTTAAGCCAGATGAATCTCACAAATGCTTTGTTCATATCTTTGAAAAATTAGGATGTGTATTGGGAGGGCTTGAAAAAGAGTAATTTGGGGAGAATTCACATTTTGATAATGTTAACTCTGCCCATCCAGGAGAAGGTGGGAAGATCCCATCTCTCTAGGTCGGCTTTTATCGTCCGTACCAAAGGTAAAAAGTTCAGGGTGTATATGTTGGTTAGATAGGAGGGTAGTTGTGTGTCTAGGTAGGTTTTCGTCTTTTTAACCCTTTCGCTGCCAGCCTACCTGCACCTGTTACCCTCTGTTGCCAGACCATGTTTCACTATTTTGCGCTACACATGTTCAACTGTGATTTTTGAAAAGATTTCCAGGGATTTTCCAGGAAAATTATATATTGTTTTTTTGGGTCTGGGCTTCAACATGAAATGTCTTGTTTGGCCTTTTTTAGTGTATTCTCAATACTTTTTGGTGAAATATGCAAAAAAAAAAAATCTATTTTTTGCAATTTGTTGTTTTTTTGTAATAAAAAATGTAACTTTTTCAATACAATTTTATTGCGTGCGAAACCCCAATTTCTCCCGGTCACAGCGGTACCACATATGTATTGGTAGACACCCTTTCCAGCCCAGGAGACTCCCCCAAACTGAAACAGAGCTTTAGGAGATTTTCAGATAAAATACAACTGCGCTATGCGCACCTTGCAGTTTTTCCAGAAAAACAACCCTTTACATTTTAAATACCCCCCGCAAACTATATATTCTCTGGAAGTACACGCCTCAAGCTTTCTAGCCGTACCAAGCTTGTTTATGTGGGCTTAGTTTTCTGGAAGTAATCCCTCAATGTATTCTTTCGTTGCACAAAGTTTCCCTAAAAAAGAATAAAAAGGAAGAATCAAGCCACATTTTCTTAAAGTGGACCAACACCCACGGGTGATCGGCCCGGGAATCTATAAGATTCCCGGGCCGATCACCTCCCTCCCCGCGGGACATCCGAGATCGGGATGTCCCGCGGGGTGAAACCCCCCCAAACACCCCAAACTCCTTACCTTATCTTCGGCGCCGGCCGCCGCCGCCTCCCTCGCGCCCCTCTAGACGTGCCCGCGCCGGCCGTCTGTGAATGGCCGGCGCGGGCACGCGCGCGTCAAGAGGGACGCGCGGGAGGCGGCGGCGGAGGAGCCGCTTGTCCGTCGGCGCGGGGAGAGGTGAGTTGTTCGGGGGGGGGGGTTTCACACAGCGGGGCACCCCAATCGGGGGTGCCCCACCGAAGTGGACCAAGACCCAGGATAGTCAAAATCCTGGGTGTTGGTCCACTTAAAAAAAAACTATATGCAAACAAGAAAAAAAAAGTAAAATCTCAAAAAGCAACATGCCCTGAACAGAACGATACCCAACATGCATAGCTACTGTCAAGGGAAGAGTTGGCAAACACCACAAAGTAAAGTGTGCGCATAACAGTAATTTTTCTTAAAAATTTCAACTCTGCAGACAAAGTGCACACCTTGCAATTTTTCAACCAAAACAACCCTTTACATTTGGAATATCCCAGATAAACCATATATTCTCTGAAAGTACACATGTTAAGCTTACTTCTAAGAGTACCCAGCTTGTTGTAGTAGGCTCACCTTTCTGGAAGTAATCCCTCGAAGAATTCTTAGGTTGCACAGGGTTTCCCTAAAAAAAAATGAATTAAAAAACTGAATAAATAACGTTTTCCTAAAATATAAATATGCAAACAAGAAAAAACAAGCTAAATCTGAAAGCGCAAGGTTTGCCGAGCAGAACAATACCCAACATGCATAGGTACTATTAACCTTTTTAATTGCCAGCCTACTTGAAATTTTGTCACCCTCTGTTGACAGGTCATTTTTCCCCATTTTGCTCCATGTTTAACCGTGATTTTTGCCGGAATTTTCAGGAAAATATATATATATATATATATATATATATATATATATATATATATATATATATATTTTGCAGCAGAGTTTAGGCTTTAACATGAAATGTCTTGTTTGTAATTTTTCTACTGTTTTTTAAATATTTTTGGGTAAAAAAAACAAAAAAAAAAATATTTTTTAGACAATTGTCCCCTTTAGTTTAAATAAAACATTTGTTTTATTAATGAAAACCATATTGCATGTGAAAGCCCCATTTCTCCTGATTTAACGGTACCACATACGTATCGGTAGCCCCCCCATTCTTGCCCAGGAGACCCCCCAAACTGAAAAAAACACTTTATAACATTTACAAATAAAATGCTACTATCCACACTATAAACATAAGTGGTTAATTTAAAAAAATTACATAGGGTCCCCCCTCCTGGGGGGGGGGGCATTTTTGGGGGGAATTTTAAGGGTTAAAAACCCTTAAAAATCGCCCAAAAAATTACGTGGGGCCCCCCTTACCCATCATAACCAGCCCGGGACCAGCTATGGGGGCTTGTAGGAACAGGGCCCACGCTGATCATTCTGGCTTCTGCTCTCCTGCTGCTGCTGCTGGAAGCCTTTTATAGCTGCTGGGCGACAGAGCATAAGGGGTTAATTTAAAAAAAAAAAAAACGCCATAGGGTCAGGGTTAGGCTAACGCTAACCCTTAAAAATAAAAAAAATGGGGTCCCCCCTCCCAGGGAGGAGAGACCCTATGTAATTTTTTTTTTATTTTTAAGGGGATTTTGGGGAAATGACATAGGGTCCCCCTCCCGGGGGGACCCCATTTTTGGGGGGAATTTTAAGGGTTAGGGTTAGGCTAACCCTAACCCTTAAAAATCACAAAAAAATTACGTAGGGTCCCCCCTACCCGTCATAACCAGCCGGGACCAGCTATGGGGGCTTGTAGTAACAGAGTGGAGGGGCCAGCTTTTGTGACCCCCCACCCTGCAGCCTACAAGCCCACATAGCCTGTGTGGGCCCGGGCTCTTCTGCCCCCCCGGGCTTTGGGGAGGCAGGTAATTGGGGGTGCGGAGGTTAATGGCAAGTCACCCGCTAGTTGCAGGTAACTTGCCAGCCCCCAGCCTTGTGATCTGATATAGGGGTCTCATGGACTCCTTACCAGTTCACAAAGGGTTAACATGAAAAAACACACACACACACACACACACACACACACACACACACACACACACACACAAATTTCATTTATAAAAAAAAAAAAAAAAAAGTTTTTTTTTCTTTATTCACCTCACCCGAGGTCAGCTCCTGTGTTGATCAGCTGTCAGATGCCCTGGTGATCGCTGGCCAGAGGAGGGGGGCAGGGGATCAGAGCATTCCCTGACCCTCCACTTCTCTGCCCAGCGATCTCCAGGGCATCTGACAGCTGACCCGAGGAGAGCCGGGGCGACACCCGGGAGTGGCATCATAAGCCCCGCCCCCAAGTCGTCAAGATGGCGGAGCCCATCGGCGGAGCCCTATTCTGGGGGATCTCCTGGAGCTATCCGAGATCGGATGGCACCAAATTAAAGAGGAGACCCGGCCGGATCCAACGAGGGGTCAGGTGAGTATTATTTTATTTTTTTTTTTAACTAGCAGGGGGGGAAGTCAAGCACGTAACACCTACGTGCTTGGCACTTAGGTCCTTGCCAAGCCAGCACATGGGTGTTACGTGCTTGGCACTTAAAGGGTTAAAGGATCGTTGGACAGTTTTGCTCTGGAGGGAGAGTGACATTCATTGACATTCATTGCTTCAGATTTGTTGAAAGACTAGTGAATGTCTCAAACTCCTTCATCAGAACTAGGAGATAAATTGAGGGGTTAGTGATAAACAAGAGATCGTCGGCATAGGCAGTGGAATCCATCGGAGGAGTCTAGGCCCCTGATGTGTTGTCTCTCATTCTGCAGAGAAATGGCTCGATTGAAAGAGCAAACAGTAGGGGGGAGAGTGGTGGAGAAACTTTTGACGGATAGGGAGGGAGTCCAGCAAGGAACCATTAACTTTGATGTGGGCAGATGTGATATTGTACAGGGCTCCTTTAAGTTTGAGCATGTTATCCCCTAGCCCTATATGTTAGATTTTTTTGCATGAAGGACCAGTTGACCCTGTCAAAGGCCTTCTCTGCGTCGGTAGACAATAGCATCATGGACATGTTGGATAACTTGGCTTTATGTATCAAATTAATCCGCACCGGACAGCATTGTTCCTGGCTTCTCTGCCCAGAACGCACCCAGCTTGATCTGTATGTACAAATTTGGATACCAGGAGAGTGAGTCTGTTGGCTAGGAGATGGGTAGCTCTTGCAAGACATCGGATCTTTACCTGGCTTATGTAGAACTGTGATGTGTGCCTCAGGGTCTCTGGGGTTAAACTAGCTAGGTGTCTCCTGGCCTATGAGTTCCAGGCTTTGATTATGTGGT
Organism: Gastrophryne carolinensis; assembly: GCA_027917425.1. NCBI lineage: Eukaryota > Metazoa > Chordata > Amphibia > Anura > Microhylidae > Gastrophryne > Gastrophryne carolinensis. Next base: position 240,897,273 of record CM051235.1, on the reverse strand, counting down.
GTCCCAGGTTGAGAATGAAAGTCTTCTAGTATTTTACAGTATACTCATCTGGGCCCTGTGTCTTCCCCATGCCCAAGCTGCCTATGTATTTAGTTATGTTAGAAAGTAGTGTCTGGTCAGAAGTCGTATCGGATAGGTTGTAAAGGACTCACGCTGAATCTCATGGGACAACTCCAGGCCCATCACCTTCTCAGTGAGGCTCACAATTTGGGGCAGTTTTTCTCTTTTATCTAGATGCGTGATTGATCAGTAGACCCCTAATCACGCTCTTGTGTGCCTCCCAAAGCATCAAAGGGGAGACATTCACTGTGTCATGAGGGTCGATTCAGAGCCTGGTGAGCAATCTCACTTAATTTTTAGGAGAGAAAATTGCCAATCACCTTCATTGTTAGGTGAAAATTTACACCCGGTAGACAATGAACGTGAGTGGCAGTTTTCTCTCCTAAAAAAGGAGTGCGTTTTCTCACCAGGCTCTGAATCAACCCCATTGTCTCTGAAGTATGTACCCAACGCCATCTTGAAACGCTTTGACACTCAATCATTCTCCATGACAACGGCGGGGGAATATCGGAGCTTGAATGCAAAAGGAGATCAGATATATGCCTCTGTCCCTAACCTAGCCCAACCGAGACCCATCAGAAGTCAATCCTGTTTGTTCTAAGTACAGAATAAGGGATCTCCTGACATCTAGAAATTGTGTGTTCTCCTCTATATCCTCCTGGTTTCCCTCAAAAGGACAGGAGAACAATTTCTTGTGTGTCTGTGGAAGGTAGAGGCGATCTTGGGTAGGAAACGTGCATCAAGCTTGAGAATTGCCCTATCTGGTAGAACTATACAAAAGGGCTCTCTGGATAGGGCCTGTAGGTCACTAACCTAACCTGAGGTAATGGTAAGCAGAAAACACATACTTTAGGGTTAACATTTTGCCGGACCCTTCAGCAAATGGTTCAAAAGGAGCTTTAATTAGACCCTAAAGAACGAGGGTGAGATCCTACGTAGGACATCTGGAGATAGACTGGTCTCTTTCCAGTAATAGATATGAAGACTCTAATAATCAGGCTATATTCTCTTGGAGCTTTATCTAGGAAAACTGCAGATGCCTGGGTCTTAAAAGTACTTACTGCCAGACCCAGTTCAAAACCTTCCTGCAGAAATTCCAGGACAGATGACAACTTGTTCCTGTTTAAGCTGTTAACCTCACAGAATGAACTGAACATTTTACACTTAAATACTTCTTGTGGACTCTTTCCTGCTTGCCAAAAGGGTTTCAATCACCCTTGAGGAAAGCCCTCTCGGCATCCAGGCTGTTAAATTTAGATCTGTAGATTTGGTTAAAAAATTGGGCCCTGAGTCAGTAGGTTTGGTCTCCGTGGAAGTTGCCATGAAGTCTCCCTGGACATGTTCTTTTGAGCTGCGAACAAACTTCTCTTTGGCCAGGCTGGAGCGATCAGGATCACCGCTGTTTTATCTTCCTCGATCTTTCGTATCACCTGAGGTAATAGCTGAAGGGGAGGGGGGCGTAATCCAGATGAAAAATCCAGGACTGTGACAGGGCGTCCACCCCTATCTTATTCTGGGCTGTCGTGAAGGGATCTATCTGGGGGACTCCCCAACTCTGGACTATTTGGCAAAATACCTCCTGATTTAAAGCCCATTCTAACTGTGAATTTTTTGTTCTGCTCAGGAAGTTTGCCACCACATTTATGGACCCTTTCAGGTGTACTACTGATAGGGATCGCAACTGCTGTTGTAGGGGAGGAAGGCATACATCAGATCCTGAAGATCTCTGGATCTGGTTCTCCCCTGTCGATTTTATGTGTGCTACAGTCGTGGTATTGTTTGATCGCACCTGAACATCCCTTCCGGACGGTAGATGACAGAAATGAAAAAGGGCCTGTTCTACAGCTTTAGCACCCTGAAATTCGAGGATCTTGTCTGATCATCTGACCAGTCTAGGTGGGCGCCCCAACCGCAGGCACTGCCATCTGTCATTATAATGACTGGGTGGGTCAGTCTCCAAGGCCTGCCTTCCTGCAATATCTATGGGTTCATCCACCAGAGCAAACTAGTTTTGATAGACTTATCAGATTATTTCCCTGTAGTCTAAGAACTCTGGATCGTGATCCATGATCTTCAGCAGGAAAGACTGGAGGGGTCTGGAGTATGGCTGTGCCCATGTCACTGCTGGGATTGCCGAAGTAATGAGGGACAGTACCCTCATGATTTCTCACAGCGAAACAGATGTTGCTGAATTAGCCTGCCAAATTGGGCTACCAACCTTTGTTGCTTGTCTGGCAGTAAAACGATTTTCCATTCTACGCTGTCTATGTAGAAACCGTGGAACCTGCATTTCCAGGAAGGGAACTAGATTGGATTTCTCTAGATTTACTTTCCGACCTAACCGGTGCATTAGCTCTTGAGTCACGGAAAATCTCTGAAGAAGTGAAGCCTCTGTGATCCCTATTACCAGGAGATCATCTACATAAGTAAAAATTGAAATTACCTGGCTCCTCAGGATGCTCCGCCAGTACCTTTGTAAATATCCGGGGAGCCAAGGAGATTCCAAATGGCAAGGCCCTGTACTGAAAGTGCAGGACTTCCAAAACTAGGTGGATTGCAAACCTTAGAAACTTGCGTGTAGCCTGAGAGATCGGTATGTTTAAACAGCCATCTTCATAGTTGATATTCACCATAAAGTCCCCTGGCTTGAGCCAGTTTCTTGAGAAACTTGAGAAAAAAACTTGAGAAAAAGCCATCCTCTTCTTGGGGTCGCGTGGCAACCTTGTGATCTGAAACCTCTATGGAGGCCTAGAACTGTGTTCCAGTTGGTACCCCTGAAACACCATTCTCAATACAAAATGATTTGAGGTTATAGACTGCCGTTCGACCAAAAAGGTTAACCTCCCCCAACCTGAGGCTCAGCATCAGGTTCGAGGTTTTACTGAAGATGTCGGGGGAGTACAGACCAAACCTGGCTTGCGTCCCTTTTTATGTTGACTCCAATGCTTCTTGGGTTCCACCTGCCTCTGTTGAAAAAAATGTTGTCTGTGTCTGAAGGGCATTTTTCCTTTTACTTTTTTGGGTCTAATGGCAAACTTCTTAGTTCTTTCTGAGGACCGGGTGAGCAGTTCTGTACCGAACACGAGATTCCCTTCAAAGGGAAATCAGCAGAGTTTGGCCTAGGAGGCAAGATCCCCCTGCCAGGTTTTAACCAAAAACCTTGCCTGGACGAATTAACTAGGGCTTAAGCCCTGGCTGAGGCTCTAACCACCTCCGCAGAAGCGTCCTTTAAGAAGGAGATGGCTCTAAACGTGCAGAGGAGGGTCACCAAAAGGGCTTGTTTTGGCATATTGTTTTCTATGTATCATGTCTAAGGAGATCGACAGTTTACTCTACAGAGAGCAATATATGATGGAGCGCCCAAACCATGCTGGGGGGCAGGAGGTACATAATATTTGTATGACATATGGTAGGCTAATATGGATGGGATGAAGAGCTCTTCCTCATACCAGGAGTGTGGTAGTAACAGTATAAACAGTGATATTTTAGTAAGTTACTAAACCAGTGATTGACAGGTTAACATGGAACAAGCAACAGTTATAACAAGTTAACATTAGGGAGATGAAAGTGTAGGAGGGTGATAAGTTGACTCCCGGACACTAGGACCCCAGTACACTCACGGGGCATCCTGGGGGAGGTGGGGGCACTACTCCACACAGATGTTTGGAAGCTTGTGCGGTGGTGGGAGGGTGGAGCATTTGAAAAGGGGGGAAACTATAGCATTGTCACTACCACCGCTCGTGGATTATGTGTCAGAGTAGCATTGCCCCAAAGGGGGGCCAAGTCAGTGGGTCATGGGAGTGGTATGGGTGAGATGGGAGTGAAGGAAGAAAGAAAGGCAGTACTTATCTCTAAGGGCCTGTTCCTCCTCTCCCAGCACATTGAGGTCCTCTCCCCTGGCATTGTGGCAGTTGTCATATGTAATCATCCATCTCTGGGGCTGTCTAGTACAGGACGCTGATTTTCTCTGCATTAAGAAAGTTGAAAGGTCTGGGAGCTGGCTCAGTGACTTGAGGTCGATAGATCTTCCTTTCTATCAGCTGGAATTGGTAGCCCCACTTGTAGGTGGCTACCTTTTGCTTTATGATTTCCGGGAGGGGCCTTAACAGCTTGCGCATCTGCATGCAGGTCAGCAGGATAGGTCCTGGAGGATGGTTACTTGCAAGCCCATGTAGGGGACAGGACCCTTTTCCCAGGCACAACCGGTCAACTCTTCTTTTACTTGGATTACCTAAATGGACTCTGCAAATGATATCTCTTGGCCAGCTTGTGTACTGTGGGTGGGGACCCAAAGCTCTGTGGACACAATCCAATTCTATATGGTTTGAGCTGGGAAGGATCAGTAGAGTGTTAAAGATGGACATGACCACTGGGAGCAGATTCTGAGTCCTGACCGATTCGGGTATGCCACAGAGACACAGGTTGTTTCTGTGTCCCCTATTTTCATCTTCATTTATCATCTTAAGATAGGAATAGGTTAGAGAACATTTGTTTGCCTTCTAGTTGTTGTTTTAGTGCGCCGAGGCTGTGTGAGTTCTCCATGTTGTCTACCCTTCTGGCCACCAGCCCAGGGCGATGATGAAGGTGCAGAGCTCCTGCCAAACGTTCCCTTATGCCACCATGTCAAGCCACGCCCCCCAGGGCCAATGTTTTAATTATACCATGCTGCTGTATGATTCCCAGAGTTCTTTTTAAAGACTTTACTAGACAGCGCAAAGCTCCACTAACACAAGGCACAGGTTATCTAAACTTGAAGCGGTACACTGCCATCCCCTCTGCTTGGCCTCTCCATGGTTGGCAGTTTCTCTGGTAGCCTCCTCCTCCTTCTTGGGTGACCTGACCGCTTAGCTTTTGATGGATTTCATAAAGCAAATCCATGGTTTGACTGATCCATATTTCTTTTCATGTTTGTGATTATCTATAGATCAGCAAGTATTGTTCCCCATAAACCTACAAACCTGTCTGTGCCTCTGCACAATGCATGGTGCCTCGGGTGCCCTCTGTTACCTGCCTGTTCTCACCCAGACGCCAGTATAAATATCTCTTCGCCTTTGAAGTCTGCCCAGCTTTGTTTGGTTCTGGCTGAATGGCCCGGCATGTTAAGTGCTGTCCTGACAGTGAGAGTAGTAGTCGTCATGTTGTGTTCTCTGTGCTAGTAAAGTGTCGCCGGCTGGAAATAAAAGCTTCCATGATGTTGACCTAGCATATTTATGAGCTCTCAGTGCGCGTTTACTGACAAGCTTTATTATTACACAATTGCCTTTTAATATCCTTTTAACTTTTTTTACTTTGCCAAAATGTGTATGTCTGACCGGTTCAGGGAAATGTGGGTAGTAGATGTCGGGCCTGGATAGGCAACATTAGAATTAAGCAGCTGGTTTAGTCTAGAGTAGGCATTCGCCTGCAGCATTCTATGACATTTCCCAGCAATCTCAGCCAACAAGAACTTTGTGTCTCAGCAACGTTGCATAAGGACCCCTGGAGTCTGGAGTTATTTAATTTTGTTACTTCTAGACTACCACACATTGAAGAAAATGCCACCACACATTGTTTACTACTGTCAAAACTAATCCAAAACACATTTATATGTACAACGCATAGGTGTAATAACTATAATTTTGTTTTTTTTTAAAGAGCTTAATTAAATTGAACAAATTTCAATGAAAAAAAAATCTTACTCGGGGAGAAAGTATATATACCAGTCCAACTAAATTTGGAGATGAGATTTGTTCCCCCAGTAGAAATACCCCATTGGCAATGTTGTTTATGAGCGTGGGCATGAGTGAGAGTTTAGGTGCTCTTTTTTTATTGACAACATTGCCAATGCTTTTATTTTTCATTTTTTTTTTATATTATGATTGTTTTGTAAAAATGCAGATACACAGTGTGACAAAACACATACCCGTGGCCCTGGCGTCATGGTCACTGAGATTTTGTTAATACAGGTCCAATGACCCTGACTGGCGGTGGGACTTGTTCACTACCACCCATGCCAGACCTGAAATTATGCGCAGTTTCTGACAACTGCCTGTGAAATTATACTATTTTTTCTTGCATACAGTAGAATGAAAAGGATTATTGAAAAACTTGTAAGCATACTTCCAACTTTGTAGGGTGGAAAAATTGAGCCACATCTCATTGAGGGATGGATAGAAGATAGGTTGTAACAGTTACAACAATATGAACCCTTTGAATAGGCAAATTAATAGTTTATTGATGCAGATCTGCATGTCACACCTCAAAGAGGAACACATGAGAACAAAGCGGGACAGGGGAACATGGGCTCAAAAGAGTGAAGTCCCTCCAAGGGACAGTTGGGAGGTATTGTATAAGGTCTTACATTATTTGTCAGTTCCGATTTTTATTTGACCATAAATTTATGATAAAACTCTATAACATTACACTCAGGCATACAAATGTTATATTTTATATAAAGCTCAATGACATAGGCACTATAGTAAATTGGGTTAGGGATGGCTCCCAACTAGATGATTACCACCTTTCAGATGAGAGAAAAAAGGAAATAGAAGTGTGTGGGGAATAGGTAAAGAAAACACCAGCAATAAGGAGGTGGTCCTCATGGTCCTTTTTTAGGTCAGGGAAAGCACCAGTGGGCCCTACACTCGCATGTTCCTCTGAGTCATTTAGCAAGCTTGTTAATTTTTAAATTTAGTGAAATTCCATTTACCGTATATACTCGAGTATAGGTCGACCCGAATATAAGCCGAGGCACCTAATTTTACCACAAAAAACTGGAAAAAGTTACTGACTCGAGTATAAGCATAGGGTGGGAAATGCAGGCTGTGGATGTGATGACAGCAGCCATTAGGGACTCAGGTATAGGGGTCCAAGGGATGAAAAGGGGGCCCGGCTAGGTGGCCCTAATAATGGCCACTCTGACCTGAGACATGCAGGTTGCCACACTATTACTGCTGGTGTTGCTTATAAATGAGAGTGCCTGCCTCCCCCCTCCCCCAGGCTGGTTTGCGCTGGGGTCCAATTCAAACTAGGGGCCAAGCCGTCACATATAGGTTTCTGTCATCTTCTCTTCCTTCATGTTTCCTCATTACCCCTCTCTCCCTTTTCTAAATTCACTCTTTACTACTTTACTACTTTTTAAATTCTCTTTTCCACATTCTGTCCATCTCTTGTTCCAACTTCTGGAAGTATTACTCTTTTTCCCATCTTTTCTTCTCCTCAGGTTGGCCCTGGATATCATATGTGTGCTCACTTGGCATCATTAACAGTTAACAACAATTAAAAATAAAAAAAACCCAGTGTTCCCCCCCACACTTACCTGTTGTTGCGCGCTGGCCACCTCCGTTCCCTCTGCCGCCACGACTGTCTCCGCCGCCGCTCTCACAAACGCGCGCTGGCCACCTCCGTTCCCTCTGCCGCCGCCACTGCCTCCGCCGCCGCTCTCACAAACGCGTGCAGGAACTTCCTGGTTGTTGCGCGCCGGTTGGTGGGCGTGCCCCATGTGGTCGGCGTCCAATAGAAACAATGGACGCCTCCCACCAACCTGCGCGCAACAGCCAGTAAGTGTCAGTGTGTGTGAGAGCGGCCACTGACTCGAGTATAAGCCGAGGCGGCTTTTTTCAGCCCAAAAAGTGGGCTGAAAAACTCGGCTTATGCTCGAGTATATACGGTAACCTTTCTTTGACTGCCAGAAATGGGAATTTTTAATTTTTTTCCCCAAGAACTAGTGATGATCAATTTGGCAACCAGTAATAATTGGGGCATCATTTTGGGGTTGATATAGCACTGGGGTAAGAAAAGTCACTTCTTTTTAGTACTGCGATTCAGTTTCATGGTCTACCTTACTAAATCACCCGCCGAAGTGGACAAAGTAAATATCAGTAACTAGGATCGTTTGGTACTAAGTACTACCTGGTGAGCATTTTGGGTGCTGACTTTAAGGCAATACGGTTAATGGAACATTTGTTAATGGTTGTCCATTACTTTATTTGGTTCCTTTCGTCTCTGGCGATGCATCCCACTTTGGGGTGCACCACTGTGTGTATCCCCACAGACACCCGAACACTTACTTCTTTTACTTTTAAACATTTTAAGGTGGACTATCCTGAGTTTTGGTTGTGTGAAACCCCCAGGTCGCCTTACCCCAGTCCTACGGCACATGCGCTGCCTCTTGTCTAGTTAGCGCACTTGGATCCACTCCTGCCCACTTGTCTATAGGATCATCTAAGACTCAGCGCCAGCCGAGTCCTGATGGGCCGACTTGAGTGGAGTCTCAGACTCCAGGTAGGGTTTTGGTCCACTTTAAGCAATGTTTCAGGGAGCTACCCCCCAATATTATATTCCCCCAGTTCCCTTCAAATCTTGCTGCCAGAAGTGGGAAAGCAAAGCCTTTTTATAATTATTCTAAACATTATTATTCTCCAACACAAGCGAGATTTCAGAGCTGGCCACCTGGTATGGTTTTGAGTAAAGAAAACATTGAAAAGTGTAGTGAATTTTTCAAACAGAATATCGGCTTTTACACAATATTTTATTTCTGTGGCATTGTGTGAAAGGAAATAAAAATGCGTCAATAAATGTTCTTTATTGGGTAAGTTACTATGCTTAGGAGTGATATATCCATTCGGAAGAGTTTAGATGAGCATGGAGGCATTGAGGGTTTTCTGTGTCAACTATATATATTGTTTTTACATTTTTTTCAGAATTAATGAACGACGGCTGCATGCTTGAGCCTTCACCACCTTAACATTTCTTCCTCCACTGGCCTATGGGGCATGCTGCTCATTTTAGACACCTTTGATGTGGTGAGAGACCTAGGTAATGGCCATAATGGGCCTTTCTTTTGGTCAGTTTGGTCTTTTTCCTTAGAGCATGCCCTCCAGCATATCCAGTTGGCTTTCCAATCCAACTGCCCTGAGACATTCTACTCCTTTAAGTCTATCGTATATGTTTCCCCCACCCTGTACATACAGATTGCTCACATTAAAAATCATCCTACCTGCATCTACTGCATGTTATGAGCCTTTAAACATCCAAGATGGCGGCTCATGGAACATCAGGCAGCCTGCAAACAGGAAGTGCCTTCTGACTGTGCTGCTCTGCATTCTGGGATTGCTGACCTTTTCCTGACCACAGGTCTGCTCTGTTTGAGCAAAGCACAGCTATAACCCGCCCCCTGTACTTTATCCCACTCTCCTCTCCTCAGTAAGTGTGATGCTTCGGAGTCAAGATGGTGGCGCCCATATCCTTAAGTCCTGAACAGAGTTGCAGCCCAGTGGGGGAAAGAATAATAAGTAAGTGACTAAAAACTTAAAGTATATTAACTTTAGATGTTGGGGAATAGTTTTTTAAGGGTTTGGGCTTTTCAATAAATCATGGTGAAGATCCGGTTTAAGACCCTTTTTGAGTGGTAAGAGATGTAGGTAATGGCAATACTGGACCTTTCTTTTGGACAGGTGGGTCTCTTTCCCTAGAGCACATTTTTTCCCCTATTTATTATATATGTGATGAAGGCTTGCTATATTCTATTAGTAACTAGAGGACCCCCTTCTGTGTGGGGAATGTATTTTTGCTTTATTTTACTGTATTAATACCTTCCCTAATCCAACTAGCTTTAAATCCGAAGGACCAAACAGAAATAAATGTCTGTTTTTGGTTTTTTTGCTGTAACTGTGGTTCCTGTTCTGGAACCTGCCAAGAGTTTTGGTGGGAAGACTTCACAGTTCATGCATGTTATTTTCATCCCATTCACTGCTGTGGATGTGCATTTTTTACATCCTAAAGATACATATTTTGTAGATATTGGACTTATATTGGGTTATATTTGTCACAATCGTTTGATGCTAGACTGTGGCATGTCACAGAAGAGGCATTACCCATAGAGACATTTCCATTTATAGCATCTTGAACATTCATGAATGTAGAAAGAAAATTGGCTGAAAATTGTCTTACATAAACACCGCAGGTTAGACGTTACTCTGCAAAGACTAAAAATAACCCAGCCAAATATTTCTGCTCTTCAACATGAGGCGAGCATGGCCAAGTCTCAATCAGGAACACCTGTGGTGTTTTTCTGGGTCTTGCATCAAGACAGATAGACATGGACAACCCTGGCTTCATGGGCTGTTTTGTGCATGCAGGGGAAGCCCGAAGCTTGAGTTCAGTGGTGTTAGTAAAGGGGGGGAATTGTATTGTTTTTCTTTATGCGCAACTTTCTTTGAGACACCAAGCAAAATCATAGTCCTGATTGAGGCCATAAGTTCCCAAGCAAATCATGCGTACCAAATCTAAGATGGTCTTTGGCCAAGTTTTCTGGGCTGTTTTTAGGCAATGCAATCCTTTCCAGCTTTGCTTTTGATCATCTAAGTGTTGGTAAAAAAAACTTTATACATAGCAGTGGACTATTGTTTCTGGCAGAGTGGAGTTCTGGAAAGCCCCGTTGCATAAATGAACTGTAATACTCAAAGTAAACCCTTAATGTCCTGTTCCTACTACACGTATTCCCAGAATCTATGTGCAGCTTTACAGACAGTCCAACACCCTCCTACAGGTTAATAAGCAGACCAGTTTGATGTCTGTAGCTTTAATAACCAGGTTGTAGAAATGGGGTAAAACTGGGAAGAAAACACAATCCAGCATAAATATACATGAATTGCAATGGTATATACAACATGGCATTAGCAATAGCAGAGGGGTAGCTAGTCTTTCTGGCACCCGGGGCAAAGATTCAAAATTGCGCCCCCCCCACCTGTTCTCAGGCCCCCCTTTGGCGCCTCCCTGACCTGCTGCATACGGGGCAAGTGCCCCCCCTGCTCCCCCCTAGCTATGCCCCCAGCTGTTGGGAACAACAGTTTGGCTATAGAATGAGTCTCTGTACCTGTCTCTGTACAAGGCGAGATTGAGGTGAATAGTCGGAGCCTGTAGAAAATGATGAAAATGGGCACTAGCTAATCAGAAGTGCATCTGCATTATTAGTTCTACCAGGAACATATTTTTCAGAATACATACTGATCCACAAGTTATAAGAAATTTCCAGTAGGTGGAGCTAACCTATAAGAAATACAATAAATCATAAATTACAACAAAATAAAATGGAATGAGTCATGCTAAAAGATCATTAAATAGGAGCAACATACAGGAATTTCACTTTATTTTGTGTTGTTCCTCTCTGCGACAACACGCCGAGTTGGGATGCCCCACTGTGTGTAACCCCCCCAGGTCGCCCCATTTCGCTCACATTCCTTCCGCTCCCACAGTGCAGACTCGGGGAGAGTGAGTGCGCTGACTGGCTGAGCAAGCGCGTTCACTAGGCTCCCTTCATCGCCACTGATGGCTAAGCAGCCGAACAGCCCTGCCAGTCGCATCCGCCACACCTTGCAGACGTGGCGTGCCCAAGCTGCCCATTCAGGTGCGAGGCGAGGGCTCCAGGAGAGGGTGAGTGTTCCGGGGGGTTCGTGGGGGTTTCACACAGCGGGGCATCCCATTTCAGGATGTTCCTCTTTAACAGGTCAGAGTTTTGGTATTGTATTTGTTAAGGAAACTTATTATAACATATTACATATCTGCAAGTGACAAAGGTACAGAAACCTTCTCTGTGTTAGGTATGACCCCCTTGTTCAGTAATCCCTTCATCTAAATGTTTAATGGTAGGGCTTTGTTCACACCTCTGCACTCTTTCTGCGTTGTTACACAGAGGAAACATTGTACATTATTATAGCTGTAATAGTTTACACATTTACGCTGCGTTGCACAAGGCATTAAAAAAGCGTTGCAGACACCCTTTTCCCTTGCAGGTCAATAGAAGTCTATGGGAAACGCAAGTGCAACACACGTAAAACGCAGTGTACCTGTGTTGCATTGCACTTGCGTTGCCATAGAATGTACTATTTACTTATTGTGCAAAAAATTAGCTTTCTTTTAAAAAAGCGCAACGCAAAAGCAATGCAAGCGCATTTCCAACGCATCAAAGGCGCAGTGTTTGTTTTGATACAATGCCCCTCATATTCATAATGCATATTTACAAAACGCTTGCTCTTATCGCAACGGAGAGGCGTGAACCGAGCCTAATTGTTGGCTAGACCTGCACATCGCCTTGGAAGAATTTTAGTCTATTCCTCTGTATAAATAAGCTTCAACTCTGTTATGTTGGTGGTTTTCCTCTCATGAACTGATTACTCCAGGCCCTAAATATCAGATGTAGCTTTTGGTCAAATGTATGCAGAAATGTAGTAAATTTTAAGGGTATCACAAACATTGAAGCACCATTGTAATTACATGACCTACAGATCACCGCTGTGATCTCTAGCACATTGTGAGCTTAGTGACCTCTATTACAAGATAACAGCGGGACATGTAGCAACTGTGCGACACAGAAGTATACTGGGCAGCATGTTACAATGTAACAGCAGGAATCTGGGAAACCTTTTTTGCGTTAGCATGACAGTAGTCATGTGCACTATACTAACTTTGGTAAAGAAATTGTATCCCCACCCAACAAAATTAATTTTGAGTTCTTATTGAGAAAACCTCTCATCTTCAGTACCTGAATACTTACAGGTATGTTCTTACTATTGTAGGTAAATGATGACTACAGCGTGATTGGCCGCTCCCTTTTCAAGAAGGAGACCAACATGCAGTTGTTTGTTGGGCTTAAGGTCAAGCTTTCAACTGGAGAAGATGGGATCATAGAAGGAAGTTTTGGACAGAGTGGAAAGTTCAAAATCCGAATTCCAAGTGAGTACATTTTTTAAAAAATAAATTCTCTTTAAAGCAGACCAACACCTGCGTGGGAGCGAAAGTTGGTACCACCGCTTAGTGAGAGTCTGGGGGCTTCCAGAATGCTGAAGGCCCCCTGCACATAACCCTGCAGAATGCCCATAAAGCTTACCTTAACCTTGTTCGTCCTGGGAATCCAGCACCGCTATTGGCCATGCGGCACAAACAGGGGTAGCGGCTGGAATGTCCTGCCCACATAAGAAGCCAATTCTAAGTGCTTGCCGTTTTCCCCTGTTTACAGCTAACAAAAAAAAAAGCCACCTCTGTCCAGGATTTAGTTCCGGGTGTATACTCTTCCCCCAGGGGGCCTCTGATCTCTGGTCTGGGGTCTTCAGCAGGGCAGCGGACAGCTATCTCCTGCCTCGTGCTTCAGCTTCTGACAGCTCCCTCTCCACTACAGGGAGGAGTCTTTTATAGTGGCCAGTGTGCTGAAGTCGGCTAACTAAGTGATAGCCGGAAGCCATGTGCAGGAGCAGCGTTTGGCGATGGGAGGAGGTAAGTAGTTAAAAAATAATAATAAAGGACTGTGTGTGTGTTTTATACTTTTTTGTGAACTAGTTAGGGGTGCTTGAGACCCCTTTATCAATTTGCAGGGCAGTAACCTGTTGGCAAGTGGGTGACTAGCCGACCCCCCCCATTACCGGCATCTTCAAAGGCCAGGGGATTGCATAAGAGCCTGGTGCCCATGTGAGCTATGCCCTTCAAAACCAGGGCCAGACGCTTGGGCTCCGAACCCTGGTCCACCAGCCTCCATATCTGGTGCCTGGGCTTGTTTTCTGGTAAGGTATTGTGTTTTATTGGAAATCTCAAAAAGCATGCTATTCTTAGTATACAGTACGTCCTGCTCCAGATAAGATTCATTACTCTTGGGTATTACTCCGAAATTGGCTCCTCCCGGCCCCTCAAATACCCGGGACCTCCCACAAATCCCCAGATTTTCTCTGCAGTCTGGACTGCGAAGGACAAGAAGATGGCTCTCTCTTCTCGCAGGTGAGCGGGGCTATTAGCCTGCGGCCCTGTAGGACTATTCCCACCCGTTCCCACCCGTATTAATGTGCTTCCCAGCCTTGGCTACGCAGGTCCGGGTGATGGTAGGCAGCACCGCTGTCAGGTGCTTAGGAGCGCTGCTCCACCGCAATCCCCCACCAAAGGGTAGGCGGTATAGGCATGTGGTGAACCTCTATGGGATGCCCCTCCCGCCCTATTGCCCCTTGCCCCTGTCTATCGGTGGGCCCTATGTTAAGTGGCTGCTGCCCTCCCTCGCTCTCCCTTGTAGCTCTGGGGGGGGGGTGTATATGCCTTGGTGCTTCACAGTTTTATGCTTTTTCTGGTTGGTGTCAGTCTCCGCGCTGACTTGGTTGCACTGGTTGCGTTTTGAATATGCCGCCGTGCGCGCTTCCACTGTGCTCCGCGGTTGGCGGCGGCATTACCTCAGGTGCTGGTGCGCTGTTATTGGCTGCTTGCAGCTTCGCTCTTCGGGGGGGCGGGGCCCGCGGATGGCGCGTTCCACGTCACTGTCTTCGCGGCCGCCCCTCGAGGTATACCCCGCGCCATTTTGTCTCTGGATTCGGCTGCTGCGTGGCTGGCATCTACCTACCGTGGTCTGTGAGTGCCCTCGCGGGCGGCTTTATTTACCCTATGTCACTTACGGGGTGCTCTTCACTTATGTCTTTCAGACGTGTCAAACTCTATTGGCTCTCCCGGCCCTACTCCCTCTATTTAGTTATTAAACTTGTGAGGCCTAGTGTGTAAATTACTCCCACTTCCCTAGCGGGCTATTGGGACATCCCGGGTTGCTTTATAGCGTGAATCCCTATCGGCCTATTGTGCCACTGTAATCACCATATGTAGGCGTCTCAGGATAATGTGCTCGGGGTTCCTTCGGGACAAGCCCGGCTGTGTGTAGCTTGTGGGGTGTCCCCTACTAGTGCTGACAATGTGCGGGTCTGTGTACCTTGTGCCCAGCAGGTGCTTGCGCTGCAGCCTGGTTTACCAGTAGCTGGGCCTGTGCCTCGTATGGCGTCACCTACTCCCCCAAGCTTAAATTTGACTCCCATTGAGTTTCATACCAGTGGGGATTCTCAGCCTGATGTGTCTTCCAGACTGGCTAGTGTTGAGAAGTTGCTTGCTAATACCCTAGCGCGTAAGGCCTCTGCTAAGAAGCGGCACTTGGCGCCTGATGTCACTCTTTTCCCTATGGAGGCTGAAGAGTTCTTTGAACTGTCTGGTTATACCCCCTTGGAAGAAGGGGAGTTAGTCTCTGACTCGGAGTCATCTGATGAGAGGCTCAGGGGTCATGGTGATTCTGGCTCCGAACCCTGGGCCCCAGATGATACTGATAGGCTGTTGGCTCAGATTTTTTCAAGTACTGTCTATCTCTCCCCCGGTTGCGGCCCCCAGGCAGCAGGGGGAATTGTTTTACTGCTAAGCCACATTTAGAGTTTCCTGAGCAAGCCCATTTTAATAATCTCGTGCTCAAGGAATGGGAGCGTCCGAGCAGGTTTCCCGGAGTCCCTAAGAGTTGGGATAAGAGGTATCCCTTTCCTGCTGATGTGGTGAAGCGTTGGTCATCCCCTCCAGAGGTGGATGCCCCAGTCCTAGGGTTATCTAATACCTCTATCATGCATTCCCCTGACTCTACTACGCTGCGGGATGGTGAGGACCGGCGTATTGATCAGCTGGCGTCCCATGCCTTTGCCTGTGTGGGAACGGCGCTGCGCCCGGTCTGTGCCTCTGCCATTACGGCTGTGGCTATTAGGACCCTGCTTAGAAGTGTCCTAGATGGTGCTCCTGATGATGTGTCTAGTGAGGAGTTTAATGCACTCTCTCGTAGTGAGGTTTTTGTGACTTATGTCTTCTCTGCCTTGGATGATACCATTAGGATGTGTGGCAGAACCTCTGCCCTTGTGATGGCTATACGCTGCTCCGTTTGGCTGCTGACAACGCTGCCAAGAAAGCTCTCACTGGTTTTCCCTTCAAAGGACTACGACTGTTTGGGGACCGCTTGGACCTGTTTGCTAAGGGAGGCAGGTTACCCCATCGCAGGCGGCAGTCTCGACCCTTTCGGGGACGGGGCTCCTTTTCCTCCCCCTACTGGGGTGCCAGACAGGGGAGAGGGGTCTCCCTTACTGGGGCCCAAGGAGATTTCTGGGGCAGAGGACGTGGACGCCCTGGCTCATCCTGGGGCTCCAAACTTAAGTCTACTCCCAAGCCCCCTCAGGCATGAAGGGGCGCCCTCACCCATCCGGGTGGGAGGGACGGCTTCAGCATTTTGCTCACGTCTGGAGGCTTCATGTCTCAGACCGGTGGATTCAGGAGGTAGTGTCCTCCGGTTACAAGATAGAGTTTGCTGCCTGGCCGCCCCCAAGATTCATCAGATCCCGGATGTCTCAGGATCCCATGTCAGCTCAGGCTCTAATTCTGGAGGTGCAAAGCCTTCTGGAGCTGGGGGTCATCTGTCAGGTCCCCTTACGAGAAAGGGGCAAGGGGTTCTATTCCAACCTTTTCACCGTGCCCAAAAGAGATGGGTCAGTCAGGCCCATCCTGGACTTGAAGATCCTCAACAAATTTGTCAGGTGCAGGCGCTTTCGCATGGAAACTTGGACGACATTCTCATCACTTCTCAGTCCCTCCAACAGGTGGAGCTGGATACTCAGCTGGTAGTGTCCACTCTGGAGTCATTTGGCTGGGTGATCAACCATCCCAAATCTTCCCTGTCTCCCTCTTTGGTGTCACCCTTCCTGGGAATGAATCTGGATACAGTTCAGGCAAGGATTTTTCTTCCTCAGCAGAAGGTGGACAGTCTGCTAGCGCAGGTTCAGTTCCTGCTATCTTGCCCTCACCCCTCCATTAGGCAGGGAATGCAGCTGGTGGGCCTGATGGTGTCCTGCTTCGAGGCGGTCCCTTATGCTCCGTTTCACATGAGGCCTCTGCAACTCCACCTCTTGTCAGTATGGGACAAGGATCCTGCGTCCCTGGACCAGGTCCTTGTGCTGTCCCCCCTAGTCAGGCAGTCCCTCTCATGGTGGCTGGACTCCAGGAACCTGTTGGTGGGCAGATGCTTTCTGGCTCCCTGCTGGGAGATGGTCATCATGGATGCCAGTCTGACAGGTTGGGGGGGGGTTTCTGGAAGTCCCTGCAGTTCCAAGGGCGGTGGGGCCCTCAGGAGGCCCACACACCTATCAACATTCTGGAACTTAGGGCGATCAGGTTGGTTCTGGCTCACTTGACCCAACACCTTCGGGGCCGGCCTGTTCAGGTACGCTCGGACAACCAGACGGCGGTTGCCTACATCAATCATCAGGCAGGGACCCGGAGCAAGGGGACCCTCAAGGAAGTGTCTCTGATCCTGTCCTGGGTGGAGGACAATGTTCCCTGCATATCAGCTGTGTACATTCCGGGGGTGGAGAATCTGCAGGCAGACTCTCAGAGCAGGGGGACCTCTCGCCTGGGAGAATGGTCCCTCTGCAACAGGGTGTTTCAATCTCTGTGTCACCATTGGGGCGTACCAGATGTGGATCTGTTTGCTTCTCGTCACAATCACAAGCTCCCGACCTTTGTCTCCCTGTCCCAGGATCCTCTGGCCTTGGCCATGGATGCCCTAGCAATGTCATGGCAGGACTTTCAGCTCCTGTATGTCTTTCCTCCATTCCTCCGTTGGGCAGGGTTCTGCGCAAGATAGCTCAGGAGGGGGTGCCAGCTATCCTGGTTGCCCCCAGGTGGCCAAGAAGAGTGTGGTTCGCAGACGTGGTGCAGCTGACAGTATCCTATCACCCAACGAAGCGGCACGGGCGGCCACGTACGTAGGTGTCCCCTCTGCTAATCCCCTGCTCCATACGGCGCGTTGTGGACCTTGGTGCCGGGCTCTTGGTTTTTATATACTTTTTGATATATTTTTTCTTTGTGTATTTAATGGTTGACATGGGTTTTCAAGTTGGCGATTTTTGCACTCTTAGGTGTCCATGACCAATAGGCTTCTCAGCCTTTTTACTAGATATTGTTAGAGTATATTGCACGTTTTTGCATGTCCACTAATTATGTTCACTAATTGTTATTGTCTCACCTATTGAATCATGGTCACCTTCATCTTATTTACATGTATATATCATTAATGATCTTTTATGTACTTTTTGGATGTATATTTCAGCATACTTTGTTAATTAAGCATTGTCAGTTAAGGATTGATAGTTATTGTAGGTAGGTAGTATTTCCAAGAGCAAATTATAGTTCCTTGTGCCGGCACAAATAATTAGTTGTTATCCCAGTCCCTGTACGCCGAATATTAGGGAGCTTCCCAGTAATTTATGTTGGTTTTATTATTGTCAGCACTGGAAGCATTAGGGGAGGTGCAGGGTTTTTAATGTGTCTTGTTAAATGTTGTTGTTGTCTGATTACTCCAAATAAAATTATGTAATCTTTGGTATTTATATTATTGTTGTTGTGATTTTTTGGTGCTCCTGCTTTTTGGGGGAAGAGGGATTTTTTATCTCCCAGAACCCTGTAGATCAGTGCAGCTGACAGTAGATCAGTACGTTCTGCCCAGGGTGCCAGACCTGCTCACTCAGGGTCACTTACGCCATCCCAATTTACAAACTCTGGCTTTGACGGCCTGGCTGATGAAACCTCCATCTTGATGGAGAAAGAGCAGTCTGCCTCTGTTGTTGATACCATGATAAAGGCTAGGAAGAAGTCTTCTTCTTCCATTTACTATAAGGTTTGGCGTGCCTATATTGACTGGTGTGAAGTCTCTTCCCTGTCGTGTGTTCTCTATTCCCAGGATCCTGGAGTTCCTGCAGCATGGGTTGGAGCTGGGACTTCAACTCAGTACTCTGAAGGGTCATGTCTCTGCCCTGGCTGTTTTCTTCCAGAGGTCCTTTGCCCAGCATTCTCTGCTCAGCCCTTTTTTCCAGGGGGTTACTCATGTACATCCCCCACGTAAGCCTATGGTGCCTGTTTGGGATTTGAACTTGGTCTTGTCTGCCTTGCAGGGTGCTCCCTTTGAACCTGTGCAGGAGGCTGCCCTGGCCATTCTTACTCTCAAGGTTGTCTTTTTGGTGGCTATCACCTCTGTTAGGCGTGTGTCTGAGTTGGCGGCGCTTTCCATCCAGCCCCCCTACTTTGAGAGACACCAGGACAAGGTGGTGTTTCGCTTCAAGCCAGATTTTCTGCCTAAGGTCGTGTCTGCCTTTCATCTGAATCAGGACATTGTCCTTCCTTCCTTGTGCCCTAATCCTAGCAATGCTAAGGAGAGGGTCTTGCATTCCTTGGATGTGGTTAGGTGTCTGAAGTACTATCTGGTAGCTACTGCTCCATTCAGAAATAACTTATGCTCTTTTTGTTGTCCCTTCTGGTCCTAGCAAGGGTCTGGCTCCTGCTAAATCTACTATCAGCAAATGGATCCGTCAGGCTGTGATTCAGGCCTACTCTGCTAAGGGGAAGAATCCTCCCTTCCGCCTTACTGCTCATTCTACTCGTGCTATTGGTGCCTCTTGGGCTTTTCAGCACCAGGCTTCTGTTGAACAGGTTTGTAAGGCCGCTACTTGGTCTTCTGTTCATACCTTTTCAAAGTTTTACAAGGTTGATGTTAGGGCCTCAGCTGATGCTGCTTTTGGCCGCAAGGTTCTGCAGGCGGCAGTGGTCTGACCTGTCTGTTGTTACCTTTGGGGATCCCACCCTACACTGCTATTGGATGTCCCAAGTGTAATGATTCTTATCTGGAGCAGGACATACTGTATACTAAGAATAATACAATTCTGTGATTACTCACCTGTAGAATTGTTATTATGAGTATACAGTATGTCCTGCTCCACCCCACCCTTGGATTTGCATTATCCTGGATCTCCTTTATGGTGATTGTTATCATTGTTATAGTTACTAGTTGGTTCTGTTTTCTTTCTCCCTGCTTCTCGTTAACTGCTTTTCAATGCTGGGGATTTATGGGAGGTCCCGGGTATTTGAGGGGCCGAGAAGAGCCAATTTCGCGGTCTCTGCAGTCCAGCGCCATCTGGCGGAGTAATACCCAAGTGTAATGATTCTTATCTGGAGCAGGACGTACTGTATACTCATAATAACAACAGGTGAGTAATCACAGAATTGTATTTTTTACCTCAGCCTTTACCCAATATTCATAACACAACGAACTGGATGCAGTCCGCCATCTTGCTCCCTGGCTGAGCAGCCCCGTCCCCAGTGATGATGCAATTATTTAGAGTACACCCATCAGTTAGGGCACTTCAACCTATCTGCCATTATGTGAGAGTTTGGTTGTAACTGAATTCATTAGCATATGGCAGGCCATTCACCATAATACTACTTCCCGTTGTTTTTTCCAGTTTTTTCTCTAAATATTGAGCAAAGGCTGAGGTAAAAAAAACACATGTTGTTTCGGGGTACTGGGCTGGGGATGGAAGGTGACCACATAAATTGCTCCTTCTCTCAAAGGAAGTTTATCTACTAAGATTTTAAGCTCCAAGGACAGTACAACTCCACATCAGATTTGGGATCATGCTTAGTGAGCATAAAGTAGACTTCCCGCACACTCAGTGCATGCTGCACAAATCAGCTTCAGCCAACACCATATCTCAGCTTGCTGGAAGAAGAGCAGTAGAATAATATGTTGTCTTCTAGACTTGCTTGGGATGTGTCCTCACCTGCAAATTTTAACATGATGCAGTGTCTGTCCTATGCTTTCTCTTTGCTCTGGTTGGCAATAGGAAGGGTAATCTCTTTTTCCTCTTACCTCCAGTGCCTCCCCCCCCCCCCCAAGCCATGATCAAAAATCATACCCTGAGATTCAAGTCGGGTTGATACTCCATCTCTTTGTGGTAGGCTAGAATATAGCCCCCCATGTCAGTCAAGCCCAGCTCACACCAATGCAGTGTTCACATTGAGCCCTGATTCTCCCCTCACATAGGACAGCACAATATGAGGTAAAACTTTCAGAGAGATAGGTGAGGGATGCAATTGTGTGAGCAGATTGTACGGTCTCTTTGAAGTAGACCTATACTTTACGTCACTTTTGAGCCAGATTTGGGATTTGGTCATGAGCACACTGTTTTAGAGTATATACTGTAGATGTGTGCTTGACCTGGTACAGTAAGTAACGTACAACATTGTATTTGGTGCTGGTGATGATGCAGAGGTTTAGGCTATTAGAGATGATTATTCAGATTCTTACTTGGATTTTGACGTGTATTTATTTTCGGAAGGGGGGATCAGTGCCCACATCTCCATATATCCACTGCTGATTCCTCTGCTAACAAGACACGGGAGGAGGGGGCTTGACTATGACACAGCTCATGTGAACTCCAGTTCACATTCCTTCTCCAGGTCAATGTTGTTTCTTAATGTGCCTGCATCCTGTTTGCGGCTTTCATTTTTTTTTATTTCATTAAAAACGACTGATCAGATTCCTCCCTCCCGCAAATCTTCCGAGTCTTGCTTGCCCCACAGATTACTTCCATAAAAAAAGGCAACCTTCTGCTGATTCTCTTTGATGACAGAGTTGTATTCCATAGAAGGCTTCGTCTGCTCAGGATGGATGTTTGTGGTCTTCAGCTCACATTAGAGCTTTAGACGTTTCCTCCTCACTTCCTCTTCTCGCCAAGTGTTTCAGCATGTTTCATGACCCTGGATTCTTGGAGCAGAGGCCCTTAATGTGCAGCGTAGGTGACAGTTAACTGCAGATGAAAATTCTGTTTTTGTTACAGTGTTTGGTTTCTGTTTTAAAGTGGACCAACACCCAGGATTTTGACTATCCTGGGTTTTGGTCCACTTCGGTCCCGATCGGGGTGCCCCGCTGTGTGAAACCCCCCAGAAACCCCGAAAAACTCACCTCTCCTCGCTCCCACGTGACCGCCGCTGCCAATCCCTGCCGACGGACAAGCGGGAGGCAGCGACGGACAAGAGAGCGCACCCGGCGCCGCCTCCCGCGCGTCACTCTTACAGGGCGCGCGCCGGCCATTCACAAACGGCCGGCGCGGGTGCGCGTCCAGCTAGAGGGACGCGCGGGAGGCAGCGGCGGGCACCGCTGGATCGTGGATAAGGTAGGGATTTAGGAGTTTCAGGGGGGGTTTCACACAGCGGTCAGGGGTCTGATCGGTCCGGGAATCTTATAGATTCCCGGGCCGATCATGGGAGGGTGTTGGTCCACTTTAAGAACAATGATCAGCAATATGCATTTCTTATGTGGAAGATGCAGGTCTTCATGTTTTAAAATCTCTTGGGTAACGTCTGTGTTAGCCAGAAGAGTGGACATCTGTCATTGTTCCTTCAAGTGTCCACCTCTTTTCACAAATGTTCCAGGTGCTTAAAATTTAAAGGGAAATGCCACTTTCTTGGAATTTTTTATTAGATTCCAGATTTGCCATTGCTGGTTAAGGCTCCCTTGCTAACGCGGTGCAGCTCCTGTGCCATATACCATGCTCCCAGTACATTATCCTTTATCCTGCATCCTGACCTTAAGATTTTGGGTTCAAAGGATTTTTTGCGGTCATTGACATATAAAACAAAAGAAATGCAAAAGACGCCTGTGACGATTGCATGGGTTGATCAGACCTATTGATCGTTCATCTGATCAATTGGAGTCACCCACTGTCTGATTGGTACATCTGGGATTCTCCATCTTTGAGTACCTGAAAGCTGGTCCATATGACATCCCCCATCTGTCCTGGGATTCCACAGTAAGGGGGGACACAAGCAGGCAAGGAACTTTGGGACTTTGTGATCTGTTGTTTACTTGGTTTCCACACTGGGGTTTTATTACCCCCAGCCATTACATATTTATTACTAGGTGGGAGGGAGGAAGGAAGTGAGTAGGAGAGGACCCATTTGAGAGGTTATCATCATTGACCTGGCATGTATATTTGTGAGAGTTAGATAAAGGTGAAACCCAAGTGGGAGGGGGGACAAGCCAAAGGTGGGAATTGTGTGTCCAGGGTAGCAAGTAGAGTAAGGACCAGTTGGGATCAATACGATTGAGGTTGCAATAATAATGCGGCTAACAAACACAAACAAAAAACTGTTGGTCAGCTTACTCCTGCATGCCAATTTGGTATGGCTGCCACACGTTTCTCTCTCTATATACAAACACACACAAGCCCAATACCCAATAGCAGCATTTACCTACATAAGCGTTCCTGACAATGCTAGCCATCAACTCACTGCCCTCACTGCCAGCAGACCAGTCCGAGCCAGAGCAGCCTAATTTTATCCCACGCGTGGGTTTATTCTCGGTTTACAAATTACTTTTTTGTTGCAAACAATTTGTGAGATATTATTTTAAATAAATATATTTGGCTAATTTTGCCTGCTGAAGTAATAAATTGCACTTGGCTAACGTGATAAAATGATTCTCCGCAGTGTCGACCTGCTCCTTTTGTCCGGATCACATTCTTTCCTTTTTTTTTAATCTGCTCTGTCTGATGCTCGTCAGGCTAATCATGCAATTCTGTGTACAATAGACCTTGTAAAAAGAGCTCCGTATTCCAATGAACGTGTCCTTTACAGCTTTTCTAATCCAGGTTTAAAAATAGTTCTGCTGGCAGAAACCCGAAAGTCAAACGATTAAATTGCAAATGCACGCCGAGCAAAAATGATGTCACTATAATACACATTGTAGCCAGATCATGGATTTCCGGACTCCCTTATTGTTCGAGGCAGACTGGATAAGTAAGATGAATTTTATTGCCGGAGCGGGATCAAACGCTGCTCGGGCGCGATCCGGTTGTACAAATTGTCTTTGCAATGGAGTTAAGATAGTATGACATGGAGGGAGATAAGTTCATTAGAGGCTTGTTGAACCAGCTCATGAACATCATCCTTCAGCGTGCGGCAGCCACTCTCTGGCGGCAGACGTTTAAGCGTATTGACTGCCCAACCAAACGGATATTCCCTGTGCACCCGAGTTAAAAGAGCAACTTCAATAGAACAGTCAGCGGTAGCCCTGCTTATCATCTTAATATGGACACCTCATATTACAGCTAAGAAAATTCATGGCATAACTGTTTGCATTAAGTATATAATTCAGTCCACAGCCAGAGTCTTAGAGGACGACTACCCCATTATGACCTTGGAGTCATCACTGGCTGCACAAGACGTACAAGCCGTATGTATCCCACTGGCCACATATACATTTGTTGGTTAAAAATATATTGATATGTTTAGAGGTGTGGGGACTCATTTCATTGCATCATTGCAGATTATTGATGTAGGTATGTATTTATGATGCCCTAATCATATCCCCGCTGGACTTCTGCAACACTGTTTTCTGTGGTCTGATAGCAAAAAGACTGGAAACCCTGCAATCTATTTCAAACTCTGCTGCTCGACCGCTCCTTTCTATGAGTCTCTCCACTTACTTCCAGTACTGAAACAATTCCATTTTAAATTCTAACCCTTTCATAATCCAAACCCCTTCCTATATTTAATCACAAATTCAACTATACCAACTTAGAATGCATCTGTAACAGCGACTGAGGATTGCTTACCTCATCTTGTCGTTTCCCCTGTAGCCACCTCCCGGTAAGTGTGGCGTCAGATGAGGTCACCTAGTAACCAGACGCTGTTGCCACCTTCACCACCAGCTCCATTCTGCTCTCAGTGGGCCACTTTATTTAAGGACGTTTTTTAAAAGCCTTTTCCAATCAGGAGCAGATTTGCCAGGGTGTCTTTACCTCAGCTCTTAGTCAAACTTGTTGAATGCTGCCGAACCATTGTTTGCTGACCCTGCCTGTGAACTCTTGCCTGCCTTTTGCCAACCCTGCCTGTCTAACCAAGTAAAATTTTGCCTACCTTTTGCTGATCCTAACCATCTAACCAAGCTCTTGCCTGTCTGTTGCTGACCCAGCTGGCATGACTATGTCTGATCTGCCTGCCTATTGGCAACCCAGCTTTCCTGCCCACATGTGTCGGTTGCCAACTCTGCTTGTTCGTCCACACTGCTGTCTCAGCTCTTTGGTCACCATTGACACCTGCACTGGCATATGCCATATATTATATGGATTTCATACCTCAGGGACAAGAACCGATCACCAGGATAGTGAAAATCCTGGTGATTGGTCCACTTTAAGGGTAGAAGGCAAAGAGTTCTTTCTTTAAACATAGTATTTACATAGTGTATCAAACCCAAGAATAGCATGATTTAGCCGTGATTTTTAGCAGTAAGCGGAGGCATGCAAATTATCTCTATTCTAAGTATGCAGCACGTCCTGCTCCAGATAATGATTCATAACAGCTGGGATTACCTCCACTAGAGGGCGCAGAGATGGCAAAAAAGAGGCCCCTCCCGGTCCATATATACCCGGGACCTCCCACTAATTCCCCAGTGTCTTCTCTGCAGTGGGTTGCAAAGGACAAGATGATGGCTTCTCTTCTCACAGGTGAGCTGGGCTTCACAGCCCATGACCCTGTAGGACTATTTCCACCCGTTCCGCTTATTGTTATTATATGCCTCCCAGCCTTGGCTGCGTGGTCGGGTGATGGTAGGCAGCACCTCTTTAGGTGTTTTTGTCAGGAGCTTGCTCCTACCGCAATCCCCAACCAAAGGGTAGGCGGTCCAGGTTTCTTATGGTGTACCTGAATTGGGATGCCCTGTCCGCTTTGTGCCCTTCCCCGTAGGCTTTGGTCTCCTTGGACGTCCATCTCCCCCTTCTCCCGCTATCCCGCTATCCCGGGACGCGCGTGTGGTATGTGTTTTTCATACACTTGTACTCTGTGTGCTTGAACTCCGCACTGGTTCTCTGGGCCAGCTCAGGGTTGCTCTCCTTTGTAGGCGCCATTTTTACTAATGTCACTTTTAGTTTAAACTTGCCGCCGCTGACTCGCGCGCCCTGCGGCGTCCGCGGTCAGCGGTGACGTCACCAGGGGCCTCTCTTCACGGTGATTGGCTGCGGGGAGCCTGTTCCTTCAGCCTGTCCCTGCGCTGCCTGGAGGGGGCGTGGCCTAGTGGTCAGCGCGCTCCGCACGTTTTTACTCATTCTCCCCGCCCCCTCAGGATCCTCCTGCGCCATTTTGGGTCCCTGACTGGCGATCGCTGCATCCCACACGGTCTGTGAGTGCCCCTGCGGGCTGGTGATTTTTTATTATCCACTTATTGCTTCTCTTTGCTCATTAGTGTATATTATTATGTCTTACAGGCGGGAGGACTACTTATTAGAGGTTTCTCCCGGTCCTGTCTCCTCTTTTAGTTCTGTGTAACTTTATTAGAGGCCTAGTGGTTAAATCCTCACACTATACTAGCGGACATTTGGGGCATCCCAGGTAGCTGCATAGCGTAATTCCCATTGGCCAGTTGTGCCACTGAAAATCACCATATGGAGGCTTCACAGGATATTGCGCTTGGGGTCCCATTGGAACAAGCCCAGCTGTGTGTGGTGTGTGGGGCATTCCCTGTGAGCGATGATGTGCGGGTCTGTGTACCCTGCGCCCAACAGGCGCTTGTGCGGCATTCTGGGCTGTCTGTCTCTGGGCCTGCGCCCACCATGTCCTCACCCACTCCTCCCCGCTTGATTATGACTCCCAGCGAACTCAATACCTAGTGGGGAGTCTCAGCCTGATGTGTCTTCGAGGCTGGCCAACATTGAGAGATTGATTGCTAGCTCTGCGGCCCGTAAGGCCCCGGCTAAGAGACGGCATGTGGCGCCTGCTGCGTCAGCCTTCCCTATGGAGACTGAAGATTTCCTTGATTTATCTGACTATACCCCTCTTGAGGAAGGGGAATTATTTTCGGATTAAGAACTTTCTGATGATCAGCATTTCCTTGCCGCTGATGCCGGCTCAGAGCATTGGAATGCTGATGACACCCATAGACTTTTGACTCAAGTCTTTGAAGTGCTTTCCATTTCCCCTCCAGCTGCGGGTCCCAAGCAGCAGGGGGAATTGTTCGGTACTGCAAAGCCACATTTGGAATTTCCAGAACAGGCACATTTCAATAATCTGGTTCTCAAGGAATGGGAGCGGCCTAGCCGGCTTCCCGGTATCCCTAAGGGATGGGATAAAAGGTGTCCTTTTCCCTCGGATGTGGTTAATTGTTGGTCAACTCCCCCAGAAGTGGATGCCTCTGTTTTGGGGTTGTCCAACACGTGGTGCATTCCCCTGATTCCACTACCTTGAAGGATAGTGAGGGCCGGCGTATTGACCAGCTGGCTTCCCATGCCTTTGCCTGTGTGGGATCTGCCTTGCGCCCTGTCTGTGCTTCTGCTATTACTGCTGTGGCTATTAGGACTCTGGTCAAGGGCCGTCTGGAAGGTTCCCCTGATGATTCTTCTAGTGCCGAATTCAGAGCTTTATCACAATGTGAGATGTTTATTGCTTATACCCTTTCTGCCTTAGATGACACCATTAGGATGTGTAGCAGGACCTCTGCTTTGGTTGTTGCTATACGCCGCCCGGTTTTGCTGCGTCAGTGGGCAGCTGACAATGCTGCTAAGAAGGCTCTCACAGGGCTACCCTTTAAGGGGCTGTGCCTTTTTGGTGACCGTTTGGACCTTTTTGCTAAGGGAGGTAAGTTGCCCCAACGCAAAAGACAACCGCGACCCGTTTGGGGTCCTTTACTCCCTCCTTTCGGGGTTCTAGGTCGGGGTGAGGAATCCCTTGCGGGGCACAGGGGAGATTTCTGGAGCAGGGGCAGAGGTCATGACCGTCCCAGATCCCCCTGGGGCTCCAAGCCTAAATCTGCCACCAAGCCCGCTCAGCCATGATGGGGCGCCCTCACCCGTACGGGTGGGGGGACGGCTGCGGCTCTTCGCTCATGTCTGGGGACAACAGGTCTCAGACAGGTGGATTCTGGAGGTTGTATCCTCCGGCTACAAGCTAGAGTTCGCTGCCTGGCCACCTCCAAGTTTCCTCTGGTGTCGGATTCCTCTAGAGCCCCTGGCAGCTCGGGCTCTATTTCTGGCAGTGCAAAGCCTATTGAACATGGGGGTCATCTGTCAGGTCCCACCAGGGGAGAGAGGTCAGGGTTATTATTCCAATCTCTTCACAGTACCCAAAAAGGATGGTTCCATCAGACCCATCCTGGACTTAAAGCTTCTCAACAAGTTCATCAGGACCAGACGCTTTCGCATGGAGTCCCTGCGCTCCGCGATCAGCTCTTTGCACCCCGGGAACTTCATGATCTCCATAGACATCAAGGATGCTTACCTTCATGTGCCAGTCTTCCCAGGGCATCAACCGTTCCTCAGGTTCGCCTTGGAGGACCAGCATTACCAATTTGTGGCACTGCCCTTCGGTCTCACCTCGGCCCCCAGAGTCTTCACCAAGGTGCTGGCGGGTGTGATGGCCCTTCTCAGAGCTCGGGGCATTCGCATCCTTCCTTATTTGGACGACCTTCTCATCACGTCTCATTCTCTCCAGCAGGCAGAATTGGATACCCGGCAGGTGGTGACTGCTCTGAAAATGTTCGGATGGGTGATCAATTATCCCAAGTCCTCCCTCTCCCTGTCTCGGGTGACCCCCTTCCTGGGCATGACTCTGGATACTATTCAGGCCAGGATTTTTCTTCCTCAACAGAAGGTGGACTCTCTTCAGGCTCTGGTTCATGTCATTCTGTCCTGCCCTCGTCCCTCCATCCGGCTAGGGATGCAGATGGTGGGACAAATGGTGGCTTGCTTCGAGGCAGTCCCTTATGCTCAGTTTCACATGAGACCTCTTCAGCTCCATCTTCTGTCAGTCTGGGACAAGAGTCCCCCGTCTCTGGATCAGGCCTTTGCTCTCTCTCCTCTGGCTTGGCGGTCCCTCCGGTGGTGGCTGGACTCGAGGAACCTACTGGGGGGTAGATAATTTCTGGCACCGCGTTGGGAGACGGTCACTACGGATGCCAGTCTGTCAGGTTGGGGGCTACTGGAGATCCCTTCAATTTCAGGGGCTGTGGGGTCCTCAGGAGGCCCATGCTCCCATCAACGTCCTGGAGCTGAGGGCAGTTCGGTTGGTACTGGCACAGTTGACTCCTCACCTTCAGGGCCTGCCGGTCCAGGTTCGCTCCGACAACCAGACGGCGGTCGCCTACATCAATCATCGGGGAGGGACTCGGAGCAAGATTGCCCTCAAGGAGGTGTCCATGATTCTGTCCTGGGCCAAGGACCAAGGACAATGTTCCGTACATCTCGGCAGTTTACATCCCGGGAGTGGAGAATCTGGAGGCAGACTCCCTGAGCAGAGGGGCCTCTTGCCTGGGGCCATCCCACCCTGATTGCTTTATTCTTGGATCCTCTATATGGTGATTGTTATCCTTGTTAACGTTGTTAAATTTTCGATTGGCTTCTCCTGGTTTTCCTTACTGCTTTTCTATACTGAGGAATTAGTGGGAGGTCTCAGGTATATATGGACCGGGAGGGGCCTCTTTTTTGCCATCTCTGCAGTAAAGCGCTCTCTAGTGGAGGTAATCCCAGCTGTTATGAATCATTATCTGGAGCAGGATGTGCTGCATACTTATAATACCAATTCTACAAGGTGAGTAATCACAGAATTGTATTTTTTGTCTCTTGGAACATTGCCCAAGTTCCTCCACCAGTGGAGTGGGTGTCTGTATATTCTTAGCTATACCGAAGCACCTCAGCCATTTCTGGGAGCTTCGGTAATAGCCCATGTGAAATTAAGAGATCATGTACATGACTCCACCTATGAATCACGGTATCATGAAGGTACTTAAAGAGGATCAATGGACCTCCCTGGGGTCTAAAAATGTCACTAATCTCTGGGGCATCCCGATTTCAGATGCTCCGTTGTGTGAAACCCCTGCAATTGCCCAGAATACACATATGGCTGATGATCCTATAGCACATGATGATCCTATAGCACATTTCTCATTATCTGGCACGAAGGTGTAACCAGCGGGGCACCCTCCATTCAACTTCGCTAGCCATTCTAAGGTTGAGTCCTCTAAGCAAGGAGGGCTTATTGGCCAGCAACCCATGCATGCGCCGTAGCTCAGAAGGTTTTAATCCATGAGATTTCTCATAGCTTGGCATCCCCACATGGGAATGCCCTGCTAAAGAGGAACAAAATGCAGGAGATTAAAAATCTCTCTTTAAAGTGGATCGAAACCCATGCCCATCGATTCCCCTTCCCCTGGGGCATCCAAAATTGGGATGTCCCACGGTGTGAAATCCCCCGGGTCACCCCATACACTTATCTTGTTTTCTGGTCCAGCGGCGCATGCGTGAGCCATAACCACAGCTGCATCGCCACTACCCCATTAGCAGGGCGCGTGCCCACGACAGGCATTTGTGAATGGTACAACATTTTAGGAAAATAAATCATCATAAATCAGATGAGCCCTGCCAAGATATGACTGCAATGCTCAAATAATCTTTAGTATATCAGTTCCAACAGTTTCTTTTTAGAAAAGTTCCCTCCTCTACAACAAACTTGTACAGGTACACATATTTAGGTCTGTAACCAGTATAATACCTTAGTCAGCAGAGCCTGTAGAGAAATTTGATAGAGGAGTTTGTCTTTAATCTCCAACCTGTCTCAGTGCTAGTACAAGCTCAGACTTTGAAGCGACCATTAGGGGAGCCAGTTTGCCCCATGAGACTAATGACTGGTGCTTGTCGATCCAGCTGAGGAAGAGGCCTCGCCAGGTGTAGCCCGGTGTTTTGTTGGAACGCTTCCCCCTTCCTGCACCTGCACATTTTAGACTGCGTCCCCCAGCAGTTGCCCTCACTTCCTGTGCAGCTTTGCTGCCGACTCGACAGACAATTGTTTCAAAACATTGCATACTTCACTTTGGTGTTAATGGCAGCAATTGAGATAATTTTAGGAAATGACTCCTGATTCTCGTAGCGAGATTGTTTCAGAGGGTTTCCCAGCATTCCTAGTACACACTGTTTTTAGCGCACATAAAATGTTTCTGTGAGAAGGTTGGTGGGAGGGCATGCTTATTAATTTTCACCTTTTATTTTAAAGTAACATTTAATGGCAGCCTGCTAGGCAAAGATAACAAAATTATTATTATAATAAAAAATATTGTACATGTTCCTCCTTAAAGCGGAAGATTTGTCAGAAGTGACACGCCACCCTACCCTGGCGTTGAGGCAAGAAAGAGTTAGAAAGAAAAAGACCCCATCACTTCTCCTCGGGCCAGCACCGCTCCCAGGTCTCTATGCAGCCGCCGTGGAGACAGCACAAAGCCACATCCCCCGGGTCTGCGCACTCCTGTCACCCATTCACTTGAATGGCCGGTGGGAGTGTGCATGGAGCCAGGGGTGCGGCTCTGTGCTTTCAAGCAAGATGGTGGTTCCTAGGATCCGGAGCGCCGTGGGCCCCTGGATAAGATAAAGGGTCTTTTTCTTTCTACTTTTTGGCTAAACTTCCACTTAAAGTGAGACTGTCCCTATTTTATTTTCCTATAGATGCTTGGTTCACCTGACTAAATAGATGTGATGATGACGGTGGCAAAGCGGTCCATTTTCTTTATGGATTTGATAATCCGAGGGACAGGCCTTTCTGTCAAGAAACAAAATCTCTTGTCCTGCGGCTACCACACACTGTACACCGCGCATCCCCCGCTCATCCCCGTCTCTCTGTAAGGCAGCAGCAGGAGAAACTGTTCAGATGCTGTTAGATTGAAAGCTCTTCGCTGGCTCAGCAGGTCTTTCTTTTGCACGTCTTTCTCCCTCTACTTTGCATACACTTTTACTGTCAGACATTTTTTTTACGTGATTGCTGCATCTTTCTTGCCCTATATCTTCCTTTTTCATCTCTCTTTCACATTGTCTCAATCTTGCTCTAATATCCTCAGCCTCCTCCTACTCTTTACTACCGCATTTCTTTGTTCTTCTCTTTAACAATTTCCTTCTGCCTTCCCTTTTTTATTCACACATTTCCTACATCTTCCATTCTCTTGCTACATTCTTGGTGTTATGGTCATATTCCTTTCTCCCAGATCCTTCATCCCAGATAATGTTGCCTCTGTGAAGCAAACAAAACAGGTGCTTCAAAATTACTGCTTTAAACCAGATTAAAACCCACAGAGCCCAGTCTAAAATACTCCAAACTCCTTGTCTGGGGCATCCCAGGATGCCCCACTGTGTGAACACCCTGGGATTGCCAGTATATCCACCTTGGGATTTGATGCCACAGCACTTGCAAGGCCCTCTTGTCACATGCCTGGCATGTCTACCATTATTGTGGACACCCCAGTCCAGCATACATGAATGGCTGGAGGCAGGTGCGATCTGCCGGAGGGTAATGAAAATGTCCACCCTCATCCACCTTCATCATCCTGGTTGATGGCAGCAGATTTTTGTTTTTTGTCAAGAATGTCCCGGTACATTTGTCCATTCACTTGTTCAATTTTATGAACTGTACCAGTGCCCTATGCTGATAGAGAGCACCATCTGTTCTCACCTCCAAACTGTTGGTATGGTGCTTTTGGGGTAATATGAATCACCTTCTGACCTCCAAACATGGTGTGTATTATGGCATCCAAGTAATCCATTTTTGGTCTCATGTAACCTGAATATTTTTTTCAGCACTGGGTTCTTGCATAGTGAGCGTGCATACAGGCCATGTAGGTCTGATAATTAAATTAACTCCTCAGTCTGAAATCTTGCAGAGACACCTGGTCATGGCTGGTTTATGGTGAAATGATGTTTTTTTCCACTTCCGGATTATGACCCCCAGCAATGCTCAGTGGAATGTTCTACTGTAACCCCTACCATCAGTATATTTAGCAACAATAAAGTTACGTAGGTTTCCAGAGCTTTTGTGTTGCACCTTGTTAATGAGACCCCTTTTTATAGGCCATCAATTTAATCAGCTGGTGCCATGACTTTCTCTGGCTTTTTCCACTTTCCTTTCTTTATGTGTTCGATACTTTTTCCCTGTGTCATTTGTCATTATTACACTTAAACCAGACCAACACTAGTTTTTCCTTTAATGGGTGTTGGTCCCGCAGACAGCTAATCAAAAGTTCAGGGGACATCCAGAATGCTAGCAACCCCCCAGAACGCCCATAATCCTCACCTTCACTACGAGTCAGCGCCGGGAAAAGAGTCCCGTGATTGGCCGCCAGTGCGCACATGGGCCATGGTCACATCCTCGGCCACTGGAACAACCCGCTCCGCCCACCAGCCAATCGCGGGGCTTTGTTCCCAGCGCTGGCTCGTAGTAGTGGTGTGTGGGGGGGGGGGGGACATCCAGCATTCTGGATGCCCCCCAGAAGCTTGTTTTGATTAGCTGACCAACACCCATTAAAGAAAAAAGGGTGTTGGTCCAGTTTAAAGTGTACCTATACTCATAGGGGAGGTATGTATAGTCACCTTCTATCCCCAGCCCAGTGCCCCCAAGCAGCATGTGTTTCTTTTTTTTTACCTCAGCCTTTGCCCAATATTCATAACAACACAAATTAGATTCAGTCGGCCATATTGCCCCCTGCCTGAGCAACCCCACCCCCAGTGATGATGCAGTCAGTTAGAGTGCACACAGCTCAGCAATGGGGAGCACTTCAACCTAGCTGCCATTATGTTACAGTTTAGTTGTAACTGCATTAATTAGCATATGACAGGCCATTCACCATAATACTACTTCCTGTTGTTTTTTCCTGGTGTTTTTATGGATATTGAGCAAAGGCTGAGGTAAGAAAAAGAAACACATGCTGTTTTGGGGCACTAGGTTGGGGATAGAAGGTGACCACATAAACTTCCTTTGTGAGTATAGGTGCAATTTAACCTAATTAATGGACATCTTTGCATGTGTGAATTAGACTGGTTGTTACCGACATCTGGTGAGAATTTCATATCAGTAGCACCTTTAGAATCATATCCCAGAATTCCCCTTAGATGTACATGTGCCTCGCTTTTATCCCAATAACTGTACCTGCAGCTAAACAACCACCCCTCACATATCTGTGAATTAAATAATAATAATAATTAATAATAATTACATTTAATATCCCAATACTACAAGGCAAGAGCACCAACAATCTTGACACTTTGCCTGTGATCTTCTTTTTTCTATTTACCAACATGATTCCAATGTTTTTTGGTGCTAGTGTTGGCCAGTTTTCACCTTTCTGTGCATTATTATTGGAAATGCCTCTTTGATTTGAGGGGCACAGTGGCACTTGTGTTATTTAGAGTAATAGAAGCTTCCGTGGCCGGCCCATTGTGCGGCGGCCTTTCTGGAGAGTATCAGTCTGCGGTGTGAACAGGGATAGCATACAGGTTACAATAACTCCACAACACCAGCAGTTCTCATCTCGACAAGCCATGAGATAAGTGTCTCCTCTGGCAGCCTGAATAACATGACCTGTATATTGATACTTTAGTCTAGCAAGCTGCTCTAATTAAAGCTGTCTGAGTTTATCCTAATACCGCTGTTCCTCGCAGTCACCAAGACTTTCTCTTATTTATAAGACATGGCCCATCAGAACTTTCTCTGACCCCTGGCTGCTTGTAAATATGCAGGAGAGCCGGGCGAAGTGAAAGGCAGCCTGGATAGTGAGGTCTTTCTTTAATAAGTGTGGGATTGATGTCTTTCAAAGTTCAGGGGTTAGGTAAACAGCAGACCTTCGGTTCAAGGCTCTCCATGTTCCAATGTTTATTTATATGGATAAAAAAAAGGTTAGGGGAGCCTCTAGGGAGGCTCCCTGACCAGTCTGTAACCTTCCCCCTGTTGGCTAAAGTGCTGGACTTATGGTGCCGTTCCCCTTAACAGGGGGTTCATCGTTGCCTTGCTGATAGGAGCTGGCCTTAGTATTATACCAGCTGTTGTGGACTTATTCAAATTGCTACATATTTCAGTAATGTGGAGATAATAATGGTTCCTGCTGCTACATTAAGGGCAAGTATGTTGCAGGGAAACAACCCTAGGAGTAGAGTTGATCATACCAACTCAGCAGAGTAGAAAGTTCCTTCAAAAAACAGGTTGTCGAAAAAACTCACCTTCCTGTCGTTCACATGAGCCACACATCCATTCTTCACGCTCGGCTCCCTTTGGCTTTGCTAAGGGCTGAGCACCTAAGCAGCGCTGCCAGCCTCATCCCCCACTCATTTTCTAGCTTTGGGCATGCCTGCACCGCCCATCCAGAAAAAGCTGCGGCCACAGCAGTGGTAAGCAGGGATGTGGGCACAGGAGCAGGTAGATGAGACAGGGGATCCTGGAGGTTTCCCAAGCAGTGGAACTGACGGCCATGGAGTCTTTTAGGCTCCAGGTCCTCCATTGTTGCTCTTAAAAAAAGGAAATCCAGTCACAGCTTGACTCCATCATCAAGCACCCGTGTCCCGACTACTAACTGAATGCTAAGTTAGCCAATTGGCTGGCTAAATAAGCTGTCAGTCATGGGCGTGTGGCACTATAAAAAAAAAAAAAACATATTCAAGGGTAAAATGAAAGGAGCACTTTCTTAAATAGTAAGTCCACTTTTCGATGGAATTTATGGAAGTGAATTTTATTTGTACCAAAAGGATGTACTCAAGGTAATAAGCTGATCTAGTTTTTTTTTTTAATTTATTCATATGTTAGAAATGTGTGTTTTATGGAACCAGTTTTCACTACCTGCAATCTATTGCTATTGGCAACGTACGTACACCAAGAAGAGAGAAGTGAGACCTGAAAACACAGAACACTGCTGCTATGGCCGCTGCTGAGGTGACCTTACATATGCCCAGCAGCAATATTCTGTGCAACTATTTGAAATCTGTTGCTACTAGCAATTTACACCAGGTCTGCAAATAAATCATAGCCTGTGGTGCTATACAAGGAAGATATTACAAGGGGCAGGGGCAGTCATACAACAGGAGCGTGGAAGCAGCTGCTACCGGGCTCTTGATGGAAGGGCGCCCCATGCAAGCTGTCCCCCCCCCCCCCCCACCTTACAGCATCTGGTGCCACCCCAGTATGCAGTACTGTCTGTTGGTGGGCCAGGGCTGTAGGTTCTGCAGGATGGAACTAAGATGCCAGCGCATTGTTTGCCACCAGCACTCTATGTATAGAGTACTTAGGGAAACTAGTTGCTGACATTCTAGTTTCACCTTGTGGAACCTACAGCTCCAGCCCCTGGTGCTCCCTGCAGACATCACACCAACTCTGCATACTGTAGAAGCGTCCCGGGAAGAACCAGACCTCACTGGGCCCCAATGTCGATGACCCAGGGCCCATATGGCACCAAAACTTCCTAGAACTCCAATCAGGCTTCAGACCTGGTTTGGGATGCCCATGTGCATTTTAAATCTACCACATCACATTTACAGGCTCTACGTAATTCAGCATTGATTGCTGTGTATATCTATTTATGGCAAACAATGCTGAATTTATTGCCTGGTGCCTTACACTGGCTGCTGCCCCAACGGAGTGAGCGCACTCCCATCCCAGCTAGTGGGATAAGCCGGCGCGCTCTCCCTATTCTAGTCAATGAGAACAATTTGCTGAATGACTTGGGACGAGAGCCCACACATGTGCCATTGAAACCAGGAAGAGTTGGAGGTGTTCTGGGAGGGGGGGGGGATTCACAATTCGGGATGCCCCAGGGGACTGGAACAAAACCCAGGAAGGTTAAACTCCTGGGTTTTGTTCCACTTTAATGTTGGTTGTGTTTTTTTTAGGGGCCCCACTATGTATTTTGCTATGGGCCCTGTGAAACCTATGTACGCCACTTACAGGGGAGTAAAACAATAAAAATACTTATATTACAACAAAGACAACAATGCATATAATACACATGATATATAGTCAGATGTAACAAGTGTAACTAAACACTCAGATACAGAAGTATTAGGAGAAAGGGCCTTACCCTCGCAAGCAGCTTTAAGTTCTAAGAAGGTGCTTAGTGTT
Source organism: Gastrophryne carolinensis (assembly GCA_027917425.1). Classification (NCBI taxonomy): domain Eukaryota; kingdom Metazoa; phylum Chordata; class Amphibia; order Anura; family Microhylidae; genus Gastrophryne; species Gastrophryne carolinensis. The sequence continues at coordinate 240,860,688 of CM051235.1, read as the reverse complement.
CTGAGGGATAGTACTGTAAGATGAGTTAAAGTGATTCAGCAGGCAAAAAAGTGTACTTGCCTCTTGTCCCCGATTGAACTTGGGGTTGGCATTGATGGCATGCTGGCGTTGCAACTCGACATCCATCACAGGTGTGCTGCCATGCCTTCTCTTTTCATACCTATGCGATGTGGTCTGCCCAAGTATCTGGTTACTTGTCCACTAACCAGCGAATGACCACACAAGTAAACTGATAAATTCAAAAATAATCTCTTTGTTATTACAAAAAGCACAATCCAAACTGATAAAACCGCTAAAAATACATATTTGCACATACATAGACAGTGGCAATGTGCCAATCTAAGCACAAAATAACAGCAATATTAATATAATTTCCCTATTTATCAACTGTGCTGCAATTGCCTGAGATCCGGATCAATATTTAAACATGCTTCAATGTTCAGTATCGGCCAATACAGATATAAATACTATTGTTTGACCAGTGTAATGCACAATCCATCATAATAAATAAATTTATGTGCACACATTTCGTCAATAGTGACAGAGATGCCCCTTCATTATGATGTCATTGGCTTTTCTGTGAAAATCTATTTCTCTTCAATATGGTCACAGCAACTAAAAGAGCGACAACTTTTTCCAACTGTGGTCCAAACTAAATGCAAGAATTTGTATGGGGCTGGCCTTTGTTTTCAAGGTATTAGAAGACCCCAACATCTTGATTCTGTGGATGCGGAGGAAATTCTGTGAATAAGTGAAATTTGCTTGTACCAATAATGGCAAAGTGTCTAACAAAAATAAAACTGAAGTACAAAAAAAAAACTCCCCCTCCTACCTTTCAAAGCAGCTCCGCACTTAATAGAAACTTATATTTGTAAGCTAATGCAATCACTTATCCATAAAGATAAGGGCTGCCTATTCCCGTCTCCCTCCTTGTTGCTGCTATCGCGTGAAGGCTGATAAAGGCAAAACAAAAGGAGCAGGTTGTTCTCAGTAGAGCGCACATATTATATTTCCTAAATATTTCCTATCTTGAAGTCAGGAGGGGGCGGGGTGCGAGGTGTTTGCGGTTTCCAATGAATGTTCTATCTGTACATATCATCTCGTGAAACAAACGGAATATTAAACCGCACTTCTGAAAAGACTACGAAGAAAAATCGCAGGCGAGCGACTGCGCGCAGCAAATGCTGATAGCCATAAAGTTTTCCCTTTTCTTTCTACTTCTGCTTGTATTTATTCACTCACAAAGCATGTGAAAAGTTGTTTTAAATACAATTAGAGATGTTACATTTAAAATGGTTTTAATTTATTTCCCATAAAATAAAAATAAGGATTTTATAAGCCTACACAAAAGAACAAAACACTGTTCACTCTTCAGGACTTCCTTCTCCAAGTAACATTTCTGATATGGAATAATTCTGTTTATATGCCGATGTTCCTATTGTTCAATATATATATATATATATATATATATATATATATATATAGTAAATCACTGCAGAAATGGGCGAAACTTGTAGGTGGATTTACTGTAGGTGGATGCCACTTGAGGTCATAAGTGTAAAAGTTAGACAGGTCTTTTAATAAAAGAAAAACCTAATCAAATCCAGCACGAGCTCTGATGATAAACATTTGCCATATTCCTGTGTTTTATGTATGGCAACTCTACAGTGCATGGGAGCAGGGAGCGTAAGTATCTGACCCTTGAAGGCACTTACAACTGATCTTACTATTGACTGTTTAGTTAGGTGCAATTAAGGTCTATCCGTAACCCCCGACCCAGGGTGTCCTTCATAAATCGTGTCTTCAGTATTGGGTCCTGCCTGGCCAGCTCCAGCACTCTTTCCTTTGGTTGTGCGAGGGGACTTTAATGGTAAAATCCACTTTTCCGAAACTGCTTCTCCCTGTTGGAAGAGTACAAGCAGCATAAAAGATTAAGATAAACTTCAGCACTACAGACGATGACAGTGGTTTCTCAATAAATGATAATATAAATATGAATAAAGCTGAGAAACTTGGCTCATATTCCATACACCCTCTCTTCAGCATATATGTCCAAGACCTGGCATTTGGCTGATAACCTGTGTTAGAATATTTGGGCACATCATCAACCAACAAAGGTTTGTTTATTGCATACATGTACATGTCCTTGGAGACACAGACTTGTCTGAGGAACTTGTGGCCACTCTCCCATATGTATTTAATGTGAAAGTCCAGTCACCAGGTAAACCCTGTCACCATGAAAAAGAAAACTCCTTATCTGGGTTCCAGCTAAGTCCATGGCGCTCCTTGAGGAGCCACACGGACCATGCTCAGAGCGGTTTCCCCTGCTCCTTGCGCATGCCCACCTGCCCATTTAAGTGAATGGGTGGGTGGGGCTGCGCATAGAGGGGGGGAGCTGCTCTGTGCAGCAGATCCAAGATGGCCATGCTGAGCATCGGAATCGCCGGATGATAAGCGTGGAGGAAAGGACAAATGCCACTCTTTAGGAATGGTCTCGAAGCAGAACAAAACCCCGGTGATTTGACTTTCCTAGGTTTTGTCCCCAGCCTCGGGGCATTCCAAATCAGGATGCCCTGCTGTGTTAAAAAAAAACCCTGTTCACCCATAAAAACTCACCTGTCCAGGCTCCATCTGCACATGCACGGACTCTCGTCCAGCACAAAATCTGCATGCACCACCCCCAAACTCACGGGAGTGCTGGTGGCCGAAGAGCGCTCCCATTCTTTTTGATACTACAAGTAAGTGATATATGGCTTATATGCAGCTTAACTTAAGATGGGCTTCACAGCCAAGTCTATTACCTTATCGCTGTGTTTATAATAAGGTTTCCCGACCTACACGAGAGGTCACTCTATACCCAATAGAGACAATAACCACAACAACTTAGGGACATGAAACCCAACTTTGAAAGTGCTCTACAACTGGCAGGACATCCAGTCACCAGTGACAGGCTCCTTATAAACACACTAACATGTGAGTACAATGAAATCTTTTTACCCCGAAATAAAATATAGCCCTTAGAAAAATGTGATATGTGACAATACAAATGTAACCCAAGGCCATTTCTCCTCTCATTGATCACCAGGTTCATACACTGAGGAAGCCAAACAAACGAAATGCGTCTGTTGAACCTTATAAAGACTTGCTACAAATGGGGTTACCCATTTGCTAGAAACTGTAAAAGACCGTTAACAGGGTTACCTAGCTTATTTAACTTGCTACAAAATGTGAAATGAATATCCTAAATGTATATAAAAACATTGTTTGATTTTTCTTCGCTTAATGTATCGTTATATGTATGTTATTGTATATAAATAAATACACAAAATCTTCTTTACTCACTACATCTATGTAATCACTTTAACTTTGGGTGGAATAAGGTACATGCCCTGCCCCCCATTAAGGGAACCAAGAAGACCAAGATAGTGGAGGTGGCTCACCACCTCTTTTTTTCTAATCATTTACTCCCCAGTTTTTTGGTAGCGATTGTGTGGAAGGGAATCAGGAGCTGGACCAAGGTACAAGTTCCTCAACATCCTACACAACCACCATCTTCATCAAGTTTGCGCTCGTAGTCTGATTCATGAGCCAATAGCCTGAATAGTTGCCCGGTGGGTCACTTATTTTTCCCTCTGGGATCTAACCTTCCCTCAATTCTGAATACAGGTGTAGTTACATGGTTTGACTGGGATGTACTTTCCCTTATCAGGGGGTAACAGCAAGGAGAGGATTTTACTTTGTCACTGGTGAGAACAAAATCTTTTATCTTCAGCTCTGTAAGGAAATGCCCTATGGGATCCATCCCTGAAATATCTGTTTCTACATACATACAACTTTTGGACTGATCTCTGGAGATTTTTTAGTGATTATCGGTGTATTGCACTTTGTTCTGTGCATGCTGCATTTTAAACCATTCCCCTAGTCCTATATTCTAAGTATACAGCACGTCCTGTTCCAGAAGATATTCCTTACTCTTGGGTTATACATCTAGTAGATGGCGCTGGACTGCAGAGACAGTAATGTGGCTCCTCCCGGCCCCATATATACCAGGGACCTCCCACAAATTCCCCAGTTCTCTGCAGTCTTGACTGCGATGACTAGAAGATGGCTCTCTCTACTTGCAGGTGAGCGGGGCTATTGGCCTGCGGCCCTGTAGGACTATTCCCACCATTTCCTTTTACTGCCTCCCAGCTTAGGCTGCACTGGTTTGGGTGAAGGTAGGCAGCACCGCTGTCAGGTGCTAAGGAGCGCTGCTCCAACCGCAGTCCCCCACCAAAGGGTAGGCGGTACAGGCCCATGGTGAGCCTTATGGGATGCCCCTCCCGCGTCTTATGCCTCTCGCCCCCTGTCCCCGCAGTTGACTCCCGTCACTTCCTCTTCGCTCTCCCTGGTAGATCTGGGGGGGGATGTCTTGTATATATGGTATATATGATTAATGCGATTATCCCTTTTGAATTGGTTGCACTGGTTTCATTTGCCGCCGCTGCACGCTTGTACTCCGCTCCGCGGTCGGTGGCGACATCGCCTCAGGCGTTGCTGCGCCATCATTGGCTGGTCTTGTCATGTGGGCGCTTTTCGCGCTCTTTGGGGGGGCGGGCCTTGCGGCTGATGCTTTCTGCATCGCTGTCTCCGCGGCCCGCCCCTTGAGGTATATGCGGGCGCCATTTTAGCTCTCTGCTGCGTGTGTCTGGCGTCTCCCTATCGCGGTCCGTAAGTGCCCCTGTGGGCTGATTTATTTTGTATTTCTCTGTATTGCATATTGCTTATGGGATCTTTTTGCTTATGTCTTGCAGGCGGGTCAAACTTTTGTGGTTTCTCCCGGTCCTATCCCCTCTATTTAGTGTTAACTCTTATTGGAGGGCTGTTGTATTCCCTTACAATCCCACTTCCCTAGCGGGCTATTGGGGCATCCCGGGTAGCCTTATTGGCGTCAATCCCTATTGGCCTATTGTGCCACAATAATCACCATATGGAGGCTTCTCAGGATAATGTGCTCGGGGTTCCTTCGGGAAAAGGCCGGCTGTGTGGCGTGTGGGGTATCCCCTATAAGTGATGATGTCAGGGTGTGTGTTCCCTGCGCCCAGCAGACGCTTGCGCTGCAGTCTGGGTTACCAGTGGCTGGGCCTGCGCCCTCTTGGGCTTCGCCTACCCCCCCACGCTTACATCTGACTCCTAGTGAGGTGCATACCAGTCAACCTGATTTGGCTGCACGGGTGGCCATCATTGAGAGACATATTGCTAGGTCTGGCCCGTGTAAGGCTTCTGCTAAGCGGCATTTATCACCTGGTGTTTCCCTCTCTCCTATGGAGGCTGAGGAATTTTTTGACGTTACCGGTTATACCCCCCTGGAAGAGGGGGAATTATTTTCTGATTCAGAATCATCTGAGGAACAATCCAGGATGTATGGTGCCGATTCTGGGTCTGACCCATGGGCTTCAGATGATACTGCCAGGCTTTTAGCTCACATTTTTGAAGTGCTCTGTATCTCTCCTCCTGCCGTGGCTCCGCGGCAGCAGGGGGAGCTGTTTCACACTGTTAAACCACGCTTGGAGTTTCCTGAACAAACTAATTTTAATAATTTAGTGATCAAGGAGTGGGAACGGCCTAGCCGGCTCCCCGGAGTGCCAAAGAGTTAGGATAAGAGGTATCCCTTTCCTGCTGAAATGGTTAAACAGTGGTCATGTCCTCCTGAGGTGGATGCACCAGTTCTGGGATTGTCCAACACATGCGTCATGCATTCCCCTGACTCTACTACACTGAGGGATGGGGAGGACAGGCGCATTGACCAGCTGGCTTGCCATGCCTTTGCCTGTGTGGGGACCGCGCTGCGTCCGGTCTGTGCCTCTGCCATTACTGCTGTTGCTATTAAAAGCCTGCTCAGGAGTCTCCTAGATGGGGCCCCTGATGATGCTGGTAGTGAAGAGTATAGAGCTCTTCTGCGTTGTGAGGAATTTGTTGCATATGTCCTCTCTGCCATGGATGATACCATTAGAATGTGTGGCAGGGCATCTTCCTTGCTATACGCCGCTCGGTCTGGCTGCGCCAGTGGGCAGCTGACAACGCTGCTAAGAAGGCTCTCACTGGGTTTCCCTTCAAGGGTCTGCGCCTCTTTGGGGAACGTCTGGACTTGTTTGCTAAAGGAGGCAAGTTACCTCAGCGTAGAAGGCAGCCCCGGTCCTTTCGGGGTTCAGGTGCCTTTTCTCCTTCCTTCAGGGGCTCCAGAATTGGATGGGGAGCTTCCTTTGCTGGAGCACGTGAAGATTTTTGGGGCAGGGGCAGAGGACGTGGCCGCCTGGCCCCTCCTGGGGTCCCAAGCCTAAGTCCTCCCCCAAGCCCCCTCAGGCATGAAGGGGCGCCCTCACCCATCTAGGTGGGGGGACTTCTTCGGCTTTTGGCTCATGTCTGGAGGCGTCATGTCTCAGACCGGTGGATTCAGGAGGTAGTATCCTCCGGTTACAAGATAGAGTTTGCAGCCTGGCCGCCCCCAAGATTCATCAAATCTCGGTTAGCTCAAAACCCCCTGTCAGCTCAGGGTCTGCCCCTGGCTGTCCAAGGCCTTCTGGAACTGGGTGTCATCTGCCGGGTGCCCTTGAGGGAAAGGGGCAAAGGTTATTACTCCAGTCTTTTCATCTTCCCCAAAAAAGATGGGTCAATCAGACCCATCCTGGATTTGAAGCACCTCAACAAATTTGTCAGATTCAGACACTTTCGCATGGAGACTCTGCGCTCAGCTGTGACTTTCCTACGTCCAGGGGACTTCTTGACCTCTGTAGATATCAAGGATGCTTACCTTCACGTACCTATTTTTCCAGGTCATCCGAGATTCCTTAGGTTCACTCTGGAGGATCAGCACTACCAATTTGTGGCCTTGCCCTTCGGTCTCACCTCGGCTCCCAGGGTGTTCACCAAGGGGCTGGCAGGAGTTATGGCTCTGCTGAGATCTCAGGGCATTCTTCCCTACTTGGACGACATGCTCATCACTTCTCAGTCCTTCCATCAGGCAGAGCTGGACACTCAGTGGGTGGTGTCCACACTGGAGTCATTCGGCTGGGTGATCAACCACCCCAAATCTTCCCTGTCCCCTTCCATGGTGGAATCCTTCCTGGGCATGATTCTGGATTCATCTCAGGTCAAGATCTTTCTTCCTCAGCAGAAAGTGGAGAGTCTTCGAAAGAAAGCTCAGCTCCTTCTTTCTTGTCATCATCCATCCATCAGGCAGGAAATGCAGCTGGTGGGCCTGATGGTGTTCTGCTTCGAGGCGGTTCCATATGCTCCGTTTCCCATGAGGCCTCTTCAGATTCACCTCCTGTCAGTATGGGAACGGGACCCTGTGTCCTTGGATCAGGTGTTTGTCCTGTCCCCTCTGGTCAGGCGGTCTCTATCGTGGTGGCTGGACTCAAGGAACCTGCTGGTGGGCAGATCCTTCCTGGCACCCTGCTGGGAAACTGGGGGCTTTTGGAAGTCCCTGAAATTCCAGGGTCAGTGGAGCCCTCAGGAGGCCCATGCCCCTATCAACATTCTGGAGTTGAGGGCGATCAGGTTGTTTCTCGCCCACTTAACCCCACACCTGAGGGGTCGGGCTGTTCAGGTCCGCTCGGACAACCAGACGGCGGTTGCCTACATCAATCATCAGGGAGGGACCCGGAGCAAGAGGGCCCTCAAGGAAGTGTCCCTGATACTGTCCTGGGCGGAGGCAAATGTTCCCTGCATCTCAGCTGTGTACATCCTGGGGTGGAGAATCTGGAGGCAGACTCTCTGAGCAGGGGGACCTCTCGTCTGGGAGAATGGTCCCTCAGCAGCAGGGTGTTTCGCTCCCTGTGCCACCGCTGGCGTCAGCCGGATGTGGATCTGTTTGCGTCCCGTCACAATCACAAGCTTCCAGTCTTTGTCTCTCTGTCCCAGGATCCTCTGGCCTTGGCCATGGATGCCCTGGCAATGTCTTGGAAGGGGTTTCAGCTTTTGTATGTCTTTCTCCCTTTTCCCCTGCTGGGCAGGGTGCTGTGCAAGATAGCTCAGGAAAGGGTGCCAGCCATACTGGTGGCCCCCTGTTGGCCAAGAAGAGTGTGGTTCGCAGACATCGTGCAGCTGGCAGTAGATCAGTACGCCCTGCCCCGGGTTCCAGATCTGCTCACTCAAGGGGCACCTACGCCACCCCAATTTACAAACGCTGGCTTTGACGACCTGGCTGTTGATACCTCCATCTTGATGGAGAAAGGGCTGCCTGCCTCAGTTGTAAATACCATAATCAGGGCTAGGAAGAGGTCCTCTTCTTCCATCTACTACAGGCTTTGGCGTACTTAGACTGGTGCGAGTCTAACTCGCTTCCCTGTCGTGTGTTTTCCATTCCTAGGATTCTGGAGTTTCTGCAACATGGTTTGGATCTGGGTCTTCAGCTCAGTACTCTGAAAGGCCATGTTTCTGCTTTGGATATTTTTTTCCAAAGATCCTTTGCTCAGCATCCCCTGGTCAAGACCTTCTTCCAGGGGGTTACTCACGTGCGCCCCCCACGTAAACCTATGTTACCAGTCTGGGACTTGAACTTGGTCTTATCTGCCCTGCAGGGGTCTCCCTTTGAGCCCTTGCAAGGAGCCCCTTTGTCCATTCTTACGCTTAAGGTGGTCTTTTTGGTGGCTATCACTTCTTTGAGGCGTGTTTCTGAGTTGGCGGCGCTTTCCATCAAGCCTCCTTATTTTGAGAGACACCAGGACAAGGTGGTGTTTCGTTTTAAGCCAGATTTTCTGCCTAAGGTTGTTTCTGCCTTTCATCTCAATCAGGACATTGTTTTGCCTTCTCTGTGTCCTAATCCTAGTTCTTCTAAGGAGAGGGTTTTACACTCTCTGGATGTGGTCAGGACTCTGAAGTTCTATCTGGGGGCTACTGAATCCTTCGGGACAAGACTGACGTTCTCTTTGTGCTCCCGACTGGACCTAAGAAGGGTCTGGCTCCGGCTAGGTCCACTATCAGCAAGTGGATCCGTCAGGCTGTGATACAGGCCTACTCTGCTAGGGGGAAGGAGCCTCCCTTCTGCCTTACTGCTCATTCTGCTCGTGCTATTGGTGCTTCTTGGGCTTTTCAGCACCAAGCTTCTGTTGAACAAGTTTGCAAGGCCGCCACTTGGTCTTCTGTTCATACTTTTTCAAAGTTTTACAAGGTTGATGTTAGGGCCTCAGCTGATGCTGCTTTTGGCCGCAAAGTTCTGCGGGCGGCAGTGGTTTAAACTGTCTGCTGTTACTTTTGGAGATCCCACCCTACCTTACAGACACTGCTATTGGATGTCCCAAGAGTATGGAATATCTTCTGGAACAGGACGTGTTGTATACTTAGAATAATACAATTCTGTGATTACTCACCTGTAGAATTGGTATTATATGTATACAGCACGTCCTGTTCCACCCCACCCTTGTTATCATTATCTTTAGTTACCGCTTTATGGTGATTGTTCTTATGTTCAAATTTTTATATATTGGTTATAGTTCTCCCGGTCTCATTTTAACTGCTTTTCAATACTGGGGATTTTGTGGGAGGTCCCTGGTATATATGGGGCCGGGAGGAGCCACTTTTCTGTCTCTGCAGTCCAGCGCCATCTACTGGATGTATAACCCAAGAGTAAGGAATATCTTCTGGAACAGGACGTGCTGTATACGTATAATACCAATTCTACAGGTGAGTAATCACAGAATTGTATTATTGGGTATACATAAGGTTTTAATTCATGACTGTGAGTAATTTTTTTAATTATATTTTGGTGAACTATTTCTTTTGATGTTTCTCCCTAAGAGCAATTCAGCATCATATTTCGCTGTGCATTTTTATAAAACAAACATATGGAAAGTGGCTTGTAAAGAGGATGTGCCCGCTGTCAGTGATGAGCCAGGGGAAGTTGGCGCAGCATTGTAGGACACAGGAAGAGGGTGTGCAGCGTGGGCCAGGGATCCAGTGATCAGGTAAGATCTGCAGCATCGCACTATTGCTGAGTCTGCGTAGGTCACATGGTGAGTATAGCTTTTTTTGGGGGGGGGGGCTGAAAATGTTCTTTAATGGAGCTTGAACCTGGATCACCATTACCTGCCCCAGAATTGCCAACTGTACTCCTCTTTCCCTTATTCTGTTGCTTCCAGCCTCTGTCTCCATCTATTCGGAGATGGCAGTTGAATTTTTCCACTGGGTTGAGATGAGTGGGCCCTATTTGTGCCACCTTCTTTTATAACAAGATTTATGCTTCAGGAGATAGTGGTAGCTCTCTTTCTATCCTTTCCTATTCTAGGGGTGTTTTTACCAATTTGCAGTGTGACAAGGTTGCTCAACTACCAGGGTTTGTGCAACAGGTTCATCTGGAATAGAGTTTGAAACAGTCATGTTATGTCGGCAGTTGTATCAGCATTTTTGCCATATAGTCTGCCACAGTTTGGTCTATATCTTCGTCAACTCGCTTAAAAGTTTAAAACTCTGACATAATATAGGGCCTACAATACCTAATCTCTACGGAAGTTAATCCTGTAGATGCATGTGTGATACGCATATTTAGGACTACCAAGGGGAAACAGAAAAAAAAGATATTATATATTATAACTATATCTCCCCCCTGTGTGAGACATTAGGGCTGATTCGAGACACACAGAATAAAGTCTCTGCGACAGCGAGCAAAATGACAGAAGCCTGCACGCAGAACAGGGAATGGAAATTCTTTGCCCTGCTGAAGACCCTGGAGGGTGGAGTAAGGAGGACCCTTGGGGGAAAAGGAGACCCCCGCACTGGATGCCAGATGGAGGTTAGCTGCTTTTTTTTTCCTTTTTTTTTGGCCACAAACCGGGGGGAACCACCAGGCACGTAGATTCTTTGTGCTTGCCAGTTAATGGTAGGAGAAACAAGCACCTAGAATCTTGGCGTCTAAGGAGTTGAAGGGGAAAGGGGGTAATAATCCAACTGGGCCCACAGTGAGAGTGTGACTTGGGTTTTCTTTTAAAGTTGGTATGTGGAAGTTCAGGTACCTCTGAAAGGCTACATAAAGGATTTCTCCAGCCTTACGTCCCATATGGCTGATTCAGAATGCTGTGACGATGCATAAAGCTGTTGCTGATGTTTAGCTTTTTTTTTTTTTTATTAACATCAGCAATGCTTCTTACAAATCTATCTATTCAGATCTGACTTACCTCCTGGGATTCGGCTCCCTGGCACACATGCCACCTTTCCTGCGGCGTCCATTGCTGTGCAGGGCCTCCAAATCTCTGTGATCTCCCCACAGTTACAGCTTCCTTACGGCCTGTGAGCTGGTCTGTGAACTTTACAGGCCCAGACTAACCGACTGTTATAGGTGCCTCAGGCTGGTCTCGTACACCTGCAGACACAAGTGCATATCCCAAAGGTTGCCAGAGAGCCTCATATCTGGTTAGGAAAAGGCATAAAAGTGTAGGTTCTCTTTAATTCTGATAAGTTGTAAAATTTATCTATGCTTAAGCCACTTTATAATTTGTGTATCCTGTTGCTTTCAAACCCGTTACTCCCTGGCGAAGGCTGGTGGTTATTGGAATAACTACATTTGCTCTTCCCATAATGTCAGATTCATGCATGTAGTATGTTCATTCCAAAATATCAAAGCCTTTACATTAGTTTATTACAACTCCAGTCATATAACGCTCCATTAGACCAAGTGACAACCAACAAGTAAATCTTAGGAGAAGTTGAAAGACACAACATCCACTTATACATAGGCAGGTCAGAGGTTTCATCAATTTTAAAACATTACTATAGAGAGGGGAGTGCTGGCTGCCCCAGTCCATGATTCACATTTACAGTTTGGCTTTCTCCACCAGCCTGACTGAAACAATCCCCCTCCTCTTCTCATATTGGGATTTTCAGATACAAACACCCCCTGATGTGTTGAAACGTCTCGTCCTCCCCTCTGCACTGGTCTGCTGACACTCTCGCCCTACACTTTGTTTCTTTGAAGATAACTCAGCAATATTCCACATAACAAAGACGGGAGTAATAAAACATGATTTACAGGCTCCCCAAGGGCATGGCTATTCCTGGATGTTGCAAAGAAAAGTGAATTTTAAAGTGTATAACGAACTTGTGTGTGTGTGTGTAAGAGAGAGAGCGGTATACACACATAGTGTTGTCACTTTATTCTTCCTACATTCAACAGTGGCAGTATGTAGTTCATGAAGGAAGTCGCATGTTCTGTAATCTGGCTTGGTGGGTATATAAGGTGTGTCATAGGCTGAATGCACATATATCCTTCGTTGCTGTCATGGGTAAAATGATGTAGATAATTGGCTTTCAGGCCAAGGGTGGCAGTTATTTCTAAAACTTTAAAGTGGATTTTAACTATCCTGGGTTTTGGTCCTTACCGCTATGGCACCCCAATCGGGGGTGCCCCACTGTGTGAAACAGCAGGGCACCCCAGCAGCCGTTCATCCAAGCAGCCTGCTCTGAGCCGCTGACTCCCCTTCGTCTAAAGCTAGTGTCTCAGAGCGCGCTGGCAGGCGCATCCCCCACTTCCCTTTAACAGGGAGCGTGCCCGCACCGGCCATTCACAAATGCCTGGTGCGGGCACATGCCCTGCTTAGAGGGATAGCAGGGATGGGACCGCAAGATTTAGGCCAGAGCAGTAGAATTAGGGCTAGAGCATTAGTAGTCACTAATGATCTGATCACTTCTCAATCCTCATCCTTAACCTTTGACACGGTTGACCATTCCCTGTTTCTTGTTTTCTTGATGTGCTCTTTTCTCTTGGGATTCTAGGTCTTGCACTCTTGGCACACCTACTATCTGTGCCCAGATTATTCTATTGGTGTGCCACAAGGTTTTTGTTTGAAGACCCCCTTCATTGCTCTGCTGGTCTTGGAAAGCGTATAACTTTACAACACTTTCAATATCACTTTTATGTTAATGACACTTAAATATACCTCTTTGGCCCACATTTCTCCTCCCTACTATCTCGCCTCCCTAACTGTGTTACAGTCATATCTTCATTCATGTCATCTCGTTTCCTCAAGCCAAAGAAAGAAAGGGCTAGTTTTCCTGCCATCTAATTTTCCTCCCCTCTCAAAAATGTCTCTCTTTTAACAATTATACAATAACTGCAACACCTTAAGCTCGGTGCCTAGGAGTCATTCTGGACTTTGCCCTTTCATTTAAACCTCATATTCACTCCATAGCCACCTCCTGCCATCTTCAACTTAAAAAACATCTCATGCATCTGTTCATTCCCCTTGCCTGACACTACTAAAATGCTAGTGCATGCCCCGGTCATCAACCGGCAACCATAGGCGGTTGGTGCTCTTTAACCCTTTAAATGCCAAGCATGTAGATTCTACATGCTTGTTTCTCCGTGAAGTGGCAAGCACGTAGAATCTATGTCCTTTGTTTTTACCCTGCTGGTTTGAATAAAAAAAGTTAACCTCTGGCCTGAATCCAGCCCTGGGGGTCTTCACCCCCCCCCCCCCGGTCTTCACACCCATTTTCTGCCCCGTGCGCCGGCTTCCGGCATCTCACGGGCCACCACAGGGAGGGGTTGAATGGCGTTTTCCACTCCTCTAGGTAAAAAAGGCAACTTCCTGTGGTGGTCCGTGATCAGAAGACTGTAGTGATTAGTGGAGGGTCCGTGTGAGGGCAGGGGTTCTGAGCCCCTGCCCCCGCACATGCCCTCCACCGATCCCCAATCTTCGGAGACAGCGGATCTGCGTGATCTGCACTGGATTAGAAGTAAGTAAAGAAAAAAACATTTTTTTAAAATATTATCTCTGATTGTGTTTTTCTTTTACTTTTAACCCTCTGTGAACTGGTAAGGCCCCTATATCAGTTCACAAGGCTTGAAGGGCTGGCAAGTCACCTGCGAAAAGCAGGTGGCATGCCATTAACCACCGGCTCTATTATCTGCCATCCCAAAGTCTGGGTCTTGTGATGTGGACTTGTAGCCTACAGGTCTACCAGTCCACATAGCGGGTGCCCGGCCTGGCTTTACTAGAAAAGGGTGACCCCACACTTCAAAATTTAAAAAAGTCTCTGTGTCTGAACTGCACTCAGTGGATACATGGGATATAAGCTGCTGCTCATAATAATGACTCAACTGTGTAAATATAACACACTACCATCAAAACTGATTGACTTACAAATTACAAGGTATACCAGAGGTTGAAAAAATCATACAAATAGAACACTGTCATATAAAAAAGTCCAATAATACAAATCCACATAAAATGCTAGATTACAAGAAGGGTTATCTATACACCCTGCATTAAGAGAATTGCAGCCTTTTACTGTCTTTAGAAAGACTAAACAGGGCTGACAGGTATTCTACAGGGGAGATCTGCTCATCTCTGACCTGTCCCGTGAGCCAGCATGTGCAGGAGTAACCGCTTTTGCTATTGCAATCTTTAGGTGTAGATCATTTTACCCATTATGCAATGCTTTTGAGTACATTTTAAAGTGGTTAATGCTGCTGTTCCTCACAGGCAGGCTCAGGGGGAAGATGGCTGCTGAAAAGTGGAATGATATACTCAATATTTGTCGCCTCCTGGATTTTATACCTACATTAGAAGAAAGCCACAAACTTGCATTTTCTTTGTATATGTAACTCCTCCTATCACTATCCGACATGTTTATATGGATTTTGAAAATACTAGACAATGTCATGATAAAGATTTTATGTGGACTTAGTTTCCTGGGTATCTAAATTTGGAAGCCCATATTGGGCATTAAGCACTTTGTGATGGGCCAGGAAATTGCTGCACACTCCAGTGAAGCATGTTTTCTTTTGGAGGAACTCCAGGTTCCGCTCATGTTTGTAGCAATATCTTGGCTTAGTATGAAGTCTTTGTGAACCAGGACCCTCCCTGACTGAAGCTACACCCTTCCCTTGCAACTCTCACTTTTATGCAAATTTACTGGTGGTAGCCTCCTTTAAATAAAAAAAAAAGCAAAAATGTTATAAATTAGGCAGTTTATAGAGGGACAAGCCTACAGGCAGAAGTACTTTAAGAAGAGGTCCTGCAACTACCCCCCCCCCCCCCCCCCCAATCACTCAAGGTCCCAGTCTTTCATTAAAAAAATAAAGAAACATACTCGCCTTTCCTTTCCTTGTGAGTAGATCCCTCTATGCCCAGATCTTGAATACTAGCCCATCCTGAATATCTGTCTAAGGGAAACATGCATGCCCCCCTGCAGGCTCCTGGAGTCTGTTATAAGAGCAAACAAGTATGATCTTCTCGGGGGGGGGGGGGGGGAGAAGGGGATTTACCGACTGACTAACCTGATTAGCTTCTATGAGGAGCCGAGTAGAAGTCTGGACAGTGGGGTGACTGTAGATATAGTTTTTCTGCATTTGAGACTGTCCCCCAAAGATTCTTATTGGGGAAATTGAGATCTTCAGGATTAAAAAATACAGTTTGTAACTGGATTGGAAACTGGCTGAAGGATTGTGTGCAAGGAGTTGTGGTTAATGACACCTACTCTAAATGGTCCCTGGTTATAACTGGTTTACTCCAAGGTTCAGTGCTGGGCCCACTATTATTTAACTCGTTTATAAACGACATAGAAGACGGAATTAAATGCACTGTCTCTATTTTTGCAGATGACACTAAGATATGTAGCACAGTGTAGTCCATTGAAGATGTTCACAAGCTTCAAGCTGACTTGGACACTTTGAGTGTCTGGGCATCCACTTGGCAAATTAAATTCAATGTGAAGAAATGTAAAGTCATGCACTTGGAGTCTAACAACCTGAAGGCCACATATATCCTCGGAGGAGTAAAACTGGGAGAGTCACTTGTTGAGAAGGATCTGGGGGTACTGGTAGATCACAGGCTAATTAACAGCATGCAATGTCAAGCAGCTGCTTCCAAGGCACCAAGATAATATCATGCATTAAAAGAGGCATGAAATCCTGGGATAGCAATGTAATTTTGCCTCTTTACAAGGCACTGGTGCACCCTCACCTGGAATATGCCGTCCAGTTCTGGGCACCAGGTCATAGAAAGGACGCTCTGACTTTGGAAATTGTGCAAAGGAGAGCCACCAAACTAATAAGAGGAATGAAGGATCTTAGTTAAGATTACAGGAATTAAATCTGTTTATTCTTAAGAGGAGACGACTGAGGGGGGACATGATTAACGTGTAAATATATGAATGGGCAATACAAAAAATATGGGGAAACACTATTTCAGGTAAAACCCTCTCTAAAGATAAGGGGGCACTTCCTTAGACTGGAAAGAAAAAAAGATTCACCCTCCGGAGGTGACTATAATTTTTTTACCATAAGAACTATAAATCTGTGGAATAGCCTCCCACAGAAGGTTGTTACAGCATCAACAGCTGATTTTTTCAATAACATTGACAGTTACTATTTGCTGTTATCAGTAAGAAAATAAAAAGCATCCCCGACCCTTGGTTGATGGACATATGTCTTTTTTTTAACTGTATTAACTATGTAACTTAGTGATGGTCTTTAAAGCAGATCTTCAGTCAAAAATGAAGAGTTCAGCTCACCTTTAAGGTGTTACTAAAGCCAAAAAAAAAAAAAAAACAGTCACTCACCTTTACTCCCATGCAGCTCGCCCAGGCCAGTCAGATGCTCTGAAATCTCCTGGTTTCAGAGAACGGCGCTCCCGGTCCCTCACGCTGCCCATTCCCTTGTGTCAATCACGCAGCGCCGTCCATTCATTGAAATAGAGGGGAGGGCCAGGCCCTGTTGCAGTATGGTGGAAGTGCTCTGACTAAATGGTGAGCGCTGCTCACTGTCAGTCGAAGTGCAGGGAGCTGCTCCCCACCACTGCCCTTGGCTGCCGTTTTACATAAAACGCGAGGCTTCCAAATGCCAGACAGGGCTGCAGGTGCTGCGCAGGAGTAAAGGTGAGTGCCTGTTTGTTTTGTTATTTGGGTTTAGTAACCCTTTAAGGATTTGTTGATTCAGTATGCCTGCAACCAAGGTCTACATGATTCAGCAATGTGCAAGCCCTCCTGGTAAAGCCTAGTGGCCATCAACATGTGAGATGGTAAATTGGCAGCCAGGGAATGCGGAGGTTGCCATGAAGCTCTGCCCGGACCCAGGCATCTTGTTAGCGACCAAGATATTCAGACATCAAAGTCAGGATGCCGCCCCTGCTTTGAGGGTGAGAAATCCTCCAATCATTTATGACTGGTGGTCCTCTTTAATCTAAAGTTTAAAACCTGTTATTGTTCATGGGCATCATTCACATAGTCCACCCTGTATGATGGCAGTAAGCCTTTTCTTTCAGAGTGGAAAACACAGTAGAAGGCTTTGTGTTGGTTGCTTGCGTGCCGGCCATCCATCATCCTGTTTATGCCAATCACAGAGCCTGGCGGCTGAGCCATGGAGTCTGCAGCTCCATCCATTAACGCTCCGCTTCTGTTGTGTATTAGACTTTTCACTGCCAAAGGGCCCGGGCGCGATTCACAAGTTTATTTTATTTCTTTACAGTAAACTAAGTCGACTGTTACTAAATGTTTAATTGTACAAGCGACTTCCTTCACTCACGGGCGTACATATACAGTCAAGCAAACTTTTTTTGTTTTCCTTCTTTCTAATAAATCCTTTGAGCTCTTTTCCTTATACTATATTTAACCTCTGGACCCCTTCGCCCCCTAAACACTAAGCCAGCTGATATTAGGAGTCTCCACTAATGCGAGGGAATTTTTTGCAGGCCTGTATGTTTACTTTCACAGGGGGCAAGTGAAGGACATCCAGAGATATTATGGCTTGCCGGGAGTGCGCAAGCACAAACTTGGCTCTCTACATCTGCTTTACAGCATTGATGGTTCGCGTATTATTTGCTTTTCCTGGTCACCAAAATAAGCATTAAAGGCCCGGTATGCGAAGCTCTCTACTCCTTTAGAAGGTAGGTAGTGGGAAAAGGAGTGGAAAGCTCAGACGCTAATTGTTGAGCAGTTGACATTTGACCTGCTCTTTTCGTATAGTCGTACTTTAGTGACAGCTAGTCTAAATTTCTTGCCCACGCAGGTCTAGTGCCTCTTTGGTCAAGCTTGTTCCCCGACATTTTCTGATGGGAACGCAAGCTTAGCAGACAGGTTCTTGCTCCAGACGTACAGACGGAAGCATACAAACAAAGGTTTCACTGGAGGTCAGAAAATGGACTTGTAACCTCAGACCATTTGACCTCATGTGACGGAGAGCCCATTGAAAATGGCAAAACTTTTAAAGGGCTTTCCCTCTGAAGTCCCTTCACAAGCATTCTTGTGTGTTATGATTCAGACTAAAAGATGGTGAGACAGTCTCTTCTCTCTTTACCGAGAGACGTTGGCTTGGTCCCATACCGCAGTTGCCCCATACTTGTCTGTGCTTTCCTGCCCTACTTCCCTAGTTGTCAAGTCAAGTTGCTGGAGTTTATTCTTTAAGATTTTATTTCTCAGCAAAGAATGAAGTGTCCATTCCAATACAGACATGCCATTATTTCTTGATCACGTGTGTTAAGTAGGAAGATTCTTTAAAATTCACCAGCACAATTTCTTGTTCCCGCAGATGAAGGGGGCAGAATACTTTCATTGTGATTAATAAGTGTTATCTCCGCATCGCCGCAACATTCTCACCCTGACCAGTCATCTCTCAGCAGACGGGCGCTGTGTGCTATCTTTGTAGTAGCCTGTCCCCGGGGCACCCTGAGCCGCTTATATTCACAATTGCAAATGTTTAAACTGTGTGCAACGTAATGTTTCTCCTCTCTCCACTATTGTGTCTGCCCTCGTCACCACTCCAATTTTATTTTTAACTCGCCGAAGTGAGAAGTCAAGTTGTCAACAAGCCATTGTGTAGTGTTATATAAATGGGTGATTTTGAAAAGTCAGGGGAAAACTGCCCTTTGAGCTATTTTTTCTTCTTTTATTTATTTATTATCTTTAGACACACATGCATTTTTTTTTATTCCATAAGCCAGAATTAAAGCCTGTGTCCAGACACACGCTAACCTCCTCCCACCTTATTTTCTATCTTCTCACCTTCTGGGGAACATGCCATTGCAGAGCACCTCAAAATCTTTGATTGTATGTAAATACCTAATATGTGTTCTAAGCCATTTCACTTTCTTCTGTTCAATTTCTGTTTTGTGGCTAAGCTGGGAAGAGCATGTCATGGTGCAGCTTTATCGGTCTTGAGCAATCGATTGAAAATTGACCTCTGTGAGACCACTGTGACTTGCCGTGCTCACTCAAGCAGAGAACTCCAAGGAACAGAATAGGTATTTGACTTGTGGTCCTGGAGGTATTAAACTGAAAGGAGAGCAAACCTTGGGGCCCTGCTACAGCTTCGAGCCTGCACTGCAGGAAACGGAGGATAGACACATGGACAGGCATCAGTTAAGCTGCTTGCTGCCTTCATATTGACGTTGGGTTTACAGTCCTCTTTTGAGAGCTTTTCCACCTATTAGAGGGGCATTGGGTCCTAGTTGTTTAAGGCGTTGGTGTCACAAGTTGATGGGCCTTTCTTGTGTTTCTGCTCTTATCTATGGGGCCCAAGTAAAGTCACAGCACCCAATCATCATATTGGGGACATTGGGTACCGTATCTAATTTTGGCAGTTTGACAGCCTGGCACAGTTGGAAAAGAATACTCCCCAAAACTCCCTTACCCCATCTGCATACATGATACTGAATCACTGTCAGCACTTGCATTTGCTCCTGCATCCATTCAAAGCTAAAATACTGCCAATTTTCTATTGGTAGCGGCCATTTTGGAGCTTCCTTTCCCAGCCCTGCTGCTGCCTGAATTCAACTGGCATAACTGACAGTGCACAGTAACCGGAAACCCAGCAGCACTTCCTGTTTGCAGATAGCCTGCACCTCCAGGAGACACCATTTTGTTTTAAAACTGAAGATAAAACCTTATTGCATGTAAATGCCCCATTTCTTTCCGTTACAATGGTGCCACATAGGTAGTGGTAGACACTCTTTCCTGTCCATGAGACTCCTCCAAACTGAAACAGCGCTTTTGCAGTTTAAAATACCTCCAAAAAAACGATATTCTCTGGAAGTACACTCCTCAAGCTTTCTAGGCGTACCAGGATTGTTGATGTGGGCACAGTTTTCTGGAAGTAATCTCTCAATTAGTTCTTTGGTTGCACAGGCAGAATAGAAAAGAATAAAAAAGAATCAAAGCTACATTTTCCTTAAAGCAAACAAGAAAAAAACAAGTTAAATCTGAAAAAGCAAGGTCCTTCAAACAGAACAATACCCGACATCCATAGGTACTGTCAAGGAAAGGGTTGCCAAACACCCCAAAGTAAAGCATGCTCATAGCGGTAATTTTGCTTAAAGATTTCAGCTCTGCAGGCAAATTGCGCACCTTGCAGTTTTTCAACCAAAACAACCCTTTACATTTGGAATACCCCCCACAAACCATATATTCTCATTCACATGTTAAGCATTCTAGGCATGCCCAGCTTGTTGTAGTGGGCTCATCTTTCTGGAAGCTATCACTTGAAGAATTCTTTGGTTGCACAGGATTTCCCTAAAAAAATGTATAAAAAAGCAGAATAAAAAACAAATTTTCCTAAAATATCAATATGCAAATATGCAAGAAAAAACAAGCTAAATCTGAAAGCACAAGGTCCACCGAGCAGAACAATACCCAACATGCATAGTTACTCTTAACCCTTTTAACTGCCAGCCTACTTGAGATTTTGTCACTCCCTGTTGAAAGGTCATTTTTCACCATTGTGCGCAATGTTTAACTGTGATTTTTGTTGCGGCTCTAAAATGAAATGTCTTGTTTGTAATTTTTCCATTGTTTTTTTTAATATTTTTGAGTAAAAAAATAAGAAACTATTTTTTTTTAATTGTCTCATTTATTTTAAATAAAATATTTATTTTGTTAAAGAGAACCATATTGCACGTGAAAGCCCAATTACTCCTGATTTCAACGGTACCACATATGTATTGGCAGCCCCCCAAACTGAAAAGTGCACTTCATAACATTTACAAATAAAATGCAACTACTATCCACACTAGTTAGGATTAAAAAAAAAAATGTCATGAAGTCCCCCTTCCTAAAGGGGTCCCCATTTTTTTTTTATTTAAAGGATTAAAGAACACACAGAGAGAAAAATGTTATTATTTTTTTTAATACTTCCCATCCATCTCTCGTGTCCTACGCTGATCACTTTGGCTTATGCTCACCTGCTGCTGCTGGAAACCTTTTATACCTTCTGGGTGACAGGCAACAAAGAGTTAATAAAAAATGACATGGGGAGGGCGTTTGTTTTGGATTTTTAAGGGTTGACTTTCCAGCCCCCGTGTCTTGGATCCCTTACCAGCTCACAAAGAGTTAACTGGAAAAAGACACCACACCAGAGAAAATGACTTTATTAAATGTTTTTTTTCTTTACTCACCTCCGATCTTCAGCTCCTCTGGCCCTCGCTTATCTCGATGATGTGGTGATTGCTAGAGGGGGTGGAGAGGCAGGGTATCAGAGGATCCCATGCCCCCCCACTCCTCTGTCCAGCGATCGCCACATCTGACTACTGTCAGGCCGGGGGCAGAATGGCGTCATCCGCCCTCCCAAATGCAGCGGGGGGAGGTGGCATGTCGGGCCCTCTCCTGAAGCCGGAGGAGCCTGGGGGGGAGAATAGGAGGCTCCCTCAGTGAATAGGAGACCCGACTGGATCGATTAAGGGGTCAGGTGAGTGGCTTTATTCCTAGTATGTCACACCCCCCACTTCCCGATATTCATGACACTTGGGAACCCGGCCTGTAGAGGGCGATCTTGCAGAGATGACATGGAAAAAAGGAGCCCCTCCTGGTCCATAAGTACTGGGTTCCTCCCATTATTCCTCAGTCTTTTCGTCTCTGCAGTCGGCGAAGCATTCAGAAGATGTCTCTCCTTCAAGCTGTGTTGCATTCTCCTGACTCCACTACACTTAAAGATGGAGAGGATAAGCGTATTGATCAAATGGCGTGCCACGCTTTTTCCAGTGTGGGCTCGGCCTTGCTGCCTGTTGGTGCTTCAGCGCTCAGGTCTGTTATGAGAGACCTAATGAATTACTCAGGGCTTGATCCAGCCTCTGATGAGTACGCACTCTTAAGCGATGTGAGATGTTTTCATCCTTTGTACTTTCTGCCTTAGGTGACACTCTGGTCATGTGCAGCAGAACCTCTGCCTTGTTAGTCGCCATTCGGCGGTCGGTGTGGTTGCGGCAGTGGGTAGCTGATATTGTAGCCAAGAAATCACTTATAGCGCTCCCTTTTGTGGGATTGCGTCTCTTTGGAGAAAGATTTTATTCTGTCACTAAGGGAGGTAAATTACCTCAGCGTAAGAAACAACGTTGTTCCTTTCGTGGAATGGCCTCTTTTAACCCTTCCTTTCGGGGGTCTAGATCCGGTAGAGGATCGGCCTTTTCAGCCCCTAGAGGGAATGCATTGAATAGAGGAAAGGGACGTGGCCATCCAAGTCAGAATTGGAGGTCCAAAACCCAATCTGCCACTAAGCCTGCTCAACAATGAGGGGACGCCCTCACCCTTATGGGTGGGTGGACGGCTGCGGTTCTTCTTCCAGGTCTAGGGTCAGGAGGTATCAGGCAATTGGGTTCTGGAAGTAGTCTCTTCCGGTTACAAATTGGAATTCGAGTCCCGGCCTCCTCCCAGATTTTTCATGTCCCGGATGCCGTCAGATCTGGCAATTGCGCAGGGACTGCGGGCAGCAGTAGCGTATCTGTTAAACATGGCTGTCATCTGCCTAGTGCCTCCAGCGAAAAGGGGTTTGGGGTTTTATTCCAACCTATTCACGGTACCCAAAAAGGACGGCTCTGTTCGGCCTATCCTAGACCTAAGGAGACTCAATCAATTTATCCGTTTCAGAAAATTCCGCATGGAGTCTCTGCGATCAACGATCGATGTTCTCCGTCAGGGGGACTTCATGACATCCATAGACATCAAGGATGCTTATTTACACATTCCTATTTTTCCGGGTCACCAGAGATTTCTCAGGTTCTCGATAGAAGACCAGCATTATCAATTTGTGGCCCTGCCATTCGGCCTTCCCTCTGCCCCAAGAGTCTTTACCAAGATGCTGGCAGGAGTGATGGCTATATTCAGGGTCCAGGGCATCCGCATTGTGCCTTTCCTGGACGATCTTCTTATCGCGGCCTCCTCCTTCGAACAATCAGAGTTGGACACCAGGACGGTGGTCTCTACGCTAGAAAGGTTCGGATGGGTAATAAGTTACCCCAAATCCTCTCTCTGTCCGTCCAGGGAAATTCCCTTCCTGGGCCTGATTCTGGATACATTTCAGGCCAAGGTTTTTCTTACCTCAGTCCAAAATGGTTCTGATTCAGGACTTGATTCGTCTATTCTTGTCCAACCCTCGTCAGTCTATCCGTCTAGGGATGAGATTAGTGGGATTGATGGTAGCTGCATTCGAGGCAGTCCCGTTTGCCCAGTTTCACATAAGGACGCTTCAGCTCTTCCTCTTAGCAAAGTGCGACAGGTGCCCACTATCATTGAATCAGACTTGTCTATTTGCAGTCCCTTCAGTGGTGGTTAATATCACACAACCTCCAGAAGGGCAAGTCATTTCTGACTCCGCGTTGGGAACTGGTTACCACGGATGCCAGCCTGGTGGGCTGGGGGGGATTCTGGATGAAGCATCAGTTCCAAGGATTGTGGGGGCCTCAGGAGGCTCATTCTCCAATCAATGTATTAGAGCTTCGGGCCATACGTCCTGTTCTACTTCGACGGACGCATTTCTTACAGGGTCTGCCACTTCAGATTCAGTCAGACAAGCGAACAGCTGTTGCCTACATCAATCATCAGGGAGGGACTCGCAGTTGGGGTGCCCTCCGGGAAGTGTCTCTGATCCTTCAGTGGGCAGAGATCAATGTTCCCTGCATATCAGCAGTTTACATTCCGGGGATAGAGAATGTGGAGGCAGACTCCCTGAGCAGGGGATGTTCTCGCCAGGGAGAATGGTCTCTCAATCCAAGGGTCTTTCAGTTCCTCTGTCACAAGTGGGGGACCCCACGGTTGGGCCTGTTTGCTTCTCTATCCCAGGATCCTCTGGCAGTGGCAGCGGATGCCATGTCTCTAGCCTGGAAGGATCTGGGGTTCCTATATCTGTTTCCCCATTCTCCATGATCAGCAAGGTGGTGCGCAAGCTAGCACTGGAGGAGGTGCCAGCAATTCTGGTGGCGCCAAGGTGGCCAAGACGTCTGTGGTACGCAGATGTCGTAAGGCTGGCAGTGGATCGTGTCCATCTGCCTCTTCCTCCAGATCACTCAGGGTCAACTTTGTTACCCCAATTTGCAAACGCTGGCTTTGACGGCATGGCTGCTGAAGTCTCCATCTTGAAAGAAGAAGGTCTTTCTGATGTGGTTATTCAGACTCTTATTAGAGCTAGGAAGAAGTCTTCCTCTGTCATTTATTACAGGACTTGGAGGTCCTATATTGATTGGTGTGAATCCAGGGCTTTGCCCTGTAGAGTATCTTCTATTCCTAGAATTCTGGAATATCTGCAACGAGGTCTGGATATGGGATTACAGATTAGTACTTTGAAAGGGCAAGTCTCTGCCTTGGCAATTTTCTTTCAAAGATCGTTTGCTCTTCATCCTTTGGTTAAGACCTTTTTCCAAGGAGTCGCGCATGTGCGGCCTCCCAGAAAGCCTTTACTTCCTGTTTGGGATCTTAATTTGGTGCTTTCGGCTATGCAAGCTGCTCCCTTTGAGCCATTGCAGGATATTCCTCTTCCTATTCTTACTCAGAAGGTTGCCTTTTTGGTTGCTGTTACTTCTGTTCACCCAGTTTCTGAACTGGCGGCTTTGTCTATTCAAGCCCCTTATTTTGAGAGGCATCAAGAGAAGGTTGTTTTCCGTTTTAAACCGGATTTCCTTCCTAAGGTGGTGTCTGCTTTCCACCTAAATCAGGATATAGTTCTTCCTTCCTTGTGTCCTAAACCTAGTAACGACAAGGAAAGGGTCTTACATTCTTTGGATGTAGTTCGTTGTGTTTATTTTGTTACTACCTCGGCCTTCCGCAAGACGGATGCCTTTTTTGTTGTGCCTTCTGGGTCCAAGAAGGGTTTTGCTCCTGCCAAATCTTCCCTTAGTAAGTGGATACGTCAGGCTATCGTTGGGGCCTATATGGCGAAGGGGAAGGTTCCCCCTTTTCGTGTCACCGCTCATTCTACTCGTGCTATTGGAGTCTCTTGGGCTTTTCAGCACCAAGCTTCTGTTGAACAAGTCTGCAAGGCTGCGACTTGGTCTTCTGTGCATACTTTTTGAAAGTTTTACAAGGTTGATGTGCGGGCCTCAGCGGATGCTGTTTTCGGCCGCAAAGTTCTGCAAGCTGCAGTAATTTAAGTTATGCATTATGCCTTTGGGATCCCCACCCATTATAGACACTGCTATTGGATGTCCCAATTATCGGGAAGTGGGGGGTGTGACATACTAGGAATAATACCATTTTGTGAGATACTCACCTGTAAAATGGTTATTACGAGTATGTCACATCCCCCACTTCCCCCGCCCTTTTTTTGTTCGAGGGATCCTTTATATGGTGATTATTATTATTTCAAATAATTTTACAATTATTGAATATAATTGGCTCTTTATGCTCTAAGGGATCCTTTATTTGGTATTATTATTGTCATATATTTTTACAATTATTGAATATAATTGGCTCTTCTTGGTTCTTCACTGCTGTTTAAAAAGACTGAGGAATAGTGAGGAACCCAGTACTTTTCCATGTCATCTCTGCAAGATCGCCCTCTACAGGCCTGGTTCCCAAGTGTCATGAATATCGGGAAGTGGGGGGTGTGACATACTCGTAATAACCATTTTACAGGTGAGTATCTCACAAAATGGTATTTTTTTTTTGGCTGCTAGCAGGGGGGAAAGGCAGGCGCGTCAAATTGGCTGGAGTTTAACAGTCGGAGACGCAGCCACATACATTTTACGTGGCTGGCAATCGAAGGGTTAATCCATAAGTTTAGCAGCGACAATTAAATGAATGTTTAGACTTTTAGTTTCGTTTTTCCTCTCTCCACCATTGTGTCTGCTCTCATCGCCACTCCAATTTTATTTTTAACTCGACCAATTGAGAAGTCAAGTTTTCAACAACCCATTGTGTAGCGTTATATAAATGGGCGATTTTGAAGTCCGGGGAAAACTGCCATTTGAGCTATTTTTTCTTCTTTTAGTTATTTATTTTTTGCTTTAGACTCACAATTTGTGCATTTTTTTTTTAATTCCATAGCCCAGAATTAAAGCCACCATGGTGTGATCACAGTTGCCTCCATGGCGATGGTCTGTCCCCAGCCTTAGTCACAGCGTCTGTAGCATGCGCACTCTGTTTACTGCAATGAAGGGGAATTTCCAAGGTCTGGCAGTGCTTTCATTGCAGTGACTGTTGGCGGGAGGTGCCCGTTAACATTATGGCATCTGTGACTGGTGATCGGGCACATGTGGCTTGGGTAAGATCGAGAGCAATAGACTGGTAGGGATCATCTGCAGGGGGCAGGTGAGTTTAGCATTTGAATTTAAACTAGTTATCCCAGGTGTTTGAGATTGATTTCAGTGATCATTGAGCCCTAAGGCCGGATACACACTAGGCCAATTGTGGAGTGCTCATGCTTTTGTCCAAGCACCCCGCAATCGCTATGTGCAGCGTATGGGGGGTGTCCAGTGCTCTCCGCTTATATGGAGAGTGATCGCTTCAGAATGCTTCGCAAACTCCCAAAGTACATGTGAAAACGCCTGAGAGAGCTCCACATATGCACTGGTCTGAAACATGCCTCAGATACAATACTATTCATGAATTTAACTGTAAAACAAAAAGTTATATCTTTATGATGCAGAAATCCAGATTACATAATAATTTGGAACGTAGGGTAAACACAAACTCCTCTCTTTCAGAGAGGGTTTCTTCTGTTTCTTCTGGCCCTACAGGTCAAAAAACTTTGGTAAACTTTTGAACTCAAAAATCTAAATTAAGTTCATGTGTAGGGACCACCACCGGCCTACGACCCATGTTCCAAGTGTTGGAATTTGTAAAGTAGGAACATAGGCTTTTTAGCTCTTACAATAACATGTGCCATATGATCAGTGTTTATATTACATGGACATGTGCCGTCATGTCAGGTAATCAGGTGCTTATGACCAAAGGATTAAAAAATACGTAGCATGCATAACTTTTTTTATTAAGATACAATTATGGCATAAAGAACAACCATGTACAACAATGCATAGCAGCCAATCAAAGATTATCTCACATCAACGCCACACTACTGAAAATATATTTGTCTGCATTGTTTCTCTTTAATATTCAGCCAAATTCATTCATTCATGACATTTGCTTCCATGCTTATGTATTGTAGCGGCAAGGAGGATGCCTAACCTATAAACCATTGGCCAGTTTCATTTATAATCAGATTATATTTTTTAATGGTGCATTTAGGTGAGTAATTCACTGATGTGTAGACAGAGCCCAGTGTTATGAGTCATGCAGAAAGGTTTGGGCCATAATCAACATTAAAACTCAGGAGAGTCGGCTCTGGATTTAACTACTCAGTATCCTATGAAATCATTCCTTTACCTTTGGGACAAGCAAAGGGGTCTTATAAGGGTTCTTATTTTTCTTCTAAGATTACTTTATGCTGAAGCTAAAACCTGCCCCGCATAGCCATTGCTGAAGGTTTGCTTATCAGTTTTATGGCCATTAAAAAAAAAAAAAGAAAATGTTAATGTCAGGTTGTGGCTCAATTTATTTTTGGGACATAGATGGCCATTGTATGCTTACACATACACATAGGAATTCTTCCTCAATGATGTGAAATATGTAGTGGCATTGTGCCTCATAAGAAGGTTTTAGCACACGTTATTAATACTGAAGTATTATTGAAGTGGATCTCCTGCTTAAGTAACTGTAGCAGCCGCTGCCCCAGCCCACAGGCCTCCTGAATTGGAATGGTCATCAGCTGAAAGACCAAACATCGTGCATGATACCCAACCACTTCAGTACTGTCGTGTGCCACATGGCCACTGGCTCCACTTGAGACCTGGTTGCTGTTGGTGAGGGGAACAAACAGGTTCTCCCATTTCCAGGAATGCAGAAAAAGTTAGATATGGCCAAAAATGTGTAGTACTACTATGGGGCTTCAAGCTGATGGGCATCCTAAAACAAGGGATCAATTAGCCATTGTGGCCCTCTTTAAAGCATATCAATCCTTTTCAATGGACCAAACCAAACACCTGATTTTCATTATCCATGATTTTGTTCCTCCAATCAAGATGCTCCACTTTGTGTATCCCCCGCGGATCACCGGTAAACTCACCTTTCCTTTGCTCCCACAGCACATGTGCGAACAGCCAGTCAATAACTGTTGCAGATTCCATTCTGCTTTTGCTTTGCCCTTCTGTATGGCAAGCAAAGCTGAAGTAGAGCTGCAGGCTTTTCTGAATAGCTGTCGCGGGTTCTAGCAGAGGTTTGCGGCGATGCATGGCATTGATGGAAAGGTGAGTTTTTCAGTTGATTCCAGAGGTCTCACACATTGGGCCATCCCAAATCTGATGCCCCTCAATAATGCAGGCCACCAGCCAGCCTCTCAGTTGGACTAATGTGGAATGGATAAGCTGTGGTACCCTCTTACCCTATCCCTACCTAACCATTTATCCTGCTACCCCTCCACCTTTT
Source organism: Gastrophryne carolinensis (assembly GCA_027917425.1). Lineage (NCBI taxonomy): Eukaryota > Metazoa > Chordata > Amphibia > Anura > Microhylidae > Gastrophryne > Gastrophryne carolinensis. Next base: position 240,832,038 of record CM051235.1, on the reverse strand, counting down.
TTTTTCTTTATCTTTTCTTCCCTTTCTTTACAATTTCTTTGGTTTGCATCTAATGATATTAGGCACCTGAAGAATTTCAGGTCTATCTGTCATCTTGGCCAAGTATGTTGCTTCTGTTGTTTCTTTAAGAAATAAAATATTGAATTAAAAAATAAGTTACCTCATTGGCACCTGCTGCCCCATCCCATGAAAGAGGCAGGGCCCCACTTTTCCCTGGGTTTGAAGTGGCTGCCTCTAGGGAAGCTGCCTCTCTGAGCATGTATGACTGCACTGAACTGATTGGCCGACTAAATAGTGAAGTTGGTTGCGGATGTTACACCTGATGACCGAGGATCTTGTGTATCTTCTGCAGTCTAAGCAGATTAACGTGAACAAGCAGTCATGGTTAGGAATGGCACAGGTCAGCAATCGGGAATGGTGAATCACACCTATCGGCATCCAGATATGGCTAGGGATGGCGACTAGAAAATGTGGCTCAAAAATACATTCAGAAGTGGCAAGAGCCAGCTTTCGGGAACAGTGCACCAGGGCTTGGTTTGATGTGGCAGTAGTGGGCATTTAGGAGCAGAAGATGTGACCAGACATGGCAGGAGTCAGAAACCAGGAGCAGCATCTCAAGACATAGTAGATGTACCAGAAGTCTGAAACCAGAAGCAGCAGATAAAGATGTGGTCTGACGTGGAAGGAGTCAGCAAACAGTAACAGCATGGATGAGCTGGAATAGCACAGCACACTTACAGTAAAGTCAGCACAATACTGTTCCTGGGAGACACCCCTAAATCAGCCGCCTCCAATCAGTTGGGATGCCTCCTGATTTTAGGCATTAGGGATAGAAAGGTGGGCAGTGGTCACCGAAAAAAGCAATGTGGGTGCAGCTGATGACTGAACAGCCAGTCACTCTAAGCACTGTAGCTTTGCTGACAGCTCTACTAGGGGATGGGGCACCCTATGCCAGGCAGTGAAGTGATTTTTTTAAAACTGGACCTTCAGCGTGATTTAATGAAAAGCCCAAACCCTTAAACTATTCCCCAGCATCTAAAATTAATCAGTCAGAAGACACTTCCTGTTTGCAGGCTGCCTGATGCTCCATGAGCCGCCATCTTGGATGTTTAAAGGCTCATAACATGCAGTAGATGCAGGTAGGATGATTTTTAATGTGAGCAATCTGTATGTACAGGGTGGGGGAAACATAAGATATGCTCTTATTCAGGTTGAAGGTCTGCTTTAACCGTTTAATACCCTGAATTGAGCTTAAAGGGTATGGGCAGCCACTTTAGGTCATTTTTACACTGCTTGCATCTTTTGGGCATTGAATGCATAGTTCCATTTTAAAGCAGTTTTATACGAGACTAAAAGTTCATCAATGGCCCAATGGACAGTTAAACTGCTCATATTGCGCTCAAGATGAACTTGCCATCTAAAACAACATCCTACTTGTGTAATTTGGTGGACTCCAGTGCACTACGGCAGCTTCTTAAATTGCCTTTTCAGTTTCTTTTGTTCTCCATTATTTTTGCAGATTTTTTTCTTGCAAGACCTAAAAATGACATTTTATTATGCAGAAAGAAAAAAAAAGCTAAAGAAATTACTAGGTCAGTAAGCTTTTTCCTGTAGCCAGTTATCATTTTTCTGCTCTGTGTGTTTTAATTGAAGATTAAATACTGTTAAAGAGTATGGACACACTGAAGTTGTATACATTTTCAGCATTAAATAGAAGGTGATAAAAGGCTTGTCACATTTGTAGTTTAATTTTTTTTCCCCTTTTGTTGGTGGGGCCAGGCGTTACCTCTTCATTAAGACGCACTGGACCTGGAACCTCATAAGGTGCATTTTATATTAATGAATATTCCACTCGGAGAGTTATGTACAATGCAGAGTTAAATTACATGGATGCATGTGCTAAAGAATTCTCATCTACACAAAAAAACCTGCCAGGTATAAGCCACCGCAACCATTAAAGCTAACAATAATTTCTGATAGGTGGTACCATTTAAAAATGTGCCAAAAAATGTGACCAGCCATTCTAATTAAAATGACTGGTGTTCCTCTCATGTTTGCAGCAGGGGTTCAAGACAGGGGAATGGGGCTGCCTATAATCACCTCTTCCAGAAACATTCCACTGCAGCCACACACATGACCACCAGCAGCCTATCACTAATATGCATGGACACATGGGGCAAGAAGTGGTAAGAATTGATGGCCCTGTCCCATACCTTACTGGGTGCCGATGCATATCAAGATGCACTAACTTAAGAGTAAGTCCTGTGGTTTGTGTCTCTACTTCCTAATGGGAGCAGTAACTTCAAGCCTACAGCCATGTTACTAATATAACTCCACACCAGAAACTCTTACAAATACAGTCTATATTCAGCCATCTGCTGTGATTTAGAAGCTCTAGTATAGCAGAGTTGAAGCAATGCTTGGGCATGGAGTGAAGTTAGTTGGTTGCGAACGATACACCTGATGACTGAGGATCTTGTGTATCTTCTGCAATCTAAGCAGATTAACACGAACAAGCAGTCATGGCTTTATGGTGATCCTGCTAGGGATGCTGAGTTCCTGTCCTAGCTTCTGAGGGGGTGAGTGTTTTGGGGACTGTTTACTTGTTCTGCGTTTTGGGGTCCCCCCCTCGTCCCTGACCTGGGCTCTCGCCGCTGCTCGCTTGCCTTCCTCGCCCCCTCCCCGTAGTGTGCTCGGGAGAGGGGGGGGGGTGGTAGCGGCGAGGGTGTTTTTGCTGTGTCCCCTCAATCTTTTTTTTTTTTTTACTATGTTCTGTTTTTCGCGGCCTCGCCACTTTGTACTACGCTCCGTGGCGGCCGGCACTATATTTGTGAGGCGGTTTTTTCTCCACTGTGATGACGCCGGCGAGGTCACTTGAGCGCCGTTTTCGCGCTCTCCGGGGGGGCGGGCTGGTGGATGACACGTATTGCGTCGTCCTCCCAAGGCCCGGCCCTCAAGGTTCCTCTGCCGACGCCATATTCCTAGTATGTCACCCCCCCCCCCCACTTCCCGATATTCATGACACTTGGGAACCCGGCCTGTAGAGGGCGATCTTGCAGAGATGACATGGAAAAAAGGAGCCCCTCCTGGTCCATAAGTACTGGGTTCCTCCCACTATTCCTCAGTCTTTTCGTCTCTGCAGTCAGCGAAGCATTCAGAAGATGACTCTCCTTCAAGCTGCAGGTAGCCGGGTTTGCCCTGGCCCTTTTTTTCTCTATTTCTGGCTGTGTGGTTCAAGCAAAGGTAGATACATACACCTTCTGGTGTATACAGGAGTATTACTCCTCCGTGAGACCTAAATGTGGGTAGGCGGCTTCCGCGTTGGTGTTCCCGGCATGGGATGCCCCTGTCCCTTTATAATCCCCTTTTGCCTTATTGGTGCTTTTCTATCCCCTCCCCTTAGTTCTCCTTTAACCCTTCTGGGTAAAAAGGAGGGGGGAAGGGGGGGCTTTATCTGGGCTTATTTGTCACCATGCACACAAAAAAAAAAGAGATATATAAAATAAGTCTTTATTTCTTATTTGTATTATGTATGTTTTACTATACTATTTAATAGGAAATGTTTTATTTAGATTTTCCTATCTCTGTCTAGGCAGCATTTTTTGCTTACCTATTAAAGCTCTTTGTTTTCTGGCTGTGTTCAGATTTGAATTTTCCCTCCATTTTTGGCCATGTGATCCTGGAAGTGGGCGGGGCTTAGGCATGTTTTTATTCAGAGAGCACCTGGTGGGCTCTGTTTGACTTCCTGTTTCCTGCTTCCCTGGGGCCTTACCTCATGATGTGAGCTTATTGCATGGGCTGTGAGTACCCTTCAGCTTGGCTGAAGGGAGTTTTTTCTGTCATTTATTTATATTGTGTGCATTTGGTGACTGTTTTTTTGTTTTCTCTGTAGGTAGAAACTCCTTATTTAAAAAGGGGTTTCTCCTGGCCCTTATATAAAAAAAAAAAAGAAAAAAAACGTAAGCCTTATTTGGGGGTCCATTTGTGTTTCAATCCTCCCACTTGGGACTATTTAAAGGGGCATCCCGGGTAGCAATTGCGTAAATCCCATATATACTTGGCGACTATAATCAATTATAGTATAATACTAAACACAATATGAAGGCATCCCAGGATAACGGACATGCAATTCCCTCTGCACAGACTCGGCAATGTTTTGGATGTGGGGCATCCCTTGTTGGGGATAACGCAATTCTTTGCGTCCCTTGTGCACAATTAACTATTATGCAGCAAACTGAGGCCCAGGCTTCAGGGCCTGCGGCTAATGCCTCATCTCCTACTCCACCATGTCTTGTCCGTACCCCCAATGATATTGTCATGGGTGGTGAGTCGCATGCTGATTTATGTGCCAGATTGGCTCATCTTGAAAGATTAATGTCTACCTCTGTGCCTAAGAAGGCCTCAGCTAAAAGAAAGCACTTGACTCATGCCGCTCCGGCAAGGGAGTCAGACAATTGTGAATTGCTTGATTGGTCTGATCCTTCTCAGTTAGAAGAAGGAGAATTATTATGAGGAATCAGATGTTTCTGATGAACAGCAATTTGTTGGTACTGAGATTGAGCAGGGTGAAGCAAGTGTTGTGGATACCCCAAAAGCTCTTGCTCAGTTATTTGAGGTTTTGGTTATTACTCCTCCTGAAGTAGTCCCGCCTCAAAAAGGGGAATTCTTTGGAGTCTCTAAACCTCGTTTAGAATTTCCAAATCAAAATCATTTTGATGAAATTATTCCTAAAGAATGGGAGAAGCCTCCGTGGCTTCCTGGCATTCCCTTGGGCTGGGACAAGAAATATCCCTTTCCAGCTGATACTGTTAAGCGTTGGTCATCACCACCTGTGCCCACCGCTCTGGGTATGTTTACACTCACTGCAAGGATGGGTTAAATGCGGAGGACAAATTCCTATGTGTGCGCAAGCATGCAGTGGCCATCTATGCATTAATATTTAATTAATTTATAGAGAGACTGGATTTTTAAAAGATACTCATGGGTGGATGCCCCTGTGTTTAATTTATCCAATTCTTCTGTGTTGCATTCTCCTGACTCCACTACACTTAAAGATGGAGAGGATAAGCGTATTGATCAAATGGCGTGCCACGCTTTTTCCAGTGTGGGCTCGGCCTTGCTGCCTGTTGGTGCTTCGGCATTCATGACAGTGGCTATTAGGTCTGTTGTGAGAGACCTAATGAATTACTCTTGATCCAGCCTCTGATGAGTACGCCGCTCTTAAGCGATGTGAGATGTTTGCATCTTTTGTACTTTCTGCCTTAGATGATACTCTGCTCATGTGCAGCAGAACCTCTGCCTTGTTAGTCACCATCTGGCGGTCGGTATGGTTGCGGCAGTGGGCAGCTGATATTGTAGCTAAGAAATCGCTTACATCGCTCCCTTTTGTGGGATTGCGCCTCTTTGGAGAAAGAATTGGATTCTGTCACTAAAGGAGGTAAATTACCTCAGCGTAAGAAACAACGTCGTTCCTTTCGTGGAATAGAGGAAAGGGACGTGGCCGTCCAAGTCAGAATTGGGGGTCCAAAAACAAATCTGCCACTAAGCCTGCTCAACAATGAGGGGACGCCCTCACCCTTACGGGTGGGGGGATGGCTGCGGTTCTTCGTCCAGGTCTGGGTTCAGGAGGCATCAGACAATTGGGTTCTGGAAGTAGTCTCTTCCGGTTACTAACTTGAATTCGAGTCCGGGCCTCCTCCCAGATTTTTCATGTCCCGGATGCCGTCAGATCCGGCAATTGCGCAGGGACTGTGGGCAGCAGTAGCGGATCTGTTAAACATGGCTGTCATCTGCCTAGTGCCTCCAGCGGAAAGGGGTTTGGGGTTTTACTCCAACCTATTCACGGTACCCAAAAAGTACGGCTCTGTTCGGCCTATCCTAGACCTAAGGAGACTCAATCAATTTGTCCGTTTCGGAAAATTCCGCATGGAGTCTCTGCGATCAACGATCGATGCTCTCCGTCAGGGGGACTTCATGACATCCATAGACATCAAGGATGCTTATTTGCACATTCCTATTTTCCGGGTCACCAGAGATTTCTCAGGTTCTCGATAGAAGACCAGCATTATCAATTTGTGGCCCTGCCATTCGGCCTTACCTCGGCCCCAAGAGTCTTTACCAAGATGCTGGCAGGAGTGATGGCTATATTCAGGGTCCAGGGCATCCACATTGTGCCTTTTCTGGACGGCAAAGTGGGACAGGTGCCCACTATCATTGAATCAGACTTGTCTATTGTCTCCCCACGTTCTGCAGTCCCTTCAGTGGTGGTTAATATCGCACAACCTCCAGAAGGGCAAGTCATTTCTGACTCCGCGTTGGGAACTGGTTACCACGGATGCCAGCCTGGTGGGCTGGGGGGGGGGTTGCTTCTGGAAGAAGCATCAGTTCCAAGGATTGTGGGTGCCTCAGGAGGCTCATTCTCCAATCAATGTATTAGAGCTTCGGGCCATACGTCTTGTTCTACTTCGACTGACCCATTTCTTACAGGGTCTGCCAGTTCAGATTCGGTCAGACAACCGAACAGCTGTTGCATACATCAATCACCAGGGAGGGACTCGCAGTTGGGGTGCCCTCCGGGAAGTGTCTCTGATCCTTCAGTGGGCAGAGATCAATGTTCCCTGCATATCGGCAGTTTACATTCCGGGGATAGAGAATGTGGAGGCAGACTCCCTGAGCAGGGGATGTTCTTGCCAGGGAGAATGGTCTCTCAATCCAAGGGTCTTTCAGTTCGTCTGTCACAAGTGGGGGACTCCACGGTTGGACCTGTTTGCTTTTCGTCACAATCACAAGCTGCCAGCTTTTGTGTCTCTATCCCAGGATCCTCTGGCAGTGGCAGCGGAAGCCATGTCTCTAGCCTGGAAGGATCTGGGGTTCCTATATCTGTTTCCCCCATTCTCCATGATCAGCAAGGTGGTGCGCAAGCTAGCACTGGAGGAGGTGCCAGCAATTCTGGTGGTGCCAAGGTGGCCAAGACGTCTGTGGTACGCAGACGTCGTAAGGCTGGCAGTGGATCGTGTCCATCTGCCTCTTCTTCCAGATCTCATCACTCAGGGTCAACTTTGTTACCCCAATTTACAAACGCTGGCTTTGACGGCATGGCTGCTGAAGTCTCCATCTTGAAAGAAGAAGGTCTTTCTGATGTGGTTATTCAGACTCTTATTAGAGCTAGGAAGAAGTCTTCCTCTGTCATTTATTACAGGACTTGGAGGTCCTATATTGATTGGTGTGAATCCAGGACTTTGCCCTGTAGAGTATTTTTTATTCCTAGAATTCTGGAATATCTGCAACGAGGTCTGGATATGGGATTACAGATTAGTACTTTGAAAGGGCAAGTCTCTTCCTTGGCAATTTTCTTTCAAAGATCGTTTGCTCTTCATCCTTTGGTTAAGACCTTTTTCCAAGGAGTTGCGCATGTGTGGCCTCCCAGAAATCCTTTACTTCCTGTTTGGGATCTTAATTTGGTGCTTTCGGCTATGCAAGCTGCTCCCTTTGAGCCATTGCAGGATATTCCTCTTCCTATTCTTACTCAAAAGGTTGCCTTTTTGGTTGCTATTACTTCTGTCCGCCGAGTTTCTGAACGGGCGGCTTTGTCTATTCAAGCCCCTTATTTTGAGAGGCATCAAGATAAGGTTGTTTTCCGTTTTAAACCGGATTTCCTTCCTAAGGTGGTGTCTGCTTTCCACCTAAATCAGGATATAGTTCTTCCTTCCTTGTGTCCTAAACCTAGTAACGACAAGGAAAGGGTCTTACATTCTTTGGATGTAGTTCGTTGTGTTAAGTATTATTTAGTTACTACCTCGGCCTTCCGCAAGACGGATGCCTTTTTTTGTTGTGCCTTCTGGGCCCAAGAAGGGTTTTGCTCCTGCCAAATCTTCCCTTAGTAAGTGGATACGTCAGGCTATCATTGGGGCCTATATGGCGAAGGGGAAAGTTCCCCCTTTTCGTGTCACCACTCATTCTACTCGTGCTATTGGAGCCTCTTGGGCTTTTCAGCACTAAGCTTCTGTTGAACAAGTCTGCAAGGCTGCGACTTTGTCTTCTGTGCATACTCTTTCTAAGTTTTACAAGGTTGATGTGCGGGCCTCAGCAGATGCTGTTTTTGGCCGCAAAGTTCTGCAAGCTGCAGTAATTTAAGTTATGCATTATTCCTTTGGGATCCCCACCATTATAGACACTGCTATTGGATGTCCCAAGTGTCATGAATATCGGGAAGTGGGGGGTGTGACATACTAGGAATAATACCATTTTGTGAGATACTCACCTGTAAAATGGTTATTACGAGTATGTCACACCCCCCACTTCCCCCCCGCCCTTTTTTGTTCGAGGGATCCTTTATAAGGTGATTATTATTATTATTTCAAATAATTTTACAGTTATTGAATATAATTGGCTCTTCCTGGTTCTTCACTGCTGTTTAAAAAGACTGAGGAATAGTGGGAGGAACCCAGTACTTATGGACCAGGAGGGGCTCCTTTTTTCCATGTCATCTCTGCAAGATCGCCCTCTACAGACCGGGTTCCCAAGTGTCATGAATATCGGGAAGTGGGGGGTGTGACATACTCGTAATAACCATTTTACCTGTGAGTATCTCACAAAATGGTATTTTTGCTTCTGCTGCGCATTTGGGGCCCTTCTCATCCGGGAGCTGTGGCGGTGATCCTTGTCTGACGCTTTCTCCTGTGGTCTGGCGGTTGGTGCCCTTGCCCTACTGGGTCCGTGAGTCCCCTTCTGGTTTTCTTTTATCTCTTTGGGGCATGTGCTGCGGGATACTTATGTGTCTTTATGTCTTTCAGGCGGGACAACTGTGGGTTGTGGTCTCTCCCGGTCCTATCCCTTACCATCCCTCATCTTCCCTTACTGGCTTCTGGGGGCATCCCGGGTGGCTCTTGATAGCCTTTACCCTGTGCTGGCCTTTTTTGCGCCTGTGTTAATCACCATATGGAGGCTTCTGGGGATAGCGTGCTTGGGGGTCCTTCGGGGCAATCCCGGCTATGTTCCATGTGTGGGGTATCCCCTGTGAGTAATAGTGTCACGGTGTGCGTGCCGTGCGCCCTAGGTGTCCTTGCGCTCCAGGCTGGGTTGCCAGCTTCGCTTCCCAGCTCTGCGCCCCCTTCGGCATCGCCTACCCCCCCCCCCCCCCCCCGTGCCTGCATTTAGCCCCCAGTGAGGGGGATACTAGCGGGGGGTCACAGTCTGATTTGGCACTGCGTGTGGTCAGTATTGAAAGGCAGCTTGCCAGGCCTGTTCCACGTAAGGCCTCTGGCAAGAAGCAGCACCTAGCTCCCGTGACATCCCTTTTTTCTGTGGAGGATGAGGGACCTGATACTTTTGTTGGCCTTTACCCCCTAGAGGAGGGGGAACTCTTTCAGGACTCTGACTCCTCTGGGGACCAGCAGGAGGGTTACGGCAGTGACCCTGGGTGTGCGTCTGGGAAAGACTCATGGTTCCCTGAGGACACTGATAGCCTGTTAGCTCACATTTTTGAAGTCTTGCAGATTGTCCCCCCTGAGGTGGCTGAGAGGAAGCAGGGTGAGCTCTTTCCTCCTGACAAACAGCGCCTGGAGTGGAGCAGAGCCATTTCACTAATATGGTGCTCAAGGAGTGGGAACGTCCTAGTAGATTGCTCGCGGTGCCCAAAGGTTGGGATCGGAGGTATCCCTTTCCTGCCGACCTGGTCAAGCGATGGTCGTGTCCCCCTGAGGCGGACACTCCCGTGCTTGGGCTGTCCAACACCTCTGTCATGCCTTCCCCTGACACTACTACACTGCGGGACAGCGAGGAGCGGCACATGGATCAGCTGGCCTGCCATGCTTTTGCGTGTGTTGGGGCTGGGCTGCGCTGCTGCCATTACAGCTATTGCACTTAAGAGACAGCTCAAGCGTCTCCTGGAGGGCACTACGGTTGGTAACAGGGGGGAGGATTACAGGTCTCTTTTGCTTTGCTCTGATTTTGTTGCCTTTGTCCTTACTGCCATGGATGATGGGGTGCGGTTGTGTAGTAGGACATCTGCGCTTTTGGTGGCTATGCGCAGCTCTGGTTGTGTCAGTGGGCGGCTGATGCTGCCGCTAAGAAGGCTCCCACTGGGCTCCCCTTCACGGGGCTGCGGCTCTTTGGTGAGCACCTGGATGTTTTAGCCAAGGATGGTAGGCTGCTTCAACGTAGGAGGCAGCCTCGGCCCTTTCGGGGGCCCTCCTCTTCCCTCCCCTCCTTTCGTGCTCCCAGGGGAGGTCGTGGCTCCCTCTACTCGGGTACCCGCAGGGATTTTTGGGGGCGTGGCAGATCCCGTGGTCGTCCCGGTCTCTCATGGGGCCCCAAGCCCAAACCTTCCCCCAAGCCCCCTCAGGCATGAGGAGGCGCCCTCACCCATCCGGGTGGGGGGACTGCTTCGGCTCATGCCTGGAGGCTCCGCGTCTCAGACCGGTGGATTCAGGAGGTGGTGTCCTGCAGTTACAAGATAGAGTTTGCTGCCTGGCCGCCCCCAAGATTCATCAGATCCCGGATGTCTCAAAGCCCTCTATCAACTCAGGGTTTGCGCCTTGCAGTTCAACGTCTGTTGGAATCAGGAGTCATTTGCCTGGTGCCTTCCCAGGAACGGGGTCAGGGGTTCTACTCCAATCTTTTCACGGTCCCCAAAAAGGACGGGTCCCTGAGGCCCATCCTGGACTTGAAGGGTCTCAACAAGTTTGTCAGGTTCAAGCATTTTCGCATGGAGACTCTACGCTCGGTGGTCAGTACCCTGCGCCCGGGCGACTTCATACCTTCACGTGCCAATCTTTCCAGGTCATCAGAGGTTTCTCAGGTTCGCTCTAGAGGATCAGCATTACCAGTTTGTGGCCTTACTGTTCGGTATCACCTCGGCCCCTCGGGTGTTCACCAAGGTGCTGGCGGGCGTGATGGCTCTGCAGCGGCATCAGGGCATTCCATTCTCCCTTACCTGGACGACATTCTCATTGCGGCTCAGTCTCTTCATCAGGCCGAGAAGGATACCCTGGTGGTGACTTCCACTCTCGAGTCTTTCGGCTGGGTGATCAACTATCCCAAGTCTTCACTGTCTCCGTCTTTGGTGAGGTCCTTTCTGGGCATGACTCTGGATACCTCTAAGGTCAAGGTATTCCTGCCTCAGCAGAAGGTGGAGGGTCTTCAGAAGCAGGCACGGGCTCTGCTCTTGTGTCCCCATCCTTCCATCCGGCAAGGGATGCAGTTGGTGGGTCTGATGGTGTCCTGCTTCGAGGCGGTCCCCTTTGCTCAGTTTCACATGAGACCTCTTCAGTTGTACCTCTTGTCAGTCTGGGTTCGGGACCCTGTGTCCCTGGATCAGGAGTTTGCTCTGTCCCCCTTGGCCAGACATTGCCTCTCGTGGTGGCTGGACCCAGGGAACCTTCTAGTGGGCAGGACCTTTCTGCCCCTGTGCTGGGAGACTGTCACCACGGATGCCAGTCTGACCGGTTGGGGGGGCTTTTGGAAGTCTCTGAAGTTCCAGGGTCGGTGGGGCCCCCAGGAGGCCCATGCTCCCATCAATGTCCTGGAACTGAGGGCGATCAGGTTGGTTCTGTATCAGCTGTATCTGTATCAACCAGACGGCGGTTGCCTACATCAATCATCAGGGAGGGACTTGGAGTAAGCGAGCCCTCAAGGAAGTGTCTCTGATACTGTCTTGGGCGGAAGAGAATGTCCCCTGCATCTCGACGCTTTACATCCCGGGGGTGGAGAAGCAGGTGGCAGATGCGCTGAGCAGGGGGACGTCTCGGCTGGGGGAATGGTCCCTCAGCAACAAGATTTTTCACTCCTTGTGTCACCGCTGGGGTCAGCCAGATGTGGACCTGTTTGCGTCCCGCCACAATCACAAGCTTCCCAGGTTTGTTTCCCTGTCACAGGACCCTCTGGCCTTCGCCGTGGATGTGCTAGCAATGCCTTGGACGGGGTTTCGGCTCCTCTATGTGTTCCCTCCATTTCCTCTGCTGGGCAGGGTGCTGCGCAAGATAGCCCAGGAAGGGGTACCAGCCATTCTGGTGGCCCCCTATTGGCCAAGGAGGGTGTGGTTCGCAGACGTCGTGCAGTTGGCAGTAGATCAGTATGCCCTGCCCAAGGATCCAGATCTGCTCACTCAGGGACAACTGTGCCATCCCAATTTACAAACACTGGCTTTAACGGCTTGGCTGCTGAATCCTTAAACATAGAAACATAGAAGGTTGACGGCAGAAGGAGACCATACGGTCCATCTAGTCTGCCCTTATGTGTATACTGTATGTACTCTTTATCTTAGGATAGATGTGTGCTTATCCCAGGCATGTTTAAATTCAGTGACTGTTGATTTTTCAACTACCTCTGCTGGAAGTTTGTTCCAAGCATCTACTACTCTTTCTATAAAATAATATTTTCTAACATAGCTCCTGATCTTCCCCCCGACTAGCTTCAGGTTGTGCCCCCTTGTTCTATCATTAAGCTTCTTCTTAAAAACACTTCCCTCCTGAACCTTATTCAATCCTTTCACATATTTAAAGGTCTAAATCAATCGGCTCCTCTATGTGTTCCCTCCATTTCCTCTGCTGAGCAGGGTGCTGTGCAAGATAGCCCAGAAAGGGGTACCAGCCATTCTGGTGGCCCCCTATTGGCCAAGGAGGGTGTGGTTCGCAGACGTCGTGCAGTTGGCAGTAGATCAGTATGCCCTGCCCAAGGATCCAGATCTGCTCACTCAGGGACAACTGTGCCATCCCAATTTACAAAAGCTGGCTTTAACGGCTTGGCTGCTGAAACCTTCATCTTGATGGATAAGGGTTTGCCGGCTTCTGTTGTTGATACCATGATTAGGGCTAGGAAGAAATCCTCGTCCTTTATCTACTACAGGATCTGGCATGCTTACATTGCCTGGTGTGAATCCAAGTCTCTTCCTTGTCGGGTGTTTTCTATCCCCAGGATTCTGGAATTTTTGCAACATGGTTTGGATTCGGGCCTTCAACTTAATACCCTCAAGGGACAGGTGTCAGCTCGGGCAATTTTTTTCCAAAGATCCTTTGCCAATCACCGGCTGGTTAAGACTTTTTTTCCAGGGAGTTACTCATGTGCGTCCGCCACGTAAGCCTATGCTACCGGTTTGGGACCTGAATCTGGTGTTGTCTGCTCTGCAGGGTCCTCCCTTTGAGCCTATCAGTGGGGCTGCTTTGCCCATTCTGACTCTTAAGGTGGCCTTTTTGGTGGTCATTACTTCTGTCAGGTGAGTTTCTGAGCTGGCGGCTCTTTCTATCAAACCTCTGTATTTTGAAAGGCATCAGGATAAGGTGGTATTTTGGCTTAAGCCGGATTTCTTGCCTAAGGTTGTGTCTGATTTTCATCTCAATCAGGACATTGTTTTGCCTTCTTTGTGTCCTAACCCTGCTAATTCCAAGGAGCAGACTCTTCACTCTTTGGATGTTGTCATGGCTCTGAAGTTTTATTTGGTTGCTACTGAGCCTTTCAGGAAATCTGACGCTCTTTTTGTTCTTCCTGCTGGATTTAGGAAGGGTTTGCCTCCTGCTAAATCCACTATCAGCAAGTGGATCCGTCATGCGGTGGAGCAGCCCTATTCTGCCAGGGGGAAGGTTCCTCCTTTTATGGTTACTGCTCATTCCACTCGTGCTGTTGGTGCGTCTTGTGCTTTTCAGCACCAAGCTTCTGTTGAACATGTTTGTAAGGCCGCAACTTGGTCTTCTGTTCATACTTTTTCCAAGTTTTACAAGGTTGATATTAAGGCCTCAGCTGATGCTGCTTTTGGCCGCAAGGTACTTCAGGCGGTAGTGGTTTAAACTGCTTGTTGTTACTCTTTGGGGATCCCACCCTGCTTTATGAACACTGCTTTTGGATGTCCCAGATGTAATGACTTCCTGAAGCAGGCCAAGCCATGCAATGGGAAAAGGACACTTCTGTGAGTAATCAGCTGTAGAATTGCTTTTGCCATGCATGGCACCCCCTGCTTCACCCCACCCTTGTTATCGTTGTTCTTGGTTGCCTCCTTATGGTGATTGTTCCAAGTTAGTTGGGGTATTTTTGTTCCCTTTTTTACTTTTATTATCTCCCGGTTTCTTGAATAACTGCTTGTTAACACTGGATAAGTCTATGGTGATTCCGTTTTTATATGGTACCGGGAGGAGCCACAACTCTTCTGCAGTGCACTTCGCCACCTTGTGGCGGAATACCCAGATGTAATGACTTTGTGAAGCAGGCTGTGCCATGCATGGCAAAAGCAATTCTACAGGTGAGTACTCACAGAATTGTCTTTTCTGATCTGCCTTGGTGTCTTGTTTTTTGTAAAATGGAAGCATCTAGGATCGACATCACCTATTCCTTATGTCTGTCCTTGTCTGCAGTGCATTAAACCAAGTTCCAGACTGCTCTTGGAAGCACCATCATTGTGTTTACATATCTGATCTGCAGTGCACTAATCTAAAATTGCCAGGTGCCACGTAAAGCATTAAATTAAGTGGTATTACCTGCCTCTGTTGTACTCTGGTGTGCTGGGATGGTGTGACAAATCATATTCTTCTTTTCCATACTGTGACCACTTGTTTTTAAATGTTTTTTTATTTAATTGAAAAAAATACCAGAAAATGCAGTTAATTTTACCTATGTCACTCTGTGGCAGTGATCTTACGCGTTGCGTGCAACCTATGGTTTTTTGAAACCTTACAACTCCTCATGCTGGAAGTCCGCCTTGTGGTTTTGGTAAAGAGGCCAATTTATTTTTTAACTTGTTTATATGTTTTTTTGGCCAGTTACATTATGCCGGCCTAATCTAATTTCCTGACTTCCTAAGAAGCACGGCTCACGTTCCATTCAGTACGCGCATGGTTTATATTCTTCCACAAACAGGCCAAAGCGATTATGTACAACTCAATCCTACTTGTGCCATGTAAGAGGAAAGTGTATTGGAAGCTTTGAGGGGTAGAGATGGTTGAAGTATAATTGTTGGTAGATAAAGGGCCACTTTAATTATTGACAACTTCTAAAGAGTAGCATCAACATATTATTTGCGTCTCTTGGAAATTCCAGATGCAAAAACTTTCACACTACACCTTAAGCCCCTATCGCACCAAATTCGGTGATTCTCTTCCTTTTTGTTTTTATTCATCAAAACCTCTCAAATGATAAAGAAAAAAAAACATTTCCGGAATTGATTTAAAAAATAAATTACTGGGTTTGGTTAACAAAGCATTGTTTGTGAATCTTTGTGATATTCTGGTCACAAATTTATGCTTCATGCTGACCAAAATTCAAACAGACGTTTGGGCTAGGAAGCTACGGTACTAGGGATTATGAAGAACCACTCTAGGATGCCTTACAAATCCAACTATGGGCTTTTCAGATCACTGTTTCACTTAATTCTGACACACAAATAATGGCTAGAAACTACAAAACTGTGTGGGAAAATAGTCAAGAGATGGACAGAGGAGACAAAGTAAGGGCTACAGTTATGCTTTGACTACACAGCCTGACAAGTTTTTTTTTTTTCCCCATCATTTATTGCGCCAAATGTTATTGTTTTTTGTCAGTACTCAATTCTATCTACACACCTCTTATAGCTGGACCTTGCCTTGATATTTATTTGTGTATTCTAACCTTTGAAAAAAAATTAAGATCCCTCAAAATGTATTTATTGTATTTCTTCTGATATAATTAGTAGCTGAAGTATGTTGTTACTTTTGCACATTCCCCTTCTGCCAGTAGCCATGTTATTCGTTTGCTTGCTGTCTCCGGGCAAGGTGGGAAATTGTGGCTTATTACCCTTTCTGCAAATTCACGCTGCAAGGGGACATAATCCATTTTGTCTGAGGGGCTTCCGTTTTAAGATTACAAAAATATGCTCAGCAGAGTATAGCAGTTACACGGAAAGGACCTCTGTGCTCTGTGGTGGTGTCCAGTATCCTCTGAGCAGCTGGGGCTCCTAGGCGAGCTTCTCCATTGCTTTACTTCAGGCCATCCTCAGAAACCAACATTGTACAGATCAAGAAATGAACTTGAAGGCATCGAGCCAGTAAGCGAGAAGAAAAACTGCTAAGCTGCCTTTTTAGCATTCGTCTTTCCTGCACCAGCCGCCAACTTTTCTCCATGTAGTTGTTTTTTGGACATCACATTGTAGTTTTTCTAGGCAGTGCAGTCTAGAAAGTCGCATGGAGCGTTAAAAGACAAAGAGAGGTTCCATAGCTTGTGTTTACATTGGTGTTCTCACAAGGGGTTGATCGGGGAAAGAAAACACTAAACTGAGACTTGGACTCTGTGGGAAGCCTGGAGCAGAACCAGCGCATGCTGCTGATTCATTTATGTCTGTATGTGTTAACTCCTGAAGGGCTCCTGCCAGCCAGTAGTAGGGTTAATGGAAAGCCATGGTGAAAAGATGCAGTTCATTTTTTATACTCGATCTTTACAGTCCTAATAATAAATGACACTAAAGATTTCTCATTGTTGTAAATGGATTTATGAAATCGGCTGAGCCTGTGATTTGAGCTGTAAGAATTTAATCCTAGCTGCTTTGGGTCTTGGGAAGTAAAATTAGTATTCTAACAGTATTTAGTTTATTCATTATTTGACTGGGGCATTGCAGAGTTGGCTCCAGAAAGTCACTGTTAGTTGAATGTTTAGAGTTTCATATTGTTTTAATAAAGTTCATGCCAGTTTTTTACTTTCAGTGGACACTGGGTGGGGCCTTTGACAATAACTAAATGGCCACACATTATTTTTCTGACCCCTCAACACTTATTCATCATGAGTCCCAACATAAATAGTTCTCGCTTCATCGGGGTACAGTTGTGTCCACACTGGTTAAATATAAAATCACAATGTGCTAGTCATGCACATTGTCATGCGCATGCTGCAATCAAATCTATCCATTTGCTTATAAGCTCCTGACAATATATGGTAAAAGCGTGTTCATCTCCAGTCTCGCGACCCACACAGCCTAGAGAAAGGACACCTCTGCAGCTTATATAACAATTCCAGCCAAACACTGGAGTAGGGGTTTGAATTATTTACTAATTATTTACTGCATCCTAAAACATGCAAATGGTAGGAAAGAGGTGAGAAGAGGATCAGCATCATATACCCTCAATCCCTACCCCAAACACCATAGCAAATCATGGACCTCCCCAACGCTTACACCCCTGGGCACACCAATAATGATCATTCTTTGTGAAGCCTAAAATCTGGAGTTCATAAATAGTGGTAAACAATTGACTGCTGCCCCTTTGTTTGATCTTTAGTGGCATGGCAGACCAAAACCTCAACTTTAGTGTGGAGCACCTGGTGTGGGAGTGGGCAAACGTTGGGACGAGTTGAGTGAAGTGTTTTTTCCCTCTACATCACAGGCATTTGCAGCCACTTTACACAATGGTTTTGCAGAACTCCAAAAAGACAACTTTGCTATTTCCTTGCTCACATGTTTTTTCCTTCGTGCAGCTTTTTTGTTTGTCGCAAATTCATCTCCCACCATTTAAGACGCTTAGCGAAGGCTAAACAAGGTATTAAGCAACATTAAGACATCAGAATAGGCTGCATTTGCCTCTCTTTGTGTTACTGTAAAAGCGTGCACATTGCATCAAAGGTAATCAAAGACTTGTTTGAGAATATTAAGTATCTCTACAGCTGTGCTGTGAAGAACCTTGCTATGAGTAGCGAGTTGCCTGTTTTTCTCAGTCTAAAATGGCTTTGTTGTGATGACAACGGAGAACAAACCTGATTTCGAGGAATGAAAAATGTAATCTCCTTATCGTTTTCCAGCCAGCTGCATATTTGTTTATGCATAATACAGGCTGCATACAAGTGAAATAAAGGAACCCTCCATTGTCTCTTCCATTGTCTTGTTAGCGTCCTTGTCTTCTATTCTCTCTTCCCACTCTTGATGATTGGGATGTGCTCAGAGGCAAGTGCGACAAGGGGACAAACAATGAACACACAGCAGGTCAGCTTCAAGTAGCAGATATGTTGAAGAAGTTATGAAATTTGAATACAGTTGGCACCCTCTGTGTGTACTCTAAAAATGAGAATGCAGGGCTGTATGTACCTTGCAGGACACTTTTTTCTTCATAGAACTTCAGCTATCTATATAGTATATTTTACTATAACACATTATATAATATATATATATATATATATATATATATATATATATATATATATATATATAATATTTTTACACAAACACATTGTAGGCTCAGTATGGTTTATTTAGATGGTTTGTAAAGTACAAACTCTTGGGGCTTTTTACTTGTCCCGCAATTACCAGGTCGGTTTGTGAAAGTGCACATAGATCTCTATGGGCCTTATAGTCATATTTATTGGGCAAATTATGAGGAAATCTCTTGCTTACTAACATGGGTATCCCCAGAATGTTTTGTAAGTATTGTATTGTCTTGAAATTTTTTTGTATAATCATAAAATAATACAATTATATTACATATTTATATTTGGAAGATATTGTTCTTTTGTCCAGTTTATCTGTTGCACCTCTGCTGTCAGCTTGCCATTATTCTAAAACACACAGTTCCTTTTCTGCTGACAGCATCCATATTGGTTTCAATGCTTTGGCTGCTTTTAAAGGGTAATACCACTTTTGATAGCATTTTTAAAAGTTTTCTTTTAGACTCCAGAGCCTCCGATGTTCCTCTTGTAGAGTAGGGTATATTTGAATTCTGTACTTATTAGAACATGTAAAAAGTAGCTGAAAGAACCCTCCCTGTTTTAAGGGGAATTAAGGAAAATTACACAAATCTGGCATAGACTGGCCTGATTGCTTTCCTTGTGCTCTAGAAGTGTATCCAGTAGTAAAAAAGGAAGTATTGCAAGCTAGCCTTTTATTTGCTTACTGTTGTGGTTTCTGTTTTGGAATAATTGGTTTATCCTTAATAATTGGGTGTGTTTTGGAAGCAAGACCATCAGTTATTTTAATAGCTTTTCTGTTTAAACAGTGTTTTGTGTGCAATGCTTTAAATGATTAAAGGTCAATGGCTGAGGAAATGGCTGCCACCTGTTCTGGAGTCAACATCAAGAAAAGAGAGACATCCTTACTAGGCGTATCTCCCCAATGAAGGACAGATGCCTGTATCAAACATGACATGCACATGGTAAGCATGTGAAGTGGCAAATTGTTGCACTGTCATTGGTCCCTAGGACAAGGCAGAAGTTTGTCTTTCCCCTGCTCCTCATGCTTAAAAATCTCTAATAAATACAGTTTGGTTCTACCACCTGTAAAACAATCCTTCACATGAAATAATGAAGAAAGCTCAACAGAAGATCAAGTAATGTTGAAAAATAACATCCAAAACTGTGCATAAGCATATCAGGGCCATTAGTACAATGAAAAGTCCAAAGTGGCATTGTCACATTTTATTTTTAGTAAATGGCAATTAGGAAACAAGTTGATCTGTGTCTTAGTGGCAGGCCTCCAGGGCAACATCACGGTCAGGTCACGTGTATGAATTCCTCATGTGAACCCCAGTGCCTTCTTTGCCACCTTATAGATCAGTTTGCACCTCACATCCAGAAGTTAAAGTGATTGGCAAGTCAAAAGTTAAAAAATAAATATCAGTAGCTTACCTTTCATTGATTCCCCCAGCGCTCTCCTTCCTGCTATGTCAGTATACTTAATGAGAAACCACTACATCATTCAGCTTTCTGTCTCCACTACGCTGACCTGGTCCTTCAATCAAATAACTTAGGAACTACGGGGCCTTTTTGAAAACCGATTGAAATTTGGGACAGTGAAATGTGTAGCCAGAGATAAGGACAACAATCCAGCTTCCATTTAGTATAACTTTAACAAACACCAAGGGAAAAGGGAAAATGGAAAGAAACCGCACTGGCCACCAATCAGTAATTAATATAACATATACGGTGTGCGCACATAGGGGTGGTAACACTAAGTGAATACTAACAATGAACCAACCCTAAAGGGAGTCCCACAACTCCCCCACCTACCCCTATGACAATGTATGGCACCACTCCTTGAGATGAAAGTAAACAATATATTCTAAGTATGTCACACACCCCGCTTCAAGATATTCATTACCTGTGGGTAGTATGGTCCTGTAGAGGGCTTCTGCAGAGATGATTGGAGGAAAGAAAGCCCCTCCCAGTCCATAAGTACCTGGGACCTCCCACTCATTACCCAGTCTTCATCTCTGCAGACGGCGAGCAAGCAGCAGATGATATCTCCTCCTTGCACAGGGGGGTCTACTCTCGGCCTATATATATTTTTATTTCCGTTCAGACTCTTTATTCCCTTTATTAATATATAGCTATTTAAATGCCTCCCAGTCTTGACTGCTGTCCGAGCGAGGGTATAACAGCACCTCAGGAGCTATGCTCCACCGCGAGACCCTATAAAGAGGGTAGGCGGTTATACCGGGTTGGTGACTCCGGTTTGGGATGCCCTGTCCAAGAGTTTAATTTTCCCCTTAAATGGCCTATTCCCCTTTTTTAGTTGTGTGGAGGCCTCTTATTCAGCTTCTGGTGTTTTTCTAATGGGGGCGCCTGGAAAATAGATTTATTTGAAATGTTTGTTTAAAATTTTTACTTTTCTGGTATGAATAGTTATAATGTAAACTTGTTGCAATCTTTTTTGCTGACAGACACTGGATTTTTACCTCAGAGCTGAGGGGAGGATTTCTCCCCTCACGCTCTTCAGTGAGGGGGCGGGGCCGGGCCTTCGGTATGAAGCCGCAGCCCGCGCCCTTTAGGAGTTTGGAGCTGGTAGCGTGACCGAGCGGGGAGCAGCTCCGCTTGTTATGCGGGCTGCTACCGGCTCTATTATGCGCCCGGTGCCGCGGCTGCCTGCGGCACCGGTGCGCGAGTGTTAATGGAGGGGAGCTTCCCCTCACGTCTGACAGACACTGTGCTGGGTTTTTTTTTTTCCTCAGAGCTGAGACAGGTGCTGGATTTTACCTTCAGCTTATTCAGCTTCTGGTGTTTTTCTATGGGGGCGCCTGGAAAATAGATTTATTTGAAATGTTTGTTTAAAATGTTTACTTTTCTGGTATGAATAGTTATAATATAAACTTGTTGCAATCTTTTTTGCTGACAGACACTGGATTTTACCTCAGAGCTGAGGGGAGGATTTCTCCCCTCACGCTCTTCAGTGAGGGGGCGGGCCGGGCCTTCGGTATGAGGCCGCAGCCCGCGCCCTTTAGGAGTTTGGAGCTGCTGGGCGGAGCCTTGCAGCGCGCGATCCACGCTGGCCACGCCCCCCTGCTGCGTCTCCCGCTCTGATCTGTGTTACCTCAGGCAGAGGACACAGTGTATTGGCACCCAAAGACTCAGTGAGTGGCCCTGCGGCCGTTGCTTATCTGTACATATTTGCATATATATATGTATATATATAGGTATAATAGATATAGGTTTATATAGGGAGAACCTCTTACTGTCTTTTTCTATGTTTTTCAGGCTGAACTGCCAGGAATTTTTTCAGGTTTCTCCTGGTCCTAGAGTACCTGGGTACTTTTGCTATTTATTACAAAACCTCCCACTTGGGCAATATAAGGGCATCCTGGGTTGCTTAATAGCGTAATTCCCTCACTCATAGCGACTATTCAAGTTCACCTTATGGAGGCATCCCAAGATTCCGGGCTCCCCTCGGGACAATCCCGGAAGTGTATGGGTTGTGGGGTATCCCTAACAGGGGATGATTTTTTCCTATGTATATCATGTGCACAGCAGACTATTACACGGCAGTCCGGTCCCCAGGCATCTGGGTCAGCGCAGCCGGCTTCATCCTCTCCCCCTCCCACTTTGACCCGTGCCCCGTGTGAGATTGCCACGGGGGGGGGCAGTCGCAATCAGATGTGTGTGCCAGGTTGGCCAGTATTGAAAAATTCATTTCCTCCACGGTTGCCAAGAAAGCACCGGCTAAGAGGAAGCATTTATCACCGGTTAATCATTTTGAATATGATGATGACGAGGACGGCCTGGATTGGTCAGATTATTCCCCTCTAGAAGAAGGGGAATTATTTGAGGATTCAGATATTTCTGATGATCAGCAATTTGTTGGTGCTGATTCCGATCGGAGCTCAGGGACTTCCTTGGATACTCCAAATGTTCTGACTCAGATGTTTTGAGGTGCTTGCTATCTCGCCTCCGGCGGAGGTTCCTCAACAGCAAGGGGAGTTTTATGACGAATCCAAGCCTTTTGAATTCCCTAATCAAAAGCATTTTGATAATATTATTTCTAAGGAATGGGAAAGGCCTGCCCGGCTCCCAGGCATTCCCCAAAGTTGGGATAAGAGGTATCCTTTTCCAGTGGATACGGTTAAGCGCTGGGCGTCTCCCCCCGAGGTGGACGCCCCTATTTTGGGGTTATCCAACTCAGCCGTATTGAACAACCCTGATTGTTCCTCTCTTAAGGATGGTGAGGATAAACGCATTGACCAGATGGCTTGTCATGGTTTTGCCAGTATTGGGGCAGCAATAAGGCCTGTTTGTGCCTCATCGCTGTTGGCGGTGGCTACGACAAAGGTGGTCAGGCACTTGTTATCCTCCTCCGGTTTGAATCCGGACAGTGAGGAATTTCGTGAACTAAAACAATGTGAGGGGTTTTTGTCCTTCATGGTGGCCGCTTTGGATGATTCCTTGATGATGAGTAGTAGAGCCTCTGCTCTAATGGTTACTATCAGGCGTTCAATTTGGTTACGCCAGTGGGCGGCTGACTTTGGGTCAAAAAAGTCACTAACAGCTCTTCCCTTCGTTGGGTTACGGCTCTTTGAAGACAAGCTGGATGCCGTGGCCAAGGGGGGCAAACTACCTCAACGCAAGCAGCAACGTCGCCCCTTTCGAGGAGCGTCTTCCTTCACTCCTTCCTTTCGGGGATCTAGAGCAGGAAGAGGTTTCGCCTTCCCTTCTACAAGGGGAAATTCCTGGAATAGGGGCAGAGGACGTGCCCGTTCAGGATACAGTTGGGGCTCAAAACCCAAACCCGTGGCCAAGCCCGCTCAACAATGAGGGGGCGCCCTCACCCGTGCGGGTGGGGGGACGGCTACAGCACTTCTCCCAGGTCTGGAACCGAGAGGTCTCGGACAGGTGGATCAGGGAAGTGGTGTCTTCTGGCTACAAGCTGGAGTTCGAGTCCTACCCTCCCCCGCGTTTCCTCAGGTCTCGTGTGTCCCCGGAGGCACTGGCTGCGCAGCAGCTCCGGGCGGCAGTATCGAGTCTTCTGGAAATGGCAGTCATTTGCCCAGTTCCCTCATTAGACCGGGGTCGGGGTTTTTACTCAAATCTGTTCACGGTCCCCAAAAAGGATGGCTCCGTCCGGCCCATACTGGACCTAAAGATTCTCAACAAGTTCGTCAGACTGCGAAGGTTTCGCATGGAAACGTTGCGCTCGGCTATTCATTCTCTTCGTCAGGGGGACTTCATGACGTCCATAGACATTCAGGACGCTTACCTCCATGTTCCCATTTTTCCCGCACACCAGAGGTTTCTGAGGTTCGCGGTGGAGGATCGGCACTTTCAGTTTGTAGCTCTTCCCTTCGGTCTCACCACAGCTCCAAGAGTTTTCACCAAGGTGCTTGCTGGGGTGATGGCTCTCCTCAGAGCGCAGGGGATTCGCATTGTGCCATATCTGGACGATCTCCTCATCATGGCACCGTCATTCAGCCAGGCAGAATTGGACACCAGGACGGTAATATCCACTCTGGAGAGGTTCGGCTGGGTGATCAACTACCCCAAGTCCTCCCTACACCCGTCCAGGACAGTATCCTTTCTGGGAATGTCTCTGGATACAGATCTGGGCAGAGTTTTCCTTCCTCAGTCCAAGGTTCTTCTGATTCAGGAGTTGGTTCGGTCGCTCATGTCCATGCCTCGACCGTCCATCCGTCTAGGGATGAGACTGGTGGGTTTGATGGTGGCCTCATTCGAGGTGGTTCCCTTTGCTCAGTTTCACACAAGGACACTTCAGCTCCATCTATTATCGGTCTGGAACAGGTCTCCTCAGTCGCTGGATCATCTTTTTCAGATGTCTCCCCGGGTTCGCCGCTCGCTTCGGTGGTGGCTGAACTCAACCAACCTACTGAGGGGCAGATCCTTTCGGACTCCTCAGTGGGAGATAGTCACTACGGATGCCAGCCTCTCAGGATGGGGGGGCTTTTGGAAGGATCTGCAAGTTCAGGGTTTGTGGAGTCCCCTGGAAGCTCACGAGTCTATCAATGTTCTGGAATTGAGGGCCATCAGGTTGGTTCTTTGTCATTTGACTCATCATCTGCGAGACTTGCCGGTCCAGGTCAGGTCGGACAATCGGACGGCGGTGGCCTACATCAATCACCAGGGAGGAACTCGCAGCAGGAATGCCCTCAAGGAAGTGTCTCTGATCCTGGACTGGGCAGAGAGACATGTCCCGTGTATCTCAGAAGTTTACATCCCAGGTGTGGAGAACACGGAGGCGGACTCTCTGAGCAGGATGTCAGCCCGCAAGGGGGAATGGTCTCTCAATCCCAGGGTCTTTCACTCAATTTGTCTCAGGTGGGGGGTCACCGGCGGTGGACCTATTTGCCTCCCGTCACAATCACAAACTTCCGGCTTTTGTGTCTCTGGCGAAGGACCCACTGGCTCTCGCGACGGACGCCATGTCCCTGAACTGGAGGGATCTGGGGTTTCTGTACCTGTTCCCTCCGTTTCCCATGGTGGCCAGAGTAGTGCGCAAGCTTGCTCTGGAGAGAGCAACAGCAATTCTGGTAGCTCCAAGGTGGCCAAGACAGGTCTGGTTCGCAGAAGAACCAGAAGATCAGTTCGTTCTGCCCCTGCTGCCAGATCTGCTCACACAGGGTCATCTTCGTTACCCCAATTTACCAACGCTGGCTTTGACGGCGTGGCTGCTGAAACCTCCATCTTGAAGGAGGAAGGTCTTTCTGACGCTGTTATTCAGACTCTCATTCGTGCTAGAAAGAAGTCTTCTTCATCCATGTACTATAGGACTTGGAGGTCTTATATTGATTGGTGTGAGGCTAGGGCCTTCCCTTGTAGGGAATTCTCTGTTTCTAGAATTTTGGAGTTCTTGCAACATGGTCTGGACTTAGGGCTCCAACTCAGTACTCTGAAGGGGCAGGTGTCTGCCCTGGCGGTATTTTTCCAAAAGTCTTTTTGCACTACATCCTTTGGTTAAGACCTTTTTCCAGGGGGTTATGTGCGGCCTCCTAGGAAGCCTTTGATTCCGGTTTGGGATTTGAATTTGGTTCTTTCTGCGCTACAGGGTCCCCCCTTTGAGCCCTTGCATGATAGTCCTTTGTCTTCCCTTACGCAGAAGGTGGCATTTTTGGTAGCTATCACTTCAGTTAGACGTGTTTCTGAGTTGGCGGCTCTGTCTATTCAAGCTCCATATTTTGAAAGACATCAGGATAAAGTGGTTTTCCGTTTTAAGACGGACTTTCTTCCTAAGGTGGTTTCGTCCTTTCATTTAAATCAGGATATTGTTCTGCTCTCTCTCTGTCCTAACCCCAGCAATGACAAGGAGAGGGTCCTGCATTCTTTGGATGTGGTTCGTGTTGTGAAGTATTATTTGGTGGTAACGTCTGCCTTTCGCAAGACTGATGCATTCTTCGTGGTGCCTTTTGGGCCCAAGAAGGGTCTAGCACCCACAAAGTCTACCATCAGCAGATGGATCCGTCAGGCCATTGTAGGGGCCTATTCTGCTAAGGGGAGAGATCCTCCCTTTCGTGTTACTGCTCATTCTACTCGTGCGGTTGGGGCCTCCTGGGCTTTTCAGCACTAGGCCTCTGTTGAGCAAGTTTGCAAGGCCGCTACCTGGTCTTCTGTTCACACTTTTTCAAAGTTTTACAAGGTTGATGTGCGGGCCTCAGCGGATGCTGTTTTTGGCCGCAAAGTTCTGCAGGCTGCAGTAGTTTGAGTTTAGCTTTATACCTTGTTTTTGGATCCCCACCCTTTATGGACACTGCTATTGGATGTCCCACAGGTAATGAATATCTTGAAGCGGGGTGTGTGACATACTTAGAATAATACCATTTTGTGAATACTCACCTTGTAAAATGGGTATTATAAGTATGTCACACACCCCGCTTCAACCCGCCCTTTGGATTCTGCATCCTTCATATGGTGAACTTTGCGTTGTTATGACTGATATTTGGCTCTTCCTGGTCCTTTACCTTACTGCTTTCTTTATACTGGGTAATGGGTGGGAGGTCCCAGGTGCTTATGGACTGGGAGGGGCTTTCTTTCCTCCAATCATCTCTGCAGAAGCCCTCTACAGGACCATACTACCCACAGGTAATGAATATCTTGAAGCGGGGTGTGTGACATACTTATAATACCCATTTTACAAGGTGAGTATTCACAAAATGGTATTTTTATTGAAAAATCATATCTACACTTAAGCTGACATATTAAAAAAACATATAACACATTAAGACAAAGCCTAAAGGAGGGGGGGGGGGGTTAGATGACAAATTGCTATTTCATGGTCATAAAAAGTATTACAAATATGTATAATAGATCATACCAGGCTGGCAATGAAAAAGTGCTAATGTGCTAACCTCTAACATGCAAAGAATATATATAATATGCAATATATATGAGTTATCAAAAGAAAAAGTGCAAATGCCAAAGTGCAATATGTATTTAAAACCTATACTATAGTGTCATAAAGTATACCTATGGGGACCAGCCGGGTAGGCATAAGAAGAACACACATATTCAATAAACTATAAATCTTACATGTGATGCAGGACCAAGCAGCCACCACCCATGCACCTACACGTTGCGTAACGTCAAATGCGTCACTTCCTCAGGGCGAACAACAAGACTCCTTTAGGCTTTGTCTTAATGTGTTATATGTTTTTTAATATGTCAGCTTAAGTGTAGATATGATTTTTCAATAAAATATTGATTATTTTGATATCTCAAGGAGTGGTGCCATACATTGTCATAGGGGTAGGTGGGGGAGTTGTGAGACTCCCTTTAGGGGTAGTATAACTTTAAATCTATTGCATAAAAGATCACCATAGCTCTCTCTTATCATGCCTGATTCTAAATGTATAGCCCCCTTTCTCCTCTACCATCCAGACAGGAGCTTGTGTATATGTTGTTGCCAATCCTAATGGTAGGCCATCGCTGTTTCTCAAGTACTTTTGGCCATAAACCTACAGGTACTGGCTTTCTATTATTTCCTATGGGGCATCTAAATCCAAGCCTTACTCTTGGTCTGCACTGTGGATGGAAGAATGTCTGGACTAAGTAATAAAATCTGCATGCAGCTTTTATGAGCAACTCCATGAATTCCGAAAGCTGGTGTTCAGAGTAGCGGGATGCCTCACATTTTTAGTCCCTTCCGCAGGCATGTAACAGCAAGCTTAGAGAAGGTGGGAACTCAGAAAAGTCTTAAAGTGGACCAAATCCAGACATGTGCCCTATTAAAGGCATAGCGGGGATGCACTTACAGTGTGCTATCAACCATCTATTACACACCAGAGTTTTTGCGCCATTACCACATGGAAATAGAGGCTTTGGCTTCTATTCCAACCTGTTTGAGGTTCTCAAAAAGGATAGGGGGAGCACAGCCTATTTTAGACCTCAAGGACCTGAACACCTACATTTGCATGTCCAAATTCATTGCAATCGAGAAATTGATCCTCCACTGTCAGGACATTTGCATCAAGCCATACCTGGATGGGGCTCCTTTACTGATGGATTCAGGGATGTACTTGTCACCCTGGAGAGATTCAGGTGGTTAGTCAGTCACCCCAAGCGTCACTTAACTCCCTCTCAACAGGGTCTTTCCTAGGGATGCATTTAGACCTGGCCCAGGCCACTGTGTTTTTTACAGAATCCAAAAATCTGGAAATTATTACAGAATGTAGTGAGCATATTCATTCTCTAATTGGGACTGATATCCATTTGGCCTAGACAGATCACACACTCTATCTGAGCATCTCTGGATTGGTGGTCTCACAGGTCTCTGTTTCCCATCATTGTACTGGAACTTATGTCGGAAGGGTCCTCACTATCAGAATACGACATTGTGACTGCAGTCACCTATGTCAATCAGTTAAGCACCAGGAACAAGAAGGCACAGTGTGTTCCTTGCATTTCAGCACTGCACATTCCAGGTGTAGACACCACCAGTGCAGACTTTCTCAGCAGCGACAGAATAAGTCAAGGAGTATGGGCTCAGCATCTGGAGGTGTTCCACATGATCTGAAAAAGTGGTGTGGAGATGTTTGCATTTGAACGCAACAGGTGAGATTTGTAGCACTCTTCTGGGATCCTCTAGCATTTGCTGTGGATGTCCTGGTGACTCCATGGTCCCAGTTCATCCTAGTGTCTGCCTTTCAGTCACTGGTCTTTCTACGTTGGGAAATACAGAAAATAGGCCTAATGGCTCTAGTGTCTCCTCACTGGCCAAGGCAAATGGGGTTTGTGGATGTGGTCAGGCTAACCAACAATATACCTCTCTGACTTCCAAACACACCAGATTTACGGTCATAAGGCCCACTTTTTCATCTCAATTCACGGGTGCTGGCTTTGATGGCATGGCGATTAAATCGCAGGTACTGTGGGACAAGGTGCTTTCATCTCAGGTAGTAGCCAATCTTATTCAGGCCAGGAAGGTCTCTTCAGCCAAGAACTATTTCAAAACTTGGCAACCTATTTCGCCTGGTGCTCTCTCTCTTCTGGCTTGTGGCCGCAATGCTCGCCAGGGGAAACACAGGATCAAAGGTGAATGCGGATCTATAGCCTACAATGCAGGGGGCCACAAGAGCAGGCCCCCGCGCCCTGTTCTTATAAGTCCTGGTTAGTGGGTCCCCGGGCTGGTTATGATGGGTAGGGGGGACCCCCACATCATTTTTAGGTAGATTTTTAGAGGTTTTTAACCCTTAAAAACCCTCCAAATGCCCCCCCCCCCCCCCCCCCGCTTGGGGAGGGGAACACCACGCCATTTTTTTAAATTAAACTCTTGAGAGAGTGGATAGTAGTTTATCTGTAAAGGTTATAAAGTGCTTTTCTCAGTTTGGGGGCAGGAAGGAGGGGGCTAATGAAACTGGAGGAATGGGGATATGGGGATTTCACATACACTATGGTTTTTCTTTATTTAAATTAATGTTTTATTTAAAATAAACAAGACCATTTAAATTTTTTTTTTTTTACTTTTTTTGACTCAAAAATATAAAACAAAAATTACAAACAAGACTTTTCATGTTAAAGCCTAAACCCACAAAAACATAGCGCAAAATTACGAAAAAAAGTCAACAGAGGGTGACAAAATCTCAAGTAGGCCGGCAGTTAAAAGTAGCTATGCATGTTGGGTATTGTTCTGCTCAAGGGGACCTTGCATTTTCAGATTTAGCTTGTTTTTTCTTGTTTGCATATCAATATTTTAGGAAAATGTGTTCTGCTTTTTATACTTTTTTTAGGAAAACCTTTGCAACCAAAGAATTCTTCAAGGGATTACTTCCAGAAAGATGAGCCCACTACAACAAACTGGGTACACCTAGAAAGCTTTTTTTTTGTTGTTGAAAAAGCGCAAGGTGCGCACTTTGTCTGCAGAGCTGAAATTTACCCTTACATGCATGCTTTACTTTGGGGTGTTTGCCAACTCTGTTCTTGATAGTACCTATGAATGTTGGGTATAGTTCTGTTCGGGGGACCTTGCTTTTTCAGATTTAACTTGTTTTTTCTTTGCAAGCAAATAATTGAGGGTTTACTTACAGAATACTGTGCCCACGTCAACAAGCCTGGTATGCCTAGAAAACTTGAGGTGTGTACTTCCAGAGAATATATTGTTTTTGGGGGTATTTCAAATGTAAAGGGTTGTTTTTCTTGAAAAACTGAAAGGTTTTTTATCTGAAAATCTCCTAAAGCGCTGTTTCAGTTTGAGGGAGTCTCTTGGGCAGGAAAGGGTGTCTGTCAATACATATGTGGTAATGTTGTAAGTGGGAGAAATGAGGACTTTACATGCAATACGATTTTATTGGAAAATGTACAAAAAAACACTACAAATTGTAAAAAAGTTTATTTTTTTATTTTTTTGCAAATATTTCCTCAAAAAATATTGAGAATACACTCAGCAAATGACAATACATTTCATGTTAAAGCCCAGACTCCCCCAGATAATTTTCCTGGGAAATCCCTTAAAAAAATCACAGTTGAACATGTTTAGTGCAACATAGTGAAAAATGGTCTGGTGACAAAAACTCTAGTTAGGCTGGCAGTTAGAGTTAAAATACTAAATATCGGCTACAGCATCTGTGCGGAATATAGATGCTTTGTTTGTTTGTGTTCCCTACAGGGCCTAAATAATGATTGACAGCCGCCAAACACACTATTAGCCATATGATCAGTAAGGCCGTTTATCAGGCCTATTCTGATAGGGGTAACAACCCCCTTTCCATGTAATAGCTCTCTCTACTACAGCTTTGGGTGTATCTTGGGCCTTTCGACACCAAGTGTCTGTAGACCCAGGTGTGCAAGGCTGCCACCTTGTCATATATCCACACTTTCACTTCTTTTTAAAAAAAAGTGGATGCATGGACATCCACGGACACATCCTCTTCCTGGAGTCTTTTGTGGCACCTCTTGCGCAAGTCACATTGTTTTGCACTAGGTTGTATTCTCACGGGGGCTGTGTTCCCTCCCTTTAGGCACTGCTTTTGTACATTCCAATCATAATGATGCGGTGTCCCTGTATGGACAGCTTAACAGGTAAAATACACATTTTGTACATACCTTTTAAAGTGGTTTTCCCTTATTTGTATATACAGGGACACAACACCTGCCCATGGGTGTTTAAACTGTGCCCAATCCTTTTGACATGCGATCGTTGCCTTCTTCTTTATTATCTCTGCTGCTTGTGTGCTGGGAAAGTTACCAGCATGCAGGGCGTTATACCTGCAGATGAGGGAGGAATCACAGCTCTCTTGCTGCTCTAGTCCCACCTCTGGGTCCGAGCAATACCCAATGATAATGAAGTGCTGTCCCTTTATAGACAACTAAAGGGATAACCATTTTGCAAGGTATGTACAACAATTGTATTTGTATAGCTGCTTAAGACTAGGTTCCTATTTCAGAGATTTTTTGTAGTAGTAGTATTTGTTTAGCTGCCTGTGACACCATTGGGGTATTTACAGCATCTACACTTGTCTGCAATAATCAAACCACCAATACAAAAAGCATGGATTTGACAGATGGCACAGTGCTTCACTGGTACAGAAGCCCATATTTTGTTATGTAACTACTAGTTTTACTTACAGTAAAATGGGCTGTTTTTTAATGGCTGTTTAATCTGTTTTTATTGAGGTTAAAAACAAGGTACAAGCAACGTACAATTATACAATACCATCTTAATACAATAAGACACATTGGCAACCAGAGGTGTACCCCGTCCAGCTATGTCATACATATAAACTGCCTAATGTCTGAACAACACTACCAACATGACACGCCACCTGATTAAACTTCCTACCAGGATGAACTCCCCCCAATCAGGGGGATCTTGTACCTGTTGCACGGCACCAGGTTATGAGTTATTAAAGAAGAACCTGTCCCAAGTGTGAGATAGAAACCTAAAAAAGAAAAACAGGAACAAACGGGAAAAGAGACACACAAAAGGGGGGGGGGGTATGTCCCAAACTGGACCTACTGTACTGATCCTACTCAGCCATCTTTCCGGTTCTTAAAACTATCTGTCTAATATGACCAAATCCTTCTACCATTACTAGATCCTCCACACCCTGCTACAGCATCACTCTAAACCATTCGGAGTCTCTCAAGTCTTCCCAGCACGCCCATACCAACCTATATTTGTCTCTAAGTCCTTCTTTCATTTGCCTGATACGCTCAAGTTCTGCCACCCATTCTGCCACGGTAAGGACCCCCTGTGTTTTCCAGTCTTTGAGTATCACCACCCATGCCGCCTCCAGGAAGTGTCTAAGTATATCCTCCTCGTCTGGGATATGGAACCCACCATAAGCGAGAGAGAGGTGCTACCTGAGGAGAGTTCCTTACCACCGTGCCAGTGGTGTCCGTATATATGCTCAGGATCCTCTCCCAGAAGGATCTAATAGCTGGACACCCTCACCAGAGTCATGGTACCCTCCTCAGCCAGACATGGGCAGTTTTTTTGCAACTTTTGACCCAGTTGCAATGATTAAACCTCACCCTGTTTGACTGTCAGAGGCCCAAGTATGCTATCCTTGTGGTACCCCTGTATTTTCTGGTCAAAGTGTATGCTTTAAGCTTTATGTCATGTCTACTGTAATGTTAATTCTGCCTTGTTTGGGCTGTGTTGAAGCGCTAGGCTTAATGACTTATATGCTAGCCTGCACATTTATGTCCCTGATCTTGCTGTATTTTGCAATTTTTGGCAGACCTACATTACCGAGCAAAAGCATGGACCTAATTCAATATTTAACCAGTACATTTCAGTTTTCTGTAGTCAGACCAGTATAAGATGATTGCTGGGTGTAGTTAAGTGTGTATAGTGCCCTTTCCCTGGTTAGATAGGTTCACTTGTTATTTTATCCCTGTATTTATCTGAGAGACGTGTGGGAACTTGGGGACAGGAAGATTGGGAATATCCATACTGTTTTATAATGCTCCTTGTGCTACTAAATATGAACTGAAAAAGGAAAAACAACAAGCGTTTAAATAGTGTGTAATGCGTGCCCATGGGGACCCCATTACAGAGCAAATTATCCGGAGCACTCGATTCCCAGTCTACAACACAAAGGTTAGCGGAACGCTCGTGAACTATAGAGATCGTCTTTTATAGTCTGGCATGCGACATGAAAGTGACGCCGGCAATTGGAAGCAATTTCCAGGGCCGTTTGATTCTATTAATTATGGCACCAGCAAGCAGTGCTTGGGAAACAGTTGTGTTTTGTCGCATTCTTCTGTGATTGTTAGCAGCAAAGGCAGTGTCTGGGGACCAGCCTCCTAGAGATGCCCCGGCAGCTGTATTATGTGTTTGTTTACCACACTTCCCTCTGCAGCCAAATGTAAGCTGGTGTCCTGGGCGCCACCAGTACAAGATTAGAAATTCTAAACATTTCTACAAGGTTTACATTTTGTGCTTCTCTAAATGGCCAGGCTACTCTATTTTGACAGGTTCCATTAAAAGCTTTCTAGCTCATTGAAGGTATAGTGATGCTGGCCCAGTTCCAACCTTTGGTGCAAACTTGGCCCAATAACATGTTAGTCGCACATAATTATGTTCTGCATCCCTTCTCTCCTGAACCTGTAGGAAAAGGATAGAAAGGCAGGGTATAATGTAATGCTTAAGGCTTAAAAAGCACCTTCCGACCATCACACCTCCTGTATACCTTATGATGGGAACCACAAATGTTCAAAGTGGACCAAAACCCACCCTGGAGTCTGAGACTCCAGGGCAGACATACTCTCTCCCTCCCTGGGGCATCCAGATTCGGGATGCCCTGCTGTGTAAAACCCCTGAGGTCACTCAGAAACTCATCTTCTCTCCCAGTCCAACAGCGCATGCGCGAACAGCAGCCGCATCCCTGCTATCCCTTTAGCAGGGTACGTGCCCGCGCCAAGCATTTGTGAATGCCTGACACAGACACGCTCCCTGTGAAGGGGTAGCGGGGGATATGCCAGTGTGCTTGGATCCGCTTGCCTTAGACAAGCTCTTGGGCGAGCGTGCTGACTGAACGAGAGGCTGCGTATTCGCCGTATGGCCAGGGGAAGGGTGAGTGAGATTGGGCGATCTGAGGGGTTTCACACAGCGGGGCATCCTCGATCTGGTTGCCCTATAGCAAGGACCAAAACCCAGAATAATCAAAATCCTGGGTTTCGGTCCACGTTAAATCTCCCTTCATCTTCTCTACTTCTCACAAGTAATTTATAATTGTAACGATGAGACCAAAGTAGAGATTTACAAAAATCCAATGTCCATTCCATGTGTTTCATGCCCATGCAATTTTCCCTTTTCTTGAAAGCCCAATACTCAGTACCAGTACGTGGTACTTGATCTCTGTGAAGTCAAAGCAAATTGCACACCATTCCAGGTCACTATCTTATGCAGCTGACTGGGAGAATGCCAAGAGTGTTAATGTCACCTTGTCCATAAGTCATCCAGATCATTACTTAGCCATAAACGTTTCTCTTCTTTGGTCATTCAGAACGTTCTCTTTAACATTTAGAGTTCCGCTCTTTTATTAGCCATCCAAAACCACTTAACATGCAATTTCCACTTGCCCTAAGCCTCAAAGCCTAAACACTGAGGTGGGTAAGTCACAGTGGGAGTACCTTAGTTACCAGCCTACTCGTAAAGATTAACCTGAGAAAGCAAATCTTGATAAAATATGTGGTTGGTCCAGGTCGGAGCTATGTTAGGAGAGACTTGTCTTGTTTGATATTGGTAAATTACGTAGCTGGTGCTTTTTCACTTGTGCTGCACTTACTATTCCTTACACTTTTTTGAACACTATTTTGCTGTATGGCAATAAGCCATGAGTGACTGTGTCATACCTCATAGCATCTAATAGTGTGCTGACATGGGTCCATGTTCCCTGGTTATTAGCTCTGGGATTTTCTTGAGTACATTGGTGGAGCACTGGTGATGGTGACAGTGAATTCCTTTTGAAATATCTCATCATCTATTTTGTTTATTTGTATCCAGTTGTACTCCCTATTAGACCTCTTTGGACTCGCCAATCTTTGTTACACACACTTTATGCCCCCAATGTTTTGTGCCGACAGGGTAGGTTTTACCATTATGAATGCTTAATTGGCATTGCGTATATACTAATAAAGGTCCTGTTTGTGGTTTTGTAATTTGGTTGGACCACTTGATTCTCCTGGTTGCCTCTCGTGTTTGTACACACAATGATCATCAGGATATAACGTTGCATTCAATGCGTCGCAATCCTCTGAATTTAATCCTTCAACAAAATTAAGCAATTGTTCAGCGGGAACAAAAAAAAATCAATCTGTTAATGTTTTGTGCGGTTGAGTGCGGCAGCCAGGACTTAATTAACGGCGAAGGTTTTTCAGAGCGCATTTTAAGCCGGCGCATTGTGCGGCAGAGATTAAACCGTAATGCACGTTAAACAAGACTTCTATCTAAAAATACCCGTCAGCTTCAGCTATTAAGTAGCCACTGTCGTCTTCAGTGACAGATATATTTCACTGCGTTTCCCTGCACTCAAGGAACGCAAGGCATGTATCGTGTAACGCGAGAATTCCTCCGAGGGAGATGAAAGTTAGATTGGAGCTGCGTCTGGCTCTCGGGCCCCTGCTTTTAGGAGCTTGGTGTAACTCCGCACACAGACCTTCTGGCACCACCAAGAAAAGATAGTTCTCAGGACCATTTTGTTGGGGTGTGATGCCATTCACCTGAATGGCTGGAGGAGGGGAAAGGGTGAATGAATATGCATTGTTTTCACAAAGATCTGTGAGACCTTAAAGCAAACCTTAAAAAGAAAATACTTTGTTAATTTGGGTATAAATTTCAAATAAAGATGGAGCTGTATTGTTCAATTATCATATTACAAAAAATCATACACTACCACTACATTTGAGCTTTATTTATCAAAAAGAAATGTCATCCAGTCATCTGTAATGGTTTACTATTTTTGTGCATTTTGGGCAACTGGTTGTATGCCCATCCAGGAGATAGCCCACTCCCCTTCTTCCCTTTATCCTTTTACATGGTAAGCTCACAATTATTCAAGTAGCATGTGGGTTTCCGCAACCTGACCCCACATTATTGGCTCTAGCATTATGACCGGATGATACCTCCAGCTTTTGTAACAACATTGAGTATACTTTTTGCACTTTATTGCACTAACAGCACATTTTTTAATTCCATTATTTATTTATGGAGTGACAGAGTTATAGAGGCCTCATTATGTAATATAGAGCACCAGTTGGGTGGATTTATGTGTTCTTAGTGTCTACATGCTTGGTGCATTAATAAACTTAAAATGATTGGCAAGTCAAAACTGAAAATGTAGCTTACCTTTCATTGAGTGACTCTAGTGATGTGCTTCCTCCTTTGTCTTCTTAGTGAGGAAATCACTTCCTCATTCAGCTTTCTATCCCCCACCCCGCTGACCTAATCAATCAATCAACCTTTAGTGAGGAATGGAAACGCCCCCCACTTCCTCCCAGACATCCTGATTGGCTGCCTCTCTCTGAAACCCTTCCCCCTCCTCTCTCTTGTGCTGCTGATTAGCTGTCAGTGCTGGTGTCTGCACCGCTGGATCTCGACCAGGTAAGTTTTTTTTTTTTTCTTTTACCTATTTAATGACAAGAATACTTGCCCGCACAACAATTAAGATATTTGAATTACTAGGAAATAGAGTGGTCTTGAGCCCTAGAGACCACTCATTATGGATATGCAAAGCACACAGTGTGCTTACATCACATTGCTGTTACCACACCCACGGTGTCTCCTCATTTTTTTCTCTGCATCTCCAATGCTAAAACTAAAAACTAAAGGGAACTAAAGGGTCTTTTCGAAAACTTATTGAAGTTTGGGACAGTTCAATATGTAGCCTCAGACAATGGGACAACATTTGGGCTTTCCTTTAGTATAACTCTAAATTTTTTACATTTGGTTGTGCAACATATAATGGAACAAAGTTGGGTCCATCTGGGGACCATATTTTTTTGCCTTAGGTAGGTTGATCCCAAGTTGCCTATACATTTAGGGTAATTCATTTAGTGGCCAAGCAAGTACTATATCCTGTTATCGGTGTGTAATTGTTGCATCTATCATATCCAACAGCAGTACCTTGCGTTCTTTCTGGATTTTTAGTGCTGGCCAGATGTCCAAGACACTGTACAACCAACCAGCAAACCCCAGGGGCAGGGAGAGGAAGTTTAAAAAAAAAAAAAAAAAATGCTTACCATGCCATGTCCAGCTCTGGGCGCAGCCATCTTGCCAGGGCTGCATCCCATGCCCCGTGTGAGGCCCAGCCCATTCATTCAATTCAGTGGACGGGAGTGTGCATACAGTTGGGGATGCAGCTCTGTGCACCCTCTGTACAGCCACCACTTGTGCGCGAGGTAACAGCACTGGATCCAGGGCATTTTTTGGTTGTAACAAGGCTGCCTCAGCACCAGGGGAGGAAGACGGGGACCGGACATAGATTTTAATTATAATGGTGCCATATGACAAGCATCACTGTATTTATTATTGTTTATTTATAAAGCACCATCATCTTCCGTGGCACTGATCTAAAACTGAAATTTCCAGTATCTCACAATGGGACCACTAATATTTACACCCTCCCTCCAAAAAACCTTTACCTTAGTTTTCTCCAGTTTTGATCAGTTAATCTCATTGATTTGAGTGACATTTGTAAATATGAGGAGTAATATGTTAGCTTTA
Organism: Gastrophryne carolinensis; assembly: GCA_027917425.1. NCBI lineage: Eukaryota > Metazoa > Chordata > Amphibia > Anura > Microhylidae > Gastrophryne > Gastrophryne carolinensis. The sequence continues at coordinate 240,794,729 of CM051235.1, read as the reverse complement.
TGAATAATGGAATGCTCAACGTATTGATTCTTTGTTGTCCCTGTAGTCACATTGTCGTGATGTTGTGTCCTGCCAGGACTTCACTGTAATTTATTATATTGATGGCCCTTCTTAAGTGGGATAAGAAAGTTATGCGACTGGAGTCAGAATCTGACCCTATGCCCCTACCTATGGCCCATATATAATAATAGTAGTAGATCTTCAGTTAACATTATTGATTTATATCCAGCACTCTGTGCTGCTTAACAGTGCAGGCATTACAAAGTGTAGTGCAGACAATTTAAATGCAACCTGTCTTAAAGATGTCCAAGGTGGTCATTACAGATTTCTAGGCATGATCTATCCAGGAGTTCCTGGGTAAAAGAAAAAAGCTGGCTGTCTGACTGGTCTGAGACATTTTAAAGCAGACCAACCTTGGGAAGTGTCCAAATCTTAGTTTATGGTCCATTTTGAGTGTACCTAAATGTTTTTTGGGAAGCCTCACTGTTAAGGAGCGAGTTCCCTTCGGGCTGTCTATATGTGACATAATAATTGGGCCCCTCATCATGGCTTTTACAGTAGCTTTTGTCAATTAAGAACAAATTTGATAAATAAGGTGGTTGAGCAATAATGGCGGGCCTCCTAACCTCACAGGCCCAGCCTCTCTCATCCCCTCCCAACCTGCACGTTTCAGCAAACTAACCTCTCCCACTAACAAGTCTTACACTTGGGGACCAAAAGCACAACACTCTGGCAGCTAGAACTTCCTCCACTTACTTACTAACTCAAATTTAAAAGAGGTCTATCAAGTAAATAAGGGTCCAATAATAAAAATCCCCCTACTATATATAGCAGGAGGGTTAACTTATACACTCTGCACCAATAGAAAGCCATGCGTATGTGTTTCTTTATTTTACTGTAAGGAAGAACAGGGTAGTACTGTTCAATTATAATGGTCTGTCCCTTGAGCCAGTCTGTGCTGGGATAACCTCTGGTGTGTGTAGATGCTTTCATCATCATTTTACATGATTTGGGCAGATATTAAAGTGGTTAATCGTGCTCTTTCCCACAGGCTGGCTTAGGAGACCCAGGTGCCCTCATTGTTTAGAAGCAGGGGAGGGCACCACCATGTAGCAGTAGATATATGGTTTCGGCAGACCTTTGCTGGCTTGTAAGCATTGCTCAGTCGCCTAAATTTTCTCAGTAAACCGGGGCTTAAAACCCAGAAGGTAGAAGTAATTGTCAAACTGGGGCCAAAAATCATCCAGGCATCTTACTGACCCCTGCCAGCCCATCACTAGCCCATGAGCAGCTGATCCTTGCCCCCAATGTTTTCCTCAAACTATAAACAAGTGTATTCTGCAGCTGAGGATATAGGATTACAGGGGCATATTATAGGCAGGTATATGGCCACTCTTAAACTGTCAAATATGGCTGAAGGTCCAATAACCCCTGCAGCATGGGACTGGGCATCAATACTTCCCCACTGGCGCATTCCCTCGCCATCTGGCATCCCACAAAGCAATGGTAGTGAGTACACCCCTCTTCAGCCATGATGCTGAGGCATTAGCATTGCAGGGGCAGAACATGAGCTTGGAGACAGTGGAATGGTGTTAGCAGCAGCACAGGCTCCAATGGGAATTCCTCCTGCACTCCCTATGACCAGTCTGCCCCTGCTAGCAGTGACGAGACCACCTCCCTTTGAGTGCCGCACCACATCGATATTTTTTCTATATATAAGAATCCATGCAGATAACAGTCTAGGACATGATCTTTGGAAGACAAAACATCCAACAGCGGGGACGTCACTACCCGTACCCTCAGCCACAGGTCACCCCATCCCATCACTAATCCCCCACGCCCCCCTTTCTGTCTATGTAACTGAGCAGAGATCACCTGAGTTTGTAGACCTCCTGGCTCCACAGAATCACCAGCATCGGAATCTTTTTTTTGTGTCCTGTCCCGGAATGGGAATGCCGATCAGAGGCTATGGGGGCTGAGAGTCTGATAAAGTGTTCCAGATAAGGATATATGACACCACATATTTACAAATACCAGAAATGAAATTGTTCCTCCGTTTCGAGGCTTCAATTTCACAGCCTGTCGTGGCGATAGCACCCTTAGACCTAGGCTTAGGTTCTGTTTTGAGATATCGGAAAGAGAAACGGTAGCGTCCAAGACGGCGTGCTCCTTGACCCAACCGCGCCGGGCCTCTGTCTTTTGTGAGGCAGCCAGGCAACTCTAGACTGTCGCTGCCGCTTATCTTGTCTGTCTTTTGCTTCCACAGTGAAGAAACGACAATGTAGCGAGTTAGACGGGAGATGAATGATATTGGGAGCAATATGAGAATGGAGGCCCTGAAACGGCCGGGATATTGCTGCAGGAAAGAGCCATTAGACCTAATGAAATAGCCGCTCAGAGCAGTCACTAACTTTAATGATAAGATAATGAAACATTGAGAATGGAGGAGCTATTCTGGTGTCCACACATCTCTCTTTAGGGAAGCCAAAGTGAAATGAAAGGGGAAGTCCTTGTCTGGTGGTGTCTCAATAGCTGATCAGCACGTCTCTGATGCAGTGTTTTCCATAGTGTAGCAGAGATGGGTAGAGGCAACTATCTCCTATTTTAGCGGTTTCTTTTTAGCGTGTACTGCACATGCTCCACAAAGCCCCTGGCCAAAAGTGATAGGTACACCTATAGTCTTGGCCAACTCGTAAACTCCTTTGTCTTCCAACACCATCTCTATGAAAATGGACAGCGCTCAGATATACTAGGCCCAGATCTCTCTGCCCTTCTGTCTCATGTTCCTGACAGTCTATCAGCTCTCTCTCACTCACACCCTCAAACTAAACATGGTCATTTTCCCACCATCAAGCTCTGCTTCTGTCGCCACTATTACAATATCTGTAAATGCTCTAACAATCACTGCAGCTATCCAAGCATGATATCTTGGTATTATACTGGACTCCTCTCTCTCCTTCACACCTCACATTCAATCATGAGCCACCTTCATCTCCAACTCCAAAACATCTCTTGCATCCATCCTTTAATCACACCTGACACCATTTAACCTAGTGCAACCCCTGATCCTATTCTGACTACACTACTGCAACATGCACTGTGGTTTACCAGCAAATAAACTCATCCATCTCTCGTCTTTCATTTCCGGTTCTACTCCTTTGACAGCCCCCTCACTGGCTGTCTGTCTGAAACAAATCAGCATAAATGTATAACTTTAACCTATAAAGCGATGTCTGACCAAGCCCCTGCCCTACATTTATTTGCTAGTCCAAAGATACCAGCCCAGGCATAGCCCTCCACTTTGCTTCCTTCTGTCCTCAACCCTGATCACCATATCCATCTCTTGCCTTTAGGACTTCACATGTGGCGCTCCACCCCTATGGAATGCCGTTATCGAGAAGACTTGCCGTTTGCCAAGTGGGCTTGCACATCAAACCTGCATGAGGAAGTGATAGCGACTATAGTGTCCAATTAAAGCTCACCTATATTTACAAGCAAATCATCAGCCTTAAACCGGACCTTCAACATGATTTATTGAAAAGTCCAAACCCTTAAAAAACTATTCCCCAGCATCTAAAGTTAATATATTTTACGTTTTTATTCACTTTATTCTTTCCCCCCACTGGGCTGCAATTCTGTTCAGGACTTTGGGATACGGGCACCGTCATCTTGCCTCAGAAGCATTACACTTACTGAAGAGAGGAGAGCAGGATAAAGTACAGGGGGGCGGGTTATAGCTGTGCTTTGCTCAGACAAAGCAGAGCTGGGGTCAGGAAAAGGCCAGCAATCCCAGAATGCAGAGCAGCACAGCCAGAAGGCACTTCCTGTTTGCAGGCTGCCCTGATGTTCCATGAGCCGCCATCTTGGATGTTTAAAGGCTCATAACATGCAGTAGATGCAGGTAGGATGATTTTTAATGTGGGCAATCTGTATGTACAGGGTGTGAGAAACATATAAGATAGACTCTTATTCAGAGTGAAGGACCGCTTCAACCTTTTAGGTTGTGAGCTCACAAGGACCGGGCCCTCTCTCCTAATATATTTCAGTATCAATGTATATCAGTAGCACTTCTTTCACATCTGACTTGTGTTACCCTGCATATTACACGTCATGCCCCTCTCTACCTTGTACAGTGCCATGGAAAATGTTAGCTTTCTTTTAAATACCCATAAAATATTCCTCTTATTTTTGCCCCATGCATTTATGAACTTATTCTATGAGACTCCAGGGCTGGCTTACTCCAAACTGGGATGCCCTGCTGTGTGAACCACTCCGTTCCCCAAAAATTATAACCTTTCCCTCAGGGCTCACGGTGCATGCAAGGCCAGTGCCGGCATCACTCGCAAGCAAAGGGGGCAAGTGATGCTGCGCTGCCAATGTGTGCGACCTGGGATTCCATTCAGCTTCTCTGGCCGCACATTAATATGTGTGACCAGAGGAGCTGGGAACGATCCCGAGGGTTTCACATAGTAGGGGGAAGGACCAAAACCCAGTATAGTGAAAATCTTTGGTTTTGGTCCAATTGTGAACAGATAAAACAGTCAAAAATCCCTGCTACAAGCAGCATTACTGTATTCCAAGCTGCTGGATTGATGTGACTGGCTGCTTAGGCAGTCATTTAGGAAAGCAACAAAGCTCCCAATCCCCTGCTGCAAGTAGCACTTCTGCATTCCAAGCTGCTGAAATGACGCGACTGGCTGCTTAGTTAGCCATTTCCGCAGTCTAAGCTGCCAAATTGACGTGGCTGGCTGCTTAGTCAGCCAATCAGTAAAGCAGCAAAAAGCAAGAAATAAAGGTGTGTGTTGACCTTAACCAAAATTTTATTTAAATCTGCAGATGGGCTGAAGCCTGAGACCAAGCAGATCCTCACCACCTCAAAAAAGAAGTCTAAAGCAAACAAAGGGGATGGCGAGAACCAGAAGGAAGAAGAAGGCCGGCCAGACAGCCAGCAGGTGCTCATCACGTTGGCGTTCAAGAGATACATGTTTGACCATCAGAAGAAAATGATGCAGTCCTGATACCTCATCATCTTCTAGGAGATTTTTTTTCTTATATTTACTGCAGGATGCTGTCAGCAGCAGAAAACTGCCTCAGCAATCCTCACCAACATCATGGGAAAGAGAACCCAAATAATGGAATTATTGTGACCGCAGGGGGCCTTAAAATATTTTTAAGATATGAAAAGTTTTAATTTGGAAGGTAATCATGTGACACATTTCTAATTGATGTCTGAATAAAAAGACAAGAAAATGAAGGAAATCTACCAATTGAATTCCATTTTAGCTCATCTTGAGGGCTGTACTTCCCAACCACTGGTACCAGTACCATTGGTGATATCTGAGCTCTCTGGTGGTACTCACGGTTAAGAAGCATACGAAGACCTAAATCACTAGTGAATCACGGGTAGTGCAACAGGAGGGTCCACAGCATATAGTCCCTAATCTAATTTAATAAAAAAAGCCCAAACCCTTAAAAACTATTCCCTAGCATCTAAAATATATTTAACTTTTTAATCACTTTTTATTCTTTCCCCCATTGGGCTGCAAATCCATTTCGGACTCGGGTGCTGCCATCTTGGCTCAGTAGCATCAGGAGAGGGGTCAATAGTGCAGGGGGCGAGTTATAGCTGTGCTTTGCACAGACAGAGCGGCGCTGAGGTCTGGAAAAGGTTAGCAATCCCAAAATGCAGAGCCGCATAGTCAGAAGACTTTGTGTTTGCAGGCAGCCTGAGACTCTATGTGCTGCTATCTTGAATGTTTAATGGCTAAGAAAATGCAGTTGATACAGATAGGATGATTTTTATTGTGGGCAATCTGTATGTACAGGGTGGGGGGCACATGTAAGATAGGGTGAAGGTCCAGTTTAAAGTGATTGTCCAGGCAAAACAGAACAAGCAATATACTCCTCTTTAATCCACCGCTGAACAGCCTGGTGCCTGTCAGGAACTGCAGTCAGGGTTAGCAGGGTAAGCCCAGTTGGCCAGGTCCTGGTATCTACAAATGGCCCTTTTTGTCAGTAGAGCCACAATGCTAGGGATATACAGCCCCCCTCTCAGACAAGCAGAAAGTCCAGTGCAGGAAGCTCAATTTTTAAAAGGGGAAGACAGGCCAAAGCCATGGGCAGGCAGCTCAGGTCACGTCAAGGTCTGGGGAAGACAACTCAATTTCTTGAAGGGGGAAGACATGCCAAGGTCAGGGGGAAGCATCTCAGGTGTTCTAATGGTGAAGACAGGCCAAGGTCAGGGGGAAGCATCTCAGGTTTTCGAATGATGAAGACAGGCCTAGGTCAGGGGCAGACAGCTCAGTGTTTTGAATGATGAACACAGGCCAAGGTCAGGCAGCTCAGCTTATCGAATGATTAAGACAAGCCAAATTCCGGGCAGGCAGCTTAGGTTTTTCAAATGGTGAAGACAGGCCAAGGTCAGGGGCATATTCTCTAATCGTTAAGACAGGTCAAGGTCATGAGCAGACAGCTCAGACTCACCAATGGTTAAGACAGGCCAAGGTCAGGAATAGACCGCTTAAGTTCTCAGACTGTGAAACCAAAGGTCGGGCAAAGGTAGCTCAGGTTTGGATGTCAAAAGAGAAGCTGAGTCGGTCCAAAATGTAAATCCGCAAAGGAATGTTCAAGGAGAACAAACTGTTTTGAGACACATGATCACCTATCACAGGAGTTTCAGAGGCCGGAGAGTCGGCTGATAAACAGCATATTCTAAGTATGTCACACACCCCGCTTCAAGATATTCATAACCTGTGGGTAATATGGTCTGTAGAGGGCGAACTGTAGAGATGATAGGAAAAAAGAAGCCCCTCCCAGTCCTATAAATACCTGGGACCTCCCACTCATTACCCAGTCTTCATCTCTGCAGTCGGCGAGCAAGTCAGAAGATGATGTCTCCTCCTTGCACAGGGGGATTTCAGATAGCCGGGACAACTCCCGGCCAGTTATTTTTCTATTTCCGCTCGGACCCTTTTTTTTTTTCCTTATTTAATCCTTGTTATATGACATGCCTCCCAGTCTTGGCTGCTGGTCCGGGCAAGGGTAATTCAGCACCTCAGGTGCTCAGGAGCTAGGCTCCGCGGCGAGACCCTATATAAGAGGGTAGGCGGTAACACCGGGTTGGTGACCCCGGTTTGGGATGCCCTGTCCACCGACGGTATGTCCTACTTGGCCCCCTTCCACCTTTACTAATTTGGGTTGGGCCCCCCCCCCCCTTTTTAGCATTGCTGTTAGGCTAGTTTTTTATTTGCAGTTTTGGACCGTGTTAGGAGCGCTGCACTCACTGGGGTATACAGCACGTCCTGCCTCTTTATCCTTCTACTATGCAGGCTTCTATTCGGGGTACACACCTACGGAGCTTGTCGAGGTGCTGCGTGTTGATGGGGAGCGTCTGGAAGTAATCCCTCAATGAATTTGGAAAGTATAGTGTGTTTTTTACATTTTTGGTCTGGCACCGCGGACGCACTTTCGCCGCGGCGCTAATTTTTACCTCAGAGAGTGTTGAGGGGAGCTCTCGGGCCTTCGGCGCGAGGCCGCGGCCCGCTCCCGTTTTCATTTGTACATTTGTAGCATGGCTCGAGCGGTCGGCGGTCCCGCATGTCAGCTGCGGGCCGCTACCTCCTTTTCTTCCTTCACTGGTGCCGCAGGTCCCCGCGACACCGGTTCTCTGGCGCTTTGGAAGCAGAGGGGAGCTTCTCCCCTCACGCGTTGTCATTGGGGGCGGGGCCGGGCTTACAAGTTCACCGTATGTAGGCATTCCCGGATACCGGGCTCCCCTCGGGGCAATCCCGGAAGTGCATGAGTTGTGGGGTATCCCTAACCGGGGATGATGTACTTTTATGTATACCATGTGCACAGCAGACTATTACACGGCAGTCCGGACCCCAGACTTCTGGGTCAGCACCGCCGGCTCCCTCTCCTCCCACTTTGACTCGGGCCCCGTGTGACGTTGAGTGGGGTGCCACAGTCTGATGTGTGTGCCAGATTGGCCACTCTTGAGAAATTATATTCTACCACGGTGGCCAAAAAGGCCACCGCTAAGAGAAAGCACTTGTCACCGGTCATTACGGCATTTAATTATGATGAAGTGGATTATCTGGATTGGTCAGATTACTCTCCACTGGAGGAAGGAGAGTTGTTTGAGGAATCTGATACTTCAGATGATCAGCAATTTGTTGGCGCTGATTCTGAGAAGGGGGCAGGGTCTTCCATTGATACTCCTAGTCAAAAGCATTTTGATAAAATTATTTCTAAGGAATGGGAGAGGCCTGCTCGGCCCCCAGGCATTCTTCAGAGTTGGGATAAAAGATATCCTTTCCCTTTGGATACGGTTAAGCGCTGGGCGTCCCCTTCCGAGGTGGATGCACCAATTCTGGGGTTATCCAACTCAGCTGTTTTAAATAACCCTGATCGCTCCTCCCTTAAAGGTGGCGAGGATAAACGCATTGACCAGATGGCTTGTCATGGTTTTGCCAGTATTGGGGCAGCCATACGGCCTGTTTGGACCTCATCGCTGTTGGTGGTGGCTACCAGGTCGGTGGTCAGGGACTTGTTGTCTTCTTCAGGTCTGGATCCGGACAGTGACGAATTTCTTGGACTTAAACGATGTGTGTTGTTTTTGTCCTTCATGTTAGCCGCTTTGGATGATTCCTGGATGATGTGTAGCAGACTATCAGGCGTTCAGTTTGGTTGCGCCAGTGGGCGGCTGATTTTGGGTCAAAGAAGTCGCTGACGTCTCTTCCCTTCATGGGTTTTCGTTTTTTTGGAGAAAAATTGGACTCTGTAGCTAAAGGTGGTAGGTTATCTCAACGCAAGAAGCAACAACGTCCCTTTCAAGGGGCGGCTTCTTTCACTCCTTCCTTTCAGGGATCCAGAGCGGGAAGAGGATTTGCCTTCCCTTCTTCAAGAGGAGATTCCTGGAATAGGGGCAGAGGACGTGCCCGTTCAGGATACAATTGGGGCTCAAAACCCAAACCCGCGTCCAAGCCTGCTCAGCAATGAGGGGGCGCCCTCACCCGTGCAGGTGGGGGGACGGCTGCGACACTTCTCCCAGATCTGGATTCGGGAAGTTTCGGACAAATAGATCCGGGAAGTGGTGTCTTCCGGCTACAAGCTGGAGTTCGAATCCCGCCTCCCTCCGCGTTTCTTCAGGTCTCGGGTGTTCCCGGACACACTGGCCGCATAGGGGCTCCGGGAGGCGGTTTCAAGTCTTCTAGAAATGGCGGTCATTTCTCCAGTGCCCCCATCAGACCGGGGTCAGGGTTTTTACTCAAACCTGTTCACGGTCCCCAAAAAGGATGGCTCTATCCGGCCCATCCTGGTTCTGCAGATTCTCAACAGGTTTGTCAGACTGCGAAAATTTCGCATGGAAACGCTGCTTTCAGCTATCCTCTCTCTTCGTCAGGGGGACTTCATGACGTCCATAGACATCAGGACGCGTACCTCCATGTTCCAATTTTTCCCGCGCACCAGAGATTTCTCAGGTTCGTGGTGGAGGATCGGCACTTTCAGTTTGTAGCTCTTCCTTTTGGTCTCACCACAGCTCCAAGGGTTTTCACCAAGGTGCTCGCTGGGGTGATGGCTCTCCTCAAAACGCAGGGAATTCGCATAGTGCCATATCTGGACGATCTCTTCATCAGGGCATCGTCATTCAGCCAAGCGGAATTGGACACCAGGACGGTAATATCCACTCTGGAGAGGTTCGGCTGGGTGATCAACTACCCCAGGTCCTCCCTTTATCCGTCCAGGATGGTATCCTTTCTGGGAATGTCTCTGGATAGGCTAGAGCGTTCCGTCCTCAATCCAAGATTCTTTTGATTCAGGAGTTGATTCGGTTGCTCATGTCCACCACTCGTCCGACCATCCGGCTAGGGATGAGACTGGTGGGGTTGATGGTAGCCTCCTTCGAGGCAGTCCCCTTTGCTCAGTTTTTCACACATGGACGCTACAGTTCCATCTATTGGCTGTCTGGGACAGGTCTCCTCTGTGGCTGGATCAGTCCTTTCTGATGTCTCCCTGGGTTCGCCGCTCACTTCGGTGGTGGCTGAACTCAGCCAATCTGTTGAAGGGCAGATCCTTTCAGACCCCTCGTTGGGAGGTGGTCACCACGGATGTCAGCCTTCCAGGTTGGGGGGGCTTCTGGAAGCATCTGCAATTTCAGGGTTTGTGGGGATCCCTGGAAGCCCACGAGCCTATCAATGTTCTGGTTTGAGAGCCATCAGGTTGGTTCTTTTTCGTTTGACTCATCGTCTACAGGGCCTGCCGGTTCAGGTCCGGTCAGACAGTCGGACGGCTGTTGCCTACATCTATCACCAGGGAGGGACTCGCAGCAGGAGTGCCCTCAGGGAAGTGTCTCTGATTCTGGACTGGGCGGAGAGCCACGTCCCGTGCATCTCGGCGGTTTACATTCCGGGAGTGGAGAACTTGGAGGTGGACTCTCTGGGCAGGTCATCAACCCGCAAGGGGGCATGGCCTCTCAGTCCCAAGGTGTTTCGCTCGATTTGCCTCATTTTGCCGGTGGTGGCCTCCTTGCCTCCCGTCACAATCACAAACTTCCGGCATTTGTGTCTCTGGCGATGGACCCACTGGATCTCGCAACGGACGCCATGTCTCTGAACTGGAGGGATCTGGGTTTTCTGTACCTGTTCCTTCCTTTTTCCCATGGTAGCCAGAGTAGTGCGCAAGCTGGCTCTGGAGGGAGCGTCAACAATTCTGGTGGCCCCAAGGTGGCCAAGACAGGTTTGGTTCGCAGACGCGGTAAGGTTAGCAGAAGATCAGCTCGTTCTGCCCCTGCTGCCGGATCTGCTCACACACCCTACGTTACTCCAATTTACCAACGCTGGCTTTGACGGTGTGGCTGCTGATACCTCCATCTTGAAAGAGGAAGGTCTTTCTGATGCTGTGGTTCGGACTCTTATTAGTGCTAGGAAGAGGTCTTCCTCTTCCGTCTACTATAGGACTTGGAAGTCTTATATTGATTGGTGTGAGTCTAGGGCCTTCCCTTGTTGGGAATTCTCTATTTCTAGAGTTCTGGAGTTCCTCCTACACGGCTTGGCTCTGGGGCTCCAACTCAGTACGTTGAAGGGGCAGGTTTCTGCCCTGGCGGTGTTTTTCCAGTTAGGACTTTTTTCCTAGGGGTTACGCTTGTGCGGCCTCCTAGGAAGCCTATAATTCCGGTTTGGGATTTGAATTTGGTTCTTTCCGCTTTTCAAGGTCCTCTCTTTGAGCCCTTGCATGATATTGCTTTGTCTTCCCTTACACAGAAGGTGGCCTTTTTTGGTAGCCATCACTTCAGTTCGGCGCGTCTCTGAGTTGGCGGTCCTGTCTATTCAAGCTCTGTTTTTTGAAACACATCAGGACATGGTGGTTTCTGCTTTTCACCTAAATCGGGATATTGTTCTGCCCTCTCTGTGTTCTAATCCCAACAACAATTAGGAGAGGGTCATGCATTCCTTGAATGTGGTTCGTGCTGTGAAGTACTATTTGGTAGTAACTTCTTCTTTTCGCAAGACTGATGCTTTCTTTGTGGTTCCCTCCGGGTCCAAGAACGGTTTGGCACCCGCCAAGTCTTCCATCAGTAAATGGATTCGTCAGGCTATTGTTGGGGCCTATTCTGCTAAGGGGAGGAGTCCCCCTTTTTTTCGTGTTACTGCTCACTCTACTTGTGCGGTTGGGGCTTTCCCGGGCTTTCCCGGGCTTTCCAGCACCAGGCCTCTGTTGAGCAAGCTTGTAAGACTGCTACTTGGTCTTCTGTTCACACTTTTTCAAAGTTTTACAAGGTTGATATTAGGGCCTCAGCGGATGCTGTTTTTGGCCGCAAAGCTCTACAGGCTACAGTGGTTTTAGTTATGCCTTGTTTTGGATCCCCGCCCTTTATGGACACTGCTACTTGATGTCCCACAGGTTATGAATATCTTGAAACGGGGTGTGTGACATACTTAGAATAATAGCATTTTGTGAATACTCACCTTGTAAAATGGGTATTATAAGTATGTCACACACCCCGCTTCAACCCGCCCTTTTGTATTCTGGATCCTTCATATTGTGAACTTTGCGTTGTTATGACGTATATTTGGCTCTTCCTGGTCCCTTTCCTTACTGCTTTCTTGATACTGGGTAATGAGTGGGAGGTCCCAGGTATTTATAGGACTGGGAGGGGCTTCTTTTTTCCTATCATCTCTGCAGTTCGCCCTCTACAGACCATATTACCCACAGGTTATGAATATCTTGAAGCGGGGTGTGTGACATACTTATAATACCCATTTTACAAGGTGAGTATTCACAAAATGGTATTTTTCCGAATGCAGATGCTTCCTATTAAAAAGCCAATAGACAGGATTCTCAATGCACATTTTATGGATGGTTTTGTATTGGCTTTGATTTGTAATCCTAGATAAACTTATCCAGAAAGAGAACAAGCAAAGAGTATTCACATCTGGCTTTAACTAGGCGATCCTCCTCATCCTCGATCGTGGAAACATCACCAATTTTACCCATATACCATCACAGGGCAGTCCTCCAACCAGAATCTATGCCCAATTGTTATGAGACCTAAAGTCACTTCTGACTACTAGCTCCACCTCTCTTCATTCCGAAACCCCCTCCATGTGGCACCTTGGAAGGGAATGGCTGTTTGGGTAGATGGCTCCTAGTTCAGAGAGATCCCCCTTCTTTTCTCAAGTCCACTTTAACCTGAGAGGCCAGCATGGCGGGTGGGCGTGGGCCAATTACAGCGCTCTACCTATTGACTTCAATGCTGCTGGCAGGTTGTACAGGTAAGTAAAAGAGAGCAAGTGTCTATTTGCAGCGCAGAGCCTGGCTGGATCTCGGAGGTGACAACGTTGGTTGTTTTTACTGGAATGGGGCAAAACAAACGGCCAGCATTATACACACAATTATTGCGGAGAAAATATGCAATGAGGGCTGAAGGAACCCAGATGTTTATAAAAGCTGATCGTTTAGGAGGCCGGTCACATTAGTTCTGAGCCAAATTATGGTGTATTTTGTGTAATTTTGGTCCTTAAATGGTTTTAAATTGCTATTAGTGGATTCCTTGTCTGGAAGGATCCAGCATTATTCCTCAAGCATCACAGCGGAATGACCAAGGGTATATTTCATGGTTGTGGATGGGGTAGGTTTCCAGACAGCTGTTGAAGAACTATAAGCTCCAGCATGCAGCGATCACAGTGTTTAGAATAAAGATTTTAGAGAGAGCAGCCGACGTGAATGGCTGCAGCCTGAACTGGCTCCTCACTGGGTGGGGAGATACGCTGCTAAAACAGCCACAGAAGCAGCGTTTTCGGGCCAGGAGGAAAGGGGAACCCCCCAGGCACACCCGCAGACCATCCGGAGGGCAGAGGGAGTCGCCCTCTTGCAGCACACAGCAGCTACTTTACAGGCGCCGAATCCAAGATGGCGGCCGCATCCAGCCTGCACATTTCAAGCAGCAGCTCAGCCTCCAGCCAGCCTGCACAGCACTGAAGAGGCGCAGCAAGCACAGGTCAGTCTGGCCCCCGGCACGTTGGGGACACCCGGGACCCCTTTTTTGGGAGAGGAGGGGAGCTGGGCAATGAAGAAGCAGTGTAGCCATCCAGGATCCCCAGCAGCATTCAAGATGGCGGCCGCAGCCTGAACACAGCACTCCCCCCCCCCCCCCCCCGTCACCCAGAGCCTGCCCTAGGTGCTATAGCCCTCACAGCAGCAGTGATCATCCCCCCCCCCCCCTTTTTTGTGCCTTTCAATTGCACTCAGGCAGCGAATGGGGCGCAGGGACCGGGGCAAGCAAGCACAGACCCCTAAGCCCTCAACGCGCTCAGCAAGCCCCAGGATGGCTACCTCGGTGGGCCCCACACCTAGGCCCCAACTATCACCATCCCCAATACCTTCTCCAGAGCTACTGGAATCACAGCCTGAGTCACAGCTGGTGTCCCGGGCGACGACCCCAGAGCCCCCTCCGTCACCACAGCCTAACCCTGGCATAAGGGATGCAGAGCTGCTGGATAGATTTAAATTGGTCATACAACAGGAGTTGGAAACGGCCACTGAGAAACTTTCCGCCACGTTTAAAGCAGAGCTTAGGGACCTGAGGTCCCGCACATCGAAGCTGGAACACCAAATCAATGACACTACCTCAGTCCTAGAAGAACATGATGCGGAAATCCGGAGCAACAGGGCGGAACTGTCCTCAGCCCTCCAAAAGTTGGAAGACCTGGAGAACAGGTCCCGACGTAGCAACCTACGCTTTAGGGGGCTGCCGGAATCCATTGTTGACCTCAATTCTACTATCACGGCCCTAATCCGGGAACTGGTCCCAGCTATCCCGATGGAACGACTGGAAATGGACAGGGTCCATCGCGCCCTGGGCCCCCCCAGATCAGATGGCCATCCCAGGGATATTATTGCTAAGTTTACATTCTACAACACCAAAGAAATGATTGCCCAGGTTGCCAGAACCCGCAACAATTTGGTATTCCAAACTCACAATTATCAGATTTACTCGGACCTAGCCCCGGTGACGCTGCAGAAACGTCGCCTGCTGAAGCCGCACCTCCTAGTCCTCAAGTTGCACCAGATAGCTTATAAATGGGGCTTCCCGTTCAGACTGTCCTTCACATATATGGGCCGCTCATATGCGGTTACAACCCCGGAGGAGGCCTCCGACTTATTTGAGCACCTAGGCTTGACCACTGTGGCAGAACCGTCATCAGTACCATGACCGCCTCAGGAGCAGCGTATGCGAGCCACGCAGAGGGACCAGCGGACCAACAGCCAGCGTCCATATCCGGTTTCGACTTCATCGCAAGCTGCTACAGTCCATCATCCTGATAATGGTTGACTCGGGTCGAGAAACTGAACAACCTACGAACAATACCAGAGGAATCCGGACTCACAATGACCACTTGTAATGCCCCGGGACTTTGCCCTGGCCCTCTTAGCCCATTTCCCCCCGAGGGACCCCATCTCTCCCCCCTCTATTATTCTTATTCCCTCCTTTAGATGTCGTTGAGACCCTCGGTGGACTGCATGGAGGTAATGGACCTGGTTGGGCTGGGGGCGCTCGCCTGCTGCCGGGGGGAGGGGGGGTGTTCCTCCCCTCTTCCTTGGACTGGCGGGGGGTGGGAGCCCCCACCAACGGAAAGTTTAATGTTTATCGTTTGGCTTCTACGTTTGGATGCATAACTGATTGTTGCCATAGGGCAGTTATGTTTTTTTTTTTTTTGTATGTTCTAATTCGTTACACTGTTGGCCTGCATAGGCGCTTAATTGTTGAGGATGTGGTTCGGTCATGGGCCTGCCATGGTGGGAGGCAGTGGTTTCAGCTGCCCTGCTCCCCCCCCCCCCCCCGCCTTGAGAGCGCTTATGAAGCGAGTGGCCCCTCCGGGTGGATCACTGGTTGCGGGAGTGACGGAGACCATCTGGCCGGGCGGACCCCTGAGCGACCGGAGTCTTAGTTATATAAACTGAGTTAAATGTCTTATAAATTTGCTCCACGTCGAGAAGTTGGCCATGTGGAATGCGAAACTCGCAGACCGTAGTGGCTGGTTCCCGACGGAGGTTAGCTCACCTTCTGAGGTCAAATGTTCTGGATGGATATACTGTCCATAGATATCTCTTAGCGACGTGCTGACGCTGGACTGACTTGACACCAGCTTCGGAACGTTTGGAGAAACGAAAAGATTTCAGGTACATTAATGTTGGTTCCCGGTGAATTTGTTGTTTAGTGCCATAGAGCTACCTGATGACCTAAATTTGTATGATTATGAGGCCCTGATTGGGCCTGCTCCCTGCCCTCCCCCCCCCCCCTTTTCCATACCCTGTAGCATATAGTACTGGCCCTGAACGGCTGCAGATAATCTCACAATTGCAAGCAGTCCCCCACCCAGAGGCGACCCCCCTCTAGATACCCAGAAAGCTTCCGGCTGTGGGATACCCCCGGAAGGCAACCACTGACTCGCATAGAGTCACCAATCCCCTACCCCGTGTCCCTTTGTTTCAGGGGCACTACCTGAAACCGCAGCCCCCGGCACACCCGTACTACCTCAGGTGAGTCCGGGGTTGTTCACCTTCAGTTGCCAGTAGCGCTCACTGCCACCCCTCCGATCCAACGCGCACTCGGCAATCCCTGACCCCTCCCTGAGGTTCAGTCGCCCCACCCTTTTCTTCCCTCCCCACCCCCCTAAGTTACTTTTCCTTTTTTTTTTTTCTTCCTATTTCCCTCCCTCCCCCAATCTTCATAGACCTTGGCCTCGCCTATTTTGGTGGAACTGGAACCATGAGTCAATCACAAAACATGTCAAACGCAGTCGATCTCAATTTTAAACTACTTTCACACAATGTGCAGGGTTTTAACTCCCCGCACAAGCGGACCAAAGCATTCCATTACTACAGGCAGATGCAGGCTGATATTCTGTGCCTTCAGGAGACGAGGTTTTCAACCATGAGCCCCCCAAAGTATTTAAATCCACAATACCCCACATTCTTTCTAGCATGCCACACAGAAAAAAACAGGGGGGTCGCTATTGCATCCAGGCGAAACGTTCCATTTAAATGTGAGACGCAAATAGCTGACCCGACTGGTCGCTACTTGATTGTGACAGGGAGCCTCAATGATACACAGATGACCCTGGTTTCGTACTATGCGCCCAATTTTTTCTCACACCTTTTGAAAAAAGTAAAAGAACACAGTAAAGGCTTATTAATTATGGCAGGGGACTCTAATATAGCATTAGACCCTAAGTTAGACAGGTCACCCCACCAAGGCAGTGGCCCCTCCTCATCATCCGTGCAACAACCCCCGAATCGCATCAACGCTATGTTGAAGGATGCGACCCTGATAGATGTATGGCGTGAGTTGAACCCTAAAACACGGGATTACACATTCTACTCGAACCCTCATGACACATTTTGTAGAATTGATCACATCATGGTGCCCCAGAGTGTCATACCTGTGATTAGCAGGTGTCACATCTTGGCCACACCCTGGTCTGACCATGCCCCAGTACTCATGAGATTCGCAGCCGCTCCTCCCACCGCCAGACCATTCAAATGGAGACTGAACGACTCCCTGCTTACACACAAGGGGACCCATGACCAGATCCTCCAATCACTTAAAAACTATTTTGCTATCAATGCCAATTCAGCAACCCTCATGAGTGTATGGGAGGCCCACAAGGTAGTGATGAGAGGAGAACTCATTGCATTAGCTACCTCTCTTAAAAAAAGCAGAACAGAAAAGATTGCCCGACTAACAACTAGTCTAGAGCAGCTGCAAGCTGCTTGGAAAGCAAACCCCACGAGGGAACTTAAGAAGAAAGTGGACGAAGTTAGCATGCAATTAATGTAGTATTGAATGAGGTAACGGAAAAAAAGCTTAGATGGGGCAAGCAGAGGATGTATGCAAGGGCTAACAAACCCGACACCCCCTTAGCAAACAAACTCCGTTATTCAGGGCCGAGACAGACTCCAATCACGTTGAAGACCGCGGGAGGGATCAATACAGCTAACCCTATTAAAATTGTTGACATATTTAGAAGAATGCTGGGTAAACTCATGCGGCACCCCACGCATTTCCTCGAGAAAGAGCCGCCAAATTTTTTGAGTCGATCTCTCTCCCTGAGGTATCTGAAATTCACAGGGCCAACCTCGAGGCGGAGATTTCTGTCCCAGAAGTGCTGAGAGCAATTAAAAGTTTTAAGGCTTCCAAGGCACCGGGGCCTGATGGCTTTTCAAATCTATATTACAAGAAATATGCTGCAGAATTAGCCCCCCACCTAGCACGCATGTTTAACTCCCTTAAAGACAGAAGTGCATTAAATCAAACCTCTCTGGAGGCATTTATAAGCATGATCCCGAAACCAGACAAGGACCACCTAGACCCACAGAACTATAGGCCCATATCTCTTCTCAATGTGGATCTTAAGATTCTGGGGAAGATCTTGGTCTCCAGGATTAATGAGTTTTTATGTACCCTGATAGGGAAAGACCAAGTGGGGTTTGTACCAAACAGGCAAGCATCAGACAATATCCGAAGGGTGGCCCACTTGATCAGGTTAGCCCAACAGAGGGACATCCATAGCTTTCTCTTGTCGTTAGACATGCAGAAGGCGTTTGACTCGCTATCGTGGGAATATATGACCCTGGCCCTTCAGAAGTGGGGATTTGGGAGCAACTTTCTAGGATGGATACGGTCCATATACTCATCTCCTTCAGCGAGGGTTCAGTATGGGGGTTATCTTTCTGAGAGATTTCCAATCAGCAGAGGAACACGACAGGGATGTCCGCTCTCTCCAGTATTGTTTGTCCTGGCCCTGGAACCGCTAGCAATTGCAATCCGGACGCACCCGGACATATCAGGGGTAGAGTTTGCAGGTTACCACCACAAAGCATGTCTTTTTGCAGACGATATATTGCTAGTCCTCTCGCGACCCCACATCTCGCTACCTAACGTCCTTCACCTCTTGGACAACTTTTCACAAATCTCTGGCCTCAAGGTTAACAGGGAGAAATCCCTGGGGTTAAATTTGAACATCCCACCTCAGATACTGAGATCGCTCCAATCTAACTTTTCCTTTCGATGGGCCCCAGGGGTACTATCATACCTGGGGGTTAAGGTCACTCCTCAATATCACACCCTATACCAGGCCAATTATCCTCCCCTCTTTAGATCACTGAAAACTATGCTCGGCTCCTGGCAGGGGCAGGGGATTTCCTGGATAGGAAGGATAAATGCGGTGAAAATGACCCTACTACCTAAAATGCTTTATCATTTTAGGACACTCCCCGTTCCGGTCCCCTTATATCAGATAAGAAGCATGCAAAATAGCATAATGAGGTTTGTCTGGGGGGGCACCAGACCGAGGGTGGCCAAAACCACTATGTTTAGACATAGGAGGGATGGGGGGCTGGGGGTGCCATGCGTGAATAGGCACTATTTGGCCGCGCAAATTGCGCAACTCCACGGTTTGCATCTCGAAATGGAAACCCCTCTCTGGGTGTCCTTGGAAGCCATGGCATGTGACCCCGTCCCTATTGACAGCCTGGTCTGGATGCCACCGCAGTATAGGCCCCGCATCATGTGTCCGATCCTAAACCCCTCCCTGCGCATGTGGGATGGGGTGAAGTATTCGGGGAAGTTGATTTCGCCGCATCTCCCTGCAATGCGACTGTTCAGAAACCCCTGGTTTCCCCCAGGGATGGATAATTCAGAGGCATTTGCATGGTGGAGGCGGGCAGGAATCACTAAAGTCCATCATTTAATAGAGGGGGAGGAATTGATTGCTTGGCCCACATTAGTATCTAGGGAAAATGCACCGCCTTCTGAATGCTTCAGGTATATCCAGCTCCGTCACTGGTTAGCGCCCTTAATGAAGAACAAAGCCGCGGGGACAGATTACACAAACTTTGAAAAAGCTTGCCTTAGGGGGACACCGAAACCAGGCCTAGTTTCGATGGTTTATGCACATCTTACGGCATTACCGGTCACTCAGAAACACGGTTATATGATCAAGTGGGAAACAGACTTAAATTCAACTCTGGATAGGAAAGAATGGATGGATATCTGGGAAGGGATTAATAAATGTTCAATAAACATTACTACATTGGAGGCGGCATATAAGATGTTGACGAGATGGTATCTGGTACCGTCCCGCATAGCAAAGGCGGTCCCTGGGTACCCGGCAACGTGCTTCCGAGGTTGCCCTTCGGAGGGGACGGTCCTCCACATTTGGTGGGAGTGCCCTAGGGTCAAGAGGTTTTGGTCTCGGGTCTTTGGCTTACTGTATACCCTGCTGCACATTAACCTACGACGAGACCCTTGGGTCGCCCTGTTACACGTGAAGCCGGATGGCATTTCTAAATCCCAGCATGCCTTACTGTCCCAAGTTATGTTAGCGGCAAAACTAGCCATCGCTAGCTCATGGAAAAAAGGAAACGTTCCTTTCCAGATGGTGAAAGAGAGGCTGAACGGCATCTTTATTAATGAAAAACTAACCAGCATTCTGAATGATTCCCATGAGAAATTCATGAAGGTTTGGGACCCCTGGGTTGGGTACTCGTTTCCAGAACTAGGAGAGGTCTTGATGCAATGAAGTATGACCTGCAAACTTCCTCTCGTAAAAAGGCATGGATATATGTATATGTATATATATGCGTATGTATATTTTTTTCCCCTTTCTCCCTTCTCTTCTCCCAGCCCCCCCCCCCTCTTCTGTGATCCATCGTCCTGCTCAAATCCTTACCCCCTACCTTGGCGTTGGAGGGGTGGCAGCTCCGGGAGCTCGGAGCGGGAGGAGTTAACCCTCCCATCTGCCAAATTGAGTAAAGATATACATGTGTTTCTAGATGCCAGCTTCGAGATGCCCAGAGGTATGCGCCATTTCTCCCTGGAAGTCACATGTTATCCTAGATATGCCTTAACGGTTTATTATTGATGACTTATGCATGTGAAGGTGTATTAAGAACGACAACTTGTATTCTGTGTTCTCTTTATTTGCAAAAGAACAACATGTCATATTGTCTAAACTTTTATACCCAAAAATTACAATAAAAAGATTTAAACAGAATAAAGATTTTAAAGGTGCAAGTTTAAATGGAGCCATAGGGAATAGTTACAATTAGGGCCTGTGTGTCTTCCTGTGAAGATGGATGGTGCCCCCCAAACACAAAGAGATGAAGGGAATACATATATTCTTGGTGTGCCACACACCCCGCTTCACTTCTTAAATATTCATCACTTCATGGGTTAATCCACCGCAGGTGATGTAGTGCAGAGAGGAAGTCTTGTAACGAGCCCCCTTCCGGCCTATACGTATATACCTGGTACCTCCCTTCAATCACCAGTATTTTTTCTCTCTGCTTGCTGACAAGTCAGAAGTTGGAAGTCTCCTGCTTACAGGTAGGCCGGGGTATTCTTACCCCGCCACCCCCCTTTTGGTCTATTTCTGCCCGGTTTGAGTTTGTATACCTTTATGGTGAAATAGGAAGCCTCCCAGCCTTGGCGGCTCACCGGGCAAATGGTAGATGGCACTTTAAGTGCCTAGGAGCTTATCTCCTACCGCTCGACCTCATGCGTGGGGCAATGCGGCGAACCGGCATGGTGATCCGGAAATGGGATGCCCCTGTCCCGAGGGTCCCCGTAGCCCCTTTCTCTCCCGTTCGGTCCCTTCTCCCTTCACTATGGGGGGAGGGGGGGGTGGTGAGGGTGTGCTTTAGTATGTGTGTTTCACTGTATCACTGCATGTTAACATATATGTCATGTTTATACATTCACTGTAGCATGTGTATATTTTGGGTCTGCTTTAGGGCAGCTTGCGCTGGGTATGGGCTGGCCACTTCTCTGGCAGTTGGTTGCTTTGTGGCCCCCTACCCCTCCCCCCTCTCCCCTCTTCTCGCCTGGCATTCATTGAGCTTTGTCAGCACATGCGGTTTTTATCCCCCCCCCTCCGCCGCCTGGACGCGCGTGCTGTGATCAGCTGTAAAGCGTTCCAGCTGATCGGCGAAGGGGGGGGGGTGGTCCCGCTGACACGGCGCCGGGGGCGCGGCGCCGACGTCATGCGGCGTCTGCGGCGGGCCCAGCGTCCCAGCTTCCTTCAAAACAGGAAGGCACGTGGGCGCACGGCCGCACTTTGTCTTCTGCCGGCTCATGGCTGCTGGCTGCAGGCTTACCGGCTGATTGCTGTACAGGTAAGCGGCCCCTCCCGTTGGGGCCGTTAAATGGGGGATATTGTTTAATAATACAGTGAGAAATCACTATTATCAAGGGGGCGTCATTTAAGGGCACTTGGTGCCATACTTATATGTTATACACATGTGAAGGATCTGATGGTTGTTTTCTTGCCTTGCAGATCCTGGGATCCCTGCTTATGCTAGCCCTCCGGCTCTATGTGCCTGGCTAATTATTGGGATTGATTTGAATGTTTATATACATAGACTTTATATAAATATATATATATATATATATATATATATATATAGTTTCTATTAAAGGGGACCTAAACTTAAAAAAAAAAAAATTTTTTTTATATAAATCCTCCCTTCTGGGACATTACTAAAATAAAGGGGGCATCCCGGGTCGGCTTATGCCTTAAAAGTCCCATTATTGCGAATACCATAAATCACCATATGGAGGCTTCCGTAGATTCCGGAAACGGTTCTGCTGTTCCGTTTGGGGGTGCGTAGGTTGTGGGGTTCCACTCCCAGCTGATGATATCTTTATTTGCATCCCTTGTGCAAAACAGACTATTGCGCGCCAGTCCGTTGCTTCGGCTGCGGTGCCATCGCATCCTTCATCATCTCCAACCTCTCCATCCCTATTCCGGACCCCGCATGACACTGTCAAAAGTGGGGATTCGCATTCCGAGGCAGCAGCACAGCCCTGCCCCCGGAAAATGATGCCCGTTAAAGCAGCGTTTAAAACCGCTACAAAACGAAGGCACCTGACTCCGGTACCTTCGGCTCCACAGGACCAGTTTTGTGAACCTGTGGAATGGTCCGATGGATCCCCTGACGAGGATGAACTCCCGTCGGAGTCAGATGAGCCGACAGGTCAGCATGTGGCTGATGAGATCGGCGATTGGTCAGAGGGGGTTGTTTTTGACACCCCCTCCATTCTGGCTCAAATGTTTAAAATTTTGAGTTTATATACGCCTGAGGCGGCCGCCCTGCCAAAGGGTCAGTTATTTAAAGAGCTTCAGCCGAGTTTGGTTTTTCCCAGACAGCACCACTTTGAGAGGGTGGTTCTTAAGGAATGGGAACATCCCACACGGTTATCTGGAATTCCTTCCAGTTGGGAAAAGCGTTATCCTTTTCCACCAGAATTGGTGAGGCTGTGGTCTGTCCCTCCGGACGTCGATACCCCTGTACTAGGACTCTCCAGCTCGGCTATGGTACAATCTGCTGAGACCACTACCCCCAAAGATGGGGAAGATCGCAGGATTGACCAATACGCTCGACATGGTTTTATCTATTCCGGGTCAGCATTGCGCCCGGTATGTGCTTCAGCCCTTCTTCTATTGGCAATTAAGTCCCTAATTCAGGGGCTATATGAGGATCTTGATCCCGCTTGCAAACAGTTCACTGCACTTAAGCAGTGTGAATCTTTTGTGGCTTATGTCCTGGCCGCTCAGGACGATGCGCTGACTATGAGTAGCAAGGCGGCAGCTATGCTGGTGGCTATTCGCAGGTCAGTATGGCTGCGTCAGTGGTCAGCAGACACGGCTTCCAAAAAGGTACTCACAGCTCTCCCCTTTTTGGGGTTGCGTCTGTTTGGGGAGAAAATTGATTCAGTCGCAAAAGATGGTAAGATGCCACAACGCAAAAGGCCTTGTGGTCCCTTCAGGGGGACAAGTTCCGGTAGGCCTTCCTTTCAAAGGTTCGGAGCGGGCAAAGGTACGTCCTTTCCCGCTACCAGTGGCGCAGGTTGGACTCGGGGGAGGGGCCGTGGCCGGCCCACTCAGTCCTGGGGCACCAAGCCCAAGCCTGCTGATAAGCTCACTCAGCAATGAGGGGCTGCCCTCACCCGTGCAGTTGGGGGGACTATTGCGACACTTCTACCATTGGAACCTTGTGGTTCTAGGCAGATGGATCCAGGAGGTAGTGTCGACAGGTCACAACCTGGAATTCGAGTCTCACCCTCCCTCGCGGTCCATTCAGGGGTCGGTTCATCCCGGCCTGATCTCTCATCAAGACGGAGTGTGTCTTTCCTTTGCCCAAATTCACACAAGAACACTTCAGCTATTTCTGCTAGCGTGTTGGGTCCAGCAGCCTCTGTTGTTGGAGCAGTCCTTCC
Source organism: Gastrophryne carolinensis (assembly GCA_027917425.1). NCBI lineage: Eukaryota > Metazoa > Chordata > Amphibia > Anura > Microhylidae > Gastrophryne > Gastrophryne carolinensis. The sequence continues at coordinate 240,770,947 of CM051235.1, read as the reverse complement.
GATTGTCCTCCAGTGTACGGCAGTTCCTCCTGTGGTGATTGGTCTCGACCAATCTTGTACAGGGCAGGTCTTTCCTGACCCTCCCTTGGAGAGGTGTCACCACGGACACCAGTCTGTCGGGATGGGACAGATTCTGGAAGGAGCTGCTGCTTCAGGGGCAGTGGAGGCCCCACTTACCCATCAGAGAAATGTCCCTGATCCAGACATGGGCAGTGTTCCATGTTCCCTGTCTCTCGGCGGTTTACATTCCAGAGGTGATGGAACAGGTAGCAGACCGGTTGAGCAAGTGCTCTCCCCGTCTGGAAGAATAAGCTCTCCATCCTCGGGTGGTTCTCTTATTGTGTCTCCAATGGGAGACTTCGGAGGTGGGCCTGTTGGCCCCTTATCACTATCACAGGCTCCCGAGCTTCGTGTCACTCTCCCGGGATCCTCTGGCTCTGACAGTGGACGTCAGGTCCCTGAACTGAGAAGCTCTGGGATTTCTATACCTGTTTCCTCCGTGGCCCTTGCTGGGCAGAGTTATTCAGAAGTTTGCTCTGGAAAGGGTGTACCCCGTTCTCATGGCCCCAAGGTGGCCAAAACGAATAAGGTTCGCAGACATCATTTGGCTGGCAGTGGACCAGTTCGTTCTGCCTCTTCGGCCCGATCTGCTCACTCAGGGTCAATTGTGTTACCCCAATTTACCAGCGCTGGGTTTGATGGCCTGGCTGCTGAAACCTCCATCCTGAAGGAGGAGGGTCTTTCTGATTCAGTCATTAAGACTCTGATCAGTGCCCGGAAGAAGTCTTCTTCCATCACCTACTATAGGACTTGGAAAGCCTATATCACTTGGTGTGAGATAAGATCTTTTCCTTGTAGGGTCCTTTCGGTCCCCAGGATTCTGGAGTTTTTACAATCAGGGCTGGACTCTGGTCTCCAGCTAAGTACATTGAAAGGGCAGGTCTCTGCCTTATCTGTCTTTTTTCAGAAGCGTGTTGCGCTTAAACCTTTAGTTAAGACTTTTTTCCAGGGGGTTACGCATGTGCGGCCTCCCAGGAAACCATTACTCCCTTTTTGGGATTTGAATTTGGTTCTTTCGGCAATTCAGGCTCCTCCTTTTGAGCCTTTGCAAGATATTGCTTTGTCTACCCTGACTCAGAAGATTGTCTTCTTGGTAGCGATCACTTCTGTCCGGCGTGTCTCAGAATTGGCGGCCTTAACTATCCAGGCGCCTTACTTCGAGAGGCATCAGGATAAAGTGGTCTTTCGGTTCAAGCCAGACTTTCTTCCTAAGGTTGTTTCTGCTTTTCATTTGAACCAAGATATTGTTCTTCCCTCCTTGTGTCCTAATCCTAAGAATGACAAAGAGAGGGTTTTGCATTGTTTGGATGTAGTACGCTGTGTTAAGTACTACTTGATTATCACGTCTCCTTTCCGTAGGACGGATTCCTTTTTTGTTGTGCCCCATGGGCCTAAGAAGGGTTTGGCACCAGCCAAATCTGCCATTAGCAAGTGGATACGTCAGGCCGTTACTGCGGCCTATTCTGCTAAGGGAAGGGTTCCCCCTTTTCGTATTACTGCTCATTCCACTCGTGCTGTTGGGGCATCTTGGGCTTTCCAGCACCAAGCTTCTGTTGAACAGGTTTGTAAGGCCGCCACCTGGTCTTCTGTTCACACTTTTTCTAAGTTTTACAAAGTTGATGTGCGGGCCTCAGCGGATGCTGTTTTTGGCCGCAAAGTTCTGCAGACTGCAGTCATTTAAGTTATGCTTCACCTGGCCTTGAGATGCCCTTCCCTTGTGGACACTGCTTTTGGATGTCCCATGAAGTGATGAATATTTAAGAAGTGAAGCGGGGTGTGTGGCACACCAAGAATAATACCATTTTGTGAGTACTCACCTGAAAAATGGATATTGTTGGTGTGCCACACACCCCGCTTCACACCCGCCCTTTTCGGTATTACCGAAGCATTTATATGGTGAAGCCCTTATTTATTTATATCAAAGTTGATTTTGGAGGTTACTGGTGGAATACTGGTACCTTGTATTACTGCTTTTTGAATATACTGGTGATTGAAGGGAGGTACCAGGTATATATAGGCCGGAAGGGGGCTCGTTACAAGACTTCCTCTCTGCACTACGTCACCTGCGGTGGATTAACCCATGAAGTGATGAATATTTAAGAAGTGAAGCGGGGTGTGTGGCACACCAACAATATCCATTTTTCAGGTGAGTACTCACAAAATGGTATTATCTCAATATGTATACATGGAAGAGATAGATGGAGGGGATGTGGCTAGGGGGGACACAGAAAGAAAGATTGAGAAAAAAAGAACAGGGGGGAAGAGAGCAGAAAGCCAATATAAAAAAGAGAGAAGGGGAGTGGAAAAGATGAATAAAGGGGAAAACCGAGAGAGAGAAAGCTAGAGGAATCACATAAAAAGTGAGAATGAGACAGGGAAAGGCAATGAGATGGAAAAAGAAGATACAGGGAAAAAGAGGATACTGGAGGCAATGTGAAAAATGAGAGATACGTTATGAGATCTGTTGCTGGGAGCTTTCCCTCTGAAACGGGGGTCTGAATTGTGTTTCCTGGCACCCTCTACAATGGCTCAGGTAGAACACCATCAGGCCAGCTATGGTTCTAAAAAAAAAAAAAAAAAAAGAAAAGCTCATTGTCAATCTAGTAAACCTGACCACTTTATACATCCCTGAATGCAGGGTTAACCATAGAGACATAGATGATCTGCATGAAAAATAATTAAATAATAAAAAATAAGGGAATGACTTTTAAGCAAGGGTGCACCTCTAATGAGGCAAGGTGATGTGGCTGTCTCAGGCAGCAGAAGAGGGAGGGGCAGTAGGCTGTGTGGGGGGGGGTACTGGTGACAATGTGACATTAAAGTTATTGGCAAGTCAAAAGTAAGTATCAGTAGCTTACCTTTCATTGAGTGGCTGGAGCATTGTGCTTCCTCTTCGACTTGTCTCCTTAGTAAGTTAAAATCACTTCCTCATTCAGCTTTGAGTCCCCATCCCACTGACCTGGTCCTTCAATCAACCTTCAGTGGACCAAGAATGGAAACACCCCCACTCCTTGCCCAGACGTCCTGATTGGCTGCCTCTCTCTGCAACTCTGAATCCCTGCTCTCCTCTCACTCATCAGTGTACTTACATATCGCTGTTGCCACACCCACTGTTTCTCCTCAATGTTTCTCTGCATCTCCAGTGCTCTAATACTTTTACTAATGACTTAGGAACTACAGGGTCTTTTTGAAAACGTATTGAAGTTTGGATGTGTAGCCCAAGAAAATAGGACAACAATCGGGCTTGCCTCTAGTATAACTTCAAACAAAATAAAGTTTGCAGGTAGGGTCAGGCTATGGACAGGCTCCTGGGGCACTCAGTGCCATGTTAAATGTACTTGAAGGAGGCGCTCAAGGTGCCTAGGACGGCATGCACTTTAAATACTTGCTTAGAACATGCCAAGAGGCGGCGGTATCCTGTAACTCGACTCAGGCAACAGAGAGGCTCAGTTCACCCCCACTTTAAAGGCCCAGTATATTTAATGATTATAGGAAAGCATTTAAGTAAAGGCAGAGATTAAATGAGGGCTCTCACATTTGGCTTTCAAACACCCTCTAGTATCAATGACACAACCCTTCCCCCTGCTCTATTCCGCTTCCTTCCATTAGACTTATAATATTCTTTCCATATGAAATAGTGAAATGTGTCAGCTCCTCTCACAGGTGTGGGGAATATAAACACTGCCCAGGCTTGGGTTCCTCTGGGGCCGCTGTAACAGTGAGGAGAAGAGGGGATAGGCTTAGCATATAGGAATGGTTGGGGGTGTTTTTTTTTTTCCTTACGTAAAACATAATAAGCACCTTTATTACAGATTCTTTCAGCCCCGGGCCGTATAGAATGACCCCACTACCTTCTCTTCATCAGACATCCAGTATGTTTCACAGATCCTGAAGGCTGATATCGCAGAGCTGACGCTTCCCTACTGGGATTTACATCCATCAAATAATCATTTTTTCAGGTATTATTACTTGGGAGAGATTTTACAAAGACTGAAATAAAACGATGGAGGCACTGGTGGTTGCACTCTGCAGTGATGTCTCAACCATCCAGGTCATGCTAGATCTACGGTAATGAATAGACAACTGGTCTCTGTATATATTTTTTTTTTAAAGGAGGAACAAAACCTGGCATTACCCAGGTGGGGTAACGCCACAGCAATAGAAAGATTACCATCCAGAGATCCACAGATGAAGCATTTTACAGCAGCGTGACAGTAAGATTACTCACAAATTGCGGTCAGCTGGAAAGCTTTTTACATTGTAACACACAAGGTAGCTGTGTTGTTTTTTGCAGTGTAACAGCAGGACTGTCCTAATTGCTGCATTGTACAACTGTGGCAGCAGTGTGAGTTGTACAAAGCACAGTGCGATCCACAGGGCCAGCCTTTACATTGGAAAGCCCCCCAGGACTGTGTGCCCCCCAATAGACTCCCACCCCTAAATAAAATCTGGGCCACTCCTTCTGAGCCCCACCTACCCCCAAAAAAAGCAATCTGGCAGAGCCTGAGCTGAGCAGGTGCCCCCTCCTCCACCAAACATAGTTCATTTAAAAAAGAAAAAAAACAACTTGCCAAATAAAAATGATCTATTTCCCCATCTGTGTTCCACGGAAGATGGTGGACTATGCGGCCTCCCCATCTATACACCCCAAAGGTTGGCCAAGGTTGCAGTTACAAAGTGTTTAGTGTCTACAGTCAGCACGCTTCTAACTCTCCCTCATACACAAGCACACTTTCTCATTGGTTAAAGTGAAAGGATACGTTCATGTCAATGGGGATGGCCTTATTGCTGGAGCTGGGTGTGGTGAGCATGAACCAGAGAATGTAAAGATTTACAAGAGAAAAGTATCTTCATTGAGTACCAAAGGAGGTCCTTCATTACCTGAAGAAGGGCCCTGAATGACCCCGAAACGTATGTGCTCCTGGGCTCTGTGAAGTAAATCAACTGGAATTTATTTTAAGCAGTGTCTATGGATTTACGCCACAAAGTTTGAAACTGCATCTATTATCTATGTGAGCACCCGACATGGTTAACAGAATTCCACTGAAAAGGTGAAAAGTCTCACTGCTGACAAGTTTCGGACATGTGTCCTTAGTCATACCAAAGGTTAAAGAGGAACTATAGTCAAGTCACCATTAACTTATTCATGGTGTTTGGCACGAAATGGCAGTTAATCAGGTGACCAATTGAAACCTTTTAGATTTGATGTGCAAGCCCACTGGGAAATTCTGATTGGTCACTGGTAGTTGCCAGCCATACGTGAATAAGGAAGTGGCTAACATATGGTTATAGTTCCTCTTTAAGGTGATGTTTTAATGGACTTTTGCCAGGACATTGCTCACTTCTATTCATATCTGCTCTGAGGTCATGGTAACCCTTCCCGGTTGCAAGAGAAGAGGGGGACTTCAGAGAAGATCTGTATGAAGACCATGTCTGAGGGGTTAGGTCATTTACATCCGATTTGCAGAATTTCACAATAGGTGTAAAGGAAGGCGGGCATGGAGATAAATGTGGAAAAGATAAATACTCTTTTATCTATATATATCTGCTATATGTAAGGATAAAGAGGTTATTTAACAATAGTCTCCTTTTATTTTAAATCATGGTGGTAAAGCTCAACCTAAACCTTAGAGCCACAGCAACCCCCCACCACATGGGCACCCTTGTTTTGAATGGCATTAAGCTCCCACGCTGCAAGCCCTGAATGTATATATAGACAACCACAATTGTAATTGGAGTTTGCACCGCTACCTCAGATCAATACTGGTGCAAGCCTATGGGACCATAATGAACATTAGATAACACCAATGGTAAGGCTACAGGGCTAGCCCTCCTATGTCCTCAAATATAAGGCTGCACACACCTTATAAAATTAATTAGAAGTTTATTGCTCACATAGATCTTTAAATGTACAGACAACATAAATCTTAAAAAACATATAATTAAAAACCAACAGTGGGGAGGAGCATTAGGGCTAATTTCATGGCACCGGTATAATGATGTGTCTAAATCATTAGATCAATTTATATAATAATATTCTCCTGTTCTAAGCAATGCCATTGAATTTTCTCTCTACTGCTTTGTCTGAATTGCCAACTGAGATTGTAAGATTCAGCAACTTGCACTGTAGGATCAAATCTGGGCATCCAGAGGCGTTTCACACAGCGAGGCATCCTAAATCGGTATTCCACCTGGACAAGCTTTACCCTGGCCCTGGGGTATTTTAGAGCTGGGTTACCAGGGTTTTGATACTCTTTCAAGTTTTTGAAAAAAGCGCTGCGTCAACAGAAAGTGATGGGCGAGGTGGACGGCATGTGTCTGCTCATAAAGCTTCTAAGTTCCGGGCTGTGTTTAGATGCACAAATAACACGCTCTGACCAATCAAATGTTTAGCTTAATACACAGCTTTTGTGTGTAACGAAAATGCCAGACAGACAATTGAATCTTATGGGACAGGCACTGCACTGTGCTTGATGCTTTGTGAGCGGCCACATGCTGCCTGCCTCCCCTCATTAGGCTGCTCATCAAGTGGGGAAAATTATGTTTAGAAAAATATTAGTCAAATGTTTGTTTTCTATAGCCTATTATATAACCGTAGTTAATATTCTTAGTATACAGTACGTCCTGCTCGAAATCTAATACTTACAGTTGGGATATACTCCGCCAGATGGCCCTGGACTGCAGAGACATCGAAAATAGGCTCCTCCCGGCCCCTCAAATACCCAGGGACCTCCCACAAATCCCCAGAATTTCTCTGCAGTCTGGCTGCGAAGGACGAGAAAATGGCTCTCTACTCGCAGGTGAGCGGGGTTATTAACTTGCTGCCCTGTAGGACTATTCCCACCCGTTCCACTAGTAATATGCCTCCCAGCCTTGGCTGCGCTGGTCGGGTGACGGTAGGCAGCACCGCCGTTGGTGCTTAGGAGCGCTGCTCCACCGCAATCCCGCACCAAAGGGTAGGCGGTTCAGGCTTATGGTGAGCCTCTATGGGATGCCCCTCCCGCACTATTGCCCCTTGCCCCTACCTATCGGTGGACCTTCTTTAAGTGCCCGCCGTCCTCCCTCATCCTCCTTGTAGTCTTCGGGGGAAAAGAGGGGGGGGGGTGTATGTGTATAGATATGTATGTTATGTAGTCTTTGCTTTCACTTTTCACATGTCTTTATTCTTGTGTCAGCCGCCGCGCTGACTTGTCTTTATTGCTTTAAATTTACCGCCGCCGCGTGCTGACTTGGTTCCGCACTTGGTGGCGGCATTACCTCAGGCGCCGGTGCGCCATCATTGGCTGTTGGCCTTCTGGCTTTGTGCTCTTCGGGGGGGCGGGGCCCGTCTTTGGCGTGTTCCGCGTCATCGCTATTACTGGCCCGCCACTCGAGGTATACCGACGCCATCTTTTCTGACTTGGTTGGCCTATGCGCGACGGACTCCTACCTACCGCGGTCCATAAGTGCCCTTGCGGGCGACTTTATCTGCTTCACTTTTGTTACGATGTACTTAAGGTCTTGTCTGCTTATGTCTTTCAGGTGGGATGAACCCTTCTTGGCTTCTCCCGGCCCTGTTTTTAGTATATTACTTGTGGGCAGCCTCATGCTGACGCTGACAAGGCGTGGGTCTATGTACCCTGTGCTGAGCAGGTGCTTGCATTGCAATCTGACCTGCCAGTGGCTGCACCTCGTTTCACTTCACCTACTCCCCCAAGCTTAAATCTCACTCCTGCTGGGTTGCATACTGGTGGGGATTCTCAGTCTGATGTGTCTTCTAGACTGGCTACTGTTGAACAGATTATTGCGAAGTCTTTAGTGTGTAAGGCCCCTGCTAAGAAGCGGCACTTGACGCCTAATGTCACTGTTTTCCCTATGAGAACTGAGGAGTTTATGAATCTGTGTGGCTATACCCCGTCTGATGAAGGGGAGCTCTTTTCTGATTCAGGCTCATCTGATGAGAGACCAAGGGGTCATGACGATTCTGGCTCTGACCCCTGGGCCCCGGATGACACTGACAGATTATTGACCCAGATTTTTGAGGTTCTGTCTATCTCTCTCCCTGTTGAGGCTCCCAGGCAAAGAGGGGAGCTTTTCCATACAGCAAGATCACGTTTGGAATTTCCAGAGCAGACACATTTCCATAACCTTGTGCTCAAGGAATGGGAGCGCCCCAGTAAACTTCCCGGGGTTCCAAAGAGTTGGGATGGGAAGTATCCCTTTCCTGCTGAGGTGGTTAAATGTTGGTCATCCCCCCCCCCCCCCCCCCCAGAGGTAGATGCCCCGATCCTAGGGCTATCTAACACCTCTGCGTTCCCCTGATTCTACTACCCTGCGGGATGCCGAAGACCAGCGTATTGATCAGCTGGCATCCCACGCCTTTGCATGTGCGGGGACGGCGCTGCGCCTGGTCTGTGCCTCTGCCATTACTGCTGTGGCCACTAGAACCCTTATCAGAAATATGCTCGACAGTGCCCCTGATGATTTGCCTTGTGAGGTGTTTAATGCACTCTCCAGTTGTGATGTTTTTGTAAATGTTGTCCTATCAGCATTGGATGACACCATCAGAATGTGTGCCAGAACCTCTGCCCTCGTGGTGGCTATACGCCGCTCGGTTTGGCTGCGCCAGTGGGCTGCTGACAATGCTGCCAAGAAGGCCCTCACTGGTTTTCCCTTTAAAGGACTGCGTCTGTTTGGAGACCGTCTGGACTTTTTTGCTAAGGGAGGCAGGTTACCCCAGCGCAGGCGGCAACCTCGGCCCTTTCATGGTCAGGGTTCCTTCTCCTCCCCTTACCGTGGCAGACAGGGGAGATTTCTGGGGTAGAGGCAGAGGACGTGGACGTCCTGGCTCCTCCTGGGGTCCCAAAGCTAAATTCTCTCCCAAGCCCCCTCAGGCATGATGGGGCGCCCTCACCCATCCGGGTGGGGGGACGGCTGCAGCACTTCGCTCACGTCTGGAGGCTTCATGTCTCAGACCGGTGGATTCAGGAGGTAGTGTCCTCTGGTTACAAGTTGGAGTTTGCTGCCAATCCCCCTCCAAGATTCATCAGATCCCGGATTCCTCAGGACCCTGTGTCAGCTCAGGAGCTAGTGCAAGCAGTGCAAGGCCTCCTGGAGCTGGGGGTCATCTGCTATGTCCCTTTAAGAGAAAAAGGCAAGGGCTTTTATTCCAACCTATTCACAGTACCCAAAAAGGATGGTTCTGTCAGGCCCATCCTGGACTTAAAGATTCTCAACAAGTTTGTCAGGGGCAAGCGCTTTCGCATGGAGACTCTGCGCTCTGCCATCAGTTCCCTGCGCCAAGGGGATTTCATGACTTCTGTGGACATCAAAGATGCTTACCTTCATATTCCTGTGTTCCCAGGTCATCAAAGGTTCCTCAGGTTCGCTCTTATGGATCAACACTGCCAATTTGTGGCCTTGCCCTTCGGCCTCACTTCAGCTCCCAGGGTGTTCACCAAGGTGCTGGCTGGTGTGATGTCTCTGCTCAGGTGTCAGGGCATCCACGTGCTTCCCTATCTGGACGACATCCTCATCACTTCCCAGTCTCTACATCAGGCAGAGTTGGATACTCAGCTGGTGGTGTCCACTCTGGAGTCATTTGGATGGGTGATCAACCACCCCAAGTCCTCACTGTCCCCTTCCTTGGTAATTCTATTCCCAGGAATGAATCTGGATACAGTTCAGGCAAGGATCTTCCTTCCTCAGCAGAAGGTGGACAGTCTGATTGCACAGGCCCAGTCCCTCCTAGCTTGTCCCTATCCCTCCATCAGGCAGGGGATGCAGCTGGTGGGCCTGATGGTGGCGTGCTTCGAAGCGGTCCCTTATGCTCAGTTCCACTCGAGGCCTCTGCAACTTCACCTATTGTCTGTATGGGACAAGGACCCAGCGTCCCTGGACAGGGTCTGTGTGCTCTCCCCCCCTGGTCAGGAGGTCCCTCTTGTGGTGGATGGACTCAAGGAACCTGTTGGGGGGCAGATCCTTTCTTGCCCCTTCCTGGGAGACGGTCACCACGGATGCTAGTCTGTCAGGTGGGGGGGGGTTTCTGGATGTCCCTGCGGTTCCAGGGAAGGTGGGGCCCTCAGGAGGCCCACACACCTATCAATGTCTTGGAGCTGCGAGCGATCAGGTTAGTTCTGGCTCGCTTGACTACTCATCTTCAGGGCCTGCCTGTTCAGGTGCGCTCGGACAACCAGACGGCAGTTGCCTACATCAATCATCAGGGAGGGACCCGGAGCAAGGGGGCCCTCCAGGAAGCGTCTCTGATCCTGATTTGGGCGGAGGCCAATGTCCCCTGCATTTCAGCTGTGTACATCCCGGGGGTGGAAAATCACCTGGCGGACTCTCTGAGCAGGGGGACCTCTCGCCAGGGAGAATGGTCCCTGTGCAGCAGGGTGTTTCAATCTCTGTGTCACCGTTGGGGCCAACCAGATGTGGATCTGTTTGCGTCCTGTCACAATCACAAGCTTCAGCTTTTGTCTCTCTGTCCATGGATCCTCTGGCCCTGACCTCGGATGCGCTAGCAATGTCATGGAAGGACTTTCAGTTCCTGTATGTCTTCCCCCCAATTCCCCTGCTGGGCAGGGTTCTGCGCAAGATTGCTCTGGAAAGGGTGCCAGCAATTCTGGTGGCCCCCAGGTGGCCAAGAAGAGTGTGGTTCGCAGACCTGGTACAGCTGGCAGTAGATCAATGCGCTCTGCCCTTGGTGCCAGATCTGATCACTCAGGGCTCACTACCAATCCATCCCAATTTACAAACTCTGGCTTTGACTGCTTGGCTGCTGAAACCTCCATCTTGATGGAGAAGGGGCGGTCTTCCTCGGTTGTGGATACTTTGATTAAAGCTAGGAAGAAGTCTTCCTCTTCCATTTATTACAGGGTTTGGCGTGCCTACATTGACTGGTGTGAGTCTAGGTTTCTTCCCTGTCGTGTGTTCTCTATTCCTAGGATTCTGGAGTTCCTGCTGCATGGGTTGGAGATGGGGCTCCAACTCAGTACTCTGAAGGGTCAGGTTTCTGCCCTGGCTATTTTTTTTTTCCAGAAGTGCTTTGCTCAGCACCCTCTGATCAGGACTTTTTTCCAGGGGGTCACTCATGTGCGTCCCCCACATAAACCTATGGTGCCTGTTTGGGATTTGAACTTGGTTCTGTCAGCCTTGCAGGGTGCTTCCCTTTGAACCTGTGCAGGATGCTGCCTTGGCCATTCTTACGTTCAAGGTTGTGTTTCTGGTGGCTATCACGTCTGTCAGGCGTGTGTCTGAGTTGGCGGTGCTGTCCATTCAGCCCCCCTAATATGAGAGGCACCAGGACAGGGTGGTGGTTCGTTTCAAACCTGATTTTCTGCCTAAGGTAGTGTCTGCCTTTCATTTGAATCAGGATATTGTTCTTCCTTCTTTGTGCCCTAATCCTAGCAATGCTAAGGAGAGAGTTTTGCACTCTTTGGATGTGGTTTGGTGTCTGAAGTACTATCTGGTGGCTACTGCACCTTTCAGGAAAACTGATGCTCTTTTTGTGGTCCCTTCTGGTCCTAGGAAGGGTTTGGCTCCTGCCAAGTCTACTATCAGCAAGTGGATTCGTCAGGCTGTGATTCAGGCCTGCTCTGCTAAGGGGAAGAATCCTCCCTTCCGCCTTACTGCTCATTCCACTCGTGCTATTGGTGCCTCTTGGGCTTTTCACCACCAGGCTTCTGTTGAACAAGTTTGCAAGGCCGCTACTTGGTCTTCTGGTCATACCTTTTCAAAGTTTTACAAGGTTGATGTTAGGGCCTCAGCTGATGCTGCTTTTGGCCGCATGGTTCTGCAGGCGGCAGTGGTTTAAACTGCCTGCTGCCGATATTTCTTGGGGATCCCACCCTACTTTATGGACACTGCTATTGGATGTCTCAACTGTAAGTATTAGATTTGGAGCAGGACATACTGTATACTAAGAATAATACAATTTTGTGATTACTCACCTGTAGAATTGGTATTACTCACCTGTAGAATTGGTATTATGAGTATACAGTACGTCCTGCTCCAACCCACCCTTGGTTTGCATTATCTTGGATCCCCTGTATGGTGATTGTTATCATTGTTGATAGTTTGGATTGTTAATTCTCCCGGCTTCTCCTTAACTTCTTTTCAATGCTGGGGATTTGTGGGAGGTCCCCGGGTATTTGAGGGGCCGGGAGGAGCCTATTTTTCGATGTCTCTGCAGTCCAGCGCCATCTGGCGGAGTATATCCCAACTGTAAGTATTAGATTTGGAGCAGGACGTACTGTATACTCATAATACCAATTCTACAGGTGAGTAATCACAGAATTGTATTTTTATACAGGTGTTTAAAGTGGACCAAAACCCAGAGCGATCGTCACAGAATTATTTAAGATTCCGTGGCCACTCTATTCCCTTCCCCTGGGGCATCCAAAATCAGGCCCACTGTGTGAAACCCCCCAGGTCACCCCATACACTTACCTTGTTTCCCAGTACAACGGCACCAGCACGAGCCACGGCTACATCCCCGCTATTCCTCTAGCAGGGTGCGTGGCCGCGCCAGCCATTTGTGAATGGACAGCGCGGGCACGCTCCCTGTTAGTGGGAAGCGGGGGATGCAGCTGCCAGTGCGCTCGGATCCGCTCGCCGTAGACAAAGTGATGTCAGTGGCTCCGAGCATGTTGATTGGACAAGCGGCTGCCCATGCGCCGTAGGACTGGGAAGAGGTAAGTTGCCATCGGCAATCTGGGGGAAAGGACCAGGATAGTCAAAATCCTGGGTTTTGGTCCACTTTAAACCGGACCTTCAGCATCATTTCATAAAAAGCCCAACCCCTTAAAAAGCTATTGCCCAGCATCTAAATAAGTTTCCATAAAGGCTCTTTAAGGCCAACAAAGAATCAGCACTGGCCGCATATCTATCAGAAATCTGATGAGGAATTTTAGCTGGATGGAAGAGAGCTTTTTCTCCTTGGTGCTAGGCCTTGCATCTCCCCGCAAGTGACCTCCTCCAACTCCTACTCTGGGTTTTCTTTGAAAGATGGAGGATTTATCATTGCTAGCATGCTTCTCCACACCATGTTTATAAGAGAGAGATATTCCAAGTGTGACATACACTCCGCTTCAACTCTTCATGACATTTGGGTTATTCTCCAGTAGAGGGCGAACTTCTGCAGAGATGATTCCAAAAAAAGGAGCTCCTCCCAGTCCATAAATACCTGGGACCTCCCACCAATTTCCCAGTTCCTTCTCTGCAAGAAGGCGAGCAAGACAGAAGATGAAGACTTCTCTTACTTGCAGGTAAGCCGGGCTCACGCCTGGCCATTTTTGTCCCTATTGCTGCCAGGACCTTTTCTAAATTGTCCCTATTTGAGCCTCCCAGCCTTGGCTGCAGGTCCTGGTGAGGGTAGGCAGCACCTTATGGGTGTTGTAGGAGCCTTGCTCCACCGTGAGACCCCATTGCAAGGGGTAGGCGGTTGTCCAGGTTGGTGATCCCGGTATGGGATGCACTGTCCCTTAATCCCTATGACCGGATTCCGGCTTGGATTTCCCCCCCCTTCCGGGTCCCTTCCTTCCCTCCGGGGGGGGGCTGGCCTCACCCACGGTTGTTTAATTACTGAAGCACTGTGTGAGTGTGTGTGTGTGTTGGTGCTGACTGGGGTTGATTGTGGTCTCCTTCACTCTTTACCTTCTTTACTCAGCCTGGGGAGCTTCTCTCCCTCAGGCTGTGTTAGGTGGGGGGGCGGAGCCGGGCCATCGGCGCGGGCGCGGTAGCCCCGCCCCCTCGTTTGGCGCGATTATGCGGGCCAGCCCAGGGCTGGGATCCGCGTTGCTGGGAGGGGGCGTGGCCTGACGAGCACGCGTTCGCGCTGGCCCGCCCCCTTCTTCCTCTCCTCTGCTCGTGTGACTCTCCGGGGGCTATCTTGTGTGATTGCTCTGGATGCTGCTCTGATTAACTCCTTGGTCGGTAAGCGCATGTGCGGCCACTTCCTTAGCTTCTGCGGGGGCCCTCCTTGAGCGGGGGGCCTCCTCTTCATGCTTTTGTGCTTTCATGTGGATATATAGATATTTTTATTATAGAATATTCTGAGCATATGGTTGTATTGTGTATCAATATTAACCCTTCTATTGCCAGCCACGTAAATTTTACGTGGCCGCCTCTCCAACCGTTAAACGGCAACCACGTAAAATTTACATGCCTGGCTTTGCCCCCTGCTAGTGCCTGCAAAATTAAAAAAAAAACACTTACCTGACCCCTCATTCGAACCCGTCGGGGCTCCTCCGGAGGAAGGGGAGAGCCCGGAGTAGCCCCCCCCCCCCCCCCCCCCCCCGTTTTTGCGGCCGCTGGCTTTTCCTGTAAAAAAAAAAAAAAAAAAGACATTTACTCACCTCCATGTGCGCTCGATCTCGCCGGCCCTCCTCTTCACCCGGGGGGCCTCCGATTCCCCCCCCCCCCAGGGCTCTCTATCTTCAGGAGAGAGCCTGTCAGGCTCTCTCCCCTCTTCCTCCGACGGGCGCCGCCATCTTGCCGCGAAGCCCCGCCCCTTATGACGTCACTCGGCCGGCATCATGACAGCTCCAGGCCTCTCAGCTGTCAGATGCCGGTGATCGGTGGTGAGAGAAGGAGGGGACAGGAGATCCCCCTCCACTCTGTTCCTACAAGCCCCCATAGCTGGTCCCGGGCTGGTTATGACGGGTAGGGGGGACCCTACGTCATTTTTTTTTAATTTTAAGTGTTAGGCTAACCCTTAAAATGTAAAAAAAAATAGGGTCCCCCCCCCCCCTCGAGAGGGGGGACCCTACGTCATTTTTGTTTTAAATTTTAAAGTGACCAACACCCAGGATTTTCACTATCCTGAGTGTTGGTCCACTTCCGCAGGGCACCCCGATCGGTCAGAAAGCCCCTAAAATCTTACCTTATCGGCGACGGACAAGCGGCGGATAAGCCGCCGCCTCTCGCGCGTCCCTCCTACAGGGCCCGCGCCGGCCTTTCACAAACGGCTGGAGCGGGTGCGCGCTCTGCTAGAGGGACGCGCGGGAGGCGGCGGCTTACTTTAAAAAACTGTAGAAAAATTGCAAACAAGACATTTCATGTTAAAGCCTAAACTCTGCTGCAAAATATATATATATATATATATATTTTCCTGGAAATTCCAGCAAAAATCACGGTTAAACATGGCGCAAAATGGAGAAAATGACCTGTCAACAGAGGGTGACAAAACTTCAAGTAGGCTGGCAATTAAAAGGGTTAATAGTACCTATGCATGTTGGGTATTGTTCTGCTCGGGGGACCTTGCGCTTTCAGATTTAGCTTGTTTTTTTCTTATTTGCATGTTGATATTTTAGGAAAAGGTGTTTTATTCTGCTTTTTTTACATTTTTTTGTGAAACCCTGTGCCACCTAAGAATTCTTCCAGGGATTACGCCCAGAAAGATGAGCCCACTACAACAAGCTGGGTATGCATAGAAAGCTTAAAATGTGTACTTTCAGGGAATATATGGTTTATGAGGGATATTCCAAATGTAAAGGCTTGTTTTGGTAGAAAAAGCACAAGGTGTGCACTTTGTCTGCAGAGCTGAAATTTTGAAGTAAAATTAACGTTACGCACATGCTTTACTATGGTGTGTTTGGCAACTCTTCCCTTGACAGTAGTTATGCATGCTGGGTATTGTTCTGTTCGGGGCATGTTGCTTTTTCAGATTTTTTTTCTTGTTTGTATATAGTTTTTTTTTAGGAAAATGTGGTTTTGTTTCTTTTTTTAGGGAAACCCTGTGCAGCCAAAGAATACATTGAGGGATTACTTCCAGAAAACTGCACCCATGTCAACAAGCTTTGTACGCCTAGAAAGCTTGAGGTGTGTACTTCCAGAGAATATATAGTTTGTTGGGGGTATTTCAAATGTAAAGGGTTGTTTTTCTTGAAAAACTGCAATGTGCGCATATTGCATAGCATAGTTGTATTTTATCTGAAAATCCCCTAAAGCGCTTTCAGTTTGGGGGAGTCTTCTATGTGGTACTGCTGTAACCAGGAGAAATTCGGGTTTCACACGAAAGAAGATTTTATTGACAAACTTACATTTTTTATTACAAAAAAACACTACAAATTGTAAAAAATAGTTTTTTTTTTTTTGCACATATTTCATCCAAAAATATTGAGAATACACCTACAAAATGACAAACAGACTCTGCTGAAAAAAAACAATATATCACTTTCCTGGGAAATCCCTGGAAATCCCTTCAAAAATCACAGTAGAACATGGGGAGCGCAAAATGGTCTGGCAACAAAGGGTGACAAAATCTCCAGGTAGGCTGGCAGTTAAAGGGTTAATATATTGGTATTTTTTAGTTATTTCGTCAGTGTGGTTGTATTATTGCTTGTGTGTTTCAGATTGCTTCGTGTATGGGCTTTTTAAGGGGTTCCTCCTGGTCCTGGGGTCCCTAGGCTTAGATTGCTCACCTAAAATCCTCCCACTGGGACTTTTAAGGGGCATCCCGGGTTGCTTATTGCTTAATTTCCCTGCGGTCTTGCGACTGGCCACAAGAATCACCATATGGAAGCTTCGCAGGATACCGGGCTCGGGCTCCCTCTGGGACAAGCCCGGCCATGTGTGGGTTGTGGGGCATCCCTTATGGGTGAGAATGTGCTTATTTGTATACCATGTGCACAAAAGGCCATATCACGGCAGTCGGGTGCCCAGCCTTCTGGGTCGGCGCCCTCCGCTTCATTGCCTTCCCCTCCCCGCCTTATCCGTACCCCAAGTGACATTGGTGCCAGCGGGGAGTCGCATTCCGATGTTTGTGCTAGGTTGGCCAGCATCGAGAAATTTATGGTTAGCGCGGTGGGCAAGAAGGCCCAGGCTAAAAAGAGACATTTGTCGTCGGTCCAGGCGACTTGGGATATTGATGATGATTCATTTGATATGTCGGATTATTCCCCGTTAGAGGAGGGGGAATTGTATGAGGAGTCAGAGGCTGACGATGTACGGTTTGGCGAGGTTGATGTTGGGCAGGCGCTGGGGGATGCTGTTGACATGGCCACGGTTTTGTCACATCTCTTGGAGGTTTTGGATATTGCACCGCGTGAGGCGCCCCCTCTCAAGAAGGGGGAATTTTTTGGGGCCCACAAGCCTCGTTTGGAGTTCCCTACCAAGGGTCATTTTGATGCACTGATCCTTAGGGAATGGGAGAAACCTAGTCGGCTTCCGGGTGTTCCTCTGGGATGGGATAAGAAGTATCCTTTCCTGGTGGAAGCGGTTAAGCGCTGGGCTTCTCCTCCCGAGGTCGATGCGCCAGTTTTGGGGTTGACCAACTCCTCCGTGCTTCACACCCCAGATGCCACTTCCCTAAAGGATGGTGAGGATAGGCGCCTTGATCAGATGGCATGCCATGCCTTTGTCAGTGTTGGCTCGGCCTTGCGGCCTGTTTGTGCATCTGCGCTAGTGTCGGTGGCTGCTAGGTCTCTGATTAGGGACTGGTTAAATGACGCTCACCTTGATCCGGCCAGCGCTGAGTTCACTACGCTTAAAAGATTTGAATTGTTCATGGATTTTGTCTTGGCTGCTATGGAAGACACTATTATGTGTAGTAGGACTTCAGCCTTATTGGTGGCCATGCACCGCTCGGTATGGCTCCGTCAGTGGACGGCGGACTTTGCGGCCAAGAAATCGCTCACAGCTCTTCCCTTATTGGGTACGCGGCTGTTTGGAGATAAGTTGGATGCTGTGGCAAAGGGAGGTAAGTTACCTCAGCGGAAGAAACAGCGCCGTCCCTTTCGGGGGGCAGGCTCTTTCAATCCTTCCTTTCAAGGTGCCAGAGCTGGCAGAGGTTTGGCCTTCTCGGGTGTCAGAGGCTCTTCCTGGAACAGGGGCAGAGGTCGGGCCCGTCCCGCTTCTACCTGGGGTCCCAAGCCTGTGGGTAAACCAGCTCAGCAATGAAGGAGCACCCTCACCCGCATGGGTGGGGGGGCGGCTGCGGCTCTTCTTCCAGGTCTGGGCCCGGGAGGTCACAGACAATTGGATCTTGGAAGTGGTCTCCTCCGAGTACAAACTGGAGTTCGAGTACTGGCCTCCTCCAAGATTTTTAAGGTCTCGGGTGCCCTTGTACCCTCAGGCTGCACAGAGTCTCCTGTTAGCAGTGAAAAACCTTCTGGACATGGGAGTTGTATGCCCGGTGCCTCCGTCGGAGAGAGCCAGGGGTTTCTACTCCAATCTTTTCACGGTCCCCAAAAAAGAAGGTTCTGTAAGACCCATTCTGGACCTCAAGGTCCTCAACAGATCCATCAGAACCAAGAAGTTCCGCATGGAGACTCTGTGCTCGGCCATCAATTCCCTTCGTCAAGGGGATTTCATGACATCCATAGACATCAAGGATGCGTATTTGCATGTTTTTCCAGCGCATCAGAGATTCCTCAGGTTCGCGGTGGACGATCAACATTTTCAGTTTGTAGCCCTTCCCTTCGGGTTGACCTCAGCGCTGAGGGTCTTCACCAAGGTTCTGGCGGGCATAATGGCCCTATTCAGAGCTCAGGGAATTCGCATTGTGTGAATTTTCAGCTTCTTCTCTCCGTCAGGCGGAGCTGGACACCCACCAGGTGGTGTCGACCCTGGAGAGGTTTGGGTGGGTGATCAACCACCCCAAGTCCTCTCTCTCGCCATCACGGGTGATTTCATTCCTGGACATGAATCTGGATACCATTCAGGCCAGAGTGTTTCTACCCCAGACCAAGGTGCAGGGGATTCAGGATCTGATCCGCCTTCTTCTGGCCAATCCTTGACCCTCTATTCGACAGGGGATGAAACTGGTGGGATTGATGGTGGCCTCCTTCGAGGCTGTCCCGTTTGCGCAGTTTCACATGAGATCTCTTCAACTTCATCTATTGACGCATTGGGCATTGCTGTCATTGGATCAACCGTTCAGGATGTCTCCCAGGGTTCGGCA
Source organism: Gastrophryne carolinensis (assembly GCA_027917425.1). NCBI lineage: Eukaryota > Metazoa > Chordata > Amphibia > Anura > Microhylidae > Gastrophryne > Gastrophryne carolinensis. Next base: position 240,752,004 of record CM051235.1, on the reverse strand, counting down.
GTCCCTTCGGCGGTGGCTGGAGTCGAGCAACCTGTTGAGGGGCAGATCCTTTCTGGTTCCTCGCTGGGAGACGGTTACCACTGATGCCAGCCTGTCGGGCTGGGGAGGTTTCTGGAAAAGTCATCAGTTCAGCGGGGTGTGGGGTCCTCAGGAGGCTCACAACCCCATCAATGTCTTAGAGCTCAGAGCCATCCAGCTTGTCCTGTCACTTCTGACGTCGCACTTACAGGGTCTTCCGGTTCAGATTCAACCAGACAATCGGACGGCGGTAGCCTACATCAATCACCAAGAAGGGACTCGCAGCAGGAGTGCCCCCAGGGAAGTCTCTCTGATCCTGCATTGGGCGGAGAGCAATGTTCCTTGCATTTCAGCAATCTACATTCCGGGAGTGGAGAACACGGAGGCGGACTCCCTGAGCAGGGGGTCCTCTCGCCAAGGAGAGTGGTCTCTCAACCCCGGGGTTTTTCGGTCTCTTTGTCGCAAGTGGGGGACTCCGGTGGTGAATCTCTTTGCCTCACGGCACAATCACAAACTCCCGGCCTTTGTGTCTCTATCTCAGGATCCTCTAGCTCTGGCAGTGGATGCCTTGTCCCTTGCTTGGAAGGATCTGGGGTTTCTGTTCCTGTTTCCTCCCTTCTCCATGCTGGGCAAGGTAGTTTGCAAACTGGCTCTGGAAGGGGCACCAGCAATTCCGGTGGCTCCAAGGTGGCCAAGAAGGGTTTGGTACGCAGACATTGTAAGGCTGGCGGTAGATCAATATCGGCTTCTGATGTTTCCGGATCTGTTATTTCAGGGTCAACTACTTTATCCCAATTTACCAACGCTGGCTTTGACGGCTTGGCTGCTGAAACCTTCATTCTGAAGGAGGAAGGTTTGTCTGTTTTCTTCAGCACGGTCTGGATCTTGGGTTCCAGCTTAGTACCTTGAAAGGGCATGTCTCGGCTTTGTCTGTTTTCTTCCAAAGATCTTTTGCCTTACACCCGCTGGTTAAGACTTTTTTCCAGGGGGTCACTCATGTTCGACCTCCTCGGAAGGCTATGGTTCCTGTTTGGGATTTGAATTTGGTTCTTTCGGCTCTCCAGGGTCCTCCTTTTGAGCCGTTACAGGATATTGCTCATTCTGTTTTCACTCAAAAGGTTGCCTTCTTGGTGGCTATTACCTCTGTTCGGCATGTCTCTGTCGATTCAGGCACCTTATTTTGAAAGACACCAGGACAAGCTGGTCTTTCGCTTTAAGCCGGATTTCCTTCCTAAGGTGTTGTCGGCTTTCCATCTCAATCAGGATATTGTTCTCCCTTCCTTGTGTCCTAAGCCTAGCAATGACAAGGAGAGGGTTTTGCACAATTTGGATGTGGTTTGCTGTGTTAAGTACTATTTGGTGACTACTTCTTCTTTCCGCAAGACGGATGCCTTTTTCGTGGTACCCTGCGGGCCCAGGAAAGGTTTGGCGCCCGCCAAGTCTACCATTAGCAAATGGATTTGTCAGGCCATAGTTGGGGCCTATTCTGCTAAGGGGAGGACTCCCCCTTTTAGGGTCACTGCGCATTCTACTCGTGCTGTTGGTGTGTCCTGGGCTTTTCAGCACCAGGCTTCTGTTGAACAAGTTTGTAAGGCTGCTACTTGGTCTTCCGTTCATACTTTTTCCAAGTTTTACAAGGTTGATATGCGGGCTTTAGCGGATGCCGTTTTTGGCTGCAAGGTTCTACAAGCTGCAGTTGGTACATTCTTTACTGTTTATGGTTCCCACCCATGACGGACACTGCTATTGGATGTCCCAAATGTTATGAAGAGTTGAAGCGGAGTGTATGTCACACTTGGAATAATACCGTTTTGTGAGTACTCACCTTTAAAACGGATATTATGAGTGTGACATACACTCCGCTTCACCCCACCCTTTTGGTATTTTGGATCCTTTATATGGTAAACCATTGTTTCTTGGTTGTTAGTATTGTTATATTTGGTTCTTCCTGGTCCCCTTACTGCTTTCTTACACTGGGAAATTGGTGGGAGGTCCCAGGTATTTATGGACTGGGAGGAGCTCCTTTTTTGCATTCATCTCTGCAGAAGTTCGCCCTCTACTGGAGAATAACCCAAATGTCATGAAGAGTTGAAGCGGAGTGTATGTCACACTCATATTATCCGTTTTAAAGGTGAGTACTCACAAAACTGTATTTTTTTTTCTACTTAGTCTCTTTAAAGACGGTATATTATTCTTGGCTTATTGCTCTGTAGTCGAGCGTCTGTCCTGTGAAAACAAGATGTCTTGGCAGCTGTAAAGGATTCTACTATGTGCTGTCATGACTTTTATTATGTCCACTGAACTCCGTCTCCCCAGACTGGCTCTGCCGCTAAACAGCAAATACTGCTTCACCAGTTTAAAGGGGAAATATTTTTATGGTGCCTGGACCCTTCCTCCAGTGAGTTCTTTTCAAAGTGGACCTAAACCCTACCTGACAACTCTGTGCCTGGAAGGGTGTCTCTAATGCAGGACTCAGTGATGGGGTTAGAATAGGTTAGTGTCCCTGTGGAGCAGAGCCCTACCTGGCATGGCCGGTCTTTAGGGTATGCTAGCTGTGCAGTCACACAGGGTGCCATCCCAATCTCTCTTCCAGGGCGGCAGCAGAAGACACCATTTAGAAACCTCTTTAGAGAGATATAGAGAGATCGCTCTTAGCTGGCTCAGCAGGAATCTCTTACCTACATTTCCTCCCATTCTTTCTTCTTCTTTATATCTGGCATTTTCATCTTTTTTCTTCTTGTCTTTCCTTGTTCACTCCATTTTTTTAATTGTTCCCTTCATCATTTTCTCTTTTCTTATCCCCCTACTTTTTCATTTCTTTATTCACATTCCTTCTATCTCACACTCATTCTTTTTCTTCTTCAATTTTCCACATTTGCTCCCTCCTCTGTTCTCTCTGTTTCTCTCTTCTTTTCCTCCACCTCCTTTCTTACACATTCCTTTCATCTCTCTTTTTCACATTTCAACCATCTCTCTTGCCACATTCTTTTTTTTATCTCCCACTCTGTTTCCATTCTCTGTATTCTCTTTCTCTCTGCTTTCCACATTTCCCCCTTCTGCCTCTCTCTTTCAGAGAAGGAGGGAATGTGGAAGAGAGATATAGAAGAGAATGTGGACTCTCTGTCTTCCCACATTCTCTTTTATATCTCACTTCCACATTCCCTGATTATCTCCCCCCCCCCTTTCCTTCTCTCTCTTCCCCCTTCCTTCTCTCTCTCTTTTTCGACATTCACCCTTTTGCTTCAACCTTTCCCTCTTTTTCTGATTTTCCTTCTTCTTTTGCTTTTTCCCCATTCTTTCTCTGTCATCCGAGCTTCACTCTTTCCTATGTATTTTTCCATTGTTTTCTCTCTTTCATGTTCTCTTTCCCATGTTCCTTTTGTCTGTCTCTGTCTCTGTCTTCTGCATGACCTCTATTTTTCCCTTTGTCTATGTGTAAATGAATGTATCTGTGTATTTGGGGGGGGGGGCACCCTGAAATATTGCACAGGGCAACATTTATCCTAAGGTCAGCCCTGGCTGAGGGTTGCTTCCTGATGAATCTGCCATCAGGAACAGGTTGGTCTGACTTCTTCCCAGAAAAAGTTGTGGCATTTATGCTAATTTTATAGGGATGGGGCCTCGTTTGAGTAAAATAAAAGCAGTAATATTACCTGTGCATTAGAAGGTTTATATACATGCTGTTTTCTCAGAGGGTCAGGGTTGGTGATGGAGGTATTTGAATAACAGTAAAGCTTGTGGGGTGGTAAGTATCTGGACTGGGGAATGAGTTTCCCCCGCTGGTATGCAGTGCACTGAACCCCTCAATCCAATGTTATGTTTTGTGAATTGGTCATCTTTAATCTTTAAGGATTGACGTGTCAAACTTTAGAATCATTTGCCTGGCAGCCGACCTGATGCAGTGTCACTCCCACAATGTCTCTTGGGACATGAGAAACACAAAGTGACACTTGGTGTGCTGGACAATTGTTACACAACTCAATGCAGCCATATTACATATTGCAATACCAGACAGAAACGTGGACAGGAGTACCTAACATCAGGGGGTAGCACAGGGCAGGCTATGTCACAAGGGCAGGGCCCTTAATCCTAGTGTAGTGTTTTTTAAGTGTGTATTTGTTACACACGTCTGTCACATCTGGCGTGTCTCTTTCCAACCTGCCCTCCTTTTCCTCTTTTTCGGATGACTTCTTCTTCTTCCCTCCTTAATTTTCCTTTCTTCACCACATTTCCTCCTTTTTTCCCTTTTCCACTATTCCTCTGACCACCACTTCTTCTTAAAGCGGACCTTCACTCTAAATAAGAGTCTATCTTATATGTTTCCCACACCCTGTACATACAGATTGCTCACATTAAAAATCATCCTACCTGCATCTACTGCATTTTATAAGCCTTTAAACATCCAAGATGGCGGCTTATGGAAGCTGCCATTTTTGCAGGCAGCCTGCAAACAGGAAGTGCCTGCAAACAGGAAGTGACTGTGCTGCTCTGCATTCTGGGACTGCTGACCTTTCCCTGACCCCAGCTCTGCTCTGTCTGAGCAAAGCACAGCTATAACCCGCCCCCCTGTACCTTATCCCACTCTCCTCTCCTCAGTAAGTGTGATGCTTCTGAGTCAAGATGGCGGCGCCCGTATCCTAAATTCCCGAACAGAGTTGCAGCACAGTGGGGGAAAGTATAATAAATTAGTGACTAAACATGTAAAATATATTAATTTTAGATGCTGAGGAATTGTTTTTTAAGAGTTTGGGCTTTTCATTAAATCATGGTGAAGGTCCGGTTTAATTTCCTCCTTCCTCCCTCTCCTTTCCATATTCTCTGCATCTTTCTCTCATTTCCACATCGCCTTTATCTTTTTCACTTTTCCATTTCCCCTCCCCTTCTTACATTTGCACATTTCCTCTATATTGCTTTATTTTGGGCATTTCCTTTTGTTTTCATAATCTCATATCCCTTCTTTTCTATATTCTCTCCATCTTGCTCTCTTTTTTTACTCCCCACCCTATCTCTTCCAAACTCCCTCTGTCTTTCTGTCTTCCTCAGCATCTCTCCCTTATTCCAGTGTTTCCTCTGTCTCTTGCACTTTCTCTTTCTCATTATCTCCTCTTTTTCTCTTACTCCCTCCTTCTTTCTATAAATGTTAGGGACGCCCGAAATCTTGAATAGGGCTGCTCTTAACCTAAGCCAGGCCCTGTCTCCCTATGTATCCACTCCCACTGCCAATCTATTTTAATACCTCTCACTACGCCCCTCCCCTTTTTTATATAAACTTATATAAACTTTATCTCTAAAAGGGATGTTTTAGTCTGAGCTCCGTCATTCATAGCAGTGTGCATCCCAGGTGCCACCATGAAATATGGCTGGGTTCCATATAATATAATACCCCCCTTATAAGCTCCCTTGACCCATTGAGACCCCCCCCCCCCCGCCCAGATCACCCTTATCCATAGCCACCTTTATCACTTAGGGTTTGCGCTCTAAATTGAGACAGGACGGAGAAGGTGACAAAAAATTCTACTCACCTGTAGAATTGGTATTATGAGTATACAGTACGTCCTGCTCCAAATCTAATACATCTAATACAGTTGGGATATACTCCGCCAGATGGCGCTCGACTGCAGAGACATCGAAGATAGGTTCCTCCCGGCCCCTCAAATACCCGGGGACCTCCCACAAATCCCCAGCATTGAAAAGCAGTTAAGGAGAAGCCGGGAGAATTAACAATCCAAACTATCAACTATAACAATGATAACAATCACCATACAGGGGATCCAAGAAAATGCAAACCAAGGGTGGGTTGGAGCAGGACGTACTGTATACTCATAATACCAATTCTACAGGTGAGTAATCACAGAATTGTATTATTCTTAGTATACAGTACGTCCTGCTCCAAATCTAATACTTACACTTGGGACATCCAATAGCAGTGTCCATAAGTAGGGTGGGATCCCCAAGAAAAATCAGCAGCAGACAGTTTAAACCACTGCCGCCTGCAAAACCTTGCGGCCAAAAGCAGCATCAGCTGAGGCCCTAACATCAACCTTGTAAAACTTTGAAAAGGTATGAACAGAAGACCAAGTAGCGGCCTTGCAAACTTGTTCAACAGAAGCCTGGTGCTGAAAAGCCCAAGAGGCACCAATAGCATGAGTGGAATGAGCAGTAAGGCGGAAGGGAGGATTCTTCCCCTTAGCAGAATAGGCCTGAATCACAGCCTGACGAATCCACTTGCTGATAGTAGACTTGGCAGGAGCCAAACCCTTCCTAGGACCAGAAGGGACCACAAAAAGAGCATCAGTTTTCCTGAAAGGTGCAGTAGCCACCAGATAGTACTTCAGACACCTAACCACATCCAAAGAGTGCAAAACCCTCTCCTTAGCATTGCTAGGATTAGGGCACAAAGAAGGAAGAACAATATCCTGATTCAAATGAAAGGCAGACACTACCTTAGGCAGAAAATCAGGTTTGAAACGAAACACCACCTTGTCCTGGTGTCTCTCATCGTAGGGGCTGAATGGACAGCACCGCCAACTCAGACACACGCCTGACAGAAGTAATAGTCACCAGAAATACAACCTTGTGCGTAAGAATGGCCAAGGCAGCATCCTGCACAGGTTCAAAGGGAGCACCCTGCAAGGCTGACAGAACCAAGTTCAAATCCCAAACGGGCACCATAGGCTTACGTGGGGGACGCACATGAGTGACCCCCTGGAATAAAGTCCTGATCAGAGGGTGCTGAGCAAAGGACTTCTGGAAGAAAATAGCCAGGGCAGAAACCTGACCCTTCAGAGTACTGAGTTGGAGCCCCATCTCCAACCCATGCTGCAGGAACTCCAGAATCCTGGGAATAGAGAACACACGAAAGGGAAGAAACCTAGACTCACACCAGTCAATGTAGGCACGCCAAACCCTGTAATAAACGGAAGAGGAAGACTTCTTCCTAGCTTTAATCAAAGTATCCACAACTGAGGAAGACAGCCCCTTCTCCATCAAGATGGAGGTTTCAGCAGCCAAGCCGTTAAAGCCAGAGTTTGTAAATTGGGATGGCGTAGTGAGCCCTGAGTGATCAGATCTGGCACCAAGGGCAGAGCGTACTGATCTACCGCCAGCTGTACCACGTCTGCGAACCACACTCTTCTTTGCCACCTGGGGGCCACCAGAATTGCTGACACCCTTTCCAGAGCAAACTTGCGCAGAACCCTGCCCAGCAGGGGGATTGGAGGGAAGACATACAGGAACTGAAATTCCTGCCATGACATTGCTATTGCATCCGAGGTCAAGGCCAGAGGATCCTGAGACAGAGAGACAAAGGCTGGGAGCTTGTGATTGTGGCGGGACGCAAACAGATCCACATATGGTTGGCCCCAACGGAGACACAGAGATTGAAACACCCTGCTGCATAGGGAACATTCTCCCTGGCGAGAGGTCCTCCTGCTCAGAGAGTCCGCCAGGTGATTTTTCATCCCCGGGATGTACACAGCTGATATGCAGGGGACATTGGCCTCCGCCCAAGTCAGCATCTGAGACACTTCCTGGAGGGCCCCCTTGCTCCGGGTCCCTCCCTGATGATTGGTTGTCCGAGCGCACCTGAACAGGCAGGCCCCGAAGGTGAGTAGTCAAGTGAGCCAGAACTAGCCAGTTCCAAGACATTGATAGGTGTGTGGGCCTCCTGAGGGCCCCACCTCCCCTGGAACCGCAGGGACTTCCAGAAACCCCCCCAACCTGACAGACTGGCATCCGTGGTGACCGTCTCCCAGGAAGGGGCAAGAAAGGATCCGCCCCCCAACAGGTTCCTTGAGTCCATCCACCACGAGAGGGACCTCCTGACCAGGGGGGAGAGCACACAGACCCTGTGCAGGGACTCTGGGTCCTTGTCCCATACTGACAATAGGTGAAGTTGCAGGGGCCTCAAGTGGAACTGGGCATAAGGGACCGCTTCGAAGCATGCCACCATCAGGCCCACCAGCTGCATCCCCTGCCTGATGGAGGGATGGGGACAAGCTAGGAGGGACTGAGCCTGTGCAATCAGACTGTCCACCTTCTGTTGAGGAAGGAAGATCCTTGCCTGAACTGTATCCAGATTCATTCCTAGGAATGGAATTAACAAGGAAGGGGACAGTGAGGACTTGGGGTGGTTGATCACCCATCCAAATGACTCCAGAGTGGACACCACCAGCTGAGTATCCAACTCTGCCTGATGTAGAGACTGGGAAGTGATGAGAATGTCGTCCAGATAGGGAAGCACGCGGACGCCCTGACATCTGAGCAGAGACATCACGCCAGCCAGCACCTCGGTGAACACCCTGGGAGCTGAAGTGAGGCCGAAGGGCCGAAGGGCAAGGACACAAACCATCCATCAGAGCGAACCTGAGGAACCTTTGATGACCTGGGAACACAGGAATATGAAGATAAGCATCTTTGATGTCCACAGAAGTCATGAAATCCCCTTGGCGCAGGGAACTGATGGCAGAGCACAGAGTTTCCATGCGAAAGCGCCTGCCCCTGACAAACTTGTTGAGGATCTTCAAGTCCAGTATGGGCCTGACTGAACCATCTTTTTTGGGTACTGTGAATAGGTTGGAATAAAAGCCCTTGCCTTTTTCTCTTAAGGGGACCTGGCAGATGACCCCCAGCTCCAGGAGGCCTTGCACTGCTTGCACTAGCTCCTGAGCTGACACAGGGTCCTGAGGAATCCGGGATCTGATGAATCTTAGAGGGGGATCGGCAGCAAACTCTAACTTGTAACCGGAGGACACTACCTCCTGAATCCACCAGTCTGAGACATGAAGCCTCCAGACGTGAGCGAAGTGCTGCAGCCGTCCCCCCACCCAGATGGGTTAGGGCGCCCCCTCATGCCTGGGGGGCTTGGGAGAGGATTTTGCTTTGGGACCCCAGGAAGAGCCAGGACGTCCACGTCCTCTGCCTCTACCCCAGAAATCTCCCCGGGCCCCAGGAAAGGAAACCCCCCTTCCATGTCTTGCACCACTGTAAGGGGAGGAGAAGGAACCCTTAACCCGAAAGGGCCGAGATTGCCGCCTGCGCTGGGGTAACCTGCCTCCCTTAGCAAAAAGGTCCAGCGGTCTCCAAACAGACGCAGTCCTTTAAAGGGAAAACTAGTGAGGGCCTTCTTGGCAACGTTGTCAGCAGCCCACTGGTGCAGCCAAACCGAGCAGCGTATAGCCACCACAAGGGCAGAAGTTCTGGCACACATTCTGATGGTGTCATCCAATGCTAAGAGGACAAAATTTACAAAAACATCACAACTGGAGAGTGCATTGAACACCTCACAAGGCAAATCATCAGGGGCACTATCAAGCATATTTCTGATAAGAGTTCTAGTGCCACAGCAGTAATGGCAGAGGCACAGACCGGGCGCAGCGCCGTCCCCGCACATGCAAAGGTGTGGGATGCCAGCTGGTCAATGCACCGGTCCTCAGCATCCCGCAGGGTAGTAGAGTCAGGGGAATGCATGACAGAGCTGTTAGATAGCCCTAGGATCGGGGCATCCACCTCGGGGGGAGGGGGTGACCAACATTTAACCACCTCAGCAGGAAAGGGATACTTCCTATCCCAACTCTTTGGAACCCTGGGAAGTTTACTGGGGCGCTCCCATTCCTTGAGCACAAGGTTATGGAAATGTGCCTGCTCGGGAAATTCCAAACGTGATTTTTGCTGTATGGAAAAGCTCCCCTCTTTGCCTGGGAGCCTCAACAGGGAGAGAGATGGACAGAACCTCAAAAATCTGGGTCAGTAAACTGTCAGTGTCATCCGGGGCCCAGGGGTCAGAGCCAGAATCGTCATGACCCCTTGGTCTCTCGTCAGATGAGCCTGAATCAGAAAAGAGCTCCCCTTCATCAGACGGGGTATAACCACAAAGATTCCAAAACTCCTCAGTTCCCATAGGGAAAACAGTGACATTAGGCGTCAAGTGCCTTACGCGCTAAGGACTTGGCAATCAACTGCTCAACAGTAGCCAGTCTAGAAGACACATCAGGCTGAGAATCCCCACTAGTATGAAACTCAGTAGGAGTGAGATTTAAGCTTGGGGGAGTAGGCGAAGTGAAATGAGGTGCAGCCACTGGCAGGCCAGATTGCAATGCAAGCACCTGCTCAGCACAGGTTACACAGACCCGCGCCTTGTCAGCGTCAGCATGAGGCTGCCCACACGCTACACACAGCCGGTCTTGTCCCGAAGGGACCCCGGTAACATTATCCTGGGATGCCTCCATATGGTTATTATAGCGGCGCTATACGCCGATAGGGAATAACGCTAAATAGCAACCCCGGATGCCCCAATAACCCGCTAGGGAAGTGGGAGTATTATTTTTACAAGGCCTACAAGTATATACTAATACAGGGCCGGGAGAAGCCAAAAGGGTTCGCCCCACCTGAAAGACATAAGCAGACAAGACCTGTAAGCACACAGTAACAAAACTGAAACTGAAAGATATAAAGCCGCCCGCGAGGGCACTTACGGACCGCGGTAGGTAGGGGTCCGTCGCACATGGGCCAAAGATGGCAGGTTAAAGATGGCGTTGGTATACCTCGAGGGCCGGTATCAGCGATGACGCGGAGCGCACCATAGACGGGCCCCGCCCCCCCCGAAGACCGTGAAGCCAAGAACGTGCAAGTGCCTGAGGTAATGCCGCCGCCAAGCGCGGAACCAAGTCAGCGCGCGGCGGCAGCAATTTTAAAAAGGCAGTAAAGACAAGTCAGCGCGGCGGCTGACACAAGACTAAACAGAATGGAAAAAAAGGTGTAAAACACAGAATGCATAGCATACATATTTACACCCCCCCCCTCTTTTCCCCCGAAGACTACAAGGAGGATGAGGGAGGACGGCAGCCACTTAAATAGGGCCCACTGATAGGCAGGGGCAAGGGGCAATAGTGCGGGAGGGGCATCTCATAGAGGCTCACCATAAGCCTGAACCGCCTAACCTTTGGTGGGGGATTGCGGTGGAGCAGCGCTCCTAAGCACCTAACAGCGGTGCTGCCTACCTTCACCCGACCAGCGCAGCCAAGGCTGGGAGGCATATTACTAGTGGAACGGGAGGGAATAGTCCTACAGGGCCGCAGGCTAATAGCCCCGCTCACCTGCGAGTAGAGAGCCATTTCTCGTCCTTTGCAGCCAGACTGCAGAGAAATTCTGGGGATTTGTGGGAGGTCCCCGGGTATTTGAGGGGCCGGGAGGAGCCTATTTTCGATGTCTCTGCAGTCCAGCGCCATCTGGCGGAGTATATCCCAACTGTAAGTGTTAGATTTGGAGCAGGACGTACTGTATACTAAGAATAAAACCCTTACGTCGCCTGGATCCTATGCCATTCTCCCACAGAGTGGACACAGATGGTGACCTGAAACTGGACTTTAAAGCAGGGCAAAGCCCAGTTTTTTTTTTTTTTACTCACCTGGGTTTTGGTCTGTTTTACTGTGAGTTATACCCCCAGGAAAGCGAAGTATTTTTACCTCTCCAGAAATCTCTTCCATATGAATGGTATGTTGGTTGCCCCCGGGGCAGTGTCAGTCACAAAAAGGAAGGGTCATTTCTTCTTCCTCCAGTGGAGAGGTAAGTCCACTTATTATGTGTTTTATGGAAGCAGTTTTCATCTGTTACTATTGGCAACGTACCCGAAGTGCAGACTTGTGTTCATTCCCGATAGCAACAGATTGCAAATAGTTGCAAAAATGGTGTTCAGTGTATACTGGACTTGCTTATTTCTTCTTGGTGTACGTTGCCAATAGCAACAAATTGCAGGTAGTTAAAACTGCTTCCATAAAACACATTTGCTAACAAAGGAAAAAATAAAAAGGATCATCCTTTTGGCACAAAAAAATATACACTTTCAAAAATGTGTAAGCTTGTGTCGAGTTGCTACCCCCTCCATTAATGATAGGTTAGAAAGGAGCCCACTCTCTCCAATGCAATGTATAAGTCTAGCTCTTCCTAATGGGAATACATTTGTTGGACAATGAATTTAAAGTGGACTTAAAGTGTCCCTGGAGTCTATAAGACTCCAGAACCGACTGACTCTCTCCCTTCAGGTTATCCAGATTTGAGATGCCCCACTGTGTGAAACCTCTTTTGAGTCCCTTGTGAAACCTACCTTCTCCCTGATCCAGCGCTTGTGGCCACCGTGATCTACATCTTTAGCTGGGTGTGCGCCCAAGGCAGGCATTTTTGAATGGCCAGTGCGGGAACACACCCTGCTAAAGGCTAGTGGGGATGCTGCTGCCGGCATGCTCGGTTTCATTTAGCTAGATTTGGCCCTTAGCTGAGTCTTAGCCAGGATTGCCAAGCCTGCTGATTGTACAAGATAGTCGAAATCCCAGGATTTAGTCTACTTTAATTTTAATTTACATTCCCCAAAGCTATAGGTTCTGCTCTGATTTCAGGTTAGATGATTAAGTGTACTCAGCTAATAGGCACTATTTTCCAAAAATGCTGGCAATACCCCCAATGGCTGTAATGGGGGGTGCAATGGCAAGCTCCGGCCTTGGGTAACTGTTTCCAAAGGCTAAGTTAATATCACGGTTGCCTGACAACCGAATGCTCACGAGGGGTGGCAGTGAGGCGGCCTAGCATCATACCTGGTGTGACTGCGTGACAGGTAACTTTAGACCCCGCTCTGGGGAATTACTTACTTCATTTATTAACAAATATTGAGATGCTGTTTGTGCATTACTATTCAGGCAGCTAAGGCTGCTGACATCACCAATGGTGTCATTAATGACAACAGACTGGCTTTTGTGCTATTTCTATGGTATTTAACTCTTTCTTTTGTGCAGATCCTCTGTTTGTTTGTTCAACCCTAATGAAGGGGCGCATGCCACCCCGAAACATCGGATATAGATTATTTGGACTGTATCATTCGCTGTATCAAGATTGCATGGATTATATGACCTTGATTCAATATAATTTATTTGCAAATGGAGTGCTGGCTTCTCGTTTGTTTCCAAGGGCTGAGTTGAGAGAGGGACTGGTAGGTCAATAGAAGCCTGTGGGGTGTACAAGCTGTGCAGTTGCACAGGGCGCTATTCCAATATCTCTGTAGGAGTGTTTGGCGGGCACTGTCCTGAGGTCTTGCAATGTTTGTGCCTTATAGCCAAACACCACTTTTCTTCATATCCCCACAGCACAACGGCAACCACCACACGTTCTGCAGAAGTACCACACTTCACCAAGGCAGATAAGTACCCGTTTCCGAGCCGGGAGCAGCATCACTCCATCAACATATAACCGATGAAGCGGCTGCTGTGAGATGTGATTGACAGCTCCCCGAGATTTCAGTTACTAATGAAGCAGAACTAAGATAAGCCTTATCAGTAAATGTTCTCAGAGTGGGGACTTTGATGAGAACATGGTTTGGTGTTAATGTACTTTTTAGAGATAACGCAGAACATTATCTAGTGCAGAAATGTATTTTTTGGGCAAACGGGACAGAGGCTAAAAAAGCCACAACGGCACACTACTGGCTACTGTGTGCAGCTTTAAATTTATCCTAAGAGCTCGTAAGCATTGCCTACAGCTTAGTACATATCATCTCTGAGTGACTATAGACATGTACAGAGCATTGTACTGACATTATAGCACAGTTTCCAGTGGTATCATACGAATAGTGCTTTTATGATTTGTTGATTATAAAAACCTAGAGATAACCTGTATCGTTGTTTGCTGAAAACTTTGGAGAACAATTGTTTTGCTTTCCTTATATACAGTAGAGTGGGGGACATCCACCAATGTGCCTTGGTGGAGCAGAAGTATGGTCATGCAAGGAGCAAATCTAGAGAAGACCTAAACCATCCTTGACAATTCTGTTCCAGGGAGGTCCCTAGTCCTCGAGAACCCTGAACAAACATAACCCACCCTCTGCCACCACTGGTACTCCCAGAGCTCCATCCCACAAATGACCTGGCAATGTATTCACTCGAATACAGTCAAACCTTCCACCAGTAGGGGGCATGCGTCAATGCAGTTGATTCCTGTTGAACAAAGCTGCATTTCCTAGATGGACATACGTATTGGTTGTTGGTTCACTTTCCCTAAAGCCAGTATATATAGTCATACCTAAAGGGAAACTCCATTTTTGTGAGGTTTTGGCATTCTGCCTTATTGTTTTCCTATTTTGGAATGTAAAAAAAACATTTGTGTTACGATTGTGCCACCAAACCTGTGATTTACTTATCAGCATGCTGCTTCCAAGTTTCTTATATTCCTCTGTCCCTGTTGCTTAAGTGAGAGTGGCTTTCCTGGCTCTTAGTATACATTCTGACTAGTCCCTGAATCCCTCCAATGTAACAAGTGAGCTTATCAGCAGCTTTGGAAACTCAAGCAGCAATAATGACTTCTCCAAGTGAGAAAACTCCATGTAGTACTCCTACTGGAACACACGATTGTGATCCTCTCACCTGAAGAGGATGAAATTGAGCAGAAGGGGTTAAACCTGTGAGCTGTGGATTGTCTGTTTTGCCTCAGCCAATCAGATGATTAGCAATCCAGAGTCAGGAAGTCTCTGCAATATACACCAAAAAACACCAGTTGATGTACATTGTTATCATAAACAAATAGTTGCTAGAAAAAATGATTTATTTTATAAGACAGGGTTGCTAACAAAGATAAAAGAACACATACACTTAAAATACTGGACTGGAGTAAGAGATTGACAATTAATGGCACTCCCCTAGTAGAAATAGCACCTATCACTATTAGTCATTTGCTAGCAACCATATACAGTTTAAACTGTAACAAATGTTTGTTATGAACAATACATAATAAAAAAACATTGCAGTGATCTATCTAAATCTCATAAACCGTATAATAACAGTTTGTATGAACCTAGGTGGAGGCACATAATGTCTATTTCGCCCAATGAGAGGACTTCGTTGGGGGAAAAACCTCCAACCAGTCCTATGCCTTGTGTCTATAAACATGTAAATATATAATATATGTGCATATATATACATACACAATGTAATAATCCATTTACAGTCGTGATTTTTGAGATTTAATAAACAGCTTGAGAAATACAGTAGGGTTCAGGTCCACCATGAGGTCCTGTTTTGTGGATCTCCACACTTTAGTGCTTCAGTGATGCTATAGAACTGCATGTATGGACCACATTAATCAAAAAGCTAATGAACCCTTTGCACTCACAAAACAGGGAGTCTCAGCAGAGGCATAAATAAATTTGACTGGGCCCTGGAGCAGACATTAAATAGGGCCCCGGCATTGCTCATACAGTAAACATTTTAAATTAAATTAGATAATATTAACACTACCAAGCGCTGAAACAGTTCTTTCTTTCTGTACATGTCACATGAGTCCAAATCAGATACATAAGGTGAAGGCCCAACAGGGCCCTCCTGACATGGGTGCCCCTGAGGCAGTTAAAGGAAAGCTGTCTGTCCCGGGTGCTTTCATTTACACATGGATGAGTGCAGCCTCCTTCCTTTCATGTCATCCATAGAATATGACATGTTGGAGGACAGTTTTAGGAAACATTGGCCTTGAGTATGGAGTGCGATGTTGATTTTGTTTTTAATCATCTAGAAACTGAAGACCAGTCCAGTAGCCCACAGTTACATGGCATTAATAGCCCCTTAATAGGACTACAGCACACAGCTAAATCTAGTTACTGTATTTTGTATGTCGTCATTGCCAAATGCATAAGCTTGTACAACGTCTTCAGTGTTCTGCCAACTTTTTTTTGGCAAAGGATTCTGGGTACAGTGCAGCAAAGGTCTGGATTGCTTATCTCAGCCGTACTTGATTTTTAGGTAATTTTGTTATGTATTCCATGTAGCGCTGTGTCTAAGATACAAACTCCCCGATCACAATAACAGAGTGATTTAGGTGGGCCTGTACCTTTCACGTCGCCTCATTTAGTTGTATATTGTTCTGAAATCTTGGCCCGTCTCAGTGGCCCCCAAGGCTGAGACAAGTCTATTTCAGTTCATTATGTTACGCTTATTTATAGCTGGGGAGGAAAAGCCTGGTGAAGCTGGCACACACAACATGCTTGTTACATTGACAGAGGAAAAGGGCTGCTAAGAAGATAAAATATCAGTCTAATCTGAGGAATAAATGTTGTTATGCTCTCCTTTTCAGCAGACTTGGCAAAGATATTTAGGGCTTCAAACTTCGAAAGCCACTGACCTGGAACAAGCACACAACCATTAAATATACTAAATGCCAAGCAAAACACCTCAATATACACCTGGAACATGTGTTTTTTAAGTGGATAATTTTGTACTAATAATATATTAGTTTTCTTGTAGTTATATGAAAGACATAGGCCTCTCTTGATTCATTTGCTGGGTTATCTGGTTATCTATAGGATGAATACTTGATAAAGTTCTGCTTGTGACACATAACCAACCAATATTGAATAACATTTGCTGGATAGTTTTAATTACCATGAGACACACACATCCTCCAACTTGGCAGTGTTGGCATCTTACGACTAGTCAAAAAAGAATGACATATACTAAGCTCTCCCTTTTTTTTTGCTTTTCTGGGGACGTCCTAGAGCAGTAAGAATTAAAGCTAAATATGTGATAAGTAAACTTTAATACAACACTGTCTGAAGAGTACCCATGCAAAATCGTGCGGTCAGCAACATCATCAACTGACAGAAAAACTTAGAAAATGTGGTCACTGATGACCGCGTGGCTGCTCTTGCCTGGTGCTTGAATGCACACAACGATCCGACTGATCTTGTAGAATGTGCTGTGACTGCAGACTGAACCAATTTCCTTTTGGTCACTGTGATCACAAAAAAAGGAATCAGATTTTCTTAAGTCTTACCCTCATGCACTGCACTAATCTGCAGTGCTTTTTACTGTGTATGAGCATGATTCGGCCAAAAGAAACATGACTATGACTATCTCATTGTTAATGTGTCTTTTTAGAATAGTTCTCTTATTGCCACCTTCCTCTGAACTCAATCCAAAATCACTTGTGCCCATGGGCATATATACCATATAGGCAGGGAAGGCAACTGCTACTGTGCCCGTGGCAGAAAGGAGCCCAACGCAAACTGCCTTCCTCCACCTTACATTACCTTTGTTAATAGCATCACACTGAGGCTACAGCTGTATGCATTGCTGGCTCCCTGTCCAGGGCTGTATTTAGGGTTCATGCTTCCCTAGGCACTTTTAGTGCTCACCCCCCCCCCCCCACCACCACATTTATCCTGATATACATACTGCAGTCCCTTCCTTGGTTAGAAGTCTATTCATGCAGATATGGCTGCTGTGGCTGAGGCATTGATTGTGAGAGAAAAGTGCCACTCCCACCAATGCATTGAAAGATACAGGCCCCGGCTTCAGGATCTGTAAGATGAGTATGCAAATGTTCTTTTTAATCAGTTTTAGGATGGCTCTAACTTGGGTGGTGTTGGCAAGATACTCATCAAGCTGTAATAAAGTTTCAATGTAGAAAAAAAAAATGAAAAGGGTGTA
Organism: Gastrophryne carolinensis; assembly: GCA_027917425.1. Classification (NCBI taxonomy): domain Eukaryota; kingdom Metazoa; phylum Chordata; class Amphibia; order Anura; family Microhylidae; genus Gastrophryne; species Gastrophryne carolinensis. The sequence continues at coordinate 240,734,530 of CM051235.1, read as the reverse complement.
AAAAAGGAACAAGAAAATGTGGAAAAGAGAAAGATGGAGTTTTAAATGGAGAAAAAGTAAAATGAGATGGAGGGATATAGAAAAGAAGAGGGACAGTAAGAGATGCTGATCCAGGTAAGAGCTTTGTTTGTAAAGGGGTGTGTGAATATTATCTCCTGGCACCCCTTATACATCTTTGTTCACCTGTCCACCTAGAAAACCTGATTTTCCCTCTGCAAGTCTGGGTAACTACAAGGCCCAGATGCCCCAGGAGGAACAACAAGGCCCAGCTGCTTCCCCTCCAGTGCCCTGGAGAACGACAAGGCCCAGATGCCCCAGGAGGAACAACAAGGCCCAGCTGTTTCCCCTCCAGTGCCCTGGAGAACGACAAGGCCCAGCTGCCCCAGGAGGAACAACAAGGCCTAGCTGCTTCCCCTCCAGTGCCCTGTAGAACGACAAGGCCCAGCTGCCCCAGGAGGAACAACAAGGCCCAGCTGCCCCAAGAGGAACAACAAGGCCCAGCTGCCCCAGGAGGAACAACAAGGCCTAAGTGCTTCCCCTTTACTGCCCTGTAGAACAAGGCCCAGTTGCCCCAGGAGGAACAACAAGGCCCAGCTACCCCAGGAGAACAACAAGGTCCAGCTGCTTCCCCTTCAGTGTCCTGAAGAACAACAAGGCCCAGCTGACCCTGGAGGAACTACAAGGCCCAGGTGTTTCCCATCCAGTGCCTTGGAGACAACAAGGCTCATCTACCCCAGGAGGAACTGCAAGGCCCAGCTACCTTTGGAGGAACTACAAGGCCCAGTTGCTTCCCCTCGCCAGCCCTGGGGAACTACAAGCCCTAGCTGACTATGGTGGAACTACATACCCAACTGCTACTCCTCCCCAACCCTCAGGAACTACATGGCCCAGCTGCTCACGAGCTATAGGCATGGAGAACTGTAAGCTCCAGCTTGGCAGATGCCCCCCTGCCACAAAAAATCAGCAGCACCTACTTCAATTTAGTGAAGATAGATGGAAGGACAGAGAGACCAGCAGTCACATGGAGACCAAGTTGATGATGATCTTCCTGGCAAGGCTCTCTTCCTTGTAAGACTTAGGTTGCATCATTGCCCCCAGTGGTGGAAAGACGATATTGCAGGCTGTAAGCAGCCTCTGTGAAAAGCGACCAGCCCATCGCCTTACCTGCCCTGTTCACATTAATTTTACAATTTCAAAGCACCCCCTTAGTGGCCATGCATCCTGGGCACGTGCCTACAGGTGTCTAATGGTAAATATGGCCTAGAACTCGAATCAGACCACAGCCTCTAACTGACTGGGGCTACAGCAGTATGCAGTGTTGCCCCCTGGTCTACAAGGAGCGGGATTGAAATAAGATGCCAGTTCATAGTCTACCTCCGGTAACTTTGTATGGTAAACTCGGGGAAACAAGCACCTCAGGAAAAAAGGACCTCATCAGGTTCTATTGTCACCAAACCCGGCCTCACAGCATGCCAACACTGCCTAGAACTCAAGTCAGACCACAGTCTCTGACTGGTCTGCTCACAAACTAAGGTGGAAGTCCCTGGGCTTCACTATAGGTAATTTACTTGATGCTGGAGGGCCCACTATGACTTTTGCTATGGGCTCCTGTGAAACCTATGTACGCCCATGCTTGTGCCATTAGAATTGCTGCTCCTGTGTTTTGCTTTGACTTTACATTGTCTTTGAACCTTCCCCAGTGCTCAGCCTGCCCACAGACAAACTCATCCTCCCTTTTGTCATACCCACCACCAAGTTCTGCCTACATATAGTACAACTAAACTGCAGCCTTTAGCGCCTGGAAGGAAAAATCCACCCCATGGTAACTACAAATATAACCCTTCTAATGGGCTTTAGGCCCGTTTCAGGCCCGGGCATATTGGTCATCTTGTCCCCCTTTGCAACAAAATAGGTGAAATAGTAGTTATTTCATCAGGTTCTTTTTTAAAACCACTGTTTTCTCCTTTAATAATCAGACAGGGATGGGTTAAATCCACTCTCTTCCTCCGTGTTCCAGGACTAATTAAAATCATCATTCTTTTAATACAACATGATGTTTTGACGGTAATTTTTTTCCCACTTCCCCTTTTAAGTTGGCGTAATGACAAAATGGGAAGCAAATTCTTGTTAGCGAATAATTACAACGATGAAAGGGAGAATTTTAATTAAGACAATTCCCTTACACATCCCGACTTTCAAATCTCCTATCAAGTCCAAATCCCTTTTTTTAAATCCCTGGAGCTGTCTAGATTGCGTTAATTCGATTGTCAGCTCTTCTGATGAATGTTTCTGTTCTTTGGGCTCTGTAATTAACCCTGTCTTGGGTAATGGAATTTAACTGTATAATTTAAAGTGGACCAACACCCAGGATTTTGACTATCCTGGGTTTTGGTCCACTTCGGTGGGGCACCCCGATCGGGGGTGCCCCGCTGTGTGAAACCCCCCAGAAAGCCCCGAAAACTCACCTCACCCCGCTCCCACGTGACCACTGCAGCCAATCCCCGCCGCCGGACAAGCCAGAGGCAGCGCCGGGCAAGCAGAGCGCGTCCGCCGCCGCCTCCAGCGCGTCCCTCTTACAGGGAGCGCACCCTGCTAGAGGGACGCGCGGGAGGTGGCGGCGGCGGATGCGCATGCGCCGCTGGAACGTGGAAAAGGTAGGATTGTGGGTTTCGGGATCCCCCCTGAGTGTTGGTCCACTTTAAGGTCGGCAGTGTACCATGCTATAGAACACATATGCTAAACCTGTGGCCCTCTGAGCCATCTGATGTGACCCCAGACCTGCTTTAGGGAAAGTGCGAGGGGTAATTAGAATTGGCATGTAAAGGTAAATAGAGGCTCAGTAAGGATGAGAGGTTGCAAGGGGCACATTGGTAAATAGAGGTGGTAGGGGGGAATTGGAGGAGCGTGGTGACATTGGTGCAACAAACCCCTGGGTGACATCTTTGCCACTATAACAAAATAAAGAGTTTTTCTACATTTAATTGTATGTGTATTGCTAGCATGTGAGGATTGTTAAATATAAAGGTGGTAATGGGGTGGTATGATGGAAAGACCTACAAGTGAAAAAAAAATCTATGGAGTTTGTGGAGACTGGGTATCCTGATCGTTGTAGACAATATTTGTTATGCTATTCACAATGAAATATTCTAAACCTATTCATTGTGGCCCAGCACCAATTTTCACAACGCTTCTATGACGCTTTTCGAAAAGTTGAACACCCCTGATATAGAATATGTGTTCACTGAATAAAAAGACCCCAAATGACCAGAGAAAAAAGGATTACAAAACATCAAGGCCCAGCCAAGATAGCTAAAGTGAGAAATGCAATGAAATGGAGGCAGTGTAACCAACACCTTAAGAGGGAGAGGTTTTTTTAGCAGGAACCTTGCTCAGTTTTCATTTTTGATCTACAATGGCTACTGTGACAGAGAAGCGGCATTGGACTGACCATCTGGAAGACCAGAAAAATTATTGGTGGGCCACACTGCACTAGAGCCAGCCTAGTCAAATGGCTAGGTGCCAAGATGAGCGGCTGTATGTTCTATGTGTCAATAGGAGAGAATGGGGCAGGTTTTAGGCCCCAGTCTGTTCCACAGAGAAGATCCAGGATTAGACATGACATAGAGAGAAATCATCATTCTTTTTTACTTGGTGCCTGTAGCCAAAGAATAGAGCCGGGGCTGTCATCAGTGTACTGCAGTCCTGAGCTGCTCTGATTAGACAATGTTTGAGATTTGGACAGCATAAAATGCCAAAGATGTATTGTTACAGTATAGAAAGGGGTACATACAATGTTTTTATTTCGTAAAATAACATTGCATTGCAATGACGGCCTAATGTGTAAGTGTTTGCGGATCCCTTTGCCCCTCACAAATGGATCTCTCAGTTCCAAAGCAGCCACATGGCAGAATCAAGACGCAGATACCATGAGAAGAAACTGTTAAACCAACTGGAGTGCCAAGACAGGTCACTTGGCACGAGGCTGCACTTTGAGCTCTGTTTTGAGCCTGGGACCTGTATACCAGTTCAAAGGGCTGGAAGCCGCCTGCCCAGCATGTGGTGGGTGACTTTCTGAGATCCCCCAACCTATTACCTGCATCCCCACCATCCGGGGTCAGCATTGGCCCAGAGTTTTTCCAGAGGTGCCTACCAGCATCAATGAAAGAGCACTGGACCTGTGACAAAAGGGCTTGTGTCCCAGCAAGATGTGAAGCCAGGATCCCAGCCCTGATACCTGGTCCATCGGCTTGTAACCTCCAGAGGGGGGACCCCAGTTTGCAGTTTAATGCATGTTATAAATTGCATTTTACATGCTTTCACAGCCTCAACAGTGTGCTAGACCCTCACAAGTCTTTTGGTTGGTGAGCCACAAACTAAGAGTCTGAGAGCATCATGTGACTCCCTAGCTACAAGTTGAGGTCCCCGTGTCTTTGGCCAAACTTACTTAGTACCCCCCAATTGTAAAAAAGCTTCTACCCAGCCACCTACTTGCTGAGCAGGTGTAACACCTGCAGGCAAGTCCTCACCACAGACAGGGTACCAGCACCACAGACCCTGCAAATACACAGAATTAAGAGAGCAGTCTCCTGCAAGTCTCACAATGTTGTGTACCTGTTTATTTGATCTTGAGTAAGCACATAAACTCAACATCATCAACAAGAGGATAGACCTGCCAGTGGGTACACATTTCTCAAAGAGATTTGAAGTAACATTTCAAAATGCAGAGAAAGAGGATAGAATGGCAATATATATGTATATGTGAAAATCATAATCTGTCATTTGTCATAAAAAAAATCTTTCCAAATGTTATGTCCCAATATGACAATATCTTGATGAGTGTGACTGTGCATTCTTTCTTGACAGCAATCAGACACCCAGATTCAATGTGGCCTCTTCACCCCTGACAAATTGTACATAACCGGCTTTAATTGATCCCCCCTTATCTCCAGATGGGTTTTCTTTTATAATCCTTTGATGTGTGTCTGATTTTTCAGTATAACATCATATCTGACCAAGGTATTCTTGAAAGCTCATACTAAAATATTTTTTCACTTTTCTAACCACCCTAAATACATATTGTAATAGAGGGAATAAGTTCCAAAAAGCAGTGCTGAAATCCCTGAATGTGTTTTCTTAGACCCGATGCAGATACACACTAAAATGAAATACTTTCCATGCAAAGGATTCCTACATCAAAGGGGTTAAACCAGAGTAGCAGCATACCATCTCAGTTTTCCCCAAGACTAGTCAGAGAAAAGTTTTTTGGACTGAACAGTTCACTGCAATTCAGGATATCCTCATTTTACTTTAATAGGGAGGAAATTAATGGAACATACGGAGCCTGGGGCTCTGAATCCTATACATTAATATTATCCCATAGCATTTGGATATGTGCTCTGCTCTCATTGTCTAAATGAACACAAAGCCAAAGTATATACAGCATGCTGGGGTGGGCCCGTCACACACACACAGACTATTAGCAATGATATTTTCTAAAATAGCTGTTTATTTGGTGTATAGTTTAGGCATTAAATAGAAGAAAGCACTTAATGACAGCTAAGCTATTAGCCTCCTTCCACTTTTGTTCTAGAGCAGAGCTCTGATTTTTGGCTGGCAAGCATTGGTTGGTGACCCAAGGAGTCCTAGGGTACCACTAGTCCAACACTACCTGCAGCCTTTTTTGTGTTTAATGCCACAATGCCAACAACCTACCCATTCTCCCACAGCCTGCGGCCCCTGGCTCTGCTTTTTTAGATGTGCTTCCCTGCCGTTCTGTTTGGCAGTACATTCACCTAGTTTACAGATCCCACCATGCCACTGCTGCTCTGCAGGGGCATCCCTGGTCTGTGTGCCCAGCAGCAATTGTTTGCCAGTCAGGGTGGACAGGGCAGACAAAGCCCTAGGCTACAATAGACTTCAGTGGGAACCTAGAATGAGATGAGTTTACAGAAGAACATTTGGGGTGCCCTTAGGTAAGGCTTTGGTCCACGTTAAGTTTCTTCTAGGTTTTTCTTTGCTGCTTCAACTATTCTAGGCACGAAGGGAATCTAAGAATCCATATAAAAAAGACAGACAGGGGAAATATCCCTGCATTGGTGCTTACCCTTCCTAACTGTTTAACCTTTTTTGATAGCTTAAAATTCTGTATGTAGACAACACATTTTGTGAATATATTATTGTACACATAGCCTAAAAATGTCCTTTCATAGGCTGCTTTTCATCTTTTCTAATTCGCTGTTGTTTTTTTTCATAGTTTTTTTTTTTAGGGAGTCATTCAGTATTATAGGCAAGTCTGGTCACCTCTGTTTAAACCCTTTGCTGACGCACTGCGTTGTAGCCAGGGGGGGCTTGTAATTTTGTTCTAGCTACTCATGCGGCTAAAAATATCATAGAAATGTACAATGCTAAGAGTCCGCCTGCTGGTTTTAATAAAACCGAGTTCCAGTGCTGAAAAAAACTACATGGGACGAAGAATCATGGAGTATGTGTTTTATTTGCATTACTTTTCTTTGCTGGCTGCACAGCTAGCTAAGTATACTAGAATCAGATGTATATGTATCTTCAGGATGTAAATTCAAAGACAATTGTAGACTAAATTGATTAAAGAACTATTGTGAAAAAATGGTCCAATAATAAAAATCCACATCAATATGCTAGATAGCAAGAGGAGAGGTAACTTATACATAAAAATGCAGCCAAGCTTCCTTCTTTCTTTTACTGAAAAGGGGGGAGGGGTGGAAGAATCAGGGGTGACAGGTTTGTGACTGTACCATTCTGCTTTTACAGGGGAAGACTGATCAAATTTAAAGCGGAACAACCCCTCCCCCCCATCCTACCCTGGCAGGACGGGGGGGGGGGGGGGGTTACAACGAAAATAAAAAAAACCTTACCTGATGCTTGGGCCATCTCTGGCGCTCTGGATCCTGGGCACCATCATCTTGCCTCAAATAATCAAGGCCGCATCCCCTGGGTCCATGTGCGCTCCCGCCTTCCAGCTTGCACGGCTTTGAGTCATTGTCAACAGCTGGTCTGAGGATAAGGTAAGGGTTTTCTTTGTAACCCCCCTGTCCTGCCTCAGCACCAGGGTAAGGTGGCAGGATGGGGGGGGGGGGGTTCTGACTGGAATTCCGCTTTAATGGCCTGAGCCAGTCTGTGCTGGAATAACAGCATATTAATATTGCAATGCTTCTGATGTGTGTAGGTGCCCATCATGCAATGCTTTGGGTAGATGTAATGTTACTGTTCTCTATAGGCAGCATTTGTTTTCCTGTTGGGTTGTCCATACAGGGACACTGAGTCTTTACAATTGGGTAATTCTAGTAGTCAGAAGGCGAGACTAATGCAGGAAAAGAGCTGTGACTCCTCCCCATCTGCAGGTATAAGACCCAGCATTCCGTAGGTTTCACAGTTTGGCTCTAGTCTTTGTCAGAAGAGAATCTAAGGACCCCTCCCATCCTTCGGCTTCTCTTCTGAAGGAAGGTAGCCACTGAAACAACAGAGGGATGCTGTTGATGATAATATCCAAGTAATTCGGGATACTTATCTGAACACATCAATTCCTGTTGCGCTGGATGAAGAACAGATCAGCAACATTTTAATTGGACCATGATCAAGGAATGGGAGAAGCCAAAAGGTGTCCATTCCATTCCAAGGATATCCATTACCTATTCCTAGAGGAAGTTCTTAAAAAGTGGGCTCATCCACTAGCGGTAGACAAGCCCATTGTTTGTCTGCTGAAGCATATTCTGCTTCCCAATACCAACAGTACCTCCTTAAAGGATATGATTGACAGGAATATTGGATGCGGTCGGTTGCTACATGCCTGCTGGGGTTTGGATCTGATCCATCTGGTCAAGTTTGCTGGGGTAGCAATGGATGACATCACTAAGCTGCTCTGCATGAACAGAAACACCCCCCCCCCGGGTACACCAAGTAGGGAAGCACCAACAACTGACAATTAATTTTATAAATATCCAATAAACATATACAAGGGCACAGATAAAAAAAACTGCATTTGAGACCCCCTAATCAATAATAGATCACTAAATGTATAAAAGGTAAATTGAGGCTGACAATGAGTATATGGGATATACCACCCAACAATAATTATATCTTAAAGCTACCTCAAACCTTATAAAGTGACCTTGTAAGGTGTATCCACAATCCTGTGTATAAACCAAATCTTAGAGTAAAGTGTTAATACAGATGAACTCTAAATACAATCTAATACAAACTATCCAATTGCTATCATAAATACAATTTAAAGGGCAAGAATAACTATCTTAAGATGCAAAGGAGGCAAAATAAAAAAGTACAAAAGGAGGGAATATCACCAAGCTGCAATCCTTTATTATCTGCTGGCCGACACCGTGACACCATTATTTTTTTAAATTAAGCCACACCCACTGGTCACACCCCTAACTAGTGGTGTAACTAAATGTATCGGGGCTCTGGTGGGAATATTCTATGTGGCCCTTTCAAGACTCATACAGTAACATTTTTCAGTTGTTTTCTGGCTTATAACTTTTTAGCTGGTTACAATTAGACAAATAAACAGTGAAATAGCTGAGATAAATGCTGCTTCCTTTCTTTAAATGCTGCCAAGTGAGTTCAATTATAATAAATAAGGTGGAGGTGCAACAATGATGGGGCCCCCTGACCTTCTGGACCCGGTGCTATTGCACCACCTGCACCCCCTCAAGTTAAGTCCCTGCCCCTAACCCCTGAGGACCTGGAACTTCATAGTCCCCTTGTAGGCAGATCATGAAAGGAAAATGTCAGGCTCACAAGGGGCTGAGGGGGGCACATCCAACCTCTGGGTGTGGGAGGGAGGGGTCCTTGTCCACAGAGAGCTTAAAGACTCCAGGGCCTGCTGATTCCCTATCCTAAATTGGGATGCCCGATGGCTGCGCTGCCATCTCTAGCTTCCCTGTGGCTGATGCACACACCCTCGTATTTCTGAATGCATTCTCTATTCAGCATTACTAAGGCCCTTATTCATCAAGCGATAGCGCCAGGTAGTGTCTGACGAGCGCCAGGTAGCGGCAGCTAACGGCGACTACCGACTCAAGTAGGCCCGGCGGCGGTCACAATGACGCATTTATCAAGCAAAATGAGGCTAGCGCCGGCGAGAGCGACGGCTAGCGCGGCATTCATCATGAAGCCGCCTGGACCGAACAGCGCCGCTGCAAATTCCCTCACAGCGCCAGGTATGAGCTGTCGCTCCCTGGCGATGTCCAATGCATTTCAATGGAGCAATCTATAATTAATCATAATTAATTGGTATTAATTTATTTATTTATTTTTTTTTAATGTCAAAAAATCGGAGACCACTTCTGCAATGTTAGGATTTATTTTTAAGTCAAAAAAAAAAATAAAAAAAATATGTGCAGAATTGATCGAACAGGTCTGAGATTAATGTATTCATATTACAAAATGATTCTAAAAACATGTATAATGTTACATTCAAAAAATATGGTTGTTTAGGGGTTAAAAACTAGTTAATACACATCGCCGCCAGCGCTCTGGGGTTTAAACAAGGAATGGACAGCGACAGCACATTCGGAGCGTGATTTGTTGATGAATATGAAGCTAGCCGTTCGCTCTGGCCATTCGTTGTCAGGCGCTCACATACAACGCTGGACCTGTGAAACAGCGACCCCCCAGCCCGTATTCAACATTACCGCACACCGACTGAGTCGCTGTCATCAAGCTAATGCCGGCCAAGCACAGCGAATACTGGCTGGCGCTGAAAAAATCACGCTACAGTCGCTCATTTGTCGCTACCTGGCGCTATTAATGAATTGGCCTCCCCGCCTCTCTTATATCAGCTCTGTCAGAGTGGCTTAATAAATCTGAATGGAGCACTAGTCACTGATTGGTAAGAATTATTATATTGGGATGTCGCTAGAGAGAGACAAAATCACAAGGATAGTGAAAATCCTGGTGATTGTTCCTCTTTAACATTCCCTCTTCTGCCACTTGTGAGCCCTGCAGTGCAAAGATACCTACCTATTTCTCCTGATGCTTTATTTGAAGGGGGACCTGGAAATGGTTGCACACTGGGTGAGGTGTATTTACAGTTACCTGCATTGCACTGTATTGTAGGTCAGCCTCACCGTACTCACCACCACTTCCAGATCCTTATTGTCAGTTTTCTCTGCTGTTGATTGCCCTCTGGTACTGAGACGGAGGTCTGGTCCTCCAGTTTTTGCCCGCTGCTACTCTGCTGCTGGTGTTGGGCCCTTGTTGCTCAGCATTCTGCTAGGTTAGATAAGGGGCGTGGGTCAGTTGCTGGGGGATGGCGCTAGGTAAGTGGTAGAGGACAGTGACAAGGGGTGGAAGGGTTAGGTAAGGGTAGAGGACTGTGACAGGGAGTGGAGGAGTTAAGTTAGTGGTGGAGGTAAAGGTGAAAAGGTTAGGTGATCAGGTGAGTGGTAGACGACATCAGCAGGGTGTGGGGGTTATGTGAGTGGTGGAGGACAGCAGCAGGGGGTAAAGGGCTTAGGTGAGTGGTAGAGGACAGCAGAAGAGGGTGAAGGGGTTGGGTGAGTGGGCAGGGGGTAGAGGACAGGGGCAGAGGGTAGAGGACAGTGGCAGGGGATAGAACACAGCGGCAGGGGGTAGAGGACATGGGTAGATGACAATGGCAGGGAGGTGTCACACAGCAGGACATCCTAAATCAGATAGGAATAGTCAAAATTGCAGGATTCGGTCCATTAAAATGCATCCTAGGGGGCATCTTGATTAGGGATGCCCCACAGTCAAAAACCCTATGGACCCCCCACAGTCAGAGTTATATAGTCATCTAATTTTGGGATTCTGCACTGTTTAAATGCAACATCAGAGGGGCTTCCCTACCAGCGGTGTCCCTGCTCTATGCTGGTCTGCCAGGGGAGCACACATAGTGGAGGGATGAGGATGTGGCTACTTGTGGCCACATTTAAACAGCACGGGATCACAGGATTAGGTGAGTATGTGGCCGCATTGGGCCTTAAGGACAAAGTAGATCTCAGACCATATTTCTTATTCTCAACTCATCGGGCATAGTAAGTGATGGAGATAGTGTATGTGGAGAGGCAATAGTTTGAACCTATATCAAACTATTGTACCAGAGGAGTGCATGGCACAAGAGAAGTGCAGGATTTGCCCCTGGGTATATCCCATAAGTATGTACTCAGTCTTAATTGACCTTTTATTCATTTAGTGATCTATTATTAATTAGGGGGTCTCAACTGCAGGGTTACCCTGTTTTTTGTGTGTCCTTTTATCATGTTTGTTGGATATTTGTTTTGGCAGTAAAATGCATATTTTTTATTATTTGTCAGTCAGGTGCTTCCCTGCTTAGCCTCCCCCCTCCCCCAGGGGGGGCCCATTTTGCTTCTATTGTTGTTGCACTTGGGAATTGCACACCATTCTGTGAGTGTATTGAACGTTAGCAGTACAACCTTTTGGTTCTGCTGCTCTGCAGGAACCTTGCCCTGTCAGTGGCTTTGCTTCGTTTACTGTGCTAAAACAGTGGTCTGCGGTCCAAGAAGATCCTTGCTGCTCTATCCTTTGTGGGTGGTTGCCGATTTGGAGAGTGGCTTGATAAATTAGTCAAATGACCACCGCAGCCAGAGAAGCCAACGCAACAGACTCGGCCCTGTTCTACTTTTGGACCCTTCTGCAAATATGGGACGGTGGCCTCAGAGAAGAGAGGAACACAAAGTGCCTTTAATTGGAAACCTGCAGGTAAATCCAAGTCTCTATGGCACCCTAAGCCCGATCCTAACTCCAGTCAGGCATAAAGGGACACCCTCACCCTGACGGGTGGGGGGACGTCTATGCCAATATGTATCAGCCAAAGTGATACTTGGGTCAAGGAAGTTGTAACCTCTGGCTCAAGTGCCTGGCGCCCATTCTGAGGTTGACTGTCTATTGCATGCTGGAGTCATTGCTCCAGTGTCACATGGTAAAAAAGGCTTTGGTTTCTTCTCCAACTTATTTGTGGTCACCAAGACGTTTGGGACCAAGCAGCCTTCAAGACACACATTTGCACAACCAGATTAAACATGGAATCATTGCAGTCTGTGGTGTTGGCTCCCTATCCAGGGTTTACCTGGTAATGATGGACATCAAGGATTCTGATCTTCATATTCCAAACTTCCAGAATCATCAGCATTTCTTCGCTATGTGCTGGGTCCACGCTATTTTCATTTTGTGACATCCTATTTCAGGCACTACACTGTGCCCAGAGACTTCACCAAGGTGTTGGCAGCAATCATGACAAGACTCCGTTGTCGGGGGGATTGCATTTCACCATATCTGGACGATCTTTTAATCTGGGCTCTCTTTTTGTTGAACATAGACAAATATGTGCAGTGGGTGTTAGATACACTAGAGATGTTTGGGTGGCTGATCAGTTATCTCAAACTCACCTAACTCTCCCCCTTAACAAGGAGGTTTAGTGGGGAAGCTCCTGGATACAGCCAAGACCAAGGTGTTTTGGTCCAATTCAGGATGCCTCACTTTGTGAAACCCCCCAGATTGCCCAGAAAAACTCCAGCCAATCAGCCCGCTCGGCTCTACTCTGCAATTTTGGCTAGGGATCTGCTAAGGGCCAAATGGAGCCAAATGAAGCTAAGCACAATGACGTCCGCATCCTCGCTAAACTCTAGCAGGGTGTGTGCCCAAGACTCCCTAGAGGAATAGCATAGTGTGGCCACGGGCCGTGCATGCACCGTTAGATCAGGGATCAGATAGAAAAATTAAGAAATTAATTTAATGAGGGTTTCTGTATTAGGTGACGAAGTATCTTCTTACTACTAAGTAGAGTTTTAGGCCAGGCAGTGTAAATGGGGTAGAGAATCAGTTGAACATGACTCTTGTTCAGGAAGATCACTGGGTCAAAGTCAGCGTTATAACTCATGAATTAGACATTGCAGTTGGCACAGTTTCCAGTATCATTCTTTTTGATGTTTTGTTAATGTCTAAGGTCAGTTCCTGGTAGGTGCCTGGAATGTTGACGCCTAAGCAAAAACATATTTAGCTAAGATAATTCAGACATGCTGAGAGAAAAACTTGGGGACTTCTATTCTTGAATTGTTACAGGTGACGAAACATGGGTCCACCACCCTGATCCTAAGACCAAACAAGCACACAAGCAATGAAATCACAAGGGGCCGCCAACCCCAAAGATATTTTGTGTGCAGCAGTCAGCTTGAAAGTCATGGCAACAGTTTTTTGGGATGCAGAAGGTGTTTTAGTACTAAAATGCACGCACAAGACAACAATTAATGGAGACACCTATTCTTTAACAATATTGGCATAACGTGAAGCAATCAAAGAGAAGCACTGCGGAATGTAGTCTGCAGGTGTGTTGCTGCTTCATGACAATACATCAGCTTAGTCTCGCAAATCACAAACTGTCATCAGGGAATGCAGCTTTAAGGAGCTTAACCATCCACTCTACAGTTTTGACCTGGCATAACGGCAATCCTCCTTCTGCTTCCTCCGTGGCTCCCATGCACCTGCAATGACATGCCCAGAGTTACAACAATATTCCTGCATGTTTGCACTGTCAAACGAATGAGTGCCAAGTTTCACATGCGTAGCAGTCACCAGGAACGTCATCCTCTGGCGCTGTGGTTTACGAATGCAGTGTACCCCTGCTTATTATGCAAATGCAGATGCACGCTTGAAAGTGCTTATGCATAGATTTGCACACTAAATTGCGCATTTAAGGTGGTCCAAGGCACCAGCAAGATGCGAGCAGATCTTCTTTTGAATGACGTCTGCCGTACCTGTTCCTGATTCCGGTTCAACCCCAGCTTTTTTTGACTACCCATTTGGCTTCATCTGACTACCCGCTCTGGCTCCTAACACTCTGGCTTCCTCTGAGTTCCTCCTCTGGCTCCTGACTTCTTGGCTCTTCTACCTCTTCAGCCCCACCTGTTTCAGTGACAGTTGTGGGATCCCGGCTTTGTCAGCCGGGCCTAGTCAGTCCTCTCTTGCAGGGGGGCCCACTGAACACTAGGCCTGTCGGCAGACTCCCCACTACAATGCTGGTGTGCAGTAATGGCCAAATACACCACTGTTCTGGTTCATCACCAGCACTCACCTGATCCTGATGCTGTACTTACCCATCTTGCTGGTTCCTGCACTTTTCACTGTCCGTCCAGCTGTGTCACTGTCCTCCACATTGGTAGGTACTGCTGGTGGTCATGTCTTGAGTCATGTTCCTCTGTCATCTGATCCGTTACTAGTATGTGTCACCTGGCTCCCAGTAATTACTTTCTCATTCGAAACCTGAAGAAATGTCTGCGTGGGCAAGTAACAGGGTTCTTGCAGCAACCAAACGTCTCCTATTTCAAGTAAATCTGATCACTGGAGGAGTGAAAAAGTGTGTTGAAGTTACATTGAAATGTAGAAAGTTCCATTCTTTCAGAAAATTTAGTTTTCCTATTCAAGCTGACAACTTCTTGAACACCCCTTAAATTATGCTCACTAATTCATTAAGGCAGAGATTAAGCAATATCACAGTTATATTTAGAAACTGGTTTAAAAAAAATTAAATTTGCTTACTAATATTGTACTGCAACCATCAAAAGTCTGGACATGCCCTTTTGTTTCCTGTTTTAGTTTTATACATTAGTAGATTCATATTAAGAGCATGAAAATGTCATGTTAGCCTTTTGCTTTAATGACAGCTTTGAGCACACGCCAATCTCTCAATCAGCTTTATGAGCTAGCGACCTGGAAGAGTTTTCTTGTCTTCATGATGTGTTTGCAACCATCAGTTATGTTGTGCACAAGTAAGTTGGGTTTACACCATATGGTGTTTGGCAACTGTTCTGATCTATATTATGCCAAGAAACATTCAACTAAATACTAATGATAGTCCATTATTACTTCTAGACATGAGGCTCAGTCAGTATGGAAGATTTTAGAGTGCAGGCATAAAATCGTCAACCCCCCTAAAAAGTGGCTTTTTTGAGGACCAACTGGTGGATACTTTTGTTGGTGATAAGCGCTTGGAGATGGTAGGGAGCTGCTGCCACTTATAGGGGGTCACTTCCCCTATTGTAGATATAGGTATTGGAACAAGTGCAATTTCTCACCGGAGTGAGGAAAAAGACTATTGTGGCGCGCTGGGTAGAGTTGTGTTTTAAGGCGGTTATGGATTTTAGGTTAAAAAGTGTCCCCTTTTCCTGGACGTTTAACCAGGTTTTGGGTGTGACTTTTCTGTGCTGTGTATTACTAAGGATCTGTCATATAATTGTCAGTCCTTATTTTTGCAGCAAAAATAAATTCAAACGATATAATATAGTCGGTATTATAATTTGTGAAAAGAAAAACTTACCGCCACGGCCCGGGGGTGCTTAACCTACCCAGGGCCTCTGACGTAAGGAGGTTCTCAACGACGTAATGGTGAAGTTTGCTGTGGGATCCGTATTCCATCCAATGAATTGGTTGTCTTTAGCTGAATAAAGATATCGCAGGAGTGTTTATTCAAAACACACTTTTATTCAGGAACAAGCAAGGTGGGGGGAGGGGATAGGTAAAGTCAATGTGGGGAGGTGGGGTAGGATTCAGCAGCGGCGATCCGTGCTGTGTGGTTGTAAAAAGTTCTCTTTAGTCTTTAGAGATAAACTTCATATCCGTTCCGGGTGTTTCAGATTTCCATATTTGTAGAAAAAGTCCTGTTTCATAGAGGGTTGGTTGGAGCGGCGTTCTTGCCCGGCTCCAGATTGATCCACACATTGATCCCACATTGACTTTACCTATCCCCTCCCCCCACCTTGCTTGTTCCTGAATAAAAGTGTGTTTTGAATAAACACTCCTGCGATATCTTTATTCAGCTAAAGACAACCAATTCATTGGATGGAATACGGATCCCACAGCAAACTTCACCATTACGTCGTTGAGAACCTCCTTACGTCAGAGGCCCTGGGTAGGTTAAGCACCCCCGGGCCGTGGCGGTAAGTTTTTCTTTTCACAAATTATAATACCGACTATATTATATCGTTTGAATTTATTTTTGCTGCAAAAATAAGGACTGACAATTATATGACAGATCCTTAGTAATACACAGCACAGAAAAGTCACACCCAAAACCTGGTTAAACGTCCAGGAAAAGGGGACACTTTTTAACCTAAAATCCATAACCGCCTTAAAACACAACTCTACCCAGCGCGCCACAATAGTCTTTTTTGAGGACCACCCCAGGAAGGGAAGAACAATAGTTACGTACCTGCAGAGGATACGTTTATCAGACTCTACCTCAGAAATAGCAAATTAACAGCACCTCAGATTAAGGTTTACATAAGTGCTAAATAAGGATCAAATACCAGAAACCGCTTCATGACCTTCAGAGGAGACTGCGAGAATCAGCACTTTATGGTTGAATTGCTGAAAAGAAGCCCCTGCTGAGAAAGAACAGCAAGAGCATTGCTTGGGTGAAGAAACACTGGCTTGAACAGACATACTGTACTTTGGACCTTCTTTGGTTATATATAGTCATATGACTAAGGACCAAAGAAGGTTTGAAATGCGTCATCTCAACTTACGCTACCCAATGGTGGACCAGAGTACTTGGATACAATTTTAATATAATGGAGTAAAACTTGTTTTATGGACAGTTTGTGGTGTTGTGATTTTTGTTTTATGATTCGCTTTATGGGCTTGATCCCCCTGCACATACACCTAGTGCAGAGCTACAACATCCTGTTGCGCTGTCAAATGTTTGTCATACTCTATGGTCTAATGCAGTGTTTCCCAACACTCACCGACAGGTAATGTTTTGTCTCTATAGTCTTTCTGCTGAACTAATCACCTGCACATATGAATAGAGATCCAGAAAACCTGATAAGCAAACAAGAAATGTCAGTGGTTAAGGTGGTTAGGGCTGGTACACTATTTATTGATACTACCCATATATGCCCACATAGAATACAAAATGCCACAATATCTAGGTACAAAATATGTCATATTATGTCACATATGTAAGTATTAAAAAGAATACAACCCCCCCCCCCACGCTCATAACCATCCACTCTACACCTACCACTCCCCACTGCCTAATCCAACTGTGACTGTAATATGGACTGTCATAAGTCACTAAACCCTGGAGGTCACAAAATCATCAGCGGGAGTTGCCATTGAGAGTTATCCACAGTATATACAAATCATCCATAAGGGAAAGGGATATACTCAAGACCACAAGACCAGGAGGGCAAGACAGCCAGATTGCCACTACAATGGGCCAATGTAGAAAAGAGCAGGGGTGGGGGGCCTGAGCAGCATAGCAACCACCTATTAGGGGCCCAGTGTCAGTGACACATCCCCCTATTCAATCTTACCCTCCCTGCACTTTTGTGTCTCAATGCAGTAAGATGGGAGTTGCGTTGTTATTCACAAGCTCCTCACCACCTCTTCAGGTGGTCACATGATGGGCGGTGGATGGTTGGCCTCCATCTGCCAACATACATTTCTCCTTGCCTACTAGAGCTTCGTCGGGGTCCAGAAAACCTCACCTGTTGGTGGCTCTTGGGGCGAGGGTTGGGAAACACTGGTTTAATGAGAACCATGAGATAAAATTTGTGTTTTTTGGTTCCAAGGCCTCCACAATCACCAAAAATGTACCTAGCTAGGATAGTTTGGGGTGAGTTAGACCACAGAGTGAAGGCTCATTCAACACTGAGTAAGCTGTTACCAAAATACAAGGGGGTACCTTAAAGCAGTGGTCCTCAACCCTGTCCTCAAGGCCCACCAACATGTCATGTTTTTTGGATCTCCAAATAGCCAGCTCTATTGCTCTGCAGCTGCACTAATTACTCCACCTGTGCATCTTTGTGGAGATCAGCAAAACCTGGCCTGTTGGTGGGCCTTGAGGACAGGGTTGGGGACCACTGCCTTAAAGAATATAAAATGTAATATCATGTCTTTAATGGAAATCCACAATGCAGGAAGAAAATAATGGAATGAAAATGTAATACAGCCATTTTATTTTTGCTTTTGAGAGTAGGGTACAGTTAGAAAGAAAATTATTTTACTGTGACACCATTTGTGCATCCTAACCCAGGGTACCTGTTTGGTGACTAGAAACAGATTGATTATTTAACATGAGAACCCATGGGTGGTATTGTGAAATCCCAGTGTTTTAGACCCACACAGATTTGTTTGTTGTCCTCAAAAAATGTAACTTAAAAATTGAACCATGTGTGGTTCAAAAATGACACCTTAGAAATGGTAGCTTAAATTTACATGCAATCCTATTTTCATGTGCTGCAATAACTTCTTTTTTCTACTGCAATTTTCCTTGAGGTGTCATATTGGATTACACTAAAAGGCATCACAGTTCCCAGGTCTATTTATGGCTATGAGTCCATACTACCAAGTACTGAGCATGATGTGAGCCTCTTGTGAGTTGGCAGACGTTTTAGCAGTGCTGAGCAAGGTGACTGTGTAACTTAACCCAGATAACAGGGAGGCACCGACAGGGCACTCAAACTTGAAACATGAAATCTAGGGCCAATCCTTGTCCTCAGTAGAGCACCTTGTAAGTGAGGATAGACTGGACTGCAGGGAAGGTCCAGTCTTAAAGCCAGGGAATGAACTGCCAGCACGCTAAGCTATATGACCCCATACATTAAGTGAGTATCTTAGTCCATTGAACATACATAGGTTTGAGGGTCATAAGCACATGTTCAGACTGAGTAACAGGACGAAGGTCGGTTCTGGCAGCATAGGTTCCTAGTGGTGCCAAGAATCAAACCAGGAAAACCGGGAAAACCTGGTGAGTAGCGGCACCTAACACAAGATCATGGGTGCAGTCAGACCAAGAAGCCGCTGAGTCAGAGTGATGTAAATACGGCAAAGCCAGGGGTATCAGTCATTCCAGCAGCACAGGCAGGAGGGTGGGATTTCCTTTGCCAGAAATATGACCGATGTTTGGGGACAGAGATAGTATGACATCCCAAAAAGTACTAAGAAAAGGCAGGGTGGGGTTTGGTGGGTTTTGATCCTCTTTAGGAAGACGGCCCACTTTAAAGCTCATTTAGATTTTATTTTCCTCTTGCCAATTGGAGGTGACTCATGAAGTGATCTTTAGTCTATTTTTTTATTGTTGGGTTTGGAGTTGAACAGTATGTTTGGATTTCCTCCAAAAGCTTGTTCAAATCACTGAAGAATTTTCAAATTTTGCAAATATTTCTCCGAACTGCAGACTGGTCTCCCACTCTCTGTTACACCAAGCTTCCTATTTGATTGTAAACGTTTTTGAGCTGCTCGTTTTTATAAAGAAAAAACCCAGCTTGAATATTACCACATTTATGCAGAGAGGCCGGTCTTGCCTGGGGGCACTGCTCCAATTTATTAGTGGAAATATCTTTAATTAATTTGTGCATGAGTTCGTGTTTTCTTTAATTTTTCTCCGCGGGCTCTTGACCCAAGTCTCGAAATCTGAGAGCATTATTGGAAATGGCTCTCTCAGCAGTTCTGCTCTTTTTAAGTTGAGTGTATCGCATAATGACCATAAAATGTTGTATTTTTTATTAAGAACATATTTTAACTCCGAGTCTTCAGAGAAGAGTTTTATGCAGGAAATGTTACCCCAGATCTTTGGAAGCTGCATCTTGCATGTTGAACGAGATGTCAGGCCGCCAAAACATTTATTTCCTGGAAGAACACTCAAATAAACACACAAACACAAACATAGAACATACATGAGAAGTAGTCTAGTTCTGCCCAATTCCCAGGTTTTTCCAAATGCTGATTTCAGCAACTATGCCCTGAGAAATCCAGAGGATGCCAAAGGTGTAATGTTGAGCTCCTGGGCTATTGAAACTACAAAGCCTTCCCTAGGACTGTATTTAGAGTTTATGCCCTAACTTGATAACAGAGGCACCTCCTGGGCCATTTTAAGAACAAAGAACAGAGCCTAGTATAATATATATATATATATATATATATTATATATTATATAGTAGGTCTGTATTTAGGGTTTATGACCTAACTTGATAGGAAACAGTGAGAGAGGGTTGGAAGCGTACAGCTATGGCTTTATTAAAGTGGACTAAAAACTGAGATTTTCACTATCCTAAGTCTAAGTCTGTTTGGGATGCCGGTTTGGGATGCCCTACTGTGCAAACCCCCCCAACAGATTGTCCACTGTTGTTACCTTTCCATGATCCCTCGGCGCATGCGGCTGGAAAAGCAGAATGGAATCACAGCCACACACACGAGTGGTGTGCAGCATCACTTGTATCCTTCGGCTATGACCTCCATGGCTGATTCAAGAATGTGGACTGCTTTAAGACAGCATTTAGGGTTTATACCACCCTAGGTTCCATTAAAATGATGATACCCCCTTAACTGCTCCTCATTTGTTTGTTTCCACTCACCATGATTATTCATATAAGTGAAATACAAAGAGGGAACAGTGCACAATCAAATATAATTATAGGGCTACAGTTGGCAGGGTTGTACAGGGAGAAGCTGTTGACTGATGCACAAATGAAATGGTAAAGTATTCATTTTATTGGAATAGATTACTTTTAACATGCAAATTCACAATGGATCAGTTTATTTGCCACCTACCCCTAAACCCAACTGATCAGAGGTCTGTTTAAAAATACAGAGTTTAACAACCTTGAGAATAGGTGCATTTTCAGTGGGAAAAAGCAATTGGAGGCCTCTGCATCCTCCTAGGCCCCAGGGCAGCTGACTGGCAGATGTCTCACTCTCAGGGGTGCTGCCTTAGGTCTGCTTAGACTATTCCTGCTCTTAGCTTCTACTTTTAGTTTCTTTACACTTCAAATCAGACTACTCTACTTAAATTGGGTTCTGAACATTTATTAATTCTGGTCCTGCCCATACCATCATTTGTTATGCATCTGTTACATGGCTCACATCAGGTCTGATAGAACCTTCCAGTACAGAAAATAGATCAAACCAAGCAAACCAAGAATGGTGGGGATTTATTCACTTTATTTGACTGTGTTGTAAAACATTTTTTGGGAATTGTACTGAGGGAGTTACTGTAATAATGAAGTGGATCCTTGATTTTAAAATGTCTGTAAGACCAATGACAGACAAAAATAACAGGATACTAAACCCTTCTTCTTTGAAGCTGCTTCCTCCTTGTCTGTTGCTCAAAAACGTACTAGTTTCTGAAAACTACTTCCCAGAGCAGACGTGGGCGAGTTACAGAAATAAAGACTTGTATTTTATTACATTAAATGGTGGTGGCAACTTTGGATCTGGATCGTTTTACCACCAAGTGAAAGCGTTAGGTGTTAACAACCAACATATGTTCACTTTTGAACATTCATAAACACCTGCAATGTTCTCTCTTTATTGAATCACACTTTAACTCATGCCGTATTCTGAAATAAACCATGAAATGGACATTATTTCGCTGAATCAAGGCCTTTATGCCTAAATGCAAATGGTAATGACCTCAAACTTGAATCTTTAATAACATTTATATTCGGCACAACAACAATCTATGCCAGTCATGTCTTTGCATGTGTTGCTATTAAAGTTGTGGTTGGAAGTGGTTTGCACTGTACATCAGGTAGTGACTCACCAGACATTTTTAAAGAGTTGGCCATCCACAAAGTTACCAGCTTGTTTCCAGCCGTAAGAATCACATGCTGTATGGTGCCAAGCCGACTGCATCAGTAGCCTAGAATGACCCACAGATTTTATCCGCATGGTTGAAAATCCTGGGATAATTGTTACTGTTTCCAATGTTTTTTTACAGGGTGGTTCCAGGTAACCAATATATCCCACTAAATTATTACAGTGCCTTTTAAATATTCAATACGTTTCATGGTTAAATCTCATCACATAAATACACATTTCATTTGTATAGTACAGCAATATTCAATTCTTATACACAACTGTTAAAACATGAGCTTGTATATAGTGTAATTGATCAGATCAGCCATTTACTGGATATTTCTTGAGACATTGTTTTCATTGCAGGTGTGAACATGTATCGCTTGTAAAATGTTGCTTTTTTAACACACTAGATACATTTGATACATCAAATAGATCAAGCAGATAATTCAAAGTGGTGGCGAACTGTCTGCCTGGAGGACTGCAGACAAATTGATTCCACATGATTGTTTAACTTCTATTGCTCTAATATATAGATAATGGGGAAAGTCAATGCCCCAGGGTATCACAATGCACTTTTCAGGTCCCTGCTACCGTATGCTACCCACTCCATTTCTGAACCCTGGCTATGTCTGACTACCCACTGCAATTCTGACCCTTGGTTACATCTGACCCTACATGTGTTTGATAACCGCTGGATGACTGTAAAGCTGACTACCCTCTAGAGCTCTAACCCTTGGTTACATCTAACTACCCACTCTGACCCTTGGCTGTGTTTGGAAATGTTGGAGCGACTGTACATCTGACTACCCACTCCTGATCAGACTACTTGCTACGGCTCTGACCCTCACCTATGTCTACCCGGTCTGACTCTGACCCTTGGCTACATTTGACCCTACCAGTTTTTGTCTATGCCTGACTACTTGCTTACGGCTCTGATCCTTGGCTATGTCTGGTCCTATGTCTATGTTGGCTATGTTTGATTACACACCCTGGCTCTAAACCCTGGCTACATTTGACCCTACCTGTGTTTGGCAACACTTGACCAACAACGTTCCCTACAGTCCAATCTATCCCTGCAATCAGGGGCCCTAGTGCAGGCCACGGGTCACTGCTGAACACAGAGCTCTTGTATCTGACAAACATCCAGCCTCTGGAGATATACTGGACTGACTCCACCCAGACACACCAGATCCTTCTATCCCTGTTGTCTACCCAAAAGGAGGCCTCAGCGGGTGCTGCTGGTGATTGTCACGATTCTCCAGTTGCCAGAAGTAACCATCAAGTATTCAAATTTTGTTCAGCTGTCATTATTCCCCTTGTAGTGGATATTGATACTGACATGTCGGATGTTGTGATGAACACTCACCTGGTTTCAACAGCTAACCAATGCGGCAGCATTAGGCAGCTGCAGATGGCGCTCCAGCCGCAACTACATCTGCTCTGCTAGTTACTAGTCATTAGTTACTAGTGAACACTGTGTGAGTGGAGAAAGCAGAGATGTGGCTGGTCTAAAGCACCATCTTCTGTTTCTGCCTGTAATTGCTGCTGGAACCCAGGAGGAGTTGAGTGTACAGCATGATCCCTGGCTTGTCTCTATCAATTGCCACTGCAGGGAATCCCAGATCTGGATTCCACTAAGGAATAATGACAATGGACCAAAAATCTATTTAAACTTTTGGGCCACTGTAAAATAGGGCTCACAAGGGGTGGGAGGTACAGGTTGAGTTATTTTTCGTGTACTTGTGGACTGGAATTAGGCCTGGTACAGAGTAAGCTTTGGGTTTGCTTTAACTTTTTATTTTTCCTAATATTGTATACTATATATACTATTAAGATTTCAACATTTTAACATTTAAATAAAGCCATGACAGCAATCCATGTAAGCCATGTCATTGCACAGGCTGGCATTTTTGGTTGGGCGCAGCGTCCACCCTACATCAGGTAGTGACTCACCCAGTTTTATCTCTTCAGCACAGAAAGAAAGATGTAAAATGAGAGAAGAAAGCGTCCATCTTATCGGAGGATATTGCAGCTATCTACAAAGCCACAATCTTGTGCTGTGAGAACTGTCTGCAGTGGTATTCCTGTAACAACGCCATTCTTTATCTCGGCTGGGGACCGTGGCCTGTATTCAGCCCAGCCACACGGAAGCTACATGAAAGAACTCTGCTGAGCACTATTTGTGCATGAAAGGACCATGCAATCTAACATAACCCCATTCTTCACATCCACAGCTGCATAATATTGGCCATGGTGGAAGACTGAATGGGGCAGACGGTCTTACTGAGTCTTTAGAGTTGGGCCATGTAATTGTGGCAGTTTTTAGATACAGTGTGCCTTAGCTGTGGCACTTAATACTGTCATAGTGCAGTGACAAAATATTATATTTTAGTTTGCATGGTATTATTATCTACATAGTGAAAGTATTATATATATATATATATATATATATATATATATATATGTACACTATTCCTTTTATTTCTTGTACATTTCTGTATTCCTGTCCTATTATTTGATTAACTACCTAACAGTCCCCAATGTTGGGGACTCAAAATTAAGAGTAGGGACCACACTAAACACAGAGTGCCTTGCCGGGGCAGTGTGGCTTCCACATGTATCTGTAGATATATGCAACCAAATCTCTGTCTTTCTACACAGCTAGACATGTTTGTTTCTTAATATTTAAATGAGGAGAGGGTTAAACTGGGCGGTAAATTAGTTCCCAGGCCCTGAATAATAATAATAATTTTGTATAAATAATAGTGATTGAGCTACTTCCACCCCCCTTTATTCATTTACCTAACAGTTTAGCCCGAGCTATGCTGTGAGCTAGTGAGCAAAATAACAGCTGATCCTTATTGTCCTCTGCCAAATGGCAGACTTTTCTGGGAGAGTTTTTTTGAATATGTACTAAGACTGTAAGAGGGTAAAAAAGCAGAAGGTCCATCACAAATGGATAGCAGATCTAAATGTCCAACTATAGGTCTTTTGAACAGCCTCCCTCTGGGGAATCCCATTTTGAGATGCCCATCAGTGTAATACCAAATAAGAAGTCAGAAAAAAAACTCAGTTTCCAGTGCTGCAGATAAGGAAAGCCTGCCATTTAATGCCATTTTCTGTTTCATATTTAGTTCTATGGGGGGGGGGGGGGGTCCCAAATCAGAATACCCCAGGAGGTGGCTGTTCACTGTTCATTAAAACCACTTTGAAGCAGAACAAAACCTGGGGCCCTGTTTCAGCACCCCGAGGATCCATGCTAACACCCCAAAGGCCAGCATTGGTAACTCAGCTACCAGTTGCATGGTAAATCCTATTGGCTCAGGGCTCTGATACAACTCTGATCTTTTGAAGGGAAATGCCTGTATATACATTACATCCAAGTAGAACATTTAAAAATCAAACTATAAATGTCCCATTCAAAACATCACTTTGGGATATGTACTTAAAGAAAGAAAAAAAACACTTAAAAAGACTTTCAGACATTGTGGAGATGATGGGTAATTCCATTCAAAACAGGCCGCTTTAATGGCCACTCATTGTTGACATAAAGTAAAAATAATAATAAAAAACACTCATTCGTAACTGGTGTAATGAGCTTGTCCTGTTATTGTATGTCAGACTGAAGGGGAGCCGGAAACTGATGGGGGGTGGTGTACTGTACATGGAGCAAAAATACCAGCAATGAAAAATTGCCATTTAGTGGAAAGGTCAGCGAGTCACAACAGTGGAACTCCCCTCAACTGGAAAATATTCATTTTCAGAGACTGCTGAAAGGTCAACTTTTTCCATAGAACAAGTATGACACAATTTAAACAAATCATAGACAAATCCTTGGCTAAAGTTGGCCGAGTCATCAATTGTAAATTGGGATGCCTAGAAAGCAGATCTGGCCACAGTGCAACAGTTCTTTTCACCAACTATCTTCCAACCTATCCTTTGGCCAGCTGTATAATGACTGGGCTTAATCCCTGGTTATGGGTTAAATCTGTTGTAACTTAGGTGTGGACCTAGGTGGAGAAGAGATTAGTGTAGGTGCGCTGTGGATAAAAAGGCAAGTTAAAAGGGAGCGTAAATAAAGGGTTAATGTTCTCCGCAATCCTGTGAGGAAAAATAGGTTAGTGTACATACATAAAAGTATGAATAAACAAATGCAATAGTATTACCAAAGTGAAGTTTTTTTTGAGGGGGTGTTTCCACCTTTTAATTAAATCAGAAACAACTAGGTATCATTGCCTCTGACTAATTAGGCCTCAAAAATTGTTGGAATTGTTAATCTTGCTGTCTGAGGGATTTCTCCTCTCAGGTAGCGTTATACAGATTGGTCAGTGTTGATTACACTATTGGCCCTGTATTCTGAGTTCTTTGAGCTGGTTTGTGGTGTATGATTCCTTGTTCAGGGTGAGTTGAGTTTCTAGCGGGTTGGAGCAATGTGGTTGGTGGAACCTAGATGGTTTAGAGGTTGTGGGTCGGCGCTGAAATGAAATAAGCGGTGTTCCTGAGGTCCAGGTAGGCGGTGTAAGTTGAGGTAGATGATTGTTTGGATGGATGGATGGAGATGATTATGTCATCAGAAAGGGTTCTGGTGTTTAGTGCAGATTAATTAGTTGAGGTCCGCAATATGTCAATCACCCAGCCCAAGTGTTACATTTGTATCTTGAACAAACCTTGGCAGCATGCCAATGTATTACAAAGCGTTATACTAAAGCCTCCTCAGCTCAGGCTAGGAAAAAAAAAAAAAAACACAAAATATCAATCACCTAGCACAAATGTTACTTTTGTATATAATTATTCTCCCTATTTCTAATTTTTTCTTTTTCATCTTTTTTGTTACCAATATACGATAATTTTTTTTCTTGCAGCATTTATAAGTTTGCCATTTTCTGCTTAATTCTAAGTTTAGAAGTATCCTGGGATCATACATCACCAAAAAGAGGCTGCTTCTCCATCCAGCAAATTTATTTGGGCTTGAGTTCTCGGGCAGCATGCATACCTTCGCTTCACGAGTGAACTTCCACCCAACTAATCAGTAAAAAAGTGTTAGCAGCACACAAAGAGTCCAAAATAGAAGTTAATGGAGACACTCCAAGGTCACTAGCCAGATATCAAACTCAAAAGACGCATAAAAATCAAACCTTAAAGTGGACCAACACCCAGGATTTTCACTATCCTGGCTTTTGGTCCACTTCCGTGGGGCACCCCAATCGTGCCCCGCTGCGTGAAACCCCCCCGATCGCCCTAAATAACTCACCTCACCCCGCTCCTACGCGAGCGCTAGTCCAATCAGAGCGCTCAGAGCCGCTGTGATATGTACGGACAAGCGACGGACAACCACAGCGGCTCTGAGCGCACTGGAGGCCGCGTCTCGTGCTTCCTTCTAACAGTTTGTGAATGGCCGGCGGGGGTGCGCACCCTGCTAGAGGGAAGCGCGAGATGCGGCCCGCGCATGCGCCGTTGAAACGGGGATAAGGTAAGGTTTCTGGGCGTCCTGGGGTGTTTCACCCCGTGGGGCATCCCGATTTCGGATGCCCCACAGGGAGGGATCTGATCCCCCCGGGGTGTTGGTCCACTTTAAACAGAGGATGAGCTGGCCAGAGATACACAATAAAACATAGCAGAGTAGGACACAATAGGAGTGTAAGCTCTATAAAGTCATGGTTTGAGAGGTTTGGGGGTGAAGACCCCCATCCCACCTTTGAACTACAGTGGAGATTGTGAGCCAGGACCTCTCACACACCATATACAGTCACAAATGCTCTTCTGATGAATGGTTAAAATTTCAATTTTATAATAGAGAGACCGTGAAGCCAATATTGCTGGTGACCCCCCGCGCCCGTTCTACAGACATGCCTGCTTTTGTTTCTGTGTCCTTTAGAAGCACATGTTTTAATAAGGCTGTAATAGAAGGGGGTCGCCTTACTTTGCATGTCTGTGTATATGTGTATGTTTCTTATTCCTTCAGCAGAATTCAGGAGCAGAGAGGAGCAAAAAGCAGCGATTCTCCTGCAGACAGAAGGCATGGGTTTTATCATAAAGTGTGATGCTAAAAAGGTTGATTTTCACCACTTTTCATGCTAACAAATGAGTAATATGTTTAGCAAAAGTAAGGGATTTAGATCTCAGCTTCAGCCGCCTTTTTCCGCAGCGCAGCAAGATAAATCAGCTGCTATGGAAGGTAACAAATGACTGCTTTGATTTTAGTCTTGACAATCCCATTTAAGGACAACTTTTATTATTCAGCCATGAAAATGAAATGGTAGTATTTAATAGGCACAAAATGGGCTTTGTGCCACTTCAGAAGTTGTAGGTTGATCAACTTTTTAAAAGATTTTTGGTAATGTTAATAGCTATGCTGCTAAAAAAGAAAAAGGGAATGGCTAAATTAAGGGGTTGCCTAGAGCTGCACGAAGATGGTCCTCTAATGTTATTAAAGGTCTAACCTCAGTACGTGACTGACTAGAAGCAACAGCCACACACTGATTTCATCTGGCAAAGAGGCTTGTAATATATCCTATCAATAGAAGCTTCCCTGGAATATATTGATTGGCTCGGCTTTATATTGTTATAGTAACACACAAGGGGGTCATGTGTCAGATCGGAGAGGAGTTACAGCATGTGATCACAGGGTACGAAGCAAATAATGTTTATCACAGTCTTAGAGCTGCTGATGGTGGAGATGGAAAGATCGGAGACTGCCAATAGGGTAACAACAGAAAAAAATATAAAAACTGACAGTTTTCTTATCATTTCTGGACCTGCTGCCTCAAGAGATAAGAACTGAAAGGAAAGGAGCTAGCATGTGGGATTCCTATCATAAGACAGATTTGCTGGCTGATTGTAAAGACAATATAGAAGTAAATCATATATTTTTCTTTAAAAGTAAACTGATGACCAATGGCAGGCCTAAATAAATGAGTGATAAAGTGTTCCTTCTAACCCTCCTCATGCCAAGATGAGGAAAATTTTAAAAAAAGAACCGATAAAAGCCCAACACCAGGCAACATTTGTCATTTTCATTTTGGATCAAGTGGGGTCTGGGTTAGATGTCAAACACACTAAAATGAATGCACTTTGGAGAATCCAAAGAGGGAACACAACAATTGATGTGCTCCCACAGATGTTCAGTTGGGTTCAAGTCTGGGAAGTCAGTGGGGGTCCAGTTCCGACTGCTTTGAAAATGGAAGCCTTTCCTGCCAATGCAACTTTGTTAGCTGAGATGTGGTGACCATGCCTTAGAGCCCCATATGTAGTTTGGTTCACTGAACTGTTGTGTTGGATACCTGTCTGACAACCCCCTGGTTTATTTTGGCAGTGAGCTGCTCCACTGAAGCATGTTGGTCTGCCCTTGCGCACCTTCCCAACCGACATTCACATGAATAGCATGTGTAGTTTCATGTCGCTTATTTGCGGTGGTGCCCTTTGTCCAATCACAATACACACCACATCATGCAAACAGTTTCAGAAATAACTACCACCCTTGGCCTGAAAGACAATCATTATCCCTTTTTGCAAGCTTGATAAATGACCTCCTTTATCCATGACAGCAGCAATGGAAATATGTGCAGAAAGCATCACACACCTTAAATACCCACAAAGCCAGCTCACTACACATCACTTCCTTCAGGAACTACATGCTGCCAATGTCAAGTGCTCATACTAATGTGACTCCATAGTATATTAAAAATAAATGGCCTAACATGCTCCTTTTTATACCCCAGTAAAATGGTGCAAAAATTATATAGGACACAGTTGAACAAAGCTTTTGCAGAGTGAGCAATCTGGCCTTAAAGGGGTTAAAAAAGTTCCAATTCCCTTAATCTCAACTCACATTAATAACCACAAGTGGTATGTTCAGCCTGTATGTGCAGCCCACCCTTGAGAAGATCACATCTTCAGCTTGTATTCTGCCTCTTTTCAAAACACACACACACAAAGATATTAAGCCGTTGTCGTTGTGCGTTCCTCCCTTAATACTGCGGAGGTTTCCTCCTCTCACTTCCAGTAAAGTAGAGGTAAAAGCCTTCAGATACTAATCTAAATAATAAAAAATGTGATATATTTTTCCCTCTGCTATCTCCCACCACCGTCATAAAAGATGAAAACCAACCTGGGTCTTTGATCACTGCCAAGTGAAGACAATCCTTCATTCAGGAATGTCTTCCTTCCTCCTCCTCTCCCATCCCGGCTCTTCTCCGTCCTCTCACAGACCCGAGTCTCATTCTAATTTTTGTACTTTGATCTGTTCATATTAGAATTTTTTTTCTTCTCCTTTGTCTTATGATGTGAGGGGTTTGTAATTGGAGACTTCTCTTCATAAACAAAGGGACGGAGCTTTGATTGAATTTTTGTTGATAGGTGTAATTACCTCTTATGATGAGGCAGATAGCAGAAACACAGGGAGAGCGGCGAGACAAATTCCTGATGTAAACGGAAATGGCGGCGTTAGGAGCGGGGTAACCCAAACACTGTAGAGTTAGTGAGCACTCATGACACTCATGATGGGTTATTGGTGAAAAGTTTCTATTTATGTTCAGAAACATCTTTTGCAAAGGCAGAGCTAAATACTGGGGGCCCTGGAGAAGGTTCTACACTGAAGTCCAGGGGTGTAACTAGAGTGGGTGCAGGAGGTGTGACTGCACCGGAGCCCAGAAGATAAGTGGGGGGGCATCATTGTTGCTACTCCACCTTATTTAGCATATTTGTGCTCACTTGGCATTATTTAGATAAATGAAGCACCATATGTCTTGAGCTACTGTTTTAGCTCTAAAAGGGCTCAATTTAATGTTCGCATAGCCCCACCACATTTAGTTACGCCACTGCTGAGGCCCTATTGTAGGTCATACAAGGTCATACCTTTGATTTTTCCAGTTATCCATTGACGGGTCTGTCCAGACTTTTTACATTGAGTTTAACAAAGTGGGTCTATTTTATTGGTAAGCTTGGTGTCTACTCTAAATTTCCTGTCCAGATATAGACATAAAAAAGCTTGACTCACGTTTTAGGCCCCCACAGCTCTTCTGTCTTGCTCCAGTGTAAAACTTGCTGATTGCGAAAACTGTGCACCCTGATATCCAGGACTGGTCTACAGCCTTTAACAATGGAGTGAGTGTGCTAACCCTAAGGGGGTGGACTCCCGTCTTGAAGGAGATGACTGTTCCCTCATGTGTGGTGACCAGTGCTGGGCTTTGGGGTGTGTGTTCTTGACAGACGGTAAGTTTTTAAACACAAGAACCCAGAAGAAATGTGGGGGGTAAAATGTGAGTACAGTATTTTTAGGTTTATGCCTGGACCGATGCTTTAAAGCAGATCTAAAATCTGCCAATGAACAAGGACACACCCTGTTAAACTACTGCCATTCACTTTCACTGTCTACCGGGTGTAAATTTTCACCTGGCTCTAAATAGACAATGAAAGTGAATTATTATTGTTGATTTATATAGTGCCATCATCTTCCGTAGTTCTTTACAAGGTATGATTACAGACAATGTGAAACATATAGTACAGAGAACAATACAAACTGGATGCTTTGAGGCTTAAACCAAGTGTTGTGAGCACAGGAGACAATAGGAAAGAGAGCCCCGCCCTTGCAAGCTTACAATCTAAAGGAAATGCCAATTTTCTCTCCTAAAAAAGAAGTGAGTTTTCTCACCAGGCTCTGAATCAACCCCAATCACACTTTGCCTCTCTAACATGTTTTCTTCATACATTTTCATGTGACTGTTGCATTTTGTTGCTGTTTTTCATTAGTCCCACTTACTTTTCCAGCATGTCATTAACTCTGTCCCTATATAAGTTCATTTTTTTTCAAATTCAATGAAAATAAGTGTCTAACTTTCAATTTCTGAATGTGTTCTGTTCTGTTGTGAGTTAACTACGGTTATTTCAAATTTCCAAAGCATTGCATTCTTGTGTTCTTAACATTGTAAACAGTGTCCCAACTTTTGTGCAATTGGGTTTGTAATATACTGTGTATAGAGTCTTTTTCCTGATGTGTTCACTAAAATACCGTTTGGCTTCTTCAGAAGACACTCACTCCTTATTACTGATCCCTGAGACCTTACATAATGCTAAACATACGGTTTATTGGGCAGCAGGGTTAACTCTTTTGGTCCTTTTTAACATGATATACATACAGTAGCATAGACCACATGGAGGACTTGCTAAATAAGGCAGCACTAAAAACATAGGCTAGATAAATACATACATAAACATTGTATAGATCCCATAACGCAGAAGCAAACCTATTTTCTAATCATTTTCTGGCTGGAGGTAGTTAGTTGAGATTCAGAAGGACATCCATAGCCAGCCATTAGGAGGAGCAAAGAATAGGTCATGTGTTTAAAGAAGGAGAATAAGCTGTTTAATTGAATGAAGGGAAAGGCCATGCTCCATGTGGTATTAAAAGCAGTTTTGCCCTGAAGCAAAGAGTCTCGTGTCCTAAACAGTTTCAAATGGATGTTCTGCCAGCTGGGAGACGTCACATAAATCTCACCGCTGTCTCTGCCGAGGGATCACAAGTTGCCAACAGCAGAATTTATTACCAATTTTTCAGTGTTTTCAACCAAGGACTCCTCACATCCATGTTTTCATAGCTCCTACATTATACCACATGTCTACATGACTCATCAGGACTCCACCAAACATCTTAAAAGAAGCACCATCTCAAAGCTGTTTAATACTGAAAATCCTTATACACATGCAAGATAGGGAGAGGAGGGGTTACTTCTAGACTTAAAATGAAAAGAAAGTCCATCCAAACTTGCTTTTTTGCTTCATTGGCAGGAAGAAGAAACATGGGGGAACGGTGATATACTATTCCACTTTACAGGGGAGAACTACTTAAAGTGGAAATCCAGTCTTGGATCATAGCCCCTGGTTCTGAGGCAGGACAGGGGTGTGGGGGCAAAAGAAACCCTTATCCTGCACAGATCCTGCTGTGTTCCCATAGACACAGGCAGTTGCCGCAATGTGCATGTTCTAGCCTGCCCACACATCAGGTGAAGCTGCTCTGTGCTGTCCCTACAAGATGGCTGCTTCCAGGACCCAAAGCAAGGTAAGAGTTTATATTTATGCCCCCCCCCCCCCCATCCTGCCTCAGCACCAGAAGAGGGAGGCAGTGCGAGGGTGGTGACCCATGACTGGACTTTCACTTCAACTCCAACTGCTTGTCTCCTGAGCTTGCCTTTTGTAAACAGTAGCATTGACCACTGGAATACCTGAGGCATTGCATGGTGGGTGAAAGCATCTTCACACATTTGAAGGACAATAGAAATAATTATTATTCCAGCAAGTGCCAGGAGAGACAGGCAGTTACAGTTCAGCAGATCTCTGAAAAGGCAGAATGGTACAAGGACAAACCTCACTACTGATATGTCATCCTTCCATTAAAATAAAAATCGAGCAAATTAAATCAGCTCAAAAGCCGCACATCGTGGTTCTGGAGTCTAAAACTCTGCAGATATCTGAACCCAGAAAAACGCTCATTTTTCAAAAATAGGTGTTGTTCATAGCGTAGGCCTGATTGCCGATGCCCCCTTGCACATTACCCTCCATATATCTTAACTTTCTCCTTGGTCCCCCAGAAAAATCAAAAGCTGTGATTGGCCGTGGTGGTCATGTGGTTGCCAAATACCCGGTAGAAGCCTGTGGACCACATGACTGTGGCAGCCAAGGCGAAAGATAAGATTTCTCAGGTTTAAAGTGATTCAGAACGGAAGTAAAAAAAAAAGGGTACTTACATTTTGTCCTGTGACGCTGGTCACTGCAGGTCCGAAGTTGCACAACTCACCTAATCGCTTTATTGAGGCCTCAGCCGCTGCCTCTCACAGCCAGACCCCGGAGATTCAATAACCAGGGTGTGGCCAAGCCTTCTCCATTCATTGCAATGTGGAGATAGTGGGCAAAGCCTTACACGCCCCCTCTCCTTTGTAGTAAATAGAGGGGGCATGGCAACACCCTCTGTGACTGATGGCGAGGAAGTGGTCTCACACAGAAGTGCCAGAGAAACAACTTTCAGGCCCCGGATGGTACGGAAGGCAGCGGCTGAAGAGGGGGCCCTAATAAAGCGATCGGGTGATTAGTGGAACGTCGTACCTGTAACTTTTTGTTTTTTTTTTTCCCTGCTGTAGGACTTTAATGGGGGTAACATTTCAAAAAGTTTTGTTGGGTGTTCTTGTTTAAACTAAATAGTAGTCTGCAGTGACACACAATCAAAATTTCCCATGGACCTACCTACTGCGTCCAACATGTTCACTTCCTCATGGTTGCAAGTGCGTGTTATTTTAATTGTGTTTCATCACAGACAACCATTTGTACACATTGCAGTTCTATTTATGAACACTAATAAATAATGTATTAACTATACTCAACAAGAGTGGGGTAATCCAGAACAACCTCACAATATACCTGTATAATTATAACCGCACAAACCAAAAGATATAAATTGATAATAGCCCTTTATTTCATATATGGGTATTCCAACAATGCTAGGTCACACTTGTGAAGTTAAAATCTAGAGTTAAAAACATCAGACCCCATGGGTTATCATATCACGCTCTCATATGTTAACAATTAGTATCAAGTCCCTATACAAAATCTGTAACCATTTATACAGCAAAGTGCAAATATGAATCAATTCATCTGACTACTGTGTTCTGAGCTATACTATGTGCAAAACAATACTTCTAAAATGTGTGAGACCTATATGTCAGTGCAAACAAAATTAAAGTGCCAGGTGCCAAACAAACATATGTATTAAACCTTACCTCCTAAACTGTAATCAAACATAAGTGAGATACCAATGTAAATGACAGATTGAAACTAAAATGTAATAAGGTACATCACCGGATATAAGGAGCTGTCCCCTAGGGGTCCGAACGGGCAGAGACGACGCGTTGCGTGATCGCTGCTGGATCACTTCCTCATTTATGTTTATTAAAACACAAAGTAAAGTTTATTATTTAGAATTCAGTGACTATTATGTCTTTTGAACCTATTGTGGTATTCTCAGGTTGGTAATTGTGGTAGTGCAATATTCTATTATTTTAGTTGGCTATTTATAGTATTGTATCAGCTGGAAATGTGTTTTTTACTACCCCACGATAATTAGCTGGGTGCCCTTTGACATGGGTCTGGTGTTCTTCTATTGATAGGCCCCCTCTGGAAGAGCATCCAAACTATGCCAGCAGGCAAAGGGTCTGGTATGCCCCCATGACCATGCTATTATTGCTATTCTACTATAGCACATGGGTGTGAACAAGCCCTGAGGCTGCTGTAGGACTTGGATGTTTTTTTCAGTTTGATGTCAATGTTTTTTTTCAGTTTCTTCTCTGCACAACAGGCTTGGGCATTCCTTGAATTTATGTTAGAGATCAGGGAATATAATTATACGTCTCCTCTTATTGGTCTAACAGTGATGGAACTGCTGGCATGTGCACTAGTGGTTAAATCACAAATAATGTTTCCTTTTTTTAATCAAGGTACCATTCAAATTATTTCAGATAGGAATCTAATGCATAGCTAATGCTGCCCATGCTCATTTAGCATCTCCCCAGTTCCCTAATGACAAGTTCTCTTAGCTGAGATAACCATGTTTAAATAATTGCCTATTAATGTCCTTGTGTTGATTTGTCATTGTGTTAGTACAGCTGAAGTCCATTATTCGGTTAAAAGAAAAATCTCGGTAATTGTCTCTGCTTGAGTTGCAACCAAAAGGTCATGTTTGGGTTTAAAAGTGGCCAAAATGAGATGACTCTCTAAAAAGCTGTTCAACACTGCCGTGTTACACATTATTTGAATTCTACATAAGTCTGCTGAGAAAGATTTCATTAGTTGTTAGTTTTTTAGAAAAAGGAGAAAAAAAGAAAGCAGCTGAAGGCTCAGATACTATTACATACTATCACAATAATTACGAAAGACACTTTCATGGACTTTACTTATAGACAACAATTTTTTGTTTTGCATTTATTGTGTATCAAATTGAAGATGCTCTTTAAAAGGGACAGTCCAGTCTAAATACCTTGTGTGCTTCATGGGAGCAGCCATGATGGGATTACTACATCTGCTGCCCCATTGACTTCTATTGAGATGAGAATGGAGGGGGGAATGCTTTGTCTCATGCATCTCAATAAAATACCATGGGGCACCAGCTGCAGGTAATCTCATCATGGCTGCCCCAATAAACCACAAGAGTAGAGGCTGGACTGTCCCTTTAAGTTGACCAAAACCCTTATTGGCTGGTCCTGGAGTCTAAAAGTCTCCAGGGCTGCCTGATTCCCTAACCCGGGGGCATCCTGATTTGGGATGCCCTGCTGTGTGAAACCCCCTGGTATCACTTGTATACTCGCCGGCAATGCCGCACAGGTCGCATCACTGGCATCTCAGAGCTAATGCAGACTCTGGCTCCCAGACATTTATATAGGACACGCTTCAGCCAGCTGCTCCCCATTCTCTATGCCAGGCTCTGTTGTCAAAGAGAGCTCTATATCAATAAGCAATATGCACGGCTCCGAGTGCTGATTGGACAAGAGCCCGCACATGCACTGTGGAATCCCCAGGAATTACAAGGGGGTTCCACACAACGGGGCATCCCAAATATGGTTGCCACATCGACAAGGTCAAAATCCCGGGTTTCGGTCACTGAATACCATTGCACAGAAGTCAGAGGCTCATCTTAAATGCATGAAATACCCCATACATAGCTGTGAGATAACTTTTCTTTTTACCTGTATAATTCTTAGAGAAAGCAGTAGTGCTGCCAGTAGTTGGCAACACTAAGGCAATATGGTACCATTCAGCAATGCTCTGCTCCTCCTAATGCGTGGGTTCTGGTTGCATTTACATATACACAACTTCCATATTCAAATACCTTACCTCTAGCTACATCTACCCACCTCTGCTCACCACACCTCTTTCCACCTCATCTCAGCCTGCATCACCTCCCCCCCCCCCGCCTCTTGCCAGTTTCTTCCTGCCTCATCTTGGCTCTCCTCATTTCAGCCCACCTCACCTCTGCCCACTTCTTCTCATCTGACCTCTGCTCAATTATTTTCCCTCCACCTCTAGCTACCACACCTCAGTGTGCACCAGCCTATCTGAACGGAATAAACACAATGAGAGCAGTTTGCCGAATGATTACTGGCCCCCGGGGGGTTCACTTAGCAGGGAATCCAAATTCGGCATGCCCTGGGGAAAGCTAGTGGCCGACCACTGGTGGGTTTTGTTCCGCTTTAAGCCTCTACCTAATTGGTTAGCACTTGGGAAAAATAATGATTTGGAATTAGGAATATTGCTTTGAAAGTGATGCACTTTATACAATTTTTGGCACATGCGCTATTATATTATATAGGGTTAGGCAATTATGGAGGGAGAAGAGGATTTAGGATGGGCTATGGGAGATAATGGGTAGCGCTCCTCTGGATTGTGTCATATTGTGAATATGTTTTTAAAAGGATTTTAAGATTGTCTATGTATGTAGTCTGCCTTGGATAATAAAAAATTGGATGTAGTTTTGAATCAAATAGT
Organism: Gastrophryne carolinensis; assembly: GCA_027917425.1. NCBI lineage: Eukaryota > Metazoa > Chordata > Amphibia > Anura > Microhylidae > Gastrophryne > Gastrophryne carolinensis. Next base: position 240,697,399 of record CM051235.1, on the reverse strand, counting down.
GGTGCAGTCTGTTTCCTGGCATAGTGGGGGGTTTGTGGGCATGTGCCCCACTCCTGGATGTTGGCAGTTATGTATCCAACAGACATCTGAGAATTAAAGCTCTCATTTGCACATCAGACATCTTTTGGATATTTTACTATCTCTGATCGTCTCCCGTCCTGGGGTGGGGTGTGCACCACACTGCCGGGATTGGTGTAGAATACAATAGAACTTTATTAGCCAAGTGCACAGGGATTTTTTTGGCATTTTAAACCATTCCAATACAGTATAATACAGGAAAAGAAAACAAGGAGTACAATAGGTCAGGCATGAAAGTAATGTTGCGGTGTGCTGGTGACAAGGAATGTTCAGGGGAGGCTGGCCTTTCCAAGTGTACTAGTGTTTTCATTATGCTTGCTTAATTAGGTACGTATCACTGTAAAAATGTCTATTCTACAGTATAAAGTCAATTTGTATTCAACAAACCTAGTGTATGACTTGTACCCCTTAGAACACTTTGAGCCTTATTTAAAAAGTGTCAGAACCATACAGCCCCACTTTTTTGTTGCCTCAGTGGCACACAGTGTACGATTTAACAACTGAAAAAATGCTAACGCTGTTCCGGCCACCGCCTAGTGTCTTATTTAACACTAGTGTCGAAAAGGATGAACCCCCGGGTGCTGTGGTTGGAGCAGCGCCAGGTTTCATCAGGTTTCAACATCCCATAGAGCACAATGGGCAGAATGGTTTTAATGGCTTCTTTTGCTTAACAATGTGTCACAATGCATCAAAACTAAAACACATCCGAAACATGCTGTCCCCTCTGTCCCCAGCAGTGTTTTCTTGTAACTGTAATGAAGAAACACCAACTAGTGCCACTTCCTCCAAGAAGGAAGTGGCACTGCAGTACAGAGCTCACTGGCGCTGGGATAATCAATGGCGGGTCCAACAGATGCTGACCTAGGACGATCAATATTGAAGTACAGCAATCAAAGCTAATTAGTATCGGCCGGCGTAGCGACTGCTAGTGCCAATGTAATACACAGCACAGAGCCAGATAAGATGGGAATGCCAGCGCTCCGAAGTTGGCGCTATGGCCACAAAAATAATGCTAAAAGGCGCACGCCATAAATAAGGCTCTTAATTTTTCAATACATCTCTGCATAAAGTAATTGGAGAAGGGGGGCACTTGAATCTAACCAGCCATTGCTTCCTGTCCGCTGGGCTAAGACTAACCTCTGGGTATAGTTTATGACTACAAATCCCAAAATCCTTTCACTGTGGGTATTGATCATCAGCAGTTTTGGCTGAATCAAGCAGTAGTAATTACTTCTCTAGGTAAGAACAATATTAGTAACCCTTTAGCTACTGGAACACAAAATTGTTATTTCCCCTATCTGAAGAGGTTGAATTAGAGAAGGAGGGGTTGAACAAGTTAGCTCAAGAATGAGGATCGTTGTCACTGCCTCAGCAAATAAGATTATTAGCAAGCCAGAGTCAGGACTTCTCTGCTAGTTGGTGTACATTGCTAAGGCAAACACAATGTTGCTGAGAAACATGTTTTCTTTAATAACACAGGATTAAAAACAAATAGAAAGGAAAGAAAAACAGATATGCTCAGCACCTTAAGGATATAATTTTGGTGCCCAATCAGCCAGCCTGCACACATAAGAACTGATGTACACACCATACTATCAAACCCCCAAATCATACCAGCAAATACCTTTTCATGAATAAAAACACTTTGCCAGCAGGTCTGCAGTAGGTGGTTGCTGCTGTGAAATGACTCGGCCTCCGCTGACTTTTGTATCTGCTGAGAGAAGACATTCCTTGAGCCATACTTTGCTATTGCTGGCATACAATTCACCAGTTAGTATAACACACTACCAGGCTAACTGTTGCTGTTCTCGGGGAAGAACACAAATACTAATGTATACAGTAGGCCCAAATTTCGGATTCCTAGGGAAATTCTAACTAAATGGAATTGCCTCCCAGTGGAAGATGCAGAGCGATGGAGTCAGAAACTTTGGGATTGGCCTCTTGGCGTCAATAAGCTTAGAAAAATGTGTCAGTTTTACTGACATGTGTAATTGTGGAGAGCTGATGACAAACTGTGTAATATAAAATTTCAGAGTGACTGATAAGCTCATGGCAAGGAGGGTGGTGGTGTTTAAATCCCTGTGACCCGGGGTGTCTGCGCATACAAAGCTACGTTTCTTATTCAGATAAAGCGCGATCAGTGGCGGCAAGTGGAACAAAAACAGGCAATTTAGGCCTTGTTCATTCCGCCTTTTATTGTTTGTGAATGTCTATTTGAAATGCTTTTAAAACTCGAAGGAGCTCTTTAAACATTTCATTTATGGGACAGTGATGCCTCAGACCATCGCACATCGCTTTGATGTTTTATGCAATATTTAGCCCTATTTTTCACATTCAAAATTGGAATTTTTTGCATGTTAATCAGTAAAAGCCTGCAGCCATAGAGTTTAAAATGGAAGGATGAGTTTCAAAACATGAAAAAATGGTCTTATAGTGCATATGCCAGTAAGTAGGACATGTTAATTGTAATGGTGGGTCTTCAGCAACCAAATCAATCTAATATCTGGGGTATGTAAAGGTTAACCAAACTGAGATTATAAACCCTTATGATGCGCAGGTTTTTATACGCATTTTATGTATCTCTGTGCAATCATTTTCTTCAAATCATATGCAAAACTCGGGGTTGGAATTCCTTCAGTTTTTGCTCTAAGAAGTCGGGCCAGAGACAGCATTTTTCATATGATGAAATGTATTCAATAAAGCAGGCCAATAGAAGTTCATTTTTCTTAATCAATCTGGTATTAAAGGAATTAGGAGCCTGTGTTCTTTAAACTGAAGCAAAAAAAAGTCATTAGCTACTTTAGGTAGAGAGTGTGGTGATCAAAACTGAGTTCAGTTCAAAATGGCCCCCTTTTAAAGAGTCACTAAACCCAGGAAAAAGCAAACAAACATGCATTTATCTTTTCTTCCGCGCAGCAAGTCCAGAATGGTTTGCCACTCAGAAACCTTCCAGTTTCTGAGAATGTGGCTCCCAGTGTCCTTTGCCCACTGTCCAGGCCCTCTCGTCAATGACTGTGCCTGTGCACAGTGCTCTCCATTCATGGCAAGTGCTTGCCAAGGCACTGGGTGCCAAGGCACCTGCCCCCAACAAATCATCTTTCTACATCCTGACCTCTCTATTTATCCGGCTGGATCTCCTCTTCACACGGGGGGCCTTTGATCCTGAGTGCCAGCATAGAGTCCCCCCACTACGGCATCTTCTGTAAAAAAAAAATTTTTACTCACCTCCATGCACGAGCTCTCTCGCTGAGTCTCCTCTTCACGGGGGGGGGGGGGGCTCCGATCCCCCCGGGGCTCTTCCGGCTTCAGGAGAGGACCTGACAGGCCCCCTCCCCCTGCTTCCTCCTTGGGCGCCGCCATCTTTACTAGTCCCGCGGATGGGCGGGGCGGATGACGTCACCCTACTGACATCATCCCACTCTCGGCCTGACATTTGTCAAATGCGATGGTTGCTGGCCAGAGGGGGAGAGGATCAGAGGATCCCATGCATGCCCCCCTCCAACGACCACCGCATCTCTCATTCGATCGGCGAGGGACACAGGAGCTGACGATCGGAGGTGAGTAAAGAAAAAAATTTTTTTAATAATTAATAATTTTCTCTATGTGTGGTGTATTTTTTTACTGTTAAGCCTTTGTGAACTGATAAGGGATCTATGAGACAAGGCTTAGGCTTAGGGGGCTGGCAAGTCACCTGCGGCTAGTTGTCAGAAGGGCCCATTAAGCCTGAGACATAGAGGCTGGCCACTGTGCCCTGTTCTATAAGCCCCCATAGCTGGTCTCCGGACTGGTTATGCTGGGTAGGGGCGACCTCGCGCCATGTTTGGGGCTATTTTAAAGGGGTTTTAACCCCTAGGATTCCCCCAAAAATAGAGTACCCCCCCCCCCCGGGGAGTGGGACCCCACTGCACTTTTTTTTTAATTGAACCCTTTATAGTGAGGATAGTAGTTGTATGTTATTTGTAAATGTTATAAAGTGATCTTTGCTCGTTGCTAAGCATGGCAGGCTTAGAGCGCCTGCAGATTGGAGATGGCTTATTTTGTCAATGTGTGTGATGTCCCAGGGTTCACCTGCATACTTTCTGCTTCCTTTGTTGTTGACCTGTGCCACATCTTACCATGCCCAGTGCCAAGCCCTGTTGCTGAACTTTGCTACATCTGATCACATACAGTGCCAAGTCCTGTTATCGACCTGTTCCACATCTGACCACGTCCAGTGTCAATCGCTGTTGCTGATCTCACCATGTCTGATCTCACCCTGCTGCTTGTCTGAACATGTCTGCTTAGCTTCTGCTATTGGTCATGAATCCAGGTTAAACCCTCTCATCCACTATTGTGAATGGTCCCTGATCACCAGCACCGTCATGGGCTAGAAGGGGACTGTTGAAGCAGGTATCTGAATCATCACAGCTTGCTACTCTTTGGCAGCTACAGTCCAAGGTACGTTGGTGGTTTGATAGACTGTATAGCAGTTCTCTGTTGCACCGGGCATCTATTTCTCCCACATGGACACCCCAAGGCGCTCCCGCAGAAAAGTCCATTCTCACCATAGAGGGTTCTGGAGAAAACAATGAAACACCTCTTAGATTCCAGGACCTGGGCAGCCTGGAAACTCCTGTGTTTCTCCCCTACTTAGCTCACCTGCTCCTGAACGAGACAGTTTAGACAGTATAAGCATACATATGTATAAATGATAAACTACAACATCAGATCCAATATGGAGCAGATAATTCAAACATTCAGCAAAGCTTGAGTTAATTTGTTTTATTTCAAGGGAAAAAAAATCTCTCTGTCCTTCTGGTGCCGTATAGGAAGTCTGATCCGCAGCCAGCTGCAAGGCATCGGGGCCTCTGTCCCAGGCAGACTGTCTGTATCCATGCAGGCCAGAAAACCCATTAAGCTTAATTCTCTTAATTAAGTACATGTATTGCATACAAGGTGCACCTTTGCTCCCAGTTCATTGGATGTAAATACATTCTAAACTAATTACAGAACAACATAGCGTACATAGCCCTAAGCAAGCCAAATCATGTCCTCTCCAGAGTCATAAATAATATGTCCCCCTCCCAGGTGTTGTTAAAGCCATTTTCTGAATGAAAAATGACTGTAAACAGACAGTCGGCTGGTGACAATGAAACTCGGCCTCCTTATATAATGAACTTTGTAATGTCTCCACACTGGGCGGCCCATTTATATCAATATTAAATAATGCTTGACTTGCCCAAGAGCATTTTCCACAAATTCCAGTATGGCTTACAATAACAGAGCTGCAACTCCAGTAACAACTCAAAGCAACTGGATTTCTTTTTTTACCAGTCACCCATCTGACTTATTCAAATGTAGTTTTCTTGAAAATGATCCAACAACCATTTAAAGCGGACCAACAGTCAAAAATGACGTAAACCAGACCAACACAACAAACATGCTCATATGCATCCTTCACAAGGGCAATTAAGATTGCTGCGCATAAACCTATTTTACCTTTTTATAAAATCCTGCTGTGGTAAATTTAAAAAATAAAATGGTGGTTTATGGATGTGCAGGCCACCTGCAAACAGGAAATGCTGCTGGGTTTCCCGTTACTGTGTACTGTCAGTTATGTCAGTCAACATTGTTTTAGGAAGCATCCTTTACCTTTACCCCTAATCTAACACTTCTTCCCTAACCCATCTTTTATATAACTTTTCCTAACCTAATCCATTATCAAACACTATGCACACGCTTTATACACAAAATATCAACTCAACACAAACTGGAACTAAATCACAGGGAACTACATCCTAAAAGTAAATGTATTTTATTATTTTGGTAATTATTAAAGCCACAAAACACATCTAAAAAACATTCTGACAAAACAAACACTTTAAAATCAACATGAAGAACCTGTCTACCCTGGAACCCAATTATTATCTACAAAAAATAATGGATATAATACCATGGGCGGTCTTATTGTGAAATTTAAACTTTCCCACACACAATATATCATATTAGCAATATTAGTACTCACAATAATGCAAGTTCAATCTGCCCTCACAGGAAAGTATTTTATGTTATTATACAATATTAGAAGTGTATAATAAAATGTAGAAGGTGCCAATAAAAAGTGCTAAGTGCTCAATTACGGTACCCACTACACTAAAGTGCAAAACCATACATTTAAATTCCTTTATAAAAAATCTTATATAAATACTACTAAATTGCCATACAATTGATCTATTTATATAATTAAAGTGCTAAATATAAATAATCCAAACAGAAATTTATGTGCAAACCACAGCAATAAATAATATGCTCCAATGGAAGGGCAAATAAATTGTGTGCTAGCCCCAGCCATAAATAAGCAACCCAAATAAGAGAGTGAGCATTAAAAACCAAATTGGGAGGGAAATGGGGTGGGAGATAACCGATCTATTGTTTAGAGGTCCGCATTATAATATAGCTACTGGCCAGTCAGCACTCAAACAGGTCAGGGATCCAGGTTGACAGGGATGCTGTCCCCGCGCGCTGCCCTGTGCCCGCAGCTTCTGGAGGGGTGCGGTATACTCACCGGTCCCGTCCTTTTAAAGTCCCAGAGCATCTCACGCCGTCTGAGCCGTACTTCCTCCTCCGCTACACCGGACTTCCGGTTGTTGGAACGCAGAGGGTATGTGTGCCCGAGACCCCACCCTCTACGATGACCCGGCCGGCGTCATCGTCATCTCGAGGCCACAGGACAGCAGTGTCGGCGGTCACTCCAGGTGGAGGGGACCTTCCATCTGCAGCATATTTTTTCAGCAAGATAACAAGTGGCTATTCAATCATTTCTGGTATCCAAATATTATAAATATTATGGGCAAAAAGTTTAAAAATGGCTCCCACTGTTTTGTCTACAAGAGACAAAACAGTCTCATACTAAAGAAAGAAAAACCGATTGCATATCTATTTTCTAAGACACCCACTGCCACACAACTGTATGCAAAAAGACTCTTACTTTTGTCATGCAGATTGGTTTCAAGAAAAGAGGGAACCTATTACACCAGTTCTATTATTTGTACAAGTTGTCAAATTATCTCATGGTCCCGCCCCCCCCCCCCCAAAAAAAAAAAATGTATACACAAAAAGCACTAAATCAGGTTGTGACTGGCCCATACAGCTTTTTTATACTTTATTTTTTCTAAGATGTCTGGACCATGGTACAAAGTACATATTACCTTTTTTGTGTCAACCCCCCCCTTTTGGTTGTAAATTTGGGAACAGGGCCCTCTTTTCTTTTATTTCAATAGCTACTGGTTTTACATGAACCTTCTGATTGTAAAGAGCTGCAAATATGTGTATATATATGTGTTTGTTATTATTATTGTCTCTTTCTAAAGTCGCTCACTACTTCGTTATCAAACCTAGACTCTCCTCAACCAAAAAAAACTTGAATCTTATCAATGGATGCCCCGAAATCTAAAATGAAGGATGTTTGTGGGTAGCCAAACCATTGCAGGACTGTTCTACAAGGTTCATACATATATAAATGTTATAAAGCAGACAAAATGAAAAGATATTTATGCAACTTGAGTGGGACATTCCTCAAGCCAATATATCATATCCCGGGTGGTAAATTTACATATTTTTTTTATTTTTTAAATACAAATTTCTTGCAATAAATTTCAGAGCGGGGACCTGGAGTTCACAGCCTACACATAACTCTGTTTAAATATGTGTTACAAAGCTCTAAAGCAATATAAGCTTTTTAGGAAGAAGCAGTTTGAATCTTTTACTCGTGCCTAGTAGTGCATGCAATAGAGAATATCTGACCTAGTCGAGGGGTCAGGTTTTTCCTGAAAATGATATATTTTAGTTTAATCTTATTTTTATTGAATTTTCCAGACAAGCAAAGGGTACAACAAGAGACAAAAACAGATATACAAGATACAATCGAGTAAACAGGGCACATCCATATCCCCCCACGCGCCAACCCCCCGGAGGTGACAGTGTTAAACCGCTCCCCACCCCTCCCCCATCCACGGCCGGCCACTCGTGAGCCAAGGCACACACGATGATCAACCATTAGTGTCTGCATCCCATACCTCCAACTGTTGGGTCGGCCTCAAAGGACGAGGGCCGGGGCCAGCATCGGGGAGTAGGTGCCCGGGGAAGGGGAGGCGAGCACCCACCGCTAACCGTCCAAGCAGTCAGCGGGTAGGGCAAGGCATCCTCGTGGAAAGAGCGCAAAGGGGAGGGCCGAGCCCAGCCCGTGAAAGAGGTGTGGGGGCGCGTAAGGAGACAGGGAGGGGCCGAGTCCATGAGAAGAGACAAAGGGGGCAAGGAAAGGAGGGGGAACCAGGAGTGAGAGAGAGGGGGAGGGGAGAAAAAAAAAAAGGGAGGGAAGGGGGGCGGGGGAAGGGGGGGAAGGGATCCAGCTCCAGTGCCAAATCCAAGAGGGCACCGAGAAGGAACTCCACCAGTCAGTCTCCGCCAGGGGGCCTCCTTCATCTCTGGTCGACATCCACCGTCAAGAAGGCCTTCGCCTCATCTGTCTCTCTAAATCTGATCCAACTAGTCCAGGTCTCCATGAACCTCTCGTTATTTCCTTTATCCTCCGAGACTAGCTCTTCCATTCTCATGATGTGGTCCATTTCCGCAAACCATTCTGCCATACTTGGTGACTGTGAGGACTTCCAGCGCCTAGGGATAATCATCCTTGCCGCCGTTAAAAAGAATTTGAGGACCCCTTTCTTCACTTTGGCTATTGGTCCCGGGATCAAGGAGAGAAGAGCAATCTCAGGGCTGTTTGGTACAACAAAGCCTTCCACCTCAGTGTGAATTTTGAAAATAGTGTCCCATAGTCTCCTAATCGGGGGCATTCCCACCAGATATGGAGGATCCCTCCCTGGGACTCCCCGCATCTCCAGCACGCACCTGATTCATTTATTGAGAATGCGGCAATATCCGCCGGGCACCTATACCACCTTGTGAGGACCTTATAATTTTTCTCCTGTGCCGTGCTAGCGCCAGAAAGTCCGTGCGTCAAGGTGAATATCTTTAGGACCTCTTCACTGGAGATCAAAATCCCCAGGTCTCTCTCCCACCTGGACAGGAACTCAAGCTCCGAGGTATGTCTGGAGGCAATCAACAAGCTGTAAAGATTGGAGATCACAGGTCGGGGTTGTGTAAGAAACTCCTTTAATGGGGTCAAGGAAAGGGATGCTTTCTCGAGGCGCCCCTCTGTGGCGAGGAACGTCTCAAGCTGACGATGTAGGAGCCATGAGAGCGGACCTCCTGCATTTTGTAATGTTAACTCCGTTAGGGAGGGTAGCCTTCCTCCCACAAGGATGTTGCGCAGCCTGGTGTCATCTGCCTCCTTCCAAATAAAAAAACGAGAAGTATGCTGCCCTGGAATGAAGTCCGGATTGTTGAATAATGGAGTAAGAGGACCCAGCCCGCTCACCAGCTCCCCTTGTCGTTGGATCCTGGTCCAGCCGGAGAGAAAATGCCGGGTTAGAAATGGGAAACCCCTCCTGCCTGTGCCGCCTATGGCTGAGACCCACGGGAGAGAGCATGGATTAAAACCCATAAGGTCTTACTCCAGCTGGACCCAGAGTTTGTCCCCCCCCCTGTACGTCCAATACGCCAGTCTTGTTAGGAGTGCCACAGCATGGTAGAGCTTCAGATCCGGTGCCCCAGTCCCACCAGCCTTCTTGGGCCTAGCCAGTATGTCAAATCTGACTCGGGGTTTCCGTGAGCCCCATATGAATTTCAGGAAGGCTGCCTGTATGGACTTGAAAAAGTGCCTGGGGAGAAGGATAGGTATCGTTTGGGACAGGTACAAACATCGGGGGAGAATATCCATCTTCAGGATGTTTATCCTCCCGAACCAGGAGTAGCGTCCTCTATCGTATTTGAAAGGTCTTGGATGGCCCTGGATTTGAGCTACTTGAAATTTGAGCTCATACAAGCTATTCAGATTAGATGGTATTAGAGTCCCCAGATATTTTATTGCACTGGGTTGCCACTTAAAGGGAACGCTACTCTTAAGGTTATCTACTAAATGTTGTGGCATAGTGAGGTTCAATGCCTCAGATTTTGCATAGTTAATGCGGAAGTTGGATAACTGACCAAACCTCTCCAGTTCCTTGAGAGCCACAGGAAAGGAAACAACTGGTGATGTAAGATGGAGAAGCAGGTCATCCGTGAAGATCGAGATTTTGTATTGTCTGCCACCGCACTCAACACCCTTAATGTCCGGGTTGTTCCTTATTGCTACTGCCAGGTGTTCCATAGTTAGGATGTACAGAAGGGGTGAAAGGGGACATCCCCATTTGTGATTGCAAAGGGTTCCGATAGGATGCCATTGGCTCTAACTCGTGCTGTTGGATCCTGATACAGTGCCATGATCTTAGAGATGATGTTGGGCCCAAGGCCTATCTGAGCGAGGGTGGCCTTGAGGAAGCGCCAAATAACACTATCAAATGCCTTTTCGGCATCACATGAGAGGACACATGCCGGGATGCGGACATCCTGAACATGCGCAATACGGTTCAGCAGTTTGTTTGTGTTGTCCCTGGCTTCGCGTCCTGGGACAAAACCCACTTGGTCTAGGTGGATCAGGCGTGGAATTAGTGGTTGGATTCTAATGGCAATGATCTTTGCAAACAGCTTCAAATCGACGTTGAGTAGGGCAATAGGCCTGTAACTGCCACAGGTCGACGGGTCTTTGCCTGGTTTGGGGATCACAGCGATCGTAGCTTCCAAGGCTTGTTTCGGGAAGGAGTTGTCGGATCCTATGTGGTTAAAAGGCCTTTGCCAAGAAGGGTGCCAATTGCGTTCCCAGGGTCTTAAAGAACCTAGGGGTAAAGCCGTCTGGACCCAGACTCTTTCCTGAGGGGGTCTTCCTCAGGACCTCAAGCTCTGTGAAGGGAGTCTTCCCACTGAATCGCAGGAGAACAGTTTTCCTGCTAGTGATCGCTTGCTTGACCTTGTTCAGACACGCCAAGTCTCTAAGAAGATTATCATTTAGTTGCCAGCTCCATTGTTTTGGTGCGGCATCCGGAAGATCAAAAGACAGGAAGACCGGCGCGTGGTCAGACCACAGAAAAGGACCAATATGGGTCTTAGGGCGCCACTGCAAGGCATGGTGACTTAGTAAGATATAGTCAATGTGACTATAGGAGCTATGCGCAGGAGAGAAATAAGTATAATCCTTGGCTTGCCCATGCTCCAGTCTCCACACGTCCATCAGTTGCAGGCTATACAAAGCTTTCCACAGGGACTGCAGCTTCCCAAGGGACACCGAGGACTTACCCGATGAGGAGTCCAGGGAAGGATTTAAAGTGAGGTTGAAGTCCCCGCCCACCACAAGGATTCCCTCCGCGAAATCCTCCAGCTTCCTGAGATATCTCTTGAATGCCGCTACCTGATCGAAATTAGGCAGGTAAAGGTTCGCTATTGTGTATGTTTTTTGATGGATTGACACCTTCAGAAAGATAAATCTTCCCTCTGGGTCAGACAGCTGGCTTAGCACCTCGAAGGGCAGGGATTTGTGCAGTGCTATGGATACACCCCGTGATTTACTCTGCGGGTTAGTGATACCACGAGGGAAAATATCTACTATAGATGCTGGGCACATTTCCTTCCTGAAAGTGGGTCTCCTGGAGAAGGAGAATATTGACTCTTTGCTTGTGTAGATCATATAGCACCTTGGAACGCTTCTCCGGGACGTTGAAGCCCTTAACGTTCAGAGAGCAAACTGTCAACTTGGCCATGCCGAACTCAAGGGGCGAGGGTCCAACCCCAAACCCAGGCCGGGAAAATTCAGGTTATGAGCACCGAGTGGAGCTGGATCCAGCAAGGGAGGAGGGGTAGGAGTGGAGGAGATGGAAGAAAAAAGGAAAAAGGAAAAGAGAAAAAAAAAAGGGGGGGAGAGGGAGCGGAGGGGAGAGGGAGACAAAAAGAGGGAGCTGAACAGACGAGAGGGTTGGGAAAGTACCGATCAGAGGTTGTAGGGGGGATAGAGGTCTCTGGTAGCATCACTAAAACCACGAGCTGAAGCCCCAAGAAGGGGGCCCGCAGAGGTAGATGCGGTCCACCAGCCAATAAGTAAGGTAGATAGGGGGGATGGGGGACAGAGGATAGCAGGTCACCAGGACAAGGTGAGCCCGCAATGGACTCTAGCTGAGGGAGTTCTGTGGTGGTAGCTAACCACCAATACCCTCGTTTCCCTGTTTGGGACGACACCAACGAAATTGGTGCAGGGTCCCACCAGAGATACCTAGGTTGGGGGAGTGTAAGTCGAAAGCGATACAGGCGTAGGAGATGCACACACCGAAAAGTCATGTCACATCATAAACGGACAAGTAACTCTATATAACTCTATATATAAGGCACAATCCGCATTAATAACTTTAAAACGTCATCTGGATATGAGCCCCCAGAGGGGCACCCCAAGGTGGTACATGTCAGCTGTCCCCCGCCCAGGAAGGGAAAGCGCCCCCTCACTCGCCCCCCCCATTATGTGGGTGGCTGGTCCCTCTCCCCACCCGAGTAGGGCGAGGGGGGGGCGGCAAGAGGCGGCCAAGGCAGAGGCCGGCCGGCGAAGCAACACGCGGGGGTCCCGGTACCTCCACGAGGGAGGGATAAATCCACGTCACCAGCCCAGCATCTAGGGGTCCAGAGCCAGGTGGCAGAATATAAAAGAAGATCATAAATTGTTTAACAGAGTAATACGTTGCGGGCAGTTCTAGAACATTTAGGGTGTCACATAAAAAAGGGGGGGCATCAGAGAGTGGCGAATGTCAGTCATCTACTGCCATGGGCGGGGGAGTACCTCCCACCCGCCTCCCCCAAGGTGGCACCCGGGCCCCCACCAGTCCAGTCCCCCCCCCCGCACAGGGCAAAGAAGGGAAATGGTATAGTGCGGCAAAGGCAGTAGATGGCAGGCAAAACCCAGGGGGCCCTGGCACCCCCACGGGGGGCCATGGATTCCTTTGATATAGCAACACGCCACAAACCATTATGAACAGTGCTATAACTTTTAAAGTGTCCTGTGGACATGGTACCCAAGAAAGAAAGCGGCATATGCCGGCCTCCCATTGCCACGGAGGGGAGGCCCCCCACCCCACCACGCAGGCGCCCAGCCCCGTTTGTCCCCCCCCACCCACGAGGGGCGAAGGAGGGAGTGTTGTGGAATAGTAGAGGTGGCAGCCCGCTGGTGAAGCACAGGGGCCAGGGCGCCCCCACCAGGGGGAGGGGGGAAACGCCCCCCCAACTCAACACCCACGGAGCAGCCAGCAACGAGAAGGCAAAAAGAAAAACAGAACACCATAGGTCATACTTTCTTAACGGAGTAACACATTATGAACCTTTAAGAGCCAGACCCCCCCAAGGGCAGGCACCGCCCCGGCCCCCCCCCCGAGCATGACCAGACCCATGGACCCCCCAGAAGGCCATCAATCCAGTCGAGCGGGGCCATAGGCCCGTCGTTGTCCACCTATTAAACAGAAATCGAGGGCCCAGCTCGTCCCACCTCAGGCTGGTCAGGGGTCCCCCAACACCGCCAGGGGGGACCAGGCGCGAGCCAGCCCCAGGGGGCCCGGTGAAGGGGAGGAGTCACGGCTCAACAGAGTTTGTTTTTCACGCTCTGACTCCTGGTGGGGCCCCCCATCTTCTAGGGCCCCTTTCTGCCCCTCCAGTTAGCCTTCGTGGTTCCCTTCTCACTGGTCTCCCGAGTGGGAGGTTCAGGGTAGGCGCCAGCCAGTCTGGAACCTGAATCGGATCCGCCTCTAGAAATGCGAAGAGTGATGAAAGCTGGTCTGGAGCTCTCAAAGTGAAGGATCTTCCGTTCCTACGGGCAACAAGGTGGAATGGAAATCCCCAGCGGTAAGTGGTCCCCTGCCGCAGGATCACCTGAAGCAGGGGCTTCAACAGGCATCTCATTTGGAGTGTCCTGGAGGAGAGGTCCGGGAGGACAGCAATGGGCAAGCTCTCAAATCTGCTCGGGCCAGTCTCCCATGCCCTCCGCAGTATCTCCTCCTTGGTCTTATATAGGTGAATTCTGCAGATCACATCCCTGGGTCGCTGCGGGTCCGTCGATCTCGGGCCCAGTGCTCGATGGATTCTGTCATTGACGATGACGTTTGTGGGGGGGGGGGCCCTAGGATAGCGTTAAAGATGGTTTTAGCTGTACGTTCTAGGTCCAACTGGATGACCGTTTCCGGAAGCCCCCTCAGTCTAACGTTGTTGCGTCTGCCCCGGTTCTTGAGATCATCTAGGCCGAGGTAAAGAGCAGAAAAGTGGCGTCTCTCATCCTGATGTAGTTGCTCCAAAGCCGTCACCCTCTGGGCCAGCGTGGATTGATCCTGTTCAACCGAATCGACTGTGATAGATTTCGGAGATGGAGTTTTGAAGTGTGCTGAGTTCTCTACGGAGGGTGTTTTCCATTTGAGATATATATCCATCAAATTCAGAGCGGGAGGGTAGCGCCCGTAGGGCTTCAGAAACGTTTGATTTTATCACATCTGCTAAAGCTGAAAGCAGGGAGGGAGGTATATGGCATGTGTCCATGGGTGTGTCGACACGGGGGGGATCAGGGCTCGTGTCCAGCTGCTGGATCATTCCATCAAGTAGCGGTGTGCCCAGCCGGGTCATCTGCTCTCCCGTCGCTGTATCGCCCCCGACACCGTCGGGGTGCCACTCGTCTCCCCAACCACTGGGGTCCGCAATCCAGATCCTCCCAGGGGACGCATGAACGGGCCATTTTACTGCTTATTCCGGTACAGGGTGCAGTTTGCATGCTTCCCTTGTCCCCATTGGCCAGCAATGATTCCCCCGAGACAATATTGATGGGGTGGTCTCGTGCATGAGGGCCCCCAGCAGCTCCAGGTAATGGCTCAGCTTGTTTGGCAGGGGGTTTGGGTCTCCTACCCCCCTGTCGTGACAGCTCTGCTGAGGTTATTAAGGGCTCTTCTTCTCCCTGCCCTGCCTCAGAAACAGATGGGGTCAAGATCTGATGTGGCCCATAACCCCCATGCGCATTCCCCTCTGTCTATCTGCGGACTCTTGGGGACTAATCTGTCCAGTCGTTGCCGGGGAGCGGCAGCCTCTGTGGCGGCGCGCTCCTCCGCCTCTCCCTCCCCACTTGCTGAGGCTCTTGCCGGCGCCTCCCTCTCCCCTGTCAGCTGGCCCGCAGCGTGATCGGGAGCGGTATGATGCTGCGTTTCTGCCTCTGCGAGTCCCGCCTGAGCCGGGGAAACTGTCATGTGGCCGGCACTAACCTCCTCCTCCACCGCGCGTTCCTCCTCGCCACTCCTCGCCGCCATCTTCCCTCCTCCCCTCCCCTCCCCCGAGCGCTCAGTTTCATTGAAGAAAGAGGTAATGGAGGCGACCTTCGCCCCCCCTCAGTGCCTGCCACTCTCCTGCTCCTGGGCATCTGGCCTGTTGGTGTCTCAGTGTGCCTGTAAGGTCCGTCCTCAGAAGGTAGGTGCAGAGCTCGCCAACGTGGTGTCCTACCCCGCCATCGGCCAGCCACGCCCCCCGAAAATTATATATTTTTATATTTTTCATCACATACTACTATATATTTTATAACAAACAATGGTTAGTTCTATTTATTGTTACTTAAAATGAATACTTCACTAGGAAGACTCCAAATGGCAGTGTATGACTCAGCAGACCCTAGTTGGAATCAATTGGCCTCGATTCAATAAAGGTAGAAAAATATTCTCATGGTAGTAAATAATTCAATTCATGAGAAAAAAGCCTGAGAATTTCACTGTTGCTGAATCACCAGCTAAGAAAACAATGAAAGTCAATGGTACTTTTTTACTACTAGGAAAAGTAGAGAACTTTTTACTCCTTTCTACACTGTAGTAAAAGCTGCCATTGACTTTCATTGTCTTTTTATCTAGTGATTCGGTAACAGTGACATACTCAGGCTTTTTTCTGATGAATTGAATATTTTACTACCATGAGAATTTTTTTCTACCTTTATTGAATCGAATCGAGGCCATTATGTTGGTCTGACGTTTTCCAAAAAATAAAAGCAGAAATGTGGAAAGGTGAATATGAGTGGCCCATTCTGGGCTTTCTAGGAATCCCTAATATCAATTATCAATATCAAATATCCCTAATTATAGCAATTTCTTTCTAAAAAGGGACCTAAAGTCAAAAATCTGCTGCAACAAAATTGGAAACAAACAATTCTCTAGTAAGTCATGCACCTTTCATAAATAAGGAGCCTAGGCTAAATCTGGAAAAAAGACCTAGCCCTTTCTTCCTCCCAACATTAAACTCACCAGATGTCCCACTTTTTGTGGCACAGTGCAACTTTGAGGCTCCCTGTCCCCCTGAAAACCATAAGAACACCTAAAAGTTCCCCTTTGCTGACATGGGGGAAACTGATCCACCAAATGCAGCATGCTGGATGTCTGGGTGGTTTACCACTGCTCTGACTCTTTTGTTGAATGATGGTAGTGTAATGCATGAACTTCTGAGCCTTGGCTCAATGAGCAATATCTTTTATGGACCAAGTATTCCTAGTGAATTTGATCTGTAATTAAGCCACACTTTGAGGACTGCAATGGTCAGTTTACCCAACATGGCAGCTTTATGGTGCCTACATGGACCTAAAGTAAAACATGACTTAGGTAAAGCTTCCCTGGAACCCTGAAATTGGGCATCATACTCACTCTTCCCAGTTCAGGGTTTATAGCAGATCTATAGCCAATTTGAATTGTCCAAGCGGTGGGATATAATGGCACCGATGGTGCTGCAGGAGTTTAGACTGAATGTCCAATTTAGTTTTTCTCCTTTGCTTTTCAACATGGATAATGCTTTTCAATTAGTCCATAACCCATACCAGTCCTTTTAAATAACTAGATAGCTATGGCAGTCACTTTATCCCAGAACCTAAACCTCATTCTTTATTCTTCAAGTCAGCCAAAGCAAAAAGCTTTACAATTACCAGACACAAAGCTGGCAGTTATCATGGCCTCCTCCAAAACCCATTATTTTTCCTCAAGAAATCCCATTAATGCAGATTCCAAACTGTATCCCTTGATGTCTTTTTACATTGCACCCAATCCACCACACGCCAGCGAAAAGATTCAAATGCAAAATCCAACAAATAAGGTTAAATGGAAAAAAAAAACAACAAAACCAACAAAGATACACGAAAGAAAACTCCCAGTTAATTGTTCATCTTTCCCGAGGTTTATTAAGCCCTTTGTTTGCCGTCCTATTTGTTCCAAGAAAAGTGTTTTGATATATAATGTATTTACTTTTAGTAATTAATTTAAATGGCATTCATATGAAAATGTTGACAGATAAAACAACAAGCTTGGAACTTTTAATTACATGTTGAGTGACAGCATTATAGAAACCAAAAAATATTGTCTGAAGGATTTCCTATTTAGTTGTCCGACTTTGGCTCCATTCAGCGGATTAAAGCTCTGTCTCCCTCTCTTTGCTCTACGCACCGTGCACATATTTTTTTTATTTTAATTTTTTTAATGAGAAATTAAAAGATTACAAACAATAACTCATGAATCAATGCATCCACCGACTAAAGATGAATGGTAATTAGGCTAAGAACGA
Source organism: Gastrophryne carolinensis (assembly GCA_027917425.1). Lineage (NCBI taxonomy): Eukaryota > Metazoa > Chordata > Amphibia > Anura > Microhylidae > Gastrophryne > Gastrophryne carolinensis. Next base: position 240,679,765 of record CM051235.1, on the reverse strand, counting down.
TTAGAAGCAGATAATTCTCAAGCAATTAATTTATTTGTTTGGGAAGGTACTTGTGGAGACGTGGGTGGCATTTGTGTGGTTATCAGATGTTTCGAGAAGAAGATTGAAATCCTCCTACATTTTAATGTGTGTAAATTGAATGATGGTTAACACTTTTGTTCCCATCGGAGAAGATCGTTTGAAGATTTGCTCACAGCGACAGGTTGGTTTAAGTAGATAGATTGGTGACTACCTGACTGGTGATCTTAACTTGCAGCTCCCGAATGTCCAATACTGGCACAATACAGGGGTTTTCTACAGAACCATAATATACCAATAAAGTCTTCAGTAAAGCTTTGGATATGTATTAAGATCTACAATTCATCCCCATTTATATATGCATGATTGGTTACTTAACAAGACATGTTTGAACTGCTCTAGAGTCCAGGGTGGCATAGTGCATTACCATCATTCATCATGTGGCGCTTTGCATTGTGCGTTTTGCCCCTCCTTACTGTGGTGCTTGTGATTGGGCATTACAAAAGAGGCATTCAATCACGGGATAGGGATGTAATTCTGCCTCTTTGTGAGGCACTGGTGAGGCCTAATCTGGAATATGAGGTTCAGTTCAAACTGAAATAAGGGTCTTAGTTATGAAGAGAGATTACTGAAATTAAATGCATTTAGTCTTGAGTGGAGACCTTTAAGGGGGGATATGATTAACATGTTTAAATAATCTGGGTAATGAGTGAGGAGCGTGGTGGGGGGGGACTTTTATACATAGAGGAGCCTTTCTGGAATCTCCCTCTTATGACTTACTTAATAGTAATAGTTGTCTGTGTCATTGTCTTTTTACACACACATTCAATTTTACTTCCGCATTATTTACCATCCGTGGACTTGTGAACAACACACTTCCGTGGACACACCAGTGAATAGACAATATATTAGTGACTATAAACATGTGAATCACACACAGTGTACACACCAGTAAAAAAAACACCATATCAGTGACTCCACACTAAGAGGCAATGAAGTGCATGTCCCTTATCCCCCTGTCCTACTTTGATGTATGTAGTCACATGGGGGAAGATTCCAAAGAGGTAGAGCCTTTCTGTGTAAAAGGCTGCTACCCTAGCTCAGTAAAGGAGGAGTATTGCGAAAATATGTAATATTAAAAACCCATATAAACACATTGGCTGAGAGGGGGAATCATTTCTACACCTGAACTGAATAAAACCCTGCCAAGCTTGTGGTTTTCTTCTGGTAGCACTAAAATCCAGGGGGTGACAGGTTTGAGTTTATTGGGGGGAAAGAACCTGAAAATAGAGATAGCTTTAAAGTGGACCAAAACCCAGGATAGTCAAAAGTCACTTCCCCAGGGAGCACCCCGAACTAGAACAGAATCCAGATTTGATATACAAACCAATGGACAAAGGGGGGAAATACAGTGACAGTGACTTCAAGTGGACCAAATTCACTAAACTTGTTAAATACTTTTCACCAAAGCCCCTGCCGATACTCTCTTCTTAGGGTGTAGAACTAGAAATGGATATTTTCGCTTATCAAATCACCCTGGAACACTTTTTTAGTTGTCCCTCTCTGTACGATTGCAGGTGATTAGTCATTGCATAAGTCATTGCCACACACACCAGTGGCAATGAATGGAGGAGGTGGAGCTTTACAGCTAAAACAGGTGGAATTATCTGCAATTAGAGTGAAGCAGGAGCAGTAAAAATAGGCAATAGATGCTATTCGTGGGGGGGGGGGGGAGCAATTCAGGGGACGCTAGCTAAAAATGTGAGTTTGGGTCCGCTTTAATATATTATATATGCTTGAAAATCTTGGACAACATCAACTGGTAAGCGAGGGTCTTAAGGTCGAGACTTGCTGGCGCAGGTGTTGACTACCAGACCATGATAGATCTGGCTCATGAGCGCAGGGTCATCACAACCCACAGTGGGAGTATCTCCAGATACCCAACATGGTTACAGAAACATTCTATGCTATCTCAAAGGTCCACAAGTCTCTTGAGGACCCTCCGGGACAACCCATAGTGTCCGGGTTGGGATCCCTCACAGAAAAGGCTAGTGCCTATGTGGACTAAATTTAACAACTCTTGGTCCACGAGTTACCATCTTATACCCAGGATACGGCCCATCTCTTGGTAATGGTTGATGGTCTTGCTCTCCCGGAAGATGCCCTTCTAGTGACTCTCAATGTTGAGGCCCTCTATTCCAGCATCAGGGCATAAGGGCAATCTCCACATTCCTGGATGAGTTAAGCATTTACCGGCAGGACCACAATTCTAGTTTTACTTCAGTTGTTACAGTTCACCCTCTCCCACAACTTCTTCCACTTCCTGCAGGTTCTTTACTACAAGTACAGGGGATGGCAATGGGGACGACATATGCCCCATCATACGCGAACCTGTACCTGTACCTTTAGTTTATTTTATGTTCCTCTTTATTTGTAGTGTCCTTACATATACATAATTTCTTGTATGATAGATGGCTGTCCTACAACAATGTTGGCGTGTGGCGATATAACATACCTTCGGCTTTTTTAGCCAATCAGGGCAGTGAAGGGAACTGCAACAGGGTTAATTTCCTGTGTGCCGATCTCCAGAACCAGCCTTTTTATTGCCTGACGCTGTCAGCAGGGGACCATACCACACAAAAGGAGCAAACCAAGGCTATCACACACCCTAAATTACCATTAGCACCCAGGCTTGCCATTACTAAATTGAAGCAAGATGAAGCAGATGCCCTGAACCAGCATACATGGCAAAAACTTACAACTCAGGACTGACTGGGCGGGTGGTCACTGCAGGGTCTGGTGCCCCCCGCTGTCCATCTTGCGATGGTATACCTGCATAGTAAGGACACACTGCAAGTTTACACCTCCTAACTGGGCACCAAGATCCCCAAAGGAAGTGAGCAAGATAAAACTATAACCTGAAGAAGGCACCAGCCAATCTTTTTCCTTTTCTCAATCTCTGTTTTTATTTTCTTGTCTGTCCTTGTCTCCATCTTTCTATATTTATCCAAATATCCAAAGGAATGCACCCTACCTGCATTTCCAATAACTCTTCTCATGGCCTACTCACAATCTTCAAAGTTCAGGCTGCAGCTTGATGGGAATAAAAAGCCACAGCACAATGGGCTCTGAAGATGATAGGATGCCAAATGTAGAGATTGTGAGAGGGTGGGTCAATTACTCAGGGAAGTCTGTCACATAGGGACCTACACGTGCTTTAACAATGTTGCAGCCTTGCATGCCAGAATAGCATAAGAAGCTCAAAGAAGTGATTTTGCTTGCTGCATTGGCACTTTTTTTTACTCACCATCATTAACAGTACATGTAAAGATATAATACAAATACATTAATTGTACAAACCAAATAAGTTCTTTCGGAATATGACTCTTAACAGCTGGAGCTCATTTTCGAGCTGCAGACTTTTCACATTGGGTTGTCATGCACGGGGAGATTTTTATTAGCATAAACAAAATGAAAAACTGTGGAATTTGCATTAATAGACTTCATACAAATTGACAGGAATTTGGCACTCGCTGGCATCTGGAGAGGAAGGAATGGTGAGGACAAGCTGGAGAAACAACACTATAATTAAAGAAAAGTTCTCAAGTTTTTTTTGACACATCACATCAATTAACAAGGGCTTGTAGTTACAAGCAAACCTGGATTTCAGCTATGCAATCCCCTAGATTCCCTTAACAGCATTGACCTCATGACTACAGATCAGATAGCCACTCTACTCCCAACATAAACCTATCATAAATATAACTGAACAGATAAAAAATATTATAGAGAACCGGTTCGGTCTAAAAAGACTTTTGGTGCATTGTCAATATTCCCTAAGGGTCATTGCCTTTTGAATCGCTAGTGAAAAGCCAAGTGCTGTGCCATTTACTCACCTTCTTCCAGGGTCCTGCTGTAATCCCAGGGTGGCAGCAGCATGGGTTGGTGTTGCAAAGCATCAGTTTTTCTCTTCTCTCTGCTCTGATCGCCTTTTCTGCCGTGTAGCGATAACCCTTATCGCCGGAGGGCTTCACCGCCCGAGACGTCCTTTTCCCAATCATAAGAGGTGCTGCTGGAATTCCAGAGTCGTCCGTGAGGAAACAGGAACAGCCCTTACAAGGGCTAGTGAATTGTAATATAGCGTTTCCCCCAATAAGAGACAGAACTTCAGTATTGAGGGTGAAGGTGAAGTGTCTTTATTAGTGCCACTCTAGGCCTTATATACACAAGTCTCCATGCAATGACAACCACACTGACCAATAGCAGCAGGGCACACAATCCCTCAACTCTGCCGGTGACGCAATCAGTAGAACAATAGCAGGCTGTAATACAATCAATCAGGACAATGCCATTGACTGTGACGTAATCAACAATACACAATGGCAGTCTGTAATACAATCCAAAATACAATGACATTGCCTGTAACAGTATCAAAATACAATGACATTGTCTGGAACCTAATTAAGAAAAGGCCAGTGAATGACCCGGTGGGCAATCGAATAGTGATGACATCCAAAAGGCAGAGTGTCTGTCACAATGCCCCCTTTTTGTGGAACACCCGGCAGACCCGGATTGACCCTGTTCGGGTTAACGTGGGGCTGTCCGGACTCTTGTTAGGGGCAGAGTTCTGTTTGCCGGGATAATCCATCTGCATTACCATTTTGTCTACCGGGCCTGTATACACACACACACACATACAGTTGTACTCACAGGGTGCTGGTCTTGTCTTTTCCCCCCAATAAGAGACAGAACTCAGTATTGAGGGTGAAGATGATACACACACACACACACACACACATACAGTTGTACTCACAGGGTGCTGGTCTTGTACACACACATGTACTCACAGGGTGCTGGTCTTGTACACACACATGTACTCACAAGGTGCTGGTCTTGTACACACACACACAGTTGTACTCACAGGGTGCTGGTCTTGTACACACACATGTACTCACAGGGTGCTGGTCTTGTACACACACATGTACTCACAGGGTGCTGGTCTTGTACACACACACACAGTTGTACTCACAGGGTGCTGGTCTTGTACACACACATGTACTCACAGGGTGCTGGTCTTGTCTTTTCCCCCCAATAAGAGACAGAACTCAGTATTGAGGGTGAAGATGATACACACACACACACACACACACACACACACATGCAGTTGTACTCACAGGGTGCTGGTCTTGTACACACATACAGTTGTACTCACAGGGTGCTGGTCTTGTACACACATACAGTTGTACTCACAGGGTGCTGGTCTTGTACACACACATGTACTCACAGGGTGCTGGTCTTGTACACACATACTCTCTTAGCTCTGGTTGCAAGGCATTGAGAAAATGTTCTAGTAAAAACAACTGTAGGTTTCCGGGGTGACAGCGTGCCGGGCTAACAAAGCCTCCTTTACCAGATGGTAGTGTGGTATGTCCGCATCAGGGATGGCCCGGAAAGCATCGGAAGCTTTCCCCGATAGTTTCCCTGATAAGATGGTGACCCATTCCTCCGTGGGTACCCGGTGTAAAGCGCACTGCCGTTCAAAATCGGCCAAAAATCCATCAATCTCATTGTCACTTTCCTGGATGGACTTGAATGCTGCAAATGGAATCTTTTTCCCCCCAGTGTAACTGAGGCTCAGAGACACAGGGGCGCTGAGAGGCTGCTGGGTTGCGAGTTGTCGATCTTCCCTTCGCTTACTGGCCTCTGCCTCTGCTGCGGCGAAGACTTGGTCGATCAGTTCTTGTGATGGATTCGGCCATAGACCGACAATCTGTTCCGAACCGCTTGAACGAGAGCAGTGTCTTCATCGATCTCTATATTGGTTTCGGTCCTCACTGCTGCACGATCCATTTTGATCAGCTCGGCTATCAGTTCCTGACGTGGGCGGTTGCTAGCCGACCTTCCCCGGCTCTCGAGTAGATCCTTCAGGGTCAGCCTTTTCAACTTGTCATACTGACTCTCCATCAGGGTAGCACTCTCTCTGGGTACAAAGGACCATCCGACCGCTTGCCACCAATTGTAGCGATAACCCTTATCGCCGGAGGGCTTCACCGCCCGAGACGTCCTTTTCCCAATCATAAGAGGTGCTGCTGGAATTCCAGAGTCGTCCGTGAGGAAACAGGAACAGCCCTTACAAGGGCTAGTGAATTGTAATATAGCGTTTCCCCCAATAAGAGACAGAACTTCAGTATTGAGGGTGAAGGTGAAGTGTCTTTATTAGTGCCACTCTAGGCCTTATATACACAAGTCTCCATGCAATGACAACCACACTGACCAATAGCAGCAGGGCACACAATCCCTCAACTCTGCCGGTGACGCAATCAGTAGAACAATAGCAGGCTGTAATACAATCAATCAGGACAATGCCATTGACTGTGACGTAATCAACAATACACAATGGCAGTCTGTAATACAATCCAAAATACAATGACATTGCCTGTAACAGTATCAAAATACAAGGACATTGTCTGGAACCTAATTAAGAAAAGGCCAGTGAATGACCCGGTGGGCAATCGAATAGTGATGACATCCAAAAGGCAGAGCGTCTGTCAAATGCCGCATTTGATCGACCACAGGATCCCAGAAAATTGTGTATACAGTCCAGCACCAGGCTTTACCCGAGCCATTACCACTGTTGGGTGCCCCCTCTGAAATATTGACATTGGACTTTCAGTCTTTAAAGTACAATATACTGTATAGTGTGCAACTACTGTGCAATGTTTTGGGTACAGAGCTCTAAATCATCACTATAGTCAAGTCAGCCAACATCCTCATTCATTGTAAGGCGGTCAATGCCGGTATCCAATTGACTTACTGAATGGGCCTGCCTGAAAGGTTACAGGTGGTCCCATGATTTGCTAAACATGTGAATGAGGAAGTGATGAACTGACTATAGTGTTCCTTTAAAACCCTGCATGAGCATGACCCTCTTTTGAGTATAACCCTCAACCATTTGGCACCTTGTTATGCACTGATGTTTGTTGCGTGTAAAGATGTCAACACAGTCTTAGGGCCCATTTATATCCTCCTGCTTGCACTGCAATATAGCGGGGGAATACTCAATCGCACTTAGAGGGGGTAGAGGATCCTACACATGGAAATCAAAACGCACTTTCATTTCTCTGTTCCACAGTGTGTCGAATTTTGGGGCAACCTGCACCCAGTGTTTGGTCTGTAATGCAAACACAACAAAGAATTGGCCATTATTGCTGATGCCTCTGATGGCGTGTCTTGCCACCGCCACCAATGCCGATTTTGCCTTGGGTTCTTTTCACACCTCTGCCCTTGCAGGAAAAATGATATGTTTTAGCACTGTGTTTTACCTGCGCTTACATTGAACTTTGTTCCATTTCTAGCTTAAAGTAATTGTCCAGGAACACTCTAAAGAATTTCTATTGTGTATGGCTAGGCATGGCAATGTTCTCATTATTTTTATAAACAAAGCTATATTGCCAAGTAATTATAAAATAAATTCTTAGTGTGCGTTGTGCTGTCCTCTGTAATAGGAGTGGCAGGGCTAAGTCATAAAAGCAGACTGTGTGCCAGGGTCTGGCTCCAGGTTTATGGGGGGTCTTGGGCAATAGAATCTTAGTGGGTCCCTTGCAGTGTAGGATGACACTTTGTACATGGTGGCCGAATTGCATGAATGGTGAATGTTGCCAAAGAATATAAAGGAAAAATAATAGACGGAATCACAGAACAAAAGTATAGAAGCAATAGGGAATAGAAGGAATGAGAGAAAGAAAAATAAAGAGGTAGAAATGACAGAAATGCACAAAGAAAATAAGGAATGACAGAACGAAAGAAAAGGAGTGCCAAAAAAGGATACAAGGAAAGGTGAAAGAAAATAACAGAAATATTAGATTAAAGAAAGAAACAATGAATAGATAGAAATAAAAAAAGAAAGAACAAAGCATAGAATAAATGACAGGCAGAAATAAATAAATAATAAATGGAACAACATAAAGAAAGCCGGTATTTATAGATATGGAATGGCAGAAAAAAGAAGGGATGGTAAGAAAGAATAAAGAATGAAAGACAGGGAATGGCAGAACACACAGATGAAAGAAAGCCACAAAGAAGAGATAGGAAGAAAGTAAGAGACAAATAAAAGGGAAAAAGGAATGTCAGCATGAACAGAGAAAAGAAAAAAAAAACAGATTGAAAGAAAGTAAGAGATAGATTAGAAGGACTGTCCGAAAAAAATAGTAAATAAGAAAAGTAATGGCAAAATGAACAAAAAAAAGAAAGGATTGACCGAAAGATACAAAGAAAGGCTTTACCGATGGCCAATCTGGCCCTGGCTGACAGTCCCGAACCCTGGTTACTGCATGGCCCTGTATCCTGCATACAGCCTGTATGAAGTGGGGAATGAGGTGGGCCCTCCCGAGGTGCAAGGTCTGCGGCACCTGCCTGGGTAAGCCTAGTGCTGATACCTGCCCAGCTGTGTGCACTGCATTGGAGTGAGCTGGGATTGGCTGACAGTGTGGAGGGCTCTTTTCTAGCCCTTCACTAACAGAGGGGGGGGGGGGGGATTGAAATTCTCCTTCCTTTCTGTGCAAAGAGACAGCATGGGACTGACAATGCATTATACAAGGTGCCATTACAACATTAAAAACAACTAAAAGAGTTTTCTAAATAATCATAAGAAAGCAAATGCAGTGTATTGGGTTAGGAGGTATGAGAGGGCACATAGGATAACAGGGACATTATGTTTTTGCATTTTATATGCACAACAGAAACAGGTCTTAGAACCGCAACTTATAGTTTTGATTTAAAGAGTGTTTAGCTAGGACCCCTATAATACAATATATTGGCAAGAATGAATAATGATTGTAAAGCATTTGGTCGACATATCCATTGCCTCCAGCCAGTTAAGGCTTGAACAGAAAAATGGCGTCAAACAAGGACAGCAATTGATTTGAACAGTTTTCTATTTCATCCCATAAAGGCATAGCGGGATGTTCAGCTACTACACAGACAGATTGTTGCCCAGCAGGGTCAAGTGTATGTACTTTATGTTTTTATGTCAATTAATAAAGAGGAGGAACTGAAAGGCTGTAAGGACCCACCCGGGATGATTGAATTAGAACAGTTTTTAGCCTCACTAATGGACAGCACCTGCCTAGCCAGGGGCAGTATTAATAATATGTCCAGAGATAATGGACAGGAAGTCCAGTGCACGACTGCTTACGGCACAATCCTCTCTACGTCTGTAGAGTTCCTAATGTCACCAAGGACTTCCTAATGATGTTTAAAGTGATATTCTTGACTAGTGCACCATCTTAAGAAAACAATATGGTAAAACAAGGCTTATAAGAAAGACAGCAGAATAGTTCTAAGATTAGAAACACCAATATGAGACAGAAAACTCTTCCTGCAACATGAAAATGGCAGACAGATACCACGCCCTGTAGATGGTCGGCTTTAGTTTGCTTTTGCTAGCAGGCATCCTGATTTTGGTAAGGCTATCCACATATACACTTATTAAGTAAAAAAAATGCTATCACCACATATCAACTCAAGCACTGCACGCATGTCCCATGAGACCTCCTGAATCTAATTGGGTACATTGCACAGTTGTGCTTAGCATCACAACTGGAACCCTATTGGTCAATTTCAAATAACATTTTGATACATTTTACCTAAAGATGACTTAAACTGATTGTACCTAGCCATAGTAGTTGTGTCCAAAAACAGGATTTCCCAACCAGTGGTACTAGTACCACTGACGGTACTTCTTGCCTCTGGGGAGAGATAAGGGATGACGCTGGGTACTCAAGTAGACTCGTGGAATATATTAATAAAATGTAATCTTATAGGGTTCAGTGACTGATGCAATGCACTTTCTGTGCTATCCCCCCCCTCAGTGCACTTCTGAGCATCCACCACTCATAACAAATCAGTGGTGGACTATCTCATGGTGCACCACCTACTGCCATGTTCTCTATGTGACAAGCAGCAGGGGTGTGCTCCGAAGCCAGTAAGGGAGTGCACGGCCACCATCAGGGCAGTACAGGCAGGACTTCTGTCTGGGGCCTGGCTGCCACCTCTGATGGCAGTCCCACAGCAGCTTTGGCTTGACCAGCTCCAGGTGCTCTCAGCCATTGAGCCAATTATGGAGCCACTCACCCATACCAGTTTAACTCCTCCATCCCCCTACTTAGGCTCCACCCTCCTTTCACAATCACCAACCTTCTTCTCACTTTCACTCACCCACCCAGGTCCCACCACACCATTCCAGCTCCATTTACCCAATATGCCACCCAGTTCTGTTTATTATTTTTCCTTCCCCAGCTCTATTCATCCACCCCCTTCCCGGTCCACTCTTACCCAGGGTGCAGCACTGCATTTTGCAGTCATTTTTGGATCCCCTGTCAAATAGACCTCAGAGAAAGTGGGCCCAGAATTTTTTGAGGGCAACCCTAGAGCCAGAAACAAGACTACCTCAGCCCGTGGGCTGTAACTATACCTGTAGACGGTCAGGTAAGAATAGTTTTTTTTTTTTTAAGGCTGGAAAATACTTTGATTGTGTGGATTACAGTATGATAGGTAAACACTGAGGTTGTCAAAGCTGCCATAAGGGGTAGCGATGACAAATCTGCTCTGGTGCTATGATGCAGTTGGGTCTCTCACACATGCACCTGAACCAATTTAATTCCAGGGGCCCCTGAGGTGAAAGTATTCCACTTTCGCACGAAAATAGAAATCCTGTTTATTACACCTTGTCTGATTTTGTTGAGGAATTACAGTGAGAATACATGTAGTAGTTGGCTCTTTATCTCCATCCCCTAACCAGCAGAAGCTGGTACAGAAGCCAGGCTTGTGAAAGAAGGATAATTAGCTGAGAAGCCTGAACTGTCCCCATCACCATATCTGATCAGGATCTCAGCAAAGCTTTTTTTTTATCAGGCAGAGTCTTCTCCAGGCATGAATCTGATAGAGAGGAACTAAACATAATCGTTCTAATTTTTATCTCAGCTCTCCGTCTCACTCTGAGCGTGCCACCATCTCCCTTTCAGATGGGAAATCGAGCCAGAGATTATCTAACTAAAGAAAGGGGTATCTCCTTATCTAATAAAGCCGCTTTAGTACTCTCCAGGCCAAGCTGACTACAAGTCAGGGGGAGAAAAAGCAGAGTAGAGCCTGAGCTGCGTGTTAATCACAGCTAGAGGCAAAGGAAGGCCTTTGAAATTCGTCTTCTATGGGGGGGGAATCCCATAAAAAGAAAGACTACTTTAATCACCAAACAGGACAATATGAACACTGCTAATGGAATTCATAAAATGAGGATTTTGGTACATCTACGTTATCTGTGTTTACAGGCGGATATCACAGAGATGTTACATGATGGCACAAAGTGACTTCAATAAGAAAGGCCAGGGCAGCTCTCCATTGTGAAAAAGATATTCTTTAAACAGCAGAAAAAGACAATAGAAGATAGGCCTCTGTTTAGTTGTCTGGTGCCAGCTTACCATCCATAATAAACATTCCTAATATTCCTCTAGAGCACTGGCCCCCAACATGGGATCAATATGTTGGTCAGGTGGACATGTCAGCTTACCTGTATTTGCAGCTTCCACTGGCACAAATCCCAACCATTGAATGTTGTGCTGAAAACTGCAGGCAAGCCAACACATCTGCCATTTAACTTTTCGGAGCTGGACAATCCACTTCTATAGGGGCAAATATTTTCTAAATAAATAAGCGGGATTTATGCAGTTGCCAATATCTTTTTGCTGAATGTGGCTCAAGACGGTCTCTTGGTGATCAATGTGGCTTCCAAAGAAAGAAAGGTAGTGTTTCCCTGGGAACAATGAAAAACTTTAGCTTGGCTTTTCCCACAAGACCCTTTCGGGTGATACGCAGTGAGGCTGCAGATTGACCTGTACCCTAACCCCATCTGCTGCCCTGTATACATTAATAGATCTTGATCCGCTCCATTAATACAAAACCATGTATGCATATTTTTGTGTTTCATACACCTTAAAGGACAACTATCATTAGACACCTCTGAAAATGTTATATTCTTATATTATAGACATTGGAAAAAGAAACATTTTACCAATATACGTTTATTTTGTTTTCCACACTTACTGACCATGCTGATTCTGCCAGAACTGATGTACAGAAAGTTTCGGGCCTGACAGAAGGGATTGTGTGCAATAGGTGTATTCTCACAAAGATTTCAAGCACACGGCTGTACCTACAGATACAATTTCTGCTGATTCAGCAATTCTAGTGATTTACAAGTAGGAAATAAGTACAGTGGGAAAGATTTTTTAAACAAAATATATTGGTAAAATGTTTCTCTTTTTCCAAGGTCAAATAATACAAGAATATAACATTTTCAGAGGTTTCTACTGATAGTTGTCTTTTAGGTGGTTGACTTATGTATTTGTATAAGTTTATTAAATTGAGACGTTGCTGAGATAATTAGAAAATGGAAAGTGGTAGTTAATAAATGTTAGAGGCCCCTGCAATAGAGGATGGGTCCTCCAATTACACAGTCAATCAAATTATTATGAGAAAAAGCTTATACGCAGAGTAAATACTGTGTGTAGCAAGGACAGCAGATAGACGGTCTGGAAGTAAGTCAATAAGGTGCTGGTAGGTTTTCACAGGTAGCTAGAGCCATGTTGACTGCTGTGCATTTCATAGCTGCTGGAGGGCGTGTGAGGAAGGATCCGTAGAGCCAACACTACCATAGGGATGCTTCTGCCGATGGTCAATTAAGTTCAAATTTGGGGGATTAGGGGGTTCTAATGTGCAAAAGGGAAATGTGTGTAATCACGGGTAAATTTCCTTTCTAGTCCTCTTCCATTCCAGGGCACCACCACTAGCAACATGCGGGTTAATCTCAGCCGTAGGCGGGGACTGCAATATAGAAAAATACTAACGACTTCTTCACCTAAACGTATCTGTTCAGATTCTGGAGAAACAGGATCGGACAAACGGAGCCAGGCATGGTATATGTGTTCCCTCCACACTGGCACAGAGTGCAAAAGCCACCCCCCAACCGAACAGGTGAGGGCACCCCTTCATCCCTGAGAGGGCTTGGCTGGGTGCTTGGGCATTCTGGTCCCTTGGGGTCTAGGTTTCCACCGTGGCTTTTTCGCTTACCTGAAAGATCCTCATGGCATCTGAAGTCTGTAGAACCTCTAAACTTCTGTAATGGAAGAAAATTCGGTGACCTTCCCGGGTGCGGCTTCTGTGCAGCTTCTGGTTCCACTCAGCTGCGGACGACACCTCCCACTCCGATCAGCCGGAACTAGACCCTGAACCACTAAATAAGTCCTTGATGTAGGAGCTAGAATCCTACGAGGATTCCGTCTGAATATGCCTACGCTTGGCCGTGACCTGGCAGCCCCCCCCCGGAGAGGTATCCCCCTCCAACGTGCCTGAGGCTGCAGGGGCAACCAGACGATCCAACTGAGGCGTGTAACCTGCCAGCTGCGTAAGGCGGCACAGGACAGTAGTGCACCCAGCGCAAAGGGGTCCCTTGCCTGAGGTCAGACGCGCTTGGCAAATGGGACACACACCACCACTCTCCATTAAAATACAAAATGGCTGCTAAGCTAAGCAATACAGCTGGAGCATTGGTCCCTCCACCTTTCCTGCCTGTCGACTACTGTTCAGACCTGCCTGCAATACCAGAAAAGCAAACTCCCTGCAGCTGAGATCAACCCATTGGCCAAGGGTGCAGCAGCTTCCGGACTCCCACCCTACAATAACAAGAACAATGGTGGATTCCTAAAGTCAAAAGGCTTTGCCATCAGAGGGAGCCCTACCTGACCAGGAAAAAGTATGAGGTGGCAACTGTGCTGAATCCGATACTCAGCCAAGGAGAACAGGGAGGCAGTGTAGGAGCTGCCATGTGACAATCCGCGGATGCAGCAGGGACCTCTGGGAACCTCACAAGATGGTGATGCCTCATGCTCTTAGTGAGGAGGGCGGACCCCCCTCCTCCTGTCTTCCATTGTAAAGCCCAAGTGGGCTGAAGCCACGCCCCCACCGGTCCGCCCCCTTCCAGGGTTAGCCAATGGGTAGGCTGCATGGCCAGTGGCTAGGCCCCTTTGTGACAAGGCCGCCTCCCCCTCCAGACGCTGGCAGCTGAGCTCTGACCAGCTCTGCCAGCAGTAGTAATCACAAACACACTGACACCAGGGAGCCTGGCCACCTAGCTCTGGCCCCACCCAGCATGTGGAAGGCAGACTGCGTCTCTCATGGGGGTACAAGACCCAGGGGGTAGATACACAGCAGGATCTCCATGCAAGGCCCAGAGATCAGGTACCCTGCTACAGTGGGTCCTGATCCTCAGGGCTCAGACCCAGTCGGACAAACCCCGGTGTGCTAACCTGGACCCATACGCGCTCCCCTCACTCTGCACAATTCGAAGCTATCGGCTTAGGGGGGTCACCAGGAATGCTGCAGCTGGTGAGGGGTTCGGAGACAGAGGGAGTCAAAGCCCCCACTCCCAGTCAAGACTGTAACTAAAAAAAAAAATCCAGACATCTTCACAGTCCCTCCAAGAAAAGAACTATTTAGGCCGAAGCGGAGCTAGTTTATTTCTATCTTGCAGTCCCCGTCTATGACTGAGATTAACCCACGCATTGCTACTGGTGGTGCCCCAGACTGGAGGAGATGAGAAATGTAAGCCTTCTCTGCTGATGCACCAATGACCATTCATCCATCTGCTTAGAAGCCATAAAAGGTTTCACTGAACCTTTTATATTGAGATAAATGTCTGGTAGCCACCTGGTTTGGGACACACAGCACCACTCTCCGTTAAAATACAAAATGGCTGCTCTAACAGCTAAGCAATCCAGCTGGAGCGTTGGACCCTCACATTTCACATTCACATTTGTATCGAACAGTCACCTCTAACACGCTTTGAGAAAGTGACGCGGTGACGTCACGAAATGCGTCGCGGTGAGGAGGACGGGTCCTTTTTGGGGGGGGGGGGGCTGTTCATGTGAGTCTGCTCCAAGAGATGTGAGTGTTTCTCGCTTTATCATTACCTCTGCTGATGTTTATTGCCTGCTTATCTTTCTCCCGGTGGATCCTCATTATAGTTGTAGATAGGTTCTATGAATTACTATAGGATGATTGGCTCACTTGCACAATAATTGATTTATTATTTAATGTGTGTAATAAGTAAAAACTTTTTGCAATATATATATATATATATATATATATATATATATATGCACACTTTATACATTTTATATGATATATTATAAGTATTTTATAAGCACATTGCACTTTATTGTTTTAGGTCAGCACTAGGGTAGTCATCATTTTCAGAGCAGACAATATTCTCTATTAGAGTGAAGGGAGCCCATGGATCATCATTTGTTACGGCCCCTTCAGGTTGTGTAGAGCAGTGTTGGCTTCTGCCCCTCCCTTTCCCCTTTCCCTCCGTTAGTGTTGTGTATATGTTTTTAAAAAATGTTTTTTAACTTGTCCTTAAAAATTATTAATGTAAAAAATTGTAGATATATGTATTAATAAAGGTTATAATAGTACTCTTCATAGTGGTGCTACTGCCTTTGTAGGGGGTTTTGGGAGGTGTGGGACCCCCCACTATTTTCCTATTTACTAACAGACTTTGTCTGGTTAAATCCCGGGTAGTTAGCACACTGATTTGTATGCAAAAAAGTTGGTGCGGTCTTCCTTTTGTGCATTTCAGTCACCTCTAACATCATTGGAACTGCATGTTTTCATGTCGCATATTTGCAATGGTGCCATTTGTCCACTCATGATACACTTCACCACAGCAACATGTGAATATGTCACAAACTGCGCAGTGTCAGAAATAAATGGCAGTAAGAAAACTCATAAATCTCCCCTTTTACCCATGACAGCAACAAGGAATATTCGGCTTATCACACGCCTTATAAACCAACCAAGCCAGCTCACCGCTCGTACTTCCTTCACAAGCAACAAGCTGCCAACATTGAAGGTAGACAGTGCTCAAAATAATGTGACTAGTTGTCTGTGGCCAGCATTTCATCCATATTTACCATTCGTAATGTTTATCTGGAGCAAAGGAAGGCAGTGCTTCTCTGAGAACTCTAGGGTAAAACCTTAGTCCATTGCCTTAAATGAAAACAACAGGCTTTGCTTGTTTGCAAAATTGTTCCCTAATTGTGGCTGGCTGTATGTTTATCAAAGAATTCATGTTTTTGAAGACTGGAATATATTGGTGTAATGAAATCTGTACATCGTGGACTCCCTTGATATCAGTCGTCATCCTCATAGACT
Organism: Gastrophryne carolinensis; assembly: GCA_027917425.1. Taxonomy (NCBI): domain Eukaryota; kingdom Metazoa; phylum Chordata; class Amphibia; order Anura; family Microhylidae; genus Gastrophryne; species Gastrophryne carolinensis. Next base: position 240,663,481 of record CM051235.1, on the reverse strand, counting down.
GCAGGGCAGTTTCACTACCACCAGTTAACTCTGTTTGATACACCCGGGTCCGTTAGCAGAATTATATGGGGCCAGAATCCAGCCCGGTAGTGTGTAATGTAACTGAGAAGCACAGACAAGTGAGGTTCGAGACCAAGATACCAGAGCAGCCCAAGATTAAGTTATATATTTAATCGCTTTAAGAGCACACAAGACAAACTATATACCAACAATGAGAGGGGCTGTGACGAGGTGCAGCCGGCTGGCCGCATCCTTGGCACTATGTTTGGACATGCACGCTCCCGTGCCCAGCCATTCAGAAAGGCTGGGTGTGGGAGCACACATGGCCACAGAGAAGCTGGTGAAGACGTGACGCAGGATCAGGTAAGATTACCGGGGGTTTCACATAGCTAGCGACTGGGTCTCGGATCTTTTAGATTCAAGTTATACATACCACACATGTATATATATTGGTAGCCCCCCGTTTCTGTCCAGGAGACCCCCCAAACTGTAAAAAGCATTCAATAACATTTACAAATAAAACTAAAAATAAATGTAAAACTACTATCCACACTATAAAGAATTAAATAAAAAAAAAATGATCCCAGGGGGGACCCCATTTTTAGGAATTTAAGGGTTAAAAACCCTTAAAAATAAAAACAAATGGGTCTATCCAGCATAACCAGCCCATGGACCAGCTATGGGGGCATGTAGAACAGGGCACAGGGCCCAGCTTCAGTGACCCCCCGCCCTACAGGCTACAAAGCCCTCACAGCTTAAATGGCCCCGGGCTCTTCTGCCCCCCCCCCCTCCTGGGCTTTGAGGAGGCAGGTAATTGGGGGGGGCAAAAGGTTAATGGCAAGTCACCGGCTAGCCACAGGTGCCAGTCACCCGCTAGCCACAGGTGCCAGCCTTGTGAACTGGTATAGGGGTCTCATGGATCCCTTACCAGTTCACAAAGGGTTAACTGGAAAAAAGGACACCACACAGAGAAAATTACTTTATTAAAAAATATATATATTTATATCTACTCACCCCCGATTGCCCACTCCTGCATACCTTGCCGATCTTGATGACAGATGCGGTGATCCCTGGAGGGGGTGACAGGGGATCCCATGTCCCTCCATCCCTCTCTCCAGGGATTGCCGCATCTGACAACTGTCAGGCCAGGAGCGGGATGAAGTCAGCAGGAAAGGGTGGGATTAGTGGTGAAGATGGCAGCAGAAGCAGGGAAGGGGGCCTGTCGGGGGAATTTGAGGCCCCTTCCTGGTGAAGAGGAGACCCTGAGGGAAGCAATTAAATGTAAGTTTTAGGGTTTTTTTCACAGCAAATGCTGCCGCTGGCTGAAGCCAGGGGTGGGCCAATTCCGGACCCTCTCCTGAAGCCGGAGGAGCCCGAGGGGGGGATCGGAGGCCCCCGGGTGAAGAGGAGACCCAGCCGGAATGTTTGAGGGGTCAGATGAGGGGGGCAAAGGCAGCCACGTAAAAATTACTTGGCTGGTGTTTAATGATCGGAGAGGCAATAGAAGGGTTAAAGGTTTCTTATCATTTAATAATACCTAACTACAAAATGTCATTAGCTCCTACAGGCTCTTGGCATACATCTTGTTGCCTTTTATTAATGGCTCAGTAAGCTTTGGTAGCTCATGCAGCACTCATGCGGTGGTGAGCAGGCTCTCTTGGTACGGTCCTACTTCTACTCTCTCCTCATTAAGATATTAAATGGTAATTTATGTATTTTTGGTTTATCAAACACATATGTTTAGCATTAGTTGGCGGACTCTGTGCTATTGCTGGACGAAGGAAATACAGGCAGTCAGTGATCTAAGGAGACCGGCAGGGAACATTTTACCATTCGGCCGATCACCTGGTATTACGGAGAAAGTAGTACAAAAATAGTGAACACCAAGCCCTGCGGAACTCACAGCAACAAGACAGGATGAGGGGACATGTCTGAGAAGAGGAAATGTGTGGTTTTCCTTAAACTGAATTTGAAAATATAAATATATAAAAACGCAACACATAAGGTCAAATTTGACAATATAAAATATTCTGTTACGTTTGCCTCTGGACCCCAAGCTGGCACAGCAGGGTCTGTTGCTATACAAGTGCCCTGGTGTCTCAGGCACTTGTTCACCCTGTACAAGTAAATTGGTGGTCGAGGTCCAGCCCTCACTCTGCTAGTACACAGTGCATTTTAGAATGCAAATGTGAAAGGAAGCTGCTGCAGACAGTTTTTAACCTGGACAAAGACTTTAAAGCAGTGAAAAATATAAGAAGGTCTGCTCAACCTCTTTAGTTCAAGGGCATGCATAGTTCATCAATATCTGGATAGAAAACTCCATTGGTCACAGCTTAAGAGATGTGGGAGTAAAGAGGGGTGGGTAGATTGCCCAAATATGGGACATTTATAGTGATCACAGATACCCCTCTAATAGGGATGCCTGAGGTCTGTTTTAGGCTAGAACTAGTTACTCAAGAACACAGGGTACATAGCCACAGACAAGTAAAGTTTGAATGCTTTCTTTTTACTTGAAGAGCGGTAGTTATTTGGAACAGCCTCCCAGAAGAGTAATGGTCAAAACTCTCTTGTACAAACACCTTATATGGGCATACACAAATAAAAAGTTAAAGTGATTGTCCAAGCTAAGTGTAAAAATAAATCATTGTTTGCTTATGTGTCATGCACAGGACTAATCCTGCAGTTGTGGAAGGTAAGCTCTGAACCCTTTCTTAATAACTCAGCCCCCAAATTTTATTTACACATGACTACTGGAAGTATATTGCTGCTCAGTTTTAAATATATAGACAGGAAGAGAATGAGTTTCTTTTTATAAACACTAACAGGAAGTAGTATGAAGCTGAATAGCAGCCATATGCTATATTCATTTAATTCCAAGGCAACTGCTACATAATAGCAGCTATTATAACTGATAAGGCTGACCCCCAATGGCTGACCAATTGAACAGCAGACTGTATCCAGTTCGTGTTTTTATGAGTATTGGGCAAAGGCTTTAGTAAAATAAAGGCACTGGGCTGGGAATAAAAGGTGATGACTGTAAGGCACTTACCTCCTCGCCGTCCCTGGTCCCGCGGCGCGTCGTTGGGTGGCCCGCGGCTGTCTCCTGCCCGGCGGTCCTCTGGTGTGCCGGCTCCTCGGCGCTGTCGTGGGGACCGGGGGTCGGCGGCGTTGGTTGGTGTGGGTGGCCGCGCCGCAGCCCGCTCTGCGCGGCTGGGCGGCCCCGCCGGGCTTCCTGCGAGTGTGGCGCTTCCTCCCTCTGGCGGGGGCACGCCCGATCTACAACGCGCGCGAGCACGTCCTGTTTATGCCTCCCGGCGGCGCTTCCCCCAGCGCGCCTGCCGGGGGCAAATTTGTAGTAACCTATCCCTGGCGTTGTCCTGGGGAGCGGACCCAGGGACTGGTCAGCCTGTCTGGCCTGGGCCGTCCAGTTCCTGGGACCGCTCCCGTTTTTACAGTTGCACCAATCACTGTCCTTCCCTCCATTTGCCCCCTTCCCTAGTGGCCAGTATCCCCTTTATATTCTGACTGCTCCATTATCCCAGTGCCCGTTATAGCCTCTGGGTTGTTGGGAGCGTTATAGATTGTCTTTTCTCAAGTTATACTCAGCTTTGTCTTTAGACCACCCTTGCTTGCTGCCTGCCCTGACCTTTTGCCTGCCTGACCACGATTTTTGCCTGACCCCTCTGATACCTCGCCCCGTGACCTTCTGGAATTGACCTCGGCTTGTTTGACTTCTCTTTGCTACCTCCGTTGGATACCTCGCTCCGTGATCTCCCGGTTTTGACCTCGGCTTGTTAATTGGACTTCCGCCTTCCAGCATCCTCATTTGGGACTCCCTGCCGTTCATCAGTCTCCACCTTAAGCTGGTAATCTTTGCGCCCTATAAGTCCTGGGGGTAACCGAGTCAGGAGAGGCATAATCCGCGTCTCCTGCGAGCGGGGACTTGTCTATAGGCAGAAGAGGCGGTGGAGATTGGGGATTATCAGCTTAAGACAGAAAGGTGTCCGGTACAGTCCTCACAGTATAACGGGCCAGAAAAATGGACCAAATCCTGGAACAGGTGCAAGCCTTAACGGCGGCTGTAGAGCACCTGGCTCACCGGGTTGCGGCCCAGGAGAACCGTCCAGCTCCTGTCACCACCAGTCCTCAGGGGGCTCCGGCCGCAGCCTCTGTGGAACCCAAAATTCCACTCCCAGAAAAATTCTATGGCGACAGAGCAAGGTTTGCCAATTTTCGGGACTCTTGCAAACTGTATTTTCAGCTTCGTCCTGTTTCATCGGGGTCACAGGAGCAGCGAGTGGGGTTGATTATCTCCCTCCTCCAAGGTGATCCACAGTCCTGGGCTTTCAGTCTACCATCCCAGGATCCTGCTCGTCTCTCAGTAGACAATTTCTTTTCTGCGATGGAGGTTCTGTATGACGATCCTGACAAAGGAGCAACGGCAGATGCTAAGCTACGTACCCTACGTCAGGGACGCCGACCGGCTGAAGATTATTGTTCAGAATTCCGGCGCTGGGCAGTGGACTCGCGCTGGAACAATCCTGCCCTCTGCGGCCAATTCCGGCTTGGATTGGCCGATTCTATTAAAGACACCATGGTAAATTATCCAGAACCCCAGACTTTAGACGAGATCATGCACCTTGCCATCCGCATAGATCGTCGTCTCCGGGAAAGACGCCTAGAGAAAGGGTCACATCCCGATTCAGTTTTGAGAGCTGAGGTCCCAGTGGTGCAATCATCCGAAGAACCCATGCAACTGGGCGCCACAAAACTCACCGAAGTTGAAAGACGTCGGCGCCTGTCAGAGGGTCTGTGCCTGTACTGTGGCGGAACTGGTCACATGGTCAGAGTATGCCCTAAGAAGCCGTCGGGAAACTTCAGAGCCTAGGGGGTTTCGAGGGGGCCCTCCTAGGCTGTAAGGTATCACCTCATGTATCGTCTCCGGTTTTAATTCCGGTTCAGCTTAAAGTTGATCTAAAATGTTTGAATTTGAAGGCCCTCTTGGACTCTGGAGCAGCAGTGAACTTCCTTGACTCTGAGTTAGCTCAGAGTTTAGGAATTGCGCTCCAGTCCTTGCTACACCAATCCGAGTCACCGCCATTGATGGCACACCAGTTGCAGGAGGACTCGTGCAGTTTAAAACCCTACCTATACCATTTAAAGTGGGAGCCAGTCATTCCGAAATCATCAGCTTTCTTGTCTTAAGTATGCCTAACACCCCCTTAGTTCTGGGATTGCCTTGGCTACAAAAGCACAATCCCCAAATTGACTGGGTGTTGGGGCAAATTGTGAAGTGGGGGCACCAATGCTTTCAGACCTGTTTGGAACTTCCGGTTCGAGTCACGCAATTATCTCCAAATAAGGTTCCCACTCCATACCTGGAGTTCTCTGACGTCTTCTCTGAAAAGGCGGCAGACAAACTTCCCCCCCATAGGCCTTGGGATTGCCCCATTGAGCTCCTTCCTGGTACCATGCCTCCTAGGGGGAGAATTTTCAATTTGACCCGAGCTGAAAATCATGCTATGCGGGAATATATTGCGGAAAATTTAGAGAAGGGGTTTATTCGGGCATCTTCTTCCCCGGCAGGAGCAGGATTTTTTTTTGTTGAGAAGAAGGATGGGGGGCTTCGTCCATGTATTGACTATCGGGGTTTAAACAATATCACTATTAAAAACAAGTATCCCCTGCCACTTATTGAGGGGCTGTTTACACAGGTAGCTGGGGCACAGGTCTTTTCCAAACTGGATCTCCGGGGCGCCTATAACCTCATCAGAATTAGGCAGGGTGATGAGTGGAAAACGGCCTTCAATACTCTCGAAGGGCATTATGAATACTTAGTAATGCCGTTTGGATTATGTAATGCCCCCGCAGTTTTTCAAAGTTTTGTGAATGAGATATTTAGAGACTACCTAGGTCGTTTCGTAGTTGTCTATTTAGATGACATTCTGATTTTCTCTTCATCTCTTGACGGACATCGCAAACATGTGCGCATGGTCTTACAAAAACTCAGAGAAAATTGTTTATATGCTAAGTTAAAAAAGTGTCAATTTGAAGTCTCGGAAGTTCCTTTTCTAGGTTACATTGTTTCTAATACTGGTCTTTCCATGGATCAATCCAAAGTGAAAGCAGTATTAGAATGGGAGCAGCCCAAGGATCTGAAAGGTCTGCAAAGATTTCTGGGCTTCGCCAATTTTTATAGAAGGTTCATTAAAAATTTTTCTTCTTTAGTGGCCCCTTTGACGAATCTTACTAAGAAAGGGGGGTATCCTCCTGTTTGGCCGGTTCAGTCTGTTCAGGCTTTTGAAAAACTTAAGGGAGTCTTTAGTTCTGCCCCAGTGTTAGTACATCCGGACTGTCAATTACCATTTTTTGTAGAGGTGGATGCCTCCGAGATTGCGGTGGGGGCAGTTCTGTCTCAATACCGTGGGTCCCCTGAACGCCTTCATCCTTGTGCCTTTTTTTCTAAAAAATTCTCGGCGGCTGAAAGAAATTATGACATTGGTAACCGAGAATTGTTGGCTATCAAGTTGGCCTTTCAGGAATGGAGGCACTGGCTGGAGGGGGCTCAGTACCCAGTTACTGTCTTTACTGATCATAAAAATTTAGAGTACATCCAATCCGCGAAAAGATTAACTCCTAGACAGGCTCGCTGGTCCTTGTTCTTCTCTCGGTTTAACTTCTCCATAACCTATAAACCAGGGTCCAAAAACGTAAAAGCTGATGCCTTGTCTCGGAGTTTCTCTTTTTCTAATTCACCAGAAAGGGAAGATGTTCCCATTTTGCCTCACTCTCTGGTGGTAGCCGCCGTCCAACCTCAACTCCCTGATCTAACTCAATTCCAGGCCGAGGCTCCACCTGAAAAGCCTGAGTTTGTCCAGTTTGTGCCCCCTTATCGTGCTGCCCATTCCTGCCTGTCCCTGGACCCATTTGGCCATGGATTTCATTACGGATCTTCCACCCTCCCAGGGATATACCGTTATTTGGGTGGTAGTGGACCGCTTTAGCAAGATGGCTCACTTCATCACTTTAAAAAAGCTTCCCACAGCTCAAATCTTAGCTCAACTCTTTATCACTCACATTTTTAGAATCCATGGCATTCCAGAAGATGTTGTCTCAGATAGGGGGGTCCAATTTGTCTCCCGGTTTTGGAGGGCTTTCTGTGCTAAGCTGGGCTTCACCGTCTCTCTTTCCTCTGCATTCCACCCTCAGTCTAATGGGCAAACCGAAAGAACAAACCAATCTTTAGAACAGTATCTGCGTTGTTTCACCGCTGATACTCAAACGGATTGGGTGTTCTTCCTTCCATTTGCTGAATTTGCACTGAACAACGCTTCACATTCTTCCACTGGAGTTTCTCCATTCCATTGTGTTTATGGTAAAGATCTGAAGTTTTCAGCCCTATCAGACCAACCCTCTAGGGTCCCCTCCTTGGATGATTGGGTATCCAAATGGCCGGGGTTATGGAATAAGATCCAGCAACATCTGTCCAAGGCTGTCCTTCAACAAAAAAAAATTTCAGATCGTAAACGTTCTTCTAATTCTGGTTATTGTGTGGGGGACTGGGTTTGGCTTTCAACCAAGAATTTGGCCTTACGCCAACCCTCCGCTAAGTTAGGTCCGAAATTTATTGGCCCCTTTCCCATAATACAGAAAATCAATCAGGTTACTTATCGGTTAGATCTCCCTTCCTCCATGAAAATCTGTAACTCCTTTCATGTGTCCCTGTTTAAACCCGCAAGGAACCATGAACCTAATAATCCTCCAAGTCCTGTGTTAGTTGGTGGGCATCAGGAGTTTGAGATTGCCCGGGTCCTAGATTCTCGCTTTTTTCGAAACTCTCTTCAATATTTAATTGACTGGAAGGGTTACGGCCCGGAAGAAAGATCTTGGGTTACGGCCAGAGAGGTTCATGCGCAGAGTTTGGTAAAGAGATTTCACAGGGAGAATCCTCTGAAGCCCAGCTTGGAGGGTCCGGTGGCCCCTCCTCAGGGGGAGGGTAATGTAAGGCACTTACCTCCTCGCCGTCCCTGGTCCCGCGGCGCGTCGTCGGGTGGCCAGCGGCTGTCTCCTGCCCGGCGGTCCTCTGGTGTGCCGGCTCCTCTGCGCCGTCGTGGGGACCGGGGGTCGGCGGCGTTGGTTGGTGCGGGTGGCCGCGCCGCAGCCCGCTCTGCGCGGCTGGGCGGCCCCGCCGGGCTTCCTGCGAGTGTGGCGCTTCCTCCCTCTGGCGGGGGCGCGCCTGATCTACAACGCGCGAGCACGTCCTGTTTATGCCTCCTGGCGGCGCTTCCCCCAGCGCACCTGCCGGGGGCAAATTTGAAGTAACCTATCCCTGGCGTTGTCCTGGGGAGCGGACCCAGGGACTGGTCAGCCTGTCTGGCCTGGGCCGTCCAGTTCCTGGGACCGCTCCCGTTTTTACAGTTGCACCAATCACTGTCCTTCCCTCCATTTGCCCCCTTCCCTAGTGGCCAGTATCCCCTTTATATTCTGACTGCTCCATTATCCCAGTGCCCGTTATAGCCTCTGGGTTGTTGGGAGCGTTATAGATTGTCTTTTCTCAAGTTATACTCGGCTTTGTCTTTAGACCACCCTTGCTTGCTGCCTGCCCTGACCTTTTGCCTGCCTGACCACGATTTTCGCCTGACCCCTCTGATACCTCGCCCCGTGACCTTCTGGAATTGACCTCGGCTTGTTTGACTTCTCTTTGCTCCCTCCGTTGGATACCTCGCTCTGTGATCTCCCGGTTTTGACCTCGGCTTGTTAATTGGACTTCCGCCTTCCAGCATCCTCATTTGGGACTCCCTGCCGTTCATCAGTCTCCACCTTAAGCTGGTAATCTTTGCGCCCTATAAGTCCTGGGGGTAACCGAGTCAGGAGAGGCATAATCCGCGTCTCCTGCGAGCGGGGACTTGTCTATAGGCAGAAGAGGCGGTGGAGATTGGGGATTATCAGCTTAAGACAGAAAGGTGTCCGGTACAGTCCTCACAATGACAAACTACTTTCTGGGTATAGGATCACTTTAAGGGTTGAAGGGTCCCTGTACAAGGAGTCACCTGCCAAGGCAGGCATTTCAGAGCCTAGCTTTAATCAATCGTGGTCAAAACAAGCGGATAGAGTAGGGCTAATCAGGGGCACACAATCAGAGAAGTCCATCTCTGGCTTCAACAAACCAAAAAACAAACTCACGCTTTGCTTACCCCGCAGCAGAACACTTCCAGTCTAGATTTTTTTATACATTTCTATCATAAAGATGGTATCCACTCCCTCCTGCTTCCAACAGAGGGGGCACCAACCACTTGGAGGTATATTTTCCAAGGGAGTGAACACTGTAGGCTAGAATAAAGAGACCTAGTGGGGTTTCAATGCTTGCCTCCCCAATCTTTTGAGTAAGCCGGTAAATTATATCACTTTAACAGAAAAGTATAACCTTTGCTCAGTTGCCTCTACAAAAACATATGTACAGATTGCATCTGGCGGCCATCTCTACCACTGGTATCATGCCAGTTACTGTAATTCCTCCCATAAAAAGGACAATTTTAGGGCATCAAAGTGACACTGGTGGGTCACCTTCACATATCATAAAGGCTATAATGATTGTGGTTTCTTTCCTTAATATGGAGGTAGATTTCTGCCCTCTGAACTGGCCAAACTCCGGTGTCTTATCTATCCAAAATCGTTCCACCCAAGTGACATTTATATTACTACGACTCAAAACAGCAACTGTTACACTGAGCATATGTGAAACTAAGTACAAATCTCCTAAACTGAGGATTATTTAACGCTCAACTCAACTCAACTAAAATTATTACTATTATTTATAAAATTATAAAAAGTAAGGCAGTATGGGTGGCCATATTGTCTGCTTTAATGTGTTTTTACACAGTATACCTTAGATGCTATGGGGAAGACAGTCACAGCAGAATGATGTCTGGGAAACAAAGGGGAATCTATACTGTATATATACACACAGAAAAGACTTTAAATGGACCTCTGCTGATTTGTGGAGTGCTGCCATCTCCTGTTTTCTGCTCCATCGAACAGATGCAGGTTGATGTTTCAGGCCTGAAACATCAGAGAACAAACACCCTGCAACCATTGCTGAAAGAACACAGGCTGATGATGGCAGCGTTTTTGTGGGCCACTCATCCTAATGTGCAAGGCACTTTAAACTGATTCAGATATGAATCCATCTTTGCAGATCATGTACACTCATGCACATGCTGATTGTGTCTCCCTGGGGCATGGGATCTTCCAGCAAGACAATACAACATTGGAAGAGCATGTTCAAGACTTCCAAGTACTCTCCTGGCCTATTTTTCCCCATACTTGAACCCAATAGGAGCACCTGGATGGTCAAGTTGGCACTATGGTGCCTCCCCCATGCACTGCAGACAGCATGGCTCAAGATACCTGTGACAACCTACCAGCACCTAATAGACTCACTCCTAGCCTGTCCAGCTGCTGCAGCAGTGGTTACTCTGCATATTAGCTGGTCGCCTTTGGCTTAAGTTCTGCTTACAATTGAAATCTACTTCCTGTCTCAGTAGAAGATGTCATGGCAAATCATTTAGAAGCAAGGGGAGCTTTAGAAAATAACTTCTGCCTGGTCTCCATCTTGCTGCGACGTGTAGGCAGCAGATGCTGGTCCTCTGTGCCGTGCATTCACCTGCTTGGAAGGATTATGGTCTTATCCTGACCTCAGACACAGCTAGATTATTCTCCATGACAGTGAAACGAGCCAGCTCCTCTGCACCATGTTACTCTATCTCCCCCAAGGGCAGAGCCAAGCTTCCCTGGCTCATTGTAACCGCAGGCCTGACAGCACAGGCAACTGTTGTTCAATTAAAGGGATAAGTGATGATCTACACATTGCTAAATGATCTAGTAAAAACAAATGTAACTGGAGACCCTGGGCCTATTCACCAGTCATTTTTTACAATTAAAAACTTTCAGTAATTACCATTAAAGGAGAACTAGTGGCAGGATTAAAAAGACAAAATGAGACACATGAATTGCAGCCAGGAGACTCACATTTGTTAAGACTGGGATTCACTTGTGATGGTTACTGGATCCTGAATTTGCAGAGCAAAATACACTCAGTGAAGATTGTAATATTCACTAAACTTGGACAGGTTAATCTCTGTTAGAAACAACATTTATACTAATGAGTTTTGAAAAGAAAGTAACTCGCAGGCCACTAAATCAGACAAAAACCTTGATTCAGAGCCCCTTTTCACCCATTTTCCAGTGAGAATTCCCATTTTCGCCCATTTTTCCCTCTCGTCTGACAATTTTTTAGAGCGAGAATTTTTGGATGAAATATTTTCCTTTTGTGTGCTTTTTCATTTGGTTGCGAGGCCTAATAAAAAATCACCAGAGTTTATGAGATTTTACACTGGCGAGTATAATTTCTCGGAAAAGCGTGACCTCCACGGAGGCTCTGAATCAACCCCATAAAGTCTAGTCTAATCTCTTAGAGTGACCCTGTGCACATATGATAATTCAAAACCAACCACATAATTATTTTCAATTTTCAAAAACAGTTGTAGGCTGAAAAAAGGGGGAACTTGTATAATCACTGGTAAGTTTCCCTTCTAGCCCTCCTCCATTCCGGTGCACCACCAGTAGCAACACCTGGGTTATTCTCAGCCATAGGTGGGGACTGCAAGATAGAAAAAACTTAGCTCTTTCCGGCCTATATAGGACAGGCTGTGGCAGGACCTCCTCAGTTAATTAAAAAGCAGTTCCACCCCAGCTAACCTGTGCATAATGCACAAAAGCAGAAAACAGTACAACAAAACTAAAACGGCGTAGAATGCATCAACCGCCACCAACACAGTCGTAACACAACAGAAGAGTGGGTGTGGTGCCCTGGAATAGAAGAGGATGAGACAGGAAATTTACGGGTGAGTACACAAATTTCCTTTTTCTCATCTCTTCCATCCTGGGGCAGCACCATGAACAACGCATGGGACGTCCCAAATCAGGGCTAGTTGTAGTACTGTTTCCATGCTCGAATCAAGGTCTGAATTACCGCAGTGGACAAACCCCTCTCCTCCAATATGCTGTTCTCAACAGCCAAGCTGCTATAGCCAGCACTGAAGTATTGGGGTGCCGCAGAGGACCCTGTTGCAGCAGATCTGGGTGGTTGGGGAGTCGCCATGGGCTCCACCGCCAGGCTGACCAGATCCGCAAACCACACCCTTCTTGGCCAATGTGGGGCGATCAGGATTATAGGACACGACCCAGATTTGGCAGTGGTGGTAATGTATAAAGCAGGGAATGTCCAGTGTGTTGCCACGGCCAGGGGGTCTCACACCCTGGACACGATCCTCTAGACCTTTTGATTGTGCCGGGATGCGAAGAGATCCACCTCCGTCACTCTCACCAGTTGTAGTTGGCTTGAAACACACCCTGGTGAAGGGACAATTTCCCCTGGTCCACCGTCTTCCTGCTCAAATAATCGACCTGCAGATTCTCCACCCTGGAATGTGAACCGTCAAGATGCACGGAACGTGAATTTCTGCCCACCTCATGATGCGACTTTCTGGAACGTGTTGCACAAAGGTTTGTATTGGAGCCCCATGGTAGCCCCCCAAAAAACCCTGTATAAAAGGTGCTGCACACACTTTACTAAAATCATTGAATTTTTTTTTAAGTAAATAGTTCCTATGATAACAAATATACACAAACACTACGCAAGATAAAAACAAAAAACACAGCACTGTCTGGTTTAGCTCCACTTCAAAGTCAATCGGCTCCCACAGCAAATCAAAAGAGATAGCAAGTAACCCCTATCCTCTCTCAAGTCTATCCTTAATAAAGTGTATAATCCCCGTCAGCCTATCAATGGTGGAAGTGCAGCTAAAACATAATACGCATATAGTGCAAAATCACAAAAGTACCAGTACAAAAACATTTTTGGGTAAAAAGTATATATACATGTCAAAAACATATAGAATCAGGAAAATTTGTTTGATTAATAGTGATTCAATTAAATACGATACTTAATAAAGTGACAGTGCTATATTAAACAACTTTTCAGAGTAACAACAAATGAAATTCCTTAGGGAGTATCTGTCCATCTAAGGAACAGAGATACACCCTACTGTCATGACCCAACCATTATATGAATTGATAGGCTGGTGCGAGCTCAAGGCTTACTAGTACAATAGTACTAGAAAAGCAGTTCCTGTTGGGTATAGCTAAGCCCAACTGTCCACGCCTTTGGGTTCAACCCTGCCAAGCATGATCTATGTCTATACACAATTGTTAAAATTTAACAACATTTATTTTTGTTTACACTAAAAAGGAAAAAAGAAAAAATTCATCTCCATAAAATATTACGTACATTTTTACATATTGAAATTCAATTCCAGTCCATTTCATCCTCATTGTACTAATGCATTATTAACATATTGTCACCAGATTGTTGAATACAGTTCATATTAGTTGTAGTGAAATTGGGTATTAGCGTACTTGTTTCGCCCTGCTAGGCTTCTTCTGCACCAAATTTTATATGACGTATAACCATACATATTTTATTTACCTATTTTCATATGGGTACCTGTTATTTGGTTTGTCACCCTTCTAGTCGTCACCCACCATCATTTCACATATAGGTGGAGAGAGGATGTATATTCCAGATGAAAAGGAGAATCCCCATAATCTAAAAAAAAATATTTTTCCTTTTATGTATGTATGTCCTACTTACCAGCAAGACAGGTTGGGATGGTGTTCTGGACAACAGAGGGTCTCTGTGATCGGCGGGAGCGCCGTCTCCCGATCAGTGTTTTGGAACTGAGGGCAATTCTGCTGGTTCTCAGGTATTAGTCTGCCCAGCTCCGGGGCCTTCCAGTCAGGGTACAGTCTGACAATTCCACGGCTGTGGCCTACATAAACCATCAGATGGGTACCAGGAGCTGGCAGGCATTCCAGGAAGTGAGTCACATCATAAATCCCTAAATAGGTCCTGGACGTAGGAGCTAGAATCCTCTGAGGATTCTGTCTGAATATGCCTACGCTTGGCTGTAGCCCTCCTGCTTCGGTGGGCAGAAACAGACTCGGAATGCCCCTGCTGATGAAGGCCACTGAATATGCTCTCCAACCGAGACACCCTGCCTGCCACGTCTGAAGATGGAACCCCATCCATGGAAGGACCCTGCTACACAAATGGACATGAAACCCTGGTGCCTCTGATGCCTCCTACATGGTAAAATGGCTGCTCTAATTGGTAAGCAATACAGCTGAACCGCTGATCCCCACACCCACCTGCCTGACGACTACTGGTCAGACCTGCCTGCACTATTGGAAAAGCAACCTCTCTGCAGCTGAGATCAGCCCACCGTCCAAGGATGCAGCAGCCTGCAGACCCCCACCTTGCAACAACAAGAACAATGTCAGATTCCTAAAGGAATCAGTACAAGTCAAAATGCGTAGCAGGTGCGGCCGGCAGGTCTCCTTCCCGAGGTAGCCAATAGGTAGATTGCATGGTTGATAGCCACACCCCCTCACAATGAGGCTGCCTCCCTCTTCAAATGCAGCAGCAGTAGTAATCACAAACAAACTGACACCAGGGAGCCTGGCCACCTAGCTCAGACCCCACCCAGCAGCCATGGGAAAGGCAGACTGTGCCTCTTGCAAAGTGTCATGGAGTCATGGGGTAGATGACTCTGGGGGCAGAGGGAACGTAGTTCAGTGGAAGACACAAAGCAGGGCCACCATGCAAGGCCCAGAGATCAGGTAGCCTGCTTTTCTGTCCTGCTCCAGCTGAAACTCCGAAAATCAAGCATTGGGACAAACGGCCATTCCCCTGTATCTGTCACCAAGCATGCCGACTCCATTCATTGCTATGGAGGTGGTGTGTAACGCCTTCTACAGTGACTACCTACACCTACTCCATTCACTGTCATAGAGGGGGGCATGCCAAGCCTCCACCTCATCAGTCACAGTGACTGCCCATACCCACTCTATTCACTGCCATAGAGGGGGCATTCCAGTCCTCCACCTCGTCAGTCACAATGATTGGCCATACCCAGTCCATTCACGACCATAGGAGTGACATGCAATATACGCTCTATTCACTGCCATAAAGAGGGCATGCCTGGCCTCCACCTTGTCATTCACAGTGACAGGACATATCCACTCAGTTCACTGCCATAAAATGGGGAATGCCCGGCCTCCACCTTGTCATTCACAGTGACCGGACATAACCACTCAGTTCACTGCCATAAAGGGGGCATGCCAGGCCTCCACCTTGTCATTCACAGTGACTGGACATATCCACTCAGTTCACTGTCATAAAATGGGGAATGCCCGGCCTCCACCTTGTCATTCACAGTGACCGGACATATCCACTCAGTTTACTGTCATAAAATGGGGAATGCCCGGCCTCCACCTTGTCATTCACAGTGACCGGACATATCCACTCAGTTCACTGCCATAAAATGGGGAATGCCAGGCCTCCACCTTGTCATTCACAGTGACTGGCCATATGCACTCTATTCACTGCCATAAAGGGGGCATGCCAGGCCTTCACCTTGTCATTCACAGTGACAGGACATATCCACTCAGTTCACTGCCATAAAATGGGGAATGCCAGGCCCCCACCTTGTCATTCACAGTGACCGGACATATCCACTCAGTTCACTGCCATAAAATGGGGAATGCCAGGCCTCCACCTTGTCATTCACAGTGACTGGCCATATGCACTCTATTCACTGCCATAAAGGGGGCATGCCAGGCCTCCACCTTGTCATTCACAGTGACCGGACATATCCACTCAGTTCACTGCCATAAAATGGGGAATGCCCGGCCTCCACCTTGTCATTCACAGTGACAGGACATATCCACTCAGTTCACTGCCATAAAATGGGGAATGCCAGGCCTCCACCTTGTCATTCACAGTGACTGGCCATATGAACTCTATTCACTGCCATAAAGGGGGCATGCCAGGCCTCCACATTGTCATTCACAGTGACCATACATATCCACTCAGTTCATTGCCATAAAATGGGGAATGGCCGGCCTCCAACTTGTCATTCACAGTGACCGGACATATCCACTCAGTTTACTGCCATAAAATGGGGAATGCCCGGCCTCCACTTTGTCATTCACAGTGACAGGACATATCCACTCAGTTCACTGCCATAAAATGGGGAATGCCAGGCCTCCACCTTGTCATTCACAGTGACCGGACATATCCACTCAGTTCACTGTCATAAAATGGGGAATGCCTGGCCTCAACCTTGTCATTCACAGTGACCGGACATATCCACTCAGTTCACTGTCATAAAATGGGGAATGCCTGGCCTCAACCTTGTCAGTCACAGTGACTGCCTACACCCACTCCATTCACTGCCATAAAGGGGGCATACCAGGCCTCCACCTTGTCAGTCATAGTGACTGCCTACACCCACTCCATTCACTGCCATAAAGGGGGCATGCCAGGCCTCCACCTTGTCAGTCACAGTGACTGCCTACACCCACTCCATTCACTGCCATAAAGGAGGCATACCAGGCTTCCACTTTGTCAGTCACAATGACTGGCCATACCCACTCCATTCACTGCCATTTTGGGGGCATGTCAGGCCTCCCCTCCGTCATCCACAATGATTGGCCAGTCCATTCCCTATCTTAGGAGTGGCATGCCAGGCCTCCACCTCGTCAGTGACAGTGACTGGCCATATGCGATCAATTCACTGCCATAAAGAGGGCATGCCAGGCCTCCACCTCATCATTCACAGTGACTGCCCATATTAACTCAATTCACTGCCATAAAAGGGGGCATACCAGGCCTCCACCTTGTCAGTCACAGTGAGTGTCCAGAACCTCTATATTCACTGCCATAAAGGGGGCATGCCAGGTCTCCACCTTGTCAGTCATAATGACTGGCCATACCCACTCCAGTCACTGACATAGAAGAAGCATGCCAGGACTGGCCACAACCACTCTATTTACTGCCATAAAGGAGACATGCCAGAACTCCATTTTGTCAGTTACAGTGACTGGTCACAGTCACTATATTCACTGCCATAAAATGGCATGCCAGGTCTCCATGTCATCAGTCACAGTAACTTGCCACTAACACTACATTTGTTGCCATAAAGAAGACATGCCAGGGCTCCAGTTCATCAGTCAGTGACTAGCCATAACCACTCTATTTACTGCCATAAAGGGGGCATATCAGGCCCCCACCTCGTCATTCACAATGACTAGCCACAGCCACTCTATTTACTGCCATAAAGGGGGCAATTCAGGCCTCTTCAGTCACAGTGAGTAGCCATACCCACTATTCCAGGGGGTGAATTTGGGCCTAGCCCACCCCCCCTGTTTAGCAGTGCATGGAGTACGTACTACCCAGGATTGTCGCTAATGATATGGCCCTGCACGACATGGGCCTCTTTTTTTTATTTATAAAGTGCCATCATCTTCCATAGAGCTGTACAAAGTAGAGTAGTAAGTGTCATTCGACCGGACAAGAGGGAAAAATCTGCCGGAAAGAAAAAGTATTATCATTTTTTTTTAGTCTGTTCTGTCCTTTTACGATTCAAAAAAGGGGCTTTTAATACTCACTCCTTCAGGCTCCTCCAGCAACCAGAGTGAGCCATATTCATTCACTGACAGTAGTGACATAACTAACCATTAAGATATTTATCACCAGAAAAACATAAAAATCATTTCCTAGTTGTAACAAAACAATGCGCTCACACTGTAAATTCCGTATTCGCACTCAAAGACACTTTGACCGAAACATTTTCTCTATCTCACTACCAGTTTTTTTTCTCTCACGTTCAATGTGATCATAAAATACATTTTTGAGGCAGTGGAGACAAAGGAAATTAATTTATTTTGCATTGGAAACATTCCGGTGCTTCCATAAAACTATTTTGACCCGTTGTTTTTTTCCCCAGCACTACCGAGACTCTTAAATGTTCAGCAAGCAAGGAAATTAAAAAATAATCTTTATTTCCATCTCGGGGTGAGCAAAACCGTTAATTCTCTGCGCCAAATTATACAGGTAATGACTGGCAATAAATTCTCTGTTTCACACGCAGCTAATCACCGCTGCTGCCACACAGACACCTTTCATTTTTCCTCACGTCACTTTGCTCCTGTAAATAGGTAATTTATATGGCAATCTTTCTGCATTATGATAATGCCAAATCTATCTTAGTAGAATATAAAGTCAGCAGCCTGCTACGGTGGGGAAAAAACAGTTTGTTCTAGCCAATATTTTTATGTCTGGTCAGTCAAATTTACTTGACAATTGGATCCATCACTTTGGTAGGTATGAAAAAGCTGGTGGACACCCTTTCTTACGAATTGGTTTGGCTAATTAATGGAGATTAAAGCGCAACTGTTCCCTAACCTGAACAAAGGTACAGGTTGGGGGACACCTTGGAAACAGTGATCATAATATTGTTAATTTTCACTTAGCAGCCACTAGGGTGTCTTATCAAGGAGCCGCAAAAACACTGAACTTCAAAAAGACAAGGTTTGACCAGCTTAGAGATGCCCTAAACTGCATTGACTGGGAAAATGTCCTTAAAAACAAAAACATGGACACTAAATGGGATCCAAAAATCCTTAATTTTCATTGTTATAGATATATACCTTACAGGAATAAAACTGTTAAACCGATGTGGCTAAGCAATTAGGTTAAGGGGGCAATAAACAACAAAAAAAGACATTTAAACTAAAGAAGGGACAGCGACAGTGGAAGCGTTAAAAAAGTAAGAAGATAAATGATGTAAACATCAGATAAGGGCAGCTAAGCTGGAGACAGAAAGACGAGTAAAACTAACCCAAAATTAATATTTAGCTACATAAACCGTAAAAGATACAAACCTGAAGGTGTGGGCTCTCTGAAAAGCAAGGTGGGGACACCTATAGAGGGGAAAAAGGAGAAAGCAAATTTACTAAACAACTTTTTTGCTTTTATATTCACAAAAGAATGTGACATGCCGAGTGAAATGCAGGGGAATAACCGAAACTCTCCATTAAGTGTCACTGGTCTAACCAAGGAAGAAGCCCAGCGCAGTCTCAAGCAGATAAAAATCGATAAACCAGCAGGACCAGATGGCATACATCCTTGTGTCTTAGGGGAGTTATGTACAGTAATAGACAAGCCGTTATTTCTAATATTTGTGGATTCAATAACTACAGGGTCTGTTCCGAGGGATTGGCGCTTGCCAAATGTGGTGCCAATATTCAAAAAGGGATCTGGGGGATTCTGGGAACTACAGACTGGTAAGCTTAACATCTGTGGTTGGCAAGCTGTTTGAAGGTTTCCTAAGGGATACTATCCTGGAGCATCTTGGGGAAAATGACATTATTACTCCCTTACAGCATGGATTTATGAGGAATCGCTCCTGCCAGACAAACCTAATCAGCTTTTATGAGGAGGTAAGTTCAAGATTGGATCACGGGGAGTCATTGGATATATATATATCTATCTTGATTTTCCAAAAGCATTTGATACTGTGCCACAAAGGCTGGTACAAAAGATGAGAATGCTTGGATGGGTGAGAAATTGGCTTACTGATCGGAAGCAGAGGGTGGTTATTAATGGTACACACTCAGACTAGGTCACCGTTACTAGTGGAGTACCACAAGGGTCAGTTCTGGTACTAATTCTCTTCAATATATCTATATATTAATGACATTGGGTACAGATTAAACAATAAAGTCTCAATCTTTGCAGATGATACTAAGCTGTGTAAAGTAATTAAAACAAAAGAGGACAGCAGGCAGCTACAAACTGATTTAGATAAATTGGAAGCATGGGCAGTTAAATGGCAAATGAAGTTTAACACATATAAATGCACATGTGGGTAAAAAGGACATATCAGAACTGGAGTGTGTTAAAAGGAGTGCGGGGGCTAGAGTATCCTGAAAGATTGTCAAATTTAGATGTATTTAGTATATATTTCGTTTATATTCGGGGTCAATACAAAGATCTGTCCCACAATCTTTTTGTACCCCGGAGTGTAACCATAACCCGAGGACATCCACTAAGGTTAGAGGAAAGGTGCTTTTTCCACCGACATAGAAGGGGATTCTTCTCTGTAAGAGCAGTGAGACTATGGAACTCGCTGCCAGAGGAGGTAGTATGGAAGGATACAGTAAAAGTGTCCTGGATGCCTTCCTGGCATGTAATAACATTTCCAGCTATGGCTACTAGACCATTGGAAGGAGATAAACAGGCTGAACTGGATAGACTAAGGTCTATAAGATTCGATCGATTCCTTCCCCCCGAGGCATCCAAAATCGGGATGCCCCGCTGTTTGAAACCCCCCAAGGTCACCCACTACACTTACATTACTTCCCTGCCGCGGCCATTCCCCTGGTGCATTTGTGAATGGCCGCGGCAGGATGTGGCCGCCAGCGCGCTCGGAGCCACTTTGCTAAGATGTCGCTCAGACAGGCATAGTTCAGTGGCTCCGAGCGCCTTAGGACCAAAATGAGGTGAGTTTCCTTGGGCGATCTGGGGGGTGCCCTGGGGGAAAGGACCAAAACCCAGGATAGTCAAAATCTTGGGTTTTGGTCGACTTTAATATACGACAAGGCCAGCGCCAGCACAGGGAAAACCTGGGCAATTGTCAGGGCCCCTGGCATCTTCAGGGGCCCACTCAGGCTCACACTTGGCCATGGTATTTTTTTTCAGTGGATCCAAAACCACAGAATTCCGGGTGTTGTGTGCAGACCTGCTCATGGCTGGTCTCAGCAACAGGGGATGATCAGCAACACTGGAGAAGGTGGCATGGAACAGAGGGCAATTGATGGAAGCTCAGAAGGAGGTGAGAAACAGATAGCAATGATGAAGTCTTTAGTCTTTAGCGCTGCAAGCAGTAAGGACTGAAGGGTGCTTGGTGGCAATTGAGAATGCAACAAGGACTAGAGGACGATTGGTGGCTATAGGGAAGGCAATAAGAACTGGAGGTCGATCAGCAGCAGAAGATGACCCATTTGTGGCAGAAGAGCTGAAAGGTTACATCATGTGACACACTGCTATAGGGCCCACTAAGACTCTCTTGCCCAAGGCCCCCCACAAACCTGGAGCCGGCCCTGATATACGAGTCAATGAGGAGAGAGGGCAGTGGCCTTGCAAGCTTACAATGTAAAGAATATATACTCTGGTAAAACACAAAAGCAGTGTAACTCAGCTTCGGAATGCCATCCACACTGCACCAGCAGTTACCTATAGGCTTGGATAGACTTTTGAATTACAAATATGAACAGCTTTTTTATAGAAGGACCATCAGTGATCCTTTTGTGACAATGGGGGCAATGGGAGGAGGTGAGCTTAGCCTGATCTGGGTATTAAATAGAAATATCAACGCACCTGCTAGCCACAATCCAACACCAATTGGGCCATGAGCAAAGCACTATTTGACACATCAAGCACCCAATCCTGGCGTAACCATAACTAACATTTTACATGCTGAGAGTTACAGTTAAAGATCTTTGGTTCCAAACAGCTTTCCTGTGCCGTACCCAAGAGTCCTGCAGAGTTCAAGCTCATCTATGACATGGAACTTGAGCATGTCCATGTCCCATCAGGTCTGGCATACTGCAGTGGGTGTGCTTAGCCATGTTGCATTTGGATGGACCTGTGCACTATGGGACTTGAGTAAAATAGAACAGTGGCACAGGGAAAATGGTGTATGTTTTTTTTTTATTTTGTTGCCTAGAGAGGCCCTTTACATTTATATGTATAAGTATTTAAGCGGAACAAAACTTGGTTTACTTAGTTTTGTTTTCCCTGCTTATCTCCATTCCTAGTGGCTGAAATCAGGTCACAGCCTAAAGTAGACCAAAACCTGAGATTATTATTATCGTTATTTGGGCCCAGGGGCATGCCAATTTGGGATTAACCCTGCTGTGTGAAGGTTTGTCTTGTTTACTTACCTTGGCAGCAATTCCATGCATGCACAAGCTCTCCTCCAATCAGCGTCCTTAGCCATGTATATTAAAGTGGACCAACACCCGTTCGCCAGCTAACGAGTGCCGGTTCGCTTCTAGCCACATTAAAACAGGCTGGGGGGGGGGGGCACCCAGAATGCTGGAGCCCCCACACGCTTCCCCCCAGAATTCCCACAATTCTAACCTGTCCATCAGCCAGGAACAGCGCCCCGGGATTGGCCGCACTTATCTCCTCGGTTCCGGATGTCGAAAGGTCCCTGGTGTTTGTCCACTTTATTGCACAGTTAGGAGAGCTGAATGAAAGATAGCCGTGTGCCTACCAGCCATTCAGGGATGCAGAAAGCTGCAGCAGCCAAACAGTTGCTGGGGATGCCAGCAGTAGCCCATACGTGAGCTGTGGGATCGGCAGCGAGGTAAGTAAACATGGCGAACCTGGGGGTTTCACACATCATGCCATCCTAACTCAGCATGTCCTACAGGTAGGAAATCTCCCTAGCGTCTTATAGGCCACGATACTACTATACCACTATTATAGACCAAGTGGGCAACTTTTGGTCCACTTCAACGTCTTTTTACTACAGTGTGGCCTAGATTCAGCCCTAACAGTTTAGCCAAAAGAGGGAAATGATAATGGAATATAGAAGAAGGCTGAATCGAGTACAACACATGCAAGCTAGATGCAAGGAAAACAATGATACAGTAGGACTTTAAAGGAGCACTATTGCAAAAATGTATAATATTAAAAATCCATAGAAACACTTTGGCTAAAGAGGAGGGGTCACTTATATAACCTGAACTGAATATAACTCTCAACAAGCTTGTGGTTTATTCTCTCCTGGAAGGAATAAAATCCAGGGCTGTCACACTTGGCTGAATATTTCTTGGGTGTATAAGTGACCCCTCATCCCACATATGTATATGGATTTTTATCATTGGGCCATTTTCACGATAGTGCTCCTTCAACGGTTTTAATCAGTCAAACTTCAAAGTCTTCTTACTCTGCCTCCAGAGTTTCCCTCTTGATCCAGAAAACACATACAATCCTGAGACTTGTGGATTTTTTGGGGCATCAATGACCACATGGTATGCTTGTGCCACATAAGAATTTTTCCTCCACATTTAACCCATCCGTGCACACACTGAGTACATATGCCTGGCAGACGTGCCTTTGGCCGGGAATCGAACCTGCAACACTCCGGCCACAAGACCACTTCCTTACCACTAAGCCACAACCTAGTGTCTAGTTGCCACTGTTAGTGATAGGCTGGAAAGGAGGCCTCCACACGTTCAATCCCAGTTCAATCCAACGCAATGCACACTGTGTGCTTGCATCGTTTAGCCCTGCTACTCCCATTACAGAGGACAGAACAACATGAAGAGACACTATGGCCCTTATTTAACAAGGGATAGCGCCAGGTAGCGAATGGTGAGCGAACGGTAATGACGCTCACCGCCACGAGAACGCCGGCTCCCTTCCGCAATCACACATTTATCAAGCCGATCCTGCTTAGCGACTGACAGAGCGCCAGATAGCCACTCATTCATCATTATTCCAGCCTCACCCCACAGCGCCAGCGAGCGACCTTGAACAGCGACAGGTATGACCTCTCGCTACCTGGCGCTCTCCAATGCATTTCAATGGAGCAATCTTTAAATATTCTTAATTAATTGCTATTAATGTTTTTTTTTTTTTTGTAAATGTCAAAAATTCTGTGACCACTTCTGCAATGTTAGATATTTTTTTTAAGGTTATAAAAAAAAAAAAAAAAAATTTTTGCAGAATTGATATTACAGGTCTCATATTAATGTATTCATATTACAAAATGTTTTGAAAAACTTTTTTTTTTTTTATCCAAAAATATTGTTTGGGGGTTAAAAAACTACTTTTAACCCATTGCCGCCAGCGCTCTGGGGTTTAAACAAGCATTTCACTGCGCGAGAATTTTTTGAGCGTGATTTGTTAATGAATATGCTGGGAGCCGTTTGCTATGGCCATTCGCTGTCATGCGCTCCCATACAGCGCGGAACCTGTCAAATAGCGACTCCTCACCCAATATTCAACATTACGGCAAACCGACTGAGTCGCTATCAACTACAGAACAACGGCCAAGCACAGCGACTACTAGCGGGCACTCTGAAAATGCCGCTACTGTCGCTCATCTGTCGCTACCTGGCGCTATTAATGAATCGGCCTCCCCGGCCCATATTTATGAAGGAATAGTGACAGGTAGCGACTGGTGAGCGGCCGGTAATGACGGGCCCCGCTACGAGAACGCCGGCTCCCCACCACAATCACACATTTATCAAGCCGATCCTACTTAGCGACTGAGATAGCGCCATATAGCCACTCATTCATCATTATTCCAGCCTCAGCCCACAGCGCCAGCGTCCGACCTCTTGCTACCTGGCGCTCTCCAATGCATTTCAATGGAACAATCTTTAAATAATCATAATTAATTGTTATCAATATTTTTATTTTTTTTTTTAAATGTGAAAAATTCTGTGACCACTTCTGCCATTTTAGATAATTTTTTTAAGGGAGAAAAAATTGTGCAGAATTGATATTACAGGTCTGATATTAATGTATTCATATTACAAAATTATTTTAAAAAACTAGTTTTTTTTGGTTTCCAAAAATATGGTTGTTTGGTGGTTAAAAAACTACTTTTAACCCATCGCCGCCAGCGCTCTTGGGTTTAAACATGCATTTTACAGTGCGAGAAATTTTTGAGCGTGATTTTTTAATGAATATGGTGGGAGCCGGTTGCTAGGGCCAGTCGCTATCATGCGCTCCCATACAGCGCAGAACCTGTCAAATAGCGACTCCTCACCCAATATTCAACATTACTGCACACCGACTGAGCCGCTATCAACTACCGAACAACGGCCAAGCACAGCGACTACTAGGGGGCGCTCTGAAAATGCCGCTACAGTCGCTCAACTGTCGCTACCTGCCGCTGTTAATGAATCGGCCTCTAAGTTATAGTCACTCTGGTTATACACAGAGGCAGCAAAGCTCAGGGAGTCATATATTGGGATGCAATGTTAATACCTCGGGATGCATTCTATATCCCTCCTGCTGAGAGTACAAGAGACATCATTCTGAAAAGCCTGTCAGCTCCCTGCTGAGAGGTCCATTGTGTTATATTATTTCAGCCAAATAGCAATTAATTTAATTTCATCATCTTAATTGTTTATATAGTAACCTGCTGCAATACTTTCTAAAGCAATTACTGACCTAATATTGCAATGTGATGGGATGGAAAAAAACTCTGTAGAGATTGTCTCCTCTGTAGCTTGGCTTTCAAAAAGTAATAAAAACAATGAGAATATTACCCTGTATAGCCCGACACAATGGGAATACTTTTGGGTGTACCTGGACAATGAATTTAATGACAGCCTTCATTTTAATATACAAATTACCACTAAGGTAAGCACTAGCAAAAGCAGCAGAAACACAAAATAAATCGGTAAGAGAAGGAAAATACATTTTTGAAATGCAGGTTTATCATGTTTGCTGACAGTTGTCCTTCAACACACTGTTTATGTACAGTTGGCACAAACATTGACGTGTTGGGATGTAGAAGGAATAACAAGTATGTGTTCAGTGTTAATGCCCCTCCTTTACATCCTTTACATCACACTTCCAATAGTAAAATGTGCCCAAGGTAAGACTTTCTGGATCAAAAGGTCTGCAAGATTAGCTGCGGGTGGCGCACAGCCTCCCCTTGAATGGCAATGCTCCTCCTCGACCTCCCAAGCCAGAACTTTGCACAGCAACACCATCATAAAAAGGATGTCATTATTTTAGTTTCTGAAGCTCACTTCTAATGAGACGATTTTTCCTGCAGCGTGTCTGTTTCATGTAAGGCTGCTGCCTTTACCACTGTGCCAATGTGGCATCCTTGATAAGAGGCTGCCATGTTCACATTCAGTGCATTGTACTGTATAGCAGTGTCTGATGTGCCTGCTTCTCAAGTGCTCTCCCTCTGTTGCTGCCCATTCTGCCTTTCCTGCTGGACTAGGAAGCCTCATGCCCGATGCCCGAGGGTATAAGATGCCCGGATGACAAGGCTGAGGAAGAAGGGGGCTACTGGGCAACTACTGGGTTAAAAACAGGTAAAACAGTCAACATGCTTCCATAGCTATAGATTGGCAACACAAGTTTAACCACAGTATTAAACATATAGTGAACCAAAATGCACCAATTCAATCAACTTTCCCTGCAATACTTCCTTAAAATAAGGACCATATTCATATTTTATTTCAAAATAAGGCATAAAAAAGAAAGGCAGGCTTTCTACCTCTCAAAAGTTAAATGCAACAACTTATTTCATTTACTTTTTAAGCAGGGACTGTAAACCTCAAAAATAAAAAAGGATATCCACTTTTTCTCCACTGCAGCAGCTTCCTCTTCATGAAGTGCTCAGAAATTTCTCGGGCATCTGATCTAAGATCGCTGTCAGACATGGCCTCCTCCATTGCAATGCACAGGGGGTGCACAGTCACTGTGACTGGCTTGAGGGTCCATTATCAAGGACAGCGCTGCCCCATTTTAACTGCCTGTCCCCTGAGCTAGCTAGCTACTGCAGTTTTTCTGATGTGTGTAGATGCTTTATCTCATAAAGCAATGCTTTGGGCAGATATTCGATGTTGTGGCTACTGTTTTCCACAGGCTAGCTCAAGAAGCAGGCTACTGGCATTGAGCAGGTTTCACCTGTAAAAGCACAATGATGCATTTAAAGTGGACCAAAACCCAGGATTTTGACTATTCTGGGTTTTGGTACTTGCCTCCGATCAGGGTGCCCCGCTGTGTAAAACCCCAACTCACCTATTCTCAGTCCTACGGCACACGTGCAGCCGCTCGTCCAATCAGCATTCATTCACAAATGCCTGACATGGGCACGCGTCCTGCTAGAGGGAAGGTGGGGATGCGGCTGCGGCTCATGCATGCGCCGGTGGACGGGGAAAGAAGGTATGTGTATGGGACGAACTGGGGGTTTAACACAGCGGGGCATCCCGATTTTAGATGCCCCGGGGAAGGGAATCGATCTATAAGATTCCCGGGTTTTGGTCCACTTTACAAAACCTTGTTTCTTCTTTCAATAAAATGAAAAGCTTGGACGAAATCATATGTAGTGTCGCATTTGCTCACCACAGGATCCTAGAAGTAGATGAGCATGCTGTACACACTGGGAGGAGGGGGGTTCTTAAGCATTTTATGCTGCATAAACTAGCAAACATAATACTGTTTGGGCCAAAATGTCTATTTTGATTTGTGGTGTGGTTTTATGGAGTGTGGCCACCGTTTTGCATGTTGCATCAGAGGCCCCCCTTGGTAAGAAGCATCATTTAAAACACAATGGCCATAAGCTGCAATGGAACCAATGTATGGCCTGTCTGGCATCTACATAAGGTAAGCCAAGTATCTTTTGAAAGTAGAGTTGCCCTGAACTTTGTGCTGCAGTATAAGTATCAGCTACATTAACAATACATCTTAGAGCCATCTAAACTTGTACAAAACCCCCATTTTTCTGCTTGACCCGAAATGTCTCCTAAGCTATGGAGGGTATACATTGCAGAGCCTATAGCCAATGTGCGCCGCTGTACATTTGGGAGGCACAAAGACTTGTTTCACATATGAATGACATTGCCACAGAGCTGGAAAACAGCGAATAGGTCATAAGGAAGGTTTCCCACCCTGGGAAGCACTGACAAGGCGTTAGAGACATGTACGCTAAATGTGGGATATAGTTTCACTCAAACGCCAGGCTCCTGAATAGGGCAGACAGCTTGACATTAACTATTCTAACCCCAAAGAGCAGTAATTACTGCAAGCATTGATATGGTTTGGAAATACTGTACCTGGGAGGTGGGGGGACTTTCACACTGCCTTGCTCGTCTCAAAGTTCTGGTATAGCCAGTGGGGAGAAAAAAGCTTACCCTACAACCCACACGCTGGATCGCATGGAATCCTGAAGGCAGGGCAGTTTCTAGGCAAAATAGCGATCAGTGAGGGAAAGAAAAAAATCTGCCCCCTCCGTACCCATCCTATGATTCTGCTGCTTTCCAATACCTATATGTGGCATGATGTGTGCAGAAACAGTATGGCTGGGATAAAGGTGCCCCGAATGGCCTTGGTGTCCAGGGTGATTGCCCTGCTTGCCCTTCCCTAGAAAGAGCTCCGCCTGTAGGCTTAGCCAATCCATTTACCTTGCTATCTGCTCTGGTGCTGATAGCGTTCTCCCGGCCTGCTGCTAGTCATGAGTAACAAGCTCCCTTGTTGATTGACCGCAGGGTGCATCACATAAGCGCTGTTTTGTTTTAGGTGAGCAATACATCTCTAACGGCAGATGTATTGCTCAACTGTGAATTGACCCCCATGCTGTACTTTTGTGTAGTGCTGAATGGCTTAAGGTGGAACAAAACTCACCAGGATCAACCACTGGCTTTTCCCCGGGGCATCCCAAATCAGGATTCCTCGCTGTGTTAAACCCCACAGGGTGCCATAAAAACTCACCTTCCCTCACTCCAATGGCGCATGCACAGGCTCTCATCCAGTATGAGCCCTTTGCCTTGACGACATTCGGCAAAGGGCTCTAATGGTTTTCAGCAGGGTGTGCATGCTTCTGCATCCCCGGCAGTGTGTGCGCGCCTCTGTCCCAGCCATTCAGGTAGGCTGGGGTGGGAGAGTGCATGCCTTTGGGGGATATGTGGGATGTGGCAGAGCCACATGGGATCTGAAGGAGAGCTACATGTATCTCTCTAGATCACTCTCTAGATGTTTTACCACAGTCCAAACACTGGCTAAGTGACCTGCAGGCAGTCAATGGAGTCTGCTGGTCAGCTGTCCATGACACCATGGGGTCGAGTCGGAAAAAAATTCTCTTGGTAGTAATGTATTCACCACACGAGAATGTCTCTGTTGTTGAGAAAAGTAGAGAACTTTTTACACTCTAGTAAAATGTGACATTGTCTTTCATTGTGATTCAGCATCATTGAATTTCCGAGGCTTTTTTCACCTTAAGAGATATTTTTTTACTACCTATTTTTTCAACTCTGAATTGACCCCCATGTTTGTCTTGCTGGCAACCACTGTTGATCATTGCCAGGTGACATTAACAACTCAGCATGGGAGCATGGAGGGATGGGTAAATAGCAGGCTTAAAGTGGACTGAAACCAAGACGGATCGGCCCGGGAATCTCCGTTCCGTCCACCCCGGGGCATCCAAAATCAGGATGCCCCGCTGTGTAAAACACTTACTTTACTTCCCGGTTTCCATTTGTGAATGGCTGGCGCAGGCACGCTCCCTGTTAGAGGGAAGCATGTGATGCAGCTGCCAGTGCGCTTGGAGCCGCTGTGCTAAGACATCGGTTAAGACGCCCATAGCTCAGCGATTCCAAGTGCGCTGATTGGACGAGCAGCCCAGCATGGGTCGTAGGACCGCGGTGAGGTGATGTGGAAGATCTGGGGGGTTTCACATAGCAGGGCACCCAGATCGGGGGGGGGGGGGGGACCAAATCCCAGAATAGTAAAAATCCTGGGTTTTGGTCCACTTCAAATGGCTGCAGCAATAACATGAGTGCTCATCATTGCCGGAGCGTCCAGCAGCATTCCCACTTCCACAGACGAGGGTCCTGCATGTGGCATGGGATCCCGAAAGTATATGGAGATTCAGAGGGAAAGCGGTTTAGACACTAGGGCTGGGTACACAGGGTTTTAGACCACTTTTAAGTGAATCTGTCACCAGGAAGGCTCAGGCTGATGAGTTAGCCCTTATTGGAATCAATAAGCAGCTCAAACCGAAGTGATGCATGGAGTTTGTCCTGCCAGAAAGGAAGGAGTTACAGAAAAGCTCTTATTTGTGGTTATATCACCTCTGGCATTTGACTACTAGGGATCAACCCACTGGCTGTCATGTCTGATTGCTCCAGTATATCATGAACTGAAATGCGGAGCCTGCAGCATGCTCAGCGTGTGGTCCCGGCCTCCTGACAGTTCTTGCATGGCTCCGTCTGTTAAGAGCTGCTATTGGTGAAATAAGCTTTTTCTTTACTTTAACATTCCATTAGCCTTAGCGACTTGTCACGCCAGGAACCAGGTTAGAGCTGTCATAAGTATAAACCTCTGTTCAAGCCCTATATGAACGATGGACACGTGGCGTGCTGAGGTGCCTGCCCTTCTGAAGGTTTCTAAATGACAAGCTGTCTCCTGTGATACTTTATGGTGAGTCAGCGGCACGCTCAGGGCAAATGAGAGCTTCATTAGACCTTACATGTTGGCCCATTTACCATTTCAAAAGAGGTGTAGCCAGAGGTGGCCTCAGAAATAGAGGCCCCTCTATATTAATGTAGAAGTTTAGAAGTACAGTGGCAGGCATGACAGGATTAGTCCTGAAGTGCTATGGGAAACAGTGGAGTTACACAATGCTTCTTGGGATGCGTGCTATAAAAGAGGAAATGTAGGCAGCATGGTACAAGTAACAAATCATTCCCTCTGTAGTTATTACAGTTTTAAGTTTCCTTTTTCTGTTTAAGCTCAAGAATCCAGACTCACTAGCATTGATTGAGTAGTGGGGTGGAGCTGAAAGAGTGATGGCTGTGACAGAATAGGTCATACATATAGAAATAGGTATACATACATCCATTCATTTTTGTATACATGCATACCTCCCAACTTTTCAATTGTTCAATTAGGCCACGCCCCTCTTTGCTTGACGGATAGGAAATACATTGTAACAGTTACAACAATAGAAACACTTATAATGGGCAAATACATTATTATTGATGCAGATCTTCATGTTAAACCTCAAAGGGAGACAAATGATAACAACGAGGGATGGGGGATATAGACTCAAAAGAGGGACAGTCCCTCCAAATCAGGGGCAGTTGAGAGGTATGTACATGTATGAAAGGCATTCATTTTTTAAAACCCACATGTAGCCATATGCTAACTGCTTTCTCCATGCACCTTGCATCTGTAATAGTCAAAACAAAAGCAGGTCTCAAAAACTCGCCAACTTTAAACCAGACCTTCATCCTGAATAAGAGTGTATCCTGCATGTTTCCCCCAACCCGTACATACAGCTTACCCCTATTAAAAATCACCTATTGCGTTTTTTGAGCCTTTTAACATCCAAGATAGGACAGGAAGTGTCTTCTGACTATGCAGCACTATTCCTGACCCCAGCTCTGCTCTGTCTATGCCAAGCATGGCTATAACCACCCCTCAATATGTGATGCTTTTGAGGCAAGATGGCGGCACATGTATCCTAGAGTCCTGAACAGAGTTGAAGGCCGGAGGGGAAAGAATAAAAAAAAGACAAAAAATGTAAAATATCTTGATTTTAGATGCTGGGGAATTGTTTTTTAAGGGTTTGGGCTTTTTATTAAAGTATGCTGAAGGTCTGGTTTAATAAGCAAAGCTTCCCTCACTCTATATTACCATATGTCCGGAGGCTGGCCTGGCTGAAAGCACCACTGCAAGGAGATGGTGCTAGCAAGAGCCGAATAAGATCACCCTCATGACCCAAAATGATCTGAGCCCTACGTTGGTGGGTTTATTTCCCACTAAACTGGGAAAACAGCTTCCCCACCTGTAGGTTATAATAAGGGGATGGGGCTAGAATGGATTATCAGTGTCCCAAGCACCCTGGGTCACTCCAAAAAATGTGTGGGCCCACTGGCAGATGAATCAGGGGGTCTGGCTGGAGTGGAATATAACAGTCCTTTGAGCCAAACTAACGGACCTATTTGAAGAACCTGGGCTGACTGGCAATGAGCAGAAATGACTCCTGTCTCCCAGGCATGTCAAGGGAGGCACTCAGGCTCTCTGCTCCTTGTGAGACCTCACTGGAAAGGGGGCTGAGTGGCTACAGCAGACAGCTCTCAATGTTTCCATCTAAATGGTAAGCTGGGATTCCACAGGATATTGGGATAGCCAGTGCTACACTGGATTACATCTTGTCAACCCAGACCTTCTCACCTTAAAGGGACATTCCAGGTAAAGGGGTAAATGAGCCTCCCTTCTCCTCACCCCATGCTGGCTGTCAGGGGTTGCATCTATCGCTTCTGCATGGCCTCCTTAGCAAAACAGGATGACTCATTCCTGCATGTCTCAGTCCCCTCAGTAGTCAGTTCATTTAGGGGACTAAGAAAAATCAGTCAGAAAATGGGAAAAAGTTATATATGGTTTATCAGGGAATGCAAAGTGCTGGTAAATGAAAGAAGCCAGCCAGCATGGGGAAAGCAGAATGTAGGCTCATTTAAAGCAGAACAAAACCTAGGACGGACATTGGCCTTCTCCAGGGGCATCCCAGATCGGAATGCCCTGCTGTGTGAAACGCCGCCAGATGCCACAAAATTCACCTGCTTCCAGAAGCCATTGGCAAGTGGCTCTGGTCTGGGGTGGTTTCAGACAACGAGGCATCCCAATTCATGATACACCTGGGGTATGGAACAGAATTTAGGATTTGTTCTTTTTTAATGCAAGCCTATGGGCATGTGCACATAGGTGGTCGAGTTAAAAGACAGAAAAAGCAGTATTGAACCAGTTTCTGATCGTATTGCTACATTATGATCAAGTATCAGCTATCACCCATATCTGCTTGGTGGCAGCAATCGCAGGTAAGAAGAGTATGTACATGCCTGGTGCCGCTCCCCATGATAAATCTTTTTGCCCACTGGCGGCAGGGGGCGTCCTGACCATATGGAGAGCCTGGGAAAGCTGTGAAAATTCCTAGAGGACTGCTCCGGGTACAACTGGACTGGGTGTAGCCAACCTCGCCTTGAGCATGTGCTAGATTTCATTTCTGCTTCTAAAACTCCCCATCACTCACTGCCTTCCAAGTCACCCTTAGCCAAGACACAGAGTCCATGTTCCACCTCTGCAATGCTATAGCCTCACAATTGTGGCTCTTGGTGGCCATACCTACCCCAGTACAATACTACAAGACAAAGCTTCAATACCATTAATCTAGGAATGTCTCCATCCACTCCTGCCCATGAGCTGTCCCTGCAATGCTATAGGCTCAACAATTAAAGTGGTCCCTGGGGCATCCAAGATCATGATGCCCCGCTGTGTGAAACCCCCCAGGTCGCCCATACACTTACCTTTTTTCCTGGTCCAACGGCGCATGCGTGAGCCGCGGTCGCATCCCTGCTATCCCTCTAGCAGAGTGCATGCTCGTGCCAGGCATTTGTAAATGGCCAGTTAGAGCTTAGCGGGGGATGCGGGCGTCGCGCTGATTGGACGAGTGGCTGTGTATGCTCCATAGGACCAGGAAAAGGTGAGTTGGTTTTGGTGACCTCACACAGTACCTCGATCAGGGTGTCCCAGGGGCAAGGACCAAAGCCCAGGATAGTCAAAATTTTGGTCCTTGTTGAATGACCAGGAAGCACGTTGCAGTGGGCCTCTTTGGGGATGTCATTGGATGGCTGGGGGTGTGAAAATTCCCAGGCTGATTTTTGCTTCCAGTCTGCCCTTGGCTAAAAATCATGAGGGACACAGCCGCACTGCAGAGCAGACTAGGTTAAATGTAATGCCTTTTTGCGAATTGGCATTTAAGTTTGGGATGCAGTAGCCCCAAGGGCTGCTGGCTTTAACACTCACTTCCTCCACCACTGTAATTGATGTTGAGGAAAGTAAAAGATACATCAGAATGGACCTCACTTGCTTCTCGCCCTCCTGTAATAGAGGGGAAAAAACTGAGCATTAAGAAAGCATGCCTCTGGCAGCAGCATGGTTGACTAAGAGGTCAGCAAGGTCCTGCGCAGTTTGTGGGGATTGCCTGCCCACAGCTATAAAGAAAAGGGAACGTGAAACAAGAACCTTTCAGGAACACAGAGCGGTGTAACATCAAATTATCTGCTGTCTGCAGATCCTCGAAACCTACACGGCGGAGGATGTGCGGGCCTCAGGGTGAACAGGCTACCCTACTAATATGTTTTGTAAAATAAACTTTTTCCCCGCCGCCCCCTGAAATGTCTTTTACTGCGGCTTTGCTTTATTTCTTCTTAATGTTGGAAAATAGTTTTTCTTGGCTCTGAGGGATTTGGGAAAACAAACATATCACATGGCTTGTGCATGGGTTCGTCCAGTTTGCTAATTTGTCTCAAATTATTGGCTGGGAGGTTTGGCCTTTCCGGGGGGCCTGCAACTAAATTTAAAGCGGAACCTTCAGCATCATTTAATGAAAAGCCCAGACTCTTAAAAAAAACTATTCCCCAGCATTTAAAATTAATATATTTAACGCTTTAGTCACTTACTTATCATTCTTTCCCTCACTGGCCTGCAACTCTGTTCAGCACTCTAGTATACGGGCGCCGCCATCTTGGCTCAGTAGCATCACATGCTGAGGGGAGGAGAGGGGTCAAAAGTGCAGGGGAGCAGGGTTATAGCTGTGCTTTGCACAGACAGAGCAGAGCTGGGGTCAGGAAAAGGTCAGCAATCCCAGAATGCAGAGCGGCACAGTAAGAAGACACTTCCTGTTTGCAGGCAGCCTGCACCTCCATGGGCCGCCATCTTGGATGTTTAAAGGCTCATATGATGCAGTAGATGCAGGTAGGATGATTTTTAATGTGGGCAATCTATATGTACAGGGTGGGGGGAACATATAAGATATACTGTTATTTAGGGTGAAGGTCCGGTTTAAACCGGACCTTCAGCATCATTTAATGAAAAGCCCAAACCTTTACAAAACTATTTGCCAGCATTTAAAATATATATATTTTACGTTTTTAGTCATTTACTTTTCATTCTTTCCACTACTGGGCTGTTCAGGAAACTAGGATACGGGCCCCACCATGTTGCCTCAGAAGCATCACATACTGAGAAGAGGAGAGGGGGCGAACTGGGCCGTGCCCTGCAAGAACAAAAACAATTCTACAGGTGAGTACTCACAGAATTGCTTTTTTCTTTATTGCATGGCACGGCCCGCTTCGGTATTTATAACAAGGGACATCCAAAAGCAGTGTCCAAAGTTGGGTGGGATCCGCAAAGAGTAACGGCCAGTAGTTCAAGACACTACCGCCTGAAGCACCATGCGGCCAAAAGCAGCATCCGCTGAGGCCTTAACATCAACCTTGTAAAACTTTGAAAAAGTATTACCAGAAGACCAAGTTGCGGCCTTGCAAACTTGTTCAACAGAAGCTTGGTGCTGAAAAGGCCAAGAAGCACCAATAGCACGAGTGGAATGAGCAGTAATCCCAAAGGGAGGTTCCTTTCCCTTAGCAGAATAGGCTTGAACCACCGCCTGACGGATCCACTTGCTGATAGTGGATTTAGCCGGAGGCAAACCCTTTCTAGGTCCAGAAGTGAGAACAAAAAGAGCATCAGACTTCCTGAAAGTCTCAGTAGCGACCAAATAAAACTTCAGAGCCCTGACCACATCCAGAGAATGCAGAGTCCGCTCCTTGGAATTAGCAGGATTAGGACACAATGAAGGCAAGACAATCCCCTCGATTCAAAGAGCAAAAGTTAATTGATTTCGGATCGAGAATCGTAAGTTTGGGTGGGTGTTAGTCATTTTTTCCTGTTTTTTTGGCCATTTCCGACTCGCACGAGCCTACGTACGAATGCGTATATGCTCTTACGATCATCGCAAGTTCGTTCCTAAATTTTAGGATCAAAACGTAAAACTTAGGATCAAATCCTAAAACTTAGGATCAAAACGTAAAACTTAGGATAATCGAATGTGTTTAGGTGTGATTCAGAGAACAGTTTTCAAACCTCTAAATACGTTTTAAAAGAAAGCCACTGCCGACACTTTTTAGCAGTCGTATTGCTGTTCTTGAACAGGTTTTTTGGCTATGTGGAGGAGTCTGCGCGTCTTGAGCTCCAATGAACTGCATGTATCAGCATGGCCGAGGCCATAAATTGTATGGCAATGCATACCTGATTCATGTATGCCTTATAAAAGCATTTTAATGTGGACCTTAATTAGTCCTTTGCATGTAAACCTTTATTTTGCAATATATTTGCATTAATTAAAGAAACTTATGTCCTTTGTTATTTATTTTTAAATTGATGTACTAGAATAATATTTTTAGATTGCATTTATTGGTGTAGTTGTTTACCTTTGCTTTGTTTAATTATTTAAGCACATCTTTGGTCAGATGCATCACACTTACTGAGGAGAGGAGAGTGGGATAAAGTGCAGGATGTGGGTTACTGCTGTATTTTGCACAGACACAGCAGAGCTGGGGGCACGGAAAGGTCAGAAATCAAAGAATGCAGAGCAACACAGTCACAAGGCCCTTTCTGTTTGCAGGCTGCCCGATAATACCTGACCCGCCATCTTGGCTGTTTCTAGACTCATAACATGCAGAAGTTGCTGGGTGTTTTTTTATATTTGAGAGCAATCTGTATGGAGAGGGTGTGGGTAACCACACACAAAATTTTAAGTTGTACCATTTGAAGCCAAAATATTAAAATTAAATCCACAAGTAAAAAATGCAAGTTAACTAAAAATTAAACAAAGTAAGATTTACTTATGCAAATGCATTCATTAATGGTTGGTTACTACAAAATGAATGAAATAAAGAAAAATAAGACCAAATATTTAGAATGCACTTTAATGAGGTAAGTTTGTAGTGCGCAGCCACAAGATCAGAAGGATTTACGTCCAGACAAAAAAGGAAAAAGGGCAAAACCAATGTTGCAACCTGAGAAATGAAACGGAAAATTCAGGATGGAAACTGACATAGGTCTGATTCCCGAACTGCCATACGAACGGACGTACATTTTAGGATAGAAACGTATTTGCTTAAAGAATCACTCGCAAGTTCATACGAACGCACGAGCGTACGGGAAAAATAGGATGATCGGCACCAAAATCCAAGCTGTTACATGTTTCTTTGAATCGACCCTAATGTCCTGATTGAGATGAAAGGCAGACACAACCTTTGGCAAGAAATCCTGCTTAAGCCGGAACACCACCTAATCCTGATGCCTCTCAAAATAAGGAGGTTAGCGCCGCTAGCTCAGAAACTCGCCTTACAGAAGTGATAGCCACCAGAAAGGCTACCTTAAGAGTCAAAATAGACAAGGCAGCCTCACGGATAGGCTCAAAGGGAGGCCCTTGTTGTAAGAATTCCAGAATCCTGGGAAAACACCCGACAGGGAAGAGACTTGGACTCACACCAGACAATGTAAGCATGCCAGACCCTGTAATAGATAAAGGACGAGGACTTCTTCCTAGCCCGAATCATGGTATCAACAACAGAGGCAGGCAACCCCTTTTCCATCAATATGGAGGTTTCAGCAGCCAAGCCGTTAAAGCCAGAGTTTGTAAATTGGGATGGCGTAGCTGCCCCTGAGTGAGAAGATCTGGATCCTTGGGCAAGACATGCCGGTCTACTGCCAACTGCATGACGTCTGCGAACCAAACTTTTCTTGGCCAACAAGGGGCCACCGGGATGGCTGGTACCCACTCCTGGGCTATCTTGCGCATGGCCCTGCCCAGGAGAGGAAACGGAGGGAACACATAGAGAAGCTGAAACTCTGTCCAAGGTATTGCCAGGGCATCCATGGCGAAGGCCAGAGAATCCTGAGACAGAGAGACAAATCTGTGAAGTTTGTGATTGTGACGAGACGCAAACAGGTCCACGTCCAAGACATTGCCAGGGCATCCGTGGCCAAGGCCAGAGGATCCTGGGACAGAGAGACAAAGACTGGAAGCTTGTGATTGTGAAGGGACGCAAAGAGATCCACATCCGGCTGACCCCAGCCGTGACAGAGGGAGAGAAACACCCGGTTGTTGAGAGACCACTCCCCCAGACGAGACGTCCCCCTGCTCAGGGAGTCCGCCACCTGGTTCTCCACCCCTGGGATGTAGACCGCTGAGATGCAGGGAACATGCTGTTCCACCCAAGACAGAATCAGGGACACTTCCTTGAAGGCTCGCTTGCTCCGAGTCCTTCCCTGATGACTGAGGTAGGCCACCGCCGTCTGGTTGTCTGAGCGGATCTGAACAGCCTGACCACGAAAGTGAGTGGATAGGTGAGAAAGAACCAACCTGATTGCCTTCAGTTCCAGGACGTTGATGGAAGCATGGGCCTCTTGTGGGCCCCACCGACCCTGGAACCTCAGGGACTTCCAGAAGCCTCGCCAGCCGGTCAGACTGGCATCGGTGGTGACCGTTTCCCAGCACGGGGGCAGGAAGGACCTGCCCCCCAGAAGGTTCCTTGAGTCCAGCCACCACGAGAGAGACTGTCTGGCCAGGGGAGACAGAACAAATTCCTGATCCAGGGACACAGGGTCCCGATCCCAAACTGACAAGAGGTGCAACTGAAGAGGTCTCATGTGAAACTGAGCAAAGGGGTCCGCCTCGAAGCAGGACACCATCAGGCCCACCAACTGCATCCCCTGACGGATGGAGGGATGAGGACACGACAGCAGAGCCCGAGCCTGCAGCTGAAGACCCTCCACCTTCTGCTGAGGAAGGAACACCTTGACCTGAGAGGTATCCAGAGTCATGCCCAGAAAGGACCTCACCAAGGACGGAGACAGAGAAGACTTGGGATAGTTGATCACCCAGCCGAAAGACTCTAGAGTGGATATCACCATTTGAGTGTCCCGCTCGGCCTGCGGAAAAGACTCGGCCACAATCAGGATGTCGTCCAGGTAAGGAATGATGCGGATGCCCTGGTTCCTTAGCAGAGCCATCACTCCCGCCAGCACCTTAGTGAACACCCGAGGTGCAGAGGTGATACCGAAGGGTAGAGCCACAAACTGGTAATGCTGATCCTGCAGCTCGAACCTTAGAAATCTCTGATGACCTGGGAAGATAGACACATGAAGACAAGCATCCTTGATGTCCACAGGGGTCATGAAGTCACCCGGGCGAAGGGTACTGGCAGTAGAGCACAGCGTCTCCATGCAAAAATGCTTGAATCTTACAAATTTGTTGAGGCCCTTCAGATCCAGAATGGGACTCAGAGAGCCGTCCTTTTTGGGAACCGTGAAAAGATTGGAATAGTACCCATGACCCCTTTCTTGATGAGGCACCAAACAAATGACTCCGGACTCTAACAGGCAATGAACCGCCAGAAGCAACCCTTGAGCAGACAGGGGGTTTAAAGACATCCAGGATCTGATGAATCTTGGGGGGGGGGGCAGGCTGCAAACTCTATCTTGTAACCGGAGGACACTACCTCCTGAATCCACCGGTCTGAGACATGAAGCCTCCAGATGTGAACAAAGAGCCGAAGCCGTCCCCCCACCCACATGGGTGAGGGCGCCCCTTCATGCCTGAGGGGGCTTGGGAGTGGGTTTGGGCTTAGGATTCCAGGAGAGACTGGGACGACCACGGGGTCTGCTATGGCCCCAAGAATCTCTGCGACCACTGAAGAGGAGGGAGCCATGGCCCCTCTGGGAATGCGGAAGGAAGGGAGGGGGGCAGAGGACCCCCAAAAGGGCCGAGACTGCCTCCTACGCTGAGGCAGCCTTCCATCCTTGGCTAGAACATCAAGACGCTCCCCAAATAGCTGCAGCCCCACAAAGGGGAGGCCAGTGAGAGCTTTCTTAGCCACAGCGTCAGCTGCCCACTGACACAACCAGACAGAACGGCGCATAGCCACCAAGAGCGCAGAGGCCCTACCACACAGCCGCACAGCATCATCCATAGCAGTAAGGATAAAGGCCACAAAATCAGAGCAAAGTAAGAGAGTGCAATATTCCTCCCCCACACTACCATCTGTTGCGCCATCAATGAGACGCTTGAGCAGCTTCTTAAGGGCAATAGCAGTAATGGCGGCAGCACATACCGGGCGCAAGCCAGCCCCCACACAGGTAAAAGCATGGCAGGCCAATTGATCCATGCGCCGGTCCTCACCGTCCCTCAGAGTGGTAGTGTCAGGGGAAGGCATGACCGAGGTATTGGACAAGCCTAGCACGGGAGCGTCCACTTCAGGGGCAAATGACTACCTCTTAACAAGATCAGCAGGAAAGGGATACCTTTTATCCCAACACTTGGGCACCGCAGGCAACTTGTTAGGACGTTCCCATTCTTTAAGCACCAAGGTGGTAAAATGTTCCTGCTCAGGGAACTCTAGACGCTGTTTACCAGGGCGAAAAAGCTCCCCCTGCTTTCTCTTAGCTACCTCAGGGGCAGCAATATGCAAAATTTCAAAAATATGTGAGAGCAGATTATCAGTGTCCTCAGGGTACCATGATTCCTCTCCGGACGCAGACCCAGGGTCACTATCGCAACCCTCCTGCTGGTTCCCAGAGAAGTCAGAATCCTGGGAGAGCTCCCCTATCTCAAGGGGGTGACAGCCACCAAGATCATCAATCCCCACATGCATCTCAGTAAGGGGAGCAGGCCTGGGGTCCAGGTGTCTCTGCTTGCCAGAGGCCTTCCTAGGAACAGTCCTGGCAAGCTGCTTTTCCATGTTAGCCACCCGCAGAGCCACATCAGAATGTGACTCCCTGCCAACATTCCCCTCACAGGGGCCTAGTTGCAGGAGCGGGGGAGTAGGTGAGGCCGAGTGAGGCGCAGAGCTGGGAAGCGAAGCAGGCAAACCAGCTTGAAGCGCAAGGACACTTTCAGCGCACGGCACGCACACCGTGACACTGTTACTCACAGGGGATACCCCACACATGGAACACAGCCGGGTTTGCCCCGAAGGGCCCCCAGGCGTGCTATCCCCAGAAGCCTCCATATGGTGATTAACACAGGTGCAATAGGCCAGCAGTGGGTAGAGGCTTAAGACAGAAGCCACCCGGGATGCCCTCCCACGGGATGCCCCCAGAAGTCAATAAAGGGGGGATGAGGGGGAGGAAGGAGCGGAGCCGGGAGAAACCACAACCCAAACCCGCCTGAAAGACATAAGTAAAAACACACATGAGCATCCCGCAGCAAATACACCCCGATTCAATAAAAAAAAACCCCAAGGGGGACTCACGGACCAAAGACACCGCAGGGTAACACAGGCCCAGAACGCTGGATAAGGCGACCCACCGGAGGAAGCAGCGCTGCAGCCAGGAATGGAAAAATCCAGACGCGCAGCTTGTCCAAAATGGCGCTGATTTGAAGGAATTTCTTTCTGCAAATATGAATCCTTGACATTTTTCTTTGTTTTCAAAATAATTAATGAAAAAAAGGTTACATTTACCTGACGCAGTATTTTTATTGGCTGGTCCTTTTGCAGGACTAAAGTTTAGATATGTTTCTAAAGGTTCCACAGGTGTCTATTTTGCTTTAAAGTGGACCAAAACCCAGGATTTTGACTATCCTGAGTTTTGGTCCTTTCCCCCCAATCGGGGGGCCCTGCTGTGTGAAACTCCCCAGATTGCCAAGCCCAGCCGGTTATATGGCGCATGCACACACACGCTCCCTGCTAGAGGGATAGCGGGGATGCGGCCGCGACTTGTCACAGATCTGCTTCAAAGTGGACTTTCCCAGGTTTTCTTCTGCTTTAAAGCAAAATAGACACCTGTGGAACTCTGGTAAATCTGGATGCCGTGCATGAAACCCCTGGGGTCACTCGCTTGCTGGGCACAGGATTGCTACCCAGACTAGAGGGAATCCAGGGATGCAGCCAGTGGGCAGGTCACGTCATCTGGCATTTTGGCAATCTAAAAAATCCTGGGTGGGTGTGGCAGTCTTATTTCTATTTTTCTAAAACTCGACCACTGCTGAGCCAGCAAGGTTGCACAAGGTTCTCAGGTAGGGAGGGCCATTGCAGGGTGGGGACCCTTTATTAGTTTTTGGCCTGCTTTAAAGCTGACCAAAATTTGGTTAGCTTATGTCCGGAACATATGAATGCCAGCAGCAGGATCAAATTTTGCCACTTTCAGATAAGCATAAGTGGGCTTGTCGGGGGCATTGTACCTGGACCAACACCCATGTATAAAATGGGTGTTGGTCCACTTAAAGTGGTCCTTCACCCTGAATAAGAGCATATCTTATATGTTTCCCACACCCTGTACATACAGATTGCTCACATTAAAAATCATCCTACCTGCATCTACTGCATGTTATGAGCCTTTAAACATCCAAGATGGCGGCTCATGGAACATCAGGTAGCCTGCAAAGAGGAAGTGCCTTCTGACTGTGCTGCTCTGCATTCTGGGATTGCTGACCTTCTCCTGACCCCAGCTATACTCTGTCTGAGCAAAGCACAACTATAACCCGCCCCCTTTACTTTATCCCACTCTCCTCTCCTCAGTAAGTGTGATGCTTCTGAGTCAAGATGGCGGCGCCCGTATCCTAAAGTCTTGAACAGAGTTGCAGCCCAGTGGAGGAAAGAATAATAAGTAAGTGACTAAAAACGTAAAATATATTAATTTTAGATGCTGGGGAATAGTTTTTTTAAGGGTTTAGGCTTTTAAATAAATCATGGTGAAGGTCCGGTTTAAGGCCTGAGTATAATTCATTTAAAGCACATCCCCTCCTCTTGGATATATGGATTACTGAGGCCCTGCTCCATAAAGACCCCTAAGAAGCAAGATAACACAGGATTTAGAATATCCCAGGTTTTGTTCCTTGCCCCCCCCCCCCCCCCTCATTCACATTTTGGATGCCCCGCTGTGAAATCCCACAGAAAAACTCATCTCTTCCCTGTCCAACAGCACATGCACAGGCTCTCATCCAAGCAGAGCCATTTGCTGTGCATATGTTCATCAAACGTTTCTGTTCATGGCAATCATGAGCAATTTTTACATTGGCAAGGGAGCCAGAAAGAAGGGGAGTTGACCGGCAGTCCGGCACCCTGGAGGGTTTCACAAAGAGGGGTATCCCGATTATGGATGTCTCGGAGAAAAGCCAGGGGCCAGCCCTGGAATCTTTTAGAATTCTTTAAGAGACACACACACAAAAAAGTGGACATATCCTTTAAAGTGGACCAAAACCCACCGGATGGCCCTGGAATCTATAAGATCTGCTCACTTTGACGAAGAGGAGCAGAACCCAGCACACTGATTGGACGAGAGGCCACGCAGTAACCGTAGGACCGGAGATCGGGCGACCTGGGGGGTTTCACACAGCGGGGCATCCCCGGGGTGCAAGGACCAAAATCCAGGATAGTCAAAATCCTGGGTTTTGGGAGACTTTAAAGAAGCACAACACCCAAAAACAGACTTTCTTGGGCTTTTTCTTTTGGACAGGGCATCCTGATCTGGCTGTGTATCCCCTGGAATCGCCCATAAAAGTACCATTTCTTCGCTCCCATGGCGCATGCCCCTCGGCCAGTCAGTGGTGTTCGTTCTATTAAGCTTTCCTTTGCCACACTGAGCTCAGCCTTTAGCTGTGGGTGGGCCTGCATCGGAAATTCAGAAAGGCCTGATTCTGGTGCATGCCTAGAGTTATGCTGGGGATGTGGACGTGGCGCAAAGATGCATCACAGGCTTGTGGAAGAGGTAAGTATATTGGGCAATGTAGGGGTTTGCACAGTGGGGCATCCCAAGTCAGTATCCCCCATAAAGAACTAGACCAACCCCCACCCCCAAGAGTCTGATAGATTCAAGAGGGTGTTGCTCATCTTTATAGCAGAAGTCTAGCCTAATAAGAACCACCCATTCGTCCCTTCCCAACAGACTGCATCACTTCAATGGGAAATGCTTGCATATCGTCTGTGGTGCAGGTGCACACTCCCCATTGTAAACAATCTGATTAGATGGGAGCCTGCTCATGCACCACTGGACCAGGGAAAAGTGAGTTATTACTGGTGCCCTGAGGGGTTTCACACAGCTGGACATCGCGATTCGGGTTGGTTTTGTTCCACTTTAAAACAAAAAAGATGGTTCACCTACACTGGGCACCCAGTCCCCCTGCTCATGGTGATTGGCAGAAGCTTGTACCACCTTCACTTCTCAAAGTGGCATCCCTACTCAATTCAGTGGCCCCCATTGAGCAGGGAAGTATCTATATATATAGCACCAGGAAGGGGCTGGGGGAATCACAACGAGATTTTAGGGTAGTTTTAAGACTAGGAGCTTCCTAGAAGTTTTTAAGTAGTGTGGCATTATAGGAATGGTGTACATCAGACAAAATGTGTTTTTTACTTTAGGTCGGCTTTAAAATTACCAATACATTTCTCTTCTGATGTAATATTACTGTTAGTCATGGCAGTATGGAGTTAATAGGAACACAAACCACATGCTTCTCTTTTTAATCCTCCCTGTACAGTGCTTCCTTATCTATCTTACAGTACAAAGCAAGCACAGGATTTTAATTCAGTGCCCTATCAGGAAGCTTCTGTAGCATTGCTCGTTTAATAGGTTTGTTTTCTTCATGAGAATTGTATATGTGGATGGGGTGTTCAGGCATCCGCAGTTTCGGCTGTACGATAATCACACTGTTCTATCAGCAAAACATGACTTATCCCTCGATATTCCCTTTTTAGAATTTTACTTGGAACTCCTGAAGTTGAGGCCTTAGAAAACTTTCAGTTTTCAGGCCAGGTTTGTAAGAGTGCATTTTATGTGTAAGAAATACTGTAAATGGGTTAACAAGCAAGTATATAGATCAGTTTTGAAGCATGGGAATTATATTTATATATATAAATATATATTTACATTACAAGCATTCTCTTTTTAGTTACACTTGTCGTATAGTTTTTTTTAAAGCAGTTAGATTTTGCCACAACAGTCCCTGGAGGGCCTAGGGAAAGGCATACCT
Source organism: Gastrophryne carolinensis (assembly GCA_027917425.1). Classification (NCBI taxonomy): domain Eukaryota; kingdom Metazoa; phylum Chordata; class Amphibia; order Anura; family Microhylidae; genus Gastrophryne; species Gastrophryne carolinensis. The sequence continues at coordinate 240,618,935 of CM051235.1, read as the reverse complement.
CCCAACTGTCCCGATTTTCCCAGGATTGTCCCGATTTTTCCACAAAATCCTGCGGTCCCGGACCGTTAGCAAATGTCCCGGGACGCCCTGCGCTGTGGCGGTGTGCCCAGGGCCGCAACGACGCTGGCGTCTTCTGTATAAACACTGGCTGGTGCGAAGATACTGACTTCCTGGCTTGCGGGTGAGCGCGCAGGGGGTGGCGCGCAGGGGGCGGCGCGCGGGGGGCTGGGTTGGGGATAAAAAAAACTTACAGAGGCTGGCATGCAGGGGTGAAGGCAGCCGACATTGCTGGAGGATCGGAGCTGGAGGGTGTGACGGGGGGTGTGGTCGGGGTGTGGCATGGGTGTGGCCGTGGGTGTGGCATGGGTGTGGCTGTGGGTGTGGTCATGGGCACGGCTTGTCCCGCTTTCACATTTTCAGAAGTTGGGAGGTATGGGAAAGGGGAACTAAGGGATTTATTTTAGAAGCGCTAGTGCCAGGTAGTGCTAGATGAGCGTCAGGTCCCAGTGCAAAAGGTGTATGTATGAAGGTCAAAATCCATAGCTCCTCTGATAGTACCAGGTAGTCTCCCATCTATCATCAATGCTGGCGAGTATATGAGTGCCAGCGCTGTGTTCCCTACAGTGCCACATAAGACCAGGTGCTCACCATGCACTGTGTGGCCTTATCCTATTGATTTCAATGAGCTGGGTTAGTTATTTTTGTTTGGGGGGGGGGGCTGGTGCATGGATCCTGGGACTGGTTTTTGCACTTTTAGGTTGCACTGCAAACTTGCAATTTGGCCCATGCAAAACCTGTGTCTTGTTTCCACAGTGAAAATATGCAGCCATCCCTCAAAAAACAAAAATCAGGGATTACAACAGGCGCTGTATGCCTGTTTTCCCCTTTCCCCTTGTGGGTGCTGTGTGTGTGCATTATTACATGTACTGCAATTCTTCCCATCCGGCATTGCAGTGCCTAGTAACAGATCCTGCAGCATCCATGTGTGCCTCCATACTGTTATAAAGAGCTTGTCAAGGCTGTGCCTGGCATGTCCCTCTGTCAAAGTGGATGGAGGACTGCGCGCTCCAATGACTGTGATGCATGGCTGGGCCTTGTGCACCAATTGGATTGCAAATGGTGTACAAGTGCCTATGGAATCCCAGGGCACATTCACACTCAGGACTCAATCTCAGGAACAGGTGGGTATAAGACTGGTGAGCCTTTAGAAAGGCGCTGCAGGCATAGAGAGATGAGTATGTAAATAGAACCAACTCCCATTTTACAAAAAAATGGGTGTTGTTCCGCACCAGGCGGGGGGCATCCTAATTGCCATGTCCCCCCCGCCCCCCGATTGACCAACTCCCTGCAAACTTCATACCTGTCAATGTTCTCCCACTGTGAAATTCTGCTGTGTGATTAGTCAAGGTCACATGTCCCATTCTTGGGCTTCCGATTTGCTTGCACCCAATAACATTTTTACAGTATCATGGAAGCTGATGGCACTATATAAATAAACAATAATAATAGTAACAACTTCAGTAGGTATTAAAGTGGACCAAAACCCAAATTTTTACTTAATATTCCCTGCATTGCATTGAGTCTGCAATCTTACAGAGAGTGCTTCAGGACAATTATTTTGGTGACAATATCCATTCTCGATCTACACCCTAAGAAGGGATGATTGGTAGGGGCTTAGGCCAAATTTTTTCACAAGCTTGGTGGATTTAGGTCCACTTAAAAGTGGACCAACACCCAGGGGTGATCGGCCCGGAAATCTATAAGATTCCCGGGCCGTTCACCTCCCACCCTGCGGGACATCCGAGATCGGGGTGTCCCGCGGGGTGAAACCCCCCAGAAACCCCAAAAAGATCTTACCTGATCCGCCGCCGCTTCCGCCGCCGCCGCCTCCCGCGCGCCCCTCCAGACGTGCGCGCGCCCACGCCGGCCCTCTGTGAATGGCCGGCGGGGACGCGCGGGAGGCGGCGGCGGCGGAAGCGGCTTGGACGTTCCTGTCCCCCGCCTGGACGTTGGCGGGGATTGGCTGCGGCGTTCACGTGGGAGCGGGGAGAGGTGAGTTTTTTGGGGTTTCTGGGGGGTTTCACACAGCGGGGCACCACCGATCGGGGTGCCACGCCGAAGTGGACCAAAACCCAGGATAGTCAAAATCCTGGGTGTTGGTCCACTTTAAAGTGGACCAACACCCACGGGTGATCGGCCCGGGAATCTATAAGATTCCCGGGCCGATCACCCCCCACCCCGCGGGACATCCGAGATCGGGATGTCCCGCGGGGTGTAACCCCCCCAAAACCCCCGAAAAACCCTACCTGATCTTCGGCGGCGGCCGGCCGCCGCCGCCTCCCTCGCGCCCCTGCAGGCGTGCACGCGCCCGCGCCGGCCGTCTGCGAATGGCCGGCGCGGGCGCGCGCGCGCGTCAAAAGGGACGCGCGGGAGGCGGCGGCGGCGGCAGCCGCTTAGACGTCCTTGTACGTTGGCGCTGGGAGCGCGGAGAGGTGAGTTTTTCGGGGGGTTGGGGGGGGTTTCACACAGCGGGGCACCCCGATCGGGGGTGCCCCATCGAAGTGGACCAAGACCCAGGATAGTCAAAATCCTGGGTGTTGGTCCACTTTAAATGAATGTAAAGAAATGTTTTATTCAAGTATACCTCAACTCATGAAAGTCGCATAACCATAGCAGGATAGTGAGTGGCGTCAGCAGTGAGTTACATGAGTATTATTGTACTATTTCTATGAGGCTGATAATGAGTTTACAATTTGCCTGCTTTTATTTAATCGTCTCCTATTACCCCTAGACGGGTCTATTCTAAAGTGAATGTAGCCAGACAGCCATGTGCGTCCTCCTTTCTCTGACACTGAACAGACAGTGCTGAATTTATCTCTGCCTTTTTTATATTTTGCATAAAGATAAACACAAGATCCATTCATGCCGCGAGAGTTTATCAGTTCACATAATGAAAAGTTTACTGACGATGTACTTGAAAAAGACATTCAGGAACAAACAGCCATTATTACTATAAACTGGCTCCGAGTGCACACTGTACACTCGCTCTCTTTGTAGAGTCATCTAGCCCATCTATATAAAAAGCTGTTTATTTCAGGCCTATTTACTCAGCAGTAAGCGCCCTTTAATGTCTAGCGCTGACATTTTTCTCATTAGAATTTAAAATATGAAAAACTTTTCAAGGGGAGAAAAGATATATATAAATACCTGGAAAAAAGGAAGTTGTATAGTTCTGTACATTGTGGAGAAAATATGTAAGAATTGGTGCAAGAGCTATAGAGACAGAGTGACCTTTAAAGCAGACCTATATTCATAAATTATCTTGTGTCCCTTTTAATAATTTCTCTCTGGGCATTCCGATTAAGGATGCCTACGCGAGTTAAGATCCTTAGTAAACCTAAATTGGGCATAAAAATCTTCATAATTCCGGGGTCCAGAAAAAGCTGTGCATTGTACTGAAGCATGCACCCTGTTGGAGGAACTGCGGCTGCCACACGTGAAGCTCTGCTGGAGTATCTGTGTAATTCAGAGCTCACTGATGGTGGGGGGGGGGGGGGGGGGAAGGTTAGTTTAGTATCCCTGTTGAACGGAGCCCTCCCTTGCCCTTTATAGGGAGTAGGAAACCGTTGAACTTTCCAGTGCTGCACGCCTCTTATTGAAGGGTGTGCAGTTGTTCCCTATCGCCCCATTGGATTGAGGTTTTCTAGGAAAAAGTAAGTAATAAAGGGCAAACGGGTCATAGGCAACATAGCAAAAATTCAAGGTGGGCCACACTGCTTTGGGAGCTGAACGGGCTAGATATAGCCTCCAGCACACAACTCACCTCACCTGAAGCCTGCGTCAGAATACACTCAGTCCTCTTCTAACCACCCCCTCCACTGCCTCCTGGGTCCCCCTTTAACACTTCCCTCCATACCTGTATCCCCTGCCAAGATAGCTCGTGGGCTGGTTGGGACCAGTAAAATCCCATGCTGATTTTTGGCCCCAGTCCCCCCCTTTATGTAATGCACTACTCACAGGTGGCTTGGGGGTTGGATAGGTTAGTTTAGTGTCCCTGTCAACCAGGGCCCCCCTTGCTAGTGGTAGGTAGTAGGAAACAGTTGAACAGTCCAGTTCTGGGAAAAGATAAGTTATGCATGACTCACAGATGGGGGTTGGATAGGTTAGTTTTGTGTCCCTGTGTACCAGAATCCTTATGTTTGTAAATAGTCCAAAATGTGGGTCACATCGCTCTTAGCAACAGCTCGATACAACTTGATAAATGTGATCCTATAAACATTAAAGTATGTCAGTTGCTTTAAAAGGGTGATGGCATTACAAATATTTGTCTTCTGTTAACCATGATTACCTCCAAGGAAACACGTGCCATCATCATTGAAAGGTTGACCCTATATCAAGAATTTATTAGATAATCAGGACCTTTAGGGAGAGACATTAAATGACTGTATATTAGGTGTCAGGCCCAGTGAGACACCCACCTTCAAGGAAAGCCCACAACCCCCAATCTCCGCTGTTAGCTTCACCTTTAGTCAAGCCCCCGTTTGCAGGGACGCCTTACATGCCACGCCGGACATGGTTGCCCCCAGGACTTAGTAGCACAAAGGATGTGAGCTTACAGGGGGTAAAGGCGAGTGAACCAAAGGCCAGACTGGGCAATGTCGGGTAAGCCGCGGTCATACACGGGAAGTCTGTCCTTAGCTATAGCAGCACCACGGGAGAGACAATGGAGGAGTCGAGGTCAAGCCAAAGGTCAATCCGGGAGGTCACGGGTACGTGGCACAAGGGACGAGGCAGTATTGTGGTCAGGGTACAAGCAAGAGTCGGTCAAGGTGGCAATCACAGAATGGTCAAACAAGGTCGGCAACGGGATCAAACAGGAATTCTCACGATCAAGAGCAGATTCAGCTAAATGCTATCATGGGCAAGGAATCCCTTTATATGATGTAACTAACTTGGCTGGAGGGAATGCAATGATTGGTGCAACTGGAAACCTTGGGCTGATTGCCCAGTTTAAACTTTAAAGGTAATTTTTGCCCAGAACAACTCTGGGCTCATTGGTCCTTTAATACAGCCCCCGGTGGAGGGCATAAGAGAGTTCAGGGAAGCCGGGGATGCTGCGGTGAAGGGAGGAGGCGGCCATGTTCGGCGCTGCACAAGCCGGCGCTGCCCGAGCCGGCGTTTGGCGCGGTCGCCGGGCAGGACGGGCCCTGGCCAGCCTCCCGGAGACAACGTGAGACTGATCCCGAGGTAAGTTGACCGTGGCAGTAGGCTTTAGGGCAACCACGAAAGTCCCACGAGTGCCAATAATATGCCCTAAACACGTTTTTAGCTACAGGATAGGTTCGTTGCCAGTGCAGTACTTGCTCAGTAATAGCAGCATGCTGGTGTCAGCGTATCTGCTCATACAATGAGACAAAAGCTTTCGGACGCCATCCGGGTGTCAAGAAGGGCAGCAAAGAAGCCACTTCTTTCCCAAGAAAAACACAAGGACAGACTGACATTCTGCAGGAAGTAAAAGGTTTGACTGTAAAGGTAAAGTTTTTATGCAATTAGCCTGTATTTAATATTTTGAGACATCTTGAAGAATTCTGGGGAAAAAGCAGTGAGCACTACTTGAGTACCATTTCATGCCTATGGCAAAGCACCCTGAAACCATTCATGGGTGGGGTTGTTTTTCACCAAGGGGTGACTGGCTCACTTACAGTTACACAGCCATCTATCTCCTAGTTTATTGCGTGGAGTGATATAAATTATTGGCATACTCTTTGTGTAACCAGGCTGTTTACTGGCTGTGTATTGCCAGTTGTGTCTGGAATAACCTCTTCAAATGAACAAACATGATATATCCTATTCTACAGGAGCAAGCAAAAGAGTACAATAGAGTTCACTTCAATCATTTCTAATGATATGAGAACATATGAGTAGCTCCTGTTTTCAGAAGGAACAAGGCTTCTATCATCAGTTCAGTCTTGTATGGCTGGTTACTGTATGCAGATAACAACCGTTCTTTTCACACATCTCTCAGCTAAATTGCACCCTGTGACTCCATGCAAGTGTACATGTGTGAAGTTCATTGTCACAACTGTGAACACAATCTTTGTTCAGCTATATTGTAATTTGAAGCTACCATTGAATTCAAGAGGGCATGATAGGCTTTAGTTAAGTGTTTTCTTTAACATTGTCAAAGTCAGACTTGGGTCTACCAGTAGCACCGACTGGCAGCCACCCTACAACTGCATGAAAATATGACCTATTTCTTTTTAAGACACAGTCACAATAACTGGTAATACTTACTCCTTTGAGATTGGATAAGCCAATCTCTCCTAGAACAGCAATATCGAGCATTACCTACCCTCTTCTCTTATCACAGAAAAATGGGCATGCACAATATTACCAATCTTTACAGTATCAGTATAGTCCTGGGACTGTATCATGAAAAAATGGTCCTAATAAAAATACACATAATTAGGCTAGATAGCAAGGTGAGAGGTTGCGTATACACTCTTGATCCCTACCAGTAGACGAAAACCACAAACTTGGCAGAATACTTTTCAGGTGTGATGCATAAGTAACTTACTAACTAGATAACTTAAATCAGACCTCCAGTCAAAAAATTGAAGCTTAGTAAATTGCTCTCCTAAATATCTCCTCTGTGACATAAGTTATTTGAGAGTGCATAACCCCATGCATACATTGTGGAATAGCAGGCAGATTATGTGCTCTTATTCTACATGGTAGCTGCTATCTTGATTTACACCTGAGATCCCTGCTGAAATCTCTGTGCAATTGACCCTTTTTCCAGAAGTAGAATCAGATGTAGTGATTATTGCTCTGCTCGCAGCATAAATCTCCTAAATACATTTTAGATACATTAATTACATTATTACTGAATGCTCTTCGGCTGCCACATGAGTCACACAAGGTGAGAAGGTAACAGCTTTCCCCTTACACAGAATTCCTCCAGCAGCTATTAATTCAGCATGTGAGGAACATAACCCGCTTCCCTTTGTTTGAGGCATATAGCTATCTTAGTTTGGTGTGAATTGTTGCTGGCACAGCTCCCCCTTCATGATCATGGATAAGCAGGGCTATCAGATGTGTGGCAAGATGGATGCCCCCATGTTATTCTAGGAGCCCAGCTATTCAACATCTGCATGGCCTTTTAATCCTTCTCTAAGTCATTGATCATTAGAGGGGCAGGTTAGGGGAGCAATTTACTAAGCTTAATTTTTTTTAATTGGAGGTCTGCTTTAATATTAGACAGTTTTAGCATATAGCTCCATTGAGACACTGCAGGCCATGCTATGCACTTAGCTCCAGGGGTGTCAGCAACATGTGAACTGGGGTGCCCAGAGCTGAGGCCCCTGTGAAGAAGATCCCATTAATATTGGGGCCCACATAGGGATTCCCCTGTGGGACAATTCGAGCCTGATTGTGAGGACCATATAAATAAGGCAGACTGCCAAGTTTTTTCTTGGGGGCATAGATTCAACAAACAGTTTGATCAACAGGTCAGTGGGGCATAAAGAGCTGATTGGATGAGAGCCTACGAATGTGCTGTGGGAACAGTGGATTGGGTTCGGTGGAAAGATAAGCAATCGCGGCCCACTGCGGGGAGAGGGGGTCTACTTGAACATTGACATCCTGATTCCGGGTTTCCTGTAGCACAGAATCAGATGGGCAGGTGATCAGTGCACTTGGCTCCCTTCGGCTTCTCTTCTCACTGACTGCAGTGCAGAAAAGAAACTGAATGGAGTGAGTGCGCCACTAGCCACATCCCCTTTCACCTCTAGCTGGGGACATGCCTTCTCCAGCCATTTACAAATGCATGCTGTGGCTACATGCCTAACTAAAGGTATAACACGAGCCACACATGCTCTGTGAGATCGGCTTCTATATGAAATAATTTGGCGATCACTGAAGTTTCATACAGCGGGTAATCCCAAATTGTCACCAGATCTGACCTTCTGAAGGAATGGCATGTATCTGTATATGCACAGTTAATATTTCTTAATTGATGAAATTTAAATGACACCCACACCCCCCAAAAAATTGGCATATATGTGTACATTTTAAGCTAATCCTTGGCATTGCACAATAATCGGCTTTCTGAATCTCTTGGAAGGCCCTGAGACACAATGATATGATTTGCATGGCTCTGCCCACTGCAAGGAGTGATGGGTATATTTCTAGGAAAGCACCTCTTTTTCCTTTACCTTTGAGAAGAGGGTATTTTGGTCTCTTAACCTCCTCTATATTAAGCCTAACATGGGTACATGGTACAATTCTTCGGGTTAGAGGTGGCAATTCATTCTAACAGGGGCCTACCATTTGCTGCACTTATTGGGGGCAGTTGTGGCCTAGAGGTAAGGGAGTGGACTTGTGACTGGAGGGCAGTAGGTTCAAATCCTCGTCCTGGGACATGACTGAAGTGCTCTTGAGCAAGGCACCTAACCCCCCAACTGCTCCCCGGGCGCCATAATTAGGGCAGCCCACCGCTCCGGGCATGTGTACACGAATTCCTATGTATGTGCAAGCATACAATGGCGATCTATGCATTATTTATTTATTTTATTTTTTCGAAGCCGGCAACTGGCATACAGAGCTTTCCTAGTCAAAAAGTAAAAAAATAAATAAAAACAAACTTAAACAAGCTTTAGCCAGAATATTTTGGGAACATGGGTTATGCAGATAGTGTTTAAATAGAGATTTGAACCTAGAATCCTAGTATGTGCCTGTTCTGCCTTGCTAAAATGACCCAGCAGTCTTAAATGAGCATGTTCTGCTTACCCCAGCAGTAGACAGAGAAATCAAGTAGAAACAAACTCCAAAAGTGAGTAACTCCAACCTCCAAATCAGGATTCTACTACGCTATGATGTACAAAAATGGGTACTGTTTTTTTTAACTGCTCCATATGTAATATGTTTACAGTTTCTGGTGAACAATTTGCAGCAGACAAACAACAAATGAATGAGTTTTAGCATAAGAAAAACATGCATAAATAGAAATGTGATCCAGTTTGTTGTCCAGCCAAGCGTGATATAAAAATTAACTTTTAATAGTGTTGTTTTAAAAAGTCATATTCAGCCCATGTGAAAGAGCGCACAAGTACCCCCGCACCTAATGGCTCAAATCAGGCAGATAGAGGACCATACGTGACACATTTCGAGCCACAACGGGCTCTTAAAGTGGACCAACACCCAGGATTTTGACTATCCTGGGTCTTGGTCCACTTCGGTGGGGCACCCCCGATAGGGGTGCCCCGCTGTGTGAAACCCCCCCGAACCCCCCGAACTCACCTCTCCCCGCGCCGACGGACAAGCCGCGGACAAGCGGCTCCTCCGCCGCCGCCTCCCGCGCGTCCCTCTTGACGCGCGCGTGCCCGCGCCGGCCATTCACAGACGGCCGGCGCGGGCGCGCGCACGTCTAGAGGGGCGCGAGGGAGGCGGCGGCGGAGGAGCCGCTTGTCCGCGGCTTGTCCGTCGGCGCGGGGAGAGGTGAGTTCGGGGGGTTCGGGGGGGTTTCACACAGCGGGGCACCCCTATCGGGGGTGCCCCACCGAAGTGGACCAAGACCCAGGATAGTCAAAATCCTGGGTGTTGGTCCACTTTAAGGAGTTTGGGGTGTTTGGGGGGGTTTCACCCCGCGGGACATCCCGATCTCGGGAGGGAGGTGATCGGCCCGGGAATCTTATAGATTCCCGGGCCGATCACCGGTGGGTGTTGGTACACTTTAATCATCTGCCTGGGATCTCCTTGGTCCGTGCCGAGTAGGAGGTTTGGTGAGCTGGCAGATTTGCTGTTTGTGCATAAATAGAAATGTGTTGTATGTTTTTTTGTACAAAATCATTTGTTTCCTACACTAGTAAAAATCACATTTTAAATGCAGAATGCAGTTATTCTTTTTTCAATATTTTTCTATTGTTTTGTAGCTTTTATGCTTCTATTTTGTTTAAATCACGCCGTATGTTATCTCATTCAAAACAAGACAGTTAATATCCCTTATTTTCATGAGATATGTTAAGGAAAATTTAATGAATCTGCCAAAATGTTTCAAAAAGCACAGATATATGCTGACAATCGGGGAATTTTGCTGCATATTCTAGTTTTTTTCTAACATTTTAACACAGGAATTTGTAAATATGTGAATGGACATCTGAAGGCAAAAAACACACCTTTACTATATCATGGCAGGGGTCATGCTAAAGATCTGGTGAAAAAAAAAAATTACCAGGTGTGAACTGAAGTTTACATTTAAGTGAGCTTTTTCACTTGAACACACTAAAAATTCTATAAAAATTTCTGTTCTAATATTTCCCCAAAAATCACCTATCCCTTTGATGGGGCATTTTTAATAGTGTAGTACATAGAGGCTGATTCACTACTAACGCCGCGTATTGCCAGGTGAGCGCCTGTATAGTGGTGCTTAGAGCGACTACTAGTAGATGCTGTACGCAGGTATCGGGCGCTGTAACCTAGCGCTGCGGTCGCTGGCCGGCATTGATGAATGTGATCTGTGTTGGACGCTTTAACAACAGTACAGTGCTGCAGCGAGCGAGAGGTAGCGCCAGCGCAGTGCATCCGGCACTTGGCGCTCCACACCATATTTAACAAAACACTACACACACCGCATCGGCGCTCTAAAGCTAGTCATTGTAGCATAGAGCGCCAGACGCTGTCTGATCAAAGTCTGTTTCTGAACACATATCCACCAGTACCAAAGAAAAGATATGGAATGACATTGTTTTAACACTGGGACAATAACACTTTAGTGCCAGACCTGTAAATAGAATTCTGCATAAAAATATAAAAAGTCAAAAAAATGTATAAAAGAGTTTGTTTGTAGCCAGGAGAGGTCACACAATGATTTGAGCAAATAAATAAATAAATTAATTGCCAAACACGCTATTTAAACACAAACAAATGAAAGCCCATTGAAATGTATTGGAGAGCGACACTGAGCGAAAGGCTCCTGAGCCTAGAGCGCCAACGCTATACGCTGAGCCGCCTGTAGTAATAGATGTGACGCTACCTGACGCTGTTACCAGATACGCTTTCTTAAATGTGGTTTCCCGTACAGCGCCCAGCGTTCACCACACGCTATGTGCTGCTACGAAGAACTACCTGGCGCTAGCCGTTCTTAAATAACCCCTATAGTTTCCTATAAGGTAAGATTCGTTTTTTCAAAGCTTGGTAACAGCACCCTATGTGCTGTGCAGAACAATTTGGCAAATTCTTTAGCATACCCTTATAGAGTGCTGTTTTTTCCCAAACATAAAAAAATATCCTTACAACACTGGAAAAAGTATGAACCTGTTAATATGCCCCATCCGGGTACAGGTGATTTTTAAAGACTTTTTTTTGTAATCAAGTGAAACTTCAGTTCACAGCTGAAAGTACACCCAAAGGTAAACTTACTGCACCAAATCTAGCATGAGCCGGATGTCAAGGTCTGGTGGTTTTTAAATTGACCTGTCCTGAGGACCTGGCCCCAGTACCTACCATGCCACATGTGCATAGTTACTAATGCTGGGAATATATCAGGCATTCCTGGCATAAAATGTACCAATATATTATCACAAAACTGAGAATCTTTATACTCTTAACTCCTGAACGGGCTTTATTTGGAAAATTGGATTTGGACGGTGTGAGAAAAGTAGGGTGGCAAAGGTGTTTAGCCTTTATTATATCCTTAGTAGCTAAATATGTATTTTACAGGTCTGGATATTATCAGAACCGCCAAAATAGAGTGGACAGAGGTGGCTATTGATGAGGAAAGGAACACAGAAAATATTTGTAAAGTTTGGGACTCTTCTTAACACTATGACACCACGAGTAAAACCACAGACAAAAAGTCTCTGAAATGATGCTTTAAAACCACTCCTTGAGGCCGAATCATTAATAGCGCCAGGTAGCGACAGTTGAGCGACTGTAGCAGTATTTTCACAGTGCCCGCTAGTAGTTGCTGTGCTTGGCCGTTGTTCGGTAGTTGATAGCGACTCAGTCGGTGTGCAGTAATGTTGAATATGGGGTTGACAGGTTCCGCGATGTATGGGTGCGCATGATAGCGACTGGTCAGAGCGACCGGCTCCCACCATATTCATCAAAAAATCACGCTCAAAAAATTCAAGCGCTGTGAAATGCATGTTTAAACCCCAGAGCGCTAGCGGCGATGGGTTAAAAGTAGTTTTTTAACCCCCAAACCACCATATTTTTGGAAACCCAAAAAATAAAATTTTTTAAAGAATTTAGTAATATGAATACAATAATATCAGACCTGTGATATCAATTCTGCACAATTTCTTTTTTTTTTTTTTACCTTAAAAAAATTATCTAACATGGCAGAAGTGGTCACAGAATTTTTCACATTTAAAAAAAGAAAAAAACATTAATAACAATTAATTATGAATATTTAAAGATTGTTCCATTGAAATGCATTGGAGAGCGCCAGGTAGCGAGAGGTCATACCTGTCGCTGTTCAAGGTCGGACGCTGGCGCTGTGGGCTGAGGATGGAATAATGATGAATGAGTCGCTATATGGCGCTATCTCAGTCGCTAAGCAGGATTGGCTTGATAAATGTATGATTGTGGTGGGGTGCCGGCGTTCTCGTGGCGGGGCCCGTCATTACCGGCCGCTCACCAGTCGCTACCTGTCGCTATTCCTTCATAAATAAGGGCCCTTGTTTCCTAACATGAATTGTCTCCAATGTATCCTCCAATCTCTTGTCCATATTTCCTGCTGTGTGGATTGACTGTAAAATTTAAATATCAAAGGATGTTTATCACGTTTGGCCTTCCCCCAGGGCATGTTCTGCTGTGTGAACACCCCCCCCCCCCAGATCGCCCTATTAACTCACCTCTTCCCGATCCTATGGCGCATGCGCAGGCTCTTGTCATGTCAGAGCCATTTGCCGTGCATATGTCACGGGCGAGAGCATGCGCCACAGGACTGGGAAGAACAGGGTGATATGGGGGGTTTCACACAGTGGGGCATCCAAAATATGGATGGCCGGGGGGCAAAGAACAAATCCGGGGATAGTCAAACCTATCCGGGATTTGGTTCCACTTTAAAACAGAGTGCATGTAAATGCATACACAGACTCACTGTGCTGCTTACCTTGTCACCCTTTTCTTTAGTGGCCTTCAGTCATTGCCACAGCCAGTTTGGCGCACAGTAAAGAGGGTCACTCCAGTCCAGCTTTCCTCACACAGAGCTGAGAGCCGGTGGGCAGAGGAGAGGGCCAGATAAGGGGCCGGGAGGGGGGGAATAAGGGAAGGATGAGGCAGGGAGGAGGAAGGCATTCGCCAGGCACACACATCCAACAAGTAAAGGCAATGCAGCGGCAGTGGGAGTCTGGAGCCCCGATGGCGGCTCTAGCGCTGTCTTGTACCGCACCACACTGCACTGCATCTGGGACACGAGACCCTTCCCTCACTTCACCCAGTTCTTGATGTTGCCTGACAGGGCGCTGCGGCCCGGGGGTTGGGGACCTCTGAACTAGACAACTAAAGGCTGAGGAACAAAACAAAATGCGCAACTCTGATAAATAAGGTGGAGGAACAACAATGGCACCCCCTGACCTTCTGGGCCCCAGTGCGGTCACACCCCCTGCACCTCCTATAGTTACGCCCCTGCTGAAACAAGTTATCAGTGTGAAATAAAGGACTGCTACATCTGCATGCTCAGGAAAAGAATAATTATGCTAAAAAGTCAGATCCTTATACATGCCTAGGGCTGCCATCAGGACTGTACTGGCAAGACTCTAGCATGGGCCCAGTCACTCAAGGGGGGGGGGGGGGGCATCTGTTGTCCTTGATTGCAGTCCTTTGACTTCTTACCTACCGTAGTCTGGCGCTGATCAGCCTCTGTTCTGTTTCTTTGGGCAGGCATTTTGCACAGGGGCTGTGTAGAAAATAACAATGCCCCCAAATAAAATGTCTGCTGAAACCATTTTGCCAGACATTTTTCTTATTGCTCAGCTTGCCTAGCTGTGCCCGCAGGAGCTCCTCACTGCCACATGACTTCTTTTATGGGCCAAATATTCCTAGAGCTTGTGACCCATAATTAACACACCACACCCCTGCCACAACCATCATCCACAAACTGGTTTAAACTGACCCACTTTGTGTACCCCAAGAATAGTCAATTTATATACGGTCCAAAAATCCCTAATGGTGGCGCTGCAGACACCCTTTACTTCTGGGATGTTTGAGAAAGCTTTCTACTTAGTAAACAGCTAACTTAGGCACTTATTTAAAGTGGACCAACACCCAGGATTTTGACTATCCTGGGTTTTGGTCCACTTCGGTGGGGCACCCCGATCGGGGTGTGAAACCCCCCAGAAAGCCCCAAAAACTCACCTGGCCCCGCTCCCACGTGACCGCTGCAGCCAATCCCCGCCGACGGACAAGCGAGCACGCCCGCCGCCACCTCCCGAGCGTCACTCACAAACGGCCGGTGCGGGTGCGCGCCCTGCTAGAGAGATGCGCGTGCGGCGGCGGCCGCTGGATCGAGGACCAGGTAGGGATTTCCGGGCTTTCTGGGGGGTTACACACAGGCCCGATGCTTCTTACAGATTTCCGGGCCGATCAGCATCGGGTGTTGGTCCACTTTAAGAAGGGATAGCGTTAGGTAGTGGCTGGCTAACGAGAGGTAGCGACTGGTGAACGCCGGACACGGCACACAATTACATATTTATCAAGCAGAATCTGTTTAGCGACTGGGATAGCGCCATGTAGCGTCTGATTCATCATTTTCACAGCCTCAGCGAACAGCGCCAGCGCTCAGCCTTGCACGGCGCCAGGTATGACCTCTCGCTACCTATCTCGCTCCCATACATTTCAATGGACGATCCTTTTCTTCTGTTCTCTTCTGGATGATCCTTCTCTTCTTCTTCTCTCTAAACAGGGTTTTTGTCTATTTTTTTTTCCAAAAATCACAAATAATTCTGTGACCTATTCTGGCACTGAAAAAGCATTTTTTTCACAATTTTTTCAGATTTTATATATTTCTTCAGAAATGACATTACAGGTCTGCCATTAAAGTGTTCATGTTACAATGTTATTACAATGTAATTCCATATGTTTTTGCTTTGTTACTAGTGGATAGATGCTGGAAAACACACCGCCTCCTGCGCTTTGGGCTTCAAACAAGTATTTTTCAGCGCCAGAGTTTTGTGAGGCTGTTATTTTGCTGACTATGGTGTGAGTCGGTCGCTATGAGCAGTCGCTAACATGCGCTCCCATACAGCGCTGTACTGGTCAAATTGCGACTCCTCACAATGTATTCAACATTACTGAACACCGACTGAGTCGCTATAAAGTAGCGACCCACGGCCGAGCACAGCGACTACTGGCGGGCACTCTGAAAATGCCTGCTACAGACGCTCATCTGTCGCTAACTGGCGTTAGTGATGAATCAGCCTGCCCGTATTGTACAAGAAAAATGAATGTCCGGCATCTAGCCTGAACAATGGCAGCCCTGTAATTATTTCCCCACAGGTTTCCTTTGATATTTATGTACCTTTCACACTATATATGGCATGTGTACATTTTAGTCAAATGCTTTGTACGCTGTAAAGCGCTGCAGAATGTGTCACAAAATAAATACATTTTAATTTACCTAAATATTTTTATAGTGTTGGCTGACATGTGTCAGTTGCCCGCTCTGACCAATAGAGGGCAGTAGAGAATTGAGAACATTGTTGGAGGAGGCATTAGGGCTGAGGGAATAGATGCGTCATGTCAGCGGGCAGTGGTATGGATTGTAGGGGCTCGTCGGAGCTCAGATATATAAGCTGTTAATGGAGTAACAACAGTCTCTGTTATTTTTTAATGCTTTAAACATAAGCGGCGAATCAATTTTGGGCATATTTTACAATAATAGCATAGAGGATATTTATACAGGAAAATAAAAGACACTCATTTTCTAAAGGGGAAGTATAACCAACTTTCCCTCAAGAAGTCTGTATAGACAGGACAAATAAATATGGATGCCGCGCGGCTGCCTGCGTTTATAATGCAATTCCTTGGTGACTTGGTAATGTAATACGGCACCATTTCTTATTTGTTCTGTCTGTACAAACAAGCAGCACATATAAGTTGTTTGAAGGTGGCTGTATTAAGGCATATTGATAGGTTAGTGATCTATTAGCACACTGCCAGGGCCTGTGATGTGATGCTTTTATTACAATTTTATGTGTATTCACACAATTGTGTATTCACAATTTTTTATTATATTCCTTTTTTTAAACAACTAAACGCAAAAATGAAAATACTTCATTTAAAAAGCCAATTTTCTCCCTAAGCATACATTCACACCTGTGCGTTGTAGTTTAGTTGCAGAATTCAAGGCGTTTGGGGGTTCTGTTTTGCATGTAGTTGTGTTTTTTTCCTCAGCATTTATTTTTATGAAGCCCTATCATCTTCCATAGTGCTGTAAGAAGTGTTGGGTAAAAACAGGGTAGAACAAATAATGCATAGACTATTACTAATGAGGTGCTATAGAGTTCACAATTAATAATCTGAATACAAGAATCTATTGGGAAGAGCCCTGCCATTGCAAGTTAACAGCCTAAAGGATTAGGGGTGGGAACGCCAATGTAAATGCAATTAACTATAAACTATATTAACTATAAGCCCAGATGTGATACAGTTTATTTGGAACACAGCAAGCATGACTTTTTTCACTGCACTTCATCGACATGGAGAGGTGTGAACAGGGCCCACCGAGCACCATTTCTCATCCTACTGTATGTGGACCACATAGGATATGAAGGGGCGTGCAGAATTCAGGGGCACACCTACATGGGGATTCTGATGGGTCCAGTAGTACAATGGTTTCTATCCTTTTTTTCATCTATTACCACTTACTAGTTATCTCAAGTACCTCCTGAGTGGCGCATAAAAGTTGTCAGTCATCTAAACAACCATTGAAACCCTATAGCAATAGTTTTCAATACCTTTCAGAGCAGGTTTATATTGAGAAAATCAGTTTAGCTGTCAGTAGACAAGTTTGAGGTACAAATGAGTTTGCAGTCTGGCCAAGTACCACCTGATGGGCTCTGCAGTACCCATAGCACTGGTTGGACACCCCCGATCTGGAAGATTATTTTACCAGTCACATAATTCCTTCTCACTTTTAAATTACTTCAAAGCCATAGACCTACTTATTTTGACATATTTTATATTTGGTCCCCTCCTTTGGGGTCCTCGGTTGAAACTTCATGTCACTAGGGGGGTACATGGGGTAAGAAGTTGAGAACAACTGCAAAAGCCATAGCACCAGGTAGTGCCTCGTAGTGACAGGTAGCATCTGGTGAACGCCGGGCACTGTACGCAAAACCACATTTAAGAAAGCGAATCTGGTGAGCGCCACATTTAAGAAAGCGAATCTGGTAGCTCAGTATATAGCGCCGGCTCTCTAGGCTCCGGAGCGCCACGCAGTATCTGTCGCTCTGTAGCGCTGTCCCCTACCTTTTAATGGGGATTCATTAGTTGTGTAAAAATAGCGTGTTTGGCGATTTAAATTTTTTTTTTTTGCTCAAATCATTGTGTGACCTCTCCTGGCTGCAAACCTACACGTTTGTACATTTTTCGGACTTATATTTTTATTCAGAATTGTCATTACAGGTCTGGCACTAAAGTGTTATCATCCCAGTGTTAAAACAATGTCATTCCATGTGTTTTCGCTTTGTTACAGGTGTATATGGGCCTTATTTATCAAGGGATAGCACCAGGTAGTGTCTCACTAGCGCCAGGTATCGCCAGCTATCGCCAGCTATCCGCGGCTACCGACTCCAGAACGCCAGGCAGCGGACACAATCACGCATTTATCACGCTAAATGAGGCTAGCGCCGGCGAGAGCGTCAGCTAGCGCTGGATTCATCATGTAGCGGACTGCAACGAACAGCGCCGCTGCTAATCCCATCACAGCGCCAGGTATGACCTCTCGCTACCTGGCGCTCTCCAATGCATTTCAATGGAGCAATCTTTAAATATTCATAATTAATTGATAATGTTTTTTTTTTTTTTTAAATGTCAGAATTGATATTACAGGTCTGATATTAATGTATTCATATTACAAAATGTTTAGAAAAACTTGTTTAATTTTTTAATCAAAAAATATGGTTGTTTGGGGGTTAAAAACTACTTTTAAGCCATCGCCGCCAGCGCTCTGGGGTTTAAACAAGCATTTCACAGCGCGAGAATTTTTTGAGCGTGATTTGTTAATGAATATGCTGGGAGCCGTTCGCTATGACCATTCGCTGTCAGGCGCTCCCATACAGCGCGGAACCTGTCAAACAGCGACTCCTAACCCCGTATTCAACATTACCGCACACCGACTGAGTCGCTGTCAACAACCGAACAACGGCCAAGCACAGCGAATACTAGCGGGCGCTGTGAAAATCACGCTACTGGCGCTCATCTGTCGCTACCTGGTGCTATTACTGAATCGGCCTCTCAGAGCTCAAAAGCAGACTTTGATCACACAGCGTCTGGCACTCTATGCTACAGCGCCCAGCTTTAAAGCACCGACACAGTGTGTGTCTAGTGTTTTGTTAAATATGGTGTGGAGCTGGGGGTACCTCTCGTTCGCTGCATCGCTATACTGTTGTTAGAGCACCCAACACACATCACATTCATCAATGCCGGCCAGGTTACTAGAGCGTCTACTAGCGGTCGCCTCTAAGCGCTAGCTATACAGACGCTCATCTGGCAATACCTGCCGCTAGTAGTGAATCAGGCTATAAATTTTAGAATTCATTTTGTGGATTCTGTGAGTTTAAACGCAACACAGAACCACAAAGGAGCGAAAATAGCTCCGTTTTTTTTTTAAAGGGGGTTTGTTAGCTAATTTTTGGGCTGTTTTGGGTAGTGCTCTCTCTAGTGGCAGCTTATATATTAAAATTAAAGTCCAATATATCTATTTTATATCACTACAGTATATACAAGAAAAATGTCTCAAAGCACTAGGACCTGGTAGTCATTGCATTTTCTACTCAGACACTTATCCTCATCCAAAACATTTTCTCCTATAAACCATTTTAACAGCTTAAATGAAATGTGATGTTGATTTATTCTATGATGCTATTCTAAGTACTATTAACAAGACATGACAAGCAACATTAGAAAAACAATTTAAATTATTATTCATGGATTAGGCAGTACATTCACAAAATCGTTTTCTATTAATTTATTAGGATTAGCTAGTTGTGGAACAATATATCCAACTCATTTCACCTATTGGGCTTTATCAAGGATGTGGTGGCATGTCAAGCCTTTGGAATGCCAGCAATCAGCCTTCCTCCCACTATGAATAGGAAAATACCAAGCTAGCATTATCCCAAGCTTTAAAGTACACCTAAACCCTCTTGCCCCAAACTTGGAGCCTAAAAGACCTACTCCTGGACATCTCGATTTGGGATCCGTCGATCATACATCGCCTATGGTTCCATTCCCAAGATCTCGCTACTAAGGCAGACTGCAGGGAAACCAGTGATGTGGCCACTGCCCTTTGGCTATGCGGAGCTCTGTTCTTAACAGAGCTGTATGCCATTAATTATTATGCACGGAATACAGCGCTAATTGGATGAGACCTCGCACATGCATTGTCGGACCAACACTATGGTACAAATCCAGGGGAGGTTCACACAGCGGGACATGCCGAATTGGAATTCCCCAGGAAAATGAACCAAAGCCCAGGATGGTCAACATCCTGAGTTTTTGTCCACTTTAACCCGTCAACTGCCAGCCTACCTGAAGATTTTGTCACCCTTTGTTGCCAGGCCATTTTGCACTATTTTGCACGCCACATGTTCAACTGTTTTTTTAAGGGATTTCCTGGGAAATTATATATTGTTTTTTTCAGTCTGGGCTTTAACCTGAAATGTCTTGGCAAAATATTTGCCAAAAAATGTAAAAAAGCCACATTTTCCTTAACAAACTATATGTAAAAAAGAAAAAACAAGTTAAATCTGAAAAAGTACTTTTTCAACCAGAACAACCCTTTACATTTGGAATACCCCCCCCCCACAAACCATATATTCCCTGAAAGTACACATGTTAAGCTTTCTAGGTGTACCCAGCTTATTGTAGTGGCTTCATCTTTCTGGAAATAAATAAACGAATAATAAACACATTTTCCTATAATATCAATATGCAAACAAGAAAAAAACAAGCTAAATCTGAAAGTGCAAGGTCCCCCGAGCAGAACAATACCCAACATGCATAGCTACTTTTAACCCTTTTCACTGCCAGCCTACTTGAGATTTTTCCGCCCTGTTGACAGGTTATTTTTCACCATTTTGCGTCATGTTTAACCGTGATTTTTACTGGAATTTCCAAGAAAAATACATATTTTCATTTTGTGGCAGAGTTTAGGCTTTAACATGAAATGTCTTGTCTTTAATTTTTCCACAGTTTTTTGTAAATATTTTGAAGTAAAAAAAAATAAAGAAAAATATATATATAATTTAAATTGTCTCATTTATTTTGAATAAAACATTTATTTAATTAAAGAAAACTATATTGCATGTGAAAGCCCAATTTCTCCCGATAACAACGGTACCACATACCACATATGTATCGGTAGCCCCCCGTTCCTGCCCAGGAGACACCCCCAAACTGACATATTTGTATTTACAAATAAAATACAACTACTATCCACTCTATAAAAGGTTAAATCCAAAAAGAATTGAAGTGGGGTAAACAATATTTTGGGAATTTTAAGGGTTAAAAACCCTTAAAAAAATGGTGTGTGGTCCCCCTTACCCAACATAACCAGCCCGGGGCCAGCTATGCAGGGCTTGTAGAACAGGGCGCAAGGGCCAGCTTTGGTGGCCCATGGCCCTGCAGGCTACATCCCGGCATAGCCTATGGCCACGGACTTGTCTGCCCCCCCCCCCAGGGTTTGGAGAGGCAGGTAATGGGGGTTCGGGGTTAATGGCAAGTTACCCGCTAACCACAGGTGACTTGCCAGACCCAGAGCCTTGTGAACTGGTATAGGGGTCTCATAGATCCCATACCAGTTCACAAAGGGTTAAATGTAAAAAAAAAAAGCACACAGACACAGAACATTTTTTTAATTGTTTTTAATACTTACCTTCCATCCATCCCGGAGCACTGTGTTCCATGCTGATCACTTTGGCTTCTGCTCTACTGCTGCTGCTGGAAGCTTTTTATAGCTGCTTGGTGACAGGTGACATGGGGTTAATTTAAAAAAAATGACATAGGGTCTCCCCTCCCAGGGGGGGGGCAATTTTTGGGAATTTTAAAGGTTAAAAACCCTTAAAAATCTCCCCAAAAAATGGTGTGAGGTCCCCCCCTACCCAGCGTAACCATCCCGGGAGCAGCTATGGGGGCTTGTGGAACAGGGGGCAGTCGCTAGCTTTTGTGGCCCCTGGCCCTGCAGGCTACAAGGTGGCCTAGCCTGTAGCCACGGGCTCTTCTGCCACCCCCTTGGCTTTGGGGAGGCAGGTAATGGGGGGGGGCTCGGGGTTAGGGGGTGGCTTGCCAGCCCCCAAGCCTTGTGAACTGGTATAGGGGTCTCATGGACCCCTTACCAGTTCACAAAGGGTTAACAGTAAAAAAAAACAGACACAGTAAACATGACTATATTTAAAAATATATATATATTTTTTACTTTACTCACCTCCGATTGTCAGCTCCTGTGTCCCTCGACGATCCGATGACAGATGCTGGTGATTGGCTGCCAGAGGAGGGGGTGAGGCAGAAGATCAGAGGATCGCCTGCCCAGTGCTCCTCTGCCCACTGATTGCCGGGCATGTGACAGCTGAGACACACGGAGCTGGGACGACGCTCGCCAGATGACATCATTTGTCCGCCCCCAAAGGGGCAGGGCTAGTCTTCAAGATGGCGGCACTCGTCGGGAAAGGAGGGGGAGAGGGCCTGTCCGTCTCTCTCCTGAAGTGTCCCGGAGGAGGATCGCAGGCGCAGGTGAGTAAATGTCATTTTATTATTATTTTTTATTTTTTACAGGAGACCCTTTGGGCCGCTGAAGAGGGGGGCTATTCCGGGCACTACCCTGTAGCCGGAGGAGCCCGAGCAGGGGATTGGAGACTCCCCGGGTGAAGAGGAGACCCAGCCGGATCGAACAAGGGGTTAGGTGAGTGGCTTTTTTTTACTTTGGCCAGTAGCAGGGGGAAAGTCAGGCACGTAGAATTTACGTGGCTGGCATTTAATGGTAGGAGAGGCAGCCACAGAAATTTTACATGGCTGGCAATAGAAGGGTTAAGGGACAGGGTGTCAATACCCAGTGCTGTACAATGGCTACCCCTGCACCTCCTCCACTGTATGTTTCCTGTATGCCTTCAATTATTTGATTATTTACATAGTTTCTGTTGTGTGATACTCTGAATCCAATTGAATTATGTGAGGTGGAGCAGTAGAGAAATCTAGACCACATTAGCAGAGAACTGTAAGATGTGGCCTGATTTGGCCACTAGGGGGAGCACTAGCAAAAAAATCAGGAAAAAATAAGAAAAGAAATTTCATTTTCTTGCTTGCACGGCCTGATTAGAGCTAAGAATTTTTAATTTTGCCAACATTAGCCTTTTAAATCCTATTTCCAAGCACATGGAACCATTCACACTCACATTTTCTTTCAAATATAATGTTCCTACCACACTCAAAGAAGCAGTCAGACATAGTGAGCGTCAGTCATTTTCCAGTTAGTTTAGGCGACACACACTAGCATGAGGTCATAATTTACTAACAAATCCCCAGAAGTCAGCCAAGTCTCTTCAACCTTTTGAATAGCATGGGCCACTAAGGCATTTTGGAAACTGGTCGGGGGCCACAAAAAATAGGTTCAGAACTTTGAAATGTTCCTTTTGAATAGCCTAATGAGGATTTTCTACAGGATACCCACTGTCTTCATAGACTCCATTAAAGCGATTTTTACACTCTTACATCCTTTTACCACACCCCCCCCCCCCCCACATTTATATGTAACAAATAGAATCTACCTATGCTACCGATACAGTGCTGATTGCTTTACCTTTCCAAATATATGGCTCATGTATTTATAGCCCTCCCCAGTCCCAAATCATAAACATGTTCCCAATTCTCAACCCATCTAAACTTCCATCAATGCTAAGCATACAATTGATATTGAAAAAAATAGTATCTTGTTGTTTACCCAAGCCACTTATTTGCTGATGCACCACTTCTATATCACTCTCCGTGCAACCTCCCCTCCTTACTGTGCCCCTTATTTTACCTTTACACACCAGTACTATTTACTCCTCTCACTTTCCCCACAGTAGATCGGGGCCACATCACATGGCTGAGGGCCACAGGTTGAGCATATGTGCTCTAGCAAGAGGACCTGCCTAAATCTAGCTTCTAAAATGAATTAAAATGCAATGGAAAGTCAAATGCGGGGTCACCACACTAAAGACAATTTGAAGAATAGAGAAGATATCTAAGCTTATATGGGCAAGCTAACTTGATTACCATAATGGAATAAACATAGGGGAACCCTTTTGTTGGCTGTAAACTATATGCTGCATTCTTAGGAGCAGCTAAGCAATGACCATGAGTGACACTTTGGCCCTTATTTATGAAGGAATAGCGACAGGTAGCGACTGGTGAGCGGCCGGTAATGACGGGCCCCGCCACGAGAACGCCGGCTCCCCACCACAATCACACATTTATCAAGCCGATCCTGCTTAGCGACTGAGATAGCGCCAGATAGCGACTCATTCATCATTATTCCAGCCTCAGCCCACAGCGCCAGCGTCCGACCTTGAACAGCGACAGGTATGACCTCTCGCTACCTGGCGCTCTCCAATGCATTTCAATGGAACAATCTTTAAATATTCATAATTAATTGTTATTAATGTTTTTTTTTTTTTTTTTTAAATGTGAAAAATTCTGTGACCACTTCTGCCATGTTAGATATTTTTTTTAAGGAAAAAAAAAAAAAATTGTGCAGAATTGATATTACAGGTCTGATATTAATGTATTCATATTACAAAATTATTTTAAAAACTTGTTTTTTTTGGTTTCCAAAAATATGGTTGTTTACTTTTAACCCATCGCCGCCAGCGCTCTGGGGTTTAAACATGCATTTCACAGCGCGAGAATTTTTTGAGCGTGATTTGTTAATGAATATGGTGGGAGCCGGTCGCTATGGCCAGTCGCTATCATGCGCTCCCATACAGCGCGGAACCTGTCAAATAGCGACTCCTCACCCAATATTCAACATTACTGCACACCGACGGGGAGGCCGATTCATTAATAGCGCCAGGTAGCGACAGATGAGCGCCAGTAGCGTGATTTTCACAGCGCCAGCTAGTATTCGCTGTGCTTGGCCGGGGTTTGCTTGTTGACAGCGACTCAGTCGGTGTGCGGTAATGTTGAATACGGGCTTAGGGGTCGCTGTTTCACAGGTTCAGCGTTGTATGGGTGCGCCTGACAACGAATGGCCAGAGCGAACAGCTTGCTGCAGATTCATTAACAAATCACGCTCCGAATTTTTTCGCGCTGTGAATTCCTTGTTTAAACCCCAGAGCGCTGGCGGCGATGGATTTAAAATAGTTTTTAACCCCCAAACAACCATATTTTTTGATTGTAAAATTATACAAGTTTTTATAAACATTTTGTAATATGAATACATTAATATCAGACCTGTAATATCAATCCTGCACAAAATCTTTTTTTTTTTTTTTTTTTTTTTTACCTTCAAAAAAAATCCTAACATTGCAGAAGTGGTCACAGAATTTTTGACATTAAAAAAAAAAAAAAAAACATTAATAGCAATTAATTATGATTAATTAAAGATTGCTCCATTGAAATGCATTGGACATCGCCAGGGAGCGACAGGTCATACCTGGCGCTGTGATGGGATTAGCAGCGGCGCTGTTCGTTGCAGTCGACTACATGATGAATCCCGCGGTAGCTGTCGCTCTCGCCGGCGCTAGCCTCATTTAGCTTGATAAATGCATCATTGTGACCGCCGCCGGGCGTACTTGAGTCGGTAGCCGCCGTTAGCTGGCGGGACCTGGTGCTCGTCAGACACTACCTGGCGCTATCGCTTGATGAATAAGGGCATGAGTCGCTGTCAACAAACGAACAACTGCCAAGCACAGCGACTACTAGCGGGCGCTGTGAAAATGCCGCTACAGTCGCTCAACTGTCGCTACCTGCCGCTATTAATGAATCGGCCTCCCGGTCACCCAATCACTTGCAGCATATATGTGAAAATAATGAGCAGCATTTTCCCCTGCATTGTGACTGCATTTTCCAATGCAGCACAAGAGCCTAAATGATACGGATTACATGAACAATGCTTTATTGATATACAGTTAAAATATAAGAATAAATAAAAATAATAAGAATATTAAATACATTCTAAAATAAGATCTCTAAATAATATGTTTCCATTGCATATAAAAGCATGTGATTCAACTTTTAAACAATGTGTTTTTTCAAATTATTTATTTTTGTCATTTAATGCTTGACTTTCACCATCTTTAGGTTTCATCAAAGGCACATAAATAGGTTCTGCTAAACAGCATAAAAAAGAACTTAAGTCATTTGTTGAAATCCGTTTTGGTTTCTAAATGTCACATGAGACGCTATAATACATATAAATATATATTAGTAAGTAGTATTAAGTATGATTTACTAATTTTGCACCATTGTGCATTGTGCACCATTTTCATTTTAAATGCAGTGTATGTAATTGTCTGCAACAGTATGATGTTTTTATGCACCTTATTTGTTTATTCTGTAAATTGTTTTTTTTTGTTTTTTTTTAAACAAAAAGTCATTATTTCCCTACAAGTGCATATATCCTGTGTATCTGGCTACGCCACCTGCTGGCACGGTGATGAAAATAGGTGGCAAATATAGGTGCACCCAGGCTTACGGCCTTATTTAACAAGGGATAGCGCCAGGTAGCGAATGGTGATCGAACGGTAATGACGCTCACCGCCACGAGTACGCCGGCTCCCCTCCGCAATCACACATTTATCAAGCCGATCCTGCTTAGCGACTGACAGAGCGCCAGATAGCGAATCATTCATCATTATTCCAGCCTCACCCCACAGCACCAGCGAGCGACCTTGAACAGCGAAAGGTATGACCTCTCGCTACCTGGCGCTCTCCAATGCATTTCAATGGAGCAATCTTTAAATATTCATAATTAATTGCAATTAATGTTTTTTTTTTTTTTTTTAAATGTCAAAAATTCTGTGACAACTTCTGCAATGTTAGATATTTTTTTTAAGGTAAAAAAAAAAAAAAAAAATTTGTGCAGAATTGATATTACAGGTCTGATATTAATGTATTCATATTACAAAATGTTTGTAAAAACATGTTTTTTTTTTTTCCAAAAATATGGTTGTTTGTGGGTTAAAAAACTACTTTTAACCCATCGCCGCCAGCGCTCTGGGGTTTAAACATGCATTTCACAGCGCGAGAATTTTTTGAGCGTGATTTGTTAATGAATATGCTGGGAGCCATTCGCTATGGCCATTCGCTGTCATGCGCTCCCATACAGCGCAGAACCTGTCAAACAGCGACTCCTAACCCCGTATTCAACATTACCGCACACCGACTGAGTCGCTGTCAACAGCCGAACATTATTGCTTTCCCTTTACATTTTAAATGCACATATAAAAAAAAACAACAATGCTTTATTCATGGGTCTTTCTTATTTACTACTTATTTAATATGCAAACAATACAAAATCCCAATGAAAACCCTTTGACTGACATAGTAAATAGTATAAAACTCTTTGGGGGAAATTGTCAATATTACAACACCCAATGGCCAGTCTAAATAGGAGCAATGATTTACGAAAAGCCATAGAAAATAAGCTGGTGCTATGTATTTTACTCATCTGTGCATTGATTTTTTATTAATGTTAGTGTTAATTTGTTATAACAACACATGTATGTAATGACTGTATGTCATTGTCCAAAGGAATATAGATAAGCTTTGTTTCTATGTTTTATATATTCCTCTTTTTTTTAATTGTTTGACTACCATTGCTTATTCTTAGCAGAATAATGGTTTCAACAAGTATTTGAATGTGAAGGTTCGCTACATTTCCATGAAAGGCAAGTGAAATATTCCAGAAACAGTTTGTGTGAGATGCTTTACTAGATTAGGATTGGCTGCATATTTCTGAGCATACGAGATGATTGCATTGATGCTGATATACCTTTCATAGCATCAACTAAAACACCCACATATGCATGGTTTTCCAATTTGTTTTCTAATTATTTTTTCCATTAAAACTGACAAATTGTTACTCAACTTATTGTTGTTATTAACAATGATAATATTAATAATACTAATAATAAACGATATAGTTAGAATTAATTGTGCTCTTAAAATAAGCAATATATACCATGGGAGAAAAGGGGGAACCAATGTGGTGGGTTGGAACATATATAATGGTCATTTGGAGTAGAATGATAGTTGTAGTCATGACTTAGGTTGTCCACCATTACAATATTTAATATTTTCATTTTCTTATGCTCCGATAATTTTTTGTTACTTAGTTTACTGCATATTACATTAATTTATGGTTAAATCATTGTCATCTCGTATCCTAAACATAACTTTAGTCTTTTTGTATGTAAACTCATGTTTTGTAAATGTTCTTTTTATGCCGACATGGCCGTATTTTAATGCCCTGAACAAAAGGGCCTTTTGTACTATGTGCCTTCAATAAAAAGGTTTAGAAACTAAAAAAGCAATAGATAAGGTACTACCAAATTTGTACACCCCTTTGCCACTGTATTTTCCTTTTTTTTATAATCTACTGTATTATCTGTTTTTTTAATTAGGGATCTGGATATTAATGCCATATATTTTTTTAAAGAGTAAACTGAATTACAAAGAAGCTAATGTGGTATTAGCTTTTTGTAATTCAGTTTACTCTTTAAAAAAATACACACATCATTATTTGGAAATATAGTTTTTAGACTGTGTCTTAAACATGTATGGTATGTAAAGTATGTAAACTATACTGTACAATGCTTGATTTGGGACATTGCCTTATGAATGAGAACACGGGCATCCTAAATCTGGATGCCTGAAGGGTGTGAAATACAGTGACTCCCATGGGGGGATTTATATACTTTGGCCTTGAGTCCACTTTAAATACAAGTCATAAACATAATATAAAGCATTTGTTTGTAGACTTAAATAAAACATCTGACATTAACCATTCTCATAACAAAGTGTTAGGTAGGGTTCTACTACATTAAAATGTGTAAAATATTATATGATTCCCCTAATTCCATCGGAAGAGGCATTTCATGTACTAATATTTTTTTTTCTAATAGTGATGTGGAAAAAACCCATCAACCTTACTCTACATAATATTTTCCATTGTTAACGTAAGTGTGTTTAACATCACATTACACAACAGTTTTCGTAATTGTTTTTCCCTTCCCCGTTTTTTTTTGTTTGCCATCCACAGAGATAAGTCATTTGGAAACAACAACTCCATACAGTAAGTGAAAGTGGGAACATTATGTAGAATTTGGAGTGTGTTCTGTTTTGTTGCAATTTGCTGTATACAGTACAAATGTACTTTGGTTTCTCTGGCGCGCAGCAGAGCACAATGTGCTGATGTTCTATGAGGATAATAATAATAGAAGAATTTATGTGCTAATATAATGCATTCCATAGACGTCAGACAACCTCAGGTCACCGGCGAGATAGTTATCTTATGAGGGTGTTTTTAATACTTTAAGCCAAAGCTTAAAGTCGGTTAGAAAATGTCTTGGAAGACGGGCAGGCTAGATCGTGATCTAACCAGTTGCCTGAAGACTTGTAACCTTCCCGACTGTCCTCCAGAGTATGGCGACTTCCTTTAAAATCACTGCTGTGGTCATTACCGCTACCACGGAAAAATAAAAAACATTCTGCTCTACATTCTAGTGATAATGTTGTATGTCTTCCAAAGATTTGTGACCTCCATCTATAAAAAATGCTTTGTGCTGCTTCTCGTGCTGTTTCTTCATCTGCAGTGCAGGGTGCATGCTTTATGCATTGAATTTAGTGTTTTATATAGTTTTGACATACTCTGCAGCCTATTAAATTTTGGAAGCATTTGTATCAGTTCATGAACCTCAATGTAAAACCACACCCAGAGCTTGCAGCCTCCAAACGGCGCCCAAAGAGTGCGCGCAGTCTTCTACCCTTTTGGAGAATTGAGAGGGTGCTAACGCTGTGTGCCGGCGACTAGGACCTGCTTGTTTTCACAAATTTAACCAGTGTATACAACAGTAAGCTACAGTCAGAGAGAAGGCCCCATCATCCTCTAAGGATCTAGCTTAGTAGTACCTGACTCCCTTGATATTCCGATTCAGAGTCCCTACTCTTTATGTTTGCTTGGCGTAGGCTAACTTTTTTTAAGAGAGTAATGGCAAAATTATTTTGGTCCATTTTTTGTTTTCACATAGGCTTTCTGGGGGGGTATAATTATTCAGTAACACTATAAAATGATGTACTAACTAGAAGGTTTCTGACCACCAGACTGGCTGCGGGGAGGAAAGGTGAGTACATTTTTTAAAATTTGTGATTACCTTTGATCCATCTTTAAGTTTGTAGGGTATATAAATTGCCTTATCCAATCCTCACTTTCAGTACTGGAGGGCAGCTGAAAGTCCAGCACATGAGAGCATTGAGAGGCAAAGTGCCACAACAACTACATGGCCACCATGGAGGGTGGCAGGAGGGGGATTTTGATTTGTAAAATGTTAATGTTTTGATGGGAGCTCACAGCTTAATGTTCTTGCCTCACCTAACTGGTCATTATCCAATTTATTAACCAGTAACCTGTAAACCTGTAAAGCTATTTGTACGCTTTACGATGGGCCCGAAAAACTTGGAAATCCTACACATACCCAGAAAGAACATACAAAATAATGCAGATACTATTTGTGGTAGCCTTCCAACCTAGGACATTATCACTGCAAGCAAGAGTGTTAATCGGTCAGCCATTTTGCCCTACACTGCATTGGTATTGCTAAGCTTTAAAAAATGTTCTAGGTCAGGGGTTCCTAAGCAGTGGTGGGAGTACCACTGGCGGTTTCAGGTGATACTCAGCAAGGTTGTAGACTGGCCTGTACCCCAATCTGATCTGCAGCATCTACACTTTGCCCAATACTGATTAAAAAACTGCTCCAAAAGTTGATGATAATTATTTACGTGCAGTTTATGTAACTTAGATGCTTTTAAGCATTTTGAAACAGTTTTAGGTGACTGAGAACCCATGCGAAAATGGAAAGTGGTGCAGTTGGGAACCATTGGCCTAGGCAGTTGCTGAGTATTCTAGCATTCTTGGTAAAAAAACAGTCCGTCAAGAACAGGTGTTCCCAAGGGTTTGCACCCATCCTGTTGTTGTTCTCACTTTAAAGTGGACCAAAACCCAGGATTTTGACCATCCTGGGTTTTGGTCCACTCCCCCAGGGCACCCCGATAGGGGGTGCCCCGCTATGTGAAACCCCCCAGATCTCCCGATATTCATATAATCTTATAGATTCCTGGGCCGATCCAGCAGGGTTTTGGTCCACTTTAAACAAGTATCTGCACCTTGAAGGAGGAATCGTTTAAAGGCCATTTGCAGATGATGCCAATGCCATTGGTCTTATCAAATACGATGCTGAAAGGGTGTATATAATTTTAGATTGTTAGTGTAGGAACAACAACCTGGTGCCTAACATAGGCAAAACTGAAATGGTGGTGGGCTTTAGGAAAGCTACCTCTGATTCTTCTCCTGTTTACATCTACAGCGTGGAAGGACCAGGTTTCTTATCTATATTTCCTATCTCTAGGTATCTTAGGAAGATAATCAATCATTTTGAAAAAGCACAACAGTGGATTTAATTTCCTGATCTACAGAGAAAGCATAGGAGAAATAGGAGAAAGTATATATCACCAGATATCCAAGAGAATCCTGATTTTGGATGCCCCTGTGCAACCCAGGAGTAGGTAATCGGCCAGGGCCTACTGGTCTAATACAGTTCTATATCTCAGTGATTGGTTTGGCCAGTGACTTAGGCCCTTATTTAACAAGGGATAGCGCCAGGTAGCGACTGGTGAGCGAACGGTAATGACGGTCACCGCCACGAAAACGCCGGCTCCCCACCACAATCACACATTTATCAAGCCGATCCTGCTTAGCGACTGACAGAGCGCCAGATAGCGAATCATTCATCATTATTCCAGCCTCACCCCACAGCGCCAGCGAGCGACCTTGAACAGCGACAGGTATGACCTCTCGCTACCTGGCGCTCTCCAATGCATTTCAATGGAACAATCTTTAAATATTCATAATTAATTGTTAATAATTTTTTTTTTTTTTTTAATGTGAAAATTTCTGTTACCACTTCTGCCATGTTAGATATTTTTTTTAAGGTAAAAAAAAAAAAAAAAATTTGTGCAGAATTGATATTACAGGTCTGATATTAATGTATTCATGTTACAAATGTTTTTATAAACTTTATAAACGACTATTAACCCATCGCCAACCTGACAAATAGCGACTCCTCACCCAATATTCAACATTACCGCACACCGACTGAGTCGCTGTCAACAACCGAACAACGGCCAAGCACAGCGAATACTAGCGGGCGCTGTGAAAATACTGCTACAGTCGCTCATCTGTCGCTACCTGGCGCTATTAATGAATCGGCCTCCCCGTACTGACTAATCTGGTTCAGAGGCGTCTCCACATGGGTCACATTTAGACTTCAGGAGATAATTGGTTCTTCCTGCCACCAGGAAGAACCAATTGGCTTAGCCCAGGATTGGCTTAGCCCACTCAGCCAATCATCCTGCTCATTCTTGCCCGAGTCTGCGCCGTGGGAGCGCCAAGAAAGTGAGTGAATGGGGTGACCTGGGGGGTACACACAGCAGGGCATCCCAATTTGGGAGAGGAACAAGAAGCCAAATAGTGAAAATCAGGTGTGTTGTTTCTCTTTAAAGTGAACACCTTTCTCTTGTTCCCACGTTGCTTGTCTGCAGCGCAGCATGCCTCTCCTGTAGGATGGTTATCTGAAGCCAGGAGCTGCACTACCACCCTCCTGTTAGACATGCTGCTTCCTTTACCCTGTTGCATGGAAAAGCTATCTCTCAAGGACCCTCCCTGGTACAGAGTTGCAAGGGGGAGCTTAAGTCTGCTTTAATGTTTAAAACAACTACTGCTGATTTATCGGTTATGATAACTAGGAGGCCGATTCATTAATAGCGCCAGGTAGCGACAGATGAGCGACTGTAGCGTGATTTTTTCAGCGCCAGCCAGTATTCGCTGTGCTTGGCCGGCATTAGCTTGATGACAGCGACTCAGTCGGTGTGCGGTAATGTTGAATACGGGCTGGGGGGTCGCTGTTTCACAGGTCCAGCGTTGTATGTGAGCGCCTGACAACGAATGGCCAGAGCGAACGGCTAGCTTCATATTCATCAACAAATCACGCTCCGAATGTGCTGTCGCTGTCCATTCCTTGTTTAAACCCCAGAGCGCTGGCGGCGATGTGTATTAACTAGTTTTTAACCCCTAAACAACCATATTTTTTGAATGTAACATTATACATGTTTTTAGAATCATTTTGTAATATGAATACATTAATCTCAGACCTGTTAGATCAATTCTGCACATATTTTTTTTTATTTTTTTTTTTACTTAAAAATAAATCCTAACATTGCAGAAGTGGTCTCCGATTTTTTGACATTAAAAAAAAAAAAAAAAAATGAATACCAATTAATTATGAATAATTATAGATTGCTCCATTGAAATGCATTGGACATCGCCAGGGAGCGACAGCTCATACCTGGCGCTGTGAGGGAATTTGCAGCGGCGCTGTTCGGTCCAGGCGGCTTCATGATGAATGCCGCGCTAGCCGTCGCTCTCGCCGGCGCTAGCCTCATTTTGCTTGATAAATGCGTCATTGTGACCGCCGCCGGGCGTACTTGAGTCGGTAGTCGCCGTTAGCTGCCGCTACCTGGCGCTCGTCAGACACTACCTGGCGCTATCGCTTGATGAATAAGGGCATAGGTATTATCAGTGCTACAAATGAACAATGGAGGCTGACTGGTGTGGACAGATGACACAGAGAAGGTGTAAAAATGAGGTGCTATTGATTTCACTGAAAACAGAAATTCCTGTACACCACATACATGCACGAGTCATCCCTGTGCTGTTTCAGGCTGGACTTAAATGTCTATGACAGGTATCATTTATTGAAGGGGACTGCGTTTGACAAAGTCAGCAGAAGGGAGCAAGTTCACTGGGTCTTATCAGGAAATGCAGAGTGCTGATGAATGAAACCCATTGCCCCCAGACAACCAACACAGGACAAACAGAAAGTAGGCTTATTTAACCCTTTACTGGGAATGTCCCCTTAACAACTGCCCCCGGGGAATCCTTGGATTCCCCTACAGTTGCATTGAATGGTGCCCTGATGGGAGAAGGCAAGTATCTTTCTAATGCATGGTTCGCTGATTTTGTAAAAGGGTTGGTTAGGTTGATTTAATGTCCCTGTAAACCAGGACCCTTCCTAGCACAGAATTGCCAGGTAGTGTGGAGGCCTCCTTTGAGATTCAAAGCTCAACTGCGAGTTTGATTGGCTGTGGAAAACAACAAACACCTCCTGCATGGTTGGCTAGCTTTTTTTTCAGTTTTGTTCTGCAAATAAATGGAGAAAATCCAAGCTTGTTATAAGCTTGCATTGCTTGTATATTGCAAGACTGAATTCTCTTGTATTCCTTTTTCCTTAGTAATCCTATTAACCCCCTGTGCACCTTATTGTAACCATTACCGCTAGACAATACGGTTGTTCACTTCCCTCTGTCCAAGCAATAGCTTTCTCTTCAAACATTATGATCACATTACATAGGGAGCTGATGATAATCTTTCCTTCCCCCTGAAATAAAATGGAACACATGCTTACTTTTAACAGAGCAGCTGAAAAATCAGAATTTGAGATTGATTTTAACCCTGGTATAGAAGGATAGAATTAACCATCGTCGATTTGACCTTGGAGATTTTTCTTGTTACCATTTCCTGTTAAAATATGGCCAGATGCAGTATACTGTTTCATTATTAAGAAATAGTGGCTGCTCTTAATCCTCACCCGATCTGACCCTAGAGTCACATTTGTGATTATCTTGGGGGGCTAAATAGAGCTTCTAATTAAAAAATAATAATAACTTATAGGTGCAAATGTATATTTTTGTGCAATTTTAGACATGGGGTCAAAAAGTATAGTGCCTTGAAAATGTATTCACACCTGCTGAACTTTTTCACATTTTTAAAGTGGAGCAAAAGCAGACTTAGCATCTATAAAACATTCCAAATCAGAATGCCGCAAGGGTACGGACCAAAATCCTTTATAGTGAAAATCCTGGGTTTTGGTCCACGAACCTAAATGTATTTGTTTGCGTTGTATTTTATTTGATAGAGCAAACACATATTAGCAAATAAGATGTGTAAAGAAAATAATATATGCTTTTTCAAAGTCCACCTGTATGTAATTTTTTTTCTCATTCTAACTACAGCTGTTCTGCAAAGGCCTCAGAGGTTTGTTAGAGAAATTAGAGAACAGCATCATTTAAACCAAGAAACACACCAGGCAGCTCAGGGATAAATTTGTGGTGAAATGTGTTGCAGGGTTGTTGCAGGCAGCCCAAGCTCTAAACATCTCACATGAACATAGTTCAATTCATCATTCCTGCAAACAACTGCAAACCTACCAAGAGATGTTCTTCTACCTAAACCTAAGCCATGCAAGGAAAGCACCAATTAAAGATCCAGGGCCCAGGGTCACTCAGGAAAAACTGCAGAGGTCCACAGCTTAGTTGGGAGAATCTGTCCAAAGGAAACTATTAGTGGTGTACTCCACAAGCCTGGCCTTTATGGAAGAGCAGACAAATAAAGCTATTTTTGAAAGCAAACTAAGAGAAGCCCCATTTGCTGTCAACCTCCAGCTATGTAGGGGACACAGCAAGTTTGTGGAAGAAAGTGATCTGGACATATAAAGCCAAAGTTCTTTTTAGCCTAAATGCCAAAGCTATGTGTGGAGGAAAGCTAATACTGCACATCATCCTGAACACCATTGTAAAACATGGTGGTGGCAGCATCAAGCTGTAGGGATGTTATTCTAAGTATGTCACACACCCCGCTTCAGATATCCATAACACATGGGTAATACCGACCTGAAGGGGCGTTCCTGCAGAGATGATGCAAAGAGAAAAGCCCCTCCCTGATCCATAAATACCTGGGACCTCCCACTCATTACCCAGTTTTCCATCTCTGCAAGACGGCGAGCAAGTCAGAAGATGATGCCTCCTCCTTGCTCAGGGGGAGTTCAGGTAGCCGGGGTAACCCCCGGCCTATTTGATTATATTTTTCCGCTCGGCCATTCTTTTAACCAAGTGGGTTCCAGTCTTTAGTATTTACATGCCTCCTCAGCTTTGGCTGCGGGCTCGAGCGAGGGTATACGGGCACCCATGGTGCTGAGGAGCTGCGCTCCCCCCCGTGAGACCCTATCAGAGAGGGTAGGCGGCGGTTCCGGGTTGGTGATCCCGGTTTGGGATGCCCCGTCCCTGATTATTGTCCCTGGGGGGGGGGAAAGGGGGGGTCCCACCTTAGTTCTTTTTAGGGGGTGGGGGTTCCCTATCTGTTCCCTTCTCCCTTTCCCCTGTGTGTTTGTGTTTTCACTTTGGATGTGTTTTTTGTTTATTAACTGTGGTCCACCTTAAGACTATTTCTTCACTTTTCTTCAGGCGTGAGGTAATTACCTCACGCCTGTGTGTAAGGGGGGCGGGGCCGGGCTGCGGCGCGTTGCCGCGGCCCGATTCCCGTTCCTGGCCTGGTGGGTTTTCTCAGCGGGTGCTCCGCCAGGCGGAGGCACCCGCCTGGAGCCTTTATTACCGGCGCCGCGGCGGCGGCGGCGCCGGTTCACGCTCGGGGAACCTTGCGGTTCCCGCTGGCGTCTTCATGGAGGGGGGGGGGCGGGGCCGACTTGCGGCGCGTCGCCGCGGTCCCGCCCCTCCTAAACTTTACCTCAGCGCAGTGTGCGCTATGGATGTCTCTGACGTGGGGGGGGGGGCTGCTGCGTGGTGGCGCTGCGCGCGCTTTTTCTGACCACGCCTACTTTCTTCTCCTCCTCTCTGCCTTCTCCTCAGAGGATCCTTCCCGCGTTTTTTTCCAGCGGATTCCTGGCTCCAAACTGTGAGTGGCCCAGTGGGCCATGTTTGTTGATTCATATATGTATATATTTGTATGCCTTTACTTGGGTGACATTACTCCAATATGGGTCCCTTGTGTTTTTCAGGCGGAGGACGTCTGGGAAGCCTCATCTTTGTGATTAGAGGGTCTTTCCCGGTCCTAAATTCCTGGGTTCCATTAGAAATTCCTCCCACTCGGGACATTAAAGGGGCATCCCGGGTTGCTTACTGGCGTAATTCCCTGGGTCATAGCGACCACACAAAATCACCTTTATGGAGGCATCCCCTGATACTGGGGCGGGCACCCCTTCGGGGCATCCCAAAAAGTGCATGTTGTGCGGTGTTTCTATTACTGGGGACGATGTACTGCTATGTATTCCCTGTGCACAGCAAACTATTGCGCGGCAGTCCGGATCCCAGGCTACGGGATCAGCACCGCCGGCCGATTCATCTCCACCTCCCACCCTGACGCGTGCTCCGTGTGACGTGGTCATGGGCAGGGATCTACAAGCTGCAATGTGTGCCAGGTTGGCCACCCTTGAAAAGATCGTTTCCAGCTCGGCCGCCCGTTAGGCTCCGGCTAAGAGGAAACATGTGGATGACTGTGATGAATTTAATAATCTTGACTGGTCCGATTATTCTGTTCTGGAGGACGGAGAGGTGTCCGACGGTTCAGAGGTTACTGACGATGAGCATTCTGCGGGCGCTGATGCCGAGTTTAGTGAGCTGGGAAGATCAGCGGACTCCCCTCAAGCCTTGGCCTTGATGTTGGAGGTTCTGAATATCTCTCCTCCTGAGGCGGCATCACAGCAGGATGGTGAGCGGTTTGAGGAATCCAGGCCGCGCTTGGAATTCCTAAGCAGCGGCATTTTGACAAAATCATTGACAAAGAATGGGACAGGCCGGCTCGGCTACCGGGTATCCCTCAGGGGTGGGATAGGAATTATCCCTTTCCTGCTGAGGCGGTCAAGCGCTGGGCATTCCCCCCCGAGGTAGACGCCCCGGTTTTGGGGTTGTCAAATTCCTCGGTTCTAAATAGGCCGGATTGCTCCACCCTCAAGGATGGGGAGGATAAACGTATTGATCAGATGGCTTGTCATGGTTTTACCAGCGTCGGGTCGGCCATACGGCCGGTCTGTGCCTCTGAGCTTATGGTGTTGGCAGCCTGATCCTTGGTTAGGGACCTGCTGACCTCTTCCGGGCTTCGTCCTGGGAGTAATGAGTTCATTAGTCTCAAACGCTGTGAGCTGTTTTTATCCTTTGTCTTGACAGCCTTGGATGACACCTTAATGATGGGTGGTAGAACGTCGGCTTTACTGGTGACTATTCGACGGTCGGTATGGTTGCGCCAGTGGGCGGCAGACTTTTTGTCCAAAAAGTCTCTGACGGCCCTACCCTTTGTGGGGTTGAGGCTCTTTGGAGAAACCTTGGACTCATTTACTCAGGGCGGTAGGCTACCGCAGCGTAAGAAGCAGCGTCGTTCCTTTCGGGGGGCGACCGCTGCTGCCCCTTCCTTTCGTGGGGCCAGACCTGGAAGAGGATCTACATTTCGTTCTTCCAGAGGTGACTCGGGGAGCAGGGGCAGAGGACGTGCCCGCTCTGGATACAATTGGGGTTCCAAGCCCAAGCCGGCTATCATGCCAGCTCAGCAATGAGGGGGCGCCCTCACCCTTGTGGGTGGGGGGACGGCTCAAGCACTTCTCCCAGATTTGGGATCAGAAGTCTTGGACAGGTGGATTCGGGAAGTGGTGTCTTCCGGTTACAAGCTAGAGTTCGAGCTCCGCCCCCCCTCCAGGTTTCTCAGGTCTCGGTTGCCTTCGGAGCCCCTGGCGGCACAGGGGCTCCTGGTGGCAGTAAAGAGTCTTCTGGACATGGATGTCATTTGCCCCGTGCCTCCATCTGAGCAGGGCAAGGGTTTCTATTCCAATCTGTTCACGGTTCCCAAGAAGGACGGGTCGATCCGTCCTATCTTGGACCTCAAGCTTCTCAACAGGTTTGTCAGGCCGCGCAAATTCCGCATGAAGACCTTGCGCTCGGCCATTCAGTCTCTTCGTCAGGGAGATTTTCTGACGTCCATAGACATCAAAGACGCTTATCTACACATTCCGATTTTTCCAGCACACCAGAGGTTTCTCAGGTTTGTCGTAGAGGATCGTCACTTTCAGTTTGTGGCTCTTCCTTTCGGTCTCACCTCGGCACCTCGGGTGTTCACCAAGGTGCTGGCGGGGGTGATGGCACTGCTCAGGGTTCAGGGCATTCGCATTGTACCCTATCTGGACGATCTGCTGATTATGGCAGATTCCTTCAGCCAAGCGGAGTCGGACACCGGTGTGGTGGTGTCCACTCTGGAGTGGTTCGGTTGGGTGATCAACCACCCCAAGTCTTCCCTTTGTCCGTCCAGGATTGTGACGTTTCTGGGATGTCTTTGGACACCTTGCAGGCCAGGGTTTTTCTGCCCCAGGCCAAGATTCTTTTGATCCAGGAGTTAGTGCGGCTACTCTTGTCAGCTCCTCACCCGTCCATCCGGTTAGGGATGAGGCTGGTGGGATTAATGGTGGCCTCATTCGAGGCGGTTCCCTTTGCGCAATTTCATATGAGGATGCTTCTGCTTCATCTGCTGAAGGTTTGGGACAAGTCGCCACTGTCGTTGGACCAGTATTTCCGGTTGACCCCTCAAGTTCGTCGATCACTACAATGGTGGATGGGGTCTGTCAATCTGTTGAAGGGCAGATCCTTCCTGGCCCCGTGCTGGGAGATGGTCACCACGGATGCCAGTCTATCAGGCTGGGGGGGTGTTTGGAAGGATTGCCAGTTTCAGGGTCTATGGAGTCCGCAGGAGGCTCACGAGTCCATCAACATTCTGGAATTGAGAGCCATCAGGTTGGTTCTGTTTCGCTTGACTCATCAGTTGAGGGGCCGGTCAGTTCAGGTCCGGTCGGACAACAGGACGGCGGTTGCTTACATCAATCACCAGGGGGGGACTCGCAGCAGGAGTGCCCTCAGGGAGGTGTCTTTGATTCTGGACTGGGCGGAGGCCCACGTCCCGTGTATCTCAGCAGTCTACATTCCGGGAGCGGAAAACACGGAGGCGGACTCGCTGAGCAGGGCCTCATCTCGTCAGGGGGAGTGGTCTCTCAGTCCCAAGGTGTTCCGTTTGATTTGTCTCAGGTGGGGGTTCCCTGCGGTGGACCTCTTTGCCTCTCGGCACAATCACAAGCTTCCAGTTTTTGTGTCGCTCTCGCAGGATCCTCTGGCTCTGGCGGTGGATGCCATGTCTCTGAACTGGAGGGATCTGGGCTTGCTGTACCTGTTTCCCCCGTTCCCGTTGCTAGCCAGGGTGGTGCGCAAGCTGGCGCTGGAAGGCGCATCAGCGATCCTGGTGGCCCCGAGGTGGCCAAGGCGCGTTTGGTTCGCAGATCTGGTAAGGCTGGCAAAAGACCAGTTCGTGCTGCCTCTGAGTCCGGATCTGCTCACTCAGGGTCGGCTGCGTCATCCCAATTTACAATCGCTGGCTTTGACGGCGTGGCTGCTGAGTCCACTATCTTGAAAGAGGAAGGTCTTTCTGATGCTGTTATTCAGACACTTATCAGTGCCAGGAAACGGTCTTCATCAACCATTTATTATAGGTCATGGAAATCCTATATTGACTGGTGTGAGGGTAGGTCCCTTTCTTGCCGGGAGTTCTCTATTCCCAGGCTCTTGGAGTTTCTTCAACATGGTCTGGATCTGGGGCTCCAGATTAGTACCTTAAAGGGGCGGTTTTCTTTCAAAGGTCCTTTGCACTTCATCCCTTAGTCAAGACCTTCTTCCAAGGAGTTATGCATATACGGCCTCCTAGGAAGCCTTTTGTTCCGGTTTGGGATTTAAACTTGGTTC
The DNA here is from genome assembly GCA_027917425.1 of Gastrophryne carolinensis. NCBI lineage: Eukaryota > Metazoa > Chordata > Amphibia > Anura > Microhylidae > Gastrophryne > Gastrophryne carolinensis. Next base: position 240,578,840 of record CM051235.1, on the reverse strand, counting down.
TTTCTGCTCTTCAGGGGCCTCCGTTTGAGCCCATGCATGAGGCTGCTTTGTCGTCCCTTACTCAGACGGTGGCCTTTTTGGTGGCTATCACTTCTGTTCGGCGTGTTTCTGAGTTGGCAGCTTTATCCATTAAAGCTCCGTACTTTGAAAGGCATCAGGATAAGGTTGTTTTTCGTTTCAAACCAGATTTCCTTCCTAAGGTGGTTTCGGCTTTCCATTTCAATCAGGACATTGTTCTGCCCTCTCTTTGTCCCAATCCTAGCACCGAGAAGGAGAGGGTGTTGCATTCCTTGGACGTTGTCCGCGCTGTGAAATATTACCTGGTGGCTACGTCTTCCTTTCGTAAGACGGATGCCTTCTTTGTGGTGCCCTCTGGGCCTAGGAAAGGTTTGCCTCCTGCCAAATCTTCTATCAGTAAATGGCTTCGTCAGGCCATTTTTGGGGTCTATTCTGCCAAGGGGAGGAGTCCCCCGTTTCGTGTTACTGCTCATTCTACTCGTGCTCTTGGAGCGTCCTGGGCCTTCCAGCACCAGGCCTCTGTTGAGCAGGTTTGTAAGGCCGCTACTTGGTCTTCTGTTCACACTTTTTCCAAGTTTTACAAGGTTGATGTTCGGGCCTCAGCGGATGCTGGTTTTGGCCGCCTGGTTTTACAAACTGTTGTGGCATAGGTTGTGCCTTGTTACCTTGTTTTGGATTCCCGCCCTTTTATGGACACTGCTGTTGGATGTCCCATGTGTTATGGATATCTGAAGCGGGGTGTGTGACATACTTAGAATAATACCATTTTGTGAAATACTCACCTGTAAAATGGGTATTATAAGTATGTCACACACCCCGCTTCACCCGCCCTTGTTTGGTACTCTGGATACTCTATATTGGGCATTTTGCGTGGTTCTTGGTTTTACTGTTGCCTCTTCCTGGTCCCTTACTTACTGCTTCTGTATACTGGGTAATGAGTGGGAGGTCCCAGGTATTTATGGATCAGGGAGGGGCTTTTCTCTTTGCATCATCTCTGCAGGAACGCCCCTTCAGGTCGGTATTACCCATGTGTTATGGATATCTGAAGCGGGGTGTGTGACATACTTATAATACCCATTTTACAGGTGAGTATTTCACAAAATGGTATTTTTCTTCAGCAGGGTCTGGGAAGATAGGTGGAGCTAAATACATGGCAGTCCTACAAGAAAACGTGTTGGAGGCTGCAAATAACTTGACACTGGGGCATGGGTTCACCTTCCAGCAGGACAATGGCCCTAAACATACAGGCAAAGCTAAAATGGAATGGTTTAAATCAAAGTAAATGCATGTGTTAGGAATGGTCCAGTCAAAGTCCAGATCCAAATGTCATTGAGAATCTGAGGCATAATTTGATTTTATCTCTATATGCTTAAACGGCCCTGCAGTCTATAAGATTCCAGGGCCCCTTGATTCCCTCCACCCAGGGCATCCAGAATCGGGATGCCCTGCTGTGTGAAACTTCCCATGTCGCCCAGAAACACACTTTCTTTCCTGGTCCAACGGCGCATGCGCGAGCAGTGCCCGCTTTCCCACTATCCCTTTAGCAAGGTGTGTGCACACTCCCTGTGAGAGGGTAGCAGGTAATGCGGCCTCCTGCGCACTCGGATCAACTTGCCTTAGACAAAGGGGCAGGAGCGTATCCGTGCGTGCTGATGGACGAGAGGTCGTGCATGCACCATAGGACTGGGGAGAGGTGAGTTTGTTCGGGCGACCTGGGGGGTTTCACACAGCGGGGCACCCCCGATCAGAGTGCCTGGGGGGGCAAGGACCAAAACCCAGGATAGTCAAAATCCTGGGTTTGGTCCATTTTAAAAATAATTGAAAAAATATTGAAAAGAAGGATTCAGGGAAAACAGAAAATGTGTATTACGTGTTCTTATGCTTTGGCAACAGCATCCTGTGCCTGACAACAAATCAAGTTTCAAGAGAATGGGCTGCGCACAGGCAGGGCGAGGGGAATTTAAGAATGGGCCATCTGACTGGACATATCTCTGCACCTCAAGGGATATTTCAGGCATTTTCTTTAATGCATGGCACGGCCCGCTTCGGTATTCATAACTGATGGGTATTCCGCCACCAGGTGGCGCAGCAGCACTGCAGAAAGCTGTGGCAGCTCCTGGCTCCCTATAAGAACGGAACCAACCAACAAGTTCCCAGTGTTGTCTCTGCAGCGACACTGCAAAGTTAGAAGATGGCTCTCTCTCTTGCGCAGGTGAGCGGGGCAACCAAGCCTGCGGCCCTGCAAGTCTATTTCCATCCGTTTCTGGACCCTACTTGCCTCCCGGCCTTGGCTGACAGATCAGGTGAAGGTAGAAGAGCACTAGGGTCAAGTGCTCCTGGAGTGCAGCTCCAAGCCGCAGACCCTGTAACACAAAGGGTAGCCAGCCATAGGCTTTATGGTGAGCCTTCTTGGGATGAGGAGTTCCTGCCCTAGCTTCTGAGGGGTGAGTTGTTGGGGACTGTGTCCCCTTATTTTCCTTTTGGGGTCACTCCCGCCTCCTGGCCATGGCTGCTCGCTGCTGCCTCCTTGTCCCTCTCTTCTCCCCCTCCCCTCTCTGACTTGTTCGGGGGGGGGGGGGGGGGGGGTGGTAGCGGCGAGGAGTAATATCTGTGGTGTTTTGACGTTTTTTGTGTATTTTTTGTTGTTTTTAGCTGCTACGCCGCTTTGTAATACGCTCCGCGGCTGTGGGCGCTATAACCTGAGGTGATTTTGCCTTGTCATGGCGCCGCCCGGGTCACGTGAGCGCCGTTTTCGCGCTCTTGGGGGGTGGGGCCGCTTGGTGACGCGGATTGCATCGTCTCCCCGCAGCCCGCCCCTCGAGGTACCTCTGCCGGCGCCATTTTTAGCGAGCTGCATGTCTGGATTTCTCCCTTCCTGGCTGCGGCGCTGCTTCCTCCGGTGTGTTGCCCATCCTGCGGTCTGTGCCTGAGTGACCAGCAGTGTCTTTGGTCCATGAGTCCCCCTCAGGGTTTTTTTTACTCAGAGTGCATATGCTGCGGGATACGTTTCTTTACTTATGTCTTTCAGGCGGGATACCATTGGGTTGTGGCATATCCCGGCTCCACTCCTTCCCTCCCCTCATCCCCCTTCACTATTTCTTAGGGTATCCCGTGGGAGGGCATCCCGGGGCGGCCTTTGTATAGCCTTTGCCCACTGCTGGCCTATTGCGCCTGTATTAATCACCATATGGAGGCTTCTGGGGATAGCGGACTTGGGTGTCCTTCGGGGCAAGCTCGGCTGCGTTCCATGTATGGGGTGTCCCCTGTGAGTAACAGTGTCACGGTGTGCGTGCCATGCGCTGAGAGTGTCCTTGCGCTCCAAGCTGGTTTGCCTGCTTCGCTTCCCAGCTCTGCGCCTCCCTCGGCTTCACCTACTCCCCCACACCTGCAATTGGGTCCCAATGAGGGGGACACTAGCAGGGAGTCTAGCTCTGATTTGGCTATGCGAGTGGCCAAACTTGAGAAACAACTTGTCAAGTCTGCTCCTAGGAAGGCTTCTGGTAAGAAGCGACACCTGGATCCCAGATCCTCCCCTCTTCCTGAAATGTATGTGGGGATTGATGAATTTGGTGAATGTCACCCCCTTGAGATGGGGGAGCTTTCCCAGGATTCTGACTCCTCTGGGAGCAAACAGGAGGGTTGCGATAGTGACCCTGGTTCTGCGTCCGGAGAGGATTCATGGTACCCTGAGGACACTGATAATCTGCTGTCACATATTTTTTAAATTTTGCACATTGCTGCTCCCGAGGTTGCTAAGAGAAAGCAAGGGGAGCTTTTTCGCCCTGGTAAACAGCGTCTAGAGTTCTTGAGCAGGAACACTTCACCTCCCTTGTGCTTAAGGAATGGGAACGTCCCAACAGACTGCCTGCTGTGCCCAAGGATCTTGTCTGATCTTCTGATCTTGTCAAAAGGTGGTCCTTTCCTCCTGAAGTGGACGCTCCTGTGCTAGGTTTGTCCAATACCTTGGTCGTGCCTTCCCCTGACACTACCACACTGAGGGACAGTGAGGACAGGCGCATGGATCAGCTGGCTTGCCATGCCTTTACCTGTGTGGGGGCTGGTTTGCGCCCGGCTTGTGCTGCTGCCATCACTCCTATTGCCCTTAAGAGACTTCTCAAGCGTCTACAGGATGGTGCTACTGCTGGTAGCGGGGGGGAAGGAACATAGTACTCTATTACTTTGCTCTGATTTTGTGGTCTTTATCCTTACCGTTATGGATGATGTTGTGCGGCTGTGCGGTAGGGCCTCTGCCCTTTTGATGGCTATGCGCAGTTCCGTCTCGTTGCGGCAATGGCCATCTGACGCTGCAGCCAAGAAAGCTCTCACTGGTCTACCCTTTGCAGGGCTGCAGCTTTTTGGGGAGCGTCTTGATGCTTTAGCTAAGGATGGCAGGCTGCCTCAGCATAGGAGGCAGTCTCGGCCTTTTAGGGGGTCCTCCGTCCCCCTCTCTTCTTTTCGTAATTCCAGAGGAGCTCGTGGCTCCCTCTTATCTAGTGGCCACAGAGATTCATGGGGCCGTGGCAGATCCCGTGGCCGTCCTGTTTTTTCCTGGAATACCAAGACCAAACCCTCTCCCAAGCCCCCTCAGGCATGAAGGGGCACCCTCACCCATCTGGGGGGGGGTGGCCTTGGCTTTTTACTCAGGAGCTTGTATCCTCTGGTGCCAAGATAGAGTTTGTTGCCTGGCCGCCCCCAGAATTCATTGATCCTGGATGTAATTTAAATCCCATGTCTTATTAAGGGATGTTTCTTCTGGCTCCTTGACTATTAGAGTCAGGAGTCTTTTCATGGTCCCCCAACAGGAAGGCCTTTTGAGGCACATTCTGGCCCTGATGGGCCTCAACCAAGTTGTTTGATTCATAAAGTTTTTCTGCTTTAAGCCGCTAGCCTGCTGTCAGTACCCTTCATCTGGACGATTTCAGGTCCTCTGTGGACATCATGGCGGCTTATTTTCTGGTGCCTATTTTTTGGGGTTGTCAGAGATTCTGCGGTTAGCGCTTGAGACTTAGCATTCCAATTTATGACCCTTTAGGGTCACCAGATGGTTCACCATGACAATGGCAAGGGTGATGGCTCTGTTAAGGATCCAAGGCATCCTAACCATTCCTGACCTGCACATCAGTCTGATTGTGGCCAAGTCCCTTTCTCGAGTCGTGCTGGTTATCTTCTTTTTAGAATCCATCGGCTGGGAAATCTGCCATTCCTAGTTTTATCTGTTCCCGTCCTGGATGCTGTCTTTTCTGAGTATCTCCCAGGTCAGGGTGTTCCTTCCTCAGTAATATGGTAATGGTTTTTCAGATGCAGGCTTAGGCTCTGCTATAGTGTCCTAACCCCTACATTGTCAAAGGATGCAGTTAGTGGGTCTGTTGGTGTCCTGCTTCAGGTAATCCTCTTTGCTCTTTTCACATGAGTCCTTTTGTCAGTTTTGAATCGGGACCCTGCATCCTTGGAGAAGGATTTTGATCTGTCTTCTCTGGCCAGATGGTCCTTCTGGTGGAGACTGAACTCCTGGTACCTCTGGGGGTTAGGTCCTCTCTGCCCCCATGTTGGGAAATGGTCTCCGCAGATGCCAGTCTGCGGTTTGGGGGAGACTTCTGAAAAGCCCTGAGGTCCCAGGGAAGGTGGGGCCCACTGGAGACCCAGGTTCCCATCAACTCCCTGAAACTGAGAGACAATCAGGTTGCTTCTTTATCCTGTCCACTCCCCTTCAGGGTTAGACTGTTCTGTCCGCTCAGACATCCAGTAGGCTGTTGCCTATTTCATTCGTCAGGGAGTTGCTTGGGGCAAGTTAGCCTTCAAGGGATTCTCCCTGATTCTCTCTTGGGCGGAACAGTATGTTCCCTGCATCTCAGCGGTCTACATTACAGGGGCGGACAACTGGGAGGCGGACTTCCTGAGATAGGGGGCTGCCTCAGCTGGGGATATGGTCCCGCAACTAATGGGAGCTTCTATTCCTGTTTCACCACTGGGATCATCCGGTCATGGAACGGTGGTGTCCCACCATAATCATATATCTTCAGAATTTGTCTCTGGTTCAGGATCCTATGGTCTTCACTTCGGATACCTTGGAATTCCCTTGGACGGAGTTCGGGTTCTCTATGAGTTCCCTCTGTCCCTCTTCTGAGCAGGGTTATGGGCTCCATAACCCAAGAGCGGGTACCTGCCACCCTGGTGGCCTTTTTGACTGTTGAGAGCTTCCATCTTATGGTCTAGCAGTTGCTTGATTCTATTGTTGATACCAGGATTGGGGCCAGGAGGAAGTCCTCGTGCCTCGCCTATTACAGGGTCTGGCACATGCTTTCATTGACTGGTAGCACTCCAAGTCTTTTTCCTGTAGGCTGTTTTTTCTATTCCCAGGATTCTGGAATTCTTGCAACTTGGTTGAATTTGGACCTTCGTCTTAAGTACACTCTAGGGCCATGTTTGTAGCTCTGGAAAAGTTTTTCCAACGGGCCCTTGCCATTATCTGCTGGTGCATGGGTTTTTTTCCAGGGTGTTTTTTCACGTGCGTCCCCCCAGGTAGCCTTGCTATCTGTCTAGGATCTGAATCTGGGGCTATTGGTTATGCAGGGGCCTCTTTTGAGTCTATCCATGAGGCCGCCTTGCCCCTTTGTTGACTCCTAGAGTAGCCCCCCTTTTTGTATGACTATCGCCTCTGTAAGGCGAGTTCTGAATTAGCTGTGTTTTTCCAAGTATACAGCCCGTCCTGTTTCACTAATTCCTTACGTCTGGGTTATCCGCCACAAGGTGGCGCAGTGGACTGCAGAAAAGACTTGTGGCATCTCCCAGCCCTATAAAAAGCCAGGAACCTCCCACAAATTCCCAGTTTCCTTCTGCAGTCAGGACTGCGAAGATAGAAGATGGCTCTCTATATTGCTCCCCCCTCCCCCCCCCCACGATCCAATGTTTGCTTGGGTGCCCCTGCCGCTGCTCTGTCCCCCCCCTGGCTTGGTGCTATCAGCCCTCTTGGTCCGTGAGTCCCCTTCGGGGTTGTTTTTTATTATTATTTACCCGCGCTATGGGATATTTATTGTCATTATTATGTCTTTCAGGCAGGACATCCGTTACTGTGGTTTCTCCCGGCCCTGCCCCCCTTTCATCTCCCACCTTCCCTAGCGGGCGTCTGGGCATCCCTGGTTGGAGGGGCATCCCAGGTGGCTCTTGCTAGCCTTGACCCTGTACTGGCCATTGTGCCTATACTAATCACCATATGGAGGCTTCTGGGGATAATGTGCTTGGGGTACCTTCGGGACAAGCCCAGCTGTGTGCCGCGTGTGGGGTATCCCCTGTGAGTAATGGTGTCAGGGTATGTGTGCCCTGCGCCCAGAAGGTACTTGCGCTGCAGTCTGGGTTGCCTGCTACGCTGCCCAGTTCTCCAACCCCCCCCCCCCCCCCGCGCCTGCATTTGGCTCCTAGTGAGGGACATGCTAGCGGGGAATCACATTATGGATTGGCCATGCTGGTGGCCAACCTGGAAAGGCATATTACTGGGCCTGCCCCCCGTAAGACTTCTGGCAAGAAGCGGGATTTAACTCCAGCTGTTTCCCTTTTTCCTAAGGAGGATGAGGGACATTATTCTTTTTCTGGCCCTTACCCCCTAGAAGAGGGGGAACTTTTCTCTTATTCTGATTCCTCTGGGGAACAGCAGGAGGTTTATGGTGGTACTGAGTCTCCTTTTGGAGAAGATCCATGACTCACATTTTTGAAGTACTATGTATTACCCCTCCTGTGGCGGCTAAAAAGCAGCAGGGTGAGCTTTTTCACACTGTTAAACAATGCTTGGAGTTCCCTGAGCAGAACCACTTTAATAACTTGGTGCTCATGGAGTGGGAAATTCCTAGCAGATTGTCCGCGGTACCCAAGAGTTTTGACAGGAGGTATCCCTTCCCTGCTGATGTGGTTAAGCGCTGGTAGTGTCCCCCCGAGGTGGATGCTCCCGTGCTTGGGTTGTCCAATACCTTGGTCATGCATTCCCCTGACACTGAGGGATGGTGAGGACCGGCGTGTGGATCAGCTGGCCTGTCACGCATTTGCTTGTGCGGGGACTGCACTGCGCCCTGTGTGCGCTTCTGCCATCACGGCTCTTGCTATTAAAGGGCTGCTCAGGTGCCTTCTGGATAATGCCTCGGATGCCAATGGGGGGAGGAGTATAGATCCCTCCTGCTTTGCTATGAATTTGTTGCATTTATTCTTTCTGCTATGGATGATGCGGTCAGGATGTGTGATGGGAGGCTCCTCAACGCAGGAGACAGCCGCGGCCCTTTTGGGTGGCTGGTTCTTCCCTCCCCTCCTTCCGTGCTCCCAGGACTGGCCGGGGGGCGCCATTTGCGGGGACACGTAGAGACCCTTGGGGCCGGGGTAGAGGCCGTGGCCATCCCGGTCTCTCATGGGGTCACAAGTCCAAATCTTCCCCCAAGCCCCTTCAGGCATGAGGAGGCGCCCTCACCCATCCGGGTGGGGGGACGGTTGCAGCTTTTTGCTCACGTCTGGAGACTGCGCGTCTCAGACCGGTGGATTCAGGAAGTGGTGTCCTCTGGGTACAAGATAGAGTTTGCAGCCTGGCCGCCCCTAAGATTCGTCATATCCCGAATGGCTCAAAACCCCCTGTTGGCTCAGGGCTTGCGGCTCGCGGTCCAAAGCCTTTTGGAATTGGGTGTCATCTGTCCGGTGTCCTTCCGGGAAAGGGGCAGAGGCTTCTACTCCAATCTGTTCACGGTTCCCAAAAAGGATGGGTCCCTGAGACCCATCTTGGATTTGAAGCGCCTCAACAATTTTGTCAGGTTCAAGCATTTTTGCATGGAGACTCTGCGCTCGGCGGTCAGTACCCTGTGGCCGGGCATCTTCATGACTTCTGTGGACATCATAGATGCTTAACTTCATGTTCCAATCTTTCCAGGTCATCAGAGATTTCTCAGGTTCGCTCTGGAGGATCAGCAGTACCAATTTGTGGCCTTACCGTTTGGTCTTACCTCGGCTCCTCGGGTTTTCACCAAGGTGCTGGCGGGGGTGATGGCTCTGTTGAGATCTCAGGGCATACGCATCCTTCCTTATCTGGACGACATTCTGTGAGTACTCACCTGTAGAATTGTTTTTGTAGTATACAGCACGTCCTGTTTAATCCTCCCTTGTTATCATTATTCTTGGTTACCTTCTGTGTGGTGATTTGTTCAAATGTTTGGTTGGGGTTCCCTTCATTATTGTTCTCCCGGCTTCTTGTCTAACTGCTTTGTAACGCTGGGAATTTGTGGGAGGTTCCTGGCTTTTTATAGGGCCGGGAGATGCCACAAGTCTTTTCTGCTGTCTACTGCGCCACCTTGTGGCGGATAACCCAGACGTAAGGAATTAGTAAAACAGGACGTGCTGTATACTACAAAAACAATTCTACAGGTGAGTAATCACAGAATTGTATTTTTTTCATCACAAATACTTATTTTGAGCGTCTTTAGATTTAGGCGATGTTAGACTTAGGCCAGATTTCGGCCTATGGTTGGGTATGCCTTTCATCTTATTCAGGGCATTGTCTTGCCTTCATTGTGTTCCAATCTAGCTACTTCCATGGAGCGGACTCTGCATTCTATGGATGTGGTCTGGGCTCTGATGTTCTTTTTGGTGCTATGGAGACTTTTGGGAAGTTTAATTTTCTGTTTGTTTTACTTTGAGACTTGGAATGGTTTGCCTCCTGCTGGATCCACTGTTGGTAAGTGGATACGTCAGGTGATGATTCAAACCTATTCTGCTAAAGGGTAGACTCCTCCCTTTAGGGTGACTGCTCTTTCCATGCGTGCTATTGGACTCTCTTGGAGCTTTGTCAGCACCAAGCTTCTGTGGAACAAGTTTGTAAGGCCGTTTTTTGGTCTTACTGTTCATACTTTTTCTAAGTTTTTTACATGGTTGATATTTAGGCCTCAGCTGATGCTGCCTTGGGCCGCAAGGTTTTCAGGCGGTAGTGACTTAAACTACTGGCTGTTACTCATTGGGGATCTCGCCCTACTTTGGACACTGCTTTTGGATGTCCCATCAATTATGAATAGCGAAGCGGGCCATGCATTAAAGAAAAAAGCAATTCTGTGAGTACTCACCTGTAGAATTGTTTTTGTTCTTGCATGGTACGACCCGCTTCGCCCCACCCTTGTTATAGTTGTTCTTGATTGCCTCCTTCTGGTGATTGTTCCAAGTTAAATCTGGGTTTTTCACCTTTTTTACATTCTTACCTTTATTCTCTACCGGCTTCTTGTCTCACTGCTCGTCTACACTGGGAACTTGTTGGTTGGTCCCATTTTTATAGGGAGCTGGGAGCTTCCACAGCTTTCTGCAGTGCTGCTGCGCCACCTGGTGGCGGAATACCTATCAGTTATGAATACCGAAGCGGGCCGTGCCATGCAAGAACAAAAACAATTCTACAGGTCAGAACTCACAGAATTGCTTTTTCTGCTCTCCCCATGCTAGCTGTGAGGGTCCCTTCAAAGGTCAATCAGGATGTCCTGAGTCATTTTGGGGACAATAAAAATGAGTCAGCAGGAAGGAGCACGTTCTATAAGGCTTATGAAGGAATGCAAAGTGAAAAAAGATGCAGCCTTGACAGTCAGCATGGGGCAAGCAGAAAGCAGGCTAATTTAACCCTTAGCCTGGAATGTCCCTTTAACCTTCAATGAAACTGCTAGATCTCCAGTATTTTCTGCCCTTGCTGTTGGTCAAGTTTTGGGTCAGTCCAAATGCTCACTCAACTACTGGCTCCTAGTGAATATGAAGGAGATTATGTACAGTTGGGTGACCACTGTAAAGCCTTTAGCCCTGCAGCTCTCTGGTGCTGGTCAGTATTGAAGAACAATTGCTGGCATTTAGGTTCCATGTAAATATTTTCTGTTTTAAGTAAGTGCTCTTTACTTCGTACCCTTAAAGAGGAACAATAACCCCCCCCCCCCCCCCCCCCCAGAGTGGAGGGTGAAAATATTGGTGCGCCTTATGGATCGAATGTGTGGGGGGGTGGTAAAATAAAAGTCCATACATTATTGCACTCCAGCACGCTTTTTGTGCTTCTGCAGCCCTGGGTCCAGTGGGTGGCCGTGGCCTGTTTCCATTCATGCACGCCAGGCCGTAGATAGGCCATGCCCACCCATCAGAAGCCGGTATGGGAGCGCACGATCAGAAGGTCAGGAGCGCTGTAAGGTATGGCCTTTTCCATACACCCTGTTGTTCACTGGCCAGAAGAGAACACAGTGCCACCAGCAGGTTGTCAGTAGAACTACTACTTATAAATGAAAACCCATCTCCTTTGAAAAATATTTATATTAAAGCAGACCTCCAGGCGCTGGACTTGCCATCAGTCTCTTAGAATCCCTGAAGAGGGATATTAGTACTCACTCTCCTGTGTTTCTGGAGGCAAGGCAGGCGCATCTGATGCTCCACACACTTAGGGCCCCAACTCTGCTGTTTTTAGCTAAAATACATTTGGCATTCACTGCTACTGTTGCTTCTAGTGCGCCACAAGAGTAAACCAGTGGAAACTTATGGACTTACATAATCACTTGTTTGCCTAGGTAGGCTTGTAATATCTTTTGCTGGCTTACTCCACTTTCCACATACACCAAAAGCATGTGCATAGTGCAGAGCAGCAGCACAGATAATGCCCTAGCTTTATCAGGATGGCAGCAAATATGTACTTAGGGAAGTACCTAAGACGTGAAAACCATAAAAATAAAAAATAGGGTAAAAATAAGAAGCGTGGGGAAAAGCCTCTATTGTTCATCATTGTTACTGTCTGCATCAGCAAAACTGGGGTATCCAACTGGTGTCCACCAATCTCTACTGGGCTTTCGCACCATATTGGTTGAAAAGAGCTTGGGGGACCACTTTTCCCTATATCCAATACAGGTCATCCCAGAAGCGATGACAAGTGGGTATTCCGCCCCCAGGGGGCGCTCGACTTCAAGATCAAAAGCTGTCGCTCCTTCCGGCCCCTTATAAAAGCAGGTGTCTCCCTATGATTTCCCAGTGTTCATCTTGCAGTCTGGCTGCTGATCGTTGGATACTCTCTCCTGGATATTGCAGCTGTGCAGGGCCTCCTAGCCCGTCGGCCGCTGCAGATCCTATTCCCACTGATCCCGTGGACCCACTATTGCCCCCCGAGCCACGGCTGTTAGGACTGTAACGGTAGGGAGAACGCCGGAGTCAGGCGTCTTGGCAGAGCTATGCTCTGGGCCGCAGACCCTGTCTAAAGGGTAGCCGGCCATAGGCTGATGGTGAGCCTATGGGGGGGGGGGGGAACCACCTACTGCCCTCTGTTTATTCCCTCTGCCCCACAAGCTATATTGTGTGTGTCTGTGTGTGATTATTGTCACTGTACTTTTTTGTTCATTGCGCATGTCATACGTACCTCCCTTGCTCCCTCGAGTTGTCTCTTACTGCTCCCCTCTCCCCTCCATCTTGGGCCCTTATGCTGTGAGGGGAGGGTCGGACGCTGCTTGGCGGTCTCTCCTGAGATCTCATGCCTTTTTTGTCTCCGACACCGTGCCAGGCCGGTGCGCGTTGTGCAGGGGCTCCGCTTTTGGCCGCCCTGCGGCAAGTCTGTGGATTCTTGGAGGACGTCCTCCGTCTTGGGTTTTGGCAGACGCAGGGCTGTGAGGAGGCAGGAGGCGGGCGCTGCTGTTCGTGCCGTCAGGGGGGGCGGGACTGCATTATGACGCTTTTCGCGTCACTGCTCTGCGGCCCCTCGACGAACGCTCGGAGCTGCTGACTCAGCGCCATTTTGATGCTGCTTCTCCTGCCTCGCTGCCTGGGACCCCATCCGGTGTGGCCTCACTGCCGGTGTTGTGAGTCCCTATTGTTATCAATATCTATTGTCTTACTGTTATGCGCATGTGCTGTGGGATGCTGACAGCCTATTCTCTTGCTTGTGTCTTTCAGATGGGCCCTTTTGATAGATTGTGGGTTGTGGTTCCTCCCGGTCCCCCGCCCCCCCTCCTCCCCCCTTTTTTATTAAGAGCGATCACATAAAGAGGGAATATATAGGAGGGCTACATAGGTTTGGGCCGTCAGTGCCTTGTAACCTGCATAAGGAATTTTGTCTGCTAATCACTATAATGGAGGCTTCTGGGGATAGTGAGCTAGGGGCCCCATCTGGGCGGGTGAAGCCCAGCCCCATGTGGGGTGCTAGCCCTCTGGGCGGACTCGGCACTGTTTGTGTCACTTGCGCCAGGAGCTTCATTTTGGAGCATGATCGGGCGGGCGTATCTGCCCCTAGCCCGTTACTGCCGGCAGCCTCTCCCGAGCCCTCACTGCTGCACTCCAGCAGGGGGTCCCAAGTTGACTTGGCATACCGGGTGGCCAGCCTTGAGAGACAGATCTCTCGCATGGCTCCTAGGAAGGCCACGAGTAAGAAGCGGCACATCGAGCCCGTTTACTCGGATAATGATGATGATGATGACGATCTTCTTGGAGGTCTGGGCTCCGTGGAGGAAGGCGAGTTGCATGAGGACTCCATTTCCACTGTGGATTATTCTGCCGGCTATGACAGCAGGCCTGGCTCTTCCTTGGACGAGGATACTTGGCTCCCTGATGATACGGAGAAGTTGCTGGCTTCAGTTTTTGAGATGTTGCACATTGTCCCTCCGAGAGCAGCTAAGAGGAAGCAGGGTGATTGTTTCGGCCTGAGAGACAGAGTCATGTCTTTCCTGAGCAGGCCCATTTTTCTAATATGATTTTCAAGGAGTAGGAAAGGCCTAACAAGCTACCGTCGGTGCCTAAGGGCCTGGACAGGAGGTATCCCTTTCCTGAGCAGCTGGTCCGCTTATGGTCCTGTCCCCCCGAGGTGGATTCCCCTGTGTCGGGGTTATCCAAGACTACGGTTATGCCGTCACCCGATACTGCTTCCTTACGTGATCCAGCTGACAGGAGCATGGATCAGCTGGTCTGTCATGCCTTCCCCTCTGCTGGTGCTTGGTTTCGCCCTGTGTGTGCCGCGGCTATTGTCTCCTTAGCCATCAGAAAGAAGGTGAGAGATCTTGTGGATAAGTCTCGCAAGCTTGTGTGGATTTTATTGCCTTTGTTGTCTCTGCTATGGAAGATGGTGTCCGGCTCAGTGCCAGGGTTTCGGCCTTGCTTGTTGCGCTTCGCCGCTCCCTCTGGTCGGCTGATGCCGCGGCCAAGAAGTCGCTCACTAGTATCCTGTTCATGGGGCACAGGTAGTTCGGAGAGCGTCTGGACCTCCTGATTAAGGATGGTAGACTCCCTCAGCGACGGAAGCCTGCACGGCCCTTTTGGGGTTCCTCTGCCTACCACTCCTTTCGAGGAGGAAGAGGCTCTTCATTTTCAGGTGGCCGCAGAGTTTCCTGGGGACGAGGTAGGTCCCGCGGCCGACCCAATCCCTCCTGGGGATCCAAGTCCAAGCCCCCTGCCAAGGCTCCTCAGGCTGATGCCGCGGCTGATGCCGCGGCCAAGAAGTCGCTCACTAGTATCCTGTTCATGGGGCACAGGTAGTTCGGAGAGCGTCTGGACCTCCTGATTAAGGATGGTAGACTCCCTCAGCGACGGAAGCCTGCACGGCCCTTTTGGGGTTCCTCTGCCTACCACTCCTTTCGAGGAGGAAGAGGCTCTTCATTTTCAGGTGGCCGCAGAGTTTCCTGGGGACGAGGTAGGTCCCGCGGCCGACCCAATCCCTCCTGGGGATCCAAGTCCAAGCCCCCTGCCAAGGCTCCTCAGGCATGAGGAGGTGCCCTCACCCATCCGGGTGGGCGGACGGCTTCTGCTATTTGCTCATATCTGGAGACAGCGCATCTCGGATCGGTGGATTCAGGAGGTGGTGTCCTCCAATTACAAAATAGAGCTGGCAGTCAGGCCGCCCTCAAGATTTCTTCAGTCTAGAATATCCCAGAACCCAGTGAAGGCACAGGGCCTAAGAATGGCAGTGCAGCACCTCCTGCAGTTAGGGGTGATTTGCCCTGTGCCTCGTCAGGAACAGGGTCAGGGCTTCTACTCCAATCTGTTTACAGTTCCCAAGAAGGACGGAACGTTGAGGCCTATCCTGGACCCGAAGGGTCTCAACAGGTTTGTCAGAGTCCGACATTTCCGCATGGAAACCTTATGGTCTGCGGTGAGCTCGCTTCCGCCCGGCGACTTCATGACCACGGTGGACATCAGGGATGCCTATTTGCACATCCCGATATTCCAGGGACATCAGAGGTTCCTGAGGTTTGCTCTGGAGGACCAGCATTACCAGTTTTTGGCTCTGCCATTCGGGATATCCTCAGCCCAGGAACCAGGGCATTCGTGTGCTGCACTGGAGGATTTACTGATTGCGGCTCAGTCCCTTTAGCAGGCCGAGAGCGACACTCGGACGGTGTTATCCACTCTCGATGAGTTAGGATGGTGTAGCGATAACCCTTATCGCCGGAGGGCTTCACCGCCCGAGTCGTCCTTTTCCCAATCGTAAGAGGTTCTGCTGGAACTCCAGAGTCGTCCGTGAGGAACCAGGAACAAATAAGAGACAGAACTTCAGTATTGAGGGTGAAGGTGAACTGTTTTTATTAGTGCCACTCTAGGCCTTATATACACAAGTCTCCATGCAATGACAACCACACTGACCAATAGCAGCAGGGCACACAATCCCTCAACTCTGCCGGTGACGCAATCAGTAGAACAATAGCAGGCTGTAATACAATCAATCAGGACAATGCCATTGACTGTGACGTAATCAACAATACACAATGGCAGTCAAAATACAATGACATTGCCTGTAACAGTATCAAAATACAATGACCTAATTAAGAAAAAGCCAGTGAATGACCCGGTGGGCAACTGAATAGTGATGACATCCAAAAGACAGAGCGTCTGTCACAATGCCCCCTTTTTGTGGAACACCCGGCAGACCCGGATTGACCCTGTTCGGGTTAACGTGGGGCTGTCCGGACTCTTGTTAGGGGCAGAGTTCTGTTTGCCGGGATAATCCATCTGCATTACCGTTTTGTCTACCGGGCCTGTATACACACACACACACACATACAGTTGTACTCACAGGGTGCTGGTCTTGTCTTTTCCCCCCAATAAGAGACAGAACTCAGTATTGAGGGTGAAGATTATACCCACACACACACACATGCAGTTGTACTCACAGGGTGCTGGTCTTGTACACACATACAGTTGTACTCACAGGGTGCTGGTCTTGTACACACACATGTACTCACAGGGTGCTGGTCTTGTACACACACATGTACTCACAGGGTGCTGGTCTTGTACACACACGTACTCACAGGGTGCTGGTCTTGTACACACACATGTACTCACAGGGTGCTGGTCTTGTACACACACATGTACTCACAGGGTGCTGGTCTTGTACACACACATGTACTCACAGGGTGCTGGTCTTGTCTTTTCCCCCCAATAAGAGACAGAACTCAGTATTGAGGGTGAAGATGATACACACATACTCTCTTAGCTCTGGTTGCAAGGCATTGAGAAAATGTTCTAGTAAAAACAACTGTAGGCTTCCGGGGTGACAGCGTTCCGGGCTAACAAAGCCTCCTTTACCAGATGGTAGTGTGGTAAGTCCGCATCAGGGATGGCCCGGAAAGCATCGGAAGCTTTCCCAGATAGTTTCCCTGATAATATGGTGACCCATTCCTCCGTGGGTACCCGGTGTAAAGCGCACTGCCGTTCAAAATCGGCCAAAAATCCATCAATCTCATTGTCACTTTCCTGGATGGACTTAAATGCTGCAAATGGAATCTTTTTCCCCCCAGTGTAACTGAGGCTCGGAGACACAGGGGCGCTGAGAGGCTGCTGGGTTGCGAGTCGCCGATCTTCCCTTCGCTTACTGGCCTCTGCCTACGCTGCGGCGAAGACTTGGTCGATCAGTTCTTGTGATGGATTCGGCCATAGACCGACAATCTGTTCCGAACCGCTTGAACGAGAGCAGCGTCTTCATCGATCTCTATATTGGTTTCGGTCCTCACTGCTGCACGATCCATTTTGATCAGCTCGGCTATCAGTTCCTGATGTGGGCGGTTGCTAGCTGACCTTCCCCGGCTCACGAGTAGATCCTCCAGGTCAGCCTTTTCAACTTGTCATGCTGACTCTCCATCAGGGTAGCACTCTCTCTGGGTAGAAAAGGACCATCCCACCGCTGCCACCAATTGTAGCGATAACCCTTATCGCCGGAGGGCTTCACCGCCCGAGTCGTCCTTTTCCCAATCGTAAGAGGTGCTGCTGGAACTCCAGAGTCGTCCGTGAGGAACCAGGAACAGCCCTTACAAGGGCTAGTGAATTGTAATATAGCGTTTCCCCCAATAAGAGACAGAACTTCAGTATTGAGGGTGAAGGTGAACTGTTTTTATTAGTGCCACTCTAGGCCTTATATACACAAGTCTCCATGCAATGACAACCACACTGACCAATAGCAGCAGGGCACACAATCCCTCAACTCTGCCGGTGACGCAATCAGTAGAACAATAGCAGGCTGTAATACAATCAATCAGGACAATGCCATTGACTGTGACGTAATCAACAATACACAATGGCAGTCAAAATACAATGACATTGCCTGTAACAGTATCAAAATACAATGACCTAATTAAGAAAAGGCCAGTGAATGACCCGGTGGGCAACTGAATAGTGATGACATCCAAAAGACAGAGCGTCTGTCACAGATGGGTACTCAATTACCCCAAGTCTTTGATCACTCCCTCAATGGTGAGGTCCTTCCTGGGCATGACGTTAGACACCTCTCAGGTCAAGGTATTCCTGCCACAGCAGAAGGTGGTGGGTATTCAGACGCAGGTGCAGGCCTTGCTGTCTTGTCAGCAACCATCGATCCCTCTGAGGATGAAGCTGGTGGGCCTGATGGTGTCATGCTTCGAGGCAGTGACCTTCGCCAAGTTCCACACGAGACCTCTTCAATTGAACCAGTTGACCGGCTGGGACCGGATGCAGGAGTCGCTGGAACAGGAATTTTCACTGCCTCCCCTGGCCAGACAGTCCCTCTTGTGGTGGCTGGACCTCAGAAACCTGTTGGTGGGCAAGTCCTTTCTGACTCCCTAGTGGGAGACAGTTACCACGGATGCCAGTCTGACCGGCTGGGGAGGCGTTTGGCAGACGTAGAAGATCCAGGGTCAGTGGAGTTGCTCACTTGGGCAGAGGAGAATGTTCCCTGCATCTCGGCGGTTTACATCCCTAGGTTAGAAAACCAGGAGGCAGACTCCCTGAGCAGGAGCGCCTCACGTCTGGTGGAATGGTCTCTCAGCAACAAGAACTTTCACGCTCTGTGTCTCCACTGGGGTCAGCCAGACGTGGACCTGTTTGCGTCCAAACACAATTTTGATCTCCCAAGTTTGATCTCCCTGTCAAGAGATCCTCTGGCCTTTACCACAGACGCTCTGGCAATTCCTTGGACGGAGTTCAGGCTCCTCTATGCATTCCCTCCGTTTCCACTCCTGGGCCGAGTGCTGTGCAAGATAGCCCAGGAAGGGGTTCCAACCATCCTAGTGGCTCCTCGCTGGCCGAGAAGGAGTTGGTTTGTGGACATAGTTCAGATGTCAGTGGACCGCTACATCATGCCAGCCGACCCAGGGCTTCTCACGCAGGGGTCACTGCGGCACCCCAACTTACAGACCCTGGCTTTGACGGCCTGGCTATTGAGACCTCAATCCTGATGGAGAAGGGGCTGTCAGCCACGGTTGTGCATACCATGATTCAGGCGCGGAAGAAGTCTTCTTCCATGATATATTACAGAGTTTGGCATGCCTACATTGCTTGGTGTGAATCCAAGAGTCTCCCTTGTCGCACCTTCTCTATCTCTAGGATCTTGGAGTTTTTACAACACGGTTTAGATTTGGGTCTTCAGCTGAGCACCCTCAAGGGCCAGGTCTCTGCCATTTTTTTCCAGAGACCCTTTGCCCATCATAGACTGATCAAGACCTTTGTCCAGGGAGTCACCCATGTACGTTCACCACGTAAGCCTGTGTTACCGGTGTGGGACTTGAATTTGGTACTTTCTGCTCTCCAGGGTCCTCCCTTTGAGCCATTGTGCGATGCAGCATTGTCTATTTTAACTCTCAAGGTAGTCTTTTGGTAGCGATCACCTCGGTGTGTCACGTGTCAGAGCTGGCTGCGCTTTGTATGAAGCATCCTTATTTTGAGCGGCCTAAGGATAAGGTGGTTTTTCGCGTTAAACCTGTAGAATTGTTTTTGAATATATCCAGTCCAGGTTGTCCCACCCCGCCCTTGTTAATTATCTGTTGTTTGCCTGTTATGGTGATTACCATTTTTTTTTTGTATTGGACCGCTTTTTTGTTGGAGAGAGTACATGCTGAAGTTATGCGAAGTAACATGGTTTCTTGGCCTCCCGGCCTGTCTCTTTTTCTTACTGCTTTTTAACCACTGGGAAATCATAGTGAGACACCTGCTTTTATAGGAGGCCGGGAGGAGCGACAGCTTTTGATCTTGCAGTCGAGTGGCCCCTGGGGGCGGAATACCCACTTGTCATCACTTCTGGGATGACCTGGGCTGGATATATTCAAAAACAATTCTACAGGTGAGTTTCACAGAATTGTATTTTTTTGTTGTAAATATAGCTTAGCCTGCCTTAGGGTTGGTAAAGCAGGCCCTTAACTTTTAAAGGGTCTGTCCGGGCAAACATAAAGAACAGTACATATTTACGTCTTCTCCTCTACAGCTGACTCGCGGAGGTTTAGATGTCTGAGACCTAATGCTGTGAGGACCCGGGGCATCACGTGTGCCATGCAACCTCCTGCAGAGGGAGCACACTGAGATCCCTTTGTTACAGTGAAAATGATTATTGTTTACTTATATAGCACCATCATTTTCTGTGGTGCTGTACAAAGTATAAATGACAGACATGGGGAAAAAGAACAAGTATTACAGATGTGACAGACAATCTAAAAATACAATGGAGAACATTAGGGGTTGAGGGACCCATTCTTGCCAGTTTACAATTTGGGGATTAAAGGTAAGTCACAAATTCCATTAACAAAGCATTGTGGCTTGCCAGTGGTGGAGCTTTCCAAATAAGAAAAGGGCCTGGTCTGATCAGCGCCCTTAGGATGATTGCTCCCTTTGCAGCTGCTCCCTCTGCATACCCAAAAGGCAGGCACTGATTATATATTATACTCAGGGTTAGCTAGGAAACTCAAGGAATGGATTGATTACTTTTTATGTTAAGTTATGAATAGTCTACAACACAGTGAGAACTTTCTGCGGCGTAAGAGTATCTCTGCCATTCCTGCTGCAGAATTGTGAACAGAAATCCCAGAGAAACTGCAGTATAATCCCGCTGTTGGTATTTCTTCAGACGGAAGAGAGGGGAGTGGTGGTGGGGGATAAAACAGTGGGTTGCAATTCAGTAGTCCTCATTTTTATTTATAATCTCCAGGCGCTGCTTCTGCCAGATTTGTTTTGAAAGTAAAGCGACTTAAGAATGAGTAACTCACACACAGAAAAACTCCAAGCTTTGATCACATAGAATGTAGGGACCAGTATTTGCCTAAAGGCCATAAATTATTTCACGTCTTTCCAGCCGACCATTCAGTGTTCCTGGTGTTATGTAAGTGTTAATAAAATGAACAGTGGGATTAAGCTGGTGCAACAAGAAGAATGTTCTGTTTGTTTTATAGGCTGGCAAAGTCACATCAGAGACATTTCTTTAACTCGTTTAAGGCTCAGACACATAATAAGTCCTGTGTTATATGTATATATAAGGGGGAGGGGTGTATAGATATACACTCAGGCTACTCTTTGGAGCTGCGTCCTGATGAGAGATGCTTGGTATTTTATGATGATGATCTGATCATTTGATCTGTAGGCACTTTACGTGCATGGTCCCTTAATTATCTTTTGTGTTAGATCATTGCCTTTATTTCTACATTTTATGAGATACAATTGAACAATGTGAATTATCCAAGTAGTCTAAAACAGGGGTCCCCAACCTTTTTATTCCCCGTGCCATGTTCCCTTTTCCAATTAACTCAAGTACCACCTGAGTGGTACATATGAGTTGTCAGCAGGACAAACTGGCAATACGGAGACCTGTGATAATTACTGGTGTACCACATTGCTTTGGGGCCAGGTAGGCTGCTGCTTTTAACACTCCCATCCACTCCATGCCTCTCCACCTAGCCCACTGTACCAACGCTATAGTCTCAGCATCATGGCTTTGAGGGTCTATTCCCAACCATGCCTATTTATCTGCTCCTAAAATACTAAAACTTCACTACCATCAAGTGGCCATATCCACCCCAGCCCATGGTCTGTCCCTAACATGCTATAGCCTCAGCCCTGGAGTGCACTTGTTGACCAACCATTAAGCAGATTTTGGGGGCTGCGAGGATGTAACAGGCTGGTCATAGACTGGTAAATTCACAGGCTGATTTTTTGCCCCAGTCCACCACTCATTATCAGTCACCTAAAGCGGCATTAAAATATACAAAACATACATTTTAAAACGCATATCAAGTTTAAAGTGATACTGCAGGCAAATATAATAGTTACACCATTGCATCGGGCTACATTTGTCACTGATTTCTGTTTTTAAATTGAAGCAGAAATTGCAGAGATTTGGGGGTTTACAGGTTCAGCCAATGACATTCTCTTTTTCATCCTGTCCCCCAATCAGCTCAGCAGAGTGGGGCAGGATTGCTGGTCCCTCCCTCCGCCTCCTCCTCTAGATTCATCACATTGCTGTCAGCGCAGAGAGCTGATTATTATGCAGCATTTAATAGCCAAGGGCCTCGTCCACTTTTCTCAGAAGAAAAATCATAAGTTGAGCCTGTAAACCCCGATATCCATTTTTTCTTTAATTCAAAAACGGGAAACAGTTTAGTACAATGCCAAATGTAGCCCAGCCAGGCTTATTGTTTTCCCTGCTTCTTTTTCCTTCCAGTGAAATTATTTTCTGTGCAGGGTAAATAAATAACCCCTCCTCTTGCCATTAAGTATATTTGTGGACGATGTGTATTGCTATTATTAGACCCTTTTTTTTGTAATAGAGCTTCTTAAAAGAGGAACAACACACCTGATTTGTGGAACAGTGGGATGCCCTGCTATGTATATGCCTCTAAGTCACTTACCTTCCAGTCGTTCCCACACGATGCAGACTCAGGTGAACGAACGCACTGATTGACTGAGAGGCCCGTTCAACCAATCAGTGCTCTCACTTTCACTCTGCACCTCTGACGTCTAAGCCGCCGAGCTGCGCTGAAGGGAGCTGAGTGAGCCGCCAGCCGCATCCCCCGCTCACCTCCTGCCCATCGCGTGCCCGCTCTGACCATTGAAAATGGCTGGACACGGGTGCACGCATGGCTAGGGGTGAGCCGGGATGCAGCCGCAGCGCAGAGAAGCAGAAAGGGCTCCGGGACAAGGTGAGTGAAATGGGATGGGACAGTGGGGCATCCCAATTCAGGATGCTCAAGAAGACTCAAGGGCCTCCGATGTTCCTCTTTAAGACTTTCACATATGAATAGATTTTTTTCATTCAATCTAATTTAATAAAAATATTCCAAGGTGAGTACATTAGATCCAGTGTCTTATCCTATGTTACTATTTCTCAACCTGCGATATCTGAACCCCAGGGGTTATGCAGCCATGTTCTGGGACGCCTATCTGGTATATTATCTTAATAGTGAATCAATGTCTCTGGTTTACTTATTTTGGTAACATATATTTACATGCAATCGCATGTAAATAGCCGACCAACATGTCTAATCTGTGTTGGGCCGGCGAGTGCGGGATGACGCTCGGGTAACCATAGTAATGAGAAGCTAGGACTGCTGCTCTTATGTAATTGGTTCAGCGTCTTTAGACGCATAGAACGTTATACCGCGCGTCATGCTGACAGGGAGGCGGGGATAGGTAATGATATTCACCTCCTGCAGTATTGATTGGCTGAATGGCGTCAGCCACGTCCACCCCTTGTGGAGAGAGGTAATGATATTCACCTCCCTCCATACCGATTGGAGGAATGGCGTTAGTTACGCCTACCCTATGCGAGAGAGGTAATGAGATTCACCCCCCGTCACACTGATTGGTTGAATGGCGCTAGTCACGCCTAATTTTTTGTAGATCAGATTGTGGATGACAAACCTGGCTGGCCATTGGTAGAATGTGCGGATGACGCGGCCTCTTGTCCCGCCTTCAATGAATTTAAACGCTGCATACCACCGCGCCGGCTCACCTAGTGAAAGTCGCGCTGAGCGACGAAACGCGTTGGGAGCCGGTGGTTTACATTTTTGGAGTTCAGCAGCGTGGGTTGGCTTGGTCTATTGGATGCGGCCTTTTGTCCCGCCTTTACTGAATTTAGGGAGCCGGTGGTTTACGATTTTGGAGTTCAGCAGCGTGGGTTGGCTTAACCTTTTAATGTGACATGCGAGTTTTATTCCTGTGTTTGTGAGTATTTTATTGGCCTAATTAAATAGACTTGTAGTATAGCAATACTGCACTATGGTCCTCTTATTTCTTCCTGCATGATTATGCTTTGGAAACCTGGCCAGCTATACCAACATATATTGAGGAATCGTACCCCCAATGGGTGGAGGTTATTGATTGAAGTGTCTGCGATATTGCTGTGAATGCTGGCTATTCGATTAGCTCTGGTAAGAGTACCAAACTGGTGGTGGAATTGCACAAATTGACTGCTGATGTTCACGGTGGATTTCTGATCACAAGTTTAAGGACTTTAAAGAGGACTTTAATTAAGTTACATATAGCTCTGTGTTTTTGTTTGTTTTTTTCTGGTTTATTTCCTTGATGGTGGGATTCAAGTTTAACACGTGGAGCTGTATCTAAGATTTTTATTTTCATGTTTGTTCTTATTATCACAAATTAATTTCTGAGCGCTGTATTTATATATATTCTATATATTGTTGTTTTTGGCTTGGTCTATTAATGTGATATGCGAGTTTTAATCCTTTGTTTGTGAGTATTTTATTGGCCTAATTAAAAAGATTTATAGCTTTGCAATACTGCACTATGGTTCTTTTATTTCCTCCTGCATGAGTATGCCTTGGAAACCTGGCCAGTTATACCAATATATATTGAGGAATCGTACCCCAACGGGTGGAGCTGATTGGTTGAAGTGTCTGCGAGATTGCTGTGACTGCTGGTTATTTAATCATTTCTGGTAAGAGTACCAAATCGGTGGTGGAATTGCACAATTGGATTGCTGATATTCACGGTGGATTTCTAATCACAAGCTTGAGGACTTTAAAGAGGACTCTAATTAAGTCACATTTAGCTCTGTGTTCTTGTTTGTTTTTTGATATATTTAGGAGTACTTGGTTGGAACTTGTCGCTAGGGGATATTTGGTGTAGAGAGTTGGAGTTGAGAACCCTGGTCCTAAATGATTTTGATGAAGCATCACCTCCTTGCATTTTTTTGTGAGAGGCATACACTTTTTTTCTCTCTCTGTCAGCAATGATAAATGTGTCTATGTAAATATATATATGTTCGCTATTTTCTTTTAATAATACATTTTTATTATTGGTTGAACGGTTTGACAAGACAATGCAATACTTATAGTCCAGCAAGTGGTGTACATAAGAGAGAAGAGAAAAAAAATTTAATACACATAAAACTGTCAGGCTCATAATGATACCCATAACGCGCTTAATAAGACATACCCCTCGATTCAAAGAGCAAAAGTTAAGTGATTTCGTATCGAGAATCGTAAGTTTGGGTGGGTGTTTGTCATTTTTTCTTGTTTTTTTGGCCATTTCGTATTCGCACGATCGTTCGCGCATAGACGTATATGAACATACGCATTTCGTACGAGAATCGTATAATTTGCGTTAGTTCGTGTGTTTTTCCCGTCCAAATCGTATTATTTGCGTCCGATCCTATTTTTTACGTCCTTCACATGGGCTTGCGCCCAATTCAGAGAGGTGATTGTTAATTGTTTTGAAGCCCATTAAAGAGCTGCTTTACGAAATGTTTGCCGGCAGCTATTTGGCCTCGGGAGTAGGATGGAGCGGAGCGAGTTTGTGGCACATCAAGGGCTTATGCTTTTTGGCATTGAGTTGATCGAGATGTCTGAGAGCAGATTGCCCCTGCGTCGTCGCATGAACATCGATAGCATGAATGATGTTGAGCTGTTCGAGCTGACCAGGCTTAATCGCGCTTCCCTCCATAAATTATATAGTGAGCTGCGGCCATGGTTAGCCCGCACCACAAGGAAGGGGCATGCAATTTCAGGTATGACCAAGATGCTTGGCTGCCTGCAATTTTTGGCGAACGGCTCGTTCCAGAGGCTGGGTGCCCTCTCTGTGGGGATGTCACAGCCTACGCTGAGCCGCGCACTGTCTAAATTTTTGGAAGGCATGGCTGCCATAACTCAAAAATATATTTATTTTCCTGATGATATGGCAGCCAGAAACGCCATTAAGCTTGGGTTTTATAATGTGGCCGACATGCCCAACGTTATTGGTGCAATTGACTGCACACATGTGGCACTCGTACCTAGGGCAGCCGACGAGTATATATATAGGTATTGAGATTGGTTATTATGTTGCCCAACGTGTCATGTAACCTGTTTTCCTTTGCGCCAGCATATTTGTTTATCCCTCATTTGTGTAGCTGCTTTATCTCGGCTTTTCATTAGTCTTTCCCAATAGAGTGCAGACATGTTTTGAGGTTAATTTATTAGTTTTGGTCAAATATCAATTACCCTTTTTGTATGTTTTTTCCTTAAGGAATCGTAAAATGGGACACTCACTTAATGTCCAGGCCGTGGTTGGTCCGGATATGCGGTTTATGAGTGTCCTTGCCGGCTACCCCGGATCGTCCCACGACTCCTATATCCTCCGGCGATCTGGGTTGTTTCGGAGATTTGAGGCAGGTGAATTTTCGGGGGCATGGCTGCTTGGTAAGTGTGTCCTATTTGTGTGTTATTAAATGTGGCATTAATCTTGTATTTGTTGATATGTTTTTTAAGGATAAATTTACAGAAGCGTACAACTGCCTTTTTCTTGGCTCATATATTAGGAACTTACCCTAAAAATCCTTGTCTCGCTGTGGCCTTCAGAATGTTTTCCCTTTAGTTAGGATGTCTGTAAGTTCCTTGTGCCTAAATATATTGGTTTGGAGTTTATACCCAAGGATCTTTGACCTTTGGCTCCTTTGGGACTATTGGTCTTTAAATGTCAAAGTGGACTTAAACTGCATACATTGTAGTTTCCAGTGAAATGTGGATAGGGATCTTTGACCTTTGGCTCCTTTGGGACTATTGGTCTTTAAATGTCAAAGTGGACTTAAACTGCATACATTGTAGTTTCCAGTGAAATGTGGATAGGGATCTTTGACCTTTGGCTCCTTTGGGACTATTGGTCGTTAAATGTCAAAGTGGACTTAAACTGCATACATTGTAGTTTCCAGAGAAATGTGGATAGGCCCTCCGCAGCATCCTAATTGTAACATGTCTGAAAACTACAAATATATGTAAAATACAAATACCCTTGGCCGTGCAGATGTTTGTTAATTAATTGGTATATAGAAGTGCCATTTTTATTTAGGTGATACCTTAGTGCAATTTTTGTGGGCCCTAATGTGCCCTGTATTTTTTTGGGAACACTTTACCTTACATCATTATGATATCTGTGAAATTTTGGGTGTTGGTTGTGTTGCCTTTTTAATTTTGATTACATTTAATTCTCTGTTTAAGGTGATTCCGGGTACCCACTTCTACCCTGGCTCATGACGCCTGTGCTGCGGCCCCAGGATGCCTCTCAGGAAGCGTATAACCGTGCGCATCGCAAGACCCGGGCTGTTGTGGAGAGGGCCTTTGGTCTGCTGAAGACACGTTTTCGTTGCCTTGACCATACTGGGGGGGCCCTGCAATATGATCCCAAGAAAGTGATCGACATTATAATGGCATGTGCTGTTTTGCACAATTTTGCCATCATGGAACGTGTCCCACGTTATGTGGACAGCCTGCCCTCTTCAGCCGTCGAGGATGAAGCCGAGAATTTTGAGGGGCCCCCCAGTGAGTCTGGCCAATCTGTTCGAGCCAACCTGATCAGCCAGCATTTTAGTTAACTTTTTTCCCTGTCTCACCATTCTGTATGTCTGTGTTATCCTTTTTGAAACATATGTTGTTTTGCCCTAATGTGGCATTACCTCTAAGTAAAACATTTCGACCTTAATTGTTGCCTAATGTATTTCATGTAGTTTCCTTAGCTTTCGCTTTGCATTGTTACACCTCTTCAAACCAAAATTATCTGGTTTAGCCCAAGCTGTTAAAAATGTCTTCCCACTAAAAACGCCACAAGTATTGGAAGTGAAATTTTTGTTTTACTTAGCAAATGAAAAATTATAGTGGTTAACAGAAATCAGTCCACATACATCTGTGGTAACAAATGGATAACATTAAAAAAAACATCGAGCACATCTACACCTGGAAGTGAGTGGCACAACCAAACAAGGACACCCAGTCCAAAGGCCAGCCTAGTCCAGTCATTAATATTGCCTGTGCCCAGGGATATTTGGGCATGGCCATAATGTCACACAAACATGTCTGCAAACAGGAGGAGCACCAACCAAATACATAGGTAAAGCCATAAGTGGCCAGATAAACTCCACATAGACCTATGGCATTGGCTAGTGGCCTTAAGCATTACTCTAAGGAGCTATATGGGAGCAAATACAAAACACAACCTGCCAGAGCAACACAAAATGGATTGTTTGAAACCTCAAAGGACAAGTAAATACAGTGGGGGTTAAGAGAAAAGATGTCCCACACACCCATGGCTTAATAGGGTGGCTGCCCATAATACCCAGGTGGAGGTCCAGGTGGAGGTCCATGGGAATGGGACCTAGCCTGGGCCATGGCAGCATTGTGAATTTGAAACTGCTCCACAATGTTTCTCTGCATATTGGTCATCTCAGCCATGGCTGACTGGATGCCATTACTTGCATTGGCCACGTTGCTGTTGAGGGTACGCAACTCCGCGAGGATGCCCTGTAGACTGGTATGGATGTTCACCATGTCGGCATGCCTTTCCTCACGCTCTGTAACGAGCTGTGCCTGATAAGACTCCCTTTCTTGGGTCCATAATTGAAGCAGGGCACTCTGCCTCCCCTGGGAAATTGTGGGGCGGCGTAATGGCGTCCGCCGCACAATTACCCTGGCTCTTGGGCGTGCCCTGCCGCGTGGTGTCGTACCCTCAACAGCAACCGGCCTGCTTTGCAAATCCTCAGCAGCAGAGTGAACACTGGGGACTGTAGTGTCAGTCTCCCCATGTGCAAGCACAATGGATGGAGATTCACTCTGCTGCTGAGGATTGGCCAGAGAAACATTATGGAGCAGTTCCAAATTGGGACCCAGGGGGAGTTCATCCGACGTGCCCTGTACGGAGACATCATCATCTTCCTCCATGTCCTGGATCTCTTCCATGAGTGTGCGGGTCTGTAGGGACATATCAAAAAAAAAAGGCTAAGTTTGCGTCCCAATTTTGGATTTCAACAGTTTAACACATTCTTAAGCACTTGTTAGTATTTATGCTACTAAATTAACTTACCGAAAATCTCTGATCTGGGCTCCGATGCTGTACGGACCTGGTAGGCATAACCAAACTGGGGGGTGAGTTTACCCTTGCTGAGGGATCATGCTGGGCTGAAGAAGAGAAAAAAAAACCACGTAAACACACACACATAACCTTTTTTTGGATATGTAATCAAATATAGCTCTATTTGTAATATTATTCAACTCTAGAGCAATGGTGACCTTTGTTCAAACCCACGCAAGTTTACATAGGTGCAATGGCTCGGACAAACTGCTAAGTGACCTCAGTTCTAAGTCATGAAGTGTACCCAGTCAGCATCCAACTTTCAGGGCACATTTTTGGATTTAGCCTACCATTCGCTAGGTCCGGCCTACTCAAACAATTGTTTGAAACGCCCATTTAAAGGTATGTGGTGAAAGGTGAATGTCTGGCCATGGTGCTGACGCAGGGGGTGTCTAGTTAAAAATAAAGACACTGGTGGAGGGGCTGGAGATTTCTAAGTGCCAACTAATAAAGGCTGCTTGCCCTTGCTGGGCTGGATGGGCCAGAGCTGAGGGGACAGGGATTGGATGGCTAAAGGGGGGAGTTAACGTATTGATGGTGATGGGATGGATGGAGCCAATCTGTTACAAATGTATGGGCCTTATGTGGGGGGGGGCATGGGGGGACTGTGGCACATGGGCCAGAGCAGGGGCAGCGGGACACGATTGTGGCCAGTGAAAATTTAAATAAGTTACTGTGTACCTTGCAATGCCACTTCCTGGGCAGTACTTCATATTGCAATGCTATGTTTCACGGAGCCATGACATTGGGCAGGAGACCAACCACTACATGGCCGATCAAGGGGGCAGCTCTGAGCACGTCAACACAGAAGTAACTGAGTGCAGGGCTGTCTGGGCAGGGGTCCTTGAATGTGGTGGCAAGGTCCGCATTGGGACCCCGGGCCGCCAGTTGAGTCTCGCTGCTCTTGGTCACATATGTTTGTGGGTGGCTAATTAAATTGTTAACTCAAACACAACTCACACAAGCAAAAGGCAACCCATACATAATGATGTGTGTTTTGTGATTGATTCCAAATATCTCAGTTATCTTGCGAAACTTCATGACTTTAACAATACAATTGGACATTTGAACTTTGCCATAATGGCTGTGGGCCTAAATGTGTGATTCCCAGGGCCAAAAAGAGGACACAAACAGCCACAGTAGTGCGAGGCCAAGCAAGGCAAACCATAGGGGCATCCCGTTAGCTTGTTACTAGTGAACTGTCGATTATTTAGCAAACAGGCAAACATGCAGATTTAAGAGTACTCACCGTGGGTACGGGTCGGTGAGTCTGTGTCCCTTAGACCAGCATGTCCACCGACCGCGACCGGATGGAGAAGTCCAAGCACAATCTCCTCAGCAGGGGTAAACTCCAATTTAGATGGAAAGCCACCGCCAGTTTTCAGGCTGAAAAGAGAAAATTGTTTGGTACTCAGAAAAGGTGCATACAGTACATCCAAAACATTACATTTAGCGTAAACATTTAGTTACCTGTAATTATGCCTTTTAATTTCTTTTTGCCGTACAGCATACTTCAGATCAGAGATTTTCTTCTGAATTTGGGACACATCTTTCCTCTCTTCCCCCGCTGCATTTACTTGTCGGAGGATGGTTTCAAACAATTCCATCTTGCGCTGCTTGGTGGTGTGTTTTGATTTGCTCCCATATAGCTCGTCATAGTATAATGTAAGGCCACTAGCCAATGCCATATTTTGGTCATGGGAGAATCTCCCACTCAACTGGCCGCGGCGCAATGTGCGGCCAGATGGTTGGCTTGGCTGCTCCTCCATGTGTGCAGACACATGTGGTGACATTATGGCCTGGGGCTGGGTAGGGGAATGGCCGGATTGGTGGCTTCCCAATGACTGGACTGGACTGGCCAAGGGACTGGGTGTTCTTGCGTGGCTGGCCACCGAACTTCCAGGTGTAGATGTGGTCATGGGGGCAATTCGGGGCCCTCTTGGGGGGCTAGGTTCCCGGCTGGTGCCAGGTCGTGGGCTCTGTTCCCGGCTAGTGCCAGGTCGGGGGCTTCTGGCCCTGGATTGGGTTCGTCGGGCCCTGTAGGGGCTTCTGGCCCTGGATTGGGTTCGTCGGGCCCTGTAGGGGCTTCTGGCCCTGGATTCTGTTCTTCTGGGCCTGTCGGGGCTTCTGGCCCTGGATTGGGATCTGCGGCCCATGTAGGGGCTTCTGGCCCTGGTTTGGGATCTGCGGGCCCTGTCGGGGCTTCTGGCCCTGGTTTTGGATCTGCGGGCCCTGTCGGGGCTTCTGGCCCTGGATTCTGTTCTTCTGGGCCTGTCGGGGCTTCTGGCCCTGGATTGGGATCTGCGGGCCATGTAGGGGCTTCTGGCCCTGGTTTGGGATCTGCGGGCCCTGTCGGGGCTTCTGGCCCTGGTTTTGGATCTGCGGGCCCTGTCGGGGCTTCTGGCCCTGGATTCTGTTCTTCTGGGCCTGTCGGGGCTTCTGGCCCTGGATTGGGATCTGCGGGCCATGTAGGGGCTTCTGGCCCTGGATTGGGTTCGTCGGGCCCTGTAGGGGCTTCTGGCCCTGGATTCTGTTCTTCTGGGCCTGTCGGGGCTTCTGGCCCTGGATTGGGATCTGCGGCCCATGTAGGGGCTTCTGGCCCTGGTTTGGGATCTGCGGGCCCTGTCGGGGCTTCTGGCCCTGGATTCTGTTCTTCTGGGCCTGTCGGGGCTTCTGGGCCTGGATTGGGATCTGCGGGCCCTGTAGGGGCTTCTGGCCCTGGTTTGGGATCTGCGGGCCCTGTAGGGGCTTCTGGCCCTGGTTTTGGATCTGCGGCCTCTGGATGGGCTTCGGGGCCTGGATGGGGTTCGGGCCCTGGATGGGGTTCGGGCCCTGCTGCGGGGCATGGGTTTCCGAACTGCCCTACTTGAAGGCATGGCCGGTGTGGGCTCACTGGTGCTGCCTGTTCTGGGGGCAGAGGTGGTGGGTGCTGCAGTTGCCAGCTTTTTGGCTGCAGGAGGGGCACGAGGCTTGGGGCCCCTTTTTTGGGTACCTGAGGGTCCAGGGTCCCTTGGTGGGGCCGAGGTGGGAGTCTTGGATCTCAGTTTTCGGCCAGCTTGCTGGGACCTTGTGGTGGGGCCCTCCGCGGTCTTGCTTGCCTGGGGTCGCTTGCTCATCGCCTTTTTTGGTGCCATCGTACAGAAATGCTCAAAGAGAATGAGCTTGGGGGGAAAGGACCTTTAAATAATGAGCCCAGCGTCTACGACTACGACTACGCGCTCGTACGAACGTACGTTCGAGCGGAACCAGGAAACCGCTGGGGTTTCACTTATCTGCTGCCTGGAAGAAGACTAAAGATGGCGCCCACTATCTTCACCCGTCAACAGGAAGAGATCCTCATGCTGGTAAGTGGCTGCCTGTGCATTTTAATAGAATAGTCAATGATGGCCTAAATGTAAATGATGCGTTGGGAACTAGTTTGGGGTCTCTTAATGTTTAATCACTGGCTCCTCACACTTCATCCTCAAGGGCCGAGCCTGGCCACGTTTTCACCTGTCTATGCTGATGTCCTAATTCGGCCAATTGCTCCGGCTTAGCAACAGTTAATTAACCTGTGGAGTAGCGGGGCGAGCTGTCAAACCTGGCCTGTCTCGGACCTTGATGCGGATGTTTGCGGAACACTGTTTTCCTAAGCCATAAAAACACAACGGGAAGCCACACACGTGGTCCAAAAGCCTAAGCATTAGGCTACATCTTGGATGTTTAAACCATCCTAACATGCCATAGATGCAGGTGGCCTGATTCTTGATGTTGGCTATTATCTGTATGTACATGGTGTGTGATATATAACATAAGACCAGACTGTCAATCACAGTCAACGTCCTCTTTAAGGCACTCCCCAAAAATGGCGGCCATTCGAAATGTGTGTGTTAATGACATTAAATACTCAACTTGTGATGCAACACATATGGGTCTGTGTGTAAAAGTAAAAGCTCTGTGTCCATTATGTTTTTCAGATCATGCTTCAGCGCCGGTATGACTTCGCGCCCAATGTGTGCGAGAAAAGGGACATCGCCCGGGAGATCATCGCCGAGATCCACCGTGTGACCAGCACCACCTTCACTCACACCCAGATAATGCAGCATTGGTCGGACCTGAAGCGTCTGCACATGCCCCGGGTGCGGAGGTTTTTTGGGATCCATTTCCCAAGTAAGTACAAAGCAATTGCATGGTATATGTTCCAAATGTCTAAGTTATGCCTTTATTTATAATGACTTTTCTTTGGTAGTGTGGGAAATGGATTTCAGAATTCGCCGCACCCGGAGACGTACAGGCCGACCAGTGCTGCATGACTCTGCATCTGTGAGTGAAGGTGGTGGATCTCCCGGGCGACGGACCTACCCCTCCTCTGTGGCCTCCTCAGACCAGCCCCTGGACCTTACCACAGAGGAGGGGCCAAGGCGCGTGGGCGTGGAGTCATACCTGGCCACGCATGGGGAAGGCTCTGGTATGTCACTCTTCATGTATAGGCACAAAGATATACATGGCAGGCCAAAAACTAAGTTATCCTTTATTATGTATTTGTAGAAGCTTCAGGAGCGGGTGAGATAGTGGAGGAGGAGGCAGCAGAGATGCTTGAAGTCGATCCTGGCGAAGGTGAGTGATGTCAGCCAGACTGGGAGCCAGATATGTTGGGAATAGTGACTCTCTACAAATACTAACCAAATGTCACATGTTTCTCCAGGGACTTCTTCACAGCAGAGCCAGGACCAAGGGCAGCCTGTTGGCCCCAACCAGCCATCTGTCGGCCACCAACTCCGTAAGTCTCCATGCCATTATTCATATTAATGTTTGGTTAGCTAATAACACACACATAACTAAAGGCGTAGCCAATGTGTAGTTCACACTTTCATGTGGGCACTTCGTTAGCGTAAAGAGGACCCAAACTAGTATTAAGAACCAAAGACTTAGCCATCACACTGTACCTACAGATTAGAAACATGGAAAAACACCCTTCACCCATCTAATGCATGTTATTAGACAGAACAAAACCAATATTGGGGAAGATGGAATGCACAATATTTACAGGCAGCATGGGATACAGATTGAAATAAGGAAGGTGCTGCCATGCATTGTGGGAGTGATGACCTTTCCCTCCACCCAGCTATGCTCTGGATTCCCAACGCACCACTGTAACCTACTCCCCTGTACTTTATCCAACTCTCCACTCCTCATTAAGTGTTATGCTTCAGAGTCCAGATGGCGGCGCTGTAATCCCAAAAAAGCCCTAAATAACTTTGAGGTGGTGCAGAATCATTTGTGAATATTTTTTGGTTTTCATTAAATAATGTGGAAGGTCCGGGTTAAGGAGTTTAAACACTTACCTGTGGGAAATGCATTAACTGTATCCCTTTGAAGAAGGACATATGTCATGCATTTACATGTATTTGATTAACCCTAAATCTATTTCCAGCATACAAACCGGTCTGGGAGTCCTATTTATGTTTCTTTCTCTATTGGTTACAGGGATGATCCCCCAAACCTTGGCCGGAAAAAAAAAAAGAATTAAGGAGTTGGTGGCCGAGCTGCTGGCCATACAGGCGACGTTGGGGCCAACAGATGATGAAGACGAGGAGGATTAGTGCCCTTGGTCCTGGCTCCTTTCTTCAAGTTGTTTGTAAATTTTACCAAATTTTAAAACTTGGTTTATTGTTTTGGGTAAAAACCAAAAAAGTTGTTTTTAAAAAAAAAAAAAAAAAAAACAAAAAAAACAAAGGTGTTTTCCTGTAAAAAAAATACAAAATTTTTTATAAGTGTTTTTACTTGGCCAAAAAAAAAAAAAGTTTTTACAATTATTGCAAAAAAAACTAAGCAAATATTTTAAATAAATTATATTTTAAGCCTTCCGAAATGTGTCTTTTCTAATATGCACACACCCAAAAAATTACACAAACCAGAAACAACACACTTAGAAACATATAGACATATGTAAATTATGTGATATTCTTACGTTTTATGGACCGATAAATGAAGTGGGATGCAAGCGCTAAGGGGTTTAGGTAAGTTTGAGGGACCGAGACATGAAGTTGGATGCAAGCGCTAAGGGGTTTAGGTAAGTTTGAGGGACCGAGAAATGAAGTTGGATGCAAGCGCTAAGGGGTTTAGGTAAGTTTGAGGGACCGAGACATGAAGTTGGATGCAAGCGCTAAGGGGTTTAGGTAAGTTTGAGGGACCGAGAAATGAAGTTGGATGCAAGCGCTAAGGGGTTTAGGTAAGTTTGAGGGACCGAGAAATAAAGTTGGATGCAAGCGCTAAGGGGTTTAGGTAAGTTTGAGGGACCGAGACATGAAGTTGGATGCAAGCGCTAAGGGGTTTAGGTAAGTTTGAGGGACCGAGACATGAAGTTGGATGCAAGCGCTAAGGGGTTTAGGTAAGTTTGAGGGACCGAGACATGAAGTTGGATGCAAGCGCTAAGGGGTTTAGGTAAGTTTGAGGGACCGAGAAATAAAGTTGGATGCAAGCGCTAAGGGGTTTAGGTAAGTTTGAGGGACCGAGAAATAAAGTTGGATGCAAGCGCTAAGGGGTTTAGGTAAGTTTGAGGGACCGAGAAATGAAGTTGGATGCAAGCGCTAAGGGGTTTAGGTAAGTTTGAGGGACCGAGAAATAAAGTTGGATGCAAGCGCTAAGGGGTTTAGGTAAGTTTGAGGGACCGAGAAATAAAGTTGGATGCAAGCGCTAAGGGGTTTAGGTAAGTTTGAGGGACCGAGAAATGAAGTTGGATGCAAGCGCTAAGGGGTTTAGGTAAGTTTCTGGTTGAGGGTGCGCATGCGCAAGATCTTATAAACATACGAACGCACGAATCTAAGAGGCCAAAAACCAATGAAAACCAGAGGCAAACGCAAGTAATTGGAAGAGGTTGACGATGGAAGCAGCCGAAAAAACAGGCTGCCGCCGCAACAGGTGAGCACATGAACGTGATTTTTACGATTGGCAACTGACTGAGGCAAGTTCGGGAGATATCATACGAACGGACGTATCTTTTAGGATAGAAACGTATTTGCTTATTGAATCACTCGCAAGTTCATACGAACGCACGAGCGGACGTAAAAAATAGGATGATCGTGAGCCAAATCCAAGCTGTTACATGTTTCTTTGAATCAACCCATATATTCCCATATAGAAATCAGAAATGTTTGTTGCATCTTGAGTAGGTCAACCGTATTACAATCTTAAAGCAGAACAAGTCTCATCTTTTCTGCCAACCAAAAACATTTCTATTTTTTAAACAACAAGAACTGATGGAAAAAGGAATGAGAGAAAAGTTTGGGGTTAAGGTGGACTCCCCCTTATACTGGAGGAGCCTGATTCCGGTAAAGGGACAATGTGGAAAGGATTGAGAAAGGGGGGTGGTAGGGTGGAATAGGAGGTGTGCGCGGCTTATGTGCGTTCTTCCTTATACTAATAATTTACTGCTGTATGGGGGGAAATAGTAGACGGGGCCTCGTCAAGGTTAGGCCGCGCTATTGGGATAGGGGCAGGGGCGTAACTTGAGGGGGTGCAACTACAGTGGGGCCCACAAGGTCAAGGGGGCCCCATCATTGCTACTCATCCACCTTATTCATCTTATTTGTGCTCACTTGGCATCATTTTAATAAATAAAGCGGTTTATATGTTTCTGCTGTTTCAGTCTTTAGTTGTCTAGCTACATCAAATTGTAAAAAAACTGAAAAAAAGATTAGAAGAACATGTTCCATGGAAGCCAAAAATGCCTGGGTTTCTCCTCCATTCAATTTAGAGAGGTGGTGTGATCTTCCCTCTATGCGTCATCCTCCAATCTTCTGATCCAAAAGCCAAGGGAGAGGAGCATTGTGACCTTCCAGTGGGCCGGGACATATGCCAGAATGGCATTCACCAAATGTATGGACAGGGATTTTCTATCTTTACCTACAGGAGACTCTTGATTTCCTAACAGTCACAAAAGATATGGAGTAAAGTTTACTGAGATCTACCACATTGCCAGCCTTCAGGGAAAGGCTTAGAAGCTTGTATCCAGCTTCCTGGTAGGAACTGGTGATCGAGGCTCACTGCGAGACCTCAAGTATTTTCCTTGTTTGGATTGGGGTAAAGGAGGAGTTAAATTTGGCCTCCCACGTCCTGATAAAGTTTGGAACATAAAGTACAAGGATCCCTTTGCAGGTTCCACAGAGGAACATAGTTTGAATGGGATCAGGCCCCTGCGAAACAAGCTAGAAGACGGTAGTTTCTGGAGAAAGTTGGAGATTTGTAGTGCTCTCCAGAAAGACAGAAAGGGTGGTTATGCCCAGGTCATTAACCGGACCAACAGCACAGTTGAAAAAGAAAGGGAGCGGCCATTTTGGAGCTTCTTCTCCCAGCATGTTGTTGTCAAGATTCAACTGACATAACTGACAATGCATAGCAACAGGAAGCCCAGCAGCACTTCCTGTTTGCAGACGGCCTATAGTAACATAGTATGTAAGGCTGAACAAAGACTTCAGTCCATCGAGTACAGCCTGTTTATGTCCTTCCAGTGGTCTAGTAGCCATAGCTAGAAATGTTATTACATGCCAGGAAGGCATCCAGGTCACTTTTGAACGTACATCAATGAACCGCCATTTTGTTTTTAAAATTTACCACAGCAGGATTTGGAAAAAGGTCAAATCATTTTTATGTGCAGCAATCTAAATTGCTCTGGGGAGGGATGCATATGAGCACTGTGTTTTGTGTTGTCCTGGTTTAAGTCATTTTTGACTGTTGCTCCACTTTAGGTCTTTTAGAGGTCTCCAACCCAAGGCAAGCTGGAAATCCCTAGCAGTTCCCTTCCCCACAGACTCCCATCTGCCGTTTTTCCCTATTTTATTTTAATCTACTTGGCATGATAATGTTTCTGATGGATTTCTGATAATACAATAGCAGCTTTAAAGTCTCCTGTCATTATCATTTAAAGTGCAACAAAACCTAGGAATTTGACTTTACCTGGTTTTGTTCTTTCCCCCTGTGCCCCGCTGTGTGAAACGGCGCATGCACGGACTCTCGTCCAATGAGAGCCGTTTGCTGTGACTATGTAATTGGCCAAATGTCTCTCATTGTTTTCAGTGTGGAGCCCAAACTGGCGCATCCCTCCCTGGCGTTGTGCACACTTCCAACCGCAGCCTGTCCGAATGGCTGGGACGGGAGCGCGTGCACAGCTTAAGGATGCAAGGGATATGGCAGCTTGGGCTTGAAATAATGAGAGCAGTTTGTCGAATTACATATGCCTGGCAAACGGCTCTCATTGGAAAAAAACCTGCGCATGTGCCGTTGGACTGGGAAAAGGAGAGGGATTACTGGCATCTCTGGAGGTTTCACACAGCAAGGTATCCCAATTCCGGATGCCCAGGGGAAAGCCAGCGGCTTCCAGGGCCAGAACACATAAAAAGTATATAAATAAATGTATATATATGTATATATATATATATATATATATATATATATATAAAACAGAAAAACTTTTCTGCTTTTATTTTACTTTTTTAACAGGGCCCAACACCACCCAGTAAAAAGACTGGCCAATTGATTGCCATCTTGCTCTTTCCGCTGACAGATTTACTTTGACTGAAATATTTGAATGAAACATATTTCATTGCTGGGTCCTCCTTCACCTCCAGCCTCAGCCTTGGCATAGCAATCATAAAATGAGACAACCAGGTTTTTCTTGCTTTTCATAATTTTTTTGTCTACTGCTGTACATATACAATCTTCGTTGCTATGAAGAGCTGAATAAACAAACACAAGCGCAAACATTACAAGTATAGTATATATCTGGTAAGCTACAGATGTGGATCTTTTTTTAGTCACTATTCTGTTATGCTTTGTCTTCTTCGAGCAAAGCAAACCCACTTCCATAAATACAGACATATACAAGCGCTTTAACCCTCTATGTGTGATTTATTTCACATTTAATATGAGGTCTTTCATTGCAACACTTACAGTTTATCGTTTCCCACCATGGATAAATTAATTTAATACCATATTACATTTAACCAAAAGGGGTCCCACAAACTCCCTGAAATCCCACCCTAAAGGGTAGGGTTGGCCCCAGCCCTAGATGTGGTCCCGAGTACATCTAGTCTGGAAACTCAGGAAGATATGGCTGATGAACATCTGAGCACCTGTCATAAATCTGTCGGGAGCAATTCTTACCAATGAGGAAATGTAAGTAATGCAGAGAAGTCTTACGTTTGCACCATGCAAGAGACTTGATAAATTTGTAGCGATTAAGAATTTATATTTATATTGCAGAAGGCTATTGCTCAAAAAACAATTTGAGGCCCCTACTCATGTCCTGACTGAAATGACATGGCAGGAAGGAGAGGCTGGGCGGTGGGATATCGTGTGAGGAGAGAACATTGTCCATGGGCATGTAAAAACCCTGATGGGGGTATGAGTAATTAGTGTGTCATTCCCCTGATCCCCTGATAATATTGGGTGAAGATATTATAAAATAATCATTATATTATGTTAAGTAGTTATATCCCTTTTGAAGATAGGCATTGAATATATGTAAATAGAGGCTAGTTTCTGTGATTTATTCATTAGAGAGTATGCGCGGCGAACTGTATAGCAATTGTAATATAGGATTAGATAGGCTAAATGTGTAGAATAGGGTTAAATATAGTTAGATATGTAGGTGTAATAGTCATGTTGTATTTGTGTTTGTGTAATGTATAGTGTCCTGTCCCTGTCCTTAGATACTCACCTCTCCGGGTCCCTGTCCTGTGCTGGTTCTCCGCAGATGGCGGACGCGCACTGGACTCGGTTGATCCGGGCTCGCGTACATCCGCCCTGTGGAACGCACGCTTGGCCAGTGGCGCGCTTCCGGCCGGGGCACGTCATTGGGGTTGTGTGGCTGACGCGCTTCCGGTCGGAGCCCGTCTGCCACTGCGAGCGTCGGCGGCGCTGGGCGGGGGAGCGTGGTTGTGGGGTGAGTACAAAAGGACAGGAGATGGAGGAGGGTGGCATCTGTTTGGCCCTGAAGAAGTGACGCGCTGACGTCGCGTAACACGTTGGCGGTGGGCTACTAGCTGAACACTGGACCCTTTTGATGTGTATGTAATATATGTTTGTTTCTTGTTCCTAACCTGGCTGGTCCTCTTATTATATGTAAATAATAGCGTTTTTTTGCACTTGGACATTTGCACATAGGCACATAGCACTTTATTCCAAGTATGCAGCACGCCCTGCTCCAGTAATGATTCATTACGTCTGGGATATAGTCCACAAGAGGGCGCTTTACTGCAGAGATGGCAAAAAAGAGGCCCCTCCCGGTCCTTATATATCCGGGACCTCCCACTAAATTCCCCAGTGCCTTCTCTGCAGTAGGGCTGCGAAGGTCAAGATGATGGCTTCTCTCCTCGCAGGTAAGCTGGGTTGCACATCCCCTGGCCCTGTGTTCTATTCCCACCCGTTCCACTGTTACTTGCCTCCCAGCCTTGGCTGCGTGGTCGGGTATTGCTCCCCCACCAAAGGGTAGGCGGCACAGGTTGGTGAGACTGGATATGGGATGCCCCGTCCGTGTTATCCCTCATTACATGCCCCAAATGTAACTATGGGCTTATACTCCCCCTTCTCCCGTTTGCCCGGTTAGTCGAGGGGTGTCAGTGTACGTTATTGTATGAGTGATTTCAACTGTGATTTGACTCTGTGACACTGTACTGTTAAGCGCTGGCACATAGGCTCAGCGCTCCTTCCTCCTCTCCTCAGTCATTCTTTCATGTGTGTCTGTGTCAGTCACTGGGGCCGGCTGCGTGTTGATTGGCCGCCGGGCGGACTGTCCCCGCGTTCCTGGAGGGGGCGGGGCCTAGCGCTCGGCGCGTTCCAAAAGCGACCCGCCCCCTCCTGAGCTGATCAGCGCCATCTTGCCCTGGCATCGCTGTAGATTGGAAACTCTGCGACGTCCGTGAGTGCCCTCAGCGGGCTTGTATTTTAATTTACTTATGTGTATTATTATTATTTATTGTTATACCATGCTGACTGTGTGTTTTATGTTGTGTCTTTCAGACGGGACAACCTAATTAGAGGTTTCTCCCGGTCCTGTGCCCTATGCTAAACATATTGAAATTGGGGGCTTAATTTTTAAATCCTCCGACTAGCGGACATTTAAGGGGCATCCTGGGTAGTCATTGTGACATTGAAATTCACCATATGGAGGCTTCTCAGGATGTTGTGCTCGGGGTCCCCTCGGGGCAAGTCCGGTTGTGTGTGGTGTGCGGGGCATCCCATGTGGGCGATTACATGCGGGGCTGTGTACCCTGCGCCCAGCAGGCGCTTGCGCGGCAATCTGGGCTACATGTTTCTGGGTCGGCACCCACTGCATTGTCCCCCACGCCCCCTCGCTTGATTATGACCCCTAGTGAGCTTAACACTAGCCGGGAGTCTCAATCTGATGTTTCCACCAGACTGGCCAACATTGAGAGACTGATTGCTAGCTCTGCAGCCCGTAAGGCTCCAGCTAAAAGATGGCATGTGGCGCCTGCTGCGCCGGCCTTTACAATGGAACAAGATGATTTCCTTGATTTCTCTGACTATATCCCTCTCGAGGAAGGGGAATTATTCTCAGATTCAGATTTATCTGACGATCAGCATTGTCTTGGCGCTGATGCCGGCTCAGAACATTGGGATGCTGATGACACCCATAGACTTTTGACCCAAATTTTTGAAGTACTTTCAATTTCCCCTCCTGCAGCGGCACCTAAGCAGCAGGGGGAATTGTTTGGTACCGCAAAACCACGTTTGGAATTTCCAGAACAGACGCATTTTAATAATCTGGTTCTCAAGGAATGGGAGCGGCCTAGCCGGCTCCCCGGTATCCCTAAGGGGTGGGATAGGAGGTATCCCTTCCCCTCGGATGTGGTCAAATGTTGGTCAACTCCCCCTGAGGTGGATGCCCTTGTTTTGGGGTTGTCTAACACTTCCGTGGTGCATTCCCCTGATTCCACTACCTTGAAGGATAGTCAGGACAGGCGTATTGACCAACTGGCTTCCCACGCCTTTGCCTGTGTGGGTTCGGCCTTGCACCCGGTTTGTGCTTCCGCTATTACGGCCGTGGCTATTAGGACCTTGATCAGGGGCCTTCTGGATGGCTCCCATGAGGATCCTTCTAGTGCTGAGTTTAGAGCCTTGTCACAATGTGAGATGTTCATCACCTATGTTCTCTCTGCCTTAGATGACACCATTCGGATGTGTAGCAGGAACTCGCCCTTGGTTGTCTCTATCCACCTCTCGGCCTGGTTGCGCCAGTGGGCAGCTGACAATGCTGCTAAGAAGGCGCTCACGAGGTTCCCTTTTAAGGGGTTGCGCCTGTTTGGTGATCGTTTGGACCTTTTTGCTAAGGGAGGTAAGTTACCCCAACGCAAAAAGCAGCCGCGACCCTTCCGGGGCTCCGGGTCCTTCACTCCCTACTTTCGTGGGCCTAGGTCAGGCAGGGGGTATCCTTTGCGGGGCAATGGGGAGATTTCTGGGGCAAGGGCAGGGGCCGTGCCCGGCCCGGATCCTCCTGAGGTGCCAAACCCAAATCTACTGCCAAGCCCGCTCAGCAATGAGGGGGCGCCCTCACCCTTCCAGGTGGGGGGACAGCTGCGGCTCTTCGCTCAGGTCTTGGCTCAACAAGTCTCAGACAATTGGATTCTGGAGGTTGTCTCCTCCGGATACAAGCTTGAGTTTGCGGACTGGCCTCCTCCCAGATTCCTCAGGTCCAGGGTTCCTACGGACCCTCGGGCAGCTTGGGGTTTGTTTCTGGCGGTACAAAACCTTTTGGCCATGGGGGTCATCTGTCAGGTCCCTCCGGGAGAGAGAGGTCAGTGCTACTATTCCAATCTCTTTACAGTGCCCAAAAAGGATGGTTCCATCAGACCCATCCTGGACCTAAAGCTTCTCAACAAGTTCATCAGGACCAGACGTTTTCGAATGGAAACTGCGTTCCACTATCAGCTCCCTGCACCCGGGGGTCTTTATGACTTCAATAGACATCAAGGATGCTTACCTTCATGTGCCGGTCTTCCCAGGAACAACACTACCAATTTGTGGCACTTCCCTTCGGTCTCACCTCCAGTGTTCCCCCAGAGTGTTCACCAAGGTGTTGGCGGGTGTGATGGCCCTTCTCAGAGCCCGGGGTATTCGCATTCTTCCTTATCTGGACGACCTTCTCATTACGTCCCATTCACTCCAGCAGGCAGAATTGGACACCGGGATGGTGGTGGCGACACTGGAAATGTTCGGATGGGTGATCAATTATCCCAAATCCTCACTCTCCACATCCCGGGTGACCCCCTTCCTGGGTATGACTCTGGATACCATTCAGGCCAGGATTTTCCTCCCTTAGCAGAAGGTGGACTCTCTCCAAGCTCTGATTCATTTCTTGCTGTCCAGCCCTCATCCATCCATCCGGCAGGGGATGCAATTGGTGGGACAGATGGTGGCCTGCTTCGAGGCAGTCCCTTATGCTCAATTTCACATGAGACCCCTTCAGCTCCATCTTCTGTCAGTCTGGGACAAGAGTCCCCTGTCTCTGGATCAGGCCTTTGTTCTATCTCCTCTGGCCCGGCGGTCCCTCCTGTGGTGGCTGGACTCGAGGAATCTTCTGGGGGGCAGATTATTTCTGACGCCATGTTGGGAGACGGTCACTACGGATGCCAGTCTGTCAGGTTGTGGGTGCTCCTGGAGAGCCCTCCAATTCCAGGGGCTGTGGGGCCTTCAGGAGGCACACGCCCCCATTAATGTTCTGGAGCTGAGGGCGGTTCGGTTGGTGCTGGCGCAGCTGACGCCTCACTTCCAGGGCCTGCCGGTTCAGGTTCGCTCCGACAACCAGACTGCTGTCGTCTACATCAATCATCAGGGAGGGACTCGGAGCAAGAGTGCCCTCCGGGAGGTGTCGTTGATCTTGTCTTGGGCCGAGGACAATGTCGCGTGCATCTCTGCGGTTTACATTCCAGGAGCGGAGAATCTGGAAGCGGATTCTCAGAGCAGGGGGGCCTCTCGCCGGGGAGAATGGTCCCTCAACAGCGAGGTCTTCCTATCCCTTTTTCACAGGTGGGGGATGCCGGACGTGGATCTGTTTGCTTCTCGCCACAATCACAAGCTGCCAGCATTTGTCTCGCTGTCCCAGGATGCTCTGACTCTGGCGGTGGATACCATGTCTCTGTCCTGGCAGGGGTTCGGTTTCCCCTTCTGGGCAAGGTTCTGCGCAAGCTGATTCAGGAAAGAGTGCCAGCTGTTCTGGTGGTCCCCAGGTGGCCAAGACAGGTGTGGTTCGCAGACGTCGTGCAGCTGGTGGTGGATCAGTACCCCCTGCCCCTGGTTCCGGATCTTCTCACTCAAGGACGGCTCTGTTACCCCAATTTACAAACGCTGGCTTTGACGGTCTGGCTGCTGAAACCTCCATCCTAAGGGAGAAAGGTCTGGCTGATTCGGTAGTTCAGACTCTGGTCGGGGCTAGGAAGAAATCCTCTTCTACCATCTACTATAGGACCTGGCGGACCTACATTGACTGGTGTGAGGCTAGGGCCTTTCCCTGTCGGGTGTTCTCCATCCCTCGGATACTGGAGTTCCTTCAACATGGTCTGGATTTGGGTTCTCAGCTCAGCACTCCGAAGGGGCATGTTTCCGCTTTGGCTGTTTTCTTCCAGAGGTCTTTGGCTCTTCATCCTCTGGTCAAGACTTTCTTCCAGGGGGTCACTCATGTGCGCCGTCCCCGCTTTAAACCAGACTTCTCGCCTAAGGCTGTCTCTTCCTTTCAACTCAATCAGGACATTGTGCTTCCTTCCTTGTGCCCTAATCCTGGTAATGACAAGGAGAGGGCCTTGCATTCTCTGGACGTTGTCAGGAATTTTAAATACTACCTGGTGGCTACTGCGCCTTTCTGAAAGACGGACGCCTTGTTTGTGGTACCCTCGGGTCCCAAGAAGGGTTTGGCGCCTGTTAAGTCTACCATTAGTAAATGGATTCGTCAGGCCATTGTTAGGGCCTATTCTGCTAAGGAGAAGGATCCTCCTTTCCGAGTCACTGATGATTC
The DNA here is from genome assembly GCA_027917425.1 of Gastrophryne carolinensis. NCBI lineage: Eukaryota > Metazoa > Chordata > Amphibia > Anura > Microhylidae > Gastrophryne > Gastrophryne carolinensis. The sequence goes on along the minus strand of CM051235.1, from coordinate 240,534,256 downwards.
TACCCGTGCTGTTGGGGCTTCCTGGGCCTTTCAGCACCAGGCTTCTGTTGAACAAGTTTGTAAGGCTGCTACTTGGTCTTCTGTTCATACTTTTTCCAAGTTTCACAAGGTTGATGTTCGGGCCTCAGCGGATGCTGTTTTTGGCCGCAAAGTTCTGCAGGCGGCAGTGGTTTGAACTGCGCGTTGTTGCCTTTTGGGATCCCCACCCGTTTGTTGGACACTGCTATTGGATGTCCCAGACGTAATGAATCATTACTGGAGCAGGGCGTGCTGCATACTTATAATAACAATTCTAAAAGGTGAGTATTCACAGAATTTTATTTTTTGAGATGTATTAGCACTGAGTATATAGGTTTCAGATATAATTGGGGTTATATATAGGTTGTGATCAGATGGTGTACAGCTGGGTTTAAAATGGACTAAAATATGTATGTCCATTTATGCTATGGATTATTGATTTAATTAGTGTCTGTAAAACAGCATATGTGTCAGCTCTAGGTTTTGTGCCCCCTTCCCCTTTGTCCCTTTTCTCAGGTATGCATGTTATGTGTTTTTTAATATGATTTTAATATGATATGATTTTCAACAAAAGAAGACAACAAGGGTAGGGGCCTGTGTGCTATTGGTGCTGTTGATGTGGGCCCTGACCTTTGCATGGGTACATCCTTTGTGTCTGTTTTTTAGCTTTCAAACCGGAGGTGGAATACCCACACAATTTGGAATTTACAGCTGCAGAAGAAATTATCTTGTAAAGGATGAGCCACAGCATCTGCCTCCACAACAACAGCACCATCAGCACCTTTTGCAGCAGCAGTTGCCTCCCCAGCACCCTCAGACACAACATCTGCCTCAACAGCTGCCACTGCAGCAGCATCTACCTCAACAGCTGCTGCAGAGGATTTCCCATCACCCACATCCAGTACAACACATGTGGAAAGGCCAAGCACAGCTCCAACTGCAAGTGTCCCTACGCCGGGAAGAGGACAGCGGCCATCTTCCCCTATTGAGGAGGGTTCAGTTGATGAAGGTGGATTGGCGAGCAGATAGCAGAACCTTCACACAAGGCACAGCACGGTTTCACCAAAGCATGTAGAGACACTTAATGCTGCTCCACCATAACCTGCAAGCAACAGAACAGCAACTGTCACAGGGAGGCACAGATAGCACAGTGGCAGCGGATAAATGACAAACTGGCACTCATGGTGCCACTCTGAGAAGCCAGAGACCCACCAGACGTTGAAGGCCACCCACCCTAGCAATAAGTAAAAACTTGGTAGATATTTTTTGGCTGGGTTTTTGTTTGAGAATCTCAGTAGCTTAAGTATATGGGCCCACGCTGTTCCAAAAAAAGTTGCATGTCAGAGTATTGTGACAAAAATAAACAAAACAAGCAAACCTGATTTGGTAATTCAGTTTAATCTCACATCAAAAAAGCTTACAGAACCCAAAAAAGGGCAAGGATTGCCTAAAATCAAAATTTAAATCTAGAAATATATAAATAGGCACAACACAAACATACGTCTGGGGACAAACTAAACAAACAAATGAACTTAAATGAGATGAGACAAGGTGGTTCCGGACAGACTGGCCAGAGGCACTCTTTGTACCCTGATATAGGTTTGCTGGAATAACCAGAATAGCTTCGGAGGGGAACACATCCCAGTATAGTGGGACTTTCTTCAGGAGGGCAAAATTGTGCAGTACCATGCACGCCACAATGGCCCCACCCCCAGTATGGTCCTGGCACCGGAACCAGGTCTCCAGCAAGCCAAAGTCCTGCTCCAATCTGAGGCCACAGAAAGGGAGTCACAGATAAAGGGGGAAGCAGAATCACAAAAAAAATTAAAGGGGGGAGACGGGATGCATCCACAAATACACAGGTTAAAAATGCGAAAAAAAAATTCAGCAAGAAAGGACTAATAATGACAACACTTACCAAGTAACCAACCGCCAGACTAAAATCATGCATACAGGCTGGAATTGCGTATTATGTAGGCGTCATGGGTGGACCCTGGAAAGACAGCCATCACAGTCAGGAACCGGAGGTCAGGACCCCCACACACTGCACACTGATAGAATGGCTCCTCTTCCGATTCCTGCACAAAAAACACAAAGCACAAAGGTAAAGAGCAGTGCAGCATTCAAGCACACCTACACTCACAGAACAGATGCTAAGCAGAAAGGGCAACCACTGGTAAGACTGCTTTCTTTGGGTGAGTAACAAAAAGATTGCATAAGGTCAGAGTGTGAGCTAAAAAAAAAAAGAGCTGCTCATTAACATTGGCTTACTTTAGAGTGAAGCAGCTACAGGGAACAAGGGGCAACTAGTTGAAAGGGGAGATTGAGGTATACTTTACAGGAAGCAATACGATGCAATGACCAACACACATATGGGGAGGCTAGACTAAAAATAGATATCACAACATAGAATTGAATTAAGGATGCATAGGGAAACAAAACACATACCTAAAGAGATACTCATTTGCAGCCAGTGGCACCAGCGCCATGTGCATACAGTCGATTGCACCCATGACTTTGGGCATATATTGGCAGCTTGTAAAAGCCTGGCTTAAGCACATTCCAGGCTACCATGGTGTCAGGAAAACATATATACTTGTCCACCAATGTAGCCATGCTATCAAAAAATTAATGTGGCTGAGCATAGGCTGGGACATACCCACAGAGAGGTCACCCAGCGTCTGGAATGAGCCGTTTGCCAAAAATTGAAGGCAGCCAACCAATTTGGTCATGTCTGCAATTGCATGCCCCTTGCTTGTGGCAGGGGCCAACCATGGCCGCAACTCACTATTCAGTTTCTCAAAGGAAACACGGTTAAGTCAGGTCCACTCGAATAGCTCAAGGTCATGTATGCGATCGACAACCCGTCCGCAACGCTGCAGACGTGCCAGGACTTCATCGGAAGGCACACGTTCTCGTGCACCACGCCACTGCACTCCCACCAGGAAAATGAGCCCGTAACTGGAGTGTACAAAATTACGTTTTATTGGCATGTCCAGAAGGGTTAATCAGGGCTGTAAATCATGCTCAAGCCCATACTAATCACGTATTATATGCTAAAACACGAAAAAACAACGGGAAAAAGCGCAGTAGACTTCTGCATGAAGGCTAAAACGCACTTACGCAAACACAAATATGTCCAAAATTACACGCCAGAATCTCGAAAATATGCCAGAAAATACGGACATAATACGCGTCCGCACACTTTTTGATGCGTAAGTGCGTTATAGAAAGGCTGTGAATCGACCTTATTGTTTTGTCTTTTCACACTCCAGAGGGAAAAAGGAGAATCGGGTCTACCCCATATGCAGGGGTTTTACCCAAAATAGCCTAACCCACCACTTAAACCAAATAGTTAAACAGACCTGTGTTGTAAAATTGACACCCACCTCTAATGCTACGGTGGGCAAATAATGGCTGGTTAAAGAATTGCCCCTGATACCTGTATTAAAGAGTTTATGCTAGGGTATAGCAGACCATCTCCCTAGTCAAGTAGAAAAAATACAGGGCTCATTAAGGATCAACCTCGCCTCAATAAACCAATGGTTATAATTGATACAATAAAAAATACCTTTTATTATTGTTAAATAAATTTTCACATAAAAACTTTTCTTTTTACACTCAAAGACCCAGTGTGTGTTACATCGAAAAAATATATACATACATAACAATTACAATCCATATAAACACATAGAAAATAGACACTGCTTTGATGAAAAATTACACAGTGTGAGCAATGATAGACTAATTTGACCTTGTCCTGCAGAGCAGACTAGTTTCGCTGTAATAAGCTTCCTCAGTGTCTGCTAGGAACTCAAACAATTTCAATTTCACTGCATCTGTGAAAATACAGCATAGCATACACAAAAAAATATTTTGTTAAACAACTATGGTATCAAATGAACATTATTTATAAGGACATCGGTATAAACATAATATTGTACCTGATAGTGCAGAGCAGCTGCTTCTGTTCATTGGGCAAATTTTACACCATCGTATAGGTCACAGCCTTAATCACGGAGTTTAAAATGGGTAGTTGAAGTAGGCAAAAATAGTGCCCTTCTACGGAGTTTTCACCAAAAGATGCTAGAAAAATCATAAGATTAGATGAATAAAGATGGCTACACTAGCCATCAAAATGCTAACTTCCCCCGGGTTCACCCAGTACCGCTCAGAGATAGATTCCGCTATTAGGGCTAGGTGCAGTATAGTGCCAGGAAATCTTTAAGTACTTATTTTGTGGCGTCATAATTGCGGAATTGTGAAGGGCTATTCCACTAGTGCCCCTCAGAATATAGGTAGAGGGTTGGATATAATGACCATAGGGCAATGCCCATCCTTATTAAATGGTAAAGAATAAGTATATAATTGCACCATATGAGTAAGGTACCTGGCATAGAATGCTTGATAGTATATTGACTGGCCCTGCACCTCCGGGTGCCGAAGGGCGCGTTCGCGTGTCGTCTCCGCCGATGTTAGAAGATGCGGGGTAAGCCGCATAAGCAGGAAACAGTCTGCACGCTGATGCGCCACGTGATGGCGTCCTCCATCCCCCTCGCCGCCGCTGGAATGCGGCTATGGAGGCCGAGAGGACACGTGTAAAGGACGCCAACGTCACTTTCGGCGGCTGGGGCGCAAAATGCGGAAGGCACTAGGCCGAAATGCATGTGTGTCCCAGCCGAACGGAAGAGACGCGGCACCCGGCCGCTAATTTGCCTAAATGCCACAGCTATAGTCGCCATCTTAATGGAGACCACTACATACAGAGCGAGAAAACAGGGCGAAAGGGGAAAAATATGTATATCCCCTATAGGGCGTGAGGAGTCGAAGTTACCAACTGCGTAAAATTAGTTATATTAAGGTACCATACCAGAATCAGTATGCAATAAAATAAAGTTATATCTGAATGCAACCATATAGGGAAGCGACGGCTGTGCATGGCATATTGCGGTATAGCCCACACAGAAACGGAATCCAAACTGAGCCACCTGGGAGCCCGGAACTATATGATTGGCCAGACAAAAATGGATATAAATATAAAATGATTAGCCCAATATTAACACCTTGGATTTGGTAATCAACTTATGTTAAGACTAGTAAGAGATTTGCTAAGTGGGAATTGACCCTCTATAAGAAGCAGGTGCCCTGCACTGGAAACAAAAAGCAGGGAAAAAACAGGGGATACATGAAAGAAAACACATACATGCACTTTATCCGAGATGAGGGCCCACTTATTTGGCAATAAAAAATGGCCACCTGATGTTACAAAGGGTTATGTTACAAAAAGGAAAAAGGTGATTCATACAAACTATATCTATAAAAAAGGTGCAAAGCTTATGGACTCATTAAGACCTGGGGGGCGATGGGCTTTGAAGTGATAAATCCACTTTTCTTTCCCTCTGAAGAGTGATCTTTTCTATATCCCCCCCCCTCTGATGTTTGTATGGATTCGGTCTAGTGCCACTGTCCGAATTCCCTCTCGGTTTTTGTTATGATGGATAAGGAAATGTCTGCCTATGGGCGTTTTGGTGTTGCCTGTACGTATATTGTAGATATGTTCATACAAACGCTTCCTTAATTGTCGGTTGGTTTTACCTATGTAAAATTGATTACATGGACATATCAGAACATATATAACGTGACTTGATTTACAGTTGACATAATGTCTCAGTTTCAGACGTGGTCTATCACCAATAATCAGTGTTTTAGTGGTATATACTTATTTGCACATCGTACAACTTAGGCACTGATATTTACCAACCATAGTACAGCATGATTTTTTATGGGTATCTGTGAAATGACTATGGATTAAACTAACCTTCAAATTTTTTACTCGTCTGTATGTAAAATTGGGATGTTTTGGAATAAGAGATGTGAGAGTTTGATCATTGGTAAGGGTATGCCAATGGCGGGAGAAAATTGCCCTAATCTCTGCATGGTGTTCTGTAAATGTACAAATCATGGATAGTGGGGTTTTACTACTGTCAGGTTTATGTTTATACAGTAGTTCCAATCGGGGTCTAGCCAAAGCCCTTTTGTAGGCTTTTCTAAGGGTACGGGATTTATAACCCCTATCTCTTAGACGAGTCTTTATATTGGCTACTAGTGCCCACCCAGAGCACCTTCTTTCCAGCATCCCTTATGGGGAGTATTTACGTACCCTAGATTCAGATTTTGAAAGAGAAGCAGCCAATATAAAGACTCATTATATCCAACCCTCTACCTATATTCTGAGGGGCACTAGTGGAATAGCCCTTCACAATTCTGCAATTATGACGCCACAAAATAAGTACTTAAAGATTCCCTGGCACTATACTGCACCTAGCCCTAATAGCGGAATCTATCTCTGAGCGGTACTGGGTGAACCCGGGGGAAGTTAGCATTTTGATGGCTAGTGTAGCCATCTTTATTCATCTAATCTTATGATTTTTCTAGCATCTTTTGGTGAAAACTCCATAGAAGGGCACTATTTTTGCCTACTTCAACTACCCATTTTAAACTCCGTGTTTAAGGCTGTGACCTATACGATGGTGTAAAATTTGCCCAATGAATCAGGTACAATATTATGTTTATACTGATGTCCTTATAAATAATGTTCATTTGATACCATAGTTGTTTAACAAAATATTTTTTTGTGTATGCTATGCTGTATTTTCACAGATGCAGTGAAATTGAAATTGTTTGAGTTCCTAGCAGACACTGAGGAAGCTTATTACAGCGAAACTAGTCTGCTCTGCAGGACAAGGTCAAACTAGTCTATCATTGCTCACACTGTGTAATTTTTCATCAAAGCAGTGTCTATTTGCTATGTGTTTATATGGATTGTAATTGTTATGTATGTATATATTTTTTCGATGTAACACACACTGGGTCTTTGTACTGAGTGTAAAAAAAAAAGTTTTTATGTGAAAACTTATTTAACAATAATAAAAGGTATTTTTTATTGTATCAATTGTTATATCAAAAATATTATATTGTATCAAAAATTGGTTTATTGAGGCGAGGTTGATCCTTAATGAGCCCTGTATTTTTTCTACTTGACTAGGGAGATGGTCTGCTATACCCTAGCATGAACAATACATTTTTGGTCAGCCAAAATGATACGATGGTCAACCGATAAACCAATTTCATTCATCGCTTGATCACATCAGCTGTTTCCACAGAGCAATTATTGCTAAATTGTGGTCACTTTAGCGATTTCTCGCGCGATAATCCCTCTGTGTAAACTCAGCATTAGCTGTGGCAGCTCGTTAGGCTTGCACCATTATGTGGCAATGTGCACACTCTGTTTCTTTTTAATCACAGCAACGGAGGTAATGGGAGTAAAAAATAGGCAGGGAAGCGCACTTCTCTTATCACACTGGTAGTTTGATAAGGTGTTTATCAGAGACACGGATTAAATGTGGGAAAAAATGTTTTCAGGTGAAGCCAGTTCTGATATATATTGACTACATCACTGCAGAAGCTGAGGCTCCTCTGTTCAGACTAATTCCTTTTCTGCCTTGGTCCTGACATGAGGGCTTGTTACCTTGTTGTGCTTATCTATCCCTCTCTTATCTGCGGGGCATTGATTCCTACTTAATGGAGCAAGCGATATACAAATGAAACAGCCAGATGTGCCATGCTGTTCTACCCAGTGCCACAAATCTGTTCTTTACCTTATAAATATACCAGACTGATATGTGGAGGGAAGACGGGCCCACTCATAGATAGACCTTTGCAAACATGTTGAATCTATTTGCTTCCGGGGGCTCTTGTTCAGCATATTTGGTGTCTGGATGGAATCAGAACATTTTAAAAGGGGAACTGGCAACACATTGGCTCTTCTTTCACGCTTCAGGATGCTATGACAGTTGTGCAAGCTAGGCACTTTATGATTAAATCAAAATCCACTTTCTATTTATCTCAAGAACTACCTAGATTGTACGTATGAGTTGTAAGGCAACTGAAACTGCTATACAATACACATACATTTGCACAAAAATAGTCACCTTTCATCAGTTTTATATTTATGAAGAGAATCAGGTGTGGAAGTAGTACAGATCAGTGTGACCACCTGATAGGATTTTGCTACCACAAATAGTATGCGTATCACAGGTTGGGAAAACTGCCTTAAAGTGGACCAACACCCTCCCATCTTATAGATTCCCGGGTCGATCAGCTCCCTGACTGCGGGGCACCCCGATCGCTGTGTGAAACCCCCCAGAAACCCCTAAATCCCTACGTGTTCCTTGATACAGCGGCGCCCGCCGCCGCCTCCCGCGTGTCCCTCTAGCAGGACGCGCACCCGCGCCGGCCGTCTGTGAATGGCCGGCGCAAGCGCGTGCCCTGTAAGAGTGAACATCGGGAGGCGGCGGCGGGCGCACTCTCTTGTCCGTCGCTGCCTCCCGCTTTTCCGCCGGCGGGGATTGGCTGCAGCGCTCACGTGGGAGCGGGGAGAGGTGAGTTTTTGGGGCTTTCTGGGGGGTTTCACACAGCGGGGCACCCCCGATCGGGATGCCCCACCGAAGTGGACCAAAACCCTGGATAGTCAAAATCCTGGGTGTTGGTCCACTTTAAAGGCTTATTTCCTAAGCAGAAAGTGGTTACCTAAGATGTCAGAGCACCTTCCAAATGTGCCATTATGAAGTGCTCATAGTGCCCTTTTGTGGTAGACTTGCATCCACGTACACCTTTTTTTAATTAAAGGTTCTTTAAGCTGTAGCATTTAGACAGTTTTAAAAGAAACCCATACCCCCTCCAGACCCTACCTTTAACACTCTGTGCCCTAGTCACCCAGACCTCTATTAAAGAGGTCCATATAAACCAAAACCTATTTTCTTGTCCCACATTGTGAAACCCCCTGGTCTCGGAAAATACTCACTTTGATCCAGGATATGTGGCCCTACACTCCTGTATATCTGCCTGTGAGGCACGCAGGAGTGGGGATGCTGCTGGTGTCAAAAACCTACTTGTCCTGCACCAGGTTCCCTATAACATGGCAGAGCCCAGCAGCAGCCACTGTGGAAGCTACCACCCCGATTACACAATCAGTCAGGGTCAGTTTTAAAGCTGGAATTGCTGCTGCACAGTGCTGCTCCTGGCACAGGATTGGGCGTGTGTTGCCGTGAAGGTGAGTTTTTTATACTCCTAATCAGCCACATTGGTGGGAGATGGATCGCTTTGATTTTGGCCAGACTGTGGTTGTAACTTTCATGCAGTAAGGAACTTTTTTATCTTCCATTGCCGACAAACACAGGTCATCACCTTGACCCAATGTAACTAAGGCCCTTATTTATCAAGGGATAGCGCCAGGTAGTGTCTCATTAGCGCCAGGTATCGCCAGCTATCGGCGGCTACCAACTCCAGAATGCCAGGCGGCGGACACAATCACGCATTTATCACGCTAAATGAGGCTAGCGCCGGCGAGAGTGTCAGCTAGCGCGGGATTCATCATGTAGCGGACTGCAACGAACAGCGCCGCTACTAATCCCATCACAGCGACAGGTATGACCTCTCGCTACCTGGCGCTCTCCAATGCATTTCAATGGAGCAATCTTAAAATCTTCATATTTAATTGTTATTAATGTCTTTTTTTTTTTTTAAATGTCAAAAATTCTGTGACCACTTCGGCAATGTTAGATATTTTTTTTTAAGGTAAAAAAATTAAAAAAAAAAAAATTTGTGCAGAATTGATATTATAGGTCTGATATTAATGTATTCATATTACAAAATGTTTAGAAAAACTTGTTTAATTTTTTACTCAAAAAATATGGATGTTTGGGGGTTAAAAACTACTTTTAAGCCATCGCCGCCAGCGCTCTGGGGTTTAAACATGCATTTCACAGCGCGAGAATTTTTTGAGCGTGATTTGTTAATGAATATGCTGGGAGCCGTTCGCTATGACCATTCGCTGTCAGGCGCTCCCATACAGCGCGGAGCCTGTCAAACAGCGACTCCTAACCCCGTATTCAACATTACCGCACACCGACTGAGTCGCTGTCAACAACCGAACAACGGCCAAGCACAGCGAATACTAGCGGGCGCTGTGAAAATCACGCTACTGGCGCTCATCTGTCGCTATCTGGCGCTATTACTGAATCGGCCTCTAATTCTACAACCCTTCATAGTATGTCTTATGGCTTTAGGTGGATTGACTTGCAGTTATGGGGGTATTTTATCATGTCTTATTGGACACATAACTTATTTTTAACCTAAATAATATGATAAATCTGCATGTATGGTTTGTGAATAAATCTTGCCTTCATGGTATGTGAAGTTTTGTGAATATTAATGAAGCAGGTGAAGGGGGAATTCCTGGCTGTCAGCACTTGTGCCTCTGACCTCTGAATTGAGGTCTTTTTGAGCCTGTTGACCCCTGGCTGAGCCTAAGGCGAGTCTGACCTGATCCCACCCGGCTCCTGCACAAGCCCTCTTCCATTGCTGACCGGCTCTGGTATTCCTGCAGCCTAGACAGCACTCGGGCCATACCTGAGATAATGCCGTGTAATTACACCCTCCAACACGCTCCAAACGATCAGCTGTTTGTTTTTACTTGAAAGAAATGACAGTTTGTCTCTTCTATTCACACCAACAAAATGCCCAGGGTAGGTCATTTGCTGGTTATTTACTTCTCATTAATTCTGTTTCATGATGCCCCTGGAATCTAATGGCTCCCTGGATAGAGGCTGCGAGATTGCTCCAATTATCTGCCTCCTAAATGTAAGATACAAGCACTGACTAATCTACAGGACACATTCACAAGGTTCTTTCTCGCATTTAGAGGGATTTTACATTCCTGAATCAAATAACTTTCAGCAGTATTAGAAATGGGTATTTGTACAGTGAAATAAAATACAGAATGGACCAAAAAAAACAGATGCATAACTAAGAGGCCGATTCATTAACAGCAGCAGGTAGCGACAGTTGAGCAACTGTAGCGGCATTTTCAGAGCGCCCGCCTAGTAGTCGCTGTGCTTGGCCGTTGTTCGGTAGTTGATAGCGACTCAGTCGGTTTGCCGTAATGTTGAATATTGGGTGAGGAGTCGCTATTTGACAGGTTCCGCGCTGTATGGGAGCGCATGATAGCGACTGGCCCTAGCGACCGGCTCCCACCATATTCATTAAAAAATCACGCTCAAAAAATTCTCGCGCTGTGAAATGCATGTTTAAACCCCAGAGCGCTGGCGGCGATGGTTTAAACGTTTTTTAACCCCCAAGCAACCATATTTTTTGAAACCAAAAAAAACAAGTTTTTAAAATAATTTTGTAATATGAATACATTAATATCAGACCTGTAATATCAATTCTGTACTTTTTTTTTTTTACCTTAAAAAATTATGTAAAATGGCAGAAGTGGTCACAGAATTTTTCACATTTAAAAAAAAAAAAAAAAAAAAAACAATTAATAACAATTAATTATGAATATTTAAAGATTGTTCCATTGAAATACATTGGAGAGCGCCAGGTAGCGAGAGGTCATACCTGTCGCTGTTCAAGGTCGGACGCTGGCGCTGTGGGCTGAGGCTGGAATAATGATGAATGAGTCGCTATATGGCGCTATCTCAGTCGCTAAGCAGGATTGGCTTGATAAATGTGTGATTGTGGTGGGGAGCCGGCGTTCTCGTGGCGGGGCCCGTCATTACCGGCCGCTCACTAGTTGCTACCTGTCGCTATTCCTTCATAAATAAGGGCCTAAATGTGGCCCCATCATGGCTCATTTAGTAAGCTTTTACTGTAATTTTACCTGAACTGGATACAAAAAAACTACTAAAGCCTTAAATACCAAAAACAAATAGTGCTTTCTTTCTGTACATAATGCAGTGTAAGTACAAATCTAACAAATGAGGCGGAGGAGCAACCATGAAGATCCCCCTGGATCTCATGGGGTCAGAAGCGCCCCCTACCACCACACCCCCAGTAATTATGCCCTTGCACATACCCTACAATCTTATCCTCTGGGTGTATGAGATATATTGGGTTTTTGTCCCATTATTTATTATTGTTAATACATTTGTGACCTGACAACGGGGATCTAACTCTGAAAACAAAATGACTGTTTGTCCTCTCTGCAGAAAGGGCGGTATCCTTTTGCCAGATACACTTGCCCTATTTTCATGCATGATACTGCATGATACTGAATCATTATCAGCACTTACATTTGCTAACGCATCCACTCAAAGCTGAAATGCCACCTCACCGGTTTTCTCTTGGTAGCGGCCATTTTGGAGCTTCCTTTCCCAGCATTCCAGATATGCTGCTGCCGGAATTCAACTGATATAGTCCCACAATGCACAGCAGCAGGAAACCCAGTAGCCTTCAGCTCCATGGGACACCAATTGACCTTAAAAAAAGGTAAATTAATTTATGTGCAGCAATCTGGATTGCTCTGGATGGGATTTATATTAACAATGCTTCTTCCAAGGGTGTTTAAGTAGTTAACATTTTTACATTCTAATAGCATTTTTTAATATCCAACATAATCATTTAAACACTGAAGGAAATGTGATATACAAAAACAGTAACGAAAAAAAAAATTTCAGAGGATTAAAATGGGCATTGTCTGAATCCACCAGCAAAGTGAAATTTATTCGGAAAATGTTTAGGAAGCACGTATGGTCACTATATTTCTTTCCAGCCAGAATCCGCATTTTAACCTCAACATGCCCACTGTCATGCCCATCTTCAAACCACCCACGGGGAGTGGAGCCTCATTGGAAATAAAGATGAGGTGCTGAAAGGTTTATATAAATGCTATTCAGAAGGTCAGACCTCATGATAGAGATATTAAAAAATACAGGTAAGCTTTAAACCAGACCTTCATCATGATTTAATGAAAAGCCCAAACCCTTAAAAAAACTATTCCCCAGTATCTAAATTTAATTTATTTTAAGTTTTTAGTCACTTACTTATTACTCTAGGATACGGGCGCCGCCATCTTGACTCAGAAGCATCACATACTAAAGAGAGGAGAGCGGGATAAAGTGCAGGGGATGGGGTTATAGCTGTACAGACAGAGCAGAGCTGGGGTCAGAGAAAGGACAGCAATCCCAGAATGCAGAGCGACACAGTCAGATGCTCCATGAGCAGCCATCTTGGATGTTTAAAGGCTCATAACATGCAGTAGATGCAGGTAGGATGATTTTTGATGTGAGTAATCTGTATATACAGGGTGTGGGAAACATATAAGATAGGCTCTTATTCAGAATGAAGGACCGCTTTAAGACAGACCTACAACCTGTTAGATGTTGAAGAGAAGCCTGTTTTAGCAGGACATCTGAAGCCCCTCTGCCAGCCTGGAAAAGCTGAGTATTGCTCACTACAAGACTGGGGGTGCTTTAGGTTCATAGCAAATCTTTACCATCCCTAAGACTAATCTTCCAGAAAGGGCATAGTTCCATTTAAAGAGTATATACCTTTAACACATTCAGACAATGCCCAGATGTTTGCCTACTGCTGCTTGTAGCTCTTTGACTCATAACACAGACACTAACGTCTGCTTTTACATTTGGCAAATGATTGTTGTGTCTGCTGGTAAGAACATTTGCTGTGGCTTCGGTTTTACAGATAAGAGAAGGCCTGTAATGTTCAGGATACGACCCGGATCATGCGAGACTACAACCTGCAGGTATGTCTTTGAAAGACGAGAACAAGAATGAAGCTACAGATAAAGATGCAAAGACATTAGGATAAGCAGTTTCCAGCTTATCACCTTTTGACATGTCCTTTGCCTACACTCATACAGGCTATTGTTCTCCTATTATACTATAATATATATTTAATTATATATACATATACTTAGTTGGCATTACAGAAAATCTTAAACTGCCTATCTAAAGTTATGAACTGCTACAACACACCTTACTACTTTCCGAGATAGGGAGAAGACAGCTTAACAGGTTAAACCCTTTAAGTTCCAGCCTATCTGGAGATTTTGTCACCATTTTTTACTATGTTGCGTTATACATGTTTAACTGTGATTTTTGTAGGGGTTTCCCATGAAAATTATATATTGTTTTTTTCAGAGTCTGGGCTTCAACATGAAATGTCTTGTTAGTCATTTTTTTGGTCTATTCTCCATATTTTCAAGTGAACTATGTGTATTACATTGCGTTTAAAAGCCCAATTTCTCTGGGTTACAACGCTACCACATTTTTGTAGACACCCTTTCCTGCACAGGAGACTCCCCCAAACTGAAATATCGCTTTAGGTGATTTTCAGATAGAATACAACTGCTATGCACACATTGCAGTTTTTAAAAAAAAAACCTTTACATTTGAAACACACACACACACACACTGTATTTTATCTGGAAGTACACTCCTCAAGCTTTCTACGTGTACCAGGCTTGTCGTGGGAATGGTTTTCTGGAAGTAATCTATCAATGAATTCTTTGGCCACACAGGGTTTCCCTAAAAAATTAATACAAATGCAAAATTTAAGCCACATTAAAAAAATAAAAAAATAAAAAAAGATGCAAACAAGAAGAAGCACTAAATCTAAAAAGCAAGGTACCCTAACAGAACAATATCCCACATGCATAGATACTATCAATGGAAATGCTGCCAGACACCCCAAAGTTAGCAGCGAACCTTCACTCTGAATAAGAGTCTATCTTATATGTTTCCCACACCCTGTACATACAGATTGTCCACATTAAAAATCATCCTACCTGCATGTTTTGAGCCTTTAAACATCCAAGATGGCGGCTTATGGAAGTCGCCATCTTATCAGGCAGCCTGCAAACAGGAAGTGCCTCCTGACTGTGCTGCTCTGCATTCTGGGACTGCTGACCATTACCTGACCCCAGCTCTGCTCTGTCTGAGCAAAGCACAGCTATAACCTGCCCCCCTGTACCTTATCCCACTCTCCTCTCCTCAGTAAGTGTGATGCTTCTGAGTCAAGATGGCGGCTCCCGTATCCTAAATTCCTGAACAGAGTTGCAGCCCAGTGGGGGAAAGAATAATAAGTTAGTGACTAAAAACATAAAATATATTAATTTTAGATGCTGGGGCTTTTCATTAAATCACGCTGAAGGTCCGGTTTAAGGGCAATTTCAGCTCTGTAGACAAAGTGCAGTTTTTCAACCTAAACAACCCTTTACATTTGAAATACTCCCAACAAACAAACCAATATACACATTTTTCTGGAAGTAATCCCTTGAACAATTCCTTGGTTACACAGGGTTTCCCTTAAAATATCAATACACAAACAAGAAAAAACAACCCAAATCTGAGGAGCAAGGTTCCCTGAACAGAACAATACCCAACATGCATAGCTACATTCATGTCACCCTCTGTTGCCAGGCCATTTTTCACCACTTTGCGCGATGTTTATCTGATTTTTTTGCAGGAATTTCCAGGAAAGTTATATATTATTTTTTGTTTGGCACAGTTTGGGCTTTAACAAGAAATATCTCATTTGTAATTTTTTTCCATGCTTTCATAATAATTTTGTGTAAAAATAAAGAAAAAATACATTTTTTAAACGCCACATTTTTATTTAGATATTTTTTTAAGAAACCCATATTGCGTGTAAAAGCCCCATTCCTTATGATTACAACAGTACTTCCTATGTATCGATAGGCCTCCATTCCTGCCCAGGAGATCTCCCCAAACTGAAAAGAGTGCTTTAAATACTATCTGCACTAGTAAGAGTTTTTTTTATTTTTTTTTTAAATGGGCGTTGATTACCCTCTCTTTAGGGAGAGCAAGCTTTTTTTATTTTTAAGGGTCAAAACCCTAAAAAAATGGCATGGGGTTCCCCCTCCCTTGTAAAACCAGCCTGGGCACCATTTATGTGCCCTTGTAGACCAGGACGCAGGGCCAGCCTCTGTGGCCCCCAGCCCTGAAGGCTACAAGCCCACATAGCCTTTATGGGAAGACAGGTAGTGTAGTATCACTATCAGGGTTTGACATGAGAGTCTTTGACCTAAATATTGTGAAGTGCAGAACATTCAGAGGTACGTAGGTAAATGGTGTAAAACTATGAGGCTGATTTATTAATAGCGACATGTAGCGACAGTTGACTGACTGTAGCGGTATTTTCACAGCGCCCGCTAGTGGTCGCTGTGCTTGGCCGTTGTTCGGTTGTTGACAGCGACTCAGTCGGTGTGGCGTAATGTTGAATACAAGGTTACGAGTCGCTATTTGACAGGTTCAGCGCTGTATGGGAGCGCATGATAGCGACTGGTCAGAGCGACCGGCTTCCACCATATTCATCAAAAAATCACGCTCAAAAAATTCAAGCGCTGTGAAATGCATGTTTAAACCCCAGAGCGCTGGAGGCGATGGGTTAAAAGTAGTTTTTTAACCCCCAAACCACCATATTTTTGGAAACCAAAAAAAAAAGTATTTTAAATAATTTAGTAATATGAATACATTAATTTCAGACCTGTAATATCAATTCTGTACAATTTATTTTTTTTATTTTTTTCCCTTAAAAAAATTATCTAAAATGGCAGAAGTGGTCACAGAATTTTTCACATTTAAAAAAAAAAAAAAAAAAAAACACATTAATAACAATTAATTATGAATATTTAAAGATTGTTCCATTGAAATGCATTGGAGAGCGCCAGGTAGCGAGATGTCATACCTGTCGCTGTTCAAGGTCGGACGCTGGCGCTGTGGGCTGAGGCTGGAATAATGATGAATGAGTGGCTATCTGGCGCTATCTCAGTCGCTAAGCAGGATTGGCTTGATAAATGAGTGATTGTGGTGGGGAGCCGGCGTTCTCGTGGCGGTGCCCGTCATTACCGGCCGCTCACCAGTCGCTACCTGTCGCTATTCCTTCATAAATAAGGGCCTGAGTGGCTATCTGGCGCTATCTCAGTCGCTAAGCAGGATTGGCTTGATAAATGTGTGATTGTGGTGGGGAGCCGGCGTACTCGTGGCGGTGCCCGTCATTACCTGTCGCTCACCAGTCGCTACCTGTCGCTATTCCTTCATAAATAAGGGCTGTAGTGTAGTATCACTATCAGGGTTTGACATGAGAGTCTTTGACCTAAATATTGTGAAGTGCAGAACATTCAGAGGTACGTAGGTAAATGGTGTAAAACTTTGGCCCTTATTTAACAAGGGATAGCGCCAGGTAGCGAATGGTGAGCGAACGGTAATGATGCCCACCGCCACGAGAACGCCGGCTCCCCTCTGCAATCACACATTTATCAAGCCGATCCTGCTTAGCGACTGACAGAGCGCCAGATAGCGAATCATTCATCATTATTCCAGCCTCACCCCACAGAGCCAGCGAGCAACTTTGAACAGCGACAGGTATGACCTCTCGCTACCTGGCGCTCTCCAATGCATTTCAATGGAGCAATCTTTAAATATTCATAATTAATTGCTATTAATGTTTTTTTTTTGTTTTTTTTTTTTTAAATGGCAAAAATTCTGTGACCACTTCTGCAATGTTAGATTTTTTTTTAAGGTAAAAAAAAAAAAAAATTGTGCAGAATTGATATTACAGGTCTGATATTAATGTATTCATATTACAAAATGTTTGTAAAAACATGTTGTTTTTTTTTCCAAAAATATGGTTGTTTGGGGGTTAAAAAACTACTTTTAACCCATCGCCGCCAGCGCGAGAATTTTTTGAGCGTGATTTGTTAATGAATATGCTGGGAGCCGTTCGCTATGGCCATTCGCTGTCATGCGCTCCCATACAGCGCGGAACCTGTCAAACAGCAACTCCTAACCCCGTATTCAACATTACCGCACACCGACTGAGTCGCTGTCAACATCCGAACAACGGCCAAGCACAGCGAATACTAGCGTGCGCTGTGAAAATAACGCTACTGGCGCTCATCTGTCACTACCTGGCGCTATTAATGAATCGGCCTCCCCGTATAACAAAAGCATACCATAGAGTGTGTGTGTTTGGGTGTGTGTATTGATATATATATATTTTTTTATATATATATTATATTATTTATTTATATATAGGTTAACTAAAAATGATATGTAAATCTTTGCAGCTTATTTCTGTTTGTTCTGCTGTCCAGCGACAAAGGTCCAAAGCTTCTTAGCAAACTAATTTATTAGAAGTCTTTTGGTGGCAAGTGGGTAAAACCTCTCCTGCGGTAAGAAAGGGTCCATTTATAAAGCCCTTTGTTACTTGATCTAAAAGACCATCCAAATCCACTGTTCTAAAGATGCTAATTATTGTAATGTAGATTGTTAATCACTCGCACACTGCCCCCTTTGCCTTGCTTAGCAGGCTGGAGCCCTCTATCTGGCGACAGGCACCTGCCAGAGCCGCTTGCTTTCAGCTGGGCTCCCTTTTCACTGTACAAATACAGCTGATCTGTCTGCTCTCCCCCGCTCACGTGCAGGACGAATAAATCTGGGCCTGTCCCGGCCCTGTGTGCGTGTGTACTCACTGCAGCTGCGAGTTGAGCAGCCGATGGAAGGTGAGGGGTGACTGGCCTGCCCCTCTTGTTCATTTTTTTGGTGCTCACCCAAGCTGACATTTCTCCTGTGACTCCTTTGTTGCTAGTGCAAACAGACACTGTGTTTCCTTCCAAAGGCTAATGAGAAAGCAGCCATCTGAAATATTGCACTGTGCAGTCCCCAGGTTAAAACAAACATAAACACTTGCCTTGAATACTTTTGCCCCCGAGAGCCTTTTCTTATGAAGATAAGCTGGTTATCTCTTTCATTCAGATTTTAATCTGACAGGTCCTTTGCTCGCTGCCAGCTGAATTTGGGATATGCATACCTCAATTTTCTATTTAAATCTCCGGCTAGCTGAAAGTCACAAAAAGCAAATGCAAAGCTTCCCTTTAAACCATAATTCATCTTTATTTCCAACTGACGGGAAATTTAAAGGAGTCTCTTGGCAACTATAAAATGCAGAGTTGAATGCCGTGGATTAAGTGAAGCTGACGACAGTGCTTATACAAAAGGTATATATTAAAGGAGCACGCACTATCATGAAGCTATGGTCCAATAATAGAAATCCACATAAATATGCTAAATAACAAGAGAAGGTGTCACTTACACTCCCCACATCAAAAAATAATCCTGTCAAGCTTGTTGTTTTTTGTTCCCTAAAAAAAGAAGAAGAACAGGTGAGGCTTTCAAAATGTACCTTTCTACTTTTATTCGAGAAAAACTGATCAATTCTAACTGCCTGTCTCTTCACCTAAACTATGATACAATAACAGCGTATTGCTATTGCAATACCCATCATGCAATGTTTTGGGATGATATGCTTAAAGGAACTGTATTGTGAAATTGTGTAATATTAAAAATCCATATAAACATGTTGGTTAATGAGAGAAGTGCCCCCCCCCCCCTTTACACCCAAACTTAGAGGCCGATTCATTAATAGCGCCAGGTAGCGACAGATGAGCGACTGTAGCGTGATTTTTACAGCGCCAGCCAGTATTCGCTGTGCTTGGCCGGCGTTTGCTTGATGACAGCGACTCAGTCGGTGTGCGGTAATGTTGAATACGGGCTTAGGGGTCGCTGTTTCACAGGTTCAGCGTTGTATGTGAGCGCCTGACAACGAATGGCCAGAGCGAACGGCTTGCTTCATATTCATTAAAAAATCACGCTCCGAATTTGCTGGCGCTGTCCATTCCTTGTTTAAACCCCAGTGCGCTGGCGGCGATGGGTGTTAACTAGTTTTTAACCCCTAAACAACCATATTTTTTGATTGTAACATTATACATGTTTTTTGGAATCATTTTGTAATATGAATACATTAATATCAGACCTGTAATATCAATTCTGCACAAATTTTTTTTTTTAATTTTTTTTACTTTAAAAAAAAACCTAACATTGCAGAAGTGGTCTCAGAATTTTTGACATTAAAAAAAAAAAAAAAAAAAAATTAATACCAATTAATTATGATTAATTAAAGATTGCTCCATTGAAATGCATTGGACAATGCCAGGGAGCGACAGGTCATACCTGGCGCTGTGAAGGAATTTGCAGCGGCGCTGTTCGTTCCAGGCGGCTTCATGATGAATGCCGCGCTAGCCGTCGCTCTCGCCGGCGCTAGCCTCATTTAGCTTGATAAATGCGTCATTGTGACCGCCGCCGGGCGTACTTGAGTCGGTAGCCGCCGATAGCTGGCGGTACCTGGCGCTCGTCAGACACTACCTGGCGCTAGCCCGTGATAAATAAGGCCCTTAATAATTCTCCAGCCAAGCTTGTGTTTTCTTCTCCTGGTAGGAATAAAATCCAGGGATGACAGGTTTGAGTGCATCAGGAGGGACAGGTTCTGTCACCCCTGACTCTGCTTCCTTCCATTAAACCGGACCTTCACCCTGTGGGTAGATTCCCACACCCTGTACAGATTTCCCACATTAAAAATCATCCTACCTGCCACTAGTGCATTTTCTGAGCTTTTAAAGATGGCGGCCCATGGAGCCTCGGGCTGCCTGCAGAAAGGAAATTTCTTCTGACTATGCCGCTCTTCATTCTGGGATCGCTGTCTTTTTGCTGACCCCAGCATTGCTCAGCTATAACCTACCTCCCTGCACTTCCCCCCCACTCCTCAGTATGTAATGCTTCTGAGGCAAGATGGTGGCGCCCGTGTCCTAGAGTCCTGAACAGAGTTGCAGCCCACTGAGGGGAAAGAATAATAAGTAAGCGACTAAAAACTTTTATTTAGATGCTGGGTAATAATTTTTTTGGCTTTTTATTACATGCGGCTGAACGTCCAGATTAAAAGAAAGAAACAAGCCTGGCTAGGTGTTTCTTGATGCCGGCGGTATATGTTACCCCTCCTCCTGCTATTTAGCATATTTATATTGACTTTTTACTGTTACTATATTTACTATATATTGCGCCATTTTTCATGGTAGTGTTCCTTTAAGGGGTTATTGCTTCTGTTCCCCATGGGGTGGCTGAAGGGAAACACTCCGTTAGAGGTGAGCAGGTCTCCCCAGGGATTGGTTATGTTTAAACACTTGTCGCCCCTGAATTTTATTCCCACTGGAGGAAATGCAGCTGCCATATGTGTTTGTAGCTGTTTCCTGATGTGTAAATTGTGCTCTGCCATTAGGGGCAGGGAACTCTAATGTAGAGTTCAAAGTTATCATCGAGGTCTGATTAAAGTACCTCCAGTGGAGCATGAGAAAAATTGGATTAAATAGTCACCTTAGCCTGAACTTTGCAACATCTTGTTTTTAATAGACTATATACTGTATGCCCTCATACAGGTCTAGGGAAGAAGATGGTGCTATATAAATACTTAATAATTTTCCAATAAAGTTAGCATAGGATGGAAGGAGTCACACTAAGGATGTTATGCCCCCATCAAATCTAAATTGGTATTTGCTTGGCTATATTATGTTGGATTTGGAAAAACATTGTTCATAAATATCAGCCCTAAAGCGGTTCACTTGGGTCTATATATGTCTCCTGCAAGCAATGGATGCCCTTCCAATGGGGCAAGGTGAAGCCTCTGCCTCAGGGCTGCACATTCCTATCATAAGAATGGGGAAACTCGTTCTGGTAAAGCTTTACTGGAGTCATTTTAATCTAGTTTTCAATTATTGAAATTAACAGATTGCAATATTAGGGGACTGAGATTCCTTTAGTTGCCTCAAATAACCAATCCCTGAATTTAGGCATGTTCATTCAAGTCCAATTCTTGTATGTATGAATCCCTGGCCACATTAAAGTGCCTGTAGGTGTCCTATTTACCCTGTCTTGTTCCAAACTCCAACACTGGCCATGTTTCCTGCCAGTGACCAACAGGGCTCACATTTGGTGGAAGAAAGGGGAGTAAACGTCCCCAATTCAGGTATTCATAGTGAGTTGAGCACACAGCTATTAAGAAAAGCACCACAGAAGGGTATAGGTGTAAGCAAACATAAAATATATATTAGTGTTCACATTCATTTCATGTGCACCAAATCTGGGGTTGACCCTGCACTTTTAATGCTTCTGCATTTAAGCATGTAAGTCAAAGAGGTGTAATCATATTAATCACTATGTTGTTCCATAACTCTACTCTCAGTTGTAGCATTATGTCCAGCTAGTAAATTCTATGCTCTTGTAGTTTAACCACACCTAAAATTCATATTGTCTGATATGGATCCTTTTTTCCTACATGTCACTGGGGACAGAGAATGTGGTTAAATAATTGTGAAGGAAGATATGATGATATACTTTTTCTGTTGCTACACCCTCTTGTACAGAGCATAGGAAGAATGTGAGTTTTAAAATTATTACATATGAACAGTCTGCTTTTAATCATCTCCCCTGTAATGTGTGATTTAATCAACCCTACCTAGACAACAAAGCATTGTGCTCACTGCACATAGCCTAACCCAGACTGTGGGCTAGAGTAGGGGTAACTTGGGAGCCACATGTGACTTGCATACGCCTGCTGTGTGGCTTACCGGCTTTCTGCTACACCAGAACAGTTATACTCACGAGTGGGCATTGTCAATGTGGCACATTCGAACAGGTGGAGAAGCTTCCTGCATTGCTTCTTGCTCAGCTGCTCCCTGAGCCACATTCTATTTCTAACAGGCTGATTCATCTCTAACGCCAGGTAGCGACAGATGAGCGTCTGTAGCAGGCATTTTCAGAGCGTCCGCTAGTAGTCACTGTACTCGGCCTTGAGTCGCTACTTGATAGCGACTCAGTCACTGTTCAGTAATGTTGAATACTTAGAGGCTGATTCATTAATAGCGA
This sequence comes from Gastrophryne carolinensis, assembly GCA_027917425.1. Classification (NCBI taxonomy): domain Eukaryota; kingdom Metazoa; phylum Chordata; class Amphibia; order Anura; family Microhylidae; genus Gastrophryne; species Gastrophryne carolinensis. The sequence continues at coordinate 240,511,601 of CM051235.1, read as the reverse complement.
AAGATAGCGACTGTTGAGCGACTGTAGCGGTATTTTGACAGCGACCGCTAGTAGTCGCTGTGCTTGGCCATTGTTCGGTGGATGATAGCGACTCAGTCGGTGTGCCGTAATGTTGAATACAAGATGCTGAGTCGCTATTTGACAGGTTCGCTGTTGTATGGGAGCGCATGATAGCGACTGGACATAGCGACCGGCACCCACCATATTCATTAAAAAATCAGCCTTAAAAATTCCTAGCGCTGTGAAATGCATGTTTAAATCCCAGAGCGCAGTAGGCGATGTGTTAAAAGTAGTTTTTTAACCCCCTAACCACCCAAAAAAAAAAAAAATGGAATGATTTTGAAATAATATTCAAACCTGAATAGTTTAAAATCAGACCTGTAATATCAATTCTGGCAAAAAAAAATAAAAAATTTAAAAATCCCCAAAAAATACATTTTCAAAGGAAGAAGTGTTCACAGATTTAAAAAATATAATATATTAAAAAATAATTATTAATTAAAATACATTCTGCCATTGAAATGCATTGGAGAGCGCCAGGTAGCGAGAGGTCATACCTGTCGCTGTTCAAGGATGTTCGCTGGCGCTGTGGGCTGAGGCTGGGATAATGATGAATGAGTTGCTAGGTGGCGCTATCTCAGTCGCTAAGCAGGATCGGCTTGATAAATGTGTGATTGTGGAGGGGGGCCGGCGTTCTAGTTGCGGTACCTGGCTTTACTGGCCGGCTCCCCAGTCGCTATCTGTCGCTATCTGTCGCTATTCCTTGATAAATAAGGCCCATAGTAAGGAGTCGCTATTTGACCAGTACAGCGCTGTATGGGAGCGCATGGTAGCGACTGCTCATAGCGATCGATTCACACCATATTCAGGAAAAAAACAGCCTCACAAATCTCTGGCGATGTAAAATAGTTGTTTGAAGCCCAGAGCGCAGGAGGAGGTGTGTTAAAGACTGTTTTCCAGCATCTATCCACTAGTAACAAAGCAAAAACATATGGAAATACATTGTAACAACATTGTAACATGAACACTTTAATGGCAGACCTGTAATGTCATTTTTGAGGAAATATTTTAAAAATGAAAAAATTATGAAAAAACTGCTTTTTCAATGCCAGAATAGGTCACAGAATTATTTGTGATTTTTTGAAAAAAAAACCTGTTTAAAGAGAAGAAAAGGATCGTCCATTGAAATGTAAGGGAGAGCGACAGGTAGCGAGAGGTCAAACCTGGCGCTGTGCAAGGCTGAACGCTGGTGCTGTTCGCTGAGGCTGTGAAAATGATGAATCAGACGCTACATGGCGCTATCCCAGTCGCTAAACAGATTCTGCTTGATAAATGTGTAATTGCGTGCCGTGTCCGGCGTTCACCAGTCGCTATTAGTCGCTACCTCTCATTAACCAGCCACTACCTGACGCTATCCCTTCTTAAGTAAGGGCCTCAGTCTTCCTGCACAGTGTCTGGAGTTCAATTATGCTATTTAAAGTGATGCTGCAGGAAAAGGTCATTGTTACACCATTGTGTCAGGCTACTTTTGGCACTGTCCTAAACTGTATTTCCATTTTTAAATTGAAGCAGATATGGCAGAGATATCGGGGTTTACATGTTCAACCAATGACATTCTCTTTTTCATCCTGTTCCCCAATCAACTCAGCAGAGCGGGACAGGATTGCTGGTCCCTCCCTCCTCTTGCGTCTCCTCCGCCGCCTCCTCTGCCTTCTCCAAAAAATCATAGGCTGAACATGCACTTGCTAGCGGGGGGAAATCACTGGCACACTGAAATGACAAAATTGGTACTTTCATATACTTCACCACTTTATTATTTGAAACTGTTTCCAGTTGTTTCATATTTTTGCTGTATTCACCAGGTACACAAGGATTTCTTTGACATTTTTACACCTTACACAACAGAGGGGATATACGGGTTAAGATACACTGAACAGGTACACAAAAAGGGTTCTATGGCTTCTACAGTCTAGTCAGGTCAAATGCACCTCCCAGCCACCTCTGTGCTGAATGTGGCTCTCAAATTAAAGGCATTGTCCAAATTAACAAAAACTGCCTGCAGGTTGCCTGTAGTCCTGTGGGCTGAGCTGGTCTGGCTGTGGTGCAATCAGCTCAATTGCCGAGATCTCAGTTTGCAACGTATTTCAAGCATGCATCTAACCCTCCACCACTGATAGCATATTACTCTTGTATGGCTGGAAGTAGGGTGGAGCTCAGCCACAGGACTATGAAAGGTTGGGGACTTCTGTTCACAAACTGGGTTCCAGATAACCTATACAGAAAAGTGTTTTTTACTGGTCCCATACACCACTATACATGCATAATATGCAGTGAAATATTGTACATCTGTTACATGAAATATAATGAAGAAACATTGAAGAAAAATGACTAACGTTACACAGTTGTACACAGGTCTGAGCAGCTAGTAGCAGATTAATATGCAATGTTCCTCCCATGACCTTACACCATGGTATTGTCCTGGCTGAGGAGCCTGATGACAAGCAGGAAATAATGCCTTATATTCCGTGGTTTGGATGAGTAGGCCCCTCTAGTATCTATTTGGTCTTCACAAGCCAGCAGATATTAAAGGTGGTCTACAGTTCTGCAGGCCTGTTCCACTGAAGCCTGGTGTTGGAATGCCCAAGAAGCACCAGACTGATTAGGATTTAAGGGAGAGACCACCTTGAGCACAAAAATCATGACCGGAAGGCCCTGGAGCTGGGCAGACCATTGCTTGAGAACCAACATAATTTCCCTCAGTTCCAACACATTAATTGGAAGACTGCGCTCCCACTGGTCCCAGAGACCCTGAAATGTCTGGTTGTCCAGAACACACCACAACCCGTCAATTCAGGGATCACCAGGCATTGTCCGTCAATATGAAACAATGGTCCAACGTCTACACAGTCCTGCATCATTTACATAGGAGCAGCATTTGTAGAGCCTGATGTGGGACTGGGCCATGGAGACGCATGTCCTGCCTGTTCGTCTGTCAGCAGCAACCTCACCGCCTCCTGAAGAGCTGTGCACCTCTGCACCGGAATAAGGACCCGTGCCTGTCGATAAATCACCATGGAGGGAGCCACCTGGGACTTGGGGTAGTTGATCACCCATTCAAAAAGTTCCAGCATGATCAGAACCATCCAATCACCCTGCAGTGCCTCTGACATGACTTGGATGAGAAAGTTGTCTAGGTACGGAGTGATGTGCACACCCTGCCTCCGCAGGAATGCCATCACTACCGCCAAGACTTTCGTGGGGCAGTGGACAGTCCGAACAGCAAATTGGAAGTGTCGGGCACCTACCGCGAAGCGCAGGTGTTGTTGACCCAGAAGATCGGGAAATGCAGATAAGTATCCCTTATGTCCACCACGGCCAGAAAATCCCCCTGTTGCAGCGACGTCATGACCAACCATAGATTTTCCATGCGGAACTTCTGTACCCCTACGTAACTGTTCAGATTTCAGGGGTCCAGGATCGGACCAGTCCTTTTTGGGGATGCCGAATAGTACTGAGTAGAAACCAAAGTTCTGCTCTGATGGGGGAACAGGTACTACAGCTCCCCAGCCCAGCAAAAGCTCTATCGTGCGGTCACGAGCTGCCATCTTTGCCATCTTGTATTCAGAAGAAAAAACCTCCCAGACCCATATGTTGGATATCCATTCCCTTCACACCGGCATGTAGTGCAAAAGCCGCCCCTCCCCACCGGGTAGGGTGAGGATGCCCCGTCCACCCTGAGAGGGCTTTGCTGAGGGCTTGGGGTGGCTGGCCACGTTGGGTCTAGGTTTCCTCCATGGTTTTTGCTTACCCGAAAAATCATCACGGCATCTGAAGTCTGTAGAACCTCTGAACTTTGGTGACCTGCGAAACAAGATCCTCAATCTCTGATTCTGTGGAACCTTAGTCGACTTCCTGCCCGAAAACCCTCCGAAAAGGGGAGGGCAGTAAGTGACTTCTTAGAAGCAGTGTCGGACGACCACTGTTTTAGCCAGACTGTGTGTCTCAAGGTGACCAACAAGGCCAGCCCCTTCGCCACCAGACGCACCAAGTCGTCCATAGTCAGACGAATTTATCTGAAGACCTCCATATCGAATGAGTTCAAGCAGAGTGGCAAGGAGTAAGAGCCTCCTGGCAAAACTGAACTTCCACTTTCAGGTGTAGAAGTCTAATACAATGCCACTAGCTATTAACAATTTCCAAATGCTCATACAAACAGTTTCTACATTTCCTTGTTTAAAATATTAAAAGCTGGGCATATATAAGTTATAATTTACAGCTTAAGTAGATGATGTGGGCTCACCCCAGGTGCAGAGTTTCCTGTTTTGTTTTTTTTACCAGGGTTCTTTAAAGTTGGGGTTTTGATTTTTTTATGTTTGGCCCACTGTTTAGAGCTGTAATGCACAAAGTATTGGCAGAACCACAGATTTTGTGCAGAATACATGCATAGTATGCTTAACTATGTTATTCAGCAGACTAGTAGACAACTAAACAGGCTAAACAAGATAAATCAAATACTTAAATGCAGACAGAAGCAAGGAGAAATGTGAAATGTGACAAAACTAGAAAATAGTGGTCACAAGGTATGCAAAAAGGACCAAAACCCACCCTGGAGTCTATAAGACTCCAGGGCAGGCATACTCACTCCTGCTGTGTGAAAACCCCAAGGTCACCCGAAAACTCACCTTTGTTCACTGTCCAATGACGCATGCACAAGCATCCCCGCTGTCTCTTTAGCAGGGCACGTGCCCATGCCAGGCATTTGTGAATGGCTGATGTGGGCACGCTCCCTGCTAGAGGGTAGCGGGGGATGCGGCCGCCAGCAAGCTTGAATCCGCTTGCATTAGCCGAGCTTCTGGATGAAGGAGCTCAAGTGGATCCGAGCTGCTGATTGGATGAGCGGCCGCACATGTGTCGTAGGACCAGGAAGGGATGAGTTTGTACAGGCTACCTGGGCGTTTCACCAGGGTCAAGGACCAAAACCCAGGATAGCCAAAATCCTGGGTTTTGGTCCATTTTAATGACAATTGTTTATTTGTGGTCATGTTTATTGGTTGGGCATGCACCTGGGCACCCGTCTACTTATTCCCCCACAGTTATCTAGATTGCACATGCGTCCAGGCAGTTGTATTGGATGCACCATAAACTTCTAGATCTAATTTGCCTTTGCAAGGCATGTGCATCCCAACAATAATACTAGAATTGCCTTTACGCTTGGGAAGACACAGGCCTCTTCTGATTTTTCCTTGATGGTTCCAGTTTGTAGTTCACAGATAAAGTTGCTCTGCCTCTGTATGAATAACCCATTTCTACCAGATAGGAACAGGTTTTTCAAACTTCCCAAAAAGGGAATGACCATCCTCCTTCTCACTGCTTGAGGGTGTCCCATTACAGAAAAAAATGGAACAATGCAGGGTCCAGCGGCACTCGCCTTCATATGTGATCTAGTTTATTTAATTTAAAAAATCTAAATGATTTGGGACAACAAGGGGGGCATCAAGGGGCCCCTTCATCATATTACAAGCCGGCAATACTAATTAAAAAATTAGAAGGGCTTGCATTCTCCATTTGACACAAAGAAAACTATTTTAGTACTTACCATAATATCTTTTTCTTCAAAACTTGTATGTAAAAGACAGTTCAAAGCTTGTTGGTGACTGCATGTGTTTTCTGTTGTACTCAGAAGTTCTGTCTCTTTTGGCTGTTAAACTAGACCAACACAACCAACAAGAAACGGTGCTCATTCAATTCAGATTGCTGCACATAAACATTAATTTACCTTTTTGTCACTCCTGCCCTGGTTGATTTCCCCCCCTCAATGGTGTCCTATGGAGCTGCCAGTGGTCTTCGAAGGAAGTGCCGCTGGGTTTCCCAACACTACATTGTAGGCTATGTCAAGTTCTGGGAACAGCTGGAATGCTGGGAGAGGAAGAGGCCTCCAGGGTGCTTCAAGATGGCTGCAAGCAGGAGAAATTTGGTAGTGTTTTAGCTTTGAGTGGATGCAGGACCAAATGTAAGTGCTGACAGTGATTCAATATGCATGCAGATGGGGCAAGTGAATTTTATTTTTTTGTTTTTTTTTAACTGTGTAAGGACGTTGGTCCAGTTTAAGTTGTTCCGTCTGTTTTGATGAATTCAACAGTCACAGTTTCTGTAGCATACCCACATCATTTATTGCAAAGGAGGGCTGTGTCAGTCCTCAGCATGCCACTGGTAAAAGAGGCCTGCACACAACAGGACTTGATCTTGGAACCTGTTAAGATTCATACTGCTGAATCAGGACCAAATGTTAAGGAAATCTGAACTCAGGTTTATACAATATACTTGTAAGTTGGTCTGTTCAATGAATTTGACCCAATGAAGAAAGGTCTGAAGACTCTTGATGTTTGATGTTTGTGTATTGGTCTCTCTCATAGCATAACATGGTAGCAGACACTTGTGACATAGTGGAGGCAAAAGTGGGGTTTGTGTGTGGTTGTGTTGTGAGTATAAACAAGAATCATACATGGGATGCAAATGGGCGTATAGGTTAGGAATAGATCTGGAACAATTTGTGCAGGTCTCTGATATAAGCCTTTAAAGGTTAAGTCCACTTTCCATGGCATTTTATTTTTTATAGTTTACAATTTTCACCAGCAACAATGTGTTTTTCTTAGCAACCGTACACAAACTGGTGTGTTTGGTGAACGAAGCCAAGACTTTCTGACTCTGGCTTGGTAATAATCTGATTGGCTTAGGCATATATGATGCTCCACCTTCCTGATCTTAGGTTTAACCCCTCTGATTAAGCCTCTTCGGATGAGGGGATCACATTCTTTTGTTCCAGTGTTTAGGATGCCTATACAGTTACTGTTCATTGGAGCCAAAATCAGGCATGTCTGAGGGGTGGCTGTCGCAAGTGTGTATTTCCTGTCACCCATTGAATGGATCACTTATAAAAAAAGGTCAGCATATCTCTAACACAGGGCTCACTAATGGTGTGAGTGGGTAGGTGAGTTTAGTGCTCCTGTGGCCCAGGACCTTTCCTGGCACTGAGCTTTTCTTTTTCAGGCATAGTATTCTAATATTGGCAGTCAGAACAAGCACATCAGCGATCTTTTGAACACAAGTGGCATATGAATGTAAATTGCAGCATGTTGACATTACAATTAAAAGCGCTGCTAATCTATTGAACCTGTAATGTTATAAGCCGTGAATTAAATAAAAGCAAAAGCAAATACAAAACACCTCATTGCCGGCGCCTGTGTGGGTCAGCTACTCATTGTCCTCAGACATTCAATACGAAATGTCAGTGAGGCGACACAACACAGGGCACGCTGCAACTCTGACCTGCGGATCTCCCCGGCCCTGCCAGGAATACGAACTGCGGGCTGCTCTGAGGCTAATCATACCACTGTCTCATGATTCACAAACCTACAAAGCAGCAGTTAACAAGGCCAACCCAAAACTGGCAGAAAACAAAGGCGGCTCTGTGAAGGTTCGGTCAGCTAGGTGAGCCGGCCCCAGCCTGCAGAGCTTTAGCCAACATCAATGTGCTGGCAAGTTGCCATGAGTGGTCAATTTCGAGCCTCTGACCCTGCCAGCCATTTAACTCTTCTTACAGGGAAAAGGCAAGGGCACATTTAGGGCACGCTGGATATGTTTGGATATAATTATGGATAAGCAAAACAACTCAGAAAACCAATAAATTAAAGTGAAAATCAGCATTAAAAGTGTGAACAGCATTCTGAGTTTGGTTTTATTGCTGTGTTTCACAAAAAAGGGTGTAGAAGTAAATAAGTGTAACTGGACCCATAGTGCAGAAAGTAAATACAGTAACATTTTCTTGTCACATTCAGCCTCTAGGATTACTATTAACAAGACAAACAGTGCCCTCCACCATGTGAGCATAGATCAGATAAGTATGATGGAGAATAAACAATGATGGGGCCCCTGATCTATTCCTCTGCACCCCCTGTAGTTACTCTCTGTTGTATAGGGATAATTCTCTAAAATGCAGTGAGCAATATGTGAAGTAGCTTTTCACCTTAGGTGACAAGAGTTAGCCCTTATTTTCTTAAGCTATACCAGGTGGTACCAGTCCGGCATAGGTTGGCACAGCCCAACATTGTATGCACATGTATGTATTAAGCTATTTTCATTCTCTTCAGCATGCTTGCACACTAAAGAAATCCCATATTTACCACCTTGTGTGGGGCTCTGAGCGCAGGTCAGCCAGTTAGTCGTCTTTTGCCTGGCACAGGGAGGCTCACTATCATGAAACACAATAGGAAGGTTATGTTTAGAGTTTGCAGGTGTTTTATTTTGTTTTGATTTTACAAGATTAATTTTTAAGAAAAAAACACATTTTTCAGTGTGCCAATCTTTTGATGTCTGTGTCATGTTACTGGAGCTCTTACCAAAAATGCTATTAAAGCATATTAAAACCCAATTTTGGGTGATCTGCTGCCCCCAACCTCCAACCAGCCCTATGCCTGCCTAGTCCCCCTGCCCCAGTAGTATGGGCAATGTGGCAAGCTCGACAGTTGCCCGCTTAAAAAAAGGCTTTTAGCCCTGCCAAAGCCAGGCCCAGTGGGATTTTGCTTGCAGTTTAGTCAAGTCAGCCAACCTCCTCATTCATTGTATAGCTGCCAGGCATATGACCTTCAGTAGTAACCAACTGGGTTTACTGAGTGGGCTTGAACATCAAACCTGAATGGTTGCTGGAGGTCACATTACTTGCTGCCAAACATGTGAATGAGGAAGTGATGACTTGATTATAGTGTCCCTTTAAAGAGGAGCAACAGTCATTATTGCGAAAGTAGCTGGTGATCCAGGGGGAGGATCCAGCTTTCTGTGAGTCGAGTTTACTGGTCTGATGGTTGCGCGTGTGGTAAATGCAATTGGCTGCTGGCAATCACAGCCAGGAACTGTGCACTTTGGGTCTTTCAGGGGAATAAGCATGTGAGAGCATCCTGATTTGGGATGCCCCCATTCTGCGGAACGCTCCAGTAGAGAATTATCTGGTTTAAATACTGAGAGGCTCAGAGGTTTTTCAATCAGGTGAAGAAGTTGTCTGTACTTGCAAGGTAACCTTTATTTCCAACTAACTAGAAAGACAACTAACTTTTTGTTTGCAGTTCCAACGGGCAAAATTACTTATATTATATAACAGGAAGAACCAATACAGTAGGGTCCTATTTCTGCCTAATGACATCATCGACATCGCTGACAGTATTATCTGCTGTCAAACTCATGCATGTAAAAATGACTGACCTATGCCAGTCAGAGGTTTCTGAGAGCCCCCTTTTGGGACATACAAAGTACAATGCTAGAGTTAGGACTGCACCTCACATAGGCACCATTTGGTGGTGCAGCTTTAGCATACTTCTGCAGATGTGTGTGGACCAAGACCTCTATTTTTAACCAGATTTAGAGACAGACTATGGGGTTGGCTGCAAGTTAACAGGGCTGAGTGCTGTGTATCCTAATTGCCCTGCTCACATGCACCTCCCAGGTTAGTTATAAACTGGTCTGAGCAGCTGCCACCCCTCCTTTGTTTCCTTTTTTCTTTATATTTATATTGTCCACTGTTCCTTTAACTTATAAATTATTAAACACCATGAGATACAATGCTGCTACATAAATCAAGCATCATAACTGTGTTTTCTGCTTTATTGACATGTTAATGAATATGTTGGATTGGTCCAGTGTTCTGCCAGTGACTTTTTGCCCTCTTGCAAGAAAAAAAAAACGTAAAAATGAGTGTTTGTGTTTTTGGTAGGTGCGGAGCCGGTGAAATCTCCCAAATCTCCATATGAAAAGGAGAGCTTCTATTGTTTTAATTTGAGCAGGCAAGACATTTTCCTTTGGGTTTGGTCAGAAATCTCCTCTACCCCCTGAGGGTGACAGTAAGAGGACACGTTTATGTCTCATCATGTGTGGCGGGAGTTCCTATATACAGACAGCTCCTAAGACCTCCAGGCAGGTGTTGTGTTATTTATTATTATTCTTACATGTTCCAGATTTATATTCACATTGCCTGCTGCCCTCAAAAGTATCGCACATTCCTTTTTAGAATGTTCAGCCCTTCTGTGATAATTACCCAGTACTGCACCATGAAAGATGATAGAGCTATACAAACTAAAAATAATAATAGTAATAATAATAAAATGTTACAAGCTCTCCACCAGTGGTCCCCAGGCCCGGCCCAAGTCCATGATCAGGGCAGTAAAGCGGGGGGGGGGGGGGGGGGGCTGGCAAAACTAACACAGTGGCCTTGATTCACAAAGAGTTGAAAAAAACTCTTGTGGTAGTAAAAAATTCAATTCATGAGTAAAAAGCCTGAGAATGTCACTGTTAGTGAATCACCAGATACGAAAACAATGAAAGCCAATGGCACTTTTTTACTCCTGGAAAAAGTATTGAACATTTTACCCGTTTTTACCTGTAGTAAAAAGTGCCATTGACTTTCATTGTCTTCCTATCTGGTGAATCGCTAACAGTGACATTCTCAGGCTTTTTTCTCATGAATTAAATTTTTTACTACCATGAGAGTTTTTTCAACTCTTTGTGAATCAAGACCAGTGTTTCTGGTTTGCCTGATGTGAGTTTGTTATTATTTCAGCAACTTTTGATATCACAGACTTACAATGGACCAACTCAGAGACTTTAAAAGACTGTAGGTCCAGCATAACTCCTCCTTAGTGACCATCTTAAAGTGGACCAAAACTAAAATTTTCCCTGCATCCAGTCCAGGCCGTCCCAATATCCTCACGATTGGGTGTTCGCCCCTAGAGGGCGCTTGACTGCAAGATCAAAGATGTAGCTCCTCCCGGCCCCCTATAAAGGCAGCTGCCCCTCTATCATTCCCCAGTTGTTCATCTTGCAGTTTGGCTGCATAAGATCGTTGGCACTCTCTCTCAGAATTTGGCAGCAGAGCGGGGCCACCTAGCCCATCGGCCGCTGTGGACTCTATTTCCATGGATCCCTTCTGACCCATTCCTGCCTCGCAGCCCTTGGCTGCTATGGGATCTGTGACAGTAGGGTGAACACCAGGGGTCTGTGGCGTTCGGCAGAGCTCAGGCTCTGGGCCGCAGACCTTATGCTAAAAGGTAGCCGGCCACAGGCTTATGGTGAGCCTGAGGGGGAACCACTATGTATATATTTTTTGTATGTGTCCCTCCCTGCCCACAAGCTTTATTTTTCTGTGTATTCACTGCTGTTTGGTGTGATTTTACTGTGCTCCTCGCTGACTGCAGCGAGGAGCGGTCTCTGGTTTTCCTACTCACCTCCCTGCGTTCCCTCGGCGGCTGCCCAGGACACGTGCCTCCTCCGCTTCGTTGTTGTGCGGCGCTGTCTGTGGAGAGACGGGGGGAGGGAGTGCGTGGTCGCGCTGGTGCATGCGGCGGGCCTCGCTTCAGGCGGCGCTGCCATTATGCTGACCAGTCTCGAGCAGCACTGGAGGAGGCGGTGTTCTTCTTGTGCAGCGCCGCGGAGGAGGCGGAGCCCGGCGGCGGCACGCTGCTTGTCGCGCCGGTGCCGCCTCCCCCCCCCCCGAGGATCCTTGTGGAAGGTGGCTGGGCCAGACAGTGCTGCTGCTGCTGGGGATCAGGCTCGGGCCTTCTGGCTGACCTTACACATTGTTCCTCCCAGAGCAGCTAAGAGGAAGCAGTAGGATTTATTTCGGCCTGAGAGGCAATAGCGGGTCTTCCCGGAGCAGCCTCACTTTTCTAACATGATCCTTAAGGAATGGGAAAGGCCCAACAAGTTACTGTCGGTCCCTAAGGGCCTGGATAGGCGGTATCCCTTCCCTAATATGTTGGTTCGGTTATGGTGTTACCCTCCCGAGGTGGATCCTCCCGTGTCAGGCTTGTCCAACACTACTGTTATGCCGTCGCCCGACAATGCTTCTTTACGCGACCCTGCAGACAAGCGCATGGATCGGCTGGTCTGCCATGCGTTCACCTTTACTGGTGACCTCTTTCGTCCGGCCTGCGCCTCAGCAATCATCTCACTGGCCAACAGGAGAAAGGTGAAACACCTTGTGGCTAGAGCTAAGGCTCGCAAGCGTGCTGAGGAGTATAAGGACCTCAAAGCTTGCTTGAATTTCATTGGCTTTGTGGTTACTGCCATGGATAATGTGGTCAGGCTTGGTGCCAGGATTTCGGCCTTGCCTGTTGCTCTGCGCCGCTCGCTCTGGCAGAGGCAGTGGTCGGCTGATGTGGCTGCTAAGAAGTCCCTCACAAGTCTACCTTTTGTGGGAGGTCGGCTGTTTGGGGAGCGCCTGGACCTTTTGGTCAGGGATGGTAGACTCCCTCAGAGAAAGAAGCCAGCTCGGCCCTTTTGAAATCCCTCCCCCTTTCGTCCCTTTCGAGGAGGAAGAGGATCTTCGTTTCCAGGTGGCCCCAGAGATACCTGGGGTAGAGGTAGGTCCCGCAGCCGACCCAACTCCTCCTGGGGAGCTAAATCCAAACCCCCTACCAAGCCCGCTCAGGCATAAGGGGGTGCCCTCACTCACCCAGGTGGGGGGACGGCTTCTGCTGTTTGCTCAGATCTGGAGGCATCACGTATCGGATCGGTGGATTCTACAAGATAGAGCTGGCAGCCAGGTCACCCTCAAAATTCCTCCTTTCAAGGATATCTCGAAACCCGCTAAAAGCTCAAGCTTTGAGAACGGCTGTTCAACACCTCCTGTGGATAGGTGTGATTTGTCCTGTACCCCCGCAGGAACAGGGTCAGGGTTTTTACTCCAACCTATTCACGGTTCCCAAAAAGGATGGTCGGCCGATCCTGGACCTGAAGGGTCTCAAAATGTTTGTAAGAGTCAGACATTTACGCATGGAGACATTGCGGTCGGCGATGAGATCGCTTCGGGTCCGGCGACTTCATGACCACGGTAGACATCAGGGACGCTTATCTGCACATCCCGATTTTCCAGGGACATCAGAAATTCCTAAGGTTTGCGCTGCAGGATCAGCATTACCAATTTGTAGCACTTCCGTTCGGCATATCCTCAGCCCCCCGTGTGTTCACCAAGGTGCTGGCGGGCATCATGGCTATCCTGAGGAGTCAGGGTATTCGTGTGTTACCCTATCATGACAATTTGCTAATCTCGGCCCAGTCCCTTCAGCAGGCCGAGAGCGATACTCGGACAGTGCTGTCAACCCTGGAAGCCTTCGGATGGGTAATCAATTACCCCAAGTCATATATCATTCCCTCAACTGTGAGATCCTTTTTGGGAATGACTATAGACACTGCTCAGGTCAAGGTCTTTCTGCCACAACGGAAGGTTTTGGGGCTCCAGACGCAGGTGCAGGCATTGCTGTCTTGTCAGCAGCCGTCGGTACATCTGGGGATGAGATTGGTGGGCCTAATGGTGTCATGCTTCGAGGCAGTGCCCTTCGCCCAATTTCACATGAGGCCTCTTCAATTGAACCTGCTGGAATCGGACTCAGGAGTCCCTGGAACAAGCCTTTTCGCTGTCCCCCCTGGTCAGGCAGTCCCTCTTGTGGTGGTTGGACTCCCGGAACCTGCTGGTGGGCAATTCCTTTCTGACTCCCCATTGGGAGATAGTTACCACGGATGCCAGTCTGACAGGCTGGGGAGGCGTTTGGCAGACCCAGAAGATCCAGGGTCAGTGGGGTCCACAGGAGAACCGCTTACCCATAAATATCTTGGAGCTGAGGGCGATCCGGTTGGTCCTTCTACGCTTGACTCCCCATTTAAGAGGTCGTGCGATCCAGGTACGCTCGGACAATCAGATGGCTGTCGCCTACATCAACCACCAGGGCGGGACTCGAAGCAAGAGATCCCTCAGGGAGGTAACCCAGATTCTGACTTGGGCAGAGGAGAATGTTCCCTGCATCTCGGCTGTTTACATCCCCGGGGTGGAAAACCAGGAGGCAGACTCCCTGAACAGGAGTGCCTTGCGTCTGGGGGAATGGTCCCTCAGTAGCGAGACATTTCAGGCTCTGTGTCTCCGCTGGGGTCAGCCGGACATGGATCTGTTTGCGTCCAGACACAATCACAAGCTTCCAAGGTTCGTCTCCCTCTCAGGAGATCCTCTGGCCATTGCAACAGACGCTCTGGCGATTCCTTGGACAGTTCAAGTTTTTTTATGCATTCCCTCCGTTTCCACTCCTGGGCAGAGTGCTACGCAAGATAGCCCAGGAAGGAGTACCAGCCATCCTGGTGGCTCCTCGCTGGCCGGGAAAGAGTTGGTTTGCAGACATAGTCCAGATGTCAATAGATCACTACCTCATGCCCAACGATCCAGGGCTTCTCACACAGGGGTCGCTGCGGCACCCCAATTTAGGGAAGCTGGCTTTGACGGCCTGGCTATTGAAACCTCAATCCTGACGGAGAAGGGGTTATCGGCCACGGTTGTGCAGACAATGATTCAAGCACGGAAGAAATCTTCTTCCATGATATACTACAGAGTTTGGCGGGCCTATATCACCTATAGCCAAGAACCTTCCTTGCCGGATATTTTCTATTTCTAGGATTCTGGAGTTTTTACAACACGGATTAGACTTGGGTTGTATGAAACCACCCTACTTTGTTGCATAGAGATAAGGTGGTTTTTCGCGTTAAACCTGAATTTTTGCCTAAGGTCGTTTCTCTCTTTCACCTTAATGAGGAAGTTGTCTTACCTTCCTTGTGTCCAGCGCCGCCTAATTCCAAAGAACGGACCCTCCATGCTTTGGATGTGGTCAGAGCCATTAAGTATTACCTGGCTGCGACTGAATCCTTCAGGAAATCGGATTTGCTCTTTGTCCTAACAGAGGGTTCTAGGAAAGGATTGCCACCAGCCAAGTCCACTCTCAGTAAGTGGATCAGACAGGCGGTGGTACAAGCATATTCTGCCAGGGGGAAGGAACCCCCTTTTCGGATCACAGCTCATTCTACCAGAGCTATTGGTGCCTCTTGGGCTTTTCAGCACCAGGCATCGGTGGAACAAGTTTGTAAGGCCACCACTTGGTCTTCTGTTCATACTTTTACAAAGTTTTACAGGGTGGATGTCAGGGCCTCAGCTGACGCTGTTTTTGGCCGAAAGGTGCTTCAGGCGGTAGTGAAATTAACTACATGCTGTTCCGCACTGGGGATCCCGCCCATATGGACACTGCTTTTGGATGTCCCAATCATGAGGATATTGGGACGGCCTGGACTGGATGTAGGGAAAAATTCAATTCTGTGAAACTCACCTGTAGAATTGATTTTGGATACCTCCAGTCCAGGCCGTCCCACCCGCGCCATTGTGTTCATTATGTCCTGTATGCCTGTTATGGTGATCACCATTTTTTGTTCATAGGACACTGTTTTGTTCTAGTTTTGCTTAGAGAGAGTACAAGCTGAAGCTATGTGAAGTAACATGGTTTCTTAGGCCTCCCGGCCTGCCCTCTTTTGTTGAATACTGCTTTTTATCCACTGGGGAATGATAGAGGGGCTGCTGCCTTTATAGGGAGCCGGGAGGAGCTACATCTTTGATCTTGCAGTCAAGCGCCCTCTAGGGCCGAGCACCCAATCATGAGGATATTGGGACTGCCTGGACTGGAAGTATCCAAAATCAATTCTACAGGTGAGTCACAGAATTTAATTTTTTAAACCAAATAATAAAAAATTTGAATAAAACAAACGCAGTAAAATTAGGCATAAGTTACTATTCATGGGGGGAGCAATTCAAGGAATGCTAGTTAAACCAAACCAACACCTGAAATTACTTTAACGGGTGTTGGTCCCTCTCTCTGCTGATAGCAAGAACCTCGGCATCCAGAATTCTGGAGCCCCCTCGCACCTAACTGCACAGAACGCTGAGAATACCTTCATTACAAGCCATTGAAAAGAGTCCCGCGATTGGCCCCCGGGCAGTAACGTGGGCCGCAGTCGCGTTGTCTGTGCCAGTCGCGAGACTCCTTTCCCGACGCTGGCTCGTAATGAAGGTGCAGGTAGGTGCAAGGGGGCGCCAGCATTCTGGATCCCCCCCGCCGAGGTTCTTGCTATCAGCAGAGAGAGGGACCAACACCCGTTAAAGTAATTACAGGTGTTGGTCCGGTTTAACTAGCATCCCTTGAATTGCTCCCCCCATGAATAGTAAGTAACTTATGCCTAATTTTACTGCGTTTGTTTCATTCTAATCCCAAATAATGGTGCCTGTTTGAGCTGTAAAGCTCTGCCTCCTCCATTCATTTCCACTACTGTCTGTGGCAATGATGTCATTGCCACACTTATGCAGTGACTAATCACTTGCAATCTTATAGAAAGGGAGAGCAAAAAACAGTGTTTCAGGGTGATTTGATAAGTGAAAATATCCATTTTCTAGTTCTACACCGGAAGAAGTGAGTATCGGCAGTGGCTTCGGTCAAATGTATTTTACAAGTTCAGTGGGTTTTGGTCCGCTTTAAATCGGGATGCCCAGCAGTGTAAAAGTTATTGAGCATGGAAATCGCACAGTACTCAAATGTGATCACTGCTCCCTCTGCTCTGCATTTCCAATAAATTCCCTGCTCCCTCCGCTCTGCTATACATTTAGGTCGTCCAGATGGGGAGAGCTCGGGGGGGGGGGGGGGGGGTTAACACCAAATTTCAGAATGGCTCTGATTTACTTATTATACTACAGTGCGCCATTTAAAAAAGCACATGGCTCGCTATGGTATGCAGTAGTGTAAGCCATTATACTGTTTTTTCGTAGTAGTGCACTAAACTAAAAGCAGCCACTGTTAGAAACAGCTTCCACATAGGCTATATTCCCAACCAATATTCATCACCATTCCAGCAGGTGTAGCAAAGCACACACAACACACATACGTGGAGGCTGATTCACTACTAACGCCAGGTATTGCCAGATGAGTGTCTGTATAGCGGCGCTTAGAGCGACCGCTAGTAGATGCTGTAAGCGGTTATCTGGCGCTGTAACAGAGCATCTCGGTCGCTGTAGTAACCTGGCTGGCATTGATGAATATGATGTGTGTTGGGCACTCTAACAACAGTATAAAGCTGCAGCAAGTGACAGGTAGCGCCAGCTCAGTGCTCCGGCACTCGGCGCTCCACACCATATTTAACAAAACACTAGACACACACAGCGTTGGCACTCTAAAGCTGTGCGCTGTAGCATAGAGCCCCAGACCAAAATATAAAAAGTCCCAAAATTTTATAAAAGTGTTTGTTTGCAGCCAGGGGAGGTCACACAATGATTTGAGCAAAAAAATAGGCAAACACGCTATACTAATGAAGCCCCATTGAAATGTAGAGCTCTACAGAGCAACAGGTACTACATGGCGCTCCTGAGCCTAGAGCACCAGCTCTATACACTGAGCCGCCTGTAATAATACATGTGACTCTACATGGCGCTGTTAGAGGCGCTTACCAGGTTCGCTTTCTTAAATGTGGTTTTGTGTACAGTGCCCGGCGTTCACCAGACGCTACCTGCCACTACGAGGCACTACCTGGCACTATCCCTTCTTAAATAACCCCCTTAGGCCCTGATTTATCAAGCACTATCTGCCAGACACTGGTGTATATTAGAGTGGTGCTAAGTATCATTTATATATTTTTTTACACTGGTGCATCTTGCTTCACTTCAAGAAAAACATTTACTAAAACATTAGCAGTGCAGTGACATGCAAAAAAAAATTATATTTTGCACCGCTCTAATTCGCACCAATGTGCATTAGTCAGGCAGGTAATAATGTTATATATGCTGCATATGTGCCAAACGCAATTGGTAATAGAATAAACTCTTATAGATAAGTTAAGATAAAATGTCAATGCACATATTGTGTTTCCCAAAGCCTTAAACAATATTTGAATAACAAAATAAAAAATCGTAAAACATTCTGGCCTTGATTTAGTAGACTTGAAATGTATAAGGCCATTTAGTGCAGGGTGAGTGCCTGGTCTTATCTGGCACTGTAGGGAACTCAGTGCTGGCACTTATCCCATTTCTCTGGCACTGATGATAGATGGGACACTATCTGGCACTACCACAGGTGCTCTGGCTTTTTGACTTGATAAATACACCTTTTGCACTCCTGGACCTGACATTCACCTGACACTCATCTGGCACTATGTGGCTTTAGCGTTTATTAATAAACCCCATAGTGAAGGTTTTAAGTGTAAATGCTCCATTTACTAAATCATGCCTTATTTTAATAGATTTCGGGCTCGATTCAAAAAGGTAGAAAATTGATTTTTCGCGTGTTTAGTGCTTAAAAAGTTGCGATTTTGCGATAATTATTTTTACGAGTGATTCAGCAACCTGGAACCATTGTAAAACACGAGTCACTCGAATTAAATTCGATTGCGATTGTAAAAGTGCGAAATAAATTAGTGGATGGAAAAATTTACTACAGCATTTTGCGATTCGAAAATTTTACTACTGATTCAGGTGGACTTGATGAGCCACAAACATGATATAAATGAAAGGGTTTCACACTAGTTTTTTGATGCAGCTTTCAGCAGGAGAAAACTTATTTTGCTCTTTCTCGCAATGGAGCCCTTCTACTTTCTTTGCAATGGTAGTAAACTCTAATGGTAGTAAGAAATTCAATTCATAAGAAAAAGCCTGAGAATTCCACTGTTTGTGAATCACTAGTTAGGAAGACAAAAAATATTGAAATTTTTACCCCTTTTTACTAGTAGTAAAAAGTTCCATAAGAACAGGGGAAGGTACATGGGAGCGGTCGACCTTTGGGTTTTTATACTGTGGGGCACCAAAACACAGAATAGTCAAAATCCTGGGCTTTGGTCCACGTTATAGAGTAAGCATAAGAAGGGCGTACCATGAGGTTAAAGCTAGCAAAGAGCTGCACCCTGCACCCAAGGACACGTGGTGCTATGTGAGCAAGCTTTGTATAGAAAACAATGGCCACATTTCTTTTTAATACAGGTCCCTAGCAATCCAACCAACCCCCCCCCCCCCCAAAAAAAAAACAACATACATGCCTCTTACAAATATTACTGTTTAATTAGTACTTCCACTACAGCATAGCTTACCTCTTTATTACATGTATCCACAATGTTAGCCATGTACATACAGCTACACAGGCAACTTAAAAAGTTGAAAAAAAATATGCATTTACATTTACCCATTAAAAAACCTTACAACACCATGCAGCAGTCAGAAAACAATACTAAACAATAGAAAAAAATTCGAGTACATTTTCCAATAATTTTCGCTTGCGACAGCCTTTTTACGAGCATTTTGAAAATTTTACAAGTGATTCGAAAATTTTACGATTGCATTTTCGAGTGCACGTATTTAATTCAACCCCTTTTCTGAATCACTCAAAAAAGTTACAAATTTACGCATGCGATCCGATTTTTCGAGCAACACGAATTTATTTCTACCTTTGTTGAATCAAGCCCTTCTTATTCTAAAATCCAGTTCTAATGAGATACTTTACTGAATCAAGGCCTCTGTTAAACATGGCTTTTTTTCATATGGGGTATGTGGGCCCTGTGGCAAAAAAAACAGGCACACTGACAGGTGACTTGCTATTGTACACTCATATTTTAGTGAACATGCATTTTACGGTGCGCTGGCATGCGTCAATGTGAGCAAAAATCAATGGACCCACACAGTGCTTGTTAAAAGCAGTTTTCACAGCTATCCCCAGGGATGCAAACAGATTGGATAAAATCCTGGATGTTGTTCCTCTTTAAAGAGAACCTTAAGCCACCCACACCCCTCCTATCAGCCCCCCCCCCACGCTACACAAAATGGGGACAGTAAAATGTTTTACATCCTTTAATCTAGGTTTGAGGTTGGCAAGCTTACCAAGCTTCATTGAATACCAGCCAGCTGAGATGGAAAGCCCTTGACATGAGACTCTGAGTATGCCAAATATAACAATAAGCTTACTGCATTATTGTTATTTCCCCCTAAAGCAGAACAAAGCCCAACCAGGCCTTGAATCTAAAATATATATAGCAAACAGCTCTGATTGGAGAGAGTCCATGCATGCACCATAGATTCAAGGAAAGGTGAATTTGTAATGGGGTGCTCTAGGGGTGTTCATACAGCGAGGCATCCCAGTCAAATAATACCTGTCCCTCACATCCCAGGCCCCTCTACTTATCTACTTCTGCAATCCCTGAGTACAGGCTCCAAACCACGATCCACATGACCACTGCCAGCTTGTGGTTTTCACTAATGGACAGACCTTACTAGCTTCTATGCACTGTAGGAACACAGAAGCAAGTGAGTACCGGGATCGGTCCTCCTGCATCCACATCGGGGCACATTTTAGTAATTTACACTCTTGGTGAGAGTTCCCATTTAGCACAAAAATTTCAGTTGCTGATCTATTCATTGGATTGCTCAGACATATTTAGTTATTATATGTATATACTGCATGCTGCACAGAGCTTCTACCTGCCCATGACATATAATCACATGACTATAATTTTGTCCAGGAAAAGGGTCCCCGGGACTACTGGGCCCTGTAGCTAATTTCCTTGCATGGAATCGAGCTGTTGCTGATCAGTGGCAGTATCAGTCCTAAACCTGTCCTGTCAAATGTTACAAGATGCATATCAGCAGCAGCATTGCCAAAAGCCTGCAGCATACATTGCTGTGCACTGCCTCTCAGATCTTTCTGTCAACCCCAACAGTAAACAGTAGCCAGAGGTACAGAGAGTTAATGTGTCTATTTACTACGTGTTACCTGCTTCCTGACCTAGTTCAGTCTCCTCCAGGGGACAAGGGGAAATAAATAGGGCCGGCCATCAGTTCCAGGAATGATACGCAAGGTGTGTTATGTGCCCTGCAACCACACCGTGAAAAGTTTAAAAGGTTGTAATTTCCTCCTAAATTAGTACCTTTCTGCTCGCCTATTTTCCACTTCACGTCACCCAGGTGGCTCACAGGGAGGTCGAAAACTGCTCAAACAAAACTTTTACTAACATAAAAAGTAATTCATAAGCCAACCTATTTCCTTTTTTTTGTTACAGTACAGCTAGAGCTTCATATTTCATGACCCTTGTTTGCTCTCCTAATGACTAATGTCCTAATGGGATCATGTTTGGTGTTGCCTGTCCTGCTCTACCTCTGTCTCTTCTGAATTGATTGATGGCTGGGGCCTGTCTCTTCCGGGATTTATTGCCACTGTTTTACATGATCTTTGCCCTTTTCCAGCTAAAGTAGGCTACAGTGAGGGGGCGTAACTACAGAGGTAGCAACCGATGACCTTTTCAGAGCCAATGAGTACATTGTACATTGAATACATAGTTTTTGCTCCTCCACCTTATTTATCTTTTCGATTTTCGATTATTTGTGCTCGCATGGACCACCTACAACTAAGTTGCCCCAACCCTGCCCCATACCATAAAGGCTTCCATGTACCATCCATGGGCAACTATGTATTTGGTATAAGGACCCCTTAAAAATATGATGTGGCCAGGGCAGTTTCTATGCAAAATAGCTTTCAGTGTGGGAAGGAGAAAAATGCCTGCCCCCTCCTCACCCATCCTATACAGGTCCCATACAAGTATGTGCCATGTTTTGCCTCTACCAAAGCAGCAGGCAGTGCCCCCCTCTGATGACTGAGCCCAATATGGGAGGAATAGGGCCCTGTCTTATGGTCTCCGCCACTAATAGGGGCCCAGACTCATATGCAGAAAATAGGATGGCTGGAATCAAGGTGATCACCTTGCTAACCCTCTGTTAGAAACAGCCCTGGATGTGGCGCGTCCATACTATCCAAAGACTGTTTTACACCACTCATACTATCAAAGAGAGCCCCTTGCACAACCCTCCTCCCTTATACCATGAAATAAATTTGAATAAAAGATTGAAGACATAGGGCTCGATTCAACAAAGGTAGAAAATTGATTTTTTGTGTGTTTTGTGCTTAAAAAGTTGCGATTTTGCGATATCTATTTTTACGAGTGATTCAGCAACCTGGAACCATTGTAAAAGACAAGTAACTCGAATTAAATTCGATTGCGATTGTAAAAGTGCGAAATAAATTAGTGGATCGAAAAATGTACTACTGCATTTTGCGAAAAATTTTACTACTGATTCAGGTGGACTTGATGAGCCACACACATGATATAAATTGGAGTGTTTCACACTAGTTTTTTGATGCAGCTTTCAGCAGGAGAAAACTCATTTTGCTCTTTATCACAATGGAGCCCTTCTACTTTCTTTGCAATGGTAGTAAACTCTAATGGTAGTAAAAAATTAAATTCATAAGAAAAAAGCCGGAGAATTCCACTGTTTGTGAATCACTAGTTAGGAAGACAA
This sequence comes from Gastrophryne carolinensis, assembly GCA_027917425.1. Classification (NCBI taxonomy): domain Eukaryota; kingdom Metazoa; phylum Chordata; class Amphibia; order Anura; family Microhylidae; genus Gastrophryne; species Gastrophryne carolinensis. Next base: position 240,489,379 of record CM051235.1, on the reverse strand, counting down.
TGAAAGTCAATGGCACTTTTTTACTCCTGAAAATATTTTTTAACTTTTTACCCCTTTTTACTAGTAGTAAAAAGTTCCATAAGAACAGGGGAAGGTACATGGGAGTGGTCGACCTTTGGGTTTTTACACTGTGGGGCACCAAAACTGTGGGGCACAAAAAATAGTCAAAATCCTGGGTTTTGGTCCACGTTATAGAGTAAGCATAAGAATGGAGTACCATGAGGTTAAAGCTAGCAAAGAGCTGCACCCTGCACCCAAGGACACGTGGTGCTATGTGAGCAAGCTTTGTCTAAAAAACAATGGACACATTTCTGCATTAAAGGAAACATTTTTAATACAGGTCCCTGGCAATCCAACCACCCCCCAAAAAAACAACAACATACACGCCTCTTACAAATATTACTGTTTAATTAGTACTTCCACTACAGCATAGCTTGCCTCTTTATTACATGTATCCACAATGTTAGCCATGTACATACAGCTACACAGGCAACTTAAAAAGTTGAAAAAAATTATGCATTTACATTTACCCATTGAAAAACCTTACAACACCATGCACCAGTCAGAAAACAATACTAAACAATAGAAAGAAAATGTGAGTACATTTTCCAATAATTTTCGCTTGCAACAGCCTTTTTACGAGCATTTTGAAAATTTTACGAGTTAATCGAAAATTTTACGATTGCATTTTCGAGTGCACATATTATATTCAACCCCTTTTCTGAATCACTTGAAAAAGTTACAAATTTACGCATGCAATCCGATTTTTTGAGTGACACGAATTTATTTCTACCTTTGTTGATTCAACAAAGGTAGAAAATTGATTTTTCGTGTGTTTTGTGCTTAAAAAGTTGCGATTTTGTGATCATTTTTTTTACGAGTGATTCAGCAACCTGGAACCATTGTAAAACACAAGTCACTCGAATTAAATTCGATTGCGATTGTAAAAGTGCGAAATAAATTAGTGGATTTACTAATTTAGTACTGCATTTTGCGATTCGAAAATTTTACTACTGATTCAGGTGGACTTGATGAGCCACACACATGATATAAATTAGAGTGTTTCACACTAGTTTTTTGATGCAGCTTTCAGCAGGAGAAAACTCATTTTGTTCTTTCTCACAATGGAGCCCTTTTACTTTCTTTGCATTGACTTATTACATATTGCAGATGATGTGGCGCAAAGAAGGCACAGACTGGCCATTCCCAAGTATTTTCGGACACGTTTGGATGTGGATCAGCAGCCAGATCAAGCACTTTATCAGGTTACTAAGCTAAGTCGTGCAGCTTTGGAAGACCTCTATAGCCTGCTGCATCCATATTCGGCACCATTAACTGGTAGAGGACATACAATTTCTGGAATGACGAATCTGATAGTTTGCTTGCAAATTCTGGCCAATGATTCATTTCAGCTCCTGGGCGTTGTGGCGGTTGGCATGTCCCAAACTTCTGTATGCCGTGCTGTAGATAAATTTTTAAAGGCAGTGCGTGCCATTTTGCCAAGGTATGTGCATTTACCCTCCTCATCCTAGGAATGGACTGTAGTAAAACGGGTTTTTTATTGCATTGCTGGCATGCCACATGTCATGGGGGCTGTGGATTGCCCCCATGTTTGCTTTATCCCACCCAGTGTGGATAAATATATCTACAGCAATAGCAAGATGGGACATGCACTGAATGTACAGATGATTGCTGGTCCAGATCTCAAAATACTTAGCTTTGTGGCTGGCTTTCCCGGATCATGCCATGATGCCCACATTCTGTGAAATTCATCAATTTTTCGACTATTTGAGGAGGGGCATTTAACTGCTGGATGGCTTCTTGGTAAGTGTTTAAACATTATTGCCTAGCTTTCTGCAGAGTGCTTGTGACATTTTGGAAAGCTCCAACCTTTTAACCCCTTGCTAGCCTCACCCTTATAAGAACTTAGAAACTGCAACTGATGTTAATGTCCCAAAGTATGCTGTTCTGTTGTTGTTGCTGTTATTGCACAAAGGTTTGAGTATGCAAGTGTAACATTTTGCCCATTTATTTGCTTATTTGTTGACTGCCATGGGCTTGCCTATTTAGACAAAAGCATTATTGCTGACGTGCTCTTACAGAACTCCCAAAACCACCACCTTTGTTCCGGAAATTGTTAAAACTCCATGGCTACTTGTTTCCTTGCCTTTGGCTGATTATTATTTTACATGCCCTGCTGTATGAAACAACCCAGGTTGCCTAGTATATTCACCAACTGCCACACTTCAAGGATGTATGCGCAAGCAGGGGACACTTCTTGCTATAACTTTAGCAGGGTATGCCCTGGCACCAGTCATTTGTAAATGTCTGGAGGAGACACACTCCCTGTTCCAGCCTAGCATGGATGTATCCACTGGCTTGTTGTAGCAAACTCAGGTATGCTATGCTCAACTGGACTGTAGCTGAGTCCTTAAACAACCCTAGACCAGTTTGCATCTGGACCATTTATATGGATGAATGCATGGGAGGCCGCGCATGCACCATAAGAACAAGGGAAGGTACATGTGAGTGGTCGACCTTTGGGTTTTTACACAGAGGGGCACCAAAACCCAGAAGAGTCAAAATCTGGGTTTTGGGGTGAGGTTAAAGCTAGCAAAGAGCTGCACCCTGCACCCAAGGACACGTGGTGCTATGTGAGCAAGCTTTGTATAGAAAACAATGGCCACATTTCTGCATCCAACCAACCCCCCCCCCCCCAAAAAAAAAAACAACAAACATGCCTCTTACAAATATTACTGTTTAATTAGTACTTCCACTACAGCATACCTTGCCTCTTTATTACAAGTATCCACAATGTTAGCCATGTACATACAGCTACACAGGAAACTTAAAAAGCTGACAAAAATTATGCATTTACATTTACCCATTTAAAAGCCTTACAACACCATGCAACAGTCAGAAAACAATACTAAACAATAGAAAAAAAATTTGAGTACATTTTTCAATAATTTTCGCTTGCGACAGCCTTTTTACGAGCATTTTGAAAATTTTACGAGCGATTAGAAAAGTTTACGATCGCATTTTCAAGTGCACGTATTTAATTCAACCCCTTTTTTGAATCACTCGAAAAAGTTAAAAACTTACGCATGCGATACGATTTTTCGAGCGACACTAATTTATTTCTACCTTTGTTGATCCGAGCCCATGGTGCATAAAGCGTGGGCCACATTTTTTGCAGCAAATTGATAGATCTCCATACAAGAGTCATGCCTTCACATAATGGATGCACTGCATGATATCAGGTTTTGGATCTGCTGTTTCAGTCCGTATTAGTTTAATTATATTCAATTTAATATAAAAAAAAACAAAAATAGTTACTGTATGAACCATGACAAGCTCTTTTTAAATGTCAGCACCAGAGCCTGGTCACTCTTAGTTATGCCTCTAGTTACAGTGGCACAACTAATGATGTAGCAGTTCTACAAACTTTACCTCTTCTTTTTTTCCTTCTTTCTAGGCCCATGCACAATTGTGGTCACATGGCCATGTCTGTCCTCCAGTGATCCCGATGTAAGCGAGCCCCGCAAATGCAACCACTGTGGCTCGTAGGTCTCAGTCAATCTGGGAACACCAAGGCAGAGTTGGAGGGGAGCTGTTTAAAAGCAGGATTCATTTTGTCTAAAGTTCTTTAAAGACCAGGGGCTCAGAGACAGGTGAGAATTCTCACTCCTTTTTTAGGAGAGAAACTGGCATTGACTTTCATTGTGTAGCGGGTGTAAATTTTCACCTGGCTCTGAATCGGCCTCAAGGTAGATTTTGAAAGTCAATGGCAGTGTTCTCTTCTAAAAAAGGAGTGGGAATCCTCACCTGGCTCTAAATCAACCCCTCTACCTTTAATTACCCACAGCAGTGGGTATCAAGCATGCTTGATTTGGATATTCTATACTCTTATTCTGAAATGTGGATCTGAAATCCATGGACTGAACACTGCCCCTGCAGACCTCACTGTGAGTAAATTGCCTAGTTCCATTCACTGGAGGGGGGTATGACAGGCTCTGTCAGAGACAGTAGAGGGCATTTGTGGATGGCATGGCCTAGCCCTAGCTAACACAGAACAGCCCCATATGATACTTAGGAAGGAATTCTTACTACCCAATGAATGATGTCCCATTTAGAGACATTGAACTCCAGTTTGCTTTATTTTAAGTATACAGCACGTCCTGTTCCAGAAGATATTCCTTACACTTGGGTTATACATCCAGTAGATGGCGCTGGACTGCAGAGACAGAAAAGTGGCTCCTCCCAGCCCCATATATACCAGGGACCTCCCACAAAATCCCCAGTTCTTCTCTGCAGTCCTGGCTGTGATGACTAGAAGATGGCTCTCTCTTCTTGCAGGTGAGCGGGGCTATTAGCCTGCGGCCCTGTAGGACTATTTCCACCCGTTTCCTTTTACTGCCTTCCAGCTCAGGCTGCTCTGGTTCGGGTGAAGGTAGGCAGCACCGCTGTCAGGTGCTAAGGAGCGCTGCTCCAACCGCAGTCCCCCACCAAAGGGTAGGCGGTATAGGCCCATGGTGAGCCTTATGGGATGCCCCTCCCGCGTCTTATGCCCCTCGCCCCCTGTCCCCGCAGTTGGCTCCCTTTAGGCTGGCCGTCGCTTCCCCTTCGCTCTCCCTGGTAGATCTTGGGGGGGGGGGGGGTGCATGTCTTTACTATATGTTGTGTTTTGATCCCTTTTGATTTGATTGCACTTTTTTCTTTTGCTGCCACCACACGCTTGTACTACGCTACGCAGTCAGCGGCGACATCGCCTCAGGCGCTGCTGCGCCATCATTGGCTGGCCTTGTCAGGTGGGCGCATTTTCTCGCTCTTCGGGGGGGGAGGGCCTTGCGGCTGACGCGTTCTGCATCACTGTCTCCGTGGCCCACCCCTCGAGGTATATGCGGGCGCCATTTTAGTTCTCTGCTGCATGTGCCTGGCATCTCCCTATCTCTGTCCGTAAGTGCCCCTGCGGGCTGATTTATTTTGTATTTCTCTGTATTTCGTATTGCTTATGGGATCTTTTTGCTTATGTCTTGCAGGCGGGTCAAACTTTGTGGTTTCTCCCGGTCCTATCCCCTCTATTTAGTGTTAATCTTATTGGAGGGCTATTATATTCCCTTACTCCCACTTCCCTAGCGGGTTATTGGGGCATCCCGGGTTGCTATTGTTAGCGTCAATCCCTATTGGCCTGTTGTGCCATGATAATCACAATATGGAGGCTTCTCAGGATAATAGCCTCGATTCAGAGAGACACAAAAAAACTTCAGTTTTCGTGCCGATCTGTTTTTTTTGTGAAATATTTCCGTTCTCGTATGAGCGTTCGAGCGATTCAATGCATGCATTGAAAACCTTCTGTAAAGTTTCCGTCCGTTCGTACGGCAGATTACGAATTACGAGGATGTCATTTTCCATCCAGACTTCTCCGTTTCATTTTCACATGTTACAACGTAGGCTTTCGTTTTTGCCCTTTTCCCATCGTATCCTCCAACGAATCCTTTACGTTTCCCGTTCGATTCTGTTTCCCTTTTTCAATAAATATTCGTCCAGACGGAAATCCTTACCATCTTGCGCCTGGGCACTACAAACTTAACTCATTAAAGTGCTTGCCTACATATTTGCCACCCTCACTTCTACTACAATGTTTAGCTAAATCACTTAGCACTATCCTCCATCTTCCCTTTTGGACCCTTAAAGCTCACCCAAACCACTTAGCACTATCCTCCATCTTCGCTTTTGGAACCTTAAAGCTCACCCAAACCACTTCTCGGTTAGGTTCTTCTTCCATTTTAGCCCCCTAAAACTTACCCAAATCACTTCTCGGTCATGTGAATATTCATCTTTAAATATTTCTGGGCCCATTAGTTTTTGTGTTAATGTATTTTGTAAATGAAATGGCAATGTAATATTTTTTTTATACCATCATAAAATATAAAATTTTAAAAAATTTTGAAAATGTAAAAAGCTATAAAAAACAAAATACATAGCAATGGCAGGCCACTGAACATTATTCTTCATCTGTGGTCCCCAACGGGTTGCGCAGCTCCTGCATCTCGCTCACCAACTGAAGGACCCTGATACTCAGTTGTGCCACTCTGGCACATGTGGTCCCTGTTAAAAAACGCAAATTAAAATTTTGGTATAACCTTGTTGGGGTCATACTGCAGTGCCCCCCCCCCCTTGTATGGTCCAAACACCTAAATCTGGACTTCAAAAGCCAGAGGGCCCTTGCCACCATGGCCCGGGTTTGGCATAGTGCCCGATTAGAGAACCCATGGCCCGCATTCTGCAGGCAAAGAACGGGCATCAGGAGCAAGGGCGAGTGGCACATCTTGTGGTTCCTGCAACCAAATATAAAATAATTACACAAAGCAAAGGTAACCAACTAAAACAATAACTCCTACAACAAATTAAGATTCAAGTTCAACAATCCTAATATAATTCACAAAGGACATAAGTCTAAAAAAATACAGCAATTATATGGATGTGTGGGAAAATAAATGTTTACATGCTAAGGACTAATTTAGGTCAGCATTAAAATGCATCTATAAGGCATACATGAAATGTATTGATTCAGGTATGCATTGCTATACAATTTATGGCCTCGGCCATGCTGATATATGCAATGCCTTGGTGCTAAAGGCACGCAGACTCCTCCACATAGCCACAAAACATGTTCAACAATAGCAATCCGAGCCCTCAAAGGTCTCGTAAGTGGATCGGAAATGAAACGGATTTATAGGGTGGTGATCCGTCGGAAATCAGCTCTCTGAATCAGACAGAAACCATCCCAACAACGGAAGTTATCTGAACGAACGGAAAACTTCCGATTTTGTTTGGAAATGTTCCGATTTGCTTCCGTTCATCGAAAGAGCATATACACATTTTCCCGAACGTTCGTGCGAGTAGAAAATGGACGAAAAAAAGCACAAAAAAGACTAACACCCACCAAAACTTTCACAGACAGCTACGGAAGTCCGGACGAATGTGTCTTTGAATCGAGGCTAATGTGCTTGGGGTTCCTTCGGGACAAGCCCGGCTGTGTGTGGCGTGTGGGGTATCCCCTATAAGTGATGATGTCAGGGTGTGTGTACCCTGCACCCAGCAGACGCTTGCGCTGCAGTCTGGCCTAGTGCTGCGCCCCCTCTGGCTTCGCCTACCCCCCCACGCTTACATCTGACTCCCAGTGAAGTGCATACCCGTGGGGAGTCTCAACCTGATTTGGCAGCCCAGGTAGACAGCATTGAAAGGCATATTACCGGGTCTGGTCCGCGTAAGGCTCCTGCCAAGCGGCGGCATCTGGCACCCGGTGTTACTCTCTTTTCTGTGGAAGCTGAGTAGTTTTTTGATATTACTGGATATACCCCCCTGGAGGAAGGGGAATTATTCTCTGATTCAGAATCATCTGAGGATCAGCCTAGGGGTTATGCTGAGTCTGGGTCTGACCCATGGGCTTCAGATGATACTGACAGACTTTTGGCTCACATTTTTGAAGTGCTCTGTATCTCTCCTCCTGCCGTGGCCCCGCGGCAGCAGGGGGGAGCTGTTTCATACTGTTAAACCACGCTCTAGCCGGCTTCCCGAGGTACCAAAGAGTTGGGATAAGAGGTATTCCTTTCCTGCTGATATGGTTAAACGTTGGCCATGTCCTCCCGAGGTGGATGCACCAGTTCTGGTCTAACACATCCGTCATGCATTCCCCTGACTCTACTACACTGAGGGATGGGAAGGACAGGCGCATTGATCAGCTGGCTTGCCATGCCTTCGCCTGTGTGGGGACCGCGCTCCGTCCGGTCTGTGCCTCTGCCATTACGGCTGTTGCTATTAAAAGCCTGCTCAGGGGTCTCTTAGACGGGGCTCCTGATGATGCAGGTAGCGAAGAGTATAGAGCTCTTCTGCGTTTTGAGGAATTTGTTGCATATGTTCTCTCTGCCCTGGATGATACCATTAGAATGTGTGGCAGGGCATCTGCCTTGTTGGTGGCGATACGCCACTCGGTCTGGCTGTGCCAGTGGGCAGCTGATAACGCTGCTAAGAAGGCTCTCACTGGGTTTCCCTTCAAGGGGCTGTTTGGACTTGTTTGCTAAAGGAGGCAAGTTACCTCAGCGTAGAAGGCAGCCCCGGTCCTTTCGGGGTTCAGGTGCCTTTTCTCCTTCCTTCAGGGGCTCCAGAATTGGATGGGGAGCTTCCTTCGCTGGAGCCCGTGGAGATTTTGGGGGCAGGGGCAGAGGACGTGGCCGCCCTGGCCCCTCCTGGGGCCCCAAGACTAAGTCCTCCCCCAAGCCCCCTCAGGCATGAAGGGGGGCCCTCACCCATCCGGGTGGGGGGACGGCTTCAGCTCTTGGCTCATGTCTGGAGGCGTCATGTCTCAGACCGGTGGATTCAGGAGGTAGTATCCTCCGGTTACAAGATAGAGTTTGCAGCCTGACCGCCCCCAAGATTAATCAAATCTCGGTTAGCTCAAAACCCCTTGTCAGCTCAGTGTCTCTCCCTGGCTGTCAAAGGCCTTCTAGATCTATGTGTCATCTGCCGGGTGCCCTTGAAGGAAAGGGGCAAAGGATATTATTCCAATCTTTTCATTGTGGCCAAAAAGGATGGGTCCATCAGACCTATCCTGGATTTAAAGCTTTTCAACAAATTTGTCAGATTCAGACACTTTCGCATGGAGACTCTGCGCTCAGCTGTGACTTTCCTACGCCCAGGGGACTTCATGACCTCTGTAGACATCAAGGATGCTTACCTTCACGTACCTATCTTTCCAGGTCATCAGAGATTCCTCAGGTTCGCTCTGGAGGATCAGCACTACCAATTTGTGGCCTTGCCCTACGGTCTCACCTCGGCTCCCAGGGTATTCACCAAGGTGCTGGCAGGAGTGATGGCCCTGCTGAGATCTCAGGGCATTCGCATTCTTCCGTACCTGGACGACATGCTTATCGCTTCTCAGTCCTTCCATCAGGCAGAGCTGGACACTCAGCGGGTGGTGTCCACACTGGAATCATTCGGCTGGGTGATCAATCACCCCAAATCTTCCCTGTCTCCTTCCATGGTGAAGTCTTTTCTGGGCATGATTCTGGATTCAGCTCAGGTCAAGATCTTTCTTCCTCAGCAGAAGGTGGAGTCCTTCAAGAGAAAGCTCAGCTCCTGCTGTCTTGTCCTCATCCATCCATCAGGCAGGAAATGCAGCTGGTGGGCCTGATGGTGTCCTGCTTCAAGGCGGTTCCATATGCTCAGTTCCACATGAGGCCTCTTCAGCTTCACCTCTTGTCAGTATGGGATCGGGACCCTGTGTCCCTGGATCAGGTGTTTGTCTTGTCGCCTCTGGTGAGGCGGTCTCTAGTGTGGTATCTGGACTCAAAGAACCTGCTGGGGGGCAGGTCCTTTCTGGCCCCCTGCTGGGAGACTGTCACCATGGATGCCAGTCTGACAGGTTGGGGGGATTCTGGAAGTCCCTGAAGTTCCAGGGTCAGTGGGGCCCTCAGGAGGCCCATGCCCCTATCAACATTCTGGAATTGAGGGCGAGCAGGTTGGTTCTCGCCCACTTAACCCCACACCTGAGGGGTTGGGCTGTTCAGGTCCGCTCGGACAACCAGACGGCGGTTGCCTACATCAATCATCAGGGAGGGAACCCGGAGCAAGAGGGCCCTCAAGGAAGTGTCCCTGATACTGTCCTGGGCGGAGGAAAATGTTCCCTACATCTCAGCTGTGTACATCCCGGGGGTGGAGAATCTGGAGGCGGACTCTCTGAGCAGGGGGACCTCTCGTCTGGGAGAATTGTCCCTCAGCAGCACGGTGTGCCACCGCTGGGGTCAGCCGGATGTGGATCTGTTTGCGTCCCTTCACAATCACAAGCTTCCAGTCTTTGTCTCTCTGTCCCAGGATCCTCTGGCCTTGGCCACGGATGCCCTGGCAATGTCTTGGACGAGGTTTCAGGTCCTGTATGTGTTTCCCCCGTTTCCACTGCTGGGCAGGGTGCTGCGCAAGATAGTTCAGGAAGGGGTGCCAACCATCCTGGTGACCCCCTGTTGGCCAAGAAGAGTGTGGTTCGCAGACATCGTGCAGTTGGCAGTAGATCAGTACGCCCTGCCATGGGTTCCAGATCTGCTCACTCAGGGACACCTACGCCACCCCAATTTACAAACGCTGGCTTTGACGGCCTGGCCGTTGAAACCTCCATCTTGATGGAATAAGGGCTGCCTGCCTCGGTGGTGAATACCATGATTAGGGCTAGGAAGAGGTCCTCTTCTTCCATCTATTACAGGGTTTGGCGTACTTACATTGACTGGTGCGAGTCCCATTCGCTTCCCTGTCGTGTGTTTTCTATTACTAGGATTCTGGAGTTTCTCCAACATGGTTTAGATCTGGGTCTTCAGCTCAGTACTCTGAAAGGCCATGTTTCTGCTTTGGCTATTGTTTTCCAAAGATCCTTTGCTCAGCATCCCCTGGTCAAGACCTTTTTCTAGGGGGTTACTCATGTGCGTCCCCCACGTAAGCCTATGTTACCAGTCTGGGACTTGAACTTGGTCTTATCTGCCCTGCAGGGGTCTCCCTTTGAGCCCTTGCAAGGGACTCCTTTATCCAGTCTCACGCTTAAGGTGGCCTTTTTGGTGGTTATCACTCCTGTTAGGCGTGTTTCTGAGTTGGCGGCGCTTTCCATCAAGCCTCCTTATTTTGAGAGACACCAGGACAAGGTGGTCGTTTTAAGCCAGATTTTCTGCCTAAGGTTGTTTCTGCCTTTCATCTCAATCAGGACATTGTTTTGCCTTCTCTGTGTCCTAATCCCAGTAACCCTAAGGAGAGGGTTTTACATTCTTTGGACGTAGTCAGAACTCTGAAATTCTATTTGGTGGCTACTGAATCCTTCAGGAAGACTGATGCTCTTTTTGTGCTTCCGTCTGGACCTAAGAAAGGTCTGGCTCCGGGTAAGTCTACTATCAGCAAGTGGATATGTCAGGCTGTGATACAGACCTACTCTGCTAAGGGGAAGGAGCCTCCCTTCCGCCTTGCTGCTCATTCTACTCATGCTATTGGTGCCTCTTGGGCTTTTCAGCACCAAGCTTCTGTTGAACAAGTTTGCAAGGCCGCTACTTGGTCTTCTGTTCATAATTTTTCAAAGTTTTAGAAGTTTGATGTTAGGGCCTCAGCTGATGCTGCTTTTGGCCGCAAGGTTCTGCAGGCGGCAGTGGTTTAAACTGTCTGCTGTTACTTTTGGGGATCCCACCCTACCTTACGGACACTGTTATTGGATGTCCCAAGTGTAAGGAATATCTTCTGGAACAGGACGTGCTGTATACTTAGAATAATACAATTCTGTGATTAGTCACCCGTAGAATTGGTATTATATGTATACAGCACGTCCTGTTCCACCCCACCCTTGTTATCATTATCTTTAGTTACCTCATTATGGTGATTGTTCTTATGTTCAAATTTTCATATAATGGTTATAGTTCTCCCGGTCTCATTTAACTGCTTTTCAATACTGGGGATTTTGTGGGAGGTCCCTGGTATATATGGGGCCGGGAGGAGCCACTTTTCTGTCTGCAGTCCAGCGCCATCTACTGGATGTATAACCCAAGTGTAAGGAATATCTTCTGAAACAGGACGTGCTGTATACATATAATACCAATTCTACAGGTGAGTAATCACAGAATTGTATTATTTCAACCACTTATCTTACCTGGCATCTCCCCCATAGTAGGGGGGTAAATAAGTTGATGTTCCTATTTGAAATTTGAAAGTAGACTGTGTATATATTTTTTATGTGGTATCACTTTTAAGAAAAAATGTCCTACAAATTATGGAGGCTATACTTGAGACTCCAGGGCAGGTTTACTCCCTCCCTGAGGGCATCCTGAACTGGGTATTGTGTGAATCCCCCCAGGATGCGCAGTATACTCACCTTTCCCCCGAGCCCACAGCGCATTTGTGTGGCATCACTCGTCTTCCTTCTCTGCTGTGCCCCCGTCCGCCACATCTAAATGGCTGTGCGAAGCCACGTACAGCCAAAGGGAGCCACATGATACCATACACCATATGCAGTTGTGGCTAGGATCCCTGTCTGCAGTGTGGGCTCAAGGAGAGGTGAGTAGCCGCAAATGCTATACTCACTTTTTGTCCCCCACTGATGATCAAATGTCTTGCACACAGCATTGCTACAGGGAAAATTCACTTTTACTGTATTTCCACCAAATACATCTAATCAGGGGTGCCATAGGGACAGGAGCCTCCCTGCTTACCTTCACCCACTCCCACTGTAGTGATTACTGTCCCACGGCCCCTATATCTGAGCTTGGGAGCTGCTACATTTATCTTCAGATCTCAGGGCTGTGGGAGTGCGTGAAACTAACCAGGGATGCCTCCTGCCCAATGCACTGTAGTCTAATATTAAAAATGCATAATACTGTTAAGTTCGTACCCCAATTGGGCACAGCTTCTACTTCTGTTGTCAGAGTCCAAATCATTCTAAGAGTGAATAAGACACAGACACAGACGCTGTGTAGTAAAGACTCAAAGGGCATCTGAAGCGAATGCGCCCTTTTGATTTTATTTTCAGTTGCTAATATACAATGATATGGGTGGGTGTTGCCACACATATACAGATACAAATTCAAGCATTTTCATTGGTCATCTGACACACCCCTTTCCCAGTATATACCCCATAGGGAGTGTCAGACTTTTTCTTGTAATTTTATTGTTTGTCTGACACTCTCCAGGTCATGACCTGGGAAAAGTACAAAATATGAAAACATTTCTTGGGATGATATGAGTTATGGCGTCACAAGCTGTATTTTGGCTAATAATGCTGTGAAGGCTAAAACCTTGAAGAGAAGAAGTGGTGTTCACACATAATAGACATTCTTCAGAAAATCACCAGATGCTTGTTTATTCAAAAGTGTTCATGTTAATTTCAGTCAGGTTAACCCTAGGTTTAACCCTATCAATTCCCCCCTTTTAACATCTTCATCTGAATAAAATTGGGCTGGGTCCTCAAGGAAAGGTGATAGTGAATTCTTTCCTCAGGTACTTTCCCAAACCGGCGAGTTGTCTGGGGGAGTTTCAGATCTTCTAAGCTGTCTCCATCCCCTAAATACTCGAATTCACATCCTTTCCAGGAAGAGTCCCTCATCATCAGATGAAGTGCCAATCAGGATTTTCTGTAAAGCAAACAAACTAGAGTTAGCAAGCCAATATCTAGGCATTAATAATATCTTTTACTGCTTTTTCCTTTTACTAATTTATTTACCAAGCATAATGCTAGCTTAATAGAAGTATAAACTATGAATATTAGCATAAGACCCATCAGTAAATACATACCAATAGACTTCAGTATTCCATAAAACCAATTTCCAATACTTCCAAAGATTCCACTCATACCTTGGAAAGGGTTCCACCCATCCTTTCCAATATCTCTTGCTCTATTTTGCAATTCTCGAACTTTTTCTACATGTGCCTCTACCGCATCGCTATCATCATCTATCCAGGTACAACAATCATCTCCGATAAAGGTACAATACCCACCTTGACTGGCCAATAGATAATCTAAGGCCATCTGGTTCTGCAATACCATCTTTCTTACCTGTCTCAGTTCTAGATTACCTAGGTTTACCGCTTGCATTGTTTCATTGAGCATTGTATCTATCAAGGTGGAGAAATTATTCAGTCTGATCATCATCTCTATACCCCATCCTGTCCATTCCGGAATTAAAGCCCACCACATGTCACTAATAGTGAACAAACTCCTTTTAAATCTAAGACGTACTGTGGCCTCTATCTCTGCTTCCACGGTATCATTGTAAGTTTTAATACCTGGCATTGCTTTCCCTAGGTAACACGTACCTTGTCCATTTGTGGGAATCCACGCATATGCCCTTCTACCACATATGAAATAGATTCCACTGTTTAGTATTACTGAATAATTCTGAAAAACTGCTGTTAACAATGATATCATCTTCATTGAAGCATTGAACATTTCATTATTTGTGTCATTGTACTTTGTTATCTCAGTGCCATTTATGGTTACATTGTGGAAAGATACCCCTGCTATAGTGAGATTGGTGTGGGCAGCTGTACAGTTGGACCTTCCTAGTAATTTTGAACCTGGTTTAGAAATGTTAAGACACAAACCTGGTGACAGGGGGACGGAAATCACTATGAGGAAACTGGGTTTTGATTTCCTTTCCTCCGTCACAGTCTCTGAAGTTATTACCTTGTTAATTTCACTAAATTCATCTGGTCGCAGTGGGATTGCTACCCATGGAGCCCCAGTTGATTGTCTATATTTAGCACTACACACCCAACAGTTAGTTCTGTTTGTAAGGTTTGCTGCTTGTAGGTGCATTCTAGCAAAACTATTGTCTTTCATCACTTCCCTGAGGGCAGAATTAATAAATTGCCAAGCTACTATTAAGCATAAAACATAACCCTTCATGTTCCTGATTTAGTTAGAGATAGTTTACAATGACTAGCATGTATGCAAGAAAGACTTCCCTTCTAATTTCACCGAGGTAGGTGTAGTCAGTAGTACTTGGAAGGGTCCTTCAAAGCGGGATTCAAGTGGTTTTCTTGAATGCTTTTACACATAGACATAGTCTCCAGGATTTAGTCTGTGAGTTCCTGCAATTTGTTCAGGATCTGGAAGAGAATCAAAAACACTTTTGTGCAGTTTAGTGAGATGTTTCTGTAACTGTATGACATAATCAGTCAAACTGTCTGCTTTTAATACAAGACTTTGTGGGAAGTATAAACCTGTTCTTGGTGCATTTCCAAACAATATCTCATAAGGAGACAACCCTGTCTTCCCTGTAGGGGTGTACCTTATTGAAAGCAAGACTAGTGACAGGCAATCAGGCCATGGTTTATTTAACTCCTTCATTGCCTTTTGTAATTTCACTGGGTATGCTTCTGGCCAACCTGAGAACAGATCTATACACACAAGCACATATTCAAAGGGCCCACTTTTGGGAAGCTGTATGTAGTCAATTTGCAGTCTTTGAAATGGATATAGGGACTTCGGCTGGTGTTTACAGGGTGTCTTAATAACCTGTCCTGGATTTTCGGACAGACAGATGCTACAGGCCGCACAATATCTTCATGCAGCTACACTGAAACCAGGTGCTATCCAATGGTTATTGACTAGTCTTACCATGGAGTTGGCACTCAAATGGGTGGGGAGATGAGTCAGGGCTGCTACCTCAGGAAATAGAGAACTAGGCAAGCACAATCGGTTCTCCTTCCTCCACATCCCATCTTCCTCAGCTGCTCCCAACTTTTCCCATTTCTGTTTCTCTTCCTTTGTAGCCTGTTTTTGTAAGATCTTTAATCGATCCATACTTACCGGTTCTTCTCTTAGAGTTCTCATTTCTTCACCCTTAAAAGGAATCAAAGCTGCTTGTTTGGCTGCTAAATCAGCCTTTTCGTTTCCCCGAGCCTCTTTGCTTGTGCCTTTTGTGTGTGCAGCTACCTTGACCTGATTCAGATTGGTCAGAATTTCCTTAACTAGTTCTGCATGTCTTATGGGAGTTCCTGCTGCTGTTAGGAATCCTCTGGCTTCAATGTCATCAAAAAAAAAAAATTTTCTTCCTCTTCTATCTCTTTCCCCCCCTTCTGAATCTAACCTTTGTATAGGAAGTAAGGTGGCAAGATTCAGAGTTGAACATCTCTTAAATTTTATATTAGGGGACTAGAGCAGGGTACATTGTGACCTGAGTTGGCGGCCCATAGACAAGTGTTTAGGGTTAATTTAGGATAATATCCCATGGATGTCATGATTACAGTTGACACTGTAAGTACAGTTTCCAGTTCTGGTATCTCTACCGGGTTTTTCTGTTTATAGGTCCTCATATGCTTGTATTCTCATACAAGTTTCCAATTCAGCAGGGTGGTCCAGCAAAGACAAGGTGACCAGTCCATCCTCTGAATAATTAATATTTGCTTTTAGATTTCCCAAAATGTCCACTCCCAGCAGACACATAGGAGCTGTTTCCGGAATTAAAAATTTTGAAACAAACATGTGTGGACCTATTTTTCCTTTGAGAGGGTTAGTAAAATTGACAACCTTAGGTAAACCCTCAAAACCTGAAACAACGTGGGTTTCCTGGGATATTTGTCTAGAGCTTAAAACAGACGGGTTGTCATGTACATGGGGCAGGCCCATGATTCATTAACTCTATACAATCATGACAGTCATCTGATTCCTCAAATTCAAGAAAATTTTCATCCTGTGTCTTCCCCCCTTCTGAATCTGACTTCTGTACCAGGATATGTTAATAGCATATGTTTGTAAGTCAGTCAAAGTCTGGTCAGAGAGGAGTATGTCTGATGTTAACTTGGGCATTCGCATGTCTGCTGTTTGCGTGTATGTCCTTAAGAAGGAAAAATTAATTATGAGTATTAAAGTAAAGTTGTATCATGTCACAAAAAGTAAAGATTTCTGCCATTCCTATCACTCCACACAAGGCCAGGGCTATGAGACACACAGGCATTGCCCTGTACCTGCCCAGGGACCACCTTTGAGGAAAAAAAAACAACAGGGCACCTCCATGTTCTTATGCTGGGCCCTGCACACGGCTGTACAAATCCTGGCAACTAAGTGACATCTTGCCATAATCGGGAAAACCTAACCCTGGGGCTATCATCATATCTCAAATACACAAAACATTGCACATTACACATTTCATTTAACCATTTTAGGGTGTCAGGTTTATCAACATACATTTCAGCTCTCAATATGCTGTCATAACATGAACAATCTAGAATCCATTGGTGGCAGCAACCAATCATACCAAGGAAAGGTAACATGTCCTTCTTGGTAAGTGGGCAGGGCAGACCCACGACAGCAGCTATTCTCTTATAGCTCATTTCTCTTTGTCCCTGGGAAAGCATAAAACCCAGGTATTCAACATTTTCCTGACACCATTACAACTTTTCTTTAGACACTTTATAATCACTTACAAAAAGACAATTCAAATGATTCCTCTTATCCCACAGGGTGGCCTCCCAATCAAAACTGCAGAGGAGAAAACTGTCTGCAGTAGGACAGAACCATGGCTGGGTGTCCAGACTTTAAGAGGAGGATTATTGTATCATTACACAAAAAACTACTATTTACCAATACACATAAGCCTAGGGCAAATGTGAACTAAAACAAAAGCAAAGATGGGCTGTGTCTCCTCGTCCACTGGGACGCTGAAAAAAACTATTTCTTAAATCAATGTTGCTATTCCAGCCCCGTCACGAAGTGAGAAGAGATGGCAGACAGACACTAAAAGGATAGTCCCTGAGAAAAATCTCATGGTTTTAATGTGGCTGTTTTAAAAAATCTCCTGGCAATAAAAAATCCCACATCCAGGGGCTTATCTGGTTTAAGTCTGCATACAACCTTCTTGTTAAGCTTCATTGTGAAAATATGTATGATTCCCTGTTTAGCATGAAGTTGGTCAGAAATTAGTAAGGGCGGTGTATTTATCTCCATTTCTTGTGCTGTTAAAATCTGCTACTCGCAGCGCAGCGCGTGTTATCTATGTTATGTTTATTCTCACACACACACATTCCTTTCCTGCCAGCCTGCGTGCTTTTTAACCCATACACTGTCACACAGCATGGGATGTCTCCAAATTAATTTCATATTAACCCAATCTTATGTGGATCCTAAAAAGCATCTATAATTCCCCCACATTTTACTCCTATGGGTTGTCAGTTTAAATTCCCTCCATATATGAGTTAATTGTCTGGCTGCATCTTTTCCATGTCTTTGTTCTGTAATCTTGCACTACTCCAAGTCTCATCATCTGGGATTTTTATTTTGGACAAACTTCTTCCCATATCTTTAGCTGTCCGAGTCCTAGGTAGCTTATTGGGGATAAATAGATTTATCTTTAAATCTATCTTTATCTTTAAATCTTCTTCAGATTTAAATCCCTCATTGCTTTCCCCCTAGGCAACTAGAATCCAGAAAACCTCTCCTGGGTTTTCCCTCTGATGTTGGATTATCTTCAATCCCAGACCTATTGCAAATAACAAAAAATAACAATATGGCCAGGAGCGTCAATCACACATCTTCTTCTATCATATGGGGAATGTCCCGTCCTAAGTACAGGCGTACTTTATACCCTCCCAGTATCGGACTTAAGTTCTTTCTCTCTTGTCTAACTCAATCGAAACTTGTCCTGGACTTATAGAGTTATTCCAGGCTCATACAGTCAACCAGACAATGGTTTATGTGATATATCGGGATTTAAGCATGAATCATGACCCCCGTTAAGGCGCTTTCATGAAACAGTTCGGCATACCCTCGACAATATCTCATACCAACTTGACGTGGCTCATTCAAACACACAAGAAGGGAATAAGGATTTGACTTTTAACTTCTTTCAGTCACCACTTGCGTTCACCGTCACTGGGTTAACGGATTGCTGCTAGCCAGAGGGGTGGGGCGTCTTCTGACCGTCCAAAGTTGCAACACAATACAATCTGTACAACAGAAGTTCTAAAAAGTTTCTATTCAATAACCCCCTTCGCAGAGACTGGATAAGCCAACTTTACCTCAAGACAGGACTCTCAGTATCTCACATAGAAGAGCAGAATATAAGAGAAATTAAATGTTCTCTCACCTGCAGGGTTTGATCTGCTGTTCTCTGGAGGCACCGAGGTTGTGTCCCGTCCCATCAGCAAAGCATCTCTTGCGAAATCCGGGGGTCCCTGTTCGGGCGCCAAATGTTAAGTTCGTACCCCAATTGGGCACAGCTTCTACTTCTGTTGTCAGAGTCCAAATCATTCTAAGAGTGAATAAGACACAGACACAGACGCTGTGTAGTAAAGACTCAAAGGGCATCTGAAGCGAATGCGCCCTTTTGATTTTATTTTCAGTTGCTAATATACAATGATATGGGTGGGTGTTGCCACACATATACAGATACAAATTCAAGCATTTTCATTGGTCATCTGACACACCCCTTTCCCAGTATATACCCCATAGGGAGTGTCAGACTTTTTCTTGTAATTTTATTGTTTGTCTGACACTCTCCAGGTCATGACCTGGGAAAAGTACAAAATATGAAAACATTTCTTGGGATGATATGAGTTATGGCGTCACAAGCTGTATTTTGGCTAATAATGCTGTGAAGGCTAAAACCTTGAAGAGAAGAAGTGGTGTTCACACATAATAGACATTCTTCAGAAAATCACCAGATGCTTGTTTATTCAAAAGTGTTCATGTTAATTTCAGTCAGGTTAACCCTAGGTTTAACCCTATCAATACATACTAGATCAGAACAGGGGGATTTACATATACACCCTGAGTGAAAACATAAACTATGCCAGGCTTGGTGTTTTTACTTTAAAACATAGCAGTGACAGGTATTGAAACAAACTATTCCACATATATATTGGATGATTGCGTAACTGTCCCCTATGTCAGCCAATGACAGCAGCATTTACCATTCAAATGTCTGCACAGAGCATTGCATGGCGGGTGAAAGAATATACACACTTTAGAGTTGCAATAGCAACAAGCCATTATTCCAGTACAGGTCTACTGTAGGTTAACAAACCTGCCACCCCTTATTCTTTTTCCTTACAAGAAAATGAAAACATGAAGACACATATTATATAAGTAAGCCATCATTATTCCATTAGCATATTGCTGCAATTTTTCATTGGACAGTTTTTATGCTAGAGTTTCCCTGTATATTCCCTGCATATTCCATTATGAGATGCTGCATCAAAATGTTACTGTCTATGATCAGCCAACCTGCTTTTCTCCTTTATAGCCATCTTATTGCTTGGCCAACTAGTTTAGTGCATTCGCTAAGGGTGAAATAAGACTGATAGATCACCAATATTATCAAAGGCATTCCTAGAATTAATCTCAATAAAGCACTAGGTGGTAGAAAGAAACAGGACATGTCACCAGGAGATTCTTATTACAGATAAGGGTGACCAGCATCTTCACCGGGCGCCCCGGAGCCATCTGTCGTGCTTTGACGACTGCCATCAAAATCCACAATTAGCTTGGAGACTAACATAGAGCTAAAAAGCTGCATGTGTCCTTCCTCATACGACTATAGGTGGTCTGACCTCATGACCCCTTTACCTTCCTAATATATATCCCCTAAATGTACTTCATTTAAAGGATCTGCCCCACTTTTGAACCCAAATCCCCCACTGTCCTTATTTTTCCTTCTTTAAGGATCAACTTGTAGATAAATAGTTCATACACCTTTACAATGTTTTTAATTGTACTATAGCTTCTGGCCTTCCATCACATTTGATATCTTTCACTCACTAGATTGTTGAGCAGGGCTGCCTTCAGGATTTTCTGGGTCCCATACAACCAAATTTGAGTCCTAGTTTACCCAACCGTATTTATATGCAGCCTTCCTTACTACCCCATACTATTGTGGGATTTTGACCATCCCGCATTTTGGTCATTTCTGCTACGTGAAACTCCCCAGATGGCCATAAAAACTCATCTTACCTGTGATCCCACAGTGCATGGCTCCCCATACACGCTAAGCCTGTTATTTTTGGTGTGTATGTGTCTGGTCTTGAGGTAGGTGTGAGCATTTAATGATGAAATAAACAAAGTTTACCAGACTGGCACTAGCCACCCTTTCTCCTGACGTTTAGCAACAGGCGCAAGGAGACTACCCACCCTGTCTGTGATTGAGTACCTAGTCAGCCAATCAGGGCCGTGGCACACTGACTGACTAGGTACTCGGTCACAGGCGAGATGGCAGTTTAGAATGCAGAAGTTTTGCTGTCAGAGGGGGGTGCCAGTAAGGTGTTTTTTATTTTTTTATGCC
The DNA here is from genome assembly GCA_027917425.1 of Gastrophryne carolinensis. NCBI lineage: Eukaryota > Metazoa > Chordata > Amphibia > Anura > Microhylidae > Gastrophryne > Gastrophryne carolinensis. The sequence goes on along the minus strand of CM051235.1, from coordinate 240,468,581 downwards.
TAAATCAGCCTCAGCACTGGGCAGAGAGGGGGCTGGCATCAGGGTCCAGCCAGAATGGACTTTAAATAAGTACCATAAGTTTTATAAATGAAATATAAATATTTCTTGCCTGGAGTTGCTGGGGATTCTTACAGCAGTAGGTCATAGCCCCCTGGGAGACACCATTGTGCTTTTCTTCAGGTATTTTGGGCTGTGAAATACGTTTGCTGAATGGCCGGAAGCAAACAGTAAGTTGTTTCTCTGAACTCACCAACTATCAGGGAAACGGCGAATGAAGGACTTTATCAGCAGCTAGAGAAGAATAAGAGGGAAAGTGATGCGGAGCTGCCAAACAAATCCCATAGGACGCCTGTACATTATGTGCACTAATTATTAGAAAATACTGTACAGCATACCAGGGTCTTTTCTTTTTAGCATATTGCTATTTAAAGGGAAAGTAATGTTATGTGGCCCCAAACTAGCTTACACTGCAACCCCCCCCCCCCCCCCCCGGCATTGCACCAGTCTGTCATAGAGGCTGATTCACTACTAATGGCAAGTATCGGCAAATGAGCATCTGTATAGCGGCGTTTAGAGTTACCGCTAGTAGACGCTGTAAGCGGGTATCGGACGCTGTAGTAACCTGGCCGGCATTGATGAATGTGATGTATGTTGGCCGCTCTAACACCAGTACAGCGCTGCAGCGAGCGACAGGTAGCGCCAACTTAGCGTGACTCTCGGCGCTCCACACCATGTCCTTTTTTGATAAAAAAATAAAAATGTCAAACACGCAAGCAAATGAACAGCCATTGAAATGTATGGGAGAGCGACACTGAGCGAAAGGTAATACCTGGCGCTCTGGAAGCTACAGAATTAACATTAACATACCAGCAGGCCCTTCCCAGTCCTAGGGACCTAAACCCGGCAGCTAAAATCCAAGGCGCCACATGGAGGTGGACAAGTGTAGAGGTTAACCTGTGACAAAGGAAGGGATCGACCTGATTGAGGGGCCTTCTACCCAGGCAGCCGCTTTCATTTCAAGACAACTGGATAATAACAGATATATTACACATCTTTAGAGTTGTTTGTTGTACTGCAATTAGCTTTGTGCAAGAACTGAACATTTTTTTTTCTAAAAACCTTTGTATGTCCCTTCCCCGGGCACCGCAAAACTCTTATTCCTGGCTCGCTCTCTGCTGTAAACGGCGGCGGCCACATCCCCAGCATATTTGGGCTGTTTGCGTGCGCCTTCCTCAGCCATTCAGATAGGGGCAGAAGCGCACCTGCTGCTTACGCTCCTGATTGCCACAAACATAGCCATTGGCCGAACAAATATTAATCATAATCCGCTCGCTGTATTTACCTGGCTGGCATTGATTAATATGATGTGTGTTGGGCGCTCTAACAAATGTACAGCGCTGCTGGGAGGCACTGCCTGGCACTATCCTTTCTTAAATAACTCCCATAGTGGCAAATTTATCAATAGCGCCTCGTAGCATCACTGGAGCATCTGTGGAGAGATGCTGTTAGCGCCGGTCACAGGCAGACGTCGCTGTTAGGGTTTGGCACTGTAGGCTACCCGTGGCGCTGTGACTTGTTTGTTTTTTCCAATGGAGTTAGCGACAGGTAGCGCTGGTGGGGAGGGCCAGAAATCATTTGTATTTAACATGTAAATGAGCCGCAATTTTCAGGCATGAAGCGCCATGTGCAATACAAAGAAAATATTTAACTGGCTGCACAGTGACCAAGTGAAAACACGTGGAATGACATTGAGGACATATAAATGACATGACACATGATTGGCAGGCATGAAAATGTAAGTTGGCAACAGGTAACTGATGTATAAAAATGAACATGAAAAAACTAAAAAAAGCTAACCAGAACTCACCCAAAAAAATGGGACTGGAATGGCTAATTGAAGTCAATATGAAAATGACACTGACTTCCGATGTGATGTGGCGCAGCAGGGAACACAGCACCGGTCACTAACAAAGCACCCGGTGCTCTAGATACATGGAATGCTACATGGCGCCAGGAGAGGTGCTAAACAGTTTTTGGCATCATAAATATGACTTACTGGTGGCGCTCACGAAAAGCACCTGCCACTACGTGTCACTATGTGGCGTTAGCATTTCATAAGTAAACCCCATAGTGCTTTGGTAAGTTGCCACTTGGGTTTCTGGTCTAGATTATTTGATACAATTCTTTAGACTCTGTCCAGCCTGACAGATGAGATGTGGCATGACCACACAAAGGACTGCAAGGCAGGGCAGTACAGTCGGGTCTACTGCATTGGGGTTTTGTCACTCAAGGGGCCAGGCTGCATTACAGAGGTTACAGAGGTGTTCACCTTTTCTTAGCAGTGCTCCATCCAGTGGGGGACAGGAAATTACTACACACACGTTGATTACACAGCTCCTCCAATAGGAGACATGCTTTAAAAGTATGCACAGCTATTTCCTGCCCCCCATCATAAAGGAGATACAGCAGAACAAAAACCACCTGGCCTGGTCCTGGAATCTAAGGGATTCCAGGGCTGGGCATCCCAAATTGGGGTGCCCCACTGTGTGAACCCCCTCAGGGCACGCATAAAAACTCACCTTTCCCTGCTCCAATGACGAATGTGCAGATCGTCTTCCAATGAGAGCTGTCTGCCGTGACTTTGTCATTCGGCGAACAGCTCTCAACGCTGTGAATGAGTCGCATTCTCCCGCCCCAATCATTGACATAGACTGGGGATGCTGCCACTGCACACGCCAATAAGAGCCACCTGCGGAATGACATAGCCACGGCAGGCAGCTCTCATTGGACGAGAGCCCAAAAATGTGCAGTGGATCCAGAAAGAGGTGAATAGAAAACATCTTCTGGATGGAGTTCACACAGCAGGGAAAACTTAACAAAACCTGGGAAAGTTAAATCCCCATGTTTTGTTCCGCTTTAATGCCTGATTTTGGCTTCCTAGTGATCTTAAAGTGGACCAACACCCAGGATTTTGACTATCCTGGGCTTTGGTCCACTTCAGGGGGGCACCCCGGTTAGGGCCCCGCTGTGTAAAACCCCCCAGAAAGCCCCCAAAACTCACCTCACCACGCTCCCACGTAGCAACGGACAAGCGGGTGACAGCGGCGGACAAGACAGCACGTCCGCCGCTGCCTCCCACGCGCCCCTCTGACAGTGCGCGCGCCCGCGCCGGCCATTCACAAACGGCCGGCGCGGATGCGCGCACGCCTAGAGGGGCGCGCAGGAGGCGGCGGCGGCCGCTGCTGCCGCTGATGAGGTAAGTTTTTCGGGGGTTTTGGGGGGGGTCCCTCACCGTGGGACATCCCGATCTCGGATGTCCCGCGGTGAGGGAGGTGATCGGCCCGGGAATCTTATAGATTCCCGGCCCGATCACCCCTGGGTGACAGTCCACTTTAAACCACAGAAGCACCAGGGGCAATTGTTAAAAGGGACATAAAGTCATTATGTGACTTTAGGTCAGCTTTAAAGAAAAAGGGATTAATGTCATACTGACGGATGGCGAAAAAGGGGCTAGATTACAGTCTGGCAGATAAGTGCCTTCACTGTACCAGAGTTTCCAGGGAGGTTTTAGGTGCACTTTCATAGACTATCGGCTAAATATTTACCTTTTGGTAGAATACAAATAGTTTTAGCATATAAAAAAGTTCTTTGCAATCCCCAAGGTTCAGCCAGTGGTCGCTTTACAAATAAGTTCTATTCTTTGATGACAATGTCCTCCGCTAATGCCCAGATCTTTATGAGCCGGTCAAGCCTTTAAGGGAAAGGGTTGATGTATCGGCAGAACATCAGCCAGTCACTACAGAGTGGTTTATTGTGATAAAATGCAGAGTAATAACATTTGGGTAAGTGCCAGACCTTCGCTGAAAGGCCTAACTGTTATGGAGAGCCATTCTGAAAAATGGCCTGTTAAACACTCGGCAAGCATGCCGCCACTTACCTTCCCCAGGCTCATTTAAATAGCTGTGGTTTTACTGTGTTCTTGAGCGCTCATTAACCTTTTAAGAGTTGTCTGAACTTACACTTTAAGGAAGTGTTTGCTTTCCAGATGACTGACATTCCCTCCACTTCTTTTTGAAAGAAGGATCACGGTGACTTGACAGGAATGCCAAGCTTCAAAGAGGTACTAGAAAACTGTTTATGCCTAGCTAAATACCCTCAAATGTTTCCCGTCATTTATAGCTCATATAATATTCCACCCAGTCATTTCAGCTCAGTATTTCTTCTGTTTCCCCAAAAACGTACAACCAGAAGCCAGTCAGATGCTAACACCTTCAAATATTTTAGCTTTGTACGTTTGCCGGAGCGGTAGGTGCTACTGGACGATCCGTCAAAATAAATACGCGGGCAACAACTGTGCCTTTATTTACAGCCCGATGAATAATCCTAAAATTGCGCAGTCTGTGTATGAAATGCCGCAAAGGTTGGTCAATGTAATGACTGTCACATTAATTAATAAGTTACAGTGACACAATTCTCTTTAGGTCTGACGCAACACATTAGGGGTAATGTGTTTATGGTATTTATAGCAGTGGACCAACAAATGTGCGCACCTTTTTAGGAGTGCCAAAGCACAAACTTGCGCCTCAAAAATTTTGCAAGCGTAAATTTGGCACCCCAAGCTGTCTCCAGCACCTAATTGATGGTATGTTTAGAGGGCAGAAAAGTGTGCACAAATGTTGCAATTTCCTCCAGCAAATAGGTGGAGTAAACTACCGATTCCAATGATTAACAGGCTTATTTCATTCCGAAAACACATGCCAGCAGCATCCGGCGTGTTTTTTGCTGTGAGTGAAAGTGTCAGCCACAAGTTATTTTTTAATGATTGAACCCTTAATTTTGTTTTGGGTAGAAAAAAAAAAGTTACAAAAAGTTGTCAAAAATTTAAAAAATTTAAGGTAAAATACCAAAAATGTGGATTTAGGGCCCCAAAGTTTAGCAAAAAAAAATAGTTAAATTATTAAGCATTAATATGCAAACCAAACAGGGCAGTGAGGGTTAAATAGAACATATGGGACAAAACATTGGGCATAAGAATGGTAAGGGTTAACTTGTATTCGAGTATTGCCCCAAGAAACCACCCCCCAAAAAAATGGAGAACACGTGTTCTACAGAGAATACACTCCAAAATGGCGAATAGAGCTTCTTAGAAAACACAGAAGCTGGAGAGATCAAATTGCTATGAGGAAAAAGTAAAGGAAAGGGGAGAAACATGGGGGGGGGCATCAGGACCAATTAAGGGCTTAGCCGGCCAAATGCACACAGGGCAGATCCATTTGCGCTTCAGAACAGCAGAATTTCAGGTGGAAGGCATCAAAAGTGGAATTTTGCTCTCGTCCCGAGCGCATGACATTTGGTGCGCGCCCACGAAGCCTTGAATCATGCACTTAAGCGCATGCAGAATCGTTTGCACTTGGTTTGGAGTTTTTGGCACTCCGACTATGAATTGACCATACTATCACATCTCCTTACTTTTTAGGGTGGGAAAGAGGAACAGTTGACAGATTTGCAGAATAGTACACAATATAGCTCAACACATAACATGAAAAGTTCCCCTCTCTTTCTCTCAATCAGTAACTCTGCTGCTGACAGCCTGGGGTGGGAGGGGGAGATAGACCCACCCCAATTCAAACACAGCCAACCAGCAGTTGGGGGTGGGGCTGGCGCTGATACGCAGTGCAGACAGCCTTATTTCATTGGCTGTGCTGTCTGTCAGTAGGCACCCCCTCCACCCCGGGGGCGCTTGGCAGATGACCGACTTTGCTGGGTGCTAGCGACGGCCCTGCCCTGTGGCATCTTGATTTGGGATGCTTTGCTGTGTGAAAACCCCAGAACGTAATTTAGTTATTTTTGGCACGTTAAAAAGATTGGGGCTCTATTAAACCAGCGTTTCATCATTATAGTTACAGAATATCATTGCTGTGAACAAAGGGGAAAACTTTACAGTGCCTTTAGGCAACGTTTTAGTTGTGTTCCTAAGGACACATTGGTAAGAAAACAAAAACATTTGGCAACATCTAAGGCCTGCATTTACATTTCTGACAAATCACCTAAACAAGTATTGTAAAAATGATTGTGTATAACAATATTTTTAAGTAAGAAACACTTCAGTCTGCCCAGTGGCCTATGGGATCTAAACCGACAGCACCACTATAAACCAGCACAGCTTAAACTAGAGTGCCGATCACGGCAAACTATATAGCACCGGTGAAAACTTAGAAACAGGATGATGGACACATCAGCACTGACTGGTTATTCCAAGTATACAGCACAACCTGTTCCAGAATATTCCTTACACATGGATTATACATCCACAAGATGGCGCTGGACTGCAGAAAAAAACTTGTGGCTCCTCCCAGCCCTATATAAAGTCAGGGACCTCCCACAAATCCCCAGTTCTTATCTGCAGTCTGGACTGCGAAGATAGAAGATGGCTCTTTATGCTGCGCAGGTGAGCGGGGCTTATCAGCCTGCGGCCCTGTAGGACTATTCCCACCCGTTCTGAACCCACTGCCCTCCAGCCTCGGCTGACTGGTTCGGGTGAAGGTAGGCAGCACCGGGGTCAGGTGCTGAGGTGCACTGCTCCGACCGCAGTCCCTGCTTTGACATGGGTAGGCGGTATAGGTTTGTGGGGAGCCTTGTGGGATGCCCCCTCCCGCAATTCCGGGGTTCCCTTTTATCCCTATCCCCCTTAGGGTCTGTTCCCCCATCTCCTTTTATTCACTTTGGTTATGTGGCTGCTGCTCCCTTGCCTCGCTCTCCCTGGGGAGATCTCCGGGGGGGGGGGGGGGGGGCGGTGCGGTAGGTCAAGCTCTCCTTCTTTATGTGCCTGCTTCATGTTTTTTTACTGTTCGCCGCCGCCGCACGCTTGCTCAGCGGGTGGCGGCAACATTACCTCATGCGCTGCCGCGCCATCATTGGCCGGCGGGATCACGTGGGCGCGATTCGCGGTATATGCGGACGCCATTTTGCCTTCCTCGTGCTGCGTGTCTGCTGTCTCCTACCGCGGTCCGTGAGTGCCCTGCGGGGTGGCTTTTTTATATTTATTGTTATATTCTTATGGGGATGTTTTCTTATGTCTTTCAGGTGGGTTTAACTTCATTGTGGTTTCTCCCGGTCCTCTCCCTTTTGGTTAAGGCTATTGCTATTATATCTCCCACCTCCCTAGCGGGCTTTTGGTACATCCCGGGTAGCTATCATTAGAGTTAACCCTATATTGGCCTGTTGTGCCACTCTAATCACCATATGGAGGCTTCTGGGGATAATGTGCTTGGGGTTCCTTCGGGAAATATACAATTGGGTGTGCACAGCTGAAAAATAGAATGAAGGTGGGGGGGTGCTGGCAAAGTAGGGTAAAAAACGCGACAAATGTACCTAGCAAACAGGTCCTAGATTAGCCCTATAGTTCTGCCGCACACCAAAAAATATATTAATAAAAATCCATATTTATTAAATCATTCTCAAATATATCTACACAAACAACATGTAAAACTCAGGGCTAATCTAGGGCCTGTTTGCTTGGTACACTTGGGGTTCCTTCGGGACAAGCCCGGCTATGTGTTGCGTGTGGGGTATCCCCTATAAGTGATGATGTCAGGGTGTGTGTACCCTGCGCCCAGCAGGTGCTTGCGCTGCAGTCTGGGCCTGGTGCTGCACCCCCTCACCCCCCACATTTGCATCTGACCCCCAACGAAGGACATACCAGCGGGGTGTCTCAACCTGATTTGGCTGCACAGGTGGCCAGCATTGAAAAACATATTGCTGGGTCTGCCCCGCGTAAGGCTTCTGCTAAGAAGCGGCATTTATCACCCGCTGTTTCCGTCTTCCCTGTGGAGGATGAGGAATTTTTTGACATTTCTGGTTATTGTCCCCTTGAGGAAGGGGAATTATTCTCTGATTCAGAATCATCTGAGGAACAGCCTAAGTTTTATGGTGGTACCGGGTCTCCCTTTGGAGAAGACCCTTGGTCTCCAGATGACACTGACAGGTTATTGTCTCACATTTTTGAAGTGCTTTGTATTTCCCCTCCTGCAGTGGCTCCGCAGCAGCAGGGTGAACTTTTTCATACAGTTAAGCCACTCTTGGAGTTCCCGGAGCAGTCTCACTTTAATAATCTGGTGCTCAAAGAATGGGAACGGCCTGGTAAGCTACCTGGGGTGCCCAAGAGTTGGGACAAGAGGTATCCCTTTCCTGCTGATTTGATTAAGCGTTGGTCATGTCCTCCCGAGGTGGACGCACCCATTCTGGGGCTATCTAATACATCTGTCATGCATTCTCCTGACACTACTACCCTGAGGGATGGTGAGGACCGGCGCATGGACCAGCTGTCCTGTCATGCTTTTGCTTGTGTGGGGGCTGCGCTGCGCCCGGTTTGTGCCTCTGCTATTAAAGGGCTGCTTAAGAGTCTCTGGGGCCTCTGATGATACGGGAGGAGAAGAGTATAGATCTCTCCTGCTTTGCTATGAATTTGTTGCATATGTTCTATCTGCCATGGATGACACCATTAGAATGTGTGGAAGGACATCTGCCCTTTTGGTGGCTATACGCCGCTCTGTTTGGCTGCGTCAGTGGATAGCTGATAATGCTGCTAAGAAGGCTCTCACTGGCTTTGGAATGCTTGGACTTGTTTGCCAGGGGCGGTAGGTTACCTCAACGTAGGAGGCCGTCCCAGTCCTTTCGGGGGACGGGTGCCTTTCTCCCACCCTTCCGTGGTTCCAGAACTGGTCGAGGAGTCTCCTTTGCTGGGGCGGGGCTCGCGGAGACCATTGGGGCAGGGCCTCTCCTGGGGTCCTAAGCCGAAATCCTCCCCCAAGCCCCCTCAGGCATGAAGAGGCGCCCTCACCCATCCGGGTGGGGGGACGGCTTCAGCTCTTTGCTCACGTCTGGAGGCTTCACGTCTCAGACCGGTGGATTCAGGAGGTAGTATCCTCCGGTTACAAGATAGAGTTTGCAGCCTGGCCGCCCCCAAGATTCATCAAATCCTGGATGGCTCAAAACCCCTTGTCAGCTCAGGGTCTGTACCTTGCTGTCCAAAACCTTCTGGAGCTGGGGGTCATCTGCCCGGGGCCTTTCAGGGAAAGGGGCAGAGGCTTCTATTCAAATCTTTTCACTGTCCCCAAAAAGGACGGGTCCCTCAGACCCATGTTGGATTTACAGCAAGTTTGTCAGGTTCAAGCATTTTCGCATGGAAACCCTGCGCTCAGCAGTCAATTAACTGCGCCCGGGCGACTTCATGACCTCTGTAGACATCAAGGATGCTTACCTTGATGTACCAATCTTTCCAGTTCAACAGAAATTCCTCAGGTTCGCACTGGAGGATCAACACTACCAATTTGTGGCCTTGCCTTTCGGTATCACCTCGGCTCCCAGGGTATTCACCAAGGTGCTGGCGGGCGTGGTGGCTTTGCTGAGATCTCAGAGCATTCACATCTTTCCTTATCTGGACGACATTCTCAACACGTCTCAGTCCTTCCATCGGGCCGAGCTGGATACCCAGTTGGTGGTGTCCACTCTAGAGTCCTTCGGCTGGGCTATTAACCATCCCAAGTCTTTCCTGCCACCGTCTCAGGTGAGGTCCTTTCTGGGCATGACTCTGGATACATCTCAGGTCAAGGTTTTTCTCCCTCAACAGAAGGTGGAGAGTCTTCAAGCTCAGGCCAGGTCTCTTCTGTCTTGTCCTCATCCCTCCATCCGGCAGGAGATGCAGTTGGTGGGCCTGATGGTGTCTTGCTTCGAAGAGGTGCCCTATGCTCAGTTTCACATGAGACCTTTTCAGCTTCACCTCTTATGAGTATGGGATCGGGACCCAGTGTCCCGGGATCAGGTGTTTGCTCTGTCCCCCCTGGCCAGACGGTCCCTCTCGCGGTGGCTGGACTCAAGGAACCTGTTAGTGGGCAGAACCTTTCTGTCCCCTTGCTGGGAGACTGTCACCACGGATGCCAGTCTGACGGGTTGGGGGGGCTTCTGGAAGTCCTTGAAATTCCAGGTCAGTGGGGCCCTCAGGAGGCCCATACCCCTATCAACATTCTGGAACTGAGGGCGATAAGGTTGGTTCTCGCCCACACCTTCGGGGTTGGGCTGTTCCCATAATCCTGGAGTTCCTGCAGCATGGTTTGGACTTGGGTCTTCAACTCCGTACCCTTAAGGGACATGTTTCAGCTTTGGCCATTTTCTTCCAAAGATCATTTGCTAATCATCGTTTGGTTAAGACTTTCTTCCAGGGGGTTACTCACGTGCGCCCTCCACGTAAGCCTATGTTACCAGTCTGGGATTTGAATTTGGTCTTGTCTGCTATGCAGGGTTCTCCTTTTGAGCCTCTGCGTGCGGCTCCTTTGTCCATTTTGACTCTTAAGGTAGCTTTTTTGGTGGCTATCACTTCTGTTAGGCGTGTTTCTGAGTTGGCGGCGCTTTCCATCAAGCCTCCTTACTTTGAGAGACACCAGAACAAGGTGGTGTTTCGGTTTAAGCCAGATTTTATGCCTAAGGTTGTGTCTGCATTTCATCTCAATCAGGACATTGTTTTGCCTTCCTTGTGTCCTAATCCTAGTAACCCTAAGGAGAGGGTATTACATTCTCTGGACGTGATGAGGAGCTACTGAACCCTCCAGGAAGACTGATGCTCTTTTTGTTCTTCCCTCTGGTCCTAGGAAGGGTTTGCCTCCGGCTAAATCCACCATCAGTAAGTGGATTCGTCAGGCGGTGATACAAGCCTATTTTGCTAAAGGGAAGGAGCTTCCCTTCCGCCTTACTGCTCATTCAACTCGTGCTATTGGTGCCTCTTGGGCTTTTCAGCACCAAGCTTCTGTTGAACAAGTTTGCAAGGCCGCCACTTGGTCTTCTGTTCATACCTTTTCTAAGTATTACAAGGTTGATGTTAGGGCCTCAGCTGATGCTGCTTTTGGCCGCCCGTTGCTTTTGGGGATCCCACCCTATCTTACGGACACTGCTATTGGATGTCCCATGTGTAAGGAATATTCTGGAACAGCATGTGCTGTATACTTGGAATAATACAATTCTGTAAACTTATAATACCAATTCTATAGGTGAGTACTCACAGAACTGTATTTTTGTATGTCAAATTGGGCGCAGAGGGACTGGCGCTGACTATTTATATTGTTACCACAGTGGGAAAAACATATAAACTCCATATTTCCAATCTCCATGGTTGTTAGCTGCCCAAGTGACGGGATATAGTTTGGCATAATGTCTGTCACTGGGAGCAAGTAATATTCTATAATAGTCTATAAGATGGGCCCCTAGAGTCAGTTTTACTGGTGGGTCAAGGAGACACCAGTCCAACAGTGCCGGCCACCACGCTGCCCTAAGGAGGTATTAAAAGCTCCCAAGCACTAAGTGACGCAGACCACCTGTCCCTCTCTAAAATTATGGACTGGCTGTAAAGTTTTCTTCTCTCCTGATGGATGTGACATTAATTGGAGTCAGCGAGCAGGGCGGCGGCTCTGCAGATTGGTCTTTGCATGCTAACACACTTAGCAGTGGAAACAGTTGGCGAAATTGCATTTTAATTTTGTGGAGCTGCTGGCAGAGCAAGTGAGTTTGTGGGTTCTGTGACAAGTCGTGATGCATTGTACCTGGGGGAATCCCGGCTTCTCCATAATCCGATTAGCACTGTTCAATTGTCATTTGTCAGCCTGTTTCCATTATAGAGGTTACCCTGTAATCACATTACTGCTGACGGGAACAGGTGATTTACACACTGCTGAAAAGCACCAATTCAACTCTCCTACATTTAGCAAGTTGGCTAATTGGGCAGCAAAAAGTCACTTATCCAGCTTTTCTATATAGTGTGTCTCTTAAACTAGCATGCTTACCATGGTTACATATTCAGTGGTAAAACCTAATTTCATTTACAAAAATTACATATTTGATTATGATCTTATGTCATATTTTTTTTCTAAACGCTGTTTGGTCACAAACATAAATGTGTAATTTCTTGAGCAATCCTAACCAAGGGTATAAGTAAGGGGTGCAGAGGTAACAACTGCATTCAAGCTTTTGAGGTCAAGGGGCACATCATTGCCACTCCACCTTATTTATCAGATTGGTTCTCACATGGCATCATGAAAAAAAGGAAGCACCTGTGCTGCTTCAGTGTTTAGTAGTCTAATTGTATTAACCCTTTAACTGCCAGCTTACCTAGAGGTGTTGTTACCCTCCAGTTGTTGCCAGGTCATTTTTCACCATTTTGTGCTATGTACAGTTTGTTTAACTGTGATTTTCCAGGAATTTCCAGGAAAATGATTTTCTTTTTGGGGCTTTAACCTCAAATGTTGTTAACATCAAAAGGTTTGTAATTTTTCCTGTGCTTCCAAAATATTTTTGGGTGAAATATGTGAAAAATAATTAAAAAATGATCATAATGAAATTTTGCATGTAAAAGCCCTATTGGTCGGTAGACGCCTGTTCCTGCCCTGGAGACAACCCCAACTAAAAAGAGCGCTTTATGACATTTTCAAACGTAATACAACTTTGCGCACTATCAAGAGTTAACCATTTAACTGTTTAACTGCCGGCCTACCTAGAATTTTTGTCACCCTCTGATGCCAGACCATTTTTTACTATTGTGCGCTACACAAGTTCAACTGTGACTTGTTTGATTGAAAAAAAAAGACATTTACCTACTCACTGGTAGGGCAGATTACTTCATCATGGTGACATCATCCTGCTCCCGGAGTGGATTACCGGCATCTGTGATCAGATCAGAACATAGGATTGAGGGGAGTATAGAAATGAAATAAATCTACACTGCTGTATGTGTGTGTGTTTTTTTTTTTTTACAGTTAACTCTTTGTGAACTGGTAAGGGACCCATGAGAACTCTACCAGTTTACAAGGCTTAGGGGGCTGGCAAGTCACCTGCTGCCCCATTACATGGGGGAGCAGAAGAGCCCTTGGCAATGAAGGCTACATAGGCCTGTCCGCCCCCTAGTCCACAAGCCCCACATAGCTGGTGCCTGGGCTGGTTATGCTGGGAAGGGGGGACCCAAGCCATTTTAAAGGGTTTTTAGAGAGCGACTCCCCAGAGATGTCATATTTTTTACATTAACCCTTTATTTCCTGTTACCGAGCAGGTATAAAAGGCTTTCAGCAGCAGCCGGAGTAAGAGCAGAGCCTGAATGATGATTTAAGGGTAAGTATCCGCTGCAAAATGTTGAAAAATGACCTGTCAACAGAGGGTGACAAGATCTCAAGTTGTTTGGTAGTTAAAAAGGTTAAAAGTAGCTATGCATGTTGGGTATTGTTCTGTTCGAGGGACCTTGCACTTTCTGATTTAGCTTGTTTTTTCTTGTTTGAATATTGATATTTTAGGAAAATGTTTTTATTCTACTTTTTTTAGGAAAACCCTGTGCAACCAAAGATTTCTTTGATTGATTACTTTCAGAAATATGAGCCCACTACAAGCTGGGTACTCCTAGAAAGCTTAACGTGTACTTTTAGGGAATATATGGTTTGTGGGGGTATTTCAAATGTAAAGGGTTGTTTTGGTCGCAAAAGCGCAAGGCTGCAGAGCTGAAATTTTAAGTAAAATGACCATTAAGCTCATTCTTTACTTTGGGGTGTTTGGCAACTCTTCCTTTGACAGTACCTATGCATGTATGCATGCGTTGCTTTTTCAGATTTAACTTGTTTTTATTGTTTGCATATGTCACTTTGATTCTGCTCTTTTATTCTTTTTTTTAGGGAAACCCTATGCAACCTAAGAGTTCATTGAGTGATTACTTCCAAAAAACTGCGCCCAGATCAACAAGCCTGCTACTACTAGAAAGCGTGAGGTGTGTTCTTTCAGACAAAATATGTATATGTTTGTGGGGGTTATGTCAATTGTAAAGGTTTTTTTTAAAAAAAACTACAAGGTGCGCATAGGAATTGTATTTTATCTGAAAATCTCCTAAAGCGTTGTTGGTTTGGGGGGCACCTGGGCAGGAAAGGGTGTCTACCAATACATATGGGGAGAAATGGGGCTTTTACATACAATATGATTTTATTGAAAACACTACAAATTGTAAAAATTGTGTTTTTTTATTTCTTTGCAAATATGTCACCCCAAAATATTCAGAATACACTTAAAGCGGGCCAAAACCCACATTTTTAACTAGCATCCCCTGCATCCCCCATGAAGGGCACCTTTTGACAATTTTCACTGCTTCTGCGTCACTCTAATCCCAGATAATGGCGCCTGTTTTAGCTGTAAAGATCTGCCTTCTCCATTCATTGCTACTGTTGTGTGTGGCAATGATGTCATTGCCACACCTAAGCATTGACTGATCCCATGCAATATTACAGCGAGGGACAGCAAATAAATAAATCAGTGTTCCAGGACAAGTTGAAAAGCGAAAATATCCATTTCTAGTTCTACACCCTATTAAGGGAATATCAGCAAGGGATTTGGCCAAATGTATTAGTTCGGTGGGTTTTGGTCCGCTTTAAATGGGGGGGGGGGGTATGTGATGGCATTTGGGATATCCCCTGCACTTAGCACATTGGCAATCAACACCCATTTTATAAAAAGTGGATGTAAAAATACTTTAAGGTGGCAGGTATGTTATGTTGTCCTATAAATTATATTTATTTTTACATTTGGTCTTCATGCTGTTTGTGAGGTTATGGGGTTTTCTGTTTATTGGTCTTTTTATTAAGTATTGGTTTAGGTCTAGGGCTGCATAGGCAGACCCAGAGTGAAAGGAGTGTAATTTAACATGCCAGTCTTGACTGGCATGTTTGAAAATGTTGGCCATCATTGGGATTATTAGGCTTTACTTCCCTACCAGTGCCTTCGTAAATGTTCTGCCCAATGCACGGGTGAATGAAAGTGAAAAGGAACTGCTGGTGATTCATAGCAGAGCCACCACTGGCAGCCGTAGGCTTTACTATACAGCTGCTAATAACATTCCTGCCTGTGATGGGACAAGATTTATGCTGCTCCCCTCCTTCAGCCTGCTGGCTCCAGTGAGGTCTGTGTCTCTCTCAACCTGTCCCCGAGATGTAATTGTTCCTCTAATGCTGCCTTTATTTGAAGCAGATCCTCCTGGCTCACAGAGGAGAATGTCATTATGTCGTATTTTAGATGTATTTACATTTTCTTTGCCAGGGGGATGACATTCTAATTATTTCTATAGCTGACAGCGCAAGAGTCTGTTGGCATCATAGGTCCCCCTCCCCAGCCCTGATTACATGCTCTGTTTTCCTTCAAATCACCCACAAAGGACTCAGTTTTACAGTTTTATTATATGGGATGTGCCGAACTGTCTTCCAGCTGAGCAAAGTGTCTCTAATAGGCAGACAATGATTACGGGTGAAGGCAGACCGTCTGCTCTAAATAAGATCAGGGTCAGCAACAGGTCCTGCCACCTCCCCGAACAATGGACAGTTCCTACCCCGGTCCCAAATCAAGGCCCATAAATCAAGATACCACAGTTCCCAACTAGAGACTGTTTCACTTTTGTACAGACTCATGTTTGGCTTAAAGGAATTGTAAACACAAAAACAAAAGAAAAAAGTTATTCACCTTTTCTCCCACACAGCAGTTTCTGGATGGTGCGGTGCTATTGAAACCTCCTGGTTTTTGAGAATTAATTCCAGGAATCTTGGGGCGGCCAAGAAATGTTTGCTGTTTGTCGTAGCCCCCTACTCAACTACATTCACTGCAAATAATGTAGACCATGCACTGGGAGATCCGAATGAGCATCAGACTGACCGAATGCTGCTGCCGTGAGAACTGTTTCTTTACAGACCCTGTAATAGTGTGGGATAAAGAGACCAAAAGCCTCCTATTAAAAGGTGCAAAGTAAAGAGCACTTTCCTAAAAGAGAAACTACATACAGTCCAAGTATTTACCACTTTTTATTAGAGAGTAGACAGAGCCTTGCAAATCATTGTCATCTCTTGTGCTAACCTGCTGTGCCCATAACTTTTACACAGCCTTCATCTCCTATTAGTTAACATGTTTTTCAGGCTTGTATCCTCGCAAGCACAAGGCTGGAATGGATGCCTGTACAAGAGATGAGAGCACTGTTGCTTACCCCTCTGTTAAGGTGCTCTTGAGTCTCATCTTTCATAAGGCCATCAGCTTCTGGCCCTGTGCTAATGAGGATCGCACACCCAAAACACATGTTCACAAGTGGAAAATGAAGGCTATATAAAATGTTTAGGCTATTCTCAAGTATTGCATGCCTGTGGTAAGTCTTTCTCCTCAGTCCCCTGGCCACCTTGGTCACGTGGTTTGCATGCTACTTCTGGGCAGTCAGCCGTCGACAACCAAGTGAACGCAGCAGCGAATCACAGTTGTTTAGGTATCAGTCCAGTATGGGGCTCAGATAAACATCTTCTACAAGAAGGTGGGGACCCTAATGTTTTGCTTATGGGGGGGGGGGGGGGCTGTGAAACCTATTTTACTTGACAGATCAAATGTTTGGTAATGGAGAAACAGTGAGGCACCCTAATGAGGCAGTCTGAATGGTTAATAAGAATGCCAGAATGTTAAACAGGAAAAGGAAAAGAATAGAAGTATCGTTAGTGGACTTTTGCTTCATAAATGATCCTAAAAGCTGACTATCTAATAGGAACTAGATGGGGGGTTCCAGGGTGGTTAAGGGGGAGTACGGTCTGTATTGCTAATGGAAGTAGCTCTGATTGTTACATAAAGGTTGTATTGAGTTGGTGAGTTGCTAAATACTTCTGCTATTCAGTGTAATGTTTTTTGGACCGAGTTGCTGTTTTCCAGGACTTTTCGGTTCGCGTATGTGAAAATGAGTATTAATATGCACCAGACTGAATACTGTTTTTGCCTTTGGTGGGGCAATAAAAAACAGAAGTTACAGGTGCCAAATTACGCCCTCTTTTTGCTTGCAGGATTGCTGGCGGACGCGTGTGATTGGAGACCCTTGACGAGTTCCTGGAAGGTTCACATTCTGGGGGTGGAGAATCTGAAGGTCGATTATTTGAGCAAGGAGATGGTGGACCAGGGTAATGGTCCCTTCACCGGGATGTGTTTCAAACCCTCTGTGACTGGTGGGGAGTGCCGGAGGTGCATCTCTTTGCATCTCAGCACAATCGGAAGGTCCAGAGGTTTGTGTCCAGGGTGCGAGACCCCCTGGCCATGGTGGTCGATGCGCTGGCCATTACCTGGTCAGGATACAACCTGCTCTACGCATTCCTGCTACTGCCACTTCTGGGTCATGTGATAAAAGAATGTCAACTGCTAGCAGATTCCTATCATCCTGATCGTCCCACACTGGCCCAGAAAGGTGTGGTTTTGTGAATCTGGTCAGTCTAGCAGTGGAGCCCCTATGGCTGCTCTCCATCTGACCAGATCTTCTGCAACAGGGTCCTCTGCTGCACCCCAATTCTCAAGCGTTGGCTTTAACAGCTTGGCTGTTGAGACCAACATATTGGAGAAGAGGGGTTTGTCTGCCGCGGTAATTCAGACCTTGATTTGAGCTTGGAAACAGTCGACCTCTAGAATTTACTACAGGACTTGGAGGGCCTTTGGGTCTTGGTGCGAATCTAAGGGCCCCTACTGTAGGAGGTTCTTGGTACCCCAAATTTTAGTTCTTTCAGCAAGGCCTGGATGCTGGCCTACAACCCAGCACTCTTAAGGGCCAGGTCTCAGTCTTGTCTATTTTTTTCCAACGGATTATCGTGGAGTATAGGTTAATACGCACTTTCATTCGCTATTCCCACCCTGGGATCTCAATCTGGTACTATCAACCCTTCAAGGGCCCCGCTTTGAAACCATGTCAGAGGTTTACCTGACAACGCTCAGGTTGAAGGTGCCCTTTGTTGTGGCTATCACCTCCATCAGGCAGCTACTCAAGAGTTACATAGGACAGATGTCTTGTTTGTGATCCCAGAAGGTCCAGGTCAGCTGTTAGCAAATGGATCAGGCAGGTGGTCATACAAGCCAACCCCTTCTTCCTGGTCACCGCTCACTCTACCAGGACGCTGCCGTGCCTTGGTTTTTTCCAGTGTCAGTGGAACGAGGCGGCGACCTGGTCGTCTCCCCACACCTTCACCAAGTTTTACAGACTTGATGTCAGGGCATCAGCCGATGCCACTCTGGGGCGTTAGGTGTTGCAGACGGTGGTGAACCCCTCTCCGGGTGGCTAAGCTTGAGGTGTCAGTGCTATTGTTCTTGGTTATGTCGATGCTGTTGGCTGTTCTTGCATGGTCCCACTTTTTTGAGGGTACTGCTTTGGAACGTCCCACGCGTTGCTACTGGTGGTGCCCCAGAATGGAAAAGATGAGAAAAGGGAAATTTGTGTACTCACCAGTAAATTTACTTTCTTGTCCTCTTTTATTCCAAGGCACCACACCCTGTTATGTTACAATTGCGTCGGTGGCGGTTGATACCTTCTACACGCTTTTAGTTGTTGCACACATTATGTGCAGGTTACAGTTTCTCCCCTCTTGGGGCTGTGGTTGAACTGCTTTTTGATTAACTGATAATATCCTGCCACAGCATGCCCTATATAGGCCAGGAGGAGCTAGTTATTTTCTATCTTGCAGTCCCCGCCTATGGATTATATTAACCCACGCGTTGCTACTGGTGGTAGAAGAGGATGAGTTAGGAAATTTTCTGGTGAGTACACAAATATCCCTTTTTCTTTTTGTCCTTTTAGATGATTTGGGCTATCGTCTATTGCCCACTGTTTTTGCGCCCGCAGACACAAGGCCAGGAGGCGTATAACGGGGGCCACCACCGGACATGTGGCGTTGTGAAGTGTGCTTTTGGTCTATTGAAGAGCACGTTTTGCTGCCTCGAGTGCTCTAAGCCCGAGAAGGTTGTGAAGATAATCGTCGCCTACATTGCCCTTCACAATTATGCCTTGTTAGAGAGGGTGCTGGCATATCTGGGGCATATCTGGCACCCAGAGCCATGCTGGACAGTCAGTTCACCAGAACCTGGTTGGCTCTTCCTTTACTTAACTTGTGTCTGTTTTTTTTGGTTTTGCTTTGTTTTGTTTGTTCTTTGCCATTTGTTTTACTTTGGTTATAGCTACAACAAACATACCAAACAAATTTGTTTTAAGTGTTATGTATTTGTGGAGCTACCGCACTGGGCCCCAGAAACATACAGCACAGAAACATTGTTACAAAAGCTAAATGGTTGGGCCCCAGGCCAAAACAAGGAAGAAAAAAAGTCTGCCATGCCACATTATGAGCTTGGTGCCCGTCGGGCCTATAGGAGGGCCAGCATTTTTTCTGTGTGATTGTTTTACCACTCCATTTGGGCAATCTCAAAATTGCGATTGAGGCCCTTGAAATTACAGTTGGGGCGCTGCTGCTCAACCACCCCTGCAGCCAGGTCCTCATAGAGCAGACTGGCAGTCCTCCACACCACTTTAAAATAACTGGTGGAATTGCGGTGGAAAGCAGTGCTGTTGACCCACCAGTCTGTCTCCATCATTTGGCAATGCCATGCCATAGAGGGGTGGTGTCTGGCTGCAGGGCGTAGCTGGCTGTCTCCAGGGCGCTCAGTGGTCTTGGAGCTGCTTGAAAACTGTCCGTGGTCTTGGGTGTTGAAGCTGGGAGATAGCCCAGGTTCCAAGGGTGGTGGAGTGGTTGCTGGTGTCTATAGGCGATTTGGGGGCATCTCGCTCTGCTGTCCCTGGGACTCCTCCGGGTCCTGGATTGATTCCAGGAGTGGTGGGGTGGGTGTGGATTAAGGTCAACATTAGTGTTTGTTTGTGGCCATGGTCCCATTTCATTAGCCTGGGCCTACACATTCCCCATGTCCCTTTCCATCAGCACATTTACCTCATTTGAGGGTTGGGTCCCCTCATTGTGTTTTATGCTGATGGATGGTCCAGGTTTGGCAGGTGTATCTGGTGGAGCAAATGGAGGCGGGGTGGCTGGAGGCCCAGTGGGTGCTGGAGATTGTGGCAGGGCTTGTGGCTGGGTGGTTACTGCAAGGCAAGGGAGAAACTATGTAAGCTTAACACATTCCTTAGCTGCACTCTTTTAGCTACTCAACATGGGGTCACCACCGGCCAAGCAATAAAATTGGCTGGTTGTGTGTCCCAGGCAAGCACTCCCTGTTGTTGCGTGCATCTGGCTGAAAAGCGAAGTCCGCCAGGTTGCCTAGGTGTGTCAGCAAGGCCAATCCACCAGCAATGGCAGCTGGGAGAGCTGGGAGCGATTTGGAGATGTCTAGGCACATGCTGGTTCGGAGTAGCAGCATGCGTCTACTCAGAGGTGCATATGCACATACTGGCGAGGTCACTCACCAGCCCAAGGGGGTAGGCCAATACATGCATTGGCCTGCTGTACATAGGGGAGATGTGAGACACAGGTATTTAAAGGGGAAGGTTAGTGCATGTGTGGACTAAGACAATACATGGACTACATTAAAGTGTTTGGGTTTTCACTTTATAGACTTTTACGACTTAGCATTATGACTTCAAACCCAACAATGGAACGTTGACATTGGAGGCAGCCATACATCTCAATGGCCAGGGGATGCGGCTTACCCAAATTATGCAGCACTCAAAGAAGGCAGAGGCCCCGGGTGAGAACTTCAGAGGTAAGTGGATGCTCCATAGATAAGTTGCCCACTCATGATAAACTGTGTGACTGAATTGTGCTTCCCTTTTAGCATCAGAGTTCTGGCAGAGAATAAAGCCCCTCCGGAGAAGAGGGGTCCAACCAGTGCCATGGCAAAGACTATGTGTGCGAGTAAGACTTCATCCCTAACCACTGCCAGCATCCGCATCCTCCTCTTCAGACTCACCACCACCACCGGACCCAGTGCAAGAGAACACAGGTAGGACAACAGACAAAAAACACACAGCTCAAGGCAAGGAAATCCCAATGACATGTATGCTAAATGCTGGTGCTTTGTGCTTCTCTTCCTCTACAGCCTCTTCAGATCAGGGTGAGTATGCGACTCTGGGGCCACCTGAGGCTGGACCATCACCAGACTCAGATGGGTTCCTGAAAAATCAAGCTGACGCTTCCTGGAGCAGAACCCACATCACACATGTGCTTAGTTCTAACATCTTTTCCTATTGCATGGCACTGCCTGCTTCCAGAAGTCCTTACGTATGGGTTATTCCGCCACAAGGTGGCACAGTGTACTGCAGAAGAGTTGTGGCTCCACCCGGGACCATATAAAAACGGAATCACCATAGACTTATCCAGTGTTCTCTCTGCAGTGATTCTGCGAAGATAGAATATGGCTCTTTATATTGCGCAGGTGAGAGGGGCAACCAAGTCTGCGGCCCTGCATGGCAATTTCCACCCGTTTCCGGACCCTCTGTGCCTCCCAGCCTCGGCTGATGGATCGTGTGAGGGTAGAGGAGCACTAGGGTCAAGTGCTCAAGGAGCGCTGCTCCAAGCTGCAGACCCTGTACCACAAAGGGTAGCCGGCCATAGGCTTTATGGTGAGCCTACTAGGGATGCGGAGTTCCTGTCCTAGCTTCTGAGGGGGTGAGTGTTTTGGGGACTATGTACTTGTACTGGCATTTTGGGGTCCCCCCCCATCCCTGGCCTGGGCTCTCGCCGCTGCCTGCTCGCCTTTCTCTCCCCCTCCTCGTCGTATGCTCGGGGGAGAGGGGGGGGGCGGGTGGTAGCGGCAAGGGTGTTTAGCTATTTTTAAACAGTTTTTAACTGTGTTTTAACTGTTTTCACCGCCGCCGCCGCTTTGTACCACGCTCCGCAGCCAGTGGCGCTATAACTGTGAGGCGTTTTTTCTACTGTGTGATGACGCCGGCGCGGTGACGTGAGCGCCGTTTTCGCGTTTTTCGGGGGGCGGGGCCGGAGGATGATGCGTATCGCGTCGTCCTCCCGCGGCCCGCCCTTCAAGGTTCCTCTGCCGACGCCATTTTGCTTCTGCTGCGCGCCTGGGGCCCTTCTTCATCCCAGAGCTGCGGCGGTGATGCTGTCTGTTGTCGCTTCCTCCTGTGGTCTGGCGGCTGGTGCTTTTGCCGTGAGTCCCCTTTGGGGTCTTTTTGGTTTCCTTGGGGCATGTGCTGCGGGATGCTTATGTGCCTTTATTTATGTCTTTCAGACGGGACAACTGTGGGTTGTGGTTTCTCCCGGTCCTACCCCTTACCCTCCCTCCTCTTCCCTTACTGGCTTCTGGGGGCATCCCTTGGGGGGGCATCCCGGGTGGCTTTTATTAGCCTTTACCCTGTGCTGGCCTATTGCGCCTGTGTTAATCACCATATGGAGGCTTCTGGGGATAGCATGCTTGGGGGTCCTTCGGGGCAATCCCGGCTGTGTGCCATGTGCGGGGCATCCCCTCTGAGTAACAGTGCCGCGGTGTGTGTGCCGTGCGCCCAGGGTATTGTTGCGGCCCAGGCTGGGCTACCTGCTTCGCTTCCCAGCTCTGCACCCCCTTCGGCATCACCTACCCCCCCCCCCCGCGCCTGCATTTAGCCCCCAGTGAGGGGGATACTAGCGGGGGGTCACAGTATGATCTGGAACGGCGTGTGGCCAGCATTGAAAGGCAGCTTGCCAGCCTGTTCCACATAAGGCCTTTGGCAAGAAGCGGCACCTAGCTCCCGTGCCGTCCCTCTTTCCTGAGGAGGATGAGGGACCTGATGCTTTTGTTGGCCTTTACCCCCTAGAGGAGGGGGAACTCTTCCAGGACTCTGACTCCTCTGGGGACCAGCAGGAGGGTTACGGCAGTGACCCTGGGTCTGCGTCTGGGGAGGACTCATGGTTCCCTGAGGACACTGATAGCCTGTTGGCTCACATTTTTGAAATTTTGCACATTGTCCCTCCTGAGGTGGCTAAGAGGAAGCAGGGTGAGCTCTTTTGTCCTTATAAACAGCGTCTGGAGTTCCCTGAGAAGAGCCATTTCACTAATATGGTGCTCAAGGAGTGGGAATGTCCTAGTAGATTGCCCGCGGTGCCCAAGGGGTTGGATAAGAGGTATCCTTTTCCTGCCGACCTGGTCAAGCAATGGTCGTGACCCCTGAGGTGGACGCTCCCGTCCTAGGGCTGTCCAACACCTTGGTCATGCCTTCCCCTGACACTACTACACTGCGGGACAGCGAGGACTGGCGCATGGATCAGCTGGCCTGCCATGCTTTTACATGTGTGGGGGCTGGGCTGCGTCTGGTCTGTGCTGCTGCCATTACAGCTATTGCCCTTAAGAATCAGCTCAAGCGTCTCCTTGATGGCGCTTCGGCTGGTAGCAGGGGGGAGGATTATAGGTCCCTTTTGCTTTGCTCTGATTTTGTTGCCTTTGTCCTTACTGCCATGGATGATGCGGTACGGCGGTGTGGTAGGGCCTCTGCCCTTTTGGTGGATATGCGCCGCTCTGTTTGGCTGCATCAGTGGGCGGCTGATGCTGCCGCTAAGAAGCCTCTCACTGGGCTCCCCTTTACGGGGCTGCGGCTCTTTGGTGAGCGTCTGGATGTTCTAGCCAAGGATGGGAGGCTGCCTCAACATAGGAGGCAGCCTCGGCCTTTCCGGGGGCCCTCCTCTTCCCCCCCCCCCCCTTTCGTGCTCCCAGAGGAGGTCGTGGTTCCCTCTTATCAGGTACCCGCAGGGATTCTTGGGGCAGGGGCAGACCACGTGGTCGCCCCGGTCTCTCATGGGGCCCCAAGCCCAAACCTTCTCCCAAGCCCCCTCAAGCAAGAGGAGACGCCCTCACCCATCCGAGTGGGGGGACAGCTTTGGCTCTTTTCTCACGTCTGGAGGCTACACGTCTCAGACCGGTGGATTCAGGAGGTGGTGTCCTCCGGTTACAAGATAGAGTTTGCAGCCTGGCCACCCCCAAGATTTATCAGATCCCGGATGTCTCAAAACCCTCTGTCAGCTCGGGGTTTGCGCCTTGCGGTTCAACGTCTGTTGGAGTCAGGAGTCATTTGCCTGGTGCCTTCCCAGGAACGGGGTCGGGGGTTCTACTCCAATCTGTTCACGGTCCCCAAAACGGACGGGTCCCTGAAGCCCATCCTGGACTTGAAGGATCTCAACAAGTTTGTCAGGTTCAAGCACTTTCACATGGAGACTCTACGCTCGGCGGTCAGTACCCTGCGCCGGGGCAACTTCATGACCTACCTTCACGTGCCAATCTTTCCAGGTCATCAGAGATTTCTCAGGTTCGCTCTAGAGGATCAGCATTACCAGTTTGTGGCTTTACCGTTCGGTATCACCTCGGCGCCTCGGGTGTTCACCAAGGTGCTGGTGGGCGTGATGGCTCTGCTGCGGAATCAGGGCATTCGTATCCTCCCTTACCTGGATGACATTCTGATTGCAGCTCAGTCTCTTCATCAGGCCGAGAAGGATACTCTGGTGGTGACCTCCACTCTCGAGTCCTTCGGCTGGGTGATCAACTATCCCAAGTCTTCACTGTCTCCGTCTTTGGTGAGGTCCTTTCTGGGCATGACTCTGGATACCTCTCAGGTCAAGGTATTCCTGCCTCAGCAGAAACTGGAGGGCCTTCAGAAGCAGGCACGGACTCTGCTCGTGTCCCCATCCTTCCATCCGGCAAGGGATGCAGTTAGTGAGTCTGATGGTGTCCTGCTTCGAGGTGGTCCCCTTTGCTCAGTTTCACATGAGACCTCTTCAGTTGCACCTCTTGTCAGTTTGGGATCGGGACTCTGTGTCCCTGGATCAGGAATTTGCTCTGTCCCTCCTGGCCAGACAGTCCCTCTCATGGTGGCTGGACTCAGGGAATCTTCTAGTGGGCAGGACCTTTGTGCCTCCCTGCTGGGAGACTGTCACCACAGATGCCAGTCTGACCGGTTGGGGGTGCCTTTGGAAGTCTCTGAAGTTCCAGGGTCAGTGGGGCCCACAGGAGGCCCATGCTCCCATCAATGTCCTGGAATTGAGGGCGATCAGGTTGGTTCTTTCTCAGCTGACCACGCACCTTCGGGGTCGGGCTGTTCAGATCCGCTCGGACAACCAGACGGCGGTTGCCTACATCAATCATCAGGGAGGGACTCGGAGCAAGTGAGCCCTCAAGGAAGTGTCCCTGATACTGTCTTGGGCGGAAGAGAATGTCCCTTGCATCTCGGCGGTTTACATTCCGGGGGTGGAGAACCAGGAGGCAAAAACCAAAACCCAGGATTTTGACTGTCCTGGGGTTTGGTCCTTGCCCCGCTGTGTGAAACCCCCAGGTTACACAAATGAACTCACCTTTCCCTGGTCCTACAGCACATGTGTGGCTTCTCGTCCAATCAGCGCGCTCGAATCTGCTCCCGCCCCTTCGTCTAAGGCAAACGGATCCAAGCACGCTGGCAGCCCCCCCACTACCGGGGATGCGGCCGCTGCTCGCGCATGCTCCATTGTACCGGGGAAGTAGGTGAGTTTCTAGACAACCTGTGGGTTTCACACAGTGGGGCATCCTGATTTTGGATGATTTTGGATTTTTGATGGGAATCAAGAGGTCCTGGAATCTTATAGACTCCAGGGCCTTCAGACCATAGGGTTTGGTCTACTTTAAGCATAACCTTCACCAACCCTTTTTGTCTCCACCCCGATCCTATAGACTGTAAGCTTCAGGTGGGGGGCTCTCTTTCCTATTGTCTCTTGTTATCACGTTTGGACTGATCTTTGTATCATCTAGTTTTTAATGATCCCTGTACAGTATCTTTTACCTTGTACAATGCTACAGTAGAAGAAGTAAGTAAACAATAATAATATATATAGACACACACACACTTTAGACATTGCTAGCCTTGTGACATGTTGCATTGATTTGCAAGAGCCCCTTGACTAAACAGAACATTTTTGGGGGTCTCAAACTGGGACAGCTGTGGGTGATTGGCGTAGTGAGGTGTGGTTTATAGGCAGGGACTTATTTATGAACTTTTGAGGAACAAATATTCACAGCATTCTAGGCTACACACGTGTGTAAGTAGGTGTAGCCCTGAACCCGTTCATATGCTTCAGGGATCTTTAGTCCATAAAAGATATTGGTGATTAAGCCAATACTAATTCCATGCAGTCCACTACCACCATCCAGCCAAAGAGTTGTGCACAGACCACACTTCCTGTATTCAGTTTTCCCCATAATGTCAGCAAAGTGGGACCTTTAGGTGTCCCCAGAGTTTTCAGAGGGACAAAATGCCTCAAAGTTGGACTGTCCCACTGGTCAGTTTACCATTGGTCCCAGGATTGACAATCTGCATGTTTGTGATCTGTAAGGATTGATTTATAATCGATTGAGTGAGGCTTCCGCGTGGATAAGTGGGCCAGAGAATTCCATGAAAATATTCTGTGATGATTATCATTCAGATTAAGATACACAGTTACATTCCTTGTGCCAATAACTTTTTTGTAGAGTCAGAAGTCTATGCTTAGTAAATTTGTTGGTTGAGGGCTTAGTGTTCAGGACCATGTATTTCGCATTACACCACTAACAGGCAAGCTTTCAATTTTTATTGACGGCTTTCACACCAGACATCTGATAAAAGAGAATGCTATTCATCATTATTCATCAGCAAAGGTGACAGTCTAATGTCTGGCAACCTGTGCGGGCATTTTAATTGACTTTGCATGTAGAAAAGCTGCTGATCAATCCGCATGGCACTAACATGGTTAGCGCATTGATTGAGCCTTTGTATTGTCACAATTATTTAATGATGTCACTTGTGTTCATATCTAAAACGCATTAGAGGTACAACTGCAATCTTTCCTTATGCAGACCTCGTTATTAGGTGACGGTTACTGATCAGCAGTCACATAAATAGATAAAAGAAAATGTAGTCGTGGTTGAGGGTGTCAGCTCCAGATTTATGTGGGACCATTGCGAGCAAACTTCCCCAGACCAAAAAATGTACATAGTGTGTACAACCATCCTGCAGAATGTAAGCAAAACCCCCAAGCTCCCAGAGATAAAAATCATAGTGCATGCATATGGCCTCCACCTTACAAAGAATAATAGGAAGAGAGCAAGTAAATTCTCCTCCTCACCCAAATATTGGTGGGTACAGTATGAGCAGATCTCCCCCAACCCCTCAGGAATACACAGATAACAAGCATACCCCACCGATCAGATCAAAAATGCAAAAGAAGGTTAAGTTTACTATGGCCCAGCCACTCTGCCACCCAGTAGAATGCTGACCCTTGGCAAAAGTTGCCACTGAAGCTTATTGGGCCCCCATTTGCCTGGTGTTGAGCTTGTTATAAAGGCTGGGTATTGAGAACAGAATTAAAATATAAGACATACATGTATGGAATGACAATCATCTATAGGAGCAGAAATGCAAGTGCCTTAAAGAGGTCCTATACTCACCTGAACTGCCTATTCTAAATCTGATGGCAGCAGTGCCCACCCAGGTCTCGAGATTGGCATGTTGTGCGCCATAGCAAATAGGCTGAATAAGCATCTTTGCTGTGTCTATAGTAACAAAATGCAGAGGGGTACACTAGTGACCTTTTGGCCTCCACGTAGAACCAGCAGCATGGACTTTAGAGCAAAGGAAACAGAGGATGATTGACCCTCATAAGCCAATGGAGTGGTTTGGGATGACAAGGAGGCTGGCAATGGTAACAGAGACCAAGGTGGTGGTTGCGGAAACTGGCATCGATAATGCAAAGACTACCCACACACTGGCAGCAGAGGAGGCTGGCCCACACACTGACAACAGAGGAGGCGCCAAGAACCTGGAATTCCTGGAGGGAGCCGTGAAAGCTGGTGGCAATAGCCTGAAGACTGGGTTTAAAGATGGCACACTATGAGCCATGCCACAAAGGCAGGCAGAGCATTTTTACTCTGGCTAAACATAAAATGCTGCTTTAATTAGCAGAGCCAGGGCTTGGGCTTTAGAGAGGAAACGAGGAGAAGAAACATAAACATCAAGGACTTGTTAAGTCAATGTAATGTAATTCAGGCCGTCTCTTTATTTGATCAGGCTTTAATACTTAGCGGCTCTGTAAGCAAACATTTATAGATCAAATCAAAAGTCTGCCAGAGGAAGCACTCGGGATAAATTAGACGCTAAACTGATCTAAATTGACAGAGATGGGCGGATAACCTTTCCCAGCTAAAAAGCATATCCTATCAGTCGCACACAGATAATGAAATGAAGGAGCTCTATTTTATTGAACAGCTGATTCCGCAATTGATAAACGTAATTAATAATTAACTTTTTAATTAAATATCAATTTAAGACAAGTGTGGTAATGTGTCTCCTGCATTTGATGTTATGCTACCTTTTCCTCGTTTGCTGCTTTATCTCCGTGGAGTTATCAGGCTTTGCGCATCAAGGGAAATGGGTTCATTTTTGAATATAGAGAGCAGTATGGCGGGATTGTAAAAAATGAATGATGGAAGGAAGATCCCTAAACAACATCCCTAGTCCTAAACCTAAATTAAAAAATTGCTTCAGGTTTGGTTAACCCCATCTCCCCCTGCTGCACAAAAAGCCCTAAATAAAGCTGTAAATGTATATTTTTGGGGTCCATCTGAAATCTGTATGCCCCTGAAGGAGGTTGTAAAGAGGACAAAAACGCCTGACTATAGAGGACTGGGATCCAGCGCCAGGGGTCTCCTCTTCCCTCTGGGCCTCTGAATGCCAGTCCAGCGGAGCAGAGAACACACGTTCCCTGTCCCACTAATCGGCCTCTGACAGCTCACCGGCCGCCGCAGGGAGGGGCCTTTTGTACTGGGAGTTAGATGATGTCATCTCACTGACCCATGTCAGAAGCTGGGAACCAGACAGGGGGCAGGGGACTCTCTGCCCCCCGCCTGGCTTCCGTCGATCACTTCTGCCTGTCAGTAATCGGCGCAGGACACATTGATCGGTACTGGAATCGAGGTATTTAGAATGAATAAATAAAAACCCCAGGTTGTTTATGCTTGCATAGGGGGGACCCCATGCTTTTTTCCCTATTTTTATGGGGTTTAACCCTTGATAGTTTTTCTTTTTCATTTGTAAATGTCATAAAGCGCTCTTTTCAATTTGGGGTATCTCCTGGGCAGGAAAGGGTGTCTATTGATACATATATGGTACCGCTGTAATCGGGAGGAATGTGGCTTTTACACGTAATATTATTTTCTTGAAAAACATTTTTTTTTATTTTCAAACGTGACAAATTTGGGAAAATATAATTTTCCAAGTGTACAGCACGGCCTGTTTCATTTCAATCATTGCTTCTGGGTATTCCGCCACAAGGTGGCGCAGTTGACTGCAGAAGACTTGTGGCTCCTCCCGGCCCTTTTAATAGCCAGGAATCACCCATAGACCCCCAGTGTTTCACTGCAGTCATACTGCGAAGACCAGAAGATGGTTCTCTATGTTTTCGCAGGCGAGCGGGGCGACCAAGCCTGCGGCCCTGCAAGCCTATTTCCACCCGCATCTGGACCCTCCTGGCTCCCAGCCTCGGCTGTCAGATCGGGTGACGGTAGGGGAGCACCTGGGTCGGGTGCTCTGTGAGCGTTGCTCCAGGCCGCAGACCCTATACACCAAAGGGTAATGGCGTGCGCCCCGTTGGTGCTCCTCACCGCCGCGCGGGCGTGCTGCGCACCGGGCGGGAGGCGCTATTTTTCTGCGGAGGGTGAGCGAGCCTGTCATGGCGCTGGGCGCCTTGTCACGTGGTGCGGACGGTTTTCGAGCTCTTCGTGGGGGCGGCGGTGCGGGATGATGCATATCGCCCGCGGCCCGCCCCTCGAGGTGCTCTGCTGCGGCGCCATCTTGCTGGCATGCTGCGTTGGAGGAGAAGTGAGCTCCTGCGGACCACTTATGCGTGGTGTGCTGCGGCTGTGACACCTGCTCTCCCCGGTCTCTCTCTCTCTCTGCGGATCCTTAGCCTGTGCTGCCTGGTGCTTGTGCGTGCTGCGCTCGCCTGCACTCTTGGTCCGTGAGTCTTTCCATGGGGGTACTTTATCAGGGCATCTGCTGCGGGATACTCATGGTGTTTTTATGATTATGTCTTACAGGAGGATAGCAGTGTTTTGTGGTTTCTCCTGGTCCAATCCCTCCCCTTCCCCTCCTGTCCTTCTCAGTGGGCATCCCTTGGGGGCATCCCGGGTGGCTTCCTTAGCCCTTACCCTGTGCTGGCCTATTGTGCCTGTGATAATCACCATATGGAGGTGATATTGAGTGGTGGCGGCGCGGTTTGTGTTCCGTGCGCCCAAAGCATTATTGCGGATCATGCTGGAATGAGTGCTTCTCTTTCCAGTCCTGCGCTCCCCATGGCGTCCCCTACTCCCCCGTGCCTACATTTAGCCCCCAGTGAGGGGGAAGCTAACAGGGGGTCGCAGTCTGATCTGGCACTGCGCGTGGCCAGCATTGAGCGGCAGTTGGCGGCGGGCAAGAACTCTAGCAAGAAGCGACACCTTGACGCTGCGTTGTCCCTATTTGCCGAGGAGGATGAGGGCCTTGATGTGTATGGCGGCCGTGACTCCCCGGAGGAGGGGGAGCTTTTCCGTGACTCCTCTGGGGATCGTCAGGACGGTTACGATAGTGACCTAGGGTCCTACTCTGATGAGGATAACTGTCTCCCGGATGATACCGATAGCCTCTTGTCAGCGGTTTTCGATACATTACACATCACCCCCCCTAAGGCGGCGAAGAGGAAGCAGGGCGAGCTCTTCCGCCCTGGCAAGCAATGCTTGGAGTTCCCGGAACAGGGCCATTTCTCAAATTTGGTTCTGAAGGAGTGGGAACATCCTAATAGGTTACCCTCGGTGCCCAAGGGATTGGATAGAAGGTATCCTTTTCAGCAGATTGGGTTAAGCGTTGGTCGTGTCCTCCTGAGGTGGATGCTCCGGTCCTGTCTAACACTTCGGTCATGCCATCCCCCGACACTACCACGCTGCGTGATAGCGTCGACCGGCGTATGGATCAGTTGGTTTGTCATGCCTTTACCTTTGTGGGGGGCGGTTTGCGCCCGGTCTGCACCGCGGCCATTGTGGCTATCGCCATTAAAAAGAAGGTCAGACGTCTTGCTGAGGCCGCCCGGTCTGGTAAGAATAGGGAGGGTAATAAGGACCTCTTGCTTTGCTCTGATTTTATTGCGTTTGTGCTGGCTGCCATAGACAATGCCGTCCAGCTTGACGGTAGGGCCTCGGCCCTGTTGGTGGCTATGCGTCGGTCAGTTTGGTTGCATCAGTGGGCTGCTGACACTGCCGCTAGGAAGGCTCTCACTGGGCTTCCTTTCACGGGTCTCCGTCTTTTTGGTGAGCGTCTGGATGTTCTGGCCAAGGATGGTAGGCTCCCCCAGCGTAGAAAGCAGGCTCAGCCCTTTTGGGGCTCCCCCTCCTTTCGTCCTTCAAGGGGAGGTCGTGGCCTCCCTTTCTCAGGTAGTCGCAAAGACTCTTGGGGCCGAGGCAGATCCCGTGGTCGCTCCGGTCTCTCCTGGGGGACCAAGCCCAAACCCCCTCCCAAGGCCCCTCAGGCAAGAGGAGGCGCCCTCACCCGACCGGGTGGGAGGACGGCTTCGGCTTTTTGCTCACTTCTGGAGGCTTTGCGTCTCAGACCGGTGGATTCAGGAGGTGGTGTCCTCAGGTTACAAGATAGAGTTTGCAGCCTGGGCGCACCCAAGATTCCTCCGATCCCGGATATCCCAAAACCCTGTGTTGGCTCAGGGACTGCGTCTGGCCGCCCAACGTCTTCTGGCGTCAGGAGTCATTTGTCAGGTACCTCTTCAGGAACAGGGTCGGGGGTACTACTCCAACCTGTTCATGGTGCCCAAGAAGGACGGCTCCCTGAGGCCCTTAAAGGGTCTCAACAAGTTTGTCAGGTTCAAGCACTTTCACATGGAGACATTACGTTTGACCGTAGGTTCTCTTCGGCCGGGCGACTTCATGACCACGGTGGACATCAAGGATGCCTATCTTCACGTGCCAATCTTCCCAGGTCACCAGAGGTTCCTAAGGTTCGCTCTGGGGGATCAACACTACCAGTTTGTGGCTTTGCCGTTCAGTATCACCTCGGCTCCTCGGGTTTTCACCAAGGTGCTGGCTGGCGTTATGGCTCTCCTGAGGAATCAGGGCATTTGCATCCTTCCTTACCTGGACGACATTCTGATTGCTGCTCAGTCTTTTCATCAGGCTGAGAGGGATACTCAGGTGGTGACGTCCACTCTCGAGTCCTGGGTGATCAACTATCCCAAGTCTTCACTATCTCCGTCTTTGGCAAGGTCCTTCCTGAGCATGACGCTGGATACTTCTCAGGTCAAGGTATTCCTCCCTAGGCAGAAGGTGGAGGGCATTCAGACGCAGGCGCGGGCCCTGCTCTCGTGTCCTCACCCCTCCATTTGGCAGGGGATGCAGTTGGTGGGCCTCATGGTGTCTTGCTTCGAGGCGGTTCCCTTTGCTCAGTTCCACATGAGACCTCTTCAGTTGCATCTCTTGTTGGTTTGGGATCGGAATCAGGAGTCCCTGGATCAGGAGTTTGCTCTGTCCCCTCCGGTCAGGCAGTCTCTCTCCTGGTGGCTGGACTCGAGGAATCTTCTAGTATGCAGGTCCTTTCTGCCTCCGCACTGGGAGATTGTCATCATGGATGCCAGTCTGACCGGCTGGGGGGGGAGATTGGCAGTTTCTGATGTTCCAGGGTCAGTGGGGTCCCCAGGAGGGCCACGCGCCCATCAATATCCTAGAGCTGTGGGCGATCAGGTTGGTTCTCTCCCAGTTGACCTCCCACCTTCGGGGTCGTGCAGTACAGGTCCGCTCGAACAATCAGACGGCGGTTGCCTACATCAATCATCATGGAGGGACTCGGAGCAAGCAAGCCCTCAAGGAAGTGTCTCTGATCTTGTCTTGGGCGGAGGAGACTGTTCCCTGCATCTCGGCGGTTTACATCCCAGGGGTGGAGAATCAGGAGGCGGACTTCCTGAGCAGGGGGACGTCTCGCCTGGGGGAATGGTCCCTCAGCATCAAGATCTTTCACGACCTGTGTCGCCGCTGAGGTCAGCCGGACGTGGACCTGTTTGCGTCCCGTCACAATTCCAAGATTTGTCTCCCTGTCAAAGGACCCTCTGGCCTTCGCCACGGACGCGCTTGCAATTCCTTGGACGGAGTTTCGGCTCCTCTATGTATTTCCTCCCTTTCCTCTGCTGGGTCGGGTGCTATGCAAGATAGCCCAGGAGGGGGTACTGGCCATTCTGGTGGCCCCCCGCTGGCCGAGGAGGGTATGGTTTGCGGATGTCGTACAGATGGCAGTAGATCGGTTTGTCCTGCACGACGATCCAGAACTTCTCACACAGGGACAGCTGCACCATCCCAATTTACAAACGCTGGCTTTAACGGCTTGGCTGCTGAAACCTCTATCTTGATGGGAAAGGGTTTGTCGGCCTCTGTTGTCGATACCTTGGTTCAGGCTCCGAAGAAATCCTCATCTTTTATCTACTACAGGGTCTGGCATGCTTACATTGCTTGGTGCGAGTCCAAGTCTCTTTTTTGTTGGGAATTTGCCATTCCCAGGATTCTGGAGTTTTTACAGCATGGTCTGGATTCGGGCCTTCAACTTAGTACTCTCAAGGGACAGGTTTCGGCTCTGGCAATTTTTTTCCAAAGATCCTTTGCAAATCACAGGCTTGTTAAGACCATTTTCCAGGGAGTTACTCATGTGCGACCGCCGCGTAAGCCTCTGCTACCGGTTTGGGACTTAAACTTGGTGTTGTCTGCTGTACAGGGTCCTCCTTTTGAGCCCTTGTGCAATGCTGTGTTGTCCATAATGACTCGCTATTACTTTGGTGCGTCGAGTCTTTGAGCTGGAGGCGCTTTCCATTAAACCTCCTTATTTTGAGCGGCATCAGGATAAGGTGGTGTTCCGTCTTAACCCGGAATTTTTGCCCAAGATTGTATCTGCCTTTCATCTCAATGAGGACATTAGGCTCGATTCAGAGACACATTCGTCTGCACTTCCGTAGTTAGTAGTTTTAGTGGGTGTTTGTTATTTTTTTGCTTTTTTTTCGTCCATTTTTCATTCATACGAACGTTCGGGAAAATGTGCATATGCATTTTCGATGAACGAAAGCAAACCGGATCATTTCCGTTAGTTCGGATCATTTTCCAAACAAAATCTGATATTTTTCATTCTTTCAGATAACTTACGTTGTTGGGATGGACTTGCGTCTGATTCAGAGAGCTGATTTCTGACGGCCACCACCCTATAAATCCGTTTCATTTCCGATCCACTTACGGGACCTTTGAGGCCTCGGATTGCTATTGTTGAACATGTTTTGCGGCTATGTGGAGGAGTCTGCGCGCCTTTAGCACCCAGGGCCAGGGGTTATCTAATTGGGCACTATGCAAAACCTGGGCCGTGGTGGCGAGGGCCCTCTGGCTTTTGAAGTCCAGATTTAGGTGTTTGGACCATACAGGGGGGGGGGGGCACTGCAGTATGACCCCAACAAGGTTATACCAATAATTAAATTTACGTTTTTTAACAGGGACCACACGTGCCAGAGTGGCACAACTGAGTGTCAGGGTCCTTCAGTTGATGGGTGAGATGCAGGAGCTCTCGTTGGGGACCACAGATGAAGAATAATGTTCTGTGGCCTGCCATTGCTATGTATTTTGTTTTTTATAGTTGTAAAAATGTGACATTTTCGAAATTTTTTAAGATTTTATATTTTATGATGGCATAAACAAAAATGTTTCAGTGTCATTTCATTTACAAAATACATTAACACAAAACTAATGGGCCCAGAAATATTTAAAGATGAAGAAGAACCTAACTTTGTAGTGGTTTGGGTGAGCTTTAAGGGTCCAAAAGGGAAGATGGAGGATAGTGCTAAGTGATTTAGCTAAACATTGTAGTAGAAGTGAGGGTGGCAAATATGTAGGCGAGCACTTTAATGAGTTAAGTTTGTAGTGTGCAGGCGCAAGATCGTAGGGATTTCCGTCTGGATGATTATTTATTGAAAAAGGGAAACAGAAACTAACGGGAAACCTAAAGGATTCGTGGAAGGATACAATGGGAAAAGGGCAAAAACTAAAGCCTATGTTGTAACATGTGAAAATGAAACGGAAAAGTCACGCTGGAAAATGACATCCTCGTATTGGTAATCTGCAGTACAAACGGATGGAAACTTTACAGAAGGATTGCAATGCATGCATAGAATCGCTCGCACACTCATACGAGAACGGAAACATTTAAAAAAGAAAACAGATCGGCACTAAAACTAAATTATTTTGTCTCTCTGAATCAAGCCTATTGTCTTACCTTCCTATTGTCCTGCCCCAGCTTATTCCAAGGAACGGAACCTTCATTCTCTGGATGTGGTCAGGGCGCTCAGGTATTATTTGGTCGCCACTGAGCTCTTTCGGAAGTCTGATTCTCTTTTTGTTCTTCCTTCCGTATCTAGGAAGGGCTTGCCTCCAGCCAAATCTACTATCAGCAAATGGATTAGACAGGCGGTGGTGCGTGCTTATTCTGCCAAAGGGAAGGAACCTCCCTTCCGTGTTACTGCTCACTCTACTAGGGCTATTGGTTCCTCTTGGGCCTTTCAGCACTAGGCTTCTGTTGAACCAGTTTGTAAGGCCGCTACGTAGTCTTCTGTTCATACTTTTTCTAAGTTTTACAAGGTTGATGTTAGGGCCTCAGCTGATGCTGTTTTTGGCCGCAAGGTGCTTCAAGCGGTAGTGGTCTGAACTGCCTGCCATTACTCATTGGCGATCCCACCCTACTTTAAGGACACTGCTATTGGATGTCCCAGAAGTAATGATTGAAATGAATCAGGCTGTGCTGTACACTTGGAAAAATACAATTCTGTGAGTACTCACCTGTAGAATTAATTTTACTGTGTACAGCACGGCCTGTTTCATCCCTCCCTTGTTATCGTTGCCCTTGGTTGCCTCTTTATGGTGATTTGTTTAAAAGTTAGCCTTTTTTGAGCTGTGTATTATTTTATCATGGTTTATCTCCCGGCTTCTTGCATAACTGTTTTTCAACACTGGGGGTCTATGGGTGATTTCTGGCTATTTATAGGGCCGGGAGGAGCCACAAGTCTTCTGCAGTCAACTGTGCCACCTTGTGGCGGAATACCCAGAAGTAATGATTGAAATGAAACAGGCCATGCTGTACACAGTAAAATCAATTCTACAGGTGAGTAATCACAGAATTGTATTTTTTTATTTCGTTTTTTTACATTTCTTACATGAAAATATTAAGAAAACACTGACAAAATTACAAACCAGACATTTCATGTTAAAGCCCAAAACTTTTTCAGGAAATTCCTGCAAAAAGCACAGTTAAACATACGTAACACAAAATGGTCTGGCAACAGAGGGTGACAAACGCTCTATTTAGGCTGGCAGTGAAAGGGTTAACATTTTTGTACTATTTACATTTACATATGTGTATTAGTTGTATAGGTATTTTGACTGTATAAGTAGGATGCACTTATTTTATGCATCCTTTATTTTCTTTTCACAGCAGTTGTGCTTGCATTGTGTTTTGTGAAGGATTTTAGTTGCTGCCTAAAAATAATTGCAGCCCTTTGAATGCATTAGTGTTGCGCTACATTATTGTGACAAAGAAAAGTGTGGCTCCCCCTCCCCTTTAGGGCATCGGGCATAGCGGGGGGTAACTCAGGGCTCAGGGGCCATATGGCGGCCCACGGCCCTGCCAAGTGAAAAGTCAGACACGCCACCTAGAAGAACTCAGAATCTGTTCAGATGGGCATGGGCTCTGTTTCGGCACCCTGGGCGGTAAGAGTGTGGTTAATGGTGCGGGTGTTATCGACAAGCCACCTGCCAGCATGTCAGGAAGGTGGCTTGCTGTCTCCCTACCCTTTAAAATAGTATAGGCCATTGGTATTCTTACTAGTTCACAAGTAGTAAACAATAACGCCAAATAATATCTTAGTAAATTGAATTTAACAGTACTCATTGCTCCACCCCGTCCTTCTATCTTGGCATCTTTGTTGTTTCAAACTTAAAAATGATGTACCTCACCTGTAAAAAGCCCCCCAGTGAAGGTACAAGTGGTTTTTTTTGGGGAAAAAAAATTGATTAGGCTTTTTGTTTGCATATGTGTTTTAAGTTAAAACACTCACTGGGATGCAGTTTGCAATGCACAACTAAAAGCACACCCAAAATTGAACTTCACCAAATAATTAGCATGACCCCCAATATCCATAAATGAGAAAATGAATACCCCTATAAGGAGTACACTAAAGTGTCGAGAACTCTCCACATGAGATGGTGAGCTTAGCAGGCGGAAAGCTTTTTGCCCCCTTAGGTACCTTAGAAAGAGGTTGAATCGTGTGGGATTAAACCATGAACCATGACCCCTTTTGTATAACATAACTCCCAACTTCCTGCACCTCCTCTTTCTACCCCTGCTCCGGTTTAATAGAGTATAAATAGTACAAGGACCTTGGCTGCACTAGCAAAAGTCTAGGTGTACTCACTTTAAAACTCACAGTAAAACTACAAAGGCTGAAATTGTATGAGAGTGTAACAAGCAGCAGCTCCACTGGCCTCAAAACAGTGCAGCCCACCTGAAATGTTCCGGGTCTCCCAATGGCCAGTCCTCCCCTGTGACCGTGCATGTAGATGAGCAGCTAGGAAACCATAAAATTATCTAGCCACAGGCTGCTCCTTATCGGCTGTGCTCTCCCGCACCAGCCATTCAGAGAAGCCTGCCGTGGGTGCACACAGCCGCTAGAGAGATGCGGGGGATGCCGCTGGTGGCCACACATGCACCATGGGATCACTGGCAAGGTAAGCATATTGGGTGGCTAGCCAGGTTTCACACAACGGGGCGTTGAAAAATGGGTTTCCCCAGGGGAAAGCAGTGACATGGCTATGGAGTATTTTGGACTCTAAAGATGGGTTACACAGGTTTTGTACCTCTTTAAAAGGGGACTTACACCCTAGAAGTGACGTCTGTCCCATCAGCACTTTAGAATCCCTTTCCTGCTGGCCCTTGCAGTAAGAGAAATTAACTTCTTCCTACCAATGGGAAATATGGGGATGTTTGTGGATCCTGTGAGGCTGTAAGCCGGAGTCAGTTGTGCTGTTGTTGTTCTCCCCTGATATCAGCATTGCAGAATATCAGTTATGAAAGTAGCTGCTAGGAATGCAGTGGCACAAACGCCATCCACAGCGCAATTCTGGCTCAATCCCTGTATAACTGACAGCATCCACTTAGGCCCTTATTTATGAAGGAATAGCGACAGGTAGCGACTGGTGAGCAGCCGGTAATGACGGGCCCCGCCACGAGAACGCCGGCTCCCCACCACAATCACACATTTATCAAGCCAATCCTGCCTAGCGACTGAGATAGCGCCATATAGCCACTCATTCATCATTATTCCAGCCTCAGCCCACAGCGCCAGCGTCCGACCTTGAACAGCGACAGGTATGACCTCTCGCTACCTGGCGCTCTCCAATGCATTTCAATGGAACAATCTTTAAATATTCGTCATTAATTGTTATTAATTTTTTTTTTTTTTTTTAAATGTGAAAAATTCTGTGACCACTTCTGCCATGTTAGATAATTTTTTTAAGGTAGAAAAAAAAAAAAAATTGTGCAGAATTGATATTACAGGTCTGATATTATTGTATTCATATTACTAAATTCTTTAAAAAAAAAATTATTTTGGTTTCCAAAAATATGGTGGTTTTGGGGTTAAAAAACGACTTTCAACACATCGCCGCCAGCGCTCTGGGGTTTAAACATGCATTTCACAGCGCGAGAATTTTTTGATCGTGATTTTTTGATGAATGTGGTGGGAGCCGGTCGCTCTGACCAGTCGCTATCATTCGCTCCCATACATCGCGGAACCTGTCAAATAGCGACTCCTCACCCCGTATTCAACATTACTGCACACCGACTCAGTCGCTATCAACAACCAAACAATGGCCAAGCACAGCGACTACTAGTGGGCGCTGTGAAAATACTGCTACAGTCGCTCAACTGTCGCTACCTGGCGCTATTAATGAATCGGCCTCCCAGTCCAATGCCTTATAAAGACCAGCTTATAAAGGCTCTCTGATCCCCCATTTAAAGTGGACCAACACCCAGGATTTTGACTATCCTGGGTCTTGGTCCACTTCGGTGGGGCACCCCCGATCGGAGTGCCCCGCTGTGTGAAACCCCCCTGAACCCCCCGAACTCACCTCTGTCCGCGGCGACGGACAAGCCGCGGACAAGCGGCTCCTCCGCCACCGCCTCCCGCGCGTCCCTGTTGACGCGCGCGTGCGCGCGCACGACTAGAGGGGCGCGAGGGAGGCGGCGGCGGCCGGCCGCCGCCGAAACTAAGGTAAGGAGTTTGGGGGGTTTGGGGAGGGAGGTGATCGGCCCGGGAATATCACCGGTGGGTGTTGGTCCACTTTAACAGAAGATAAACACCAGCATTGGGTCTAAAACAACCCCATATTGCTTATTGTAGACCCAGATGCTGATAAAACACTGTTTGATGTCTCCCGTTATGGCAGATTGATGATAAGGCACATATTAGGGGCTGTAAATGTTTAAAGGGACAAAACTGCTGTTAGTATGTAGCTTTGTTTTGTCTACTCTGCATTATAAAGATACCACAGAGGCTGCTGACTCCTCAGCTGGGGCAGAGGGGTTATAGGAACAAATGGTCTTAGAGATAAGTGACCCCTTGTATTGGGATGTATATTATATGTACTACTGTATATGTGTGTCTTCCTAAAATACATCAATGGTATAAATAGCCAGGCTGAATAAAGGCTATCTCCTGCGCTGGTTTAATCTGTGCTGCTACTGATCATTCTGAAAAAAAGACCCCCAGTTGACAATCCTTCCCCACAATTTATAATTCTAATAAATGAGCTATATTACTAAATAGTGTCATACAAAACATTTATATAAGCATGCTTGATAGCAAGAGGAGGGGTTTCTTGTATACACATATGAAAATATGTCCTGCCAAGCATGTTGTTGTCCTTTACTGGAAGATAGAAAAGACAGGGGTAACCGTTTTTAAACTACTCTAATAATTGATTGAAGCATTGCAAGATGGGTAAAAGAATCTGTACACCTAACCTGTTTTTCCAACACAGGTTATCTCAAAAGACAGGCTGTTAGTGTTGAGCAGTTCACAAATATGTCACCCCTGAGTTTTTTTTCCATCCAGTAAAAGAAAAAAATCAGGCTTGGCGGGATATTTTTTAAGCATAGTATATAAGTAAATTGTTCTCTTGATATCTGGCATGTTTATGAAGATAATTATTATACACCCCTCTAAAAGTGAGCGCTTCAAAAGGGACCAAAACCTGATTTAGGCCCTTATTTTAGAAGGGATAGCGTCAGGTAGTGGCTGGTTAATGAGAGGTAGTGACTGATAGCGGCTGGTGAATGCCGGACACGGCACGCAATTACACATTTATCAAGCAGAATCTGTTTAGCGTCTGGGATAGCGCCATGTAGCGTCTGATTCATCATTTTCACAGCCTCAGCGAACAGCGCCGGCGTTCAGCCTTGCACAGCGCCAGGTATGACCTCTCGCTACCTGATGCTCTCCCATACATTTCAATGGACGAACCTTTTCTTCTCTTTAAACGGGGTTTTTGTTTGTTTGTTTTTTCCAAAAAATCACAAATAATTCTGTGACCTCTTCTGGCAATGAAAAAGCAGTTTATTCGCAATTTTTTCAGATTTTATATATTACCGTATATACTCGAGTATAAGCCGAGTTTTTCAGCCCACTTTTTGGGCTGAAAAAAGCCGCCTCGGCTTATACTCGAGTCCAGGGGTGGACTGCCAGGGAAGGCCGCAACCCTGAACCCAACAGATGCTGGAGGGTGAGGGGCGGCCGCTGCGGGTCCCTGCTGTACCCGCTGCTGCTGCCGCCGCCGCCGCTCCCATACACACAAACACGCACACACATTCACACACTGACCGGCACTTCCAGGCTTCTGCGCGCTGGTCGTCAATGGGCGGCGTCCAATGTTTTCATTGGACGCCGGCCATATGGGGCACGCCCACTGACGACCAGCGCGCAACAGCCAGGAAGTGCTGGTGTGTGTATGAGAACGGCGGCGGCTGGCGGCTGCCAGGCGGAGCTGAATGGAGGGTGTTGTGTGCCGAGCGACCGGCAGGAGGAGGAGGGGAGGGGGACCCCGCTGCCCCTCTGCAGGGTAACCTCGGCCAAACCCTGACCCCCGACAC
The DNA here is from genome assembly GCA_027917425.1 of Gastrophryne carolinensis. Taxonomy (NCBI): domain Eukaryota; kingdom Metazoa; phylum Chordata; class Amphibia; order Anura; family Microhylidae; genus Gastrophryne; species Gastrophryne carolinensis. The sequence goes on along the minus strand of CM051235.1, from coordinate 240,427,570 downwards.
CTGCGCGTCTGAGAGCGGCGGCGGCGGCAGCAGCAGCAGGTACCCACAGTGTGTGTGTGTGTGTGTGTGTCTTTCTGTGTGTGTGTGTGTGTGTCTGTGTCTTTTTCTGTGTGTGTGTCTTTTTCTGTGTGTGTGTCTCTTTCTGTGTGTGTGTCCCTTTCTGTGTGTGTGTGTGTGTGTGTGTGTCTCTCTTTCTGTGTGTCAACTCCAATTCCAATTGAAAAAAGCCGCCTCGGCTTATACTCGAGTCAATAACTTGTTCCATTTTTTGTGGTAAAATTAGGTGCCTCGGCTTATATTCGGGTCAACCTATACTCGAGTATATACGGTACTTCAGAAATGACATTACAGGTCTGCCATTAAAGTGTTCATGTTACAATGTTGTTACAATGTAATTCCATATGTTTTTGCTTTGTTACTAGTGGATAGATGCTGGAAAACAGACTTTAAACACACCGCCTCCTGCGCTCTGGGCTTGTAACAAGCATTTTTCAGTGCCAGAGATTTGTGAGGCTGTTTTTTTGCTGAATATGGTGTGAGTCGGTCGCTATGACCAGTCGCTAACATGCACTCCCATACAGCGCTGTACTGGTCAAATAGCGACTCCTCACAATGTATTCAACATTACTGAACAGCGACTGAGTCGCTATGAAGACGCGACCCACGGCTAAGCACAGTGACTACTAGCGGGTGCTCTGAAAATGCCTGCTACAGACGCTCATCTGTCGCTACCTGGCGTTAGTGATGAATCAGCCTGCCAGAGTTTAAAAAGACTTCAGACCAGCTTAAACTCTCTGTAGGGATCTTTCCAGATCAGGATGCCCACACTCTCAAACGTGCCTGGTCCCAGGATCCTTCACTGCTATTATCTGTGATCGACAGATTTGATCTGCTTTGCTGCAACATCACAGCTAAGCAGATCTCTTTTTTGCTGCAAAGAATGACTACATGGGACCCGAGAAATGGTTAGTGTGAGGGATCAGAAATGGAAGTCTAGCTAGCAGGAAAGAGGCACCAAAAGGATTTTGTTAAACATGGTCCTCTTTAAAGTGGACCAACACCCAGGATTTTGACTATCCTGGGTTTTGGTCCACTTCGGGGGAGCACCCCGATTGGGGGTCCCCCGCTGTGTGAAACCCCCCAGAAAGCCCCAAAAACTCACCTCACCACGCTCCCACGTGACCGCGCCGTCCAATCCCCGCAGACGGACAAGCGGGTGACAGTGACGGACATGACAGCGCGTCCGCCACGCCTCCCGCACGTCACTCTTACAGGGCGCGCGCCCAAACGGCCGGCGCGGGCGCGCGCACGTAAGGTTAGGTTTTTTGGGGGTTTTGGGGGCTTTCACCCTGTGGGACATCCTGATCTCGGATGGGGTGTTGGGAATCTATAAGATCCCGATCACCCCTCGGTGTTGGTCCACTATAAGTGAAGAACACTGGAGGGCACTGCAAGGAGCTCCTGTAAAAACTGCTGACCTGTTCCTATTTACAGAATGAAAATGGTTTGGCCCAATACAGGGCGTGCCTGTACTGTCCTCATGGTGGTCATGCATTCCTGCATCTGATAGCGGCCCTCTTATTATATATCTTGACAGACTTTTTCAATAGTTAGATAGTGAGATTGTCTTTATTTAGTGCCAATGAGTGTTCAGACGAGTTGATAGCAACTATACTCAGGAAATGATGCTTCCTGCTGCTCCAGTCTTTTCCTAGATTGGTGATTTATTTGGCAGTTGCTCCACACTTACTTCACTTTATGTGATGTCACCACATTCCACATGTCCACCCATCCCCCCCATTTTTTGTATTTCTGAACAACACTGGAGTTGAGATTTTCACCAAACACAGAGCTCACCCCCAATGTGAGCATTCATTTTGAGTGGGGCTGGAAGCTTTCAGAGGCAGACTGCCCATTTCATTCACTGGGTAATGTTTATGCCTCAAGCATGTTGTGTATATTTTGCTGGTTCTGCTGTTATCTTATAAATGTGACTGAATAATGATATGAAGTTTGGGTTCCTTTGAGTACCTGCCAGGAAAGCACTCATATTGGAATATTATTGTGTTGTTTGGCTTGTACATCACATAATGCTTTTTTAGCGGCCCACGTTTGACTGCGTATTTATCCTGTTTAAGTGGCGAGTCTGTCAGAGGTTGCCTGGCAGTCTGATTTACTAGCAGCGGCCTGGCCCGTGCTGACTCGTGGATCTGGCCACCAGTAGTGCTCAACATTGATGTAAATATTGGAACATTCTGGCAAAAGTGTAATCGGAGTTTTTATCTGGTGTTTGGGAGATTAAACACATTGTGCTGCAAGTTAGCCTCACTTTTGAACACTGCTGGCTGCACTTCTAAACTCTTTTCTTTTAAAGGCAAATCTCTTTGGAGAAGCTGCCATCAGGATAGTACAGGCATGACGTCCTGTCAGTTTCCCCCCTTAAAGTGGAAGACAAGGTAAGGGGATTTGGGGTGTTTGGGGGGGTTTCACCCCACAGGACATCCCGATCTCGGATGTCCCGCGGGGAGGGAGGTGATCGGCCCGGGAATCTTATAGATTCCCGGGCCGATCACGGGAGGGTGATGGTCCACTTTAAAGGGGACCTAGGCTTGCCACCTTTACTGTTACCCTTTAGCTCTTTAATATTTTAGATGTATTTTGGTATGAATGGGTTGTAGGGCTGTGTAAAGGAGTGTGTTGGATGTTGTGGGTTGTACACATAGGCCCTTATTTAAGAAGGGATAGCGTCAGGTAGCGCCTGGTTAATGAGAGGTAGCGACAGATAGCGACTGGTGAGCGCCAGACACGGCACGCAATTCCACATTTATCAAGCAGAATCTGTTTAGCGACTGGGATAGCGCCATGTAGCGTCTGATTCATCATTTTCACAGCCTCAGCGAACAGCGCCAGCGTTCAGCCTTGCACAGCGCCAGGTATGACCTCTCGCTACCTTTCACTCTCCAATACATTTCAATGGACGATCCTTTTCTTCTCTTTAAACCGCGTTTTTTTTTTTTTCCAAGAAAATCACAAAAAATTCTGTGACCTCTTCTGACAATGAAAAGCTGTTTTTTCACATTTTTATGATTTTTTAAAAAATTCTTCAGAAATGACATTACAGGTCTGCCATTAAAGTGTTCATGTTACAATGTGGTTACAATGTAAATCCATATGTTTTCGCTTTGTTACTAGTTGATAGATGCTGGAAAACACACTTTAAACACACCGCCTCCTGCGCTCTGGGCTTCCAACAAGCGTTTTTCAGCGCCAGAGATTTGTGAGGCTGTTTTGTTGCTGAATATGGTGTGAGTCGGTCGCTATGAGCAGTCGCTAACATGCGCTCCCATACAGCGCTGTACTGGTGAAATAGCGACTCCTCACAATGTATTCAACATTACTGAACAGCGACTGAGTTGCTATGAAGTAGCGACACACGGCTGAGCACAGCGACTACTAGCGGGCGCTCAGAAAATGCCTGCTACAGACGCTCATCTGTCGCTACCTGGCGTTATTAATGAATCGGCCTCATAGATGCTTGAAGTGAATGGTTAGGGTAGTTGCGTCTTTATATGATATGGGCACTTGGACAGTAAAGGGGGTATACAGAGGTCCCTTTTATATGTTATGGGTAGCTTAGAGGCATTTTGGATGGGATGGATGGTGTAGAGAGGGCCAGGAAGCAGGTGAGTTCTGCGGCACCCTGGTGGGGTTTCACACACTGGGGAAGACCAGCATCCAGCACTGGAATCCAGCACTGGAATCCGATGCCGATGTTTTAGTTGTAAAGCCCCCCCCTCCTTATGTCATTGCCACCGTTGTAATTGCCATATGTATGCAATGACTGATCGCCTGCCAACCCAAGAGAGGGACAGCATAAAAATTAGTGTATTAATACAATTCAGAAAGCTAAAATATATAAATTTAAGTAGTAGCATTGGTAGGGACTTTGGCCACATTTATTTTAGTTCAGTTAGTTTTGGTCTGCTTTAGATTTATGGCACTGAGGCTTTAGTATTAAAGGGACACATAATAGAGCATCATGATCAGATCATCTGTGGCTATAGAATGGAGGCAGAAATGGGTTGGGGCTTCTAGGCTTTGAGGGGTAGAGGTGCCAAGTACAAGGAAAGGCCCACTGGGAATTTTACCAAGGCCCTTATTTATGAAGGAATAGCGACAGGTAGCGACTGGTGAGCGGCCGGTAATGACGGGCCCCGCCACGAGAACGCCGGCTCCCCACCACAATCACACATTTATCAAGCCGATCCTGCTTAGCGACTGAGATAGCGCCAGATAGCCACTCATTCATCATTATTCCAGCCTCAGCCCACAGCGCCAGCGTCCGACCTTGAACAGCGACAGGTATGACCTCTCGCTACCTGGCGCTCTCCAATGCATTTCAATGGAACAATCTTTAAATATTCATAATTAATTGTTATGAATTTTTTAATTTTTTTTTTAAATGTGAAAAATTCTGTGACCACTTCTGCCATTTTAGATAATTTTTTTAAGGGAAAAAAAATTAAAAAAAATTGTACAGAATTAATATTCATTATAACATATAGTTAATTAATATAACAGGTCTGATATTAATGTATTCATATTACAAAATTATTTAAAAAACTTGTTTTTTTTGGTTTCCAAAATTACTGTTGTTTGGGGGTTAAAAAACTACTTTTAACCCATCGCCGCCAGCGCTCTGAGGTTTAAACATGCATTTTACAGCGCAAGAATTTTTTGAGCGTGATTTTTTTAATGAATATGGTGGGAGCCGGTCGCTAGGGCCAGTCGCTATCATGCGCTCCCATACAGCGCGGAACCTGTCAAATAGCGACTCCTCACCCAATATTCAACATTACGGCAAAGCGACTGAGTCGCTATCAACTACCGAACAACGGCCAAGCACAGCGACTACTAGCGGGCGCTCTGAAAATGCCGCTACAGTCGCTCAACTGTTGCTACCGGCCGCTATTAATGAATCGGCCTCCCCGTCTCCCTATAGCCAGTCCACTCCTGGGTGTAAAAAAAGTCCTTTGATTATATAGGTGGTGAACTCTTCTGGCCTAAGCAAGAGAATTTACAATACTGGCACCTTCAGAGCGATTGCCACCATGTTTAGTACATATTATTTATGACCTACCTTTGTTTCCTGTTATCCTTTAGATCTCAAGTGTCAAACCTTAGGCCCTCCAAAGCCTTTTTTAAGTGGCCCTCTGCCAGGTGGCAGTGGCGGAAAAGTGCCCCTTTTAGCTGACCCAGCCACTCCAAGGCTGCCGACACTGGCATGTGTCTATCATGGGCAAAATAATTCAGCGCCTGCATTTATCCTGGGCACAAAATGATGTGGCTGTAATGGGCAAAATAATTCTGTGGCTCTTCTAGAATAAAAATTCTGCATCTGTCTTGGACAAAATATTTCTGTGTCTGCAACCCTACATCTGAATAGTTGCGTTTGCATTTTGTTATTACCCGGGCCCTATGAAGGCATGCTGATATGGCTCTCAGTGAAAATGAGCTTGACACCCCTGCTTTCGATTGTAAACTCGTAAGGTCAGGGTCCTCACTTCTAGAATTCTACTGACTGGTAATGATCTGTTTGTTAAGAGTATAGGCCTTGTCTGTAATTACTACACGGTACAGCGTTGAGTAAAATTATGGTGATTTATAAAGTAACAATAATAATAATAAATGCACTCAGATCACCAGCTAAAACTATGATAAATCATTCCGCTATTCCCCGGCTGCCAATTATCGCCATCATTGGCGCAATCCACACTCATTAGCTCTTCTGTACTCCAAACAACTTGATCCTTTGTCACAACACATCTTCAGTGTCTGGCAATAAGTGGTCATGAAATTCACTTTTCCTAAACCAGAGAGACATTAAATCCGGTCTGCGGCACGGCCGGCGGGCGGCTGATGCGCGCTTTATTGAATTTGCCCCAGTGTGGGAAACGTGACGGGCCGGAGACATCGCTCGCTTTTTTTTATGATAAATTTTCAGCTGTTTTTTTTTTTCCCAGGAGAAGCCAACAATACACTGCAATCATCCCAGTCACTTCTCTGCAAGTTAAACTTGTTTCTGCCTCTAATTGTATCAATCAGTGTCAAGTTTCCCTGTTGCCAAACAATTACGTTCAAGTGTCAGAATTCACAAGGGTTCCAAGTGGATAATACTGCCAGGGGTGATTTGTCATTGGCTAATGCACAGTTAAATGCTTGCTTTGCTCATGAACAAGGTCAGGGGTGAGCGCGCTGTTGACCTCCAACGAGATATTTTGAGGTCCAGCCCGGGCTGTGTGATGTCATAATAGCTTCCTGTCATTATCACCAGGCTGTGGTCGCAGCCTCTGATTTATGAAGTGGGCACATTTCTTTCCCATAGGACACCTGCAAAATATGAGGGCCGTCTGAAACATCAGAGGTCAGTCTGCTGTTTGATGCAGTTGGCAAATTTGTCTACATCTTTTCCTGTCAGCTAGAATGCTTTGTCTGTGGAGGCCGGGCGTGCTGACTTCAGATCTCAGAATGAACGCACAGCTATTCCCGCATTATGGGCAGACTAAATAGAGATAGGGGAGCTTTACACTAGTAGTAAGTTGTTATACCGTGTTAGCCATCGATGTAAGCAGAAAATCCAAGGTTAAGGTAATACCATATATTGGGAGCTTTACACTCTATGCTTAAGCTAATGGGCCTGGAAACTGCCTCTACAGGGCCGCTATCTGCCTGTGCAAAGCTTTAGGATGCTGCCCCACAAACACAGACACTTAAAGCGGACCTTCACCCTGAATAAGAGCATATCTTATATGTGTGCCCCACCCTGTACATACAGATTGCTCACTGCATCTACTGCGTGTTATGAGCCTTTAAACAGCCCATGGAGCATCAGGCAGCCTGCAAACAGGAAGTGTCTTTTGACTGTGGCCCTTATTTAACAAGGGATAGCGCCAGGTAGCGAATGGTGATCGAACGGTAATGACGCCCACCGCCACGAGAACGCCGGCTCCCCTCCGCAATCACACATTTATCAAGCCGATCCTGCTTAGCGACTGACAGAGCGCCAGATAGCGAATCATTCATCATTATTCCAAGCCTCACCCCACAGCGCCAGCGAGCGACCTTGAACAGCGACAGGTATGACCTCTCGCTACCTGGCGCTCTCCAATGCATTTCAATGGAGCAATCTTTAAATATTCATAATTAATTGCTATTAATTTTTTTATTTTTTTTTTAAATGTCAAAAATTCTGTGACCACTTCGGCCATGTTAGATATTTTTTTTAAGGTAAAAAAAAAATAAAATAAATTTGTGCAGAATTGATATTACAGGTCTGATATTAATGTATTCATATTACAAAATGTTTTGAAAAACATGTTTTTTTTTTTTTTTTCAAAAAATATGGTTGGGGGTTAAAAAACTACTTTTAACCCATCGCCGCCAGGGCTCTGGGGTTTAAACATGCATTTCACAGCGTGAGAATTTTTTGAGCGTGATTTGTTAATGAATATGGTGGGAGCCGGTCGCTATGGCCGTTCGCTGTCATGCGCTCCCATACAGCGCGGAACCTGTCAAACAGCGACTCCTAACCCCGTATTCAACATTACCACACACCGACTGAGTCGCTGTCAACAGCCGAACAACGGCCAAGCACAGCGAATACTAGCGGGCGCTGTGAAAATAACGCTACTGTCGCTCATCTGTCGCTATTAATGAATCGGCCTCCCCAAGCGGACCTTCACCCTGAATAAGAGCATATCTTATATGTGTGCCCCACCCTGTACATACAGATTGCTCACTGCATCTACTGCGTGTTATGAGCCTTTAAACAGCCCTTGGAACATCAGGCTGCCTGCAAACAGGAAGTGTCTTTTGACTGTGTCTCTCTGCATTCTGGGATTGCTGTCCTTTCCCTGACCCCAGCTCTGCTCTGTCTGTGCCCCCTGTACTTTATCCCACTCTCCTCTCCTCAGTATGTGTGATGCTTCTGAGGCAAGATGACGGCGCCGTATCCTAGAGTCCTGAACAGAGTTGCAGTCTGGTGGAGGAAAGAATAATAAGTAAGTGACTAAAAACTTTTTTAAGATGCTGGGGAATAGTTTTTTAGGGGTTTGGGCTTTTCATTAAATAATGCTGAAGGTCCGGTTTAAGAATGCAACAGTGAGAGTAATTATTATCCCAAAGGAGTGAAGCCTGGTGTATTCTCTAATCAGACCCTCAACCTCATCCAAAAACCCTTTCCTACATAGAACAAACCATTTCATCAGATAACTTGTGTTACTTCCCATTCAAAGTGTAACCAACAAGGCATGACAATAACAATATAAAAACAACTAACTGAGAGATGTAGGGAACAGTAAAAAGATGGACAAATGGAATGTGGGGGAACAACTAGAGGGAACATGGAAAACAGTCATACATGGAGCAAGAAAGAGGGGTGAAAAGAAGGTAGATGGGCAAGGAAATGTGACAAACAGAGGGATGGAGAGAATGTGGAAAAGAGAGAGAAAGATAGAACTTGGAACAGAATGAGAAGGAAACAGAAACAAACTCAGAAAAACAGGGAGAGGGATGACACACGGAATAAACAAAAGAGGGGAGGAAGGAATGTAGAAAAGAGAGATGGAAGAAATGTGGAAAAGGAGGGGAGAGAGAGAAAATGGGAACTGAGAAGAGAAAGTGAGAGAAGATGGGGGCGGAGAGAGAAGGAAGGAATATGGAAAAGAGAGAGCGTATGTGGAAATGCAAAGATGGGAAAAACAGAGAGAAGATGGGAACTAAGAAGAGAAAGTGAGAGAAGATGATGATATGGAAAAGAGAGAGAAGGAAGGAATATGGAAAAGAGAGAGCGTATGTGGAAATGCAAAGATGGGAATGTGAAAAACAGAGAGAAGATGGGAACTAAAAGGCTGATTTATTAATAGCGCCAGGTAGCGACAGTTGAGCGACTGTAGCAGTATTTTCACAGCGCCCGCTAGTATTCGCTGTGCTTGGCCGTTGTTCGGTTGTTGATAGCGACTCAGTCGGTGTGCGGTAATGTTGAATACGGGGTTAGGAGTCGCTGTTTGACAGGTTCCACGCTGTATGGGAGCGCATGACAGCGAATGGCCATAGCGACCGGCTCCCACCATATTCATTAACAAATCACGCTCCAAAAATTCTCGCGCTGTGAAATGCATGTTTAAACCCCAGAGCGCTGGCGGCGTTGGGTTAAAAGTAGTTTTTTAACCCCCAAACAACCATATTTTGGGAAACCAAAAAATACAAGTTTATAAAAACATTTTGGAATATGAATACATTAATATCAGATCTGTAATATCAATTCTGCACAAATTTTTTTTTTTATTTTATATCTAACATTGCAGAAGTGGTAACAGAAATTTTCACATTAAAAAAAAAAAAAAAATTATTAACAATTAATTATTAATATTTAAAGATTGTTCCATTGAAATGCATTGGAGAGCGCCAGGTAGCGAGAGGTCATACCTGGCGCTGTTCAAGGTCGGACGCTGGCGCTGTGGGGTGAGGCTGGAATAATGATGAATGAGTCGCTATCTGGCGCTATCTCAGTCGCTAAGCAGGATCGGCTTGATAAATGTGTGATTGTGGTGGGGAGCCGGCGTTCTCGTGACGGTGACCATCATTACCGTTCGCTCACCAGTCACTACCTGGCGCTATTTCTTCATAAATAAGGGCCTAAGAAGAGAAAGTGAGAGAAGATGATGATATGGAAAAGAGAGAGAAGGAAGGAATATGGAAAAGAGAGAGCGTATGTGGAAATGCAAAGATGGGAATGTGAAAAACAGAGAGAAGATGGGAACTAAGAGGCTGATTTATTAATAGCGCCAGGTAGCGACAGTTGAGCGACTGTAGCAGTATTTTCAGAGCGCCCGCTAGTAGTCGCTGTACTTGGCCGTTGTTCGGTTGTTGATAGCGACTCAGTCGGTGTGCGGTAATGTTGAATACGGGGTGACGAGTCGCTATTTGACAGGTTCCGCGCTGTATGGGAGCGCATGACAGCGAACGGCCATAGCGACCGGCTTCCACCATATTCATTAACAAATCACGCTCCAAAAATTCTCGCGCTGTAAAATGCTTGTTTAAACCCCAGAGCGCTGGCGGCGTTGGGTTAAAAGTAGTTTTTTAACCCCCAAACAACCATATTTTGGGAAACCAAAAAAAACAAGTTTATAAAAACATTTTGGAATATGAATACAATAATATCAGACCTGTAATATCAATTCTGCACAAATTTTTTTTTTTATTTTATATCTAACATTGCAGAAGTGGTAACAGAAATTTTCACATTAAAAAAAAAAAAAATTATTAACAATTAATTATTAATATTTAAAGATTGTTCCATTGAAATGCATTGGAGAGCGCCAGGTAGCGAGAGGTCATACCTGGCGCTGTTCAAGGTCGCTCGCTGGCGCTGTGGGCTGAGGCTGGAATAATGATGAATGAGTGGCTATCTGGCGCTATCTCAGTCGCTAAGCAGGATCGGCTTGATAAATGTATGATTGTGGTGGGGAGCCGGCGTTCTCGTGACGGTGACCGTCATTACCGTCACCAGTCGCTACCTGGCGCTATTTCTTCATAAATAAGGACCTAAGAAGAGAAAGTGAGAGAAGATATGGAAAAGAGAGAGAAGGAAGGAATATGGAAAAGACAGCAAAATAAATGTGGAATTAGAAGGAGGGCATATGGAAAAGAGGAGTTGTAAATGGAGGTAAAACGGGAGAATGTGAAAAGGGAAAAAGAGCCACACAGAAAAAGAGAATCTTGAGGGATCACAAAAGAGATTGGAAAAGGCAAGAAGAGGCTGAAAAGGCTGGAATAGTATAAAAGTGAGATATACTAATAGAGGCAATGTGCAAAAGAAGGTGAGAAACCTGCTGAGCCACTTTCACTCTGAATGGTATCTCCCCTATTGGGGGCCTATTCCGGATGTGTGTTTGTGGGCATTTTTGGCTGCTCTAGTGACTTTTCAAAGTCCCAATGATGATGACGTAAGGACTAGTCCTGGGCTTTGGATCTGTTTGGAGCTTGCCAATTTGATCCAGTTCGCCCCATCCCAGATACTGACAATATCATCCGTGATCACCACTACATGAGAACTGGTATAGGGGTCCCTTGGTGATTGCAGAGAGTAACATTTGCTTTCATAAAACACGCATTTACTAATACAAAAATATAAAAATACTAGATAAACTCAGCACCTTGAGGACGTCCTTTTGGCACACAACAGTATAGACTTTCAAGAATGCCGTGAAAGCCCCCTTTAATTTCTGGTAAGTAACTGTCAGTTAATCAGAGTTCTCCTTTAGCCAACTAAATCAGTAGAAAACGTAAATCATATTTTCACCTAAAACCTTATTCTAGGTACTAAATTTAGTAATTCGCTAATGAAATTCAATAGGTTACTAATGCATACTCCTTCTTTTCTCTATGAAAATATATATGGAAATATATCAATTGGCTAAAAGGGTCCTCTACCACTATTATCTTGAAGCGAAATACTGAAGCTACGTGGGGATCCTTCTTAACATATATGTACTGCATTTTGGAAATGTACTGCATGTAGTATTCTACTCACAGCCACAGTGAAGCCATATAGGATCTATGGCAGTGCAGGTAAATGTAATGCACTGCAATATGCCTGTGTTGCGATCTGTGGCAGTATACCATAATCTACAAATGCAGAGCCGCATAGGTAAAATGTGGTACCGACAACTAACTACACTGTGCTGTGTTGTATTACCTAAACCCAGGACACTATTCCCTGATGCCATCAGCAAGCATTCCAGAGATACTCACCTTTTCCTATCATAACTCTAAGAGTTGCTTCATTGCATTGTGCAGCTATTTCCTGCCCCCCCCCCAACATACAGAGTTCCTTGCCTGGTTTTGGTCCTCCAAGGATCTTTAACTGTAGGGGCATCTCAAATCAAAATGCTTCAGGGGCAATTGTTAAAAGGGACATTTTTGATGGTGGCCTTATTTAAAAGGCGTCAGCACCGCTTTTTTGGCCTCAGCATACGATTTAACAACTAGGAAAAAGCTAACGCAGCCTCTAATTTAACACTAGCACCTAAAAGAATGCAGTGCCGGGTGCTGTGGTTGTAGTGGCACCAGATGAAACCTGGCACTGTAGCTCAAGGTCCCATAGAGCACAATGGGAAGAACTGGATTGGAGTGTTTAATGCTTGTAATTAATATTAAACACATATATTTGAAAAGAACTTGCATTGGGACTTGATACAAATTGAATAATTGAAACACAGGACCTAGATGGGCCAAAATGTTTTTTTTTATTTTGGGTTAATAACATTTATTTTAATAGCTTCTTTTACTTAACAATAGGGTCAACAATTCATGGTCGTGCGCCTATGCATTCATGCACATTTTTTTGGAGTGCCAAGTGGCGCAAATTTGGCATCCCGTTATGGTGCCTGCGACTGATTTATGCGGTGTTTAGAGGGCAGAAAAGCGTGCGCAAATATGTCAATTTCCAGGGTGAATTTCCTCCAGCAAAAACCTGGTGTAAACTGCATCCAGCATGTTTAATAGCAATAAAAGTGTCAGCTAAAAGTTTATTTTAGCTGACATACCCTGTAATAGATGGAAGAAGAAGTTTTCTTCCTAGCCTTCACCATGGTATCAACCACCGAGGTGGACAAGCCGTTATCCATCAAGATGGAGGTTTCAGCAGCCAGGCCGTCAGAGCCAGAGTTTGTAAATTGGAATGGCGTAAGGGGCCCTGAGTGAGCAGGTCTGGCACCCCTGTCAGATCGTACTGGTCTACTACCATCTGCACCACGTCTGCGAACCACACTCTTCTTGGCCACCTGGGGGTCACCAGAATTGCTGGCACCCCCTCCAGAACAATCTTGCGCAGAACCCTGCTCAGCAGGGGGAATGGAGGAAAGACATACAGGAACTGAATGTCCTGCCATGACGTTGCTAAAGCATCCGTGGTCAAGGCCAGAGGATCCTGGGACAGGGAGACAAAGGCCTGGAGCTTGTGATTGTGACGGGACGCAAACAGATCCACATCTGGTTGGTCCCAACGGTGACAAAGCGATTGGAACACCCTGTTGCAGAGGGACCATTCTCCCTGGCGAGAGGTCCCCCTGCTCAGAGGGTCTGCCAGCAGATTTTTCACCCCCGGAATGTACACCGCTGATATGCAGGGGACATTGACCTCCACCCAGGTCAGGATCAGAGACACTTCCTGGAGGGCCCTCTTGCTCCGGGTTCCTCCCTGATGATTGATGTAGGCAACTGCCGTCTGGTTGTCCGAGCGCCAATGAACAGGCAGGCCCTGAAGATGAGTAGTCAAGCGAGCCAGAACTAACCTGATCGCTCGCAGCTCCAAGACATTGATAGATGTCTGGGCCTCCTGAGGGCCCCACCTCCCCTGGAACCGCAGGGACTTCCAGAAACCCCCCCCCAACCTGACAGACTGGCATCCGTGGTGACCGTCTCCCAGGAAAGGGGCAAGAAAAGATCTGCCCCCCAACAGGTTCCTTGAGTCCATCCACCACAAGAGAGATCTCCTGACCAGGGGGGAGAGCACACAGACCCTGTCCAGGGGACGCTGGGTCCTTGTCCCATACGGACAATAGGTGAAGTTGCAGAAGCCTCAAGTGGAACTGAGCATAAGGGACCGCTTCGAAGCACGCCACCATCAGGCCCACCAGCTGCATCCCCTGCCTGATGGAGGGATGGGGACAAGCTAGGAGGGACTGGGCCTGTGCAATCAGACTGTCCACCTTCTGCTGAGGAAGGAAGATCCTTGCCTGAACTGTATCCAGATTAATTCCTAGGAATGGAGTTACCAAGGAAGTGGACAGTGAGGACTTGGGGTGGTTGATCACCCATCCAAATGACTCCAGAGTGGACACCACCAGCTGAGTATCCAACTCTGCCTGATGTAGAGACTGGGAAGTGATGAGGATGTCCAGATAGGGAAGCACGCGGACGCCCTGACATCTGAGCAGAGACATCACGCCAGCCAGCACCTTGGTGAACACCCTGGGAGCTGAAGTGAGGCCGAAGGGCAAGGCCACAAATTGGTAACGTTGATACATCAGAGCGAACCTGAGGGACTTTTGATGACCTGGGAACACATGAATATGAAGGTAAGCATCTTTAATGTCCACAGAAGTCATGAAATCACCTTGGCGCAGGGAACTGATGGCAGAGCACAGAGTCTCCATGCGAAAGCGCCTGCCCCTGACAAAACTTGTTGAGAATCTTTAAGTCCAGGATGGGCCTGACAGAACCATCCTTTTTGGGTACTGTGAATAGGTTGGAATAAAAGCCCTTGCCTTTTTCTCTTAAAGGCACCTGGCAGATGACCCCCAGCTCCAGGAGGCCTTGCACTGCTTGCACTAGCTCCTGAGCTGACACAGGGTCCTGAGGAATCCGGGACCTGATGAATCTTGGAGGGGGATCGGCAGCAAACTCTATCTTGTAACTGGAGGGCACTACCTCCTAAATCCACCGGTCTGAGACATGAAGCCTGCAGACCTGAGCGAAGTGCTGCTGCCGTCCCCCCACTCGGATGGGTGAGGGCGCCCCATCATGCCTGAGGGGGCTTGGGAGAGGATTTAGCTTTGGGACCCCAGGAGGAGCCAGGACATCCACGTCCTCTGCCTCTACCCCAGAAATCTCCCCGGGCCCCAGGGAAGGATACCCCCCTTCCCTGTCTTGCATCACGGTAAGGGGAGGAGAAGGAACCCTGACCCCGAAAGGGCCGAGGTTGCTGCCTGCGCTGGGGTAACCTGCCTCCCTTAGCAAAAAGGTCCAGGCGGTCTCCAAACAGACGCAGTCCTTTAAAGGGAAAACCAGTGAGGGCCTTCTTGGCAGCGTTGTCAGCAGCCCACTGGCGCAGCCAAACCGAGCGGCGTATAGCCACCGCGAGGGCAGAAGTTCTGGCACACATTCTGATGGTGTCATCCAATGCTGACAGGACAAAATTTACAAAAACATCACAACTGGAGAGTGCATTAAACACCTCACAAGGCACATCATCAGGGGCACTATCAAGAATATTTCTGATAAGGGTTCTAGTGGCCACAGCAGTAATAGCAGAGGCACAGACCGGGCGCAGCGCCGTCCCCGCACATGTAAAGGCGTGGGAAGCCAGCTGGTCAATGCACAGGTCCTCAGCATCACGCAGGGTAGTAGAATCAGGGGAATGCATGACAGAGGTGTTAAGATAGCCCTAGGATCGGGGCATCCACCTCGAGGGGGGGGATGACCAACATTTAACCACCTCAGCAGGAAAGGGATACTTCCTATCCCAACTCTTTGGAGCCCCGGGCAGTTTACTGGGGCGCTCCCATTCCTTGAGCACAAGGTTATGGAAATGTGCCTGCTCTGGAAGTTCCAAACGTGATTTTGCTGTATGGAAAAGCTCCCCTTTTTGCCTGGGAGCCGCAACAGGGAGAGAGATGGACAGAACCTCAAGGTCTGGGTCAATAATCTGTCAGTGTCATCCGGGGCCCAGGGGTCAGAGCCAGAATCGTCATGACCCCTTGGTCTCTCATCAGATGAGCCTGAATCAGAAAAGAGCTCCCTGTCATCAGACGGGGTATAGCCACATATATTCATAAACTCCTCAGTTACCATAGGGAAAATAGTAACATTAGGCGTCAAGTGCCACTTCTTACCAGGGCCCTTACGCGCTAAAGACCTCGCAATAATCTGTTCAACAGTAGCCAGTCTAGAAGACACATCAGGCTGAGAATCGCCACTAGTATGCAACTCAACAGGAGTGAGATTTAAACTTGGGGGAGTAGGTGAAGTGAAACGAGGTGCAGCCACTGGCAGGCCAGATTGCAATGCAAGCACCTGCTCGGCACAGGGTACACAGACCCATGCCTTGTTAGCGTCAGCATGAGGCTGCCCACACGCTACACACAGCCGGTCTTGTCCCAAAGGGACCCCGGTCACATTATCCTGGGATGCCTCCATATGGTGATTATTAGGCACAATATGCCAGTAGGGATTTACGCTATAAGCAACCCTGGATGCCCCAATGACCCGCTAGGGAAGTGGGAGCAATTATACAAGGCCCAACTATCAATTACACCGGGCCTGGAGAAGTCAATGGCTTCATCCGTCTGAAAGACACAGTGGGAAGAAGGGGTGTCAGAACCAAACACACAACAATGAGTATAAAACCGCTAGCGAGGGCACTTAAGGACCGCGGTAAGTATAACCGCCACACGTGCGCGCGACCTGACAAAATGCCGCCGAGAGTACCTGGAAGGGCGGCCCAGAGCGGGCCGTGACACAGGGCGTGCCAAGCCGGGCCCTGCCCCCCTGAAGAGCGCGAAGCCCACAGACAAGCAGCCAAAGATAACGCAGAAGCGTCTGAGGTAACGCCGCCGCCCGGCGCGGAACATCCAAGTGAAGGAAAAGACACGCGCGGCGGAGGCATTTGCAATAGTAAAAAAGACAAGTCAGCGCAGCGGCAGACACCACATATACTAGTCAAAAGACATGACAAAACGCTGTGTGCACGAATCACGCTACACGCTCACACACCCCCCCCCCTTCTTTCTCTCCCGAAGGCTACAGGGAGAATGAGGGAGGATGGCGGTCCTCTGTACAGGACCCACCGCTACATGGGGCATGGGGCAATAATGCGGGAGGGGCATCCCATAAAGGCTCACCATCAGCCTATACCGCCTACCCTTTGGTGGGGGACTGCGGTGGAGCAGGGCTCCTTAAGCACACATGGTGCTGCCTACCTTCACCCGACCAGCGCAGCCCAGGCTGGGAGGCACATCACACGAAGGATGGGCGGGAATAGTCCAACAGGGCCGCAGGCTAATAGCCCGCTCACCTGCGAGAGAGTGATAATTTCATGTCTTCGCAGTCAGCACTGCAGAGAAATCTGGGGATTTGTGGGAGGTCCCGGGTATTTGAGGGGCCGGGAGGAGCCTGTTTTACATGTCTCTGCAGTGCAGCGCCATCTGGCGGAGGATAACCCAAGTGTAAGTAATCTATCTGGAGCAGGACGTACTGTATACTAAGAATAATATAGCACCAAAGATTTCAAGGAGGAAAAAAATCATAAATATGATGTTAAGCACTGGAATAACGGAAGTACGAAGTGACACTGGTGATGAGCTAATGGTCTGGTGAGTCCAACAGGCGCCGACATAGGTTGACCAATACTTAAACCGGACCAACACCCGTTATTACATTAACGGGTGTTGGTCCCGTTCCTTGCTGCTAAGAAGAAGCTCGAGGGGGGCATGCAGAACGCTGGAGCCCTCTCGCACCTAACTTCACAGAACGCTTAAAACGCCTTCCTTACGAGCCAGCGCCGGGAAAGGAGTCCCGCCCGGCGGCCAATCGCGGGACTCCTTTCCCGGCGCTGGGTCGTAAGGTGATTGTTTTAAGCATTCTGTGAAGTTAGGTGCAAGGGGGCTCCAGCGTTCTGGATGCACCCCTCAAGCTTCTTCTTAGCAGCAAAGAACGGGACCAACACCCGTTAATGTAATAACGGGTTTTGGTCCGGTTTAAGTGCAACAAACAAAGCTAATTGGTAGTGTTCGGCGCAGCGACTGCTTGCACCAATGTAGTACACAGCACCAGATTAGACGCTAATGCCAACACTGGGGAAGGTAAATAATGGAAATAGAGAGATGAATGCAGCAGGGAGGGAGAAGGAGATATGAAAAAAAGGGAGTAATGTGGAAAAGAGAAAAAAAAGGAATTTGAAACAAAAGAGAAAGATAGAGATAATGTGGAAAGTAAGATAGATGGAGTGAATGTGCAAAAGAGAGAAAGATCCCAGGACAGACGCAGACACAGAAGTGCTCCAAAGTTATTTTGTCCAAGACAACCACAGAAGTGATTGGGTTGGCTAAGAAGGTCGCTGTCCAGCTGCTGCCATCTGGCATCTGTCAGAGCACCACCGAAAAAAAAACCCAGAAGACTGGCCCCCAAGTCTTGAGTTTGACACCTGCGCTGTAGGGCATCCCAATTTGGCATATTCCCTAGGAAAGGCCTTTAACCAGACCCAAAGTCTTTTAGACCTCCAATCTGCAATCTACTTGCTGCTCCCCCCTCCCCACCATCTTCCTCAGTAGATATCTGAGAACTGGGGATATAGTCGGGAGGTATAGTGCGATGCCAACCCCGGACTATACCACAGTACACAGATATCGACCTTTTCATCCGTCTGATACAAGTGAAGCAGCCATGCCTGCACAAATTAAAGGCACCACAGTATTCAGCTATCTATATTAGGATAGAGCTTAGCGAAGAAAAGGTATGTTTCTCTGTACTGCAGGATCCACAGGGCAGGGAGTTAAAGTGGATCTGAAGTAATTTTTTAAGGTCCTTTTTAAAAAAACTGCCTGTTGCAGCACTCCTCAAATCTTAAAATCATGGCGCCTGTCTTTAATAGAGTTACGTTCTTATTAAAACAAAAAAAGACTTTGTATTTTCTAATATTGATGCAGGTTGGAGATTATAACAAATCAATTCCAGATTGCCAAGAATTTCGGGCGGACATGCTCTCCTAACTGTAAAAAAAAAAAAATTAAATTATGAGACAAGTGAAACAAGCTGCGAGTTCAGTAGATACCCGGAGGAGGACCTCCCAAAGAGTGTCAGGTGTTCTGATCGAAACGGTCACGCTTACTGCACCTAAATGCACCATTCATCACTGCATATTGATCCTCGAAACCTCCGAACCTGTCCAGGAAAGGGGGACTCCTACGCAGACCCACCCTGGGAAGGAATAGCAGTTAGGATTGTGGTAGGTAATATGTGGCCATAAATCCTGTGGTCATGAGGTCAGATAGCTCCCTGTAGGCGCCAGGGGCCGGCCATTGTTATTCTTCCAGTGATAGGATTTTATGTACTAGATCTCCCAGTGCAGGGGGGTCAAACTTTGCCCCCCCCCCCCCTGTACCTAGTTCTGGCTTCTGAGCAAATAAATAGAAAATATACTGCAGAAGTTCCCAAGTAGCTGGCACACAAAGCTCTGGAAGCTGTTTCCGTGGGGCCTGAAATGGCTGGTGAACACCCCTACACCCCACTTAAGCTGAAGTAAGTGGCCAATGTTATAAATGAAAGTAAAAGTCGTTCTACCCCCTCTAAAAACTACTGCTGGTCTGCTTAGATAGCCGGTGAGGGGGGCATCCATGTTTCAGGTATCCATGCCTTCACACACACTCGCAGGCGTGCCAATGCAGCTAGCCGCTGGATTTTCAATGAATGTACAGTAGGTATATGCAATTTGGCATAGAAAAGTGGGATGCCACCACCGGGGGAGGTAGAAGTGTTGTTTAAGTGCAGAGGTCCACTTGGGGTGGAAAGTTCTGAAAAAAAGTTTGTCCCACATTGATATGCTTCATCTCAGAACATTTAACGGAGACCTCTGCACCCAAACACCTCTCCCACAGCCTCCAGTGAGTGGGTATATTTTACCCAACTGTAAACTGCTACAGTGTTCCCTGCCACTTCGGCTCTACTCATAGATAAAAGATGTCAATAATTTGGGCAGCAGAAAAGGGTGTCTAGGTGCAGAATTGAACTGGATAGGGTGGATGTCCCCTTTAAATGCTGACCAACAGCCAAAAATGACCTAATCAGAGAAGCACAACAAACAGTGCTCACATGCATCCCTCCCCAGGGGCAATTTAGATGGCTGCACATAAAATTTCATTTACCTTTTTCCAAGTCCTGCTGTGGTAAATTTTAAAAACAAAATGGCGGGTGATAGATGTGCAGGCCAACTGCAAACAGGAAGATCTGCTTCCTGTTACTGTGCATTGTCAGTTATGTCAGATGAATCCAGGCAGCAGCATGGCTCCAAAATGGACGCTACTTTTCTTTTCCAGCTGTGCCAGTCTGTTGGTCCAGTTTAACCCTTTAACCGCCAGCCTACCTTGAGATTTTTGCCCTTATTCATCAAGCGATAGCGCCAGGTAGTGTCTGACGAGCGCCAGGTCCCGCCAGCTAACGGCGGCTACCGACTCAAGTACGCCCGGCGTCGGCCACAATGACGCATTTATCAAGCTAAATGAGGCTAGCGCCGGCGAGAGCGACTGCTACCGCAGGATTCATCATGTAGCCGACTGCAACGAACAGCGCCGCTGCTAATCCCATCACAGCGCCAGGTATGACCTGTCGCTCCCTGGCGATGTCCAATGCATTTCAATGGAGCAATCTTTAACTAATCATAATTAATTGCTATTAATGTTTTTTTTTTTTTTTTTTTTAATGTCTAAAATTCTGTGACCACTTCTGCAATGTGAGGGTTTTTTTTTAAGGTAATGATTTTGTGCAGAATTGATATTACAGGTCTGATATTAATGTATTCATATTACAAAATGTTTATAAAAACTTGTATAATTTTACAATCAAAAAATATGGTTGTTTGGGGGTTAAAAACTATTTTAAATCCATCGCCGCCAGCGCTCTGGGGTTTAAACAAGGAATTCACAGCGCGAAAAAATTCGGAGAGTGATTTGTTAATGAATCTGCAGCAAGCCGTTCGCTCTGGCCATTCGCTGTCAGGCGCACCCATACAACGCTGAACCTGTGAAACAGCGACCCCTAACCCCGTATTCAACATTACCGCACACCGACTGAGTCGCTGTCAACAAGCAAACCCCGGCCAAGCACAGCGAATACTAGCTGGCGCTGTGAAAATCACGCTACTGGCGCTCATCTGTCGCTACCTGGCGCTATTAATGAATCGGCCTCTATGTCACCCTTTGTTGCCAGATTATTTTGCACTATTTTACGCTCCCCATGTTCAACTGTGATTTTTGAAGGGATTTCCCAGGAAAGTGATATATTGTTTTTTTCAGCAGAGCCTGGGGTTTAACATGGAATGTCTTGTTTGTCATTTTATAAGTGTATTCTCAATGTTTTTGGGTGAAAATTGTGCAAAAAAAAAAAAACTATTTTTTTACAATTTGTAAGTAAGTTTGTCAATAAAATATTATTGCGTGTGAAACCCCAATTTCTCCCGGTTACAGCGGTACCACATATGTATAGGTAGACACCCTTTCCTGCCCAGGAGACTCCCCCAAACTGAAACAACGCTTTAGGAGATTTTCAGATAAAATACAACTATGCTATGCAATATGCGCACCTTGCAGTTTTTCAAGAAAAACAACCCTTTACATTTGAAATACCCCCAACACAAACTATATATTCCCTAGAAGTATACACCTCAGGCTTTCTAGGCGTACCAGGCTTGTTGACATGGGAGCAGTTTTCTGGAAGTAATCCCTCAATGTATCCTTTTGTTGCACAGGGTTTCCCTAAAAATGAATAAAAAAGCAGAATCAAAACCACATTTTCCTAAAAAAAACTATATGCAAACCAGAAAAAAAAAGAAAATCTGAAAAAGCAACATCCCCCAAACAGAACAATACCCAACATGCATAGGTTCTGTCAAGGAGAGAGTTGCCAAACACCCCAAAGTAAAGCATGCGCATAACGGTAATTTTACTTCAAAATTTCAGCTCTGCAGACAAAGTGCGCACCTTGTGCTTTTTCTACCAAAACAACCCTTTATATTTGGAATACCCCCATAAACCATATATTCCCTGAAAGTACACATGTTAAGCTTTCTAAGCGTACCCAGCTTGTTGTAGAGGGCTCATCTTTCTGGAAGTAATATCTCGAAGAATTCTTAGGTTGCACAGGGTTTCACAAAAAAATGTATAAAAAAGCAGGATAAAAAACACCTTTTCCTAAAATATCAATATGCAAATAAGAAAAAACGTAAGCTCCCTCGAGCAGAACAATACCCAACATGCATAGGTACCTGTAACCTTTTAACTGCCAGCCTACTTGAGATTTTGTCACCCTCTGCTGACAGGATATTTTTCACCATTTTGCATGATGTTTAACTGTGATTTTTGCAGGGATTTCCAAGAAAATTGCATATTTTCTTTTTGTGGCAGAGTTTAGGCTTTAACATGAAATGTCTTGTTTGTATTTTTTCTACTTTTTTTTATATATTTTTAAATAAATAAGTAAAAAAAAAATAAAAAAATATTTATTTATAATTTATATATTTCTTTACTTGTCTCCTTTATTTTAACAAAAACATTTATTTTATTAAAAAAAACCATATTGCATGTGAAAGCCCCATTTCTTCCGATTACAATGATACCACATATGTATCGGTAGCCCCCCGTTCCTGTCCAGGTGATCCCCTAAACTAAAAAGAGCACTTTATAACATTTACAAATAAAATACAACTACTATCCACATAATAAAGGGTTAAATAAAAAAAATTGGTGTGCGGTCGCCGTTTCTTGGGGGAATTTTAAGGGTTTTTTTGGAAGGCAGGTAATGGGGGGTCTCGGGGTTAATGGCAAGTCACCCACTAGCCACAGGTGACTTGCCAGACCCAGAGCCTTGTGAACTGGTATAGGGGTCTCATAGATCCCTTACCAGTTCACAAAGGGTTAAAAGTAAAAAAAAAACACACTTTAAAAATAACTTTATTAAAAAAAAAAATTGTTTTTGTTATTTTTTTTTAATACTTACCTCCCATCCATCCCTGTGTCCCACGCTGATCACTTAGGCTTCTGCTCTCCTGCTGCTGCTGGAAGCCTTTTATACCTACTGGGTTACAGGTAACATAGGGTTAATTAAAAATGACATCCCAGGGAGGGGGACCCCATTTTTTTTATTTTTAAGGGTTAAATCCCTTAAAAATCCAAAAAAAAAAATGGCATGAGGTCCCCCCTACCCAGCGTAACCAGCCTGTGACCAGCTATGGGGGCTTGTAGAACAGGGCGCAGGGGCCAGCTGTAGTGGCCCCTGGCCCTGCCGGCTACAAGTCGTCATAGCCTAGGGCCACGGCTCTTCTGCCCCCCCTGGGCTTTGGGGAGGCAGGTAATTTGGGGGGCCAGGGGTTAATGGCAAGTCACCCGCTAGCCACAGGTGACTTGCCAGACCCCCGAGCCTTGTGAACTGGTATAAGGGGTCTCATGGACCCCTTACCAGTTCACAAAGGGTTAACAATAAAAAAACAGACACACACACTTTTCAAAAAAAGTTTATTAAAGTGGACCATCACCCAGGGGTGATCGGCCCGGGAATCTTATAGACATCACCTCCCTCACCGCGGGACATCCGAGATCGGGATGTCCCGCGGTGAGGGACCCCCCCAAAACCCCCAAAAAATCCTACCTCATCCTACCTCCCGCGCGCCCCTGTAGACGTGCGCGCGCCCGCGCCGGCCGTTTGTGAATGGCCGGCGCGGGCGCGCGCCCTGTCAGAGTGACGTTCGGGAGGCGGCGGCGGACGCGCTGTCTTGTCCTTCGCTGTCACCCGCTTGTCTGTCGGCGGGGATTGGACGGCGCGGTCACGTGGGAGCGGGGTGAGGTGAGTTTTTGGGGCTTTCTGGGGGGTTTCACACAGCGGGGCCCCCCCAATCGGGGTGCCCCCCCGAAGTGGACCAAAACCCAGGATAGTCAAAATCCTGGGTGTTGGTCCACTTTAAAAAAAACATTTTTTTTTTTACTTTACTCACCTCCGATCTTCATCTCCTGTATCAATATCAATCAATATCAATTCTGCACAATTTTTTTTTTTTTTTTTTTTTTTTTTACCTTAAAAAAAAAACTAACATTGCAGAAGTGGTCACAGAATTTTTGACATTTAAAAAAAAAAAAAAAAAAAATAATAGCAATTAATTATGAATATTTAAAGATTGCTCCATTGAAATGCATTGGAGAGCGCCAGGTAGCGAGAGGTCATACCTGTCGCTGTTCAAGGTCGCTCGCTGGCGCTGTGGGGTGAGGCTGGAATAATGATGAATGATTCGCTATCTGGCGCTCTGTCAGTCGCTAAGCAGGATCGGCTTGATAAATGTGTGATTGCGGAGGGGAGCCGGCGTTCTCGTGGCGGTGAGCGTCATTACCGCTCGCTCAACATTCGCTACCTGGCGCTATCCCTTGTTAAATAAGGGCCTTATATTACACATATGTATTTGTACAGAACTTGCTTTGGAACTTGTCAGTATTTGAAATGCAGTACCTAGATGTCGCAGAATGTTTTTTTGGGGGGGTTATAAAAATGAGAAACATTACAAAGTCACTGGTCTGGGAGAATCAGCAGCTGGGTCCAACAGGCGCTGACATTGGCCAGCCAATACCTAGTTCAGTAATCAGTAAATTAGTTAGCGTTCTGTGCATGCAGACTACAGCGCCAGATAAGACCAAAATGCCATCGCTCCACCACAACAAAGATTCTAAATGCCGCACATCATAAATAAGGCCCCAAATCTCAGGACCAATAGGATTTTATTCAGCTGGGACATGCAACTAGTGGGGACATAGAGGAAATCCATTGGCACCAGAAAGAACAATAGTAAAGTGCCAGATCAGGCCAGAAAGATACAATGTGTTTCTTGAATAGCAGGTGCTACAATGTAGTCAGTTCACATGCAAAGTTATGTGGTGGAGGTCTTCTTTAAAGTGAAGCTTCGCAGGGAAGGTCCTAGTATACAGTGACACTAAATTAATCTAACCCACCCTTTCATGCAATATGTGAGGCCTGCATTAGAGAGATACGCACCTTCTCCTAACATGATGGGGGGACAGGAAACGGCTGCATATGCATGCAGCAGCTCCACCTTCTCCTAATAAGAGAAATGTCACGGCAGCTGGTGTCTATCTCTAGTCACTCAGAGCTCAGAGGTAGATCTCTCCTGAATTTGGAGCTTACAAGCAGCAGGAGGTGGGTCCCAGGCGCGTTTGCGGTGTGCAAACTATCCATCCCAACACTAGGATATCCCATGCAGACTTCAGAGAGAAAGCTCTCAGCTGGATCAGCAGGTCTCTCTTTTCCAACTGTACCCTATCTATCACTCTCTTTTTTTGCACATTGCATTATTCTATTTTACATTCTCTGGCTGTAGACATATATTTCTGTTTCCCCCTTATTCTTTCTGTTTTTTCATTCCCTCCATCTGTTTCCATTTGAGCATGTATTTGTGTGTTTGGAGGGCACCATCCATTAACATTTACCATAAATCCTGCCGTGTAGGTGGGTTAGGGTACCCTACTGGGTACAGATTTACAAGGAAGGGTTTAGGTCCGCTTTAACAGAATCAGAGACCTTTTCTCACTTGCTGCTCTTTATCCTGACACAAACTATTGTAATTCCCCTTCCCTATGCAACCTTCTCTCCTCATATCTAAGAGATTCGCTGTGTCCCCCATTTATCTTCCCTCCCTAAAGTACCATTCTGCTCTCCTCTCTCCGGCCCCTCTGAGTATTTCTCTCTTGCATTATCCCAGCTCCTCCCTCTCTTTATGCCGCCACCGCCGTTATCTCTGATTTTGGCTAAGAAGCACATTTATTTTGGAGTAATATTCCCATGGCAACTGAGCAGATGGTTACTTCTGATTAGCTATTTCCCCCCTCCCTGCCAAATCACAATCCGTCTTTGAAATTAAATCAGACTGCGATAAGATCGGTTGTTCTGGAGAGGGACGGAGTAAATAGGCTCGGATTATTACACCATGATTCAGGATGTAATGCAAATGCACTGCCTCCCCTCTCTGGCTTCCTATATATATATGTATGAGCACTATCTACACATACACACACACACGTGCTATATGGGAAAATTATAATGTAAAATATATATATTTATTTAAAACTTATCTGGACACCTACATATTTCACCCACTGGAATTATCCCAACATCCAAATCTGCATCCTTGGATTAGCCCTCTCATTGCAGCTAAAACTGCTTCCACTCCTCTTGGTTCTCTGTTACGGCTCACTTCCAGTCTCCTTCTGGCAGGGCCAGTAGCCTGAAACTTGTGTCTACAAGAAGCAAGTGATAGCTGTGTAAATATTTGAAGTTATACTCTTTGTGGGCACTTGATATACTGTATATTAAAAAAAACAAAAATGGAGCATTTGCATGGCTCCACACGCTCATTAAAGTGGACCAACACCCAGGATTTTGACTATCCTGGGTTTTGGTCCACTTCGGTGGGGCACCTCGATCGGGGGTGCCCCACTGTGTGAAAGCCCCCAGAAAGCCCCAAAAACTCACCTCACCACGCTCCCACGTGACCGCGCCGTCCAATCCCCACCGACGGGCAACGGGTGACAGCGACGGACAAGACAGCGCATCCGCCGCCGCCTCCCGCACGTCACTCTTACAGGGCACGCGCCCGCGCCGGCCATTCACAAACGGCCGGCGCGGGCGCGCGCACGTCTAGAGGGGCAAGGTTTTTTGCGGGTTTTGGGGGGGTTTCACCCCGCGTGACATCCCGATCTCGGATGTCCCGTGGTGACGGAGGTGATCGGGCCGATCACCCCTGGGTGTTGTTCCACTTTAAGAATCATGGTAGTTCTGTGGTCCATGGCCTGGGTGTACCGTGTTTTAAAGCAGAACAAAACCCACCAAGGGCTGCCCTGAAATCTAAAAAATTCCAGTGCCGTCCACTGGCTTTCCCCCCAGGGTGCCAATAATAACTCATCTTTTCCCAGTCCAACGGCGCATGCGCAGGCTCTCTTTCAGTCAGAGCCATTTGCCTTTTGGCAAAGAACTCTGATTGTTTTCAATGACCCCAGCCATTCAGATAGACTGGGATGGGAGCCGGGGATACGGCAGCATACACGCCAAAGGATGTACACCTGACAAAGGGTTCTAATTGGATGATAGCCAGGGTAGGCGCGATTGTGCCCATTCATCCAGTAGAGCATTTTTGAGGTCAACTGCTGATGTTGGATGAGAGGGCCTAGCCTCCTATCTAGTTCCCAAAGTTGTTGGATAGGGTTAAGGTGAAGGCACTGTGTTGGCTAAGTTGGAGCTTGCTTTGTGCACTGGATTCCGGTCACGTTGAGATAGGAAAGGAGCCTCAGAAGCATAGACTTGGGTGTTAGGAAACTCACATGTCAGAAGATCGAGCTAGAGGAGCTGCTGTCAATCTTCGAGCAGCGGGGCGGGGCAGACGTTCTTATGTGCTGATTTGTGCTGGCAGCAGACCCAGCAAGCTTAGGCCCCGCCCAGAAAGACGTCTGCCCCGCCCCCTGCTCTCAGATAGGCTGAGATTTCTAAGAGGGAAGTGCTGGGAGTGATTGCATAGGATGGGGCGGGGCTGGGCGTCATAGTGAGGCTGCAGCCTGGCACTAAGCCCAGATCCTCCTTCCTGCTTCTGGACAACAGGTAAGTAATTCCTTGTTCTGTCTGTTATGTTATATTTCCAATCTACACTCCCCTCCCCAGCTGTCAACCCTCACCTAAATATCCCCTCCCTGCTTACAATCCGCACCCCTTTGCCCCCCTCTCCAACTGCTGACCTACACTCCCACTTAAAGTGGACCAAAACCCAGGATTTTGACCTTTCGATCCTGGGTCTTGGTCCTTTCCCCCAGGGCACCCCGATCAGGGATGCCCCGCTACATGAAACCCCCCAAATTGCCCCAAGGAACTCACCTCTTCCCAGTCCTACGGTGCATGTGCAGCCGCTCGTCCAATCAGCGCTCTCGCATCTAAGCAGAGCGGCTCTGAGCGTGGTGGTGACCATCCCCCACTTACGTCTAACGGCGTGTGCCAACGCCCATTCACAAATGGCTGGTGTGGACACGTGCCCTGCTAGAGGGATAGTGGGGATGCGGCCTACGCATGCGCCGTTGGACCGGGAAGTAAGGTAAGTGAACGGGGTGACCTGGGAGGTTTCACTCAGTGGGGCATCCCGAAATCTATTGGCCAAAACCCACGCCAATTGGGGATCTTATAGATTCCCGGGCCGATCAATTACCTCCCCCCGGGCATGCAAAATTGGGATGCCCCACTGTGTGAAACCCCCCAGGTTGCTCTATACACTTACCTTTGTTCCTGGCCCAATGGCACATGTGCGAGCCACATCCCCACTATCCCTCTAGTAGGGTGCGTGCCCACACCCGGCATTTGTGAATGGCCGGCACAGGCACACTTAGAGGGAAGCGGGGGATGCGGCCACCAGCACGCTCGGAGCCGCTGGCCTTAGACGAAGGCGCACTAATTGGATGAGTGCCCACACATGTGCTGCAGGACCAGGAAGAGGTGAGTTGGTCTCGGTCTCCTGGGGGGTTTCACACAGCGGGGTTCCCCCAAACAGGGTGCCCCGGGGGAAAGAACCAAAACCCAGAATAGTCAAAATCCTGGGTTTTGATCCACTTCAAAAAATGGAGCACCAAGAGGAAGGAGCAAATGGCACATTAAAGTAGAACAAAACCTTTTTTCTGTGCCCCAGGGGCATCCCGAATACGCCCATTGGAACTTGCCTTTCCTGGTCCTATGCTACATGTGCGTGCTCTGTACACCCCCAGCAGCACACTCTCACCTCCAGCCTATCTCTATTTTTGGTTGCAGGAGAGTGCGCACATCCCAAAGATGCAGGGATGCGGCTGACAGATATTTACATCACCAAATGAGCTGCCAAACACTGAACTGGGATGCCCCTGGAGAAGGCCAGCAGCCGGCCTTGCAATCTAAAATGCCCCCCTTGATTTTGTTCCATTTTAAAGTGAACCATAACCCAGGATTTTGACTATCTGGGGTTTCGGTCCTTGCTCCTGGGGCACACGATTCAGGATGCCCCGCTGTGTTTCCCGATCTGGCTCTCACTTCCATGGTCCTATGGCACATGCACCTGTCAAATCAGCATGCTCGACTGCGCTGCGCTTGACTGAGGGGCCAAGTCTAGCCGAGATCCAAGTGCAGGCGAGCACACCGGAATGGGAGGGGGCAATGCCACTCTGCCTATATGGGGAATGGGAGGGCAATGCCACACTATCTATATGGGGAATGGGAGGGGGGATGCCACACTGCCTATATGGGGAATGGGAGGGGGATGTCACACTGCCTATATGGGGAATGGGAGAGGGGAATGCCACACTGCCTATATGGGGAATGGGAGGGGGATGTCACACTGCCTATATGGGGAATGGGAGAGGGGAATGCCACACTGCCTATATGGGGAATAGGAGGGGGAATGCCACACTGCCTATATTGGGAATGGGAGGGGGGATGCCACACTATCTATATGGGGAATGGGAGGGGGGATGCCACACTGCCTATATGGGGAATGGGAGGGGGTAATGCCACACTGCCTATATGGGGAATGGGAGGGGGGAATGCCACACTGCCTATATGGGGAATGGGAGGGGGGAATGCCACACTGCCTATATGGGGAATGGGAGAGGGGGATGCCACACTGCCTATATGGGGAATGGAAGGGGGGATGCCACACTGCCTATATGGGGAATGGGAGAGGGGAATGCCACACTGCCTATATGGGGATTGGGAGGGGGAATGCCACACTGCCTATATGGGGAATGGGAGAGGGGAATGCCACACTGCCTATATGGGGAATGGGAGGGGGGAATGCCACACTGCCTATATGGGGAATGGGAGAGGGGAATGCCACACTGCCTATATGGGGATTGGGAGGGGGAATGCCACACTGCCTATATGGGGAATGGGAGAGGGGAATGCCACACTGCCTATATGGGGAATGGGAGGGGGGAATGCCACACTGCCTATATGGGGAATGGGAGAGGGGAATGCCACACTGCCTATATGGGGAATGGGAGGGGGGAATGCCACACTGCCTATATGGGGAATGGGAGGGGGGAATGGCACACTGCCTATATGGGGAATGGGAGGGGGGAATGCCACACTGCCTATATGGGGAATGGGAGAGGGGGATGCCACACTGCCTATATGGGGAATGGGATGGGGGAATGCCACACTGCCTATATGGGGAATGGGAGGGGGGAATGTCACACTGCCTATATGGGGAATGGGAGGGGGGAATGCCACACTGCCTATATGGGGAATGGGAGGGGGGAATGCCACACTGCCTATATGGGGAATGGGAGGGGGGAATGTCACACAGCCCATATGGGGAATGGGAGGGGGGGTGCCACACTGCCTATATGGGGAATGGGAGGGGGGAATGCCACACTGCCTATATGGGGAATGGGAGGGGGGAATGCCACACTGCATATGGGGAATGGGAGAGGGGAATGCCACACTATCTATATGGGGAATGGGAGGGGGCAATGCCACTCTGCCTATATGGGGAATGGGAGAGGGGAATGCCACACTATCTATATGGGGAATGGGAGGGGGGATGCCACACTGCCTATATGGGGAATGGGAGGAGGGGATGCCACACTGCCTATATGGGGAATGGGAGGGGGGGATGCCACACTGCCTATATGGGGAATGGGATGGGGGAATGCCACACTGCCTATATGGGGAATGGGAGAGGGGAATGCCACACTGCCTATATGGGGAATGGGAGGGGGGATGCCACACTGCCTATATGGGGAATGGGATGGGGGAATGCCACACTGCCTATATGGGGAATGGGAGAGGGGAATGCCACACTGCCTATATGGGGAATGGGAGGGGGGATGCCACACTGCCTATATGGGGAATGGGATGGGGGAATGCCACACTGCCTATATGGGGAATGGGAGAGGGGAATGCCACACTGCCTATATGGGGAATGGGAGGGGGGAATGCCACACTGCCTATATGGGGAATGGGAGGGGGGAATGCCACACTGCCTATATGGGGAATGGGAGAGGGGGATGCCACACTGCCTATATGGGGAATGGGAGGGGGGAATGCCACACTGCCTATATGGGGAATGGGAGAGGGGGATGCCACACTGCCTATATGGGGAATGGGAGGGGGGAATGCCACACTGCCTATATGGGGAATGGGAGAGGGGGATGCCACACTGCCTATATGGGGAATGGGAGGGGGGAATGCCACACTGCCTATATGGGGAATGGGAGGGGGGAATGCCACACTGCCTATATGGGGAATGGGAGAGGGGAATGCCACACTGCCTATATGGGGAATGGGAGGGGGGAATGTCACACTGCCTATATGGGGAATGGGAGGGGGGAATGTCACACTGCCTATATGGGGAATGGGAGGGGGGAATGCCACACTGCCTATATGGGGAATGGGAGGGGGGAATGCCACACTGCCTATATGGGGAATGGGAGGGGGGAATGTCACACTGCCTATATGGGGAATGGGAGGGGGGAATGCCACACTGCCTATATGGGGAATGGGAGGGGGGAATGTCACACTGCCTATATGGGGAATGGGAGGGGGGAATGTCACACTGCCTATATGGGGAATGGGAGGGGGGAATGCCACATTGCCTATATGGGGAATGGGAGGGGGGAATGCCACACTGCCTATATGGGGAATGGGAGGGGGGGATGTCACACTGCCTATATAGGGAATGGGATGGGGGAATGCCACACTGCCTATATGGGGAATGGGAGGGGGGGATGCCACACTGCCTATATGGGGAATGGGAGGGGGGAATGTCACACTGCCTATATGGGGAATGGGAGGGGGGAATGCCACACTGCCTATATGGGGAATGGGAGGGGGGAATGCCACACTGCCTATATGGGGAATGGGAGAGGGGGATGTCACACTGCCTATATAGGGAATGGGATGGGGGAATGCCACACTGCCTATATGGGGAATGGGAGGGGGGGTGCCACACTGCCTATATGGGGAATGGGATGGGGGAATGCCACACTGCATATGGGGAATGGGAGAGGGGAATGCCACACTATCTATATGGGGAATGGGAGGGGGAATGCCACACTGCCTATATGGGGAATGGGAGGGGGGAATGCCACACTGCCTATATGGGGAATGGGAGGGGGGAATGCCACACTGCATATGGGGAATGGGAGAGGGGAATGCCACACTATCTATATGGGGAATGGGAGGGGGCAATGCCACTCTGCCTATATGGGGAATGGGAGAGGGGAATGCCACACTATCTATATGGGGAATGGGAGGGGGGATGCCACACTGCCTATATGGGGAATGGGATGGGGGAATGCCACACTGCCTATATGGGGAATGGGAGGGGGGAATGCCACACTGCATATGGGGAATGGGAGAGGGGAATGCCACTCTGCCTATATGAGGAATGGGAGAGGGGAATGCCACACTATCTATATGGGGAATGGGAGGGGGGAATGCCACACTGCCTATACGGGGAATGGGAGAGGGGAATGCCACACTATCTATATGGGGAATGGGAGGGGGGATGCCACACTGCCTATATGGGGAATGGGAGGGGGGAATGCCACACTGCCTATATGGGGAATGGGAGGGGGGAATGCCACACTGCCTATATGGGGAATGGGAGAGGGGAATGCCACACTGCCTATATGGGGAATGGGAGGGGGGAATGCCACACTGCCTATATGGGGAATGGGAGGGGGGGATGCCACACTGCCTATATGGGGAATGGGAGAGGGGAATGCCACACTATCTATATGGGGAATGGGAGGGGGGATGCCACACTGCCTATATGGGGAATGGGAGAGGGGAATGCCACACTGCCTATATGGGGAATGGGAGGGGGATGTCACACTGCCTATATGGGGAATGGGAGGGGCAATGCCACTCTGCCTATATGGGGAATGGGAGGGGGGGATGCCACATTGCCTATATGGGGAATGGGAGGGGGGAATGCCACACTATCTATATGGGGAATGGGAGAGGGGGATGCCACACTATCTATATGGGGAATGGGAGGGGTGATGCCACACTGCCTATATGGGGAATGGGAGAGGGGAATGCCACACTGCCTATATGGGGAATGGGAGAGGGGAATGCCACACTGCCTATATGGGGAATGGGAGGGGGGGAATGCCACACTGCCTATATGGGGAATGGGATGGAGGGATGCCACACTGCCTATATGGGGAATGGGATGGGGGAATGCCACACTGCCTATATGGGGAATGGGAGGGGGGAATGCCACACTACCTATATGGGGAATGGGAGGGGGGAATGCCACACTATCTATATGGGGAATGGGAGGGGGGGGATGCCACACTATCTATATGGGGAATGGGAGGGGGGGGATGCCACACTACCTATATGGGGAATGGGAGGGGGGAATGCCACACTGCCTATATGGGGAATGGGAGAGGGGAATGCCACACTGCCTATATGGGGAATGGGAGGAGGGGATGCCACACTGCCTATATGGGGAATGGGAGGAGGGGATGCCACACTGCCTATATGGGGAATGGGAGGGGGGGATGCCACACTGCCTATATGGGGAATGGGAGGGGGGGATGCCACACTGCCTATATGGGGAATGGGAGAGGGGAATGCCACACTGCCTATATGGGGAATGGGATGGAGGGATGCCACACTGCCTATATGGGGAATGGAAGGGGGGATGTCACACTGCCTATATGGGGAATGGGAGAGGGGAATGCCACACTGCCTATATGGGGAATGGCATGGGGGGAATGCCACACTGCCTATATGGGGAATGGGAGAGGGGGATGCCACACTGCCTATATGGGGAATGGGAGGGGGCAATGCCACTCTGCCTATATGGGGAATGGGAGGGCAATGCCACACTGCCTATATGGGGAATGGGAGAGGGGAATGCCACACTGCCTATATGGGGAATGGGAGAGGGGAATGCCACACTGCCTATATGGGGAATGGGAGGGGGGATGCCACACTGCCTATATGGAGAATGGGAGGGGGATGTCACACTGCCTATATGGGGAATGGGAGAGGGGAATGCCACACTGCCTATATGGGGAATGGGAGGGGGGATGCCACACTGCCTATATGGAGAATGGGAGGGGGATGTCACACTGCCTATATGGGGAATGGGAGAGGGGAATGCCACACTGCCTATATGGGGAATGGGAGGGGGGAATGCCACACTGCCTATATGGAGAATGGGAGGGGGATGTCACACTGCCTATATGGGGAATGGGAGAGGGGAATGCCACACTGCCTATATGGGGAATGGGAGGGGGGAATGCCACACTGCCTATATGGAGAATGGGAGGGGGATGTCACACTGCCTATATGGGGAATGGGAGAGGGGAATGCCACACTGCCTATATGGGGAATGGGAGGGGGGAATGCCACACTGCCTATATGGGGAATAAAAGGGGGGATGCCACACTGCCTATATGGGGAATGGGAGGGGGCAATGCCACACTGCCTATATGGGGAATGGGAGAGGGGAATGCCACACTATCTATATGGGGAATGGGAGGGGGGGATGCCACACTGCCTATATGGGGAATGGGAGGGGGGAATGCCACACTGCCTATATGGGGAATGGGAGGGGGGGATGCCACACTGCCTATATGGGGAATGGGAGGGGGGGATGCCACACTGCCTATATGGGGAATGGGAGGGGGGAATGCCACACTGCCTATATGGGGAATGGGAGAGGGGAATGCCACACTGCCTATATGGGGAATGGGAGGGGGGATGCCACACTGCCTATATGCGGAATGGGAGGGGGGGATGCCACACTGCCTATATGGGGAATGGAAGGGGGGGATGCCATACTACCACCATACTCCGAGTGCGCTGGTGGCTGCATCTCACGCTTCCCTCTAACAGGGAGCGCGCCCGCGCCGGCCATTCACAAATGCCTAATGCGGGCATGTGCCCTGCTAGACAGAAGCGTGAGATGCGGCCCGCGCATGCACCATTGGGCTGGGAGTAAGGTAAGGTGAATGGGGCGTCCTGGGGGGTGTCACAGCGGGGCATCCCTCAATGAGGGGGTGTGGCCTAATTTAACAAATGTCCCCCTTTCCCACCCTGAAAAGTTGGTAGGTATGGTATTTAGTAGTGGAGCGGAGGCCATTTCCTCACCCACATCCCCTTACACTGCCCTC
The DNA here is from genome assembly GCA_027917425.1 of Gastrophryne carolinensis. NCBI lineage: Eukaryota > Metazoa > Chordata > Amphibia > Anura > Microhylidae > Gastrophryne > Gastrophryne carolinensis. The sequence goes on along the minus strand of CM051235.1, from coordinate 240,392,819 downwards.
ACCAATGTCGCAAATGGGATGCCTGGCTGGTCTGGTAGTTCTGTGCAAAAATAAAAGTATTTTCTTTTATATTGATGTATATTGTGTGTTTTTAAGGGTGTCCTGGATGCCCCGCTGTGTGAAACCCCCAGGTCGCCCTCTACACTTACCTTACATCCCAGTCCAACGGTGCATGTGCAGGCCGCAGCCTTATCCCCGCTATCCCTCTAGCATGGTGCTGGTAGTTCTGTGTACAGATAAACGTATTTCCTTTTATATTGATGTGTATTGTATGTGTGTTTTTAAAGGTGTTTAGGTGTACTTTCTGGCCTAGGGTTAGGGGGTAACCCTAATCGATCGATTCCCCCCCCCAGGTCACCCAGTATACTCACCTTCTCCCTCCTATCCCTTTAGCAGGGCATGTATCCGAGCCAGGCAATAGTGAATGGCGGGTTCAGGCATGCACCCTGTCAGAGGTTAGCTGGGATGTGTCTGCTGATTGGACAGGAGGCTGTGCATGCGCCGTAGGATCGGGGAACCTGGGGGGAGGTTTCTTAAAGATTCCAGGGTCAGCTGCTAGCTTTTTAGCTGGGGCATCCCGAGTGTGAAACCCCTCAGTTCTTCCACTACAACTCACCTTTCCATGCTCCAACAGCAGAACAGAACAAGCGCGCTGATTGGCTGAGCGTGCTCACTTTCACTCGGCTTTGCTGACGGCTAAGTGCGCCGCTGTATGCATTCCCCGCTCACGTCCTAGCTGTCGCATGCCCACACTGCCCATTCAGAAAGGCCAGATGCAGGTGCGCGCACAGGTTAGAGGCGAGCTAGGATGTGTCCATGGCGCAGAGACGCAGCGGGGGCTCCGGGACAAGGTGAGTGAAACTGGGCTTCTGGGGGGCATCCCACTCCCATCCCAGTCATTCAGATCTATCGAAGTCTATGAGAGTCGGCAGCCGAATTACATAGTCACAGCAAATGGCCCTCACACATGTGCCGTTGAAATGTGCAAAGGTGAGCTGTAGTGGGCAAACTGGGGGGTGTCATGCTGCGGGGCATCCTGATTCTTGCACGGAACAAAACCGTATATATAAAATATATATATAACATTTTCCTTTTTTGCGGGGGCACGATTTTCTGGGCTTGCCTCGGGCGCAAAAGAAGCTAGCTACAGCTCTGGGACCAGGTAAAGGCGAGTTGGAGCCTGAGGTGTTTCACACAGTGAGGCATCCTGTATTGGGGAGCGGAGGGAAAGGACCAAAACTTGGGTTTTGGCCCACTTTCAGAAGTCTCTAAGAACTGTGACCAAACCCCAGACAAACAGCCCTATTGTATGATCTCTCCTTCAGCAAACTACATTTTGTATTTTGTCCTCACTTTTTGGAGAGAAAACACTTTTTGTCATGATTTTTTTTACCCTGGTGCAATTTGGCACCATTTGTAGCTGTGCAAAAATGTTTAAAGCTCGCACAGCTAAAAACGGTGCAGAATTGCACTGAGGAACAAATGATTCGAAAAAGTGTTTCCTCTCTAGAGAATGTGAGGAAAAAAGAAATTCTCATGGTGCTGCATCAACCCTTATGAGTTGCATTTTGCGGGTGCAGTTCTGTAGACTAGAAACTGAATATATTTGTATATATATTATATATTTGTTTGTATGTATATATATTTGCAGTTGCAGTTTGGTTGGTTTGCAGCAAGCAGAACTTTCTGGTTTTGTTTCAGCTGCACAGTATCAAAAAGGAGAGGCGCAAACAGGCCGATAGGGGATATATTCTAGAACTTTTTTGGAGGTTCTAAAAATTAATAACACACAATCAACTGCATAGGTCTGACTATAGTCTTTGAGCCCTGTGGTGGTGGCTCCTCCATCTTTTAACTGTGAATTGCTTAAAGCAGACCAACAGTCAAAAATGACTTAAACCAGACCAACACAACAAACAGTGCTCGTATGCATCCCTCCCCAGGGCAATTTAGACTGCTTCACATACACATTCATTTACCTTTTTCTAACTCATATTATAGTAAGTTTTAGAAACAAAATGGCGGATCATGCATTTGCAGGCCACCTGCAAACAGGAAATACTGCTGGGCTTCCTGTTACTGTGCGATGCCAGTTATGTCGAATTCAGGCAGCAGCATGGCTGAGATGCTGGGAGAGGAAGCTCCAGCAGAAAGGAAGGTAGGATGTGCTCATCCAGTCAATATATAGCAGACAAGGAGGTGAAGAAATGTAACCCTCTGCACATGCATACTATTGAAAACTATTGGACTGTTAGTTAAAGGAGCAGTATCGCAAAATTTGCATTAACCCTTTTGTTGCCAAGCACGTAACACCTACGTGCTGGCTTGGCTGGGCCTTAAGTGCCAAGCCCGTAGGTGTTACGTGCTTGACTTTCCTCGCTTGTAGTTTAAAAAGTAAAAACAACAAATACTCACCTGACCCCTTGTTGGATCCGGCCGGGTCTCCTCTTTAATTTGGTGCCATCCGATCCCCCGTGGGGGGTCGGATGGCTCCAGGAGAGCCCCCGGAATAGGCCGCCCCCCCCCCCCCGCTTCTGCAGCAGCAGCTTCTAACTGTAAAAAAAAAAAAAAAAAAAAATGACATTCACTTACCTGTGTGTGCGCTGGCTCCCGCTGTCCCTCCTCTTCACCTGGGGGGCCTCCGATCCCCCCCCAGGACTTACCGATCTTCAGGAGAGAGCCTGGGAGGCTCTCTCCTCTCTTCTTCACGATGGCGGCCGCCATCATGCCTCTAAGCCCCGCCCCCTTGGGGGCGGGGCTTATGAAGTCATCCCGGCCCCGATCTCAGGCTTCAGCCTTCTCAGCTTCTCAGATGCCGGTGATCGGCACAGGGGAAGGAGGTGACAGGAGATCCTCTGATCTCCTGCCTTCTCCTTCTCTGGATGCCGATCACCGGCATCTGTCAGCTGAGCGGCGAGGGACAAGAGCTTGCAATCGAAGGTAAGTACAGTAAAAAAAAATTTTTTTTTTTTCTAATAAAATACTTTTTATTATTGTATGGTGTTTTTTTTTCACATTAACCCTTTGTGAGCTGGTAAGGGGTCCATGAGACCCCTTATACCAGTTCACAAGGCTGGGGGGGTGGCAAGTCACCTGCCCTAGCGGGTGGCTTGCCATTAACCCCCGCACCCCCATTACCTGCCTCCCCAAAGGCCAGGGGGGGGCAGAAGAGCCCGGGCCCACATAGGCTATGTGGGCTCGTAGGCTGCAGGGTGGGGGGGCCACCAAAGCTGGCCCCCCCACTCTGTGCCTACAAGCCCCCATAGCTGGTCCCGGGCTGGTTACTTTGGGTAAGGGGGACCCCACGTCATTTTTTTTTTTGGATTTTGAAGGGTTTTTAACCCTTCAAAATCCAAAAAAAAATGGGGTCCCCCTCCCCGGGAAGGGGGACCCTATGTCATTTTTTTTTTTAATTAACCATTTGTCATCCAGCAGCTATAAAAGGCTTCTGGGCAGGAAAGGGTGTCTACCTATACATATGTGGTATCGCTGTAACCAGGAGAAATTGGGGTTTCTCACGCAATAAGATTTTATTGACAAACTTACATTTTTTATTACAAAAAAACTCTACAAATTGTAAAAAAATGTTTTTTTTTTATTTTTTTTCACACATTTCATCCAAAAAAATTGAGAATACACCTAAAAAATACAAACAAGACATTTCATGTTAAAGCCCAGACTCTGTTGAAAAAAACAATATATAATTTTCCTGGGAAATCCCTGGAAATCCCTTCAAAAATGACAGTTGAATATGTGTAGCGCAAAATGGTGAAACATCGTCTGGCAACAGGGAGTGGCAAATGCTGCAGGTAGGCTGGCAGCGAAAGGGTTAAAAAAGATAAATAATTAAATAGCCACACAATAGCTTCTAACATGTGTATAAATAATCTGGCGATAGAAAAAGGAAAAAATATATGCCTTTCTTTTAAATTGTATAATGACAATGGCTCAGTCCATTTGCTGAATAGGGGGATCTGCTGGGTTGTATTTAGTGAGCTGCTTCATTTAGCCCACTGGTCTCCTAGCAACACTTTACCTCAGAGGCTGACACTGTAATCAGTGGTAACGGCTGTGTGTGTGTGAGGTGCTGCTTTTGTTATGAGACCAGGTGACTCAAATGTGTAAAATCTATACAAAATAAACTAAACTGACTGAAAACGACTGAAATTCTTCTTTGAATAACTGTGCAGGAAAATCTAAAGGTATTAAAGTGGAACAAAACCCTGAGTTGCCGACCCTGAAGTCTATAAGATCCGGCCATTGACCTTCCCCCTTGGGCATTCTAAATCAGGATGCCCACTGTGTGAAACGACCCCTGGATAACCACAGATCCCCCCATTTTTCTGGCGCGCTCACGCAGATAGTCATTTAGACAGGCCGGGCGGCCAGGAAGGTTACTGCTCAGGCTCCCCATCTGTGTGCAATCACAGCTGATTGGATGAGAGCCCGCGCATGCGCTGTGGGACAGGGAAAGGTAAGTTTTCACAGGTGAACTTGGGGATTTCACATATCAGGGCATCCCAAGTCGGGATGCCCCTAGGGGCACAAAACAAAACTCCAGATAGTGAAATTCCTTGGTTGGGCTTTGCTCAAAACACACAAAGCTGAAAGAAAGAGCATATGGAAAAATGTGTTGAGAAAAGAGAGAGAAAATGATAAACTGAAAGATTCTTCAGCAGAGCCAACATGAAAGGAAACTGTCAAAATCAGCTAAATGAATTCTAGATCTTTTCTCTCTGTTTTCTCTCTGTTTTAGATATATAAGTTCTGGCCAGGCAATGTTGCAATGTTGTTATCTTATGCTGGACGGCTGCCAGCACTGAACAGCTGATACTTTGATACATTGTTTCACCCCTCTCCTCAGCATGGAACAGGCCAGAGTGTCGGGTCCCGACACTCAGAAGACATAAACATGAGCTATTAGTCTCCAGCTGCACAACACACACATCATTTTTTTCTAAATTTGTAATTCTTACTACAACACTTACCTACATTCAAAGTACCATTTAAATATGTCACCAAGAAAAATTCGCGATACTGCTCCTTTAACATAGATTGCAATAAATGTAAAAGCGAGGTAGCCACAACAAGGCAAAAAAGGAAGAGGAAGCTCCAAAATGGCCTCTACCTTTCTTTTCCAACTGTGCCAGGCTGTTGGTTCGGCTTAACTCTTTAAATGCCAGCCGCATAAACTTCATGACGGTGCCTCAGCAACCATTAAGTGCCAGCACTGGAATTTTCTAAGGGGCTGGAATTTTCTCACCACTAGAAAAAAAAACACTCACCTCCATCCATAGTCCAGCACCGGGGGTCTGCTCTTACCTTGGCGGGCTTCCGATCCCCCCCAGAAGTGGTGGCTTCTGACAGCTCACATCCGCCATATGTCGATGTCATCTCACTCCACCTGTATAAAAGGATCCTTCGAGCAGCGGGAACAAGATGTCAGAAACAAGAGTGAGAGTCAGAAGCCAGTAGCAGGACAGAGGACCTCGATCTGTTGCCGGCTTCGGCGGATCACTTCCAGTTGTCTGAAGCAGCAGTGGACTGCAGCAGCAATTGATGGAAAAGAAAAATGTAAAGACTTTTTGTCTAGGTGTGTGTGTATTGTTTTTAGTTAAAGAAAAATGGAGACTTTAAGTCTTGTGTGTGTTTTGTTTTTACATTTAACCCCTTGTGAACTGGTAAGGGGTCCTCGAGCTTATACTAGTTCACAGGGCAGGAGGAAAATTCACCTGCCAGCAAGCAGTTGACTTACCATAACCCTCCGCCCCTTTACCTGCATCCTCAAAACCCAGGGGGTCCAGAAAAGCAGAGGTTCGACCCTTAAAAAAAATATATGTGCCCCCCACTAGTTTATTAAGGGTTTAGCCCTTGATAGTGTGTCTAGTAGTTGTATTTTATTGGAAAATTTCATAAAACACTCTTCAGTTTGTGGTGTCTCCTGGGCAGGAATAGGTGTCTACGGAAACATTTGTGGTACCGTTGTAATCAGGAGGAATAGGGCTTTCAAATGCAATATGGTTTTCTTTTTATTAGGAAATGCTACAATATTTAAAAATATTAGATTTTTCTTTATTTTCACATATGTCACTATAAAATATTGAGAAAGCACTGAGAAAATTACACAAAGTTACAAAACTACAAGATATAACTTTCCTGGAAATTCCTGCAAAAATCACACTTGATTCACTACTAACACCAGGTATCAGCAGATGAGTGTCTATAGCTGCGCTTAGAGCGTCCGCTAGTAGGCGTTGTAAGCGGGTATCAGGCATTGTAACAGAGCGTCTCAGTCGCTGTAGTAACCTGGCCAGCATTGATGAATGTGATGTGTGTGGGCGTTGTAACAACAGTACAGCGCTGCAGCGAGCGAGAGATAGCTCGGTGCAACCGGCACTCAGTGCTCCACACCATATTTAACAAAACACTAGATATACGCAGAGTGTCGTGGCTCTAAAGCTGGGTGCTGTAGCATAGAGCGCCAGATGCTGTGTGATCAAAGTCTGTATTCTAAGCATACAGCACGTCCTGCTCCAGATATAGTAATAACATGTGGGTAATCCTCCGCCTCGGGCGCCGTGCACTGCAGAAATGTAGAAAACAAGCTCCTCCCGGCCCTACATATACCGAAGGACCTCCCACAAATCCCCAGATTTCTCTGCAGTGCTGGAACTGCGAAGACATGAAGTATCACGCTCTCGCAGGCGAGCGGGGCTTCACAGCCCGAGGCCCTGCAGGACTATTTCCACCCGTCCTTCTTGTTAACAGAATATGCCTCCCAGCCTGGGCTGCGTTGGTCGGGTGAAGGTAGGCAGCACCGTGTGCCATGCTCCACCGCAATCCCCCACCATAGGGTAGGCGGTTTAGGCTGATGGGGAGCCTCTAGTGGATGCCCCTCCCGCATTATTGCCCTGTACCCCGGGTAGTGCTGGACCCTGTGTGAAGGGTTGCCATCCTCCCTCATTTCCCCAACTAGTTAGGGGGAAAAGAAAGGGGGGGTATGTGTGTGGCGGTCCCAGTGTACCGGTATGTCACGCTTGTGGCCTTAATTATGCCCTTTATTAACTCAGAGATGTCAGAGCCGCGCTGCTTGCTCCTTATTCTGTTTTCGGCTGCTGCCGTATGTTTATACATAGTTTGCTGCATCGTCTAGATGCTGTGGTGCCCATCCTTATTTAATGTAACGGTTCTATTTGAATCTTTAGGCGTGTGGTTGTATCCGTGCCTTTACTATTACCTCAGAGCTTCGCGCTTTTTAGAGTGGGCGGGGCCTTGGTTCGGCACGCTCCGCGTCATGGCAGAGCATTGAGCCTGCCCTTCGAGGTTCGCTGGGCGCCATTTTGTTGAGCTTCGCGCGCGCGCGTGGTGGCGGTCTCCTCCTCCTCCACTTGATCTGTAAGTGCCTTCACGGGTGAATCCCTCTGTATATGTCTGTCCAGCTGCGCATGGTCCTGACATCTCTTTCCCATTATGTCTTTCAGACGCTGAGTCCCCGGTGGCTTCTCCCGGCCATATATATATATATATATATATATATATATATATATATATATACATATACGTATAAGGATATTAGCGGGCCTTCCTACAATCTCCCACTTTAACCAGTGGGTTGTTGGGGCATCCAGGGTTGCTTATTGCATAAATCCCTACCGACATATTGTGTTTAGACAATCACCATATGGAGGCATCTCAGGATTGTGTTACCGGGGTCCCTCTGGGACAAGACCGGCTGTGTGTAGCGTGTGGTCTCCACCATGCTGAGGCTGACGGGGCACGGGTCTGCGCGCCATGTGCCGAGCAGACGCTGGACCTGCGAGCGGCGCCTGTGGCTGCCCCTCGCTCCTTCCCTTTCCTCTTGCCTAAATCTCACTCCTGTTGAGTCATGTACGAGCGGGGAGTTACAAATAGACATCTCTCCCAGACGGCCCACGCTTGACCAGATTGTCGAAGGGTTGTCCGGCCGTGTGGGTCCTGGCAGACAACGGCCCTGGACTCCCCCGGCTTCGGCCTGTGCTATGGGCTCGGAGGAGTCCTCTTCTCCGCGTGCTAGTGCTCCGTCTGAAGATGGAGACCTGTTCTCTGACCTGGGTTCCTCTGACGGGAGGCCTAGGTGTCAGGATGATGCTGGTCAGGATAACTGGGACCAGCTTGACATTGGTGGTATGTTACTCAGGATTTTTAAGGCCCTGTCCATTTCGCCCCCTGGTGCGGTCCCCAGGCCGAGAGGGGAGCGCTTCCATACAGCGCCTGGCTCATTTCCATGCTCTTGTACTTAAGGAATGGGAATGCCCCACTACTCTTCAAGGGGCCCCAGAGGATTGGGTTTGGAAATACCCTTTTCCCCCCGAGATGGTTGATATTTGGTCTTCGTCTCCAGTGGTAGACGCACCAATTATTGGGGTTCCTAACCCCTTCTTTACAGCTCCTGCTTACAGCACCTTGCGGGACGCCGAGGACCGGCGCATTGATAGGCTGGCTTCCCACGCCTTTGCTTGTGCAGGAACGGCGCTACGTCCTGTCTGTGCCGCAGCCATCACTGCAGTGGCCGCTAGGACCCTCATAAGAAAGATGCTTGAGCATCAACCTGAAGATTTACCCTGGGAGGTGTTTAACGCACTCTCCAGCTGTGATATTTTTGTTAAATTTAGCCTTTTAGCTCTGGATGACACCATCAAAATGTGTGCGAGGACCTCTGCCCAAGTGATAGCTATACGTCGCCTGCTCTGGCTGCGACAGTGGGGGGCAGACGATGACGCTAAAAGGACTCTGACGGGGCTCCCCTTTAGAGGGCATCGCCTGTTTGGGGCCCGTCTGGACCTATTTGGAAAACAGGACAATTCACCCAATCAGGGGCAGTCGTCCCGGCCCCCTCAGAGCAGGGATACCCCTCCACCTCCATATCATAGTGTTAAGCAGGAACCGGGGATGCCCTTTGCGGGGTCTGGTTCGGTATCCTGTCCCAGGAGTGACATTCAACGCCCGGGGCCTTCTGGCTGGGCCAAGCCCGTATCATTCATCGAAACCCCTCAAGCATGATGGGACGCCCTCACCCGCCTGGGTGAGGGGATGGCCACAGCACCTTAGTCCTATCAGGAGGCATCCTGCCTCGTTCTAGTGGCTTTAGGAGGTAGTTCCTCCGGATATGGGACAGTGTTTGCTGGGTGGTCCTTCCCTGAGTCGGTCAGGAGGACTCCGGTCCCCTGTTTTTCTTCAGGTATGGGTGCAGGCCTTCCTTGGCCTGTTAGGTATGGCTTCCTTGCCAGAACGCCCTTCACATATAGAGACTGGGACCTCTGCGCCAGTTGCTTCTCCTTTCCCTTGAGGATGAGGGAGTCTATCTTTCTAACCCTTCGGGGGTTTAGCATCTGTATCCATAGGCATTCAGGCTTGGCGCCTCTGAATGGGCCGTCGGCGCCCTATATACCAGGGGTCCTCTGGCCGCCCGTGGCGTGCTGAGATGTTTATTCTGACTCCAAGGTGTCTTCTGGATACTGAGCCCACTACAGCTGGGTATTGGCGGTCATCGCCGACGTTTGTGGCAGTGGCTGGGTCCCCTGTTGCGTTTCATGTGCCGCTAGGCTCCGGAGGGGTGTGATGTCTTGCATGAAACCAGGGGGCAGCTACCAGGGGACCTATCAGGTCCTCCTTCTTACTTACAAGAGGGATGGACCTTAGTTGCCTCAGGTCCTACTCTGTTCCATCCTCCAGTTCCCAGGATTGTATCTGGATCAGGTTCCAGCTAGTGCCCTCTTCTTGGCTATAAGGGATTTTCTGGGATGAGGTCTCTGGTCCTCCTTCCTGTCTCGTTATTATCTCCAGGCAGAATTGCACCAGGTGTGGCCGTTGGCGGCTGGTCAGTTGATATCCCTTTTTTCTCTGTGCTCTTGGGCTCTGAGGCACTTTAGCTATTAGTCCTGGATAAGGGTTCAGCACCCTGGATCTAGGTCTGTTTACCTTACTTCTAGTGGAGGCGGTTATTCTTCCGCTGGTTTACTCAAGGAAGCCGTCAGGGATCCTTCCCTGCCTTTTTTGTTTCTCCCTGTTGGTGGTCACCATGGTACCAAATCTTGCAGGTTGACAAGGGGGGCTTGTTTCTTCTGAAACCCCCGGTGGTTCCTAGGTAGGGACCTTAAAGGATCCAGTTACCTATGGTTTTTTTGTTGTCACAACGAGCTCTCGGTGGGTTCTAGCTTGCTGGACTACTCCCTTTCAGGACCTGTCCATTTGGGGACTCTTGGTCTGTTGTAGGACAGTGGCATGTTCCTTGTTCCCTGTGGAATTCTTGGGACTAGCTCTATTCCAGGGAAGCTCTGATTCTGCTCTGTGGGGGAATTAATATTCCTTGCCTTTTTTATAGAACCCTCCTATGGCAGGAGGTTCTCTATTGTTCCATTGAGTTCATACTGGTAGGGACCTGTTGGACTCCATCACTATCACAGGGTTCTACCCTTTATTATTGGCCCAGATTGGTCTGACCTTAAGTTGGGTTTAGTAGTTCTGGCTAGACATTCTACTTGAAATGTCTTATCCCCTTTGCCCTGCTAGGCGGGGATTTGCGCAAGTTCACTGACGGCAAGGAGCACCGTTATGCTGGGGGCCTGGGTGGCCCAGTGGGGTGTGGTCTGCAGAGGTTTCTGCTGAGAACAGTGGGCCTGTATGTTCGCTCACGAGGTCCATTTTGCACAGTCAGGCTCCTTTATCTTAGGCTCTACCTTGGCGTTCGGCAGGTTTTGTTCTTACCCTGTTGGAGATGACATATCTCGGGGTGTCTTGTTCTATTGGAGAGCTAGGACCTAGTTCCTCCTATTCGTCTTCTTCCTTCTGCCACTCTATGTTAGGGTATGTTGTACCCATATTGTCTTGCTGGGCCTAAGCTCTCTCCCTTGTTGGACGATCTCTGTTCCTGGGGTTTAGGGTTCTAACAGCATTGTTGGTGTTGGTTCCCAACTTAGTTCTGTGAAGGGTTCAGGGCTCGCCCTGTTCGCCTATTGCAAAAGCCCGATCCAATCTTCTGTGTGAGCATTCATCAGGGCCTGCTCAGGTGCATTCCTTGGGGAATTCCTGGTTCCCCTTTGGGGGGGATTACTTATCCCGATGCCCTGCTAAGGTTTCCCTTGGGTTTTATTTAGGTTCTTGTCTGAACTGTTCCTTCCATCATATCACTCCTCTGGGGCGGTTGCTCCAGTCAGAAGTGTGCCATACAGGATGGCTCTGTTGGCGGTCCTAGTCATTCCATATACGTACGTTGTTATATATCTGTACCCCATGAGGTGAGGGTGCCGCCTTACGCCGAGTCTGGTTCCAGGCGAGGGTCTTTTATTCACATTATTCCAGATTCTCTGGTCTCTGGGCTATTGTCTTGCTTACTATGAGATAAAGGGACTTGTATCTCTCTACAGGTGTTGGAGATTTTCCTGGACGGTCTTTTGTCCCTGGAGGGATTTTGCCTTTTGGGGCCTATTGGTGTCCCCTTATGAAGTACCGGATCTAATTACCTCCACGGGTGAGGTGCCCTTGGATTGGTCTTATTCGTTGGTTTTGACCATCTGAGCCTAGAGTGCACTTTCGGCTTCTGCTGAGTGTTGTTTGTTAGTATTCCTGCTGGTCCCGCCTGAGACCAGGTTTCATATTCCCTGTCGGGGAAAGTTCTGATGTTGCCATGGCTGCTCTCCTTGCAGTAGCATGGTTAGGCTATTACTTCTGGCCTATTCTGTTATGGGAAGATTCTTCTTCTCTACTGTTTTTTTGTTCTCTTACTACTTGTGCTTGGCTTGTGCCTCTTAGCACTAAGTTCTGGTGAGCAAGCTGGCTAGTCCGCCGCTTGGGTTCAGTTCTCCCTTTACAAGGTTCAAAGGTTGAGGTTAGAGCATTGCTCACATTGCTCTTGGTAGCATGGTTGCGGGTGACAGCGCTTTACTGTTGGCTGTGCCCTTCTTACGGGGATCCCACCCTACTTTATGGACACTGCTATTGGATGTCCCACATGTTATTACTATATCTGGAGCAGGACATGCTGTATGCTTAGAATAATACAACTCTGTGAAGTACTCACCTGTAGAGTTGATTTTATATGCATACAGCACGTCCTGCTCCACCCCACCCTGGTTTCACTTGTTCTGGATCCCCTGTATGGTGATTGTTATCACTTGATATTATTGCCAGTTTCTGGGTGGTTTGTTTCTCCCGGCTTCTCTTCTCACTGCTTTTCAATGCTGGGGATTTGTGGGAGGTCCTTCGGTATATGTAGGGCCGGGAGGAGCTTGTTTTCTACATGTCTGCAGTGCACAGTGCCCGAGGCGGAGGATTACCCACATGTTATTACTATATCTGGAGCAGGACGTGCTGTATGCGTATAATACCAATTCTACAGGTGAGTACTTCACAGAATTGTATTTTTTGAACACATATACACCTGTAACAAAGCGAAAACACATGGAATGACATTGTTTTAACACTGTGACAATAACACTTTAGTGCCAGACCTGTAAATACAATTCTGCATAAAAATATAAAAAGTCCAAAAAATTTATAAAAGTGTTTGTTTGCAGCCAGGAGAGGTCACACAATGATTTGAGCAAAAAAAAAAATTAAATTGCCAAACACACTATTTATACACAACTAATGCACCCCATTGAAATGTATAGGCGAGCACTACAGAGCGACAGGTACTACACGACGCTCCTGAGTCTAGAGCGCTGGCGCTATACGCTGAGTCGCTTGTAATAATACATCAGACACTACATGGCGCTGTTAGAGGCGCTCACCAGATTTGCTTTCTTAAATATGGTTTTGCGTACAGAGCCCAGCGTTCACCAGACACTGCCTGCCGCTATGAGGCACTACCTGGCGCTATCCCTTCTTAAATAACCCACATATTGCAAAAATGCCTGACAACAGAGGGTGACAAAATCTCCAGGTAGGCTGACATAATAAAATCCAAATAAATATGCTAGGTAGCAAGAATAGGGCTCATTTATACACCCTGCATTTAAAAAATCCAGCAAAGGCTGTTTTTTTTCTTTTACTGGAAGTAAGAAGGATCAGAGTGACAGGTTTTGAATGTACCCTTCTTTTTTTACAGGAGAGATCTCTTCATGACTCTAATGGCCCATCCCCTGAATTGGCCTGTGTTGGAACAGCAGCTTATTGCTATTGCCATTCTGCTTTGTACATATGCTTTTACCCATCATGAAATGCTGTGGGCAGGTAAAATAGTGCTTTATGATCCTGCTCTCGACAGGCTGGCTCAGGTGAGGAGGCATTGGAATGGAGTCGATCCCCCTTGTAGAAGTGGCAAAAACCCTTTACCCCTGCATGTTATATCTACTAGCAGACGTAAACCACAAGCTTGGCAGGATTCATTTTCAGTTAGGGTGTAGAAGTGATCCCTTGCTCACTATTTAACTTGTGTATATTTATTTTTAATATTAGACCATATTGCAGTACAGCTCCTTTAATAAAATTATGACTGCTTTATTGTTGTGCTTTGTTGAGTATGGGGGCAATTCTCAAAAAATGTAGATGAGCTTTACCAGATTGGTATTTACAAATAAAGCACAAAAAATCCTCCTGATTGGGTTTTGAGGTGGCACTTAGGACTGGAGGGGGCAGGTAAGTAATGATTAGGGTCTAGTTTATTTTTTCCATAACTGCTCTTTCATTTTATAAAAAGCAAAGGTCAGGGCATCTCTGTAAAGAAAAAATGAAAAGATCTAGCCAGACATGCCACATGACCTCAGCACACAGGCATAAGCTTATGTATTTAGTGTAAAAGTCATTTAACCTACTAGTTGTCAGTCATGTGCCGTTCAGGGACCCGCTTCTCTCAGGATAGTGGAGTCTCACAATGTGACTGTTGCATAATTTTTTTTAAGTTTCTTAAAAGAACCCTTTGAAGTGTTTGTATAACATAAGCATTATTTTTGGCCCAGTGAATAACATCGTTTGTGTGGTGCATTGTCTGTGCTTTGAGGAGTGCACAAATGACATTTAGCAGCCTGATTGTAATCATGGGACACATCATACATTTGCTTCTTCCCCTTTATTAATTTCTAATTTAATATCTCATGATTCCGTGGCAGTCCACCCTGGATTATACTGCTTGTTATAATTATCCCCTGATCCTTTGAAGAACTTATAAGCGTGCTTTCCTTTGAACCTCGCCTGGAATGGCTGGAGCTGCTATTAGAGGAGCTTTAGCTTGTTTACACTAGGCGGAATGGCGGCTCCCTCACTGTTTTCCTGCTAAACTCTAGCCAATAACTTCACCTGGCTGCCTACTTCTCTAAGGCTGACCATAAAAATCTAAAATACAATGGGCCTCTAGATCAGTGTTTCCCAGCTGGTGGTACAAGTACCACTGGTGATACTTGAGCTGCCCTCTAGCAATACCCACTGCTACTCATGGGTGAGAAACAGGAAGATAAAGACCTACATCTATATTAAAGCCAAGGACCAGGCTTTCCCTTAGCACTCTTAATGCAGACCTACACTCTGTTAGGTGCCAAGGCGAAGCTTATGTCTTCCAATAATCACCTCTTCATGGCTTTATTTGTCCAATGGGGAGTCTGGAGGCCACAGAACACACTGCAGCATGGGTCTCATCCTCTCAAGTTTGTGCTACTGCTTCTAGTCTCCTGTCGGTCAAAGCTCCAGTTAAGGAAAGGTGAGTGTCATCCATGGCAGGAGGGGGTTCTTTGTTCCAGGGCAGGTATACATTGTCACGCACCTGGTGTGGCGGCACGGGTGTGGATCTGCTGTGACTGTGATACTGATAGCGAGTACCGTGTCAGGGGAGTGGAGTCTAAGAGGCCACCGGTATTCACCAGAGCCCGCCGCAAGGCAGGTTGGTCTTGTAGCGGCGAGTGACCCCCAGATCGCTACGCTACCCCTCAACAGCGGCTTAGCCACACAGTCAGCCGAGGTACTGCGTGGTGCAAAGGAGGCAGGCAAAAGGCAATGTCAAAGTTAAAGCAGAGGTCAGGGCTGGCAGCATAACCTCGAGATCAAAGATACCTAGCCAAGATCGGGACGGGCAGCGAAGGTTCAGAGTCGGGGACAGGCAAAGGTCGGTACACGGGTAAGCAATCCTGAAAACAACTGACTTTTTGCATACATAGGGAGACCAAGATCCGGTACTGATGGAAAAGGAAGTGCCCCTTAAATAGGGGAAGTGGATGCAGGATTGGATGACTGGGCACCAATCAGTGGTGTACCGGGCCTTTAAACTTCAGGAAACCGGCGCGCACACCCCCTAGAGGACGGGGACGCACGCGCACCGGAGCATGCGAGGAGGCAGCGCGAGGAGAAGGGAGACGACTGGGAGCAGCTGGCACGCGGTCAGCGGCCGCGCCGGAAGCCGCGGCCCCGCCGGCAGGAGCGGGTAAGGAGGGAGAATGGGGATCGCTGTGAGATGGTCGCGCAGCGCTCCCCGGGCAGCGGGTGCAGGAACAGAGGTGAGGGGAGTGCTGCGAGATGGGCCCGCAGCGCTCGCCCTAACAGTACCCCCCCCCCTTTGGGTCTCCCCCTCTTCTTGGGACCAAGAAAATCCGAGATGAGACTGTGGTCCAGAATGTTCTCCTCGGGTTCTCAAGATCTTTCCTCTGGGCCACAGTCTTCCCAGTCGACCCAAAAATATCTTTTGCCTCTGGATACCTTAGAGGCCAGGATCTCCTTCACCGTGAAAACGTCCGCGGTACCAGAGATTGGAGCGGGCACCAAGATTTTCTGAGAAAAACGATTGCAAATCACTGGCTTCAAAAGAGAAACGTGGAAGGAGTTGGGGATACGAAGAGATGCTGGAAGGTGAAGCTTATAGCAAACCGGATTGATCTGTTGCTTGATCTTATAAGGGCCCAGATAGCGGGGACCCAGTTTGTAGCCACACCTTATCTCCAGGAGAGTAAACAGGAGGAATTCTCTTTTTATCAGCGCTAAATTCCATACGAGCAGAAGCTTGAAAAAGACCAAAGGCCAGATGGTGGAAAAATCCTGTGTGAGTTCTTCCATGGTGGGTACTTCAGAAGACGTGAACAAGGGCAGTGGCAGAAGAGGATGACGACCGTACACCACAAAGAACGGGAATTTTCTCGTAGATTCAGCATCCTTATATGAGAACTCCGCCCAGGGCAGAAGGTTGACCCAATCATCTTGACGCGCAGAAACAAAATGGCGAAGATAATGGCCGAGGACTTGATTAACTCTTTACACTTGGCCATTTGTCTGGGGATGGTAAGCAGAGGAAAGAACTTAATCTTCATTTGTTTACAAAAAGCCCTCCAGAACTTAGAAACAAATTGCACTCCTCTGTCAGACACAATATGTGTAGGCAGCCCATGAAGTCGAAAGATATGCATAAGGAAGAGTCTCGCCAGCTGAGGAGCCGAAAGAAGGCCAGGCAAAGGTGTAAAATGCGCCATCTTAGAAAACATATCCACTACCACCCAAATAACGGTGTTGCCATGCGAATAAGGGAGGTCGGAAATAAAGTCCATAGCAATGTGCGACCATGGAGTATTTGGAATAGGTAGGGGAAGACGTAAGCCTGCAGGCCTTTGGTGAGGAGTCTTGTCATGTGCACAGATGGTACAAGCCTGAATGAATTCCGTCACGTCCTTCCCTAGAGAGAGCCACCAATAATATCTGGAAATGAGAGAACAAGATTTTCTGATACCAGCATGGCCAGCTACATGAGAAGAATGTCCCCACTTTAATATTCTGCAACGTTGGCGAGGAGGCACGAAGGTCTTTCCAGGTAGTGCCTGTACCAGAGTAGCGGGAGCAGAGTGGACTAGGCATTCAGGAGGGATAATATGCTGTGGAGTGGATTCTGACCCGGAAACGTCTGAAGAGCGAGAAAGGGTTTCCCCCCTGATGTTCTTGGCGGCTGGACGGAAGTGGATTTGAAAGTTGAAATGGGCGAAAAATAACGACCATCGGGCTCGTCGAGGGTTTAACCACTGGGCAGTTTCTAAGTAAGACAGATTTTTGTGGTGGGTAAAGATGGAAACAAGATGGGCAGAACCTTCCAAAAGATGTCTCCACTCCTCCAATGCTAACTTGATGGCGAGTAATTCCCGATCTCCAATGGAGTAATTCCTCTCTGCTGGAGAAAACGTTTTTGAAAAGAAACCGCAGGTGAGAATCCTGCCAGTAGCAGATTTTTGAGTAAGCACGTCTCCAGCTCCAATGGAGGAGGCATCTACCTCAAGGGCAAAGGGTCTAGCTGGATCTGGTCTTGAAAGCACCGGAGCAGAAGAGAAGGCATTTTTAAGAGTATAAAAGGCTTCTTCAGCCTGAGAAGCCACGACTTAGAATTGGCGTTCTTCTTCGTGAGAGCCACAATAGGCGCAACTATAGTCGAAAAGTGGGGAATGAACTGGCAATAATAATTAGCGAAGCCCAAAAAGCGTTGGATAGCCCGTAAGCCAGAAGGACGTGGCCAGTCCAACACTGCCTTTAACTAGCTGGGGTCCATCTGGAGACCTCGACCAGAAACTATGTACCCAAGAAATGGTAGAGTGGTATGGTCAAATATGCACTTCTTCAGCTTGGACTTGCCGAACATGGCAGTGATGTTCTTCAGAATTTGAAGAGAAGATGAGTATATCATCCAGATACACTACCACGCAGGAGTAAAGCAGGTCCCCGAATATGTCGTTCACGTATTCCTGGAATACAGTGGGTGCATTGCAAAGTCCAAAGGGCATCACTAAGTATTCAAAGTGGCCATCGCGGGTGTTAAAGGCATCTTCCACTCATCGCCCTCACGTATACGTATCAGATTATAGGCCCCTCTCAGGTCGAGTTAGGTGAAGATCTTGGCACCACGAAGCCGATCAAATAATTCAGAAATCAAAGGTAAAGGGTATCGACTTTTGACGGTAATCTTGTTGAGGCCACGGTAGTCAATGCAAGGGCGAAGGGAGCCATCTTTCTTGGCCACAAAGAAAAAGCCTGCGCCAGCTGGAGAGGAAGCCTTCCATATGAAGCCTCTTAGGAGGTTCTCCTGTATATACTCTGACATAGCCTGTGTCTCAGGAGCTGAGAGAGGATAGATTCTGCCATGAGGTGGTGTGGTACCCGGCAAGAGGTCAATAGGGCAGTCATAGGGTCGATGAGTACCTCCGCTTGCTTTTTGCAGAATATATCAGAGAAGGCCTGATAGATCGCAGGCAGGCCGGGAAGTGGAGCAGAAGCAGGAACAGGTCTGGCAGGAACGGACGTCAAACATCTCTTGAAGCAGGCTGCACCCCAACTCTTGATATCGCCGGTATTCCAGTCAAGAGTGGGATCGTGCCAAGAAGAATCTGAGAGGTACAATGAGGGAGCACGTAAAACTCAATATTCTCTTGGTGAAAAAGTCCAATCTTTAAAAGGAGGGGTACTGTGCGATAATGCACGGTGCAATCAAGCCTGTCACCATTGACCGATGCGATAAATAGGGGCTTTGCGAGGCGGTTCACAGAGATGTTATATTTATTAATCAAGGAGGCCTCGATAAAGTTCCCTGCAGAGCCTGAAACCCAAAAGGCAGTCAGGTTCAAGGAGATGGTAGCTGCTACGGTAAGTCGCACAGGAACCGTAAGCCATGGAGAGGTGGCACACACCTAGGGACTCCTCTCCCACATTCACTAGGTTCGCCCGTTTCCCTGTCGTGGCGGGCGAATAGGACAGTCTTTTAGGAAGTGCTCAGAGCCAGCACAATACAAACAAAGATTCTCATTTCTCCTGCGAGTTCTCTCCAGCTGGGTTAAGCGAGATCGGTCCACCTGCATGGCCTCCTCACTGGAAGGCGCATGTGCGGACAAAGGATGTTGAAACACAGGAGCCAAATGGGATGCCCCCCTAGGGCGCTGAGACTCTCTTTCCAGGCGGAGTTCCTCACGTCTTTCAGAAAAACGCACATCGATGCGTGTGGCCAAATGGATGAGGTCAGTCAAAGATGAAGGCAAATCACGTGCAGCTAGAGCATCTTTAATTTTGCTAGACAGTCCCTTCTTGAAGGAGGCACATATGGCCTCATTATTCCAAGACAATTCAGATGCCAGGGTACAGAACTGAATGGCGTATTCACCAACGGACAGGTTGCCCTGGACCAAGTTCAATAGGACCGTTTCTGCAGATGAGGCCCGGGCTGGTTGCTCGGAGACCTGGCGGAACTCGGAGACAAAGGCAAGTACATTGGAAGTAACTGGATCCTTGCGATCCCATAATGGGGTAGCCCAGGCCAGAGCATTTCCTGAGAGCAGACTAATAACAAAGTCCACCTTGGCACGTTCAGTGAGGAATTGGTCCGCCAACATTTCCAAATGCATAGAACACTGGGTAAGGAAGCCTCAGCATAACTTGGCATCCCCGTCAAACTTAGCCGGCAAGGAGAGACGCATTCTAGAAGTTGATGCTACTGGAGGCTGTGGCGGCAACAGTGGAGTAGATAGTGGCAATTGCTGCTGCTGAATCGATAAGAGCTGCTGAACCATGGCGGAAAGCTGGTTAATTTGGCGAGACTGCATAGCCACTATTGCAGGTAGTTCAGTGGCATCAGGCAGTGGCTCCTCAGCGGGATCCATGGCCGGATCTTACTGTCACGGACCGGGTGTGGAGGCACGGGTGTGGATCCGCTGTGACTGTGATACTGATAGCGAGTGCCGCGTCAGGGGAGCGGAGTCTAAGAGGCCACCGGTATTCACCAGAGCCCGCTGCAAAGCAGGTTGGTCTTGTAGCGGTGAGTGACCCCCAGGTTGCTACCCCCTAACAGTGGCTCAGCCACACAGTCAGCCGAGGTACTGCGTGGTGTAAAGGAGGCAGGCAAAAGGCGATGTCAAAGTTCAAGCAGATGTCAGGGCTGGCAGCATAACCTCGAGATCAAAGATACATAGCCAAGATCGGGACGGGCAGCGAAGGTTCAGAGTCGGGGACAGGCAAAGGTCGGTACACGGGTAAGCAATCCTGAAAACAACTGACTTTCTGCATACATAGAAAGACCAAGATCCGGCACTGATGGAAAAGGAAGTGCCCCTTAAATAGAGGAAGGGGATGCAGGATTGAATGACTGGGCACCAATCAGTGCTGTACTGGCCCTTTAAACTTCAGGAAACCAGCGCGCGCGCCCCCTAGAGGACAGGGACGCGCGCGCACCGGACCATGCGAGGAGGCAGAGCGAGGAGGAGGGAGACGACTGGGAGCAGCTGGAGCGCGGTCAGCCGGAAGCCGCGGCCCCGCCGGCAAGAGCGGGTAAGGAGGGAGCATGGGGAGTGTTGGGAGATGGTCGCGCAGCGCTCGCCCGGGCAGCAGGAGAGGGAACGAAGGTGAGGGGAGTGCTGCGAGATGGGCGCGCGGCGCTAGCCCTAACATACACTGTGAACTTATACCTCCTAGAAACGTGTTTTGGTCCCTTAGTAGCACTATCATGAAATAAAATGGTCCACTAATAAAAAAAACACATAAATATGCTAGATAGTATGCACCCTGCATAAACTACATTGAAGCTTGTTTCTTTTTACTGAACGAAATAAGAACCAAGGGTGACAGGTTTTGACTCTAATGGCCTGTCCCCTGAGCCAGCTTGTGCTGCAATAACAGCTTATTGATATTGCAATTCTTCTGATGTTTGTAGGTGCTTTTACTCATCATATAATGCATAGGTCAGATGTTGAAGTGTTTTTTGATGCTGCTGCTCGCTACAGGTTGGCTCAAGAGGCAAGCTTCACTTGGGTGTCATTGGGACTGAAAGGTATGACCAACTTAAAATATGGGGCTCTTGTCTATGTGGCTGTTGCATTTACATGTAATACCAGGAAGTGTAGACTCAGCCCAAGGGTGGAGTCCAAAGACACACCTGGTGATCCCATGATGGTCTGTAATGAACTTGGCTTTGAGGTATAACGGGTGGTTCTGACAATTTGCGTCTCCAGACTGCTGCATGCAGAAGATGTCAGGAACAGGACAGGTCATACACAGGGTAGCAGATAAAAACTAGATCAGTAAAGATGACAGTCAAAGAGCCAGTCGGTAGGCAGTCAGCTGGAGATAGGGTTTGCCAAGTGATAGCACCTGTACAACTTCCAGGAAGTGAGGCTATATTTCAAAAACTGATATCACAAGACAGGAAAAAGTAACTGCCCACTTGCCCTTCTCCTCTTTAAGGTTTAACCACAAAAGATTAACTTGAGCAAAAGTAGGCCATGGTTAGGGTCATGTGAATGTCTTTTGTTTTGCTGTCTGTGACCCTGTTGGGGGGGGCTAGCTTCACTTCCTATTTGGCCACCACAGATAAATAATTAGCAGGAGCAGGAAATCCATGCATGACATCTGGGCTAAAATATTGTGACAGCGCAAAATATGATGTCATCAACAACACTTGGAATACCCACATCCTTTCAATAAAAACGACTTGTTTAGTTGCTGCAAACAAGACATAAAACTATGTCACCTCAATCCCAGGCCCCACTATGCCATTTTGCACCCATAGCACTCTGCTGCCTCCAACTACGTAAAGGGACCCATAATCTGCCCAAGAGCTACCTCCACTACTCAAAGTCTCTTCAAACCATCCAAGGTCTTCTCTTTAGCCTGTGGCCTACATATATGACCCTTCAGATCTAAACTCCACAGCTGTACACCACTTGCACTCCACCCATT
Source organism: Gastrophryne carolinensis (assembly GCA_027917425.1). Lineage (NCBI taxonomy): Eukaryota > Metazoa > Chordata > Amphibia > Anura > Microhylidae > Gastrophryne > Gastrophryne carolinensis. The sequence continues at coordinate 240,371,174 of CM051235.1, read as the reverse complement.
TAAAGCCCTTAAACTAGTTTACTAGCCACCCATGCTATTTTACAACCCCCTATAACCATCCTTCCCTCCATCAGAAAAAGTAGATGCAAAACTTGAGTACTAGAATGTGGCCCAGGCTCTGACTCTGAACATTAGCTGGGCTCAGTACTGGATTTATACCTATATTGGTGGCGCTGCTGCATAGTGCCTAGACCTAAACCTCAACATCTGTACCAGACTTCAGATGTTTCTGTGTCTGAATTACAACAAAACTCTTCTACAATGTCCAACTTTATATAAATGGTGCTGGTGTGGCACTTGGTTTGGCCCATGTAGAGTTTTCTGCCCACTTTAACACTTTTTGTCTACATGTGGTGTTGCAGTGCGGTTAGTGGTTGTCAGATCATTGTATGTATCACCTCCTCTTCCTTTTCAGACCTCAGTCAATCAGCTGGCAGTGGTTATTAAGCAGTTCCACTGCAACCAACCCACATCCGATCAGGCTGTTCACCTCTCAGAGCATTAAACCAGAAACGGAAACTTATGGTGGATGCCATTCCAGAGTATTGGAAGAAAACTGCGGTCAGTATACTATATATATATGAAGATCTCACTTCTGCTTGTTAAATTGCTACAGCCATTCATATATATTATTTTTGTATTTTGGGCAATGATGGAAACTAAATTGGAAACAGCCTTAATAATTAATATACTGAATATATTTCCAACCTCTATATCTGTAAGTGTATGTATATGGCGTGTACTTGGTGATTATCTGGGGAGTGAAGAATCTTGACAAATGTTGCCCCCTGGAAACTGGACCTCAACAGAGTAGACAAGAAGTCGGTCCAGAAGGAAAAGCTGGCCTGCTTGGCTGTAACTTGGTCTGTAATACAGTCTGAAGCCGATGGAGTATCATAGCAAAGGTCAGCTGTCACTAGCAGACTGTGGAGTCTGTGGTAAACCCTGGTACCAGATAGGGGTGGTATAAATAGCACCCAAGCAGGACAGGTCTGCCACCAGGCAGAGCACACAGCAAGCAGGATGCAGAATCCAAATAGTAGATCAGATGATGCCAGATCAGGTAGTTGGTGCAACAACTGACTCGCAGGAAACCCCTGCTGTCAGGCTGTACTAGCATGGGCCAAGTTCCAGAGAACTTGGTTTAGGAGCCATAAAGAACCACAGTGGTTGGTATCATAGTTGACACAGCAACCCATTGGGTCAGATGGCACCACAAGAGGGACCAACATCAAGCAGTCTCAACATGCCTCCTGTAGTGGCTTGCATCACATCACTAAGGGCCTGCAACCTATCGTAACGGACATACATTTCATCTGCTCATTCTGATTGTAACCAAACCACTTGCATTTGTCCTTCTAATATATATATATATATATATATATATATATATATATATACCCATCAACTTCAACCAAGAAATTGGTTGAGGAAATAATAACTGTAATAGTAATATATATTCACTGTGTGTATGTAGTTTGTCTAGTGCACTCTTAAAGTGATTCAATCTTGGACTGCTCCGTTATCTTGATCCATGAACTCTCTGATTCTCAGTTATATTACATGCTATCGGACCGGCTTTTGGCCCAATATAATCCTACTAACGGACCATATCCATATCAAACAGACCTGGTGGAATTCTTATGGGGCTGCCAGGGCTCTGTTTGCTGGTGGCATGAAAGGGCCCCACAGCCTATCATGGTCTCAAAGGTTTGTATCAAAGGACTGTACAGGGCGATCTTGGTGACAATGATTTCTGCCAAGGCAACAAGGTACGTATTTCATCACACTAACCAAAGGGCTACCTATTATATATATTCAAAAACACCTCGTTTTATACTGTCAAAACATATCTTTTACTTGTTATGTGATCATTCTTACCCCTTTGAGAGTGATCGTTAATGTGTTTGCAGTGGACATTGCTAAGGATCCCTCCGGCATATACCCTTCATCTTGGATGAGTTCCCAACAGTCTATGCAAGGGGTTCCCAACCAGTGGTACAAGCACAACTGGTGTACTCAAGAGCCTATCAGGTGGTATTCAGCAAGGTTGTAGACTGAATTGTACCCCAACCTGATCTTCAGCATTTATCTATGAGCACAACACTGCTCCGAAGTTAGATGTAAACTTATTTTTGTAAACTAAAATTTATGTGCATTTTATGCACTTTGAGAATTTTTACCACGGTTTAAGGTGATTGACAACCGACGATCCAGGTGAATTCTTAAATAGAGGGTGGTATTAGATGAAAAACGGTTTTGAACCCATGCTGGGTACTGAGTTTATGAGTTCAGTGGACTATAGTCACGTGTTATTTCAGAATAGGGCATGAAGTAAATGAATGGCTACAGACATGATCTAAAAAATAATTAATTGTAGTCTACCCCCAGAATTGTGTAATTTGGGGTTGCAAAGCATTGATGTCCTTGTCCTCCATAACATCTCAGGTAGCTACTGCTGCCATCTTCTTCAACCAGATGTGCCCCATTCCTTATCATTTTACACCCACAGTGCTACTACTTGCGCAGGCATCCTAAGAAGAACAGTTCCACACTGTGCTGGGGCAGGAGCTTGGTCAAACCTTCACCTACAGTATCAGTCCAACTGCACTGGCACTGTTATAGTAAGAGTGTTCTCAAGATGCACAGAATGCCTGGTGGATATGACCTAACCTTGTGAGGAGCAAGATTTTTCTCAGAGGAAAGGGAGATTGTGGGGTTTCCAGGATAATGACATGTGACAGGAACAACCACAATGTAATCTTGGGGGGGGGGAGGTGAGCAGTCTATTTAAGCATTACTTATTTTTGCTAATAAGTTGTTGCATTTGCAAAGGTTTAGATGCAAATCTCAGAGCTAACGTCTTATCTTCCTTTTGATGTTTTATGATATATTTGGGTCCAAGATTTTCAAATGATTAATAAATATGTAGCAGGCATCAACTTGACCCTCAAGGTGATATAAGTAAATAAATAGATCATCAATCATCATCATTGTGTATTTTGCCCCAAGATAGATCAACACGATAAACAGATGCATGCATACTCCCAACTTTTCAGAATGGGAAAACGGGACAATATGTAAATTAAGCCACGCCTCCTCATTAATTGATGGATAGGAGATACATTGTAACAGCTACAACAATAGAAACACTTTGAGTAGGCAAATGAATCATTTATTGCTGCAGATCTGCATGGTACACCTCAAAGAGGGACAAAGGAGAACAACGAGGGACAGGGGGATATGGACTCAAAAGAGGGACAGTCCCTCCAAATCAGGGACACTTGGGAGGTATGTGCATGTACAACATCAGCTATAATGAAGCAGCATGATTTTATTCAGGGTGTTTTTAAATGGAAAAGAACAACATGTCCATAGTAGTGCTCATTCCTCTATACAGGGAGTATAATAAAGCTTCTATCTTTAGCTATGCTTAAATAACCCAACAATGCGACCTCTATATTATGCAACTCGTTGTTTCCTATCAGCAACTACCCAGCTTATAAATATGAAGTGTGAGCCCGCTGAACGATGATGACATCTGCTAATAAAATCCAATTATACTGCAATATCTCTCTCCATCAGGGTACGCTGGCTTTGTTTTCTCTCTTTTGCTTTTTTTATATTATCACTTTTGCCACTGTTAAAAATTGTGTAATAGGATTTAAATCCCCAGCAAGCAATAAAGATGCTCTAAAAATCATTCAAGTAACAATAAAAACAGTTTTTGCTGGAAACACCCCATCTGCCAGAGATCTGATAAATACAGAGAAAGTCTTTTGCTGGGGTGTAAATTGGGTTTTACAAAGTGATAACAGCTCATGAAGCCCTTTATTATTTTTATTCTACTCAATCACCAAGCTCTTAATTAGAAACCCCTTAAAGTGGTGCTCTGCCCAGAAAAAAAAGAAAAACACATTCCCACAAACACACTCCCGTATTTTGAGCACAACTGGGATAAAAAAAGGATACCACTGCTCCTGACTTTCCTGGGCATTCCAGAAAGCTTTTGGCCATGTAGTCCTGAAAGTAGCCCTATCTTGGCTCCTCTTCACGAACCTAGACCCATGATAGCCGGCTGTGACATAGGTCGCTCAACAGGTGGACGTCTGTTGCTAGGATCAAGGAAGGGCTGAGCCCCAGGGAATGAGGGGGGTCCAGGGCCAGGCTTGCAGGGGGACTACCACCAATCAAAATGAATAGCATGGGATTCTTTTAATAGGAAAAGTGTATGCCAAATCCGGATGCCCAGGGTAGATGAGAGCTGATGCAGCAGTTTATCAAGCTTTAGTTTCATGACCTTAAAGTCTGTGGGTTAATGCACTTTCCCAGTGCTCAGCCTCATAATGTGAATAAAACAAGAAGTCACTCACCTCCCTGACGTTGAGACCACTCACATGCCAGAAGCTCTGACTGACTTCTTTTTTGGCAACTGCCGACTGTGACAATCCCACTTCCACCATAAGACCAGGCTCACCGTGTCCAGGTAATTTTTTTTTTTAATTAGCCTTATGTGCTTGAGCACTGGGTAAAAACAGATCTCTAGTCAACAATACCTGGAGGTCTGCTCTGGTGCTTCCCAATTTGGAGCTCAAGACCAGACAGAACAGCCTGTATTTTTTGTGTCCTCCTTGCCAGTCTGGCACCCCAAGGGATTATCAGCAATTAATCAGGTTTGCAGGGCAGACTTGTACAGTTCTGTGGGCGGCCAGTCTGATGAATTCTATTGGCCAACCAGTGGACATGTGTGGAGCCAGACAGGCTTCCAGCAGCAAGGGAATTTGAAAGTGATGAGTAGCTCTGCCTGGTTTCCCGACATTCAGGGCACAGGAAGCTAATCACTTACTGGTAGGGTTGGGGGAAGCTGTTGTCCAGCTCTGTTTTACCCAGGGAGGGGGTTTCAGGCAGGGGAGCTAGCCAACTCGCTATAGTCCCGAAAGATGGGACAGCGTAGCACTCACCTCCAGGGAAAACAGGTATCTTGGCATCTGCTGATGGTGCAGCAGGATTTTTTCCCCACTTTCAGCTCAGGGCTCTACCTCTCAATTTCTCATTTCCCACATTCAGCCCCTGATGGCTCCACCCCTGCTCTTGGCTCGGGTCTTGTCTTACAAGACCTCGGGACTGGTTCACTCCCTAGCGTTGGGACCTAAAAGGGGAACTCCACCCTGCCACTCACTCAGGAGCTACTGAACCTGGGAGACACGAACCCATAGAGGGCGAGTTAAAAGGGAGAGTACTTTTTCTGCTGCACTGACTACACTGGGGGCACGAAATCACCTTATTCCTGTTTTATCTGAATTTGGGTTCATACCAGTAGATTAGAAAGGTGGGTGCAGAGCTACTGTATGCATTTCATTTGGAAGTATTGATTTCATTTTTACACTGAGCACCAAAAACTAACTTTTTTCATTCAGACTGAAAACAGATATTCTATCGTTATGGTTATTTGCCCACTTAAGATTAGTTTGGGGCGTTATACTTTGGTGCGCATACTGCAGGGAGTGGGGGCAGATTTACCACACAAGGTGAATTGTTTAATATTTTATTACAGTAAGAGGGATTAAGGAGGGGGGGTCGAAGGTGGTGAATATACATATAGAGTCCTAAACAGGCTTTGCCATGTGTACCCTGTGTGGTCCCTACCTCTCTGTAAGCAGGTGCCAGGGGATCCCATTTGCTCCATCTCTCTTTAATTTCCATATCCTCCCTCCTCCTCTTATCTGCATCAGTTATTCCTTTTGACATTCCCTCCTTCCTCACTTTTCCACCTATTTCCCCATCTCCAGTTCATTCTTGTCACATGCCTTCCATCTCTCTACCTTTTCACCTTCTCTACGTCTTCCTTACTTTTTATATTTTCTCCTTTTCCCTTCTCTTTTCCAGTTGCCTCTTTGTCCCTCTCTTTTCCACCCTTCCTTGCCTGCTTTTGCTTGTCTCCCTTACTTTAGTCTTTCTTTCTTTTTCCATATTCCCGGTTCTGGTTCCCTGTTTTTTTTTTCTTCATCCATCTCTGTGTCTGTCCCACTTTTCTGTCTTCCCTCTCTTTTTGTGCATTCTATCTTTTTTTGTGTTTCCTCTGTCTTCTTTCTGTTTTTTTGTATTTCCTTTGGTGTGTGAATGTGTGTATATGTGTGTCTGAGGGGGGCACCATTTCGAAAACTTTTACAGGGCAACAGTTCTGTCCTTTAAACAGTGCCCGATAGATATACTTGCATTGAGAATGGCCTGTGTGGACACTCCCCAGGGCCCTTGCATCGCATCCTCATGTTTCCATACAAGAAAGAGACAACAAGTTAGACATTGTTTGTCTAACAAAGTTCCATTCTATTGGCGGTCCCCAGAGATGCTCTCAAACAGACCCTTTAAATCCATCCCAGGGTGCTGAGCCTTTCATAATGACAAATGTTTTGGTATCTATCATCTCAAGAACAACCTCGTAGAAAAAAAAAAGAAGCAGCAGCCGGGCCCCACCTGAGTTCTTTTGAAGGAAAGTACGAGTGACCTAAGTGTTCTTTATCAGCTTCGTCATTAAGATAACTCCTCTGCATGCAAAACTGGAGACACACATCTATGCAACCCCATAACAAACCCATCCAGTCACAGGGCAGAAATCAATAGTAATCAGTTGTCTCTGAGACTCTTCTAAAGTGTCCCGTCGCTGATAGAGGTGAGATTACGGTAAAAATTCAGCGGCAAGGGAGCATGCCGGGTTCACTTTCCATCTCTTTAATTAATGGAATGCTTTTTAAAAGGATCCTAATCATATAGGACTCTATCGGCTTCATCAACATTTTTGCTAATGAGATGATACGGGCTCAGTGCACTTTCTAATTCCCTCATCCGAACAGAGTATCCTGTGCAGATAAGAGACAATTTTTCTATATGAAATAATCAGGATTCAGAGCAGCCGTAATGCGCTTATTATCTTCTCATCTGCCGTGTGCTGGGGGGGGGAGCATTGTCTTGATGTTTGTGCGTAGAGCCTTACATGCACAATGCATTTTTGTTTACTGAGATCTCTAGGATTCTGATGGAGGTTGAAGCTTCATTAAAAGGAATGTTATTTTGTATCTTTTTTGTTTTTGTGACAGGTTTAACCCTTCAAAGGTGAACTAGGTCTAAATGCCAAGTGTCGAGTCCCTTTCACACCTCTCAGCTTGTGGTGCACAAAAGTTGGAATAATTCAAGGCGATGAAAGCAGACAGACCATGTTGAAATCAAACTGCACTTTAACATCTATGTGCTACACTAAGTTTGTATTTGGACATACGCAGCATGAAGAATTTGGACTGCAAATGTAGCACAGGCTAAAGATTTCCATTATTCTTTCCTCCTGGGTATATCACCACCTCAGGATCCTGAGGGCCACATCAGCATTCTGGTTGCCTTCAAAGGGCCGATTAATAACAAATACAGAACAAAATTCAAACATAACCATTCAAATGTATTGTTAAAGACAGGATTGTTTTGCTCAGGTCAGATGCAGAAATATTTTGACCGGGACAGATGCAGATGGAGAAAAATTTTGCCGAAGACATATGCAGAATATGCTGCCTAGGACATATGCAGAATTATTTTGCCCAGGGCAGATGTCATGTCCCGCGACCTGTGTTCCATTTTACTGGTTTAAATGTCTGTTACAAAGTTTATTTACATAGGCTGAGAAATGTGCCTTTTACTGGTTTGTCCCCTCCTGTAGCTATGATGCAAGCAGGTCCTCCTTTCTTCCCTATAGCTATTTTCTATACTGTATTCAACCAGTGCACATGTGTTCTGCTCCTCTCTGACAACTTACAGTCTTTTTACTTGCTTTATGGAGTGTACATTACAAGATTCTTCCCTGGAAATAAAGCTCTTCAGAAATCTTCCACATGCCTCTTTAGCCGAGTAACCTATTTGGAATGAGAACATGTCTGATACAGACACACACACAGACAAGATAAAGCTGTTTCCAGGACCAGCATTGCTGCCATTCGGTGTGTCAGAATAGCAGACACATAATTATTTTACCTGGGACAGATGCAGACACAATTATTTTGTCCAGGGCAGATGCCGAATTATTTTGCCCAGGACAGATTCAGACACTGAATAATTTTGCCCTTGCAACAGCTGGAGCTGGAGACAGGATTAGAGGCAGTACTGTGCTCTACAGTGAGAGCAGCATACCAGAGAATCACTCGAGAGAATCACACACAGGTTCAAAGATAGATGTGCTGGTGTCAGATGCCTTGGAGTGACCAGGCCAACTAGAAATGGGCAATGCCCAGAAGCAACCATCTGCCACTTGTCAGAGGGCCACATGAAAATACTTGGATGGCCGCATCCGACACTTGGGCCTTGAGTTTGACACGTTCTGTACACCCTTGCTGAGTCTTCCCCTGCCACCACCCATCTTCTGGTCTACACCACAGTCTCCTGTTCCATTGCCACCGCCTCCACCACTTGAGTGTCCATTAGCACTGCTGGTCTTTTGGTCTTCGCTGCCACCATGTTGGGCTTCACTGCCAGATTTCTGGTCCTCCCTGCCTCCTCTGCTGCCTCTTCCTTTTAACTACTTCCTCTGCTGTCATCAACAAGTCTTCCATTCGTGCTGCCTGGGTCTCCTATGCTACTGCCAGTCCTCAGGTCTTTGCCACTGTCTCCTAGCCCTCTGCTGGCTAGCCGATGGACCCCCGTTAGGGTTATTCCCCTAACCATTGTAATCTCCCCACCACAACAAATTCCTAGGATTATGTAACATATATACATGGTGTAATAATCTAAATCTGAGTCTTAAGCGTACAGTGTGAAGTAAATGACAGGCATGCAAAAACAATTAGCTGAAATATGGGTGATAACAGTGGTGTATCTTGGGGGGTGCAGGAGGTGTGACTGAACCAGGGCCCAGAAGGTCACGGGAGCCCCATCATTGTTGCTCTTCCACCGTTTTTTTATCTTATTTGAACTCAACTGGCATAATTTTGAAAAAGGAAGCAGCATATATCTGAGCTGTTTCAGTCATTAGTTGTTTGCACCAGGGCCCTGTCACATTTTGTTATGCCACTGGGTGATAACTACATTGAATGCCACTTAGATTGTAAGCTTTGCAAGCAGGGCCCTATTTTCCTTTGTTTCAATTGCTTACCCTTTTGTTGCAATGTATTTTATTACTCTATTTGTACCTGAACCATCTTATTGTAAAGCTCTATGTTGGCGCTATATAAAGATTATTTTTATTGAGTGACATTATTACTAACACCTCTAGGATGAATGCCACTTCCTCTGGTATTTGTTACACTTCTAGGACGAGCATTACCTTTTCTTAAAGTGGACCAAAACCCCCCAAAACAATAGCGCCAGGTAGTGCCTCGTAGCGGCAGGCAGCGTCTGGTGAACACCGGGCGCTGTACGCAAAACCACATTTATGAAAGCGAATCTGGTGAGTGACTCTAACAGCACCATGTAGCGTCCGATGTATTAATACAGGTGGCTCAGCGTATAGCGCTGGCGCTCTAGCTTCCAAAGCGCCATGTATTACCTTTCGCTCAGTGTCACTCTCCCATACATTTCAATGGCTGTTCATTTGCCTGTGTTTAAACAGCGTGATTTTTTTGTTTTTGTCTTTTTCGCTCAAATCATTGTGTGACCTCTCCTGGCTGCAAACAAACACTTTTAGGAACTTTTTTGACTTTTTTATGTTTTTATGCAGAATTGTCATTACAGGTCTGGCACTAAAGTGTTAATGTCCCAGTGTTATAACAATGTCATTCCATGTGTTTTCGCTTTGTTACAGGTGTATATGTGTTCAAAGACAGACTTTAACCACACAGCGTCTGACGCTCTATGCTACAGGGCCCAGCTTTACAGCACCGACGCTGTGTGTGTGTCCTTTTTTGATGTATGGTGTGGAGCGCCAAGAGTCGGTCGCACTGAGTTTGTTCTAAACTACCTGTTTAAGCCACTGCCCCTCACTGCAATCTCATGCTGGGATCAACTAGAGCCTATTGGTGCTAAAAGACCCAAAAGTAGATGTAATTTTTCCTTTAAAGCCAAAATCATTTGTGAGTATGATACATGTTTATTTTTATTTTACCTTCCATAGGACGTGGTTGTTCTGCTTTATGCATTCAGTGGCGGCCAGTCAGCTATTAAGGCAAATCAAAACCCATGCAGCCTGGCCCTGGATTCTAAAAGACTGTGCTAGCCTGCCCCTGGGGCCTCCTGCATCTGGCTGTGTGAAACCCCTGGGGTTGCCGACTCACCTTTACCGTCCGGCTCCCGTGATGCTGCGATCGTCAGCGCCACATCCCCGGCTTTTAAGAGTGTAGCTCTGGTTTTGGTCCACTTTAATACTTTCACTTTACTTTTCATGTCTGGCAAAGGAGCCTAGAAAATGCAAATCTTTTCCAGAAATATTTTTGTACCTATAGCTGTCTCTCTTTGCAGGCGTATGGCTAGATAGAGGCCCTGCAGGCTGCCACACTTCCGGAGAAGTGTCCTGCCAATCACCATTATCAGCTCCTCCAAAGTTCTCTGTAGGTGGCTTAAAACAAGCACTCAGTCTTCTCTCCAGCCGAGCTGTTGATTGCCAGCACATGGCTACTTTCAGAGGTGTTTTATTGCCTGTCCACTGACCCCTCAGCGAGGCCTTGAAATATTTTATCTCAGGCATCACAGGGGGAACTTCTAAAGGGGAGGGGGTCTGCTTCAAACAATCTGATAGCTCTTAAATAAGCACAAGCCACACTTTCTGTCACCATTTCAGCTGTCAGCAGATCCCTCAGACAGAGCTGGCCTCAGTGTGAGGTGCCACCGGCCTGTGTTTTGTTTGGAGTAGGCTCCACAAAGGTCATGACTCTGAGGTAAATACATCAACAAAACCTCGGGCGTGACACCACTGCCTGTGTCCTTATTACACCAATTGTCACCATTGTCCTACTATAATGGATCTAGGTTAATAAAAAATGGTAGTAATACCTCCCCTCATTTGGAGAGACCTAAACCTCTAAATAATTGTCCCTCTTTCAGGTCTGGCATATAGATCTGCAAAAATAATTTAATGTCCTTTTTTGCCTACCAAGAAATATTAAATATTAAACGTCCTTTCCAATTTAGGGGTTTATTTATCAAGGGCTAGCGCCAGGTAGTGTCTGACGAGCGCCAGGTACCGCCAGCTAACGGCGGCTACCGACTCAAGTACGCCCGGCGGCGGTCACAATGACGCATTTATCACGCTAAAAGAGGCTAGCGCCGGCGAGAGCGTCAGCTAGCGCGGGATTCATCATGTAGCCGACTGCAACGAACAGCGCCGCTGCTAATCCCATCACAGCGACAGGTATGACCTGGCGCTCCCTGGCGTTGTCCAATGCATTTCAATGGAGCAATCTTTAAATAATCCTAATTAATTGCTATTTTTTTTTTTTATTTTTTTTTTTTTTTTAATGTCAAAAATTCTGTGACCACTTCTGCAATGTTAGGATTTTTTTTTAAGTAAAAAAAAAAAAAAATTGTGCAGAATTGATATTACAGGTCTGATATTAATGTATTCATATTACAAAATGTTTAGAAAAACTTGTATAATTTTTACATTAAAAAAAAATGGTTGTTTGGGGGTTAAAAACTACTTTACACACATCGCCGCCAGCGCTCTGGGGTTTAAACAAGGAATTCACAGCGCGAGAAATTTTTGAGCATGATTTGTTAATGAATCTGCAGCAAGCCGTTCGCTCTGGCCATTCGCTGTCAGGCGCACCCATACAACGCTGAACCTGTGAAACATCGACCCCTAACCCCGTATTCAACATTACCGCACACCGACTGAGTCGCTGTCAACAAGCAAACCCCGGCCAAGAACAGCGAATACTAGCTGGCGCTGTGAAAATCACGCTACTGGCGCTCATCTGTCGCTACCTGGCGCTATTAATGAATCGGCCTCCCCGTGTGTGTTGTATCTTTTACAATTAGGTGCCATTCTATTGAATTATTTTGACAGTGGACCAGCAGGATTTGGCAGAAAGGAGAGGGTCCCGGCCATATGTTATTATCTGTAAGGAAAGAGGGTACAAAAACTCCTAGAAAACCTTGAGTTCCATCTGCTATCAGTTGGCCATTTAAAGTTTTACAAATATCAATCATAATGACTACAGTGAAACAAGAGAATCAGATTTAAGTTGACTCCAAAATGCACAAGCATTTATATATGGTTGGAAAAGTATTTAGCAGGATTTAGTCCTCCCTGAGGAAGCAAAAATAGGCGAAGCATGTCGGAGGCACCTGGCACGAGTTATTGACATCCGCTTAATAAGGAACCAGCTATGTGTCATATGATCTGTAACAATCGCAGTGATATGCAGTTATGAAATTTTAAGTATATTTTGTATGTAATGGAAATCTTATTGTAATTGCAAAAAAATACTATAGTTCTTGGTTTTGTTAAAGTAGGCGGTGGGATGAGGTTTGTAATGCCTAGGTGAGTAGATGAGTCTCAACCTATTGAGGGTCATGCTAAACATTTTGTAAAGCAAGTTTAACGTGCTGTCTGCATCTCTGTGACCTTTTTAAAGTGGACCAACAGTCAAAAATGACCTAAACCAGACCAATACAACAAACAGTGCTCATATGCATCCCTTCCCAGGGCAATTTAGATTGCAGCACATAAAAATTCATTTACCTTTTTTCTGACTCCTTCTGTAATACATTTTAGAAACAAAATGGCGGCTCTTGCATTTGCAGGCCACCTGCAAACAGGAAGTGCTGCTGGGCTTCCTGTTACTGTGCATTGTCAGCTATCCAGGCAGCAGCATGGCTGAGATGCTCGGAGAGGAAGCTCCAAATGGCCGCTACCTTTCCTTTCCTAAAGTTAACAGACGAAAAAGTGCAATAAAAATATTTGTTCTAAATGTTCTTTAAAAATTCACCTGTACATCTAATGGGGCATTTTTACAGGTGAGGTCCCATCATTATTCCAATGAGGTAAGAATATTGTTTTGAAAGCTTGGAAACAACAGCTTGCTATGGTCTATGCTTAAGATTTTTTTTTCTGCATACACCATAGGGTTTTATCGTTTCCAAACTTTCAAACAATTATTATTACCAATACCATCATCGGAAAAATGATGTGCCTTGCCTGTAAAATGCTCTAAAATGCTCTAAAAAGGACAAGAAAAAAACACCCTGCACCACCCCAAGTATCAAAAACACACAATTCAAAAGGGGTGTGCCAATGTGGGAAGCCCTAAGCAAATAGCCAATTTGAAATATTATAACAGTTTGTGGCCCCAGCAACCACAAGGAAGACCCACAGCGGCACCACCAACCCAGTAATTTCACTAATCAAACATTTATATCATATCATAATCATGGATTTATTAAAAAGACAAAAACTTACAATTATCTAAAAACATTCCTAACAGTAGAGATCATAAGGTCAAAAATGCCATACCACGGCCAATAAAGTATCTTTACAAAATAAATACAAAGTATTCAGAAAACCATCTCATGTATGAACAGTGAATGTAAAAACAGTTTGTGCAAACACCTATGCGTACCTAAACTGATATAAAGTGCAAATGCCTAATACAGAAAGAGAAACGCTTTAAAGTGCCAAAGAAGATTCAACATAAAAGAGTATCACCCTGCATATTGGGCAAATGAAATGCCCACTGGAGCCTGGTGTTCCTTTACCCACACGTTTCATAGGACAAGCCCACTCCCTCAAGGAAAGAGCTGTAAAATGCCTTATCACATGTGCTGGAGATTTCCGGGAAAAATGAACTAATATTTTTTATTGCACTTTTTTTTTTGTGTTAAAATTATAAAATTACAGAGATACAGGCTGCAATACACCCCCAAATGTGCACCCAGCATTGAACTTGCTTCACTAAATCTTTAGCCTGACCCTCGCTGTGTACTGTGACACTGTAATGTACCAAAGTCAGCTACAGGGCAGACACTACAATATCAAAGAAATGTATCAAAGAAAGTATAAAAAGCCCCCAGACATATGAGAAAAAACACTTTAATGTATAACAAAATTACAATGTTAAAATCATAAAGACACAGTTGAAACCATCATCTATCACCATATTATAAGACAGGCATCTAAAGGCCTTGATGTAAAGGCCATTATTTAAATAAAAGCAGTTTTTTTATTTTTGTATGTATTTTTTGAATATCCCATCACATAAGTTGAAAATGTTAACCTAAAAATGTAAAATGTCTGTGCAATTCAGTAGTGTTTTGACACTTTATTACCTTTTCTTTATGACATCTGGCTTCAAGCTTTGACGCACACTGCACAGAGGGGAATTGTCGGCGGCAGGAAAGCACACCTGTAAAAGCCCTGGGTCTCTGGCGAAAGGCATAGGTGCTGGTAAGCTGGTGTGAGTGGAGGCCAGCAGCTTGGCTTCTGGCCTATCAGCCCTATGCCTGGTGCGTCAGGCTGGTCAAAAATGAAACCAATGAGATATTTTAACCCCGAACAGGACAGACATTACATGCATGCTTTTCATAGAAAGAGAAATGTTTGCATGCACTGATTAATTATTCCCTCCAGCCTTTGCACACTTGCACAAATGTGGGTGTTATGCTGATTCACCGTCAAGAAAGTGAATGTAGATGGATCACCACTAGCCTTGCCTGCTGGATCAGGGCATAGGTGAATAGAATAGTCTGTTTTATAATAACCCTCACCTAAGACGCGAAAGTGATAGTAAAATGCAAACCACATACCATGCAATGTACATATAATGTATTGTAAAGTCTATCAGTGTAAATAAAGAGTCAAAGTGCAATAGCAAGTGTCAAGTAAATCCAAAAGAAAAAACATATAGACAGCATATATATCACAAATTTATCACAGCTATACATTTCACATAGAACATACAATAATGCTCTGGGACAATTGAGATTCAAGACAAAAGAGTACAATGTCAAGCATCCCTTATACAGATGCTGCCGGTTGTCGAATATTGAAATCTGTTGCACCCCTGTATTAGGGAAGCTTGAGGAACAATGCAAAAGACACATTTCTATTCAATAAAATGTGGCAGGCGCTCCACCTGGCATAGGAGAGTTTTCCATTGTATGTGACTAGCTTGTCTTACTAGTTTACAGTAGATTTTTTTTCATCTCACCACAAAGTAAATTGCAATATATATATATATTGCTTTCAATTGGTGGAGGCCACAAGTCACCCCCCTGCCTTCTCGGTGAGTGAAGGAACTCAATTCTCCTAGAATGCTCCTTGTGGGTCAATCGGATGTTTCAAATATGGCAATTTAAAGACTCCACAAACTTCTCCAATTCTTCGACTCTGCCTCTCCATACCACCAGGATGTCATCTATGTACCGAAGCCAGAGGGCGACCTGCGTGTCAAACTCAGTCTACTCAATACCTCCAGCCACTTCCATAGTCCAAGGTATAGGCCTGTATACAAGGGCACACAGGCCACCCCCATGGTGGTACCACGAATCCGGCGGTAGAAGACGCTGTCCAACCTGAAGAAGTTGTTATTCAGAATGAAATCTAAATGCTCAACTTCAAATTCACTGTAGGCTGCATCAAACAAGCCGATCTCTGACAGAAAAAATGCACGGGCTTCCATTCCAATATTGTGAGGACTATGAGGAATCAAGGTGAGAAGACTATCCACATTGATGCTAGACAGAGGCCAGTTCTCATGCACTTCTATCGCATTTATTTTCTGGATCACATCACTACTGTCCAGCCCAAACAATAAGAGAACTCGCCCAAGGGGCTTAAGATCTTCCTCGACAAAACAGGAACCATCCTGCTGTCCCTTATACTGCAGTGACCAAGTTTTAGTCCTTGTGATTTTTGTGCCTGCTTATTTTACAGTGCGTGTGTGGTCATGGTGGATGTACTGGGGCCCTGTATTTTAGAATGACAATGTGGTGGATTTTAATGGGGGGGGGGGGATCTTGCTGTAACCTATTGGTCACTTCATTCAAAAAAACTATTTTGGCATCCGCCACAGTAACCAGTTGTGTGTTTATGTCTATATTGTGCAGTTCTAACTAGGTTGATGGTTGGTCCTGAGGTGATCTATACAGGGACAGCCCTTGGACAGAGCGAGTGGCGGAGCCTCTTAAAGTGGACCAAAACCCAGGTTTTTGACTATCCTGGGTTTTGGTCCTTTCCCCGGGGCACCCCGATTGGGGGTGCCCTGCTGTGTGAACCGCCCCAGATCGCCCAAACCCAGCTCACCTCTTTCCGGTGTCATTGCACGTCTAAAAGCAGTGGCGCTGACGGCCGCATCCTCCACCTCCCTCTAACGGGGAAGAGGTGAGCAGGGTTTGGGCGATCTGGGGGGTTTCACATAGCAGGGCACCCCCGAGGAAAGGACCAAAACCCAGGATAGTCAAAAATATTGACTATCCTGGGTTTTGGTCCACTTTAAAGCATTGTTTGCTTCAAACTCACCCATGGCCTACTTGTCCCCAACTCTTTTCCTGTCTATAATTCACTTGGATTGACATTATTACCGTGATTGACCCTGCTTATCTCCAACCTATTGCCTGTCTTTTTTTTTCTTGAATTGATTCTTGGTTTAGACATCTTTTTTTTACTCTAAAGCTGAATCCTGGCTACTTTCTATGTCTTTATGAACTACCTCCTTGGTCTCTGCAGACCTCAGCTGCATTTTCCAGGTGCTCTCCCTAAGATAAACCCTACCATCTGGGGCTTTGGCAATGCCCGGCCTACCTGTATACTGACAGAGCCCTGAATACATTTATTATCACATTAATGAGAGCTTGCACTGATCTTAAAGTGACTGTCCATGCAAGGGGTTAATAAAACCTACCGCCTCCTTCCCCCCTAAAGGGCTACTCCAGCTCAGGATGGCCATTTTTGTAGGCCCTTTACTTGAAAGTTGTTTATCTGTCTTTGACTCTTCTGTGCAGTGTGGAACAAGATTTAAAGCTTCTGATTTCTCCCCCTCCGCCTAGGCTCTGCTTTGATGGTGTAAGAAAGAGAAACTGAAAGTAAAACTTTATATATCTCTCAGCAGCAAAAGCTTCTTTTTACAAATGGAAAAAAGCTTAGGACATATGCATGTGCAGCCCTACACAATGGGCAAACACTTGTCATTGCCTGCTGAATCCCCTTAACCTGCTTAGCTTTAAATAGACCTTTTTCCCTTAGTCTTACCACCGGCGTATGCTAGGCCACTTGCCTCTCTTCACTTGTATCCTTTTTTGAACAAAGAACTAGAAGATGCCGCAGAGCCAGCCTTATTTTACACGCTTAACCTAACATGGCACGGACCACAAGAACAACACAGGCCAAGAGAAGGGGGTTTGTATAAACACAACAGTTTTCCATAACCAGCATTTGAAGGACCCCGGATCAGGGATTTTTATTTGTTGCCTTTCATGCCTGAGGCCCAGTTGATTTTTGCGCGGATTGTCGCTGTCCCTAGGAAGCGATTGGGTTGCGACAGACATAATTCATAATGCTCGCCATTCCGCAGTTTTCCTCCTCCTTAATGGCATAAAAATAAATCAGCTCATTGGATGTGACAGGCCCCATGGAATGTACGGAAGGATTTTATTAGGGAATAATAAAAGCCACGTCTGCTTGGGGAGACTAGGTAGACTTAGAAGGAGAAGCCTTCCGCTGGTAAGCCCGGGAAAGGTTCACTGCAAGGTCGTTTATATCTGTCAGTGGTGCCACTGGCTTGTGTTTACACTGGGAATGTGATGGCTACTTAATTTGGGAAGTAACGAGGAAACAGGAAGAAGGAACAGACATTAAGGCAAAATCCATCCAAAAACGTGTTTGAGAAAACAAAGGAAATCAAAGTCTTCTTATAAATATTTAGCAAAGCTCTGTTTTTATTTCTCTCTTTAAAAGCAGATGTGGAAAACCCTCACTTCCTGTAAGGGAAAACTGAGTCAGTTTATAGAAGCACGCGGTCTCCGAGGGATACAATAAGGAATCACAGCGGAAAGCATAAAAAAGTCAATAAAAGGACAATCCTAGCAGAGGGGGTTTGTTTTGTCAGCTCGGCACTATTTTGAGGGTGTTGTTCTGTACCTTTCATAACAAGAAAATCTCATTTTATCTCACAGTACACGGTACATATACAATATTTACTGTTGCTGTTGGGACCTACCAAAAATTTGCTGATTTAGCAAAAATAATCCAGATAGCGAACACACCACCTTATATTCTTAGACTTAAAAAGTATCCAGATTCTAGTGCAGAACCAGAATATTCCCAAACATTCATCTGTACAACATCCGAACAAAAAAAGAGACCGATGCCAACAAAACAAACAGTATGTTTTATCTACCTGGGCATGTAAATGCATTGAATCCAGAAAGGTATCAACTTTGTAGCACCAGTCAATCATTCATCTTCCTTCTCCATCATCAGTGATACACAAGGAATTATTTATTTCACGATAGACAACAGATGGAATAAAATTATACTAAGTTATACAGAAACTACTTAATCTTAAAAACAATGTAGAATAGCATATACGACATAGAAATATGATGAGCTGAATCTGCCTTTATTAGAGCCTTCACCCCTGATTTCCTCTTCCTTACAATAAAATAAAAAACAAGCCTGGCTGGATATTTCTTTTTTTTTAATAAATCTTTATTAATGCCAGCTGGATCGCCAGGGTACACTCAAATGCTCTTATACACTTCAGCAAGATAGTCAGAGATATACCACATTGGGGTGAACCCGCATATTTCTATCAACACATCAGGTTCCCACGTATAGTTACCCCCTGCCAATGGCTGGATATTTCTTGAGGCCGAGTGTATAGGTGACCTCTCCTCCCACTATCCAGCATATTTATTATAGGTGACCTCTCCTCCCACTCTCCAGCATATTTATAAGGATTTTTATCATTGGGCCATTTTTTCGTGATAGTGCTCCTTTAAAGTAGCCAGATGCTCCAAATTGCAGTTGAGAAGACCACAAAATCTGGGACACATTCTAAGTGAAGCAAAAACATCATTTATTTTTGAAATAGGAAAAGGAATATTCCATTAATGTTTTGTAAAGCTAGAGGCTTGTATTAACAGAATAATGTCATTTTTCTTTATTCTGTTAAAGGGTCCTCTAGCTTTACATAAAGATGATTTAAATGAGTTAAAGCGGAAAAAAAACCCAACCAGGCTATCCCTGGAATCTTCTGGTGGGACGCACCCGCATCTGGAAATGCAGCCAAGCACAGAGCCGATTGCCGAGCATTTTTATGCACAGCAAATGGCTCTGAGTGAAAGAGAGGCTCGTGCAAGTGCCGTAGGTCCAGAGGAAGTTGAGTTTGTACTGGGCAATCTGGAGGGTTCACACACTGGGGAACAAGGAACAAAACCCAGGATAGTCAAAATCCCAGGTTTTGTTGAGGAGTTATTCTTTACCTGTGAAAATACTTATATTCAAAATACGTCATATTATACTAATTATTCTCTATAGGGGGCATTCATTGTGAAGGTTACTATATTTAAAGGGGTTCCTTCTACCTTTTTCCACTTTTAAATACATTAGTTGGCTAATGGTGACCTGCCAATATCTATAGACAGATTACTGGTGTTTTTTCCCCAACAAAATAAAAACAACTGGTCGAACTGGACGTACAGTTTGGCAATATCTTCTTTTGGCTTAACCAAACTAAATTTGCTAAATTCCGGTGGAATTGACATTTGCCCTGAAACCAAGGCCCAACACTACTTAAAAATTCATAGTTATGCAGTTAAACCCCAGAATGCTACGTGAAAAGAGGAGAAGAAGGCACAATCACTCCTTCTGACTTGTAATAACCTTATGGCCACAGGAAAAATAATTGTAGAACATTGTAGTTTTACAAAGCAATGGTATAAATCATCTAGCAAATTTTAAAGGCCTGAAATGTGCGTGTGTCCTAGAAGGGTGATATCAGTCATTATTTTCTGTGATCTATTTATTGTTCTTTTCACATATGGGGCTTTTTTTTTTACTGATGATGGTGCGCCAATAATCTGCTCGACTGTATTAAAGAAGACCAACACTCTCCACTGTAAGGGTGTTGGTGGCCGTCGCAGCAGACACTATATGACTATAAGCCTGGGGGAGGGGCATCCAGAATGTTGGCGCCCCCCCCCCACACATAACCCCCCAGGATGGGAGTAATCCTCACATTGACCCTACTCTCTTCTCCGCTCGGAATCCAGCCCAGCGATTGGCTGGCCAGAGCTCATGTTGGCAGTGACGTTCCAGTCGCTGTGTCGGAGGTTGTTGGTCCACGTTAAAGTTTTTTTCCAGCCTATCTTTAGTTGCTCCTCCCCTGTAGGGCAATACAGGCTGAACACACACTGAAGTGTGCATTCTTCAGGTCAACCAAGATATATTTCTCCCACTGAAGGTCATCTTTGATAACTTTAAAAAATGTTTGTTAGCCCTCTTGCTTTGGCAATAGCTCAGCGATCAACTCAGGTGTTTTGGAGGAGTTAAGCACCAAGATCTTCACAGAACACCACAACTCCAGTCTCATACCTCTCTTTATATACCTGTTTAATGTTATTCTTAAAGTGGATCAAAACCCAACAGAGCCAGCCCAGGTTGCGGCCTTCCCCTGGGGCATCCCAAATTGGGGTGTCCCGCTGTGTGAAACCCCCATGGGGCACCACAAAACTCACCGCCAATGTTAATATCGGCGGACGCAAACCCAGCATCTCTGGGCTGTGGCGCAATCCTGTCCCAGCCATACAAATAGGAAGGAGCACGCCCGACGCTGGGATGCAGCCACTCTCGCTCCCGATTTCCATGCACAGAGCCACTTGCCATGCATTAATATGGCTCTGAATGGAAGAGAGCCTACGCATGCGCATAGGAACAGGGAAAAAATGGAGCGCTGGCCTCCATCGCGCACTACCACCTCCAAGTTACATCAGTGCCATTCACAGGCATATAGCCTGCGACCGCCCAGCTTATCAAAATTAGCAATTTATCCCATAGCAACAAAACTGCCCAGCAACATATTTCATGGGCTATGCACAGTACCTAGGGCAGCATGAACTCTAAATATGGCCCTGCATAGATCTCCTTTAAGCTCTGTGATAAGACTTTTCTTGTCTGTCTGGACAGACAGTTATAAATAATAATTAATCAATTAGCCATTATTATTTACCACTGAACCACCAGGACTTTTTGGGGCCATTGACTAGCTACCGGTAACTAACTAGAACTGTACAGAAGAGCAATGGCTGATCTAACATTGACATGAGATGTTGATCAAGAGGCCCTTGATAAGCTGTGTTTTCAGAGAAGCAGGTCGTAGGTGGGCGTTATCCCTGTTTATAACGATGCATTTTATATCTGAGCCGTGGCCATGTAATTCTCATTAAATAACAGGATGGATGAGTAGATGCTCTGCTGCTGCTTATCTCTCTATCTAGGTGTCATCTTGAAGCCTCTGTTCATGAATCTGTTTTAGTATGTTCCTATGGGGCATCAGCCTGCTCAATCTCACCATCTCTCCGCCTTTCGGTTATCTCAGAGCTGCAGTGATTTCCGCCCTGAGAACCGATATGTTGATGGTCAGCCCCATTGTACAGCAAAGCAATCAAGAGCGCATTGCCCACCCCTTTCATTGTACAAGGGGGGATCATAAATATGTTTCACACACATTACCTAGAGACTGCCTGCCACTGGCGGGGGAGCCTGGCTAGGAGAGATTACCACACCGCTGGGATGGGAAGCAGTTAATGCAGCTTTTCTAGGAATCCCCAGGAGAGTTGGGGATCTAATCTTTTATCTGTTTGTTACCATATTATATGCTCTCATTATCAATTATCTACATTTGAATGGCCTTTTCAGGGACTCAGTAGCCTATCTGAATGTGTGCCAATATCCTGACTGAACAGCGAATGGGGCAATTACGTTTTATGGAGCAAACTAAATTCAGCATTTGAATTGGTATTGGTTTTATCCACACAATTGCCAATGTGTTTACATGATTACACATTTGGTAAATGCTCAGATATAGGCTACAGTCACATCCATGCATTAGTGCTGCATTGCAGCCCTATACTCCCAACACGTCTACTATATTTCTATCTATCTATCTAATCTATCTATCTATCCTATCCATGTATTATCTATCTATCTATCTATCTATCTGTTATATATCTATCTGTTATCTATCTATCTATCTATCTATCTATCTATCTATCTATCTATCTATCTATTCTATCCATGTATTATCTATTCTATCCATGTATTATCTATCTATCTATATATCTATCTATATATCTATCTATCTATCTATCTATCTATCTATCTATCTATCTATCTATTCTATCCATGCATTATCTATCTATCTATCTATCTATCTATCTATCTATCTATCTATCTATCTATCTAATCTATCCATGTATTATCTATCTATCATCTATCTATCTATCTATCTATCTATCTATCTAATCTATCCATGTATTATCTATCTATCTATCTATCTATCTATCTATCTATCTATCTGTTATCTATCTATCTGTTATCTATCTATCCATGTATTATCTATCTATCTATCTATCTATCTAACTATCTATCTATTATCTATCTATCTATCTATCTATCTATCTATCTATCTGTTATCTATCTATCTATCTGTTATCTATCTATCTATCTATCTATCTACCTATCTATATATCTATCTATCTATCTGTTATCTATCTATCCATGTGTTATCTATCTATCTATCTATCTATCTATCTATCTATCTGTTATCTATCTATCTATCTATCTATCTGTTATCTATCTATTTATCTGTCTAACCGGGGATTTCCAACCAGTGTACCAATGGTACTACTTGAGAGTCTATCAGGTGGTACATGATGGGCCATTTCAAAGCATCTCAAAATCTCTGATTATATGCAGTGTTGGGTGAACCGGAACCACAAAGTTGCTATAGGGGAAGATGGGGGGGGGTCTACCACATTCTGCTATGGGGCGATGGGGTGCTCTGCCACAGAGTCTGCTATGGGGTTGATGGGATGGGGGATTCTGTAACACAGTCTGCTAGGGGGATGATGGGGGTTGTTCTGCCTTACACTCTGCTATGGGGTGATGGGGAATTTTGTCACAGTCTGCTATGGTTATAATGGGGGTTGTTCTGCCACACAGTCTGCAATGGGGATGATGGTGGGATTCTGTCACACAGTCTGTTATGACGGTTATGGGGGGGCTTATTATTTTTTTATCAATATTCTTATTTTTATATGTATGGGCTCAATTTTACACTATAGTTTAAATAGCCATTCATTTCCCAGCATTCTTATCTATCTGTCTAATTATTCATTATCTATTGATCCCCTATCTATCTATCTCATACAGTATCTATCTATCTATCTATCTATCTATCTATCTATCCGATATCTATCTCATACAGTATCTATCCCTCCCATATCTATCTATCTCATACTCTCATAAGGTATCTATCTATCTATCTATATCATACAGTATCTATCTATCTATCTATCTATCTATCTATCTATCTATCTGTCTATCCGATATCTATCTCATACAGTATCTATCCCTCCCATATCTATCTATCTCATACTCTCATAAGGTATCTATCTATCTATATCATACAGTATCTATCTATCTATCTATCTATCTATCTATCTATCTATCTGTCTATCTGATATCTATCTCATACAGTATCTATCCACCTCATATCTATCTATCTCATACTCTCATAAAGTATCTATCTCTCTCTCTATCTATCTAGCCGATGTCTATCGCATACAGTATCTATCTATTCATCTGCCCGTATCTATCTATTAATTTTTGATCTAGTTATCTATCTATCTAGCTATCTATCTATTTATTTATTATAAACATATAAAAAATACCCTTTCATTATCGTTATTTCAGTTATATATCCATGCATTTTCTATCTTACTGTCTGTCTGTCTGTCTACCTATCTATTCCATATCTATCTATCTATCTATCTATCTATCTATCTAAGGCATAGATAGTATATGAATATCATTTGGAGATTATAGGGAGTGTGCAGAAGTGTCTTGTGTTTCATGTATTTTAGCCCATATTGTTTTTGAGTGTAATTAATTTCCAATAAAATATGTGAATTTTGATACTGGTTTGGTGCTCCTCATTCGGAGGAAGGTGTGGCGTATGTCCATGTCCACTCCATTAAGGTCTGGCTATTCGTTTGGGAGAGAGCACATTAATTAGCATTATAGGTGGTGCACCTTCGTTTTCAATACGCATGTCTATCCAACCAATATTTGTAGCTATGTATCTATACAGTGAATCTCTCTACTCCTCTTAGAAATATAGAAGGTTGACGGCAGAATGAGAGCATACTCTGCCCTTATGTGTATACTGTATGTACTCTTTATCTTAGAATAGATGTGTGCTTATCCCAGGCATGTTTAAAGTCAGTGACTGTTGATTTTTCAACTACCTCTGCTGGAAGTTTATTCCAAGCATCTACTACTCTTTCTGTAAAATAATATTTTCTAACATTGCTCCTGATTCTATATCAATATCTATCTCAATATCCAATAAGTATTTATATATCTATCTCTATCTATCCATCTATTTCTCCATACAGCGCTGGTCCTCAACCTGTAGCTTGGTCTTGCTGTGTGGCTCACAGACTACCTGGAGTCAATGAGTTAGGCAAATGGAGAAGTGTGCCTACTTACCTCTCTTTGAAGCCTCCAGTGGATCACTTCCCAGACTCCAAACAAGTGTTGCCAATGGGTAAGGCGACACTTCCTTGGAGATAGAGGATCTGCATCCGAAAGAGAATTTTATGTGGTAGGGATATTTGCACAATGGTCAATTTCTTTGCGTTAAGAGTGTCTCAAGATCTTCTCTCGGTGTTGGATGTGGCTCTCAAGGTACCAAAGTTTGGGAATCTCTGCCATACTGTGTCTATTTAGCTATTTTTTTATCTATTTATGTATGAGAATATGCAATGGTGTTTTTCTATATATCAACCAGTATCTATATTTATCTATACAGTTCGTATCTGCCTTTTGTTTACTCTATTTATCAATCTATATCAATATTCTGTATCTAGTCATCCTTCCAGTCACCTATTTATCTATATAATATATAGGTAATATTCATTCTATTTATCTATATCAATATCCAATATCTTTCTTTCTTTCCCTATATCTAGCTGCATTGTGTTTATCAACTAATCTATAATAATAAAATAATAATAATCTTTATTTATATAGTGACAATATCTATCTATTTATCCATTCATTATCTGTGTATTTATGCTTTCTAAATAAACACTGATAATAGTAACAGGCATCCATGTTCTCTCTCTCTCTCTCTCTCTCTCTCTCTCTCTCTCTATATATATATATATATATATATATATATATATATATATATAGATAAGATAATGTGTGTGTGTATATATATATATATATATATATATATATATATATATATATATATCCATGTTATCTTATCTAATTCTAGCAGTTGATCTATCGATGTATTTAACTATCCATCTATCCATTGTTCAGAGTAACACTTAAAACATTATAAGTTACAGGAGCAAATGTTTGTCATGTATGCAATTTGCTTGCCCATCCACAAGTGCTTTAACCAAGCATTGGCACAATCATGGAGCCATTAGTGGGAAGAATAGGAGTGGGTGGGGGAGACACAGCTCATTGATCTCAGACATGGCAGTGAAGCTTTCCTGGCTTCTCTTCTCACCCAGAACAAATGCAGCATGTGATGGATGTCTCAGCTTGGAGCATCATTGCCCCCACAGGGACCCTTTCCTGAGTTTCAGGGATTCTCCCCATTGGCAGCCTGTGAATGGAATGGCAGAGCCCACTCCCTGCAACCTGTTGCTATAGATTGCGCTGCACAGCATATGGATCTGACCATGGAGTCATGTCGCACTATTATAAAAAAACAACAACACGTTGGCCACCCCTCTGTTTCTTTGTGTTCTGTGTTGACTTGTTTTACTATATCTCTGCTGGTTTGGTTGCACCATGGCTGTACTGACAGCTGCTGACTACACCTCATGCAGTGTAACTGTGTGTGGAGACAATGAAGCAGATACCCTGCTACCAAAACTAGCCATTCACTTTGGTTCTGATTGTTTGTTCCCTAAACAATCAAGCCTTGACCAAGCGCGTTTATTTTGTGATCAATATTTAACTCTGCTGCACCATGCTCCAAAAATTTTGGCTATATGGAAGAAAACATAGCTGGTTTACCCTCGACTGGAAGGCTAGCATAATACGGTAAATAGCAATGTGCCTCTAGCTTTATTTCCATAAGTATTTTACAAGAAGCTATTAAACCATGGTTACTGGACTGGACCCAGTTAAGGTGAACCTAACCCCTACCTGGCAACTCTGTACCACGGAGGATCCTGGTCCACAGAGACAATAAACTAATCTAACCTAATCTCTGTAAATAAATATATAGATATAAACTAATAATAGATATAAACTAATCTCTGTAAATAATCTTACAATAACTGCAACGCCTCAAGTTCGATGCCTGGGTGTCATTCTGGACTCCTCTCTCTCCTTCACACCTCACATTCACTCCCTGGCCACCTCCTGTCGCCTCCAACTTAAAAATATCTCCCGCATCCGTCCCTTCCTCTCACCTGTCACCACTAAAATGTTAGTGCACGCCCTGGTCATATCCCGACTGGACTACTGCAACACCCTCCTCTGTGGTTTGCCAACAAACAGACTTGCTCCCCTCCAATCTATCCTAAACTCTGCTGCTCGCCTCATCCATCTCTCCTCTCGCTTCTCCAGTGCTGCCCCCCTCTGTCAATCCCTCCACTGGTTACCTGTCTCCCATAGAGTTCAGTTCAAACTTCTAACGCTAACCAACAAAGCTCTCTCTAACCAGGCCCCTTCCTACATCTCATCTCTGATCCAGCATTACCAACCAAAGCGCAACCTCCGCTCTGCCTCTGACATTCTCCTGTCCTCTTCCTTGGTTACTTCCTCGCACTCCCGCCTTCAAGACTTCTCTCGTGCCTCCCCACTTCTCTGGAATGCAGTTCCCCGCTCGATCCGCCATTCTCCATCACTCCAAGCCTTTAAAAGCGCCCTCAAAACTCACTTCTTCAGACAAGCATATGACCTGGCGTAAGCATTTCCTATACCCTTCAATGGCACATGCAGCCATACTCAAGCTCTACCACTTGTGACGCCGCCCCCTTTGTCTCCACCCCCATCCTTTAGTCTGTAAGCTCGCAAGGGCAGGGCACTCCTCCCTATTGTCTCCTGTGCTCACAACACTTGTTTTTAACCTGTTGCATCTAATTTTGTATTGTTCTCTGTGCTATATGTTTTACCTTGTCTGTATTCTTACCTTGTAAAGCTCTACGGAAGTTGATGGCGCTATATAAATAAACAATAATAATAATAATAACCTATTTTAGAGAAATTCTTAGCTCAACTAGATTTAATTTCCCCTAATATTTTGTTACTTTGACTGAGGGGGGGGGGCAGTCATGGCCTAAAGGTAAGGACCTGCTGCCTTGCGACCGGAGGGTTTGACTCCCGGCCATGGGACCTGACTGAAGTACTCCTGAGCAAGGCACCTAACCGCTCCTGGTGCCGTAATTAGGGCAGCACACCACTCCAGGAATATATATACTCTCTGTGTGCGCAAGCATACAATAGTGACCAATGCTATTGTTAATAGTCAGCAATAATGACTTTAGATCTACTTTGAAGGGTGCCCAGTGCAGGAATGTGAATGTGAAAACAAACTAGACGTGTCACCCTGTGCATCACAATACATCCAGTCCAGATCTTCAATTATTTTAAGAAATTCAGGTCTCAGGGTTTATGCAGAACCCTGAGCTGTGTGAAAAGTAAAATAAGTATCCTCCACATGCCCATGGAAACTTAAAGTGATACTGCAGGGTAAGATAATGGTTATGCCATTGCGTTGGGCTACATTTGGCACTGTTCTAAACTGTTTCTCGTTTCTGATCTGAAGAAGAAATGGGCGATATATTGAGATTTACATTTTCTATAATAAGCAACTTGATGAACCTGGAGGTGGAGGAGGCACAGGGAGGAGCAGGAGGAGGGAGGGACCAGCAATCTTGTTCCGCTCTGCTGAGTTGATTAGAGGACAGGATGAAAAAGAGAATGTCAATGGCTGAATCCGTAAACCTCAATATCTCGGCTATTTCTGCTTCAAAAATGGAAAAACAGTTTAGGACAGTGCCAAATGTAGACTGACGCAATGGTGTAACAATTACCTTTGCCTGCAGTATCACTTTAATGAAGGGTGCCACTGATATTCACTCACTCTTCAATTTAGAGCAGGACCAAACCCTTCCTAAAAATGCTGCTCAACGCGAACATTAAATCCACCCAAACCTGCCCCCTTGTGCCATCACTGAGTCCTGCATCACATATATACTTTTCTTTGTGGCACTCCATCTGATGAGGGACTGGAAATGCCAACAGAATGTGTTCAGCTTTGCAGTGTGCATCTGTTTTCTGGTCCCCATTATACAAGACCAAATCATGTTATCATTTAATCAATCTAAAAGATACCATGGCCGGTCGCTGGCTTTCCCCTAGGGCATCCCGAATTGGAAGCCTCCCCAGGACACCATCAGCTGGCCATAGGCTGATGGTGAACCTATTTAGGGGGGGGAACCACTATATGCCCACGGGGTTTATGCCCTCCCTGCCCCACAAGCTTTATTGTTTTATTGTGCTGGTGTTTATTGACTGGACTTGCTGTCCCTTGCGTGCTGGTGTGTTTTTTACTGACTTTTTACCTCACATATTTACCCTCCTGTGTTTTTTACTGACTTTTTTCCTCACATATTTACCCTTCTGTGTTTTTTACTTACTTTTTGCCTCATTTATCCTCCTGTGTTTTTTACAGATTTTTTACCTCACATGCTCACCCTCCTCGCTCCCTCGTCGCTTCGCTCTCTCCCCTCTCCTTCCTGCTGCCGCGCTGTGAGAGGGGAGGGGAGGACATCGGCACTGCACGGGGGGAGTATGTCTGGGGCTGTGGGCCCTCCGCCGGGTGTGCGCATGCTGACGGCAGGGCCGGGCTGGTGATTCTGCTGGGCTCCTCCTTGGGCCGCCTGATGTTGCGGGGCCCTCCACCATCTTGGGGGCAGGCGTGAATTTCGTGCCGTCGGGGGGGGGGGGGTTGTGTGGCCCTCCCCTCGAGGAACGTGTGCTGCTGGCTGATCCATGCCATCTTCTCTTCCTGCACGCTGCTGTCGTCCCAGTCGGCCCTTTGAGCTGTGTCGTGAGTCCCTCTTGACATATTGTCTTTTATGCGCTGGTCATGTGTTGTGGGATGCTTATATGTTGTTCACTTTGTGTCTTCCAGGTGGGCCCCTTGATATTAAGGGTTGTGGTTCCTCTCGGCCTCCTGTCACCGCCCCCCCTCTCTCTCCTTAAGAGGGATCATTTCTTGCGAGCTGGCCAGGTTGGGTCGTTAGTGCCTTGTACCTGTTAACATAACTCAAATAAACCATAATGGAGGCTTCTGGGGATAGTGAGCTTGGGACCCCATCTGGGCGGGTGAAGCTCTGCCCCATGCATGGTGCTAGCCCTCTGGGCGGACTCAGCAAGGTTTGTGTCACTTGCGCCAGAAGTGTTATCTCGGAGCATGATCGGGCGGGCGTATTTGCCCCCAGACCGTTATTGCCTGCGGCCTCTCCTGAACCCCCGCGCTTGCTCTCAGCCCCCAGTGAGGGGGAAGCCAGTAGGGGGTCCCAATCTGATTTGGCGTATCAAGTGGCCAGCCTTGAAAGAAAGATCTCTTGCTCGGCCCCTAAGAAGGCCACAAGTAAGAGGCGGCATATTGAGCCGGTCTATTCTGATAATGATGGAGATGATGATGATCTCTTTGGAGGTGTTGGCCTTGATAGTGGGCCGGTGGGGATACATGGCTCCCTGATGATACGGAGCGGTTGCTGACTGCGATCTTAGAGACGCTGCACATTGTCCCTCCTAGAGTGGCTAAGAGGAAGCAGGGTGGATTGTTTCAGCCTGAGAGACAGAGACGAGTCTTTCCTGAGCAGGCCCTTTTTTTTTTTTTTTTTTTCTAACATGATTTTCAAGGAATGGGAAAGGCCTAACAAGTTACCGTCGATGCCTAAGGGCCTGGACAGGCGGTATCCCTTTCCCGAGGAGCTGGTCCGGCTATAGTCCTGTCCTCCCGAGGTGGATGTCCCCATGTCGGGTCTGTCCAACACTACAGTCATGTCTTCACCTGAAACTGCTTCCCTACGTGATCCAGCTGACAAGCGCATGGATCAGTTGGTCTATCATGCCTTCACCTTGCCGGCCAAGAAGGCACTCACTAGTATCCCCTTTGTGGGTCACAGGCGGTTTGGGGAGCACCTGGTCAAGAACGGAAGACTCCCTCAGCGACGAAAGACTGCGCGGCCCTTTCGGGGTTCATCTGCCTATCGCTCCTTCGAGGAGGAAGAGGCTCTTCATTTTCAGGTGCTTGCAGAGATTCCTGGTGACGAGGTAGTTCCCGCGGCCAACCCAATCCCTCCTGGGGATCCAGGCCCAAGCCTCCTACCAAGGCCCTCTGGCATGAGGGGGCGCCCTCACCCATCCGGGTGGGGGGACGGCTTCTGCTATTTGATCACGTCTGGAGACAGCGTGTCTCGGATCGGTGGATTCAGGAGGTGGTTTTCTTCCGGTTACAAAATAGAGCTGGCAGTCTGGGCGCCCTCAAGATTTCTTCAGTCATGGATTTCCCAGAACCCATTGACGGCACAAGGCCTGCGGTTGGCCGTCCAACACCTTCTGCTGTCAGGTGTGATTTGTCCCGTGCCTCGACAGGAACGGGGTCAGGGCTTTTACTCCAATCTGTTCACGGTGCCCAGGAAGGACTGAACGCTGAGACCCATCCTGGAGTCAGACATTTCCGCATGGAGACCTTACGGTCCACAGTGAGCTCGCTTCTACCTGGCGACTTCTTGACCACAGTGGACATCAAGGATGCTTATCTGTACATCCCTATATTCCAGGGGCATCATAAGTTCCTGAGTTTTGCGCTGGAGGATCAGCACTACCAATTTGTGGCGTTGCCATTCGGGATATCCTCAGCCCCCCCGTGTGTTCACCATGGTGCTGGTGGGCATCAGGCTATCCTGAGTATCCAGGGCATTTGCGTGCTGCCTTATCTGGATGATTTACTGATTGCGGCTCTGTCTCTTCTTCAGGCCGAGACCGTGTTGTCCACTCTCGAGGATTTCAGTTGGGTAGTCAATTATCCCAAGTCTTCAATCACTCTCTCGATGGTGGGGTCTTTTCTGGGCATGGAATTGGACACCTCTCTGGCCAGGTTATTCCTGCCACAGCAGAAGGTGGTGGGTCTTCAGACGCAGGTGCAGGCCTTGCTGTCTTGTCAGCAACCATCTGTCCGTCTGGGGATGAAACTGTGGGCCTGATGGTGTCATGCTTCGAGGCAGTGCCCTCTTCTCAGTTTCACTTGAGACCTCTTCAGTTGAATCTGTTGACTGGTTGGGATCGGACGCAGGAGTCACTGGAACGGGAGTTTTCACTGCCTCCCCCGGCCAGGCAGTCCCTTTTGTGGTGGCTGGACTCCAGAAATCTGCTGGTAGGCAAGTCATTTCTGCCTCCACGGTGGGAGACTGTCACCACGGATGCCAGCATGACCGGCTGGGGAGGCTTTTGGCTGCCTCAGAAGATCCAGGGTCAGTGGGGGCCACAGGAGGCCCACTTACCTATAAATATCTTGGAGTTGAGAGCGATCTGGTGGTGCTTCTTCACTTGACTCCCCATCTAAGGGGTCATGCGATTCAGGTTCGCTTGGACAATCAGACAGCGGTCGCCTACATAAATCACAGAGGCGGGACTCAGAGCAAGTGAGCCCTCAA
The DNA here is from genome assembly GCA_027917425.1 of Gastrophryne carolinensis. Classification (NCBI taxonomy): domain Eukaryota; kingdom Metazoa; phylum Chordata; class Amphibia; order Anura; family Microhylidae; genus Gastrophryne; species Gastrophryne carolinensis. The sequence continues at coordinate 240,339,278 of CM051235.1, read as the reverse complement.
GGAGGTGACTCAGATTCTGACTTGGGCAAAGGAGAATGTTCCCTGCATCTCGGCGGTTTATATTCTTGGGATAGAGACGCAGGAGGCAGACTCCCTGAGCAGGAGCGCCTCGCGCCTAGGGGAATAGTCTCTCAGCAACAAGATTTTTCACGCTCTAGTCTCCGCTGGGGTCAGCCGGGCGTGGACCTATTTGCGTCCAGACACAATCACAAGCTCCCGAGATTCATCTCCCTGTCGAGAGATCCTCTGGTCTTTGCCACAGGCGCTCTGGCAATTCCTTGGACTGAGTTCAGGCTCCTTTATGTGTTCCCTCCGTTTCCACTCCTGTGCCGAGTGCTGCGCAAGATAGCCCAGGAGGGGGTACCAACCATCCTGGTGGCTCCTCGCTGGCCGAGGCGGAGTTGGTTCGCGGACATAATTCAGATGTCAGTCGTTTGCTACGCCTTGCCCGATGATCCAGGGCTTCTCACGCAGGGGTCGCTGCGGCACCTCAATTTACAGACACTGGCTTGACGGCCTGGCCGCGGAAGAAGTTTTTTCCATGATATATTACAGAGTTTGGCATGCCTACATTGCTTGATGTGAATCCAAGAGCCTTCCTTGTCGCACTTTCCCTATCTCTAGGATTTTGGAGTTTTTTACAACATGGCTTAGACTTGGGTCTCCAGCTGAGCACCCTCAAGGGCCAGGTCTCGGCCTTAGCCATATTCTTCCAGAGATCCATTGCCAATCATAGACTGATCAAGACCTTCTTCCAAGGGGTTACCCATGTATGCCCACCGCGTAAGCCTGTATTACTAGTGTGGGACTTGAATCTGGTGCTTTCTGCTCTCCAGGGTCCCCCCTTTGAGCCCTTGTGCGATGCTGCATTGTCTATTTTGCCCTAAAGGTGTTTTTTTTGCTCTCACCTCGGTGCGTCGCGTGTCAGAGCTGGCCACGATTGGTGTGAAGCCTCATTACTTTGGACAGCATAGGGATAAGGTGGTGTTTTGCTTAAACCTGATTTTTTGCTTAAGGTTGTGTCTCCTTTTCACCTTAATGAGGAAATTGTCTTGTCTTCCTTGTGTCCAGCTCCGACTAACTCTAAGTTAGTCCTTCAGGAAGTCGGATTATCTTTTTGGCTTCTCCGAGGGGTCTAGGAAGGGCTTGCCTCAGACAGGCGGTGGTGCAAGCATATTCTGCAAAGGGGAAGGAACACCCTTTTTCGTGTTATAGCTCATTCTACTAGAGCTATTGGTGCTTCCTGGGCTTTTCAGCACCAGGTCTCTGTTGAACAAGTTTGTAAGGCCGCCACTTGGTCTTCAGTTCATACCTTTACAAAGTTTTTACAAGGTTGATGTTAGGGCCTCAGCTGATGCTGTCTTTGGCCGAAAAGTGCTTCAGGCGGTAGTGAAATGAACTACATGCTGTTTTGCACTGGGGATCCCACCCTAATGGACAATGCTTTTGGATGTCCCCAACTGTCATTACTTCTGGGACGACCTGGACTGGATATAGTGAAAAATACAATTCTGTGAAACTCACCTGTAGAATTGTTTTTGAATATATCCAGTCCAGGTCGTCCCACCCCGCCCTTATTCATTATATCTGGATTGCCTGTTATGGAGATTACCATTTTTATATTGGACTGTTGTCCTTAGTTTGATGGAGAGAGTACATGCTGAAGCTATGTGAAGTAACATGGTTTCTTGGCCTCCCGGCCTGTCTCTTTTCTTACTGCTGTTTAACCACTGGGGAATCATAGAGAGACACCTGTTTTATAGGAGGCCTGGAGGAGCGACAGCTTTTGGTCCTGCAGTCAGGCGTCACCTAGCGGTGGATTATCCAACTGTCATTACTTCTGGGACGACCTGGACTGGATATATTCGAAAACAATTCTACAGGTGAGTTTCACAGAATTGTATTTTTTGGACTTTTGGTCTACCTTTGAAGCACCTTACAGGATTTTTTTTTAAATAGGAAGGAGAAGAGTGAGCCACTGCCAATTGCTTCCTGTCTGTGAGCCGTTAGGGGAAACTTCTACTAACTTCCTGCCATTGACAACAGATGTGGGGTTCCTGTGCCAGTGACAACTTTCCTGCCTCCATGACACCCATGGCCTTACTGTGAAATAATCCGCCCGTTGTGTCACTACTAGAGATGAGCGAACTTTTGAAAAATTCGATTCGACTGATTCGCCGAATTTTCAGACAAAAATCGTTTCGACCCGAATAAATTAGCGACGAATCGCTATTAAAAACGGCTATTTCTGAGCCTCCTAGAGCCTCAATAGGGTTGTAAACCATTCTGCCTTGCTGTAACACGCACAGGATGCGTGCTGGGTTAGTTAAATAATACTTTGAAGAAATATCACATGTAGATCAGAGGCATCGCTAATAGAATCGCAGAGCGGCACAATTGCAGAGAGTTGAAGTGGCATCACTATGAGGGGCAGAAGGAGCCCAAACATTGCTTTAAAGAGACACTGGAGTTGGCAGCAGCAGGAGCCCAAAAATTGGATGAATCACACCCTGGAGTTGGCAGGAGTTGACAGCAGCAGCAGCAGCAGGAGCCCAAATATTACTTTAAAGAGACCCTGGGGTTGGCCTCAGGAGCCCAAAAATTGGATGAATCACACCCTGGAGTTGGCAGCAGCAGCAGCAGGAGCCCAAATATACACTGGAGTTGGCTTCAGGAGCCCAAAAATTGGATGAATCACACCCTGGAGTTGGCAGAAGTTGGCAGCAGCAGCAGCAGGAGCCCAAATATACACTGGAGTTGGCTTCAGGAGCCCAAAAATTGGATGAATCACACCCTGGAGTTGGCAGGAGTTGACAGTAGCAGCAGCAGGAGCCCAAATATTACATTAAAGAGACCCTGGGGTTGGCCTCAGGAGCCCAAAAATTGGATGAATCACACCCTGGAGTTGGCAGCAGCAGCAGCAGGAGCCCAAATATACACTGGAGTTGGCTTCAGGAGCCCAAAAATTGGATGAATCACACCCTGGAGTTGGCAGAAGTTGGCAGCAGCAGCAGCAGGAGCCCAAATATACACTGGAGTTGGCTTCAGGAGCCCAAAAATTGGATGAATCACACCCTGGAGTTGGCAGGAGTTGACAGTAGCAGCAGCAGGAGCCCAAATATTACATTAAAGAGACCCTGGGGTTGGCCTCAGGAGCCCAAAAATTGGATGAATCACACCCTGGAGTTGGCAGCAGCAGGAGCCCAAATATACACTGGAGTTGGCTTCAGGAGCCCAAAAATTGGATGAATCACACCCTGGAGTTGGCAGAAGTTGGCAGCAGCAGCAGCAGGAGCCCAAATATACACTGGAGTTGGCTTCAGGAGCCCAAAAATTGGATGAATCACACCCTGGAGTTGGCAGAAGTTGGCAGCAGCAGCAGCAGGAGCCCAAATATACACTGGAGTTGGCTTCAGGAGCCCAAAAATTGGATGAATCACACCCTGGAGTTGGCAGAAGTTGGCAGCAGCAGCAGCAGGAGCCCAAATATACACTGGAGTTGGCTTCAGGAGCCCAAAAATTGGATGAATCACACCCTGGAGTTGGCAGAAGTTGGCAGCAGCAGCAGCAGGAGCCCAAATATACACTGGAGTTGGCTTCAGGAGCCCAAAAATTGGATGAATCACACCCTGGAGTTGGCAGAAGTTGGCAGCAGCAGCAGCAGGAGCCCAAATATACACTGGAGTTGGCTTCAGGAGCCCAAAAATTGGATGAATCACACCCTGGAGTTGGCAGGAGTTGACAGCAGCAGCAGGAGCCCAAATATACACTGGAGTTGGCTTCAGGAGCCCAAAAATTGGATGAATCACACCCTGGAGTTGGCAGAAGTTGGCAGCAGCAGCAGCAGGAGCCCAAATATACACTGGAGTTGGCTTCAGGAGCCCAAAAATTGGATGAATCACACCCTGGAGTTGGCAGAAGTTGGCAGCAGCAGCAGCAGGAGCCCAAATATACACTGGAGTTGGCTTCAGGAGCCCAAAAATTGGATGAATCACACCCTGGAGTTGGCAGAAGTTGGCAGCAGCAGCAGCAGGAGCCCAAATATACACTGGAGTTGGCTTCAGGAGCCCAAAAATTGGATGAATCACACCCTGGAGTTGGCAGGAGTTGACAGTAGCAGCAGCAGGAGCCCAAATATTACATTAAAGAGACCCTGGGGTTGGCCTCAGGAGCCCAAAAATTGGATGAATCACACCCTGGAGTTGGCAGCAGCAGCAGCAGGAGCCCAAATATACACTGGAGTTGGCTTCAGGAGCCCAAAAATTGGATGAATCACACCCTGGAGTTGGCAGAAGTTGGCAGCAGCAGCAGCAGGAGCCCAAATATACACTGGAGTTGGCTTCAGGAGCCCAAAAATTGGATGAATCACACCCTGGAGTTGGCAGGAGTTGACAGTAGCAGCAGCAGGAGCCCAAATATTACATTAAAGACACCCTGGGGTTGGCCTCAGGAGCCCAAAAATTGGATGAATCACACCCTGGAGTTGGCAGCAGCAGGAGCCCAAATATACACTGGAGTTGGCTTCAGGAGCCCAAAAATTGGATGAATCACACCCTGGAGTTGGCAGAAGTTGGCAGCAGCAGCAGCAGGAGCCCAAATATACACTGGAGTTGGCTTCAGGAGCCCAAAAATTGGATGAATCACACCCTGGAGTTGGCAGAAGTTGGCAGCAGCAGCAGCAGGAGCCCAAATATACACTGGAGTTGGCTTCAGGAGCCCAAAAATTGGATGAATCACACCCTGGAGTTGGCAGAAGTTGGCAGCAGCAGCAGCAGGAGCCCAAATATACACTGGAGTTGGCTTCAGGAGCCCAAAAATTGGATGAATCACACCCTGGAGTTGGCAGAAGTTGGCAGCAGCAGCAGCAGGAGCCCAAATATACACTGGAGTTGGCTTCAGGAGCCCAAAAATTGGATGAATCACACCCTGGAGTTGGCAGAAGTTGGCAGCAGCAGCAGCAGGAGCCCAAATATACACTGGAGTTGGCTTCAGGAGCCCAAAAATTGGATGAATCACACCCTGGAGTTGGCAGGAGTTGACAGCAGCAGCAGGAGCCCAAATATACACTGGAGTTGGCTTCAGGAGCCCAAAAATTGGATGAATCACACCCTGGAGTTGGCAGAAGTTGGCAGCAGCAGCAGCAGGAGCCCAAATATACACTGGAGTTGGCTTCAGGAGCCCAAAAATTGGATGAATCACACCCTGGAGTTGGCAGAAGTTGGCAGCAGCAGCAGCAGGAGCCCAAATATACACTGGAGTTGGCTTCAGGAGCCCAAAAATTGGATGAATCACACCCTGGAGTTGGCAGAAGTTGGCAGCAGCAGCAGCAGGAGCCCAAATATACACTGGAGTTGGCTTCAGGAGCCCAAAAATTGGATGAATCACACCCTGGAGTTGGCAGGAGTTGACAGTAGCAGCAGCAGGAGCCCAAATATTACATTAAAGAGACCCTGGGGTTGGCCTCAGGAGCCCAAAAATTGGATGAATCACACCCTGGAGTTGGCAGGAGTTGACAGCAGCAGCAGGAGCCCAAATATACACTGGAGTTGGCTTCAGGAGCCCAAAAATTGGATGAATCACACCCTGGAGTTGGCAGAAGTTGGCAGTAGCAGCAGCAGGAGCCCAAATATACACTGGAGTTGGCTTCAGGAGCCCAAAAATTGGATGAATCACACCCTGGAGTTGGCAGGAGTTGACAGTAGCAGCAGCAGGAGCCCAAATATACACTGGAGTTGGCTTCAGGAGCCCCAAAATTGGATGAATCACACCCTGCAGTTGGCAGGAGTTGACAGCAGCAGCAGGAGCCCAAATATTACATTAAAGAGACCCTGGGGTTGGCCTCAGGAGCCCAAAAATTGGATGAATCACACCCTGGAGTTGGCAGCAGCAGCAGCAGGAGCCCAAATATACACTGGAGTTGGCTTCAGGAGCCCAAAAATTGGATGAATCACACCCTGGAGTTGGCAGAAGTTGGCAGCAGCAGCAGCAGGAGCCCAAATATAAACTGGAGTTGGCTTCAGGAGCCCAAAAATTGGATGAATCACACCCTGGAGTTGGCAGGAGTTGACAGTAGCAGCAGCAGGAGCCCAAATATTACATTAAAGAGACCCTGGGGTTGGCCTCAGGAGCCCAAAAATTGGATGAATCACACCATGGAGTTGGCAGGAGTTGACAGCAGCAGCAGCAGCAGCAGGAGCCCAAATATTACTTTAAAGTGACACTGGGGTTGGCTTCAGGAGCTCAACAATTGGATGAATCACACCCTGGAGTTGGCAGAAGTTGGCAGCAGCAGCAGCAGGAGCCCAAAAAATGGCCTAAAGATATAAATATGTTTTGCACCATTTGGAAAGTGTAAAACGTGGCACCATGCTGAATCTAGTCGCATGCATCAGGCATTGGTGGGTGGAAATCCTGGCTGATCCATCCCTGATTCATTTTGACAAAGGTGAGTCTCTCCACATTTTTAGTTGACAGACGAGTTCTCCTCGCCGTAACTATGGCCCCCGCCGCACTAAACACCCGCTCAGATGGCACGCTACTTGCCGGGCAGGACAGCTTTTCCAGGGCAAACTCTGCTAGTTGCGGCCACAAATCAAGTTTGGCTGCCCAGAAGTCCAGCGGATCCTCAAGGTGTGTTGGCATGGTCATGTCAAAGTATGACATGACCTGCTGGTTGAGGTCCTGCTCCAGGTCTTCCTGCTGCTCATGAGTAGCCTCACTATGCGGGTGTAGAAAGCTACTCATTAGCGACTGAAGACTGAGGCTGCTGCTGCTGATGGAGCTGCTGCTGCTGCTCCTGCCAACCCCCCCAGCGGCCATGGCAGTGGAAGGTGAGCGCAGAGGTCCCCTCGAGTCAGACCTGCGAGAGTATGGACCATGGCGCAGATAGGCATCGGCCAACTGCCTACGTAGAATGTCTTTGTAGTAGTTGAGTTTGTCCTCCCTCTCGGTGGGTTTAAAAAATGCCCCCATTTTGTGCCGGAAGCGAGGGTCCAATAAGGTGGACAGCCAGAAGTCATCCCGCCGACAGATGGAAACAATTCTGGGGTCACTACGCAAGCACGTGAGCATGCTTCGTGCCATTTGTGCAAGTGACTCGGATGGACTACCTGTCTCCATCTCCACTGCATACTGCCACGGTGTGCCCGGGTCCTCTGTCTCGCCTTCCTCAAAAACCTCTAGCTCCTTTGGCTGCTCCTGCTCCTCCTCTCCTGTCCGCTGACTAGATAAACCAGCCATTTCGCCAAGCCTAAACTGTGTTTCCTCCTCCTCCTCCAGTTCAGCTCCAACGGGGTTCATGTGGCCGTAAGATGTAAACGCCATGTCTCCAGTGCCCTGACCAGCCATGGTTTCCAACATGTGCTGTAGTACATGAAGCAGTGGAATCACGTCGTTCATCCCGTAATCCTGCCGACTGACAAATAAAGTGGCTTCCTCAAAGGGCCTGAGCAAACGGCAGGTGTCACGTATGAGCTGCCACTGGTTGACATTGAAGTTACACATGGGAGTCCCCCTATCTGCTTGGATCATCAGGAAATCCGTGATGGCTTTTCTCTGTTCATATAATCGGTCCAACATGTGAAGGGTGGAATTCCAACGGGTGGAAACATCGCAAATCAGACTATGTTGGGGGATACCATTCTGACGCTGTAGCTCAAGAAGGGTGTGTTTGGCGGTGTAGGAGTGGCTGAAGTGCATGCAAAGTTTCCTTGAAGTTGTTAGGATGTCCTGCAGATGGGGGGAACACTTCAGAAACCGCTTGACAACCAGATTGAAGACGTGAGCCATGCAGGGGGCATGGGTCAGGCTTCCTTGGCGCAGCGCAGACAAAATGTTCTTCCCATTGTCGGTAACCATGATTCCCATTTTAAGTTTTCTCGGAGTAAGCCATGTTTGGATTTCCTGATGAATACATTTAAGCAGTTCCTCCCCTGTGTGACTCCGTTCGCCAAGACAAACCATGTGAAGCACTGCGTGACACCTCCGTGCCCTGCACACATGGTAGACTGGAGGGGCACTGAGACTTGAGCCTACAGTGGAGGGTGAGGAGATGGCGGAGGATGAGGAGGCCGAGTCGCACGGTGTCACAGGCCCAATGGGCAGAGAGCGCGGAGGCCGAAGCGGCGTGACCTGTCCAAGTTGCTGCTGCAAAGGGACCACATTCACCCAGTGGGCCGTAAACGAAATGTACTGCCCCTGACCGTAGTTACAGCTCCAGATGTCGGCGCTGCCATGTATTTTGCTACACACCGACAGGCTCAAGGACTGGCCCACCTTCTGTTCAACAAAAGTGTGCAGCGCTGGTACTGCCTTCTTGGCAAAGAAATGACGGCTTGGGACTCTCCACCTCGGCTCGGCACAAGCCATCAGTTCTCTGAAAGGTGCAGATTCCACCACCTGAAAAGGGAGCGACTGCAGCACCAGCAACTTGGACAGGAGCACATTCAGCTTCTGCGCCGTAGGATGAGTGGGCGCATACTGCTGTCTCTTGGACATGGCTTCGCTGATGGATTGCTGGCGGGATGCATGACTTGGAGGAGGAGGAGCAGGAGCGACAGAGGATGGGTATGATGCACAGCTGCCTTCGGCTGAGGTGCTGGAGCCTTGGCTGGCAGAAATTGGGAGCTCACTTGGTGAGGAAGCAGACTGGACCACCCCTTGGGAGCCTCGGTTCTCCCAGGTCGTTTTATGGTGACGCATCATATGTTGACGCAGGGCCGTGGTGCCAACATTTGGACCCTGGCCACGCTTCACCTTTTGCCTACATATCTTGCATGTGGCCATGTTACCCTCCTGCGGATGCCTCAGGAAAAACTGCCACACTGCCGAGTAGCTACTTTTCCCACCCCCTGGCCTCACTGATTCACTGCTGCTGTTGCCAACTCCAGGAACCCCTGCTCCACTACCTCCCGATAAGGTAGACTGCCGCACAGCAGGTGCTCTACCCCGGCCCCGGCCCCGGCCGGCTCCAGCCTTTCTTTTGAATTGTGCCCCCATGCTGACTGCTACCACCTTGCTGCCTCGGCTGCTGACTCCGGGGCAACCTGCGCCCCTCTTCTCCTGATGATGACGATGAAGCCCCTTCATCACCCGGCTCCCAAGTGCGATCGGCTTCATCGTCATCATCATCATCATCACCGAGTTGTGGCTGTACGTCACTGATGTTCGTGGATTCGTCAACAGTGTCTGGCGCAGGAGCTGGAACGCTCGCAGCACCCACGACACTGTCCACATCACTATTTGTCTGCCTAGCTAAAGAAGCCACCTCCATTTCTTGGCTGGGCAGTAGCTGCTGACTGTCCTCCTGTATCTGATCGTCCTCCTCACTAAAGAGTGGAGCTGAACCCAAAGCATAGGATACGTCGCAGGGGGAGGGAACGGCGTAGGACAGAGGCAATGGGAGGACAGGGACTGCTCTCGGGGCATGCCAACTCAGGGTTGTGTCAGAGGAACCTACCGACCCTAGACTGGGGGTCTCAGACGTAAGTTGTGATGATGTTGTTGATGAGCGCGTCAACCAATCTACCACGGCAGATGCGTTACTGGTGGAGACCCGACCGCTAGCAGATACTGGCAGATTAGGTCTCTCAGCGTGACTCCTGCTGCTACTGGCCCCCAGTCTGATGCGAGCTCTGCCTGCGGAATCTTGGCCTCTGCCACTCCTCTTTTCACTTCCAGGCACTTGTCTGCCCGACATAGTCTAACTGGCGTGGTAGTAGGTGATATTTTAAGATCCCCCGGGCAGCGGTGGGTCTATATGAAACAGAATATAATGCACACCAAAAGTGAGCAGTAACACTCAGCCTCCAACAGGCCTGCTTAGTGTAAATAAGAGAGCTGCTTAGTGTAAATAAAGAGGGGTATGCTATGTTACAGAATGGGATGCCTCAACAGAAGTGCACCTGGCAGGCAGCAGTAAGCCTATGCCCAGCAAAAGTGTCTTATAATATAAATATAATAAGAGCAAATGGTTATATGGTCTTAAACAGAGGCTGCTTTAGTCACAGAATGGGATGCCCCCCAAAAAGATCCAGTAGTACTATGCCCAGCAAAAGTGTCTTTATCAGGCTAATTTCAAATATAATAAGAGCAAATGCTTATATGGTCTTAAACAGAGGCTGCTTTAGTCACAGAATGGGATGCCCTGGCAGGGACAAGTAGTGCTATGCCCAGCAAAAGTGTCTTTATCAGGCTAATTTCAAATATAATAAGAGCAAATGCTTATATGGTCTTAAACAGAGGCTGCTTTAGTCACAGAATGGGATGCCCTGGCAGGGACAAGTAGTGCTATGCCCAGCAAAAGTGTCTTTATCAGGCTAATTTCAAATATAATAAGAGCAAATGCTTATATGGTCTTAAACAGAGGCTGCTTTAGTCACAGAATGGGATGCCCCCAAAAAAGATCCAGTAGTACTATGCCCAGCAAAAGTGTCTTTATCAGGCCTAATTTCAAATATAATAAGAGCAAATGCTTATATGGTCTTAAACAGAGGCTGCTTTAGTCACAGAATGGGATGCCCCCAAAAAAGATCCAGTAGTACTATGCCCAGCAAAAGTGTCTTTATCAGGCTAATTTCAAATATAATAAGAGCAAATGCTTATATGGTCTTAAACAGAGGCTGCTTTAGTCACAGAATGGGATGCCCTGGCAGGGACAAGTGGTGCTATGCCCAGCAAAAGTGTCTTTATCAGGCTAATTTCAAATATAATAAGAGCAAATGGTTATATGGTCTTAAACAGAGGCTGCTTTAGTCACAGAATGGGATGCCCCCAAAAAAGATCCAGTAGTACTATGCCCAGCAAAAGTGTCTTTATCAGGCCTAATTTCAAATATAATAAGAGCAAATGCTTATATGGTCTTAAACAGAGGCTGCTTTAGTCACAGAATGGGATGCCTCACAGCAGACTTAAGATCAGTTCAGTATATATGCACAGTTAGTTAGTATAAGCAGCCTGAAAACGCTAACAAAGCCTGTCAGGCTGGATGAAAAAAAAAAAAAAAACTGACAGCCTCCGATTTTCCATTCCTTTCCCTGTTTTCCGCTGACTTTCTGTCTGTCTCCTGTCTGTCTCCTGCCTGTCTCCAGCCTGTCCCTGTCTGTCCCTGCCTGTCTAACTGTCTAACTGTCTCTCCCTCAGCTACACAGTGTTCTGTCTCTCACGAATGCAATAGAGAAATGAAGGCTGGAAAGCAAGATGGCCGGCCTTAAATACAGCTGTGACGTCACCGGGCTTGCTGGCTGCTGATAGGCTGCATGTGACTGTCCCAGCTTGCACTGGCGCGGGGTTGATGTCTGGACATGTCCCGTCCGCCATCTTAGAATGCCTGTAATGTAAATGAATGGATGTTAAAGGAAAACTTCGAGCGATCGAATCGCGGGGAAATTCGGATTCGATCCGAATCGAATTTTTCCTGAAATTCGGATCGAATCCGGGTTCGTCCGGATCGATTCGCTCATCCCTAGTCACTACAGACAGGACGTGACAATATAAACTCAAGTTTTGATGCGAACCAAAACCCACCCTGGAGTCTATGAGACTCCATGGCAGGCATACTCACTCTCCCAATCTGGATGCCCTGCTGTGTAAACCCTCCCCCAGGTCGCCCTGTAAAATCACCTTCTCCCCCATACAACAGTGCAAGCGCGAGTGGCGCCAATCCCTGCTATACCTTTAGCAGGATGCAGGCCCGCGCCAGGGATTTGTGAATGGCTGACACAGACACAATCCCTGTTAGAGGGTAGTAGAGATGCAGCTGCCAGCACACTCGGGTCCACTCATCAAAAGTCAGCCAGAGCCAAGCCTTAGACGATCCTTAGACGAGTGGCAGGAGCGGATCCAAGCGTGCTGATCGGACATGCGCCGTAGGACCAGGGAGAGGTGAGTTCGGGCGACCTGGGGGGTTTCACACAACGGGGCATCCCCGTTCAGGGTGCCCCAGGGCCAAGAATCAAAACCCAAGATAGACAAGTCCTGGGTTTTGGTCTACCTTAATCCCTCTAAACAACTATTACATCATCATTTACATGTGGGGAATACAAAAATATTAGGGACCGGATGTTAAAAGCAAATTCACCATCTTGGCTCTGGTAGTCACGGGCGTTGCTAGGGGGGGTCAGGGGGGGCACCAGCCCCAGGTGCAGCAGGTCAAAGGGGCGTGAATGGGGGGCCTGAGCACAGGTAGGGGGCGCAATTTTAAATCTTTGTCCCAGGTGCCAGAAAGCCTAGCTACTTCTCTGCTGTTAGTAGAACATCAATTATATACGGCAGATTGTCGCAGGTGAGGGTGACCCAGTGTGTCTAGAAGGAAGTCCTTGGACTTTATGGGTGACCCCCAGGATTGTAAAGGGGATCCAAGAATAATGACATTATTTAATGTTATAGGGGCAAAATAGTAGCATGGGAAGGTGCACAGCAATTAGGTAAAAGTGAAGTAAAGACCCTGGCAGTGTGACTGTATGGGGCCCAAAAAGTTCCTGGTTCCGGCCCTGGTTGGGAGCTATGCATGCAAAAGAAACGCGAGTCAAGAACTGATGGTGTCGGCCTTGTACCTCTTTCACATATCAGTATTTCTGAGGTTTTAGAAACATGCAGTGATGTCATTTGTTTGGAAGGGGTTAATGTGGAAGGGCAGCAATGTGTAGGTTGGTTCCTGTGCCAAGTAGAAAAATGAGCTGTGATATTTCCTGTTCCAGCTCGCTCATTTTGTGGCCCATTTCCTGTTTGACCAAACACGGAAGACGAATGTGCGCTCCTTGCATTCGATGAGCCTTAAAGATGCGAGATGCATTCAAAGCTCCCTTGGGTATATATAGTGCCATAGCATTGTACAAAGAAGCAGTTACAGACAGTGTAAAACATACAGTACATAGACTATTACATACACAATGAATTTTCAAAATATATTTTAGAAACAATGTGATTGCAAGCTGTCTTTTAAAACTGTTACTATATAGGCTACGCCCCATATTTGCAACCTATATTTATTATTAGTTCAGTAGGTGGTGTAGCCAGGTGCACACAGCACATACACTTATAGATAAAAATGTTACTTTTAGGTTATAAAAAACTATTTAAAGTGAACCAAAACCCAGGATTTTGACTATCCTAGGTTTTGGTCCTTTCGCTGGGCCCTGGGTCCCCCGACCAGGGGTGTCCCACTGTGTGAAACCCCACCGGTCCCCCAAACTCAGCTCACCTCTTCCTGGTTCTACGACACGTCTAAGAGCAGCAGCTCTGCCGAAAGCATCCTCCGCTTCCTCTAACAGGGAGCATGCCCGTGCCAGATATTATGGCCGGCGTGGGCATGCTCCCTGTCAGAGGGAGGCGGAGGATGCGGCCGTCAGAGCCGCTGCTCTTAGATGCGTCGTGGGACTGAGAAGAGGTGAGCTGGGCTCAGGAGGTCCTGGGGGGTTTCACACAGCGGGGCACCCCCGATCGGGATGCCCCCGGGGAAAGGACCAAAACCCAGGATAGTCAAATCTATTCACTATCCTGGGTTTTGGTCCACTTTAAGGACTAAAACAAAAGCCCATTTTATCCCATGAGAAGTGAGAGCCCTGTCTGCGCCAGTAAAAACAGGCACACAGACAAGTGCTGCACCTCTGTACACTGAGAGCACAATCACAAAATTGTCTAATACAAAAATCTATATTATAATAATAATGTATAAACTAAAAAATAAATTGCACCAAGTTTGTGTTTTTCTTCTATTAGTAGGAATAAAATACAGGGATCCCTACCATTCTACTTTTACAGGGGAGAAATGCTTACCTTTAAAGAGGAACAAAACCCGTGATTTCTCTCTCCCAAGTGTTGTTCCTATCTGGCTGTTTAAAACCACTACAATCGCCATGACGGTCCAATGGCGCGTGTGCAAATCACTGGCCAATCAGCACAAGTGCTCCAATCATACTGCCCCTAGCTGCTCTGACGTCAGGTCGGCTAAAATGTTTCAATAAGCGCACACCGCCGGCTAAGTATTGCAGATAATACTTGCATATTTCATACAATGCGCATCTCAAATCGGGATGCCACAGTGTTGAGGACATCGGCCTCCCTGGATTCCTCTTTGACTGGCTCTTTGACAGATACAGTATTTTGTTCCTTTAAAATAATAGTCCAGCCAAGTAACTGATTGGTGGTTGCCTGGCACCTGCCCACTTACTGGAATGTGCCACCCTTGTGTGGGTGCGTGCTGCTTGTGAGGGGGGTTATCATATGACTAGACATTGGCTTTAAAATTTCTGAATATAAAATAAAGTTCCACTTTAAGAAAATAACATATTCTTTGGAGAGTTGCAATGTAGAGGTTAGTTCTGCTTTTACAGTTTACAACATATAGTAACTTTTGATTTTGCATTAATTCGCCTTTATGCAGTTAAATCGAGTTGAGATTGCCACAAGCATTGGCTGGCATTGCAGTCACCTCTGCCAGAGAGGGGTTAATGGCCTCCGCTGAACTCGCTGAGGCCAAAGGTGATATCATTTAAGCGGGCTTTGATGAATTTGATACAGTGGAGGGGCAAGGGAGGGGTGAGGGAAGCCCTAATCCTGTTTACATTAGGAGCGGATTAGTGTAAAATTGACAGACTCATTTTATGGAGGAGAAGGGGATGAATGTACAGGAGGAGGGGCAGGATCGCAGAGTGGGGTAAGGTTAGGTTGTGTTTGGAGTGACAACACTAGGGAACAATAGCGGCAGAGGATGCGGGCGGGCACCTCTGTGCAGCCGCCATAGAGTGACGGCTCGTAGCTTAATACCTATAAGACAGGAAGGATAAAGATGGCGGCCTACCCCCACCAATGCTTTACATTTGTAGATTAATACTTGAAACCACTGGAAAAGTTGATAGAAGTTGTAGCTTAATGGAGCTTTCATCACTAAATTGTCTTACATTAAAAATCTGTATAAACATGCTGGATAGTGAGAGTAGAGTTCACTTATTCATCCCAATGAAAGAAAATTCCAGCTGAGCTTGTATTTTTTTATACTGAAAGGAATAAAATTAAAACTGCTCCATTTCAAATTCTAAACCAACCTAGTATTATGTTCTGTAATATGGCAAACGCATTGCATGATGGAGCATCTTCAAACATCAGAATGTTAAAGTGGACAAAACCCAGGATTTTGGTCTTTGCCCTCTGGGGTGCCTGCTGTGTGAAACCCTATGGTGCATACGCAGCCAATCAGCATGCTCAGATCCGCTCGAGCCCCTTCATCCAAGGGCTCGTCTATAGTGAGTGGATCTGAACGTGCTGACGACTGCATCCCTCGCTACCCTTTAACAGGGAGCGTGCCCACGCCGGCCATTCACAAAGGGATAGCGGAGTTGCGGCCGCGCCGCTGGACTGGGAACAAAGGAGAGTTTTCGGGCGACCTGGGGGGTTTCACACTCGATCGGGGTGCCCCAGGGGGTGCGAGTATGCCTGCCCTGGAGTCTCATAGACTAGGCTCAGGGGACAGATCTTAAAGTTGAGCAGATCTCCTCCATTACATAAGGATGGTTTGAAAACTTTACCCCTGATTTATCATTACCCCAAAAAAGCAGTTAACAAGTTTGTCTGTAATTTTTGGATGCAGGGTGTGTACGTTACCTCACTTCTTTCTATTGAGTGTAATTATGTGTTTTTTATTACTGGACCATTTTTCATGATGGCATTCTAAAGCAGCCGGGGGCAGAGTGGCCATAGGGAGACCGCATTGCTTTGGGGCAGTCTGGGCTGCCCCCTTTGCTAACACTCCCATCCAATCCCTGCCATTCCCCATCCCTTTCCTATTTTACCCCCTCACACAAGCAACCCCAGACCATGTCCTCCACCTAATGATTTAGCCTCAGCCTTGGAGCACACTGGTTGACTGGCCAGGAAGCAGCAGAGATGCCACTGGCTGGTCATGGGCAAGCCGGGGCTGGTAAAATCCGGGGCTGATTTTTGGCGCCATTCCACCACTGAAAGCAGCTATTAAAGTGCACCTCTGGTGGGAGATGACACACATGATTCACATTTGGGATCCCTTTTTTATTAAGTACTTACCTTTCTGCATTCCATCAATGGTGGCAACTGCCTCATTTTACTGAATAACACCCTTAATATAAGCAGACCACAAAAAATTGTTGCTGTTGGCTAGTCCATTTAGTCCATTTATTGTTCATAAAAATGTTCATAAAAATGTGGGAATCAATTGATCATTACTTCCGGCATTATGAGTTGTAAAGCCAATACGATTTGGATTTTTTTAGATGATCCCCTTCCATGTTTGTACACAATTTGACGATAGGTCACCATTGTACACATAGGGAATCTGGAAATAATAATGCCCATCATGGAGGGGTAACAAGAGCAGAGGGACAGTGTGTAGGGAGTTAAATGCAGCTCCACATAGCTTAACCATAGGAAACAACTAAGTGCCTGGAAGAAAACTGTTTGCCATGTCCTAAATACACAAGAAGTCACAAGTACTTATCCAGCACTGTCGTTCCATGCAAAGAAATAAAACTTATACTACATTAATTTAAAATGAAGGCAAAGCAAGTCAATTGAAAAGGGGGTACTGGTCCTCGAATCACGCCATGCCGCTGGGGCCGGGGAGCAGGGTGTTCTGTCCTAATGGGAGCACTATCTTTGCCTTCATTTTAAATTAATGCATTTTTGCCTGGAACAACAATGTTGGGTTAGTACTAATAGCAGAGGGGTCATCACTTCCATATAACTAATCTTAAAATGACAACGCTCACCCTGAAGGTGTGACAATAGCAGAAGGGAAGAATAGAGCAACTAATATCTGGAATGTTCCTGGCTGTGCCTTGAATGCAGGCGAGTGTTATTATTGAATAATAGAAGGATTAGAGCATGTGGATGCTCTTTTTGGTCTCTGTGACCTCACTCACTCACATCCTGTCTGCGGTGACCAATCAGGATATTCATCAGAATAGGCAGAATCTTACACTTTAGTTCATTTGGAACACCGCCTGATGTATCCCCATCAGTTGTTAAAGTGGACTATAACCCTCTAAAACCCTGTACCCATCCCCCCACCTGCAGCTATGAACTGTGGCTTTTTTCGCTGTGGTAGCCACACCCACACAGTAGATTTGAGATTGGTGCTTGCCTAATCTCTAATGTGCCAGCTGCCGTGACAAGTCCGCTGGCCGCATCCCGGCTACCCTCAGCTTATCTGAATTGCTTGACGCAGGAGCACGCCTCAGCTAAATAAAAGCCTGGGATGTGGGAGAAAGCAATGGGAGCTACAGGAAAGGGGAGTTCCAGGGGGATTCACACAGCGGGGACACCACAAATCAGGATGCCTTGGGGGCAGCTAAGTTGCCAGCTCTGGAGTGGGTTTCGATTGGCTTTAAACTAAAGTACCTGTCTAAATAGTGGCATCAACTTCCATGGAGTTGTATGAATTATAATCATGGAAACAATTTAAAACAAATAATATCCTTATAATACACAGAGTCAGATGTGACAGAATTGCACATATAGACATTGAATCTTGAATACACTAGGACTGGGGTTCCCAAGCAGTGCTACTAGTACCACTAGTGGTACTGGAACTCCTCTCTGGTGGTACTCTACCCTACTGGGGTGTAAGTGAGGAGACATGAAGCACTGCAGACAAGCTACCTTTTTAACAGGAGGTGCCAAGTGGTCAAGTGAACAATCTGCAGGAGTAAAGCATCTAGGGATGACTGCATTGCTGGGCTAGTAAAGGATCTCCAACCTCCCTGGGAAGTCTGTAAGGGTGGTACTTGAGATAACTGCAAAATCAGAAGTGGTACTCAATGACAAAAGATTAGGAACCTCTGCCTTAGGAGTGAGGGCCCTGTCCTTGCAAACTTACAGTCTGGAGATGAAAGTTAAGTCACAAATAACATGCAGTAAGTATCATGGCAAGTGCTGTGAAGGTTTCAGGAATGTGAAGTGAAATGCTTCGCCCAGATGATAGTCTTGGCTGAACAGGTGAGTGTTGAAGAGAAACTGTTGAAGTGTTGGGGAGTGGCAAATTGTATAGGGGAGGGCATCCTAGATGAGTGGAAGAAAGTTATCAGTTTGGCGTTTCTGGGCACAGCGAAGGCTACATTGGCATTGGCATTTTTGGATACGTGGAGAAAAGTAAAAGTAGTGTATTCCCTCTTAGGTGACCCAGGTGACAGGGAATACACTCCGAAATTGAGAATAGAGATTTACTTAAAACACAGAAGCTGGAGAGAGAAAATCGCAGTTGAGAAACAGTAAAGAAAGGGTAGAAACATTTAGTTGTTGTTTATTTATGGGTGTTTATTTCTCCTTATTTTTAGGTGTCATGTTTTATTGGGGATATCCTGATTCCTGGTCACCTCCATAGTTGTTTCTCCAAATGTTTAGTACCAGATGTTCTCTTTCTCATCCCTCCCTGCCCTGTTTTGCGTATTATTGCTTAAAGTGCATAAACTGTCATTCAGCAGCTCACCTCATCATGGCTGCCCTCTGCCCTCTCGCAAAGAGGCGACTCCTCCTGCATTCCTTTGCCACAGACCACCAATAATAGGGCTTAGAAGGTGGTCTAAAGCTCCGCATCATCAGTGTCATGATGAGCTACTCACCTGTACCTTGCTCCAGCGCTGTCTCGGATCAGCGTGCTGGATTGGCTGTGTCCTGGGCAACACGCCAGCCCCAGGTGCCAGCTCGGGTAGCATTGCCCCAAGCAGCAGCGACTCAAACGACACCACTTCACTCCTCCTTCCGCCACATCCCCAGCGCCTCTGATCGTGTACACACACATGCGTACACAAGATTGTTATGCACGTCGGAAGGCCAATGAGCTCCATCATTGTATATTGGGCAAGTAAGCCCTTAATTGTGTGGACTAATCAGCCTGTGAGTTGTTGCTGGGCCAATGAGCCTGAAGTTCGCTTGCCAATCCCGTGCACCCAAGTCCTATTTACGATTTACCAGTTCACTGTCTCATTGCCCATGATAGCGTGCTACTGGGTGTTATAGTTTCTCTGCTGTGTATTCTTATACGTTGCCAACTTTGCTTGCCTGACCATTCCTTTTGATCACAGCCTGGACCGATCCCGGCCTGCCCGACCTCGAACCCGTCTCACCCTCTCTACCACAAACTCTCTGACCATCTGGCTTTGACTGGGGGTTGGGGGTTGCGGACTCACCAGAGGGCAGATGTCCCACGGGGTCTCACATTATCATGAGCCACCAATGGAAGCTCTTGCAGGCCATGGCTACCACCATAAATCAACTAGCCCATTGTGTGGCAGCCCAGGAAACTTGCCAACCATCTGCACCACAAGTGGCCTCACCTACCATCGAGCCAGGAAGGTCCCCCTCTCGTTGAAATTTCTTGGGGACTGTGCAACATTTTTGAATTTTTAAAACTCCTGTGAGTTATACTTTTGACTGAGGCCCAACTCTTCAGGTACAGAGCCTCAGAGTGTGGGTCTGGCAATTTCCCTCTTGCAAGGAGACCTACAGACTTGGGCATTTGGGTTAGCACCTACCGATGATGCCCTACAGACCGTTTGATATTTTTTACTGCCATGGAGGTCCTGTATGCAGATCCAGATAGGTCCTCGACTGCTGACACTAAGCTGCAAAGTCTTAAACAAGGGAAAGCACGGCAGAGGAGTACAGACCCGTTGGAACGATCCGGCCCTCTGCAGCCAATTTCAGATTAGACTCTCAGTGATCAAAGATGCCCTGGTGAACTTTCCTCTCCCTAAAAACTTGGATGATAACATACAGATGGCCATTAAAGTAGACAGGCTTCTTAGAGAACAAGATTTGGAGAAGTCTAAAGATCAGAACTGAGGTTCTCCCCCGCCGAGAGCCTCTCTCTATGGGCTCCTTGCTCCTACCAGCCCCAGAAGAGCCCATGCAGCTTGGCACGACCCAGCTCTCCCAGGCCCAAGAAACGAGATGTCATACCCAGGGCCTGTGCCTATATTGCGGTAACCCAGGTGCACCTTGCAAAGACCTTCAGCACCTAGACATGGTTGAGGGAACTTGTCTGGATGGTCCGGTATCTTTTTCCCATATTAATAAATGGCTGGAATCCGCTATGATCATATGGAACCCTCCAGGAAGTCTGTCACTGCCTTTATCGATAGTGGGGATCACAACTTTTTAGATAGCTCTCTGGTGGCCACTCTAGTATTAATTAACGATTAATACCCTTGGAAAATCCCTTTATATCCTGGCAGTAAATAATGATCCTATCCTGGGTGGGTTGGTCTCCACTAAGACTCCTTTGATAAAATTTATCGTGGGCTCCTCCCATTCAGAGAATGTAGAATTTCTAGTCCTAGTTTATCCTGAAACCCCATGGTTGAAGACCCAAAATCCCATTATTAATTGGGAGACCAGGGATTTGGTGAAGTGGAGCCCATTCTGTCACAGTTTTCATACAGCCCTTAAGGCGACCAACATCTCTTTAGATGGGTTACTGCTGTCATATGCTAATTGGGCATTGAAAGTTTGGCTGATTCGCTTTCTCCTCACATGGCCTACGAGCTGCTATCCAATTAAGATTCTGCTGGGTACCATGACAGGTAAGATTTAAAATTTGACCTGGTCTGAGGAGTATATTTCGGAGAACTTAAAAAAGGGCTTTATTTGTCCCTCCACCTCACCAGCTGAGATTATGCCGTTGTATAGATTACCGAGGTCTGAACAAAATCACGGTAAAAAACAGATGCCCCTTGCCCCTTATCGAGGATCTCTTCAACCAGGTTATCGGTGCCCAGATTTTCACAAAGTTAGACCTGAGGGGGGGATGCCGGATGCTGCCGACATGCAGGCTCCAAATTTGTGCTTCCAGAAAATTTCAGGCACAGGACTCCACATTGGTGCACGCTCGTGCGCAAATTTCCACCCTAAACAGTGCGCTTGGAATTTTGACGCCCGTAAATCAGGAGGAAGCCCAAGTGCGACTTAGTGCTCCCAAAAACATGCGCAAATGCTTAGGCGCACAACCAGGAATCGAACCTATAGTGTTGCAGTAGTCTAATCGGGATGTGATCAGGGCATGCACTAGAATTTAAGTGATGTCAAACGTGAGAAAGGGATGAATGCGGGAGATGATCTTGAAGTGGAGACGGCAGGAGGTGGCTAGTGAAGTGTGAATGAGAGACGGTAGTCCAGTATAGCACCAAGACATTGTGTTGCATTGCTGGTGGGAAGTCAACAAGCTCTGTTTTGTCCATGTTCAGTTTGAGGGAGAATAATTACATGGGCCTGATCTTCTAGTAAATGAACAATTGGATCTCATGTGAATTGGCAAGCTGCAGAACCTGTTGGATCAGCCACCTAGGGCTGGTCCATGCAGCCTCCAGCAGCAGCATTGACTTTCTGGCACAAGTCCTGTGTTGTCCAGGCTGATAACAAGGGTTCTCGTGACTCCTCTCGGCTGGCCCCAGATCACAGGCTCCCCTGCAGACTCCGCTTGTCTGGCTGCAATGGTGACACTGTGACAGGGTCAGGAGACTGCTTGCTTCATGCCTGTTCTTCACAGTTCAGCAAAGGGAAAAAATCTTGTGATGTATGAGCCTCCGTCAGGACTACGGCTGCCAAGACCCAGGCTGGCGACTGCAATAACTGACATATTGTATACAAAAATTAGATTGTGGATTCAAAGTCGAAAAATGTGTCTGAGAGATTGGAACGAATGTGGAGCCTGCCCGCCTCGTTAGCAGCGTTTCATCTTTCTCTGTGTTCGAGACGCTCTGAAAACAGATAGGGACATTTACAGAACACAAAAAATCTGGGGTGGTGAAGAACTTTAATGCAAATTTTGTCTGCTTTGTAGGGGAGCCATGTTATTCATCCAGGTGTGGCTTTGGGGGCTTTTCTGAGAAACTTTTGTTAACTTTCGTTTGTGGAACTTATATCTCCATGACTATGCACAACATCTATTGTCACCCATTTCATTAGGCACTGATCGGTTTATCCCCCTATACCAATGTTGCAAGCCTTATAATATACTGAAATCCCTAATGCCCAGCCCAGGAATGTTGATGTGTGATGAGTATACAAAAAGGGGAATCCTGATTTGAGATACCCTGCTGCTTAATTGCACATAGGAAGCCCAGCAATAGCCTTCCATTACCATCCTTCTAGGAACTGGGGGATTGCCCCATCTCGGACCTGGGGTTTCTCTGTGGGCTTGCACATCTGTCCTACACATGCTCCCCAGTGAACCCAACTTATTTCTGGGAACTACAAGTGGAATGTCGACCAAATAAATCATTTTGCAAGCTTTTTGGCTTTCTAGGGCTTGTTTGGCAATGGGACATTTCAAATCTGGTTTCCCTGGGACAGCAGACTTTAATTCTGATTTGACTTAGGGCCCACTTAGAGTAAAAAACTCTAGCCTGGGTTAATTTTGCTTCACTAAGGGCCGTCAGCATGAAGCCCTTCTTGTCTGGTGCACATTCACCTTGATCCAGGTATGCTGCTACAAGGAGTAGGTCGTTCTATATTGACGCAGATTTTCTTCCAGCCTTTGCAACCCCACTAGCAATATTGAGGTTTGCTAAGTTGGGATTCCACAGCAGAGCATAGGCTCCTAGAATTAGGTCAGTATATGCCAAAGGGGCTTACGCCGGGCATCCCAAAATCTGATCAAATTATGAGTTAAATATATTTGTATGACTCTTGACCCTCGATTACAAGGAAGAAGCAAGTGTTGCGAATAGAGGAATATGAAATATATGATATAAAAACAAATGGGGGTCATGCTCAATAGGATGTAGGTGGCTATTTAAGCCTAAATTATAATATGCCAAGTGCCCTGAATGCTTTGGGTGGCATCTGGGCAGCTAATAATAAGAGAGGGGTGGATGGTAAAGGAGATTGAAGTGCCCAATACGAAGGAGCCCTTGCATGTTAGTGGGGGATTTTGCTGAATGGGGAGAAAACCTTAAACAATAAAGGAAGTCTAAGAAGGTTCTAGATGTCTAAAAGAATAGGGGTCCAGTTCAATCAGATTTGTGGATCCAGTTTAGAGGCCATCTGTGGCCAAGTCAAAATTCGAGCCCACCCTTCAGCACCCTTCGGCATCATCCCTCTTAGCTTGTACTTCCTTGCTAAGGTGGGCCTGCCACAGCCTTACTCTTATAATCAGCACTGAGAAGGAGGATCAGTGGAAATCAAGTAGGTATTTTGAGTTAGAGAGCATCAGGTAAGTATATTTGGTGGGAGGCAGGATCAGTAAGTATATGTTTCCTGAGCTAATTGGAAAATAGGATGTGGCAACAAGCTGGGAAACAGATCCAGAGGCCAATGTATTACATTTTGGGATAATTTAGCCCTAAGTCTTTAGGTGACTGATTACCTTAGACAGGGAGGCCACAACCACCTCTCTATCCTCTGAAGCAATTTACTGAGTGTGACATGCAATCTCTATTACCATAGATAGCGCTTCCTAAAGGGTGAAACTGAGTCAGCTTTTCAGAAATAAACATGGAGGGTGACTAAATGTGCTGTGTAGTTTACCCACTGCTGGATGCAGCCTGCTGCTCTGACTTCATTATGTATGTGACTCATAGACTGTATACCAGTCATAGAAACTGGGGGGGATTCTGGAATTGCATCATGCAGTGATGTAACATTTGTAGTGTCAGTTTCTGTTACAGTGTAACTGGGAGTTGCTTAGGGGGAAAGTAGTGTTATGGGTCACAGAAACCTTAAAGGGGAAGTGCAGGCAAGCAATGCAATATACCACTGTTTCTCAACCTGCGGCACATGTACCCAAGGGGGCAAACAGCAGTGATGGGGGGCACCCCAAGAGGGGGTGTCTGACTGATCTGAAATATTATTCCATATTATTCCATTAATAATATTATATTATTAAAGAACCACTGCAATATACAATTCATTTTCATTTTTCTTACAGCCACCCTATTCTGTATAAAAAAAATCTCCCCTTCCACCTCCCCCCACCAACTCCAGCATTGTGCAAGCATGGTGGCCTCTATTGGGCTGGCCTCCGAACACCCCTACACACATATAAATAAGTGTGTGTGTGTGTGTGTGTGTGTCTGTGTGTGTGTGTGTTGAGTAGTTTTCCACCTCAACATTTTCCACAACCCTTTACTTTACAGGATAGTGTGAAGAGCTTGACATGACAGCTCATCCTGTTATATGGCAAACTTTCCCATATAAGGTGGTCTTACATTTCACATTTTAGAGTAAGTGTCGTAGCAGTAGTATTGTAGTAGTTGTATCATTGTGTGTAGTTACCCGTGGTGGGGCATTACCAAGTAGATTGCACCCAATTCGTAATTACCACTTGAAGTTGTGAGCCTTACCATATAGGTTGAAGCGCTTGCCACATTTAAGGCTCCTTTTACACCTGTCTACATTTCGTTGAGCCACCTCCACTAGGTGTTCCTCCACAATTTCCAGGTCCTCTGTATCTTCTCTCTTGTCACAGCTCTGTGCATCACTGATCTCTGGCTGCTCTACACCTCTTTATCTATTGTCAGCTCTTCTGCACCTCTTCTTCTGCTGCCATCTTGGCCTTCACTGCTCTTCCGGTTCCCGCTATTGGTCTCTTGGTCCTCTGTAGAGCTTCCACTGTTGGGAGGGCTTTGGAACTGCTGCCACACTGCTTTTAAAACCGCTGCACCTGGTTCTTTTTTAAGTGTAGAGACTGTCCAGTCAGATACTCCCAAGCCCTTCATTTAATGCTTAAACACTTCTAATTACCACAGTGTCAGGTACCAGAATGGAGACTCAGCTAAGGTAGATACAGACAGCCCCCAGCAATGTGGCCTGTAGCATCCCCAGAAAGTGGATACTAGTGGAAAGGAGGGCTGGATTGTCAAGTGTGATGATGATGCAGAATTAGGAACACCAGGCAGGAGCCGAGGAAGGTTTGGGAACTGTATGGGGGAGAGACACTAAGGACTATCCCCTCGATTCAAAGAGCAAAAGTTAATTGATTTCGGATCGAGAATCGTAAGTTTGGGTGGGTGTTAGTCATTTTTTCCTGTTTTTTTGGCCATTTCCGACTCGCACGAGCCTACGTACGAATGCGTATATGCTCTTACGATCATCGGAAGTTCGTTCCTAAATTTTAGGATCAAAACGTAAAACTTAGGATCAAATCCTAAAACTTAGGATCAAAACGTAAAACTTAGGATAATTGGATGTGTTTCGGTGTGATTCAGAGAACAGTTTTCAAACCTCTAAAGACGTTTTAAAAGAAAGCCACTGCCGACACCTTTTAGCAGTCGGATTGCTGTTCTTGAACAGGTTTTTTGGCTATGTGGAGGAGTCTGCGCGTCTTGAGCTCCAATGAACTGCATGTATCAGCATGGCCGAGGCCATAAATTGTATGGCAATGCATACCTGATTCATGTATGCCTTATAAAAGCATTTTAATGTGGACCTTAATTAGTCCTTTGCATGTAAACCTTTATTTTGCAATATATTTGCGTTAATTAAAGAAACTTATGTCCTTTGTTATTTATTTTTAAATTGATGTACTAGAATAATATTTTTAGATTGCATTTATTGGTGTAGTTGTTTACCTTTGCTTTGTTTAATTATTTAAGCACATCTTTGGTCAGATGCATCACACTTACTGAGGAGAGGAGAGCGGGATAAAGTGCAGGATGTGGGTTACTGCTGTATTTTGCACAGACACAGCAGAGCTGGGGGCACGGAAAGGTCAGAAATCAAAGAATGCAGAGCAACACAGTCACAAGGCCCTTTCTGTTTGCAGGCTGCCCGAGAATACCTGAGCCGCCATCTTGGCTGTTTCTAGACTCATAACATGCAGAAGTTGCTGGGTGTTTTTTTATATTTGAGAGCAATCTGTATGTAGAGGGTGTGGGTAACCACACCCAAAATTTTAAGTTGTACCATTTGAAGCCAAAATATTAAAATTAAATCCACAAGTAAAAAATGCAAGTTAACTAAAAATTAAACAAAGTAAGATTTACTTATGCAAATGCATTCATTAATGGTTGGTTACTACAAAATGAATGAAATAAAGAAAAATAAAAGACCAAATATTTAGAATGCACTTTAATGAGGTAAGTTTGTAGTGCGCAGCCACAAGATCAGAAGGATTTACGTCCAGACAAAAAAGGAAAAAGGGCAAAACCAATGTTGCAACCTGAGAAATGAAACGGAAAATTCAGGATGGAAACTGACATAGGTCTGATTCCCGAACTGCCATACGAACGGGCGTACATTTTAGGATAGAAACGTATTTGCTTATAGAATCACTCGCAAGTTCATACGAACGCACGAGCTTACGGGAAAAATAGGATGATCGGCACCAAAATCCAAGCTGTTACATGTTTCTTTGAATCGACCCTTATGTATGCCGTGTTGTGGTGAACTCTTTGCAGGTACAGGTTGCTATATAGACAATTCCAGGCATGTTGCAGTTTGCAAAGTGGCGACTCCTATTCAGGGTGAAGGTTCAGTTTAAGTTATGCCAATGTTGTTGGTATTTCGTAGGTTGTGTTGTTGGCTGTTGTATGTAGTGATAAAACATATAATATCAGAGGTGCTTGGTCTGGGGGTGCTATGCAGGTCGGTATGTCTGGGATTTTCAGTGGCTCTATGATAGGCCATTCTAAGGTATCCCTGTACCCTATATCTCTTAGACGTGCTCACAATATTCTTGCTTCAGTATCGAAGTCAGAATCTTGCGTGCAGTTTCGTCTGATGTTCAAGATCTGTTACAGACTGGACTAGCACCATACAACAGCTGGTTAAATTAACCCCGCTAACTCCAGGTCTGACGATGGGTCTGGTTTTCTCTAATGCCAAGCCGGGGTCCCACTACTGTTGCCAGTGAGCCCAAAGTCCAATATGGGAAAAGTTCAGTCCAGATTATGGGGCTTACCTCAGGTAAGCCTGCTCCCAATTTATATATTGCATTGTATGTCCCAAATGGGGCTCTCAGAGATTAGAGTTAGGACTGCACCTCACAGATGCACCTTGGCGCTTGGTGGTGCGGCTTAAAGCGGACCTTCACTCTGAATAAGAGTCTATCTTATATGTTTCCCACACCCTGTACATACAGATTGTCCACATTAAAAATCATCCTACCTACACCTATTGCATGTTATGAGCCTTTAAACATCCAAGATGGCGGCTTATGGAAGCCGCCATCTTATCAGGCAGCCTGCAAACAGGAAGTGCCTCCTGACTGTGCTGCTCTGCATTCTGGGACTGCTGACCGTTACCTGACCCCAGCTCTGCTCTGTCTGAGCAAAGCACAGCTATAACCCGCCCCCCTGTACCTTATCCCACTCTTCTCTCCTCAGTAAGTGTGATGCTTCTGAGTGAAGATGGCGGCACCCATATCCTAAATTCCTGAACAGAGTTGCAGCCCAGTGAGGGAAAGAATAATAAGTTAGTGACTAAAAACGTAAAATATATTAATTTTAGATGCTGGGGAACCGTTTTTAAAGAGTTTGGGCTTTTTATTAAATCACGCTGAAGGTCCGGTTTAGGCATACTTCTACAGATGTGTGTGGACCGAGCCCTCTGTTTTTAACCAGATTTAGAGACAGATTTTAGGTTGGTCTGCAAGCTAACAGGGTTGAGTGCTGTGGTTCCTTTAAGATTATGGGGAGACTGATGAAACAAAGCCAGAGAGTCCAGAGCCAGAGTTCAGGAAGCCCAAACAGGCAGTCATTCAAGCCGGGGAGGGGGGGAGAGCCAGAGCGAGATCGGCATCCAAAGCCAGAAAGTCAGAGCCAGAGCAAGGTCGATATCAAAGCCAGAGAGTCAGATTGGGGTCGATATCCAAGCCAGAGAGTCAGAGCAAGAGTGGGGTCAATATCCAAAGCCAGAAAGTCAGAGCCAAAGCCAAACCAGGTTCACAAGGGAACAGGAGGCAAGCGTCACTTCAGGAAGATCTGCAGGCAAATTCCCAGTGCCACAGCCGCATTTGGAAACGCATGTGCATTCAATGGATAGACATGTACATAAGCTGAATCCAGGGCCCATTCGGGCATAAACAGAACAGCGCACTGACCACCTTCACGACCATGCACTGGCCAGGCACACGCATGTGTACGAGCGGGCACACACCGGCGCATGTAAGTAAGACCAGGTCTTCTACCGTGATATACAGCCTGTGGGCCAAGCAATCACATTATTGATTATGGGGGCCCAAACAAATTATGGTCTGTAATTAGTCTGCCCCCACCCAAGCTCTAATGTAATGACTGAGCCCCTAACTTGAACTTCAGTTTCATACATAATCTGAACTAGGCCCCAACCCAACCAGGCTTACTCCCATATTCAGACTTATAGGAAATTGAAGTTCAAACTAGCAGCCCAGTGATCACATGGGGACCTTGACAGTGTGATTGCATGGGGCCCAAAAATTCCTAAAGGTGGCCCTGAAAGGCAGTAGGAGATTGGCAGTGTTTAGCTCATGATTGAAGTCACGTGTTGTGATCTAGTTTGGCGTGTATAGATGGTGTGTGATAGGCTGTCTGTATATATAGCCCTTGCAGCTATTATGGCTAAAGGGGCCATTTAGACTTGCAAGCAGGGACGATTTTAGGCTTTCACCTTGATGGTCTTGTTGGCTATGGAACCTCGCCCACACTCTCCCCAGCTGTTGTGGGATGCAATGCAGTCAGCATGGCTTCAAAAACCTGTGATGACCTACTAGCACCTTAGTTACTCCCAGCCTATATAGCTGCAGTATGTGCTGCACATGGAGGTTACTCTGCATATTAGCTGGTAGTCATAGTAATATATATACAATTTGTATTCTGTTTTTAGAAAAGATATATTTATATATATATATATATATATATATATATATATATATACATAGATAGATAGATTTTTTGTACAACCGCAGTCTTTAGAATTTGTCACCTTAAACCATAGAGGTAATGAACCCAAGATTGGCATAAAAATTATTACCTCTTGGCCCAAGTAACCTGAGATAATAAGTAACAAGAGGGACATGCTTCTGACGCTGTGCACAAGTGTCTTGTGAATTGTGTGCGGAGTGTATGGTTTACAATGTCCCTGGTGAATTGTCCCTGCACGCTGCGCTCATTCTGAGCGCTTCGCATGGATGTCAGCGCCGCTTTCTAAGTGTTTTCTGGGCACATTACAGTAATGGGGTAAGTGTATGAAACATACTGAAATCCAATCCCCCTAACCTGATTTGATGTCTGTCTGTCGCACAACATTTCCTGCTAATGGCCTCCTTCATTTTGCCGCAATGTTATCCACCTGCTCGGATTACAGTGGGTTTTAATTACGCAGCTAATATAGTCCCCGGCCACTGGCTGTACGCTTGCACACTGTCTGGCCTGGACTACCGCCCCTAATGGCCATCCAGGATGTTTTGTCTTCCTGACCACAAATTAGAAAAACAGCATCTGCAGGGATAGTGCCCTTGCTGACACACACACCTGTACTGCCAGGAAGCTGTGAGCAGCAGTAGTCAAGTGGCACATTTACATGTCTCTATTATTATGGACTTACACCATGGACACACATCAATTGGAATCAGCCTGCTTACTAATTCCTCCATGCTCCTGTGTTGTTCTGACTGGTCATGTGATCAAAATGGGTTGCCAGCTGGATTGCCTGCTGCACAATTCACACCTGTCCAGTGAACCCCATTGGTTGCAGGTGGGTCATGTTACCAGTTGCGGCACCACATGAGTGCAGAGGGCTAACTAAGTGAAGCATAATTCTGGTACTGAGCTTGAGACTATACAAGCCCAACCAGTGAACCCAATTGGTCACAGGTTGATTATATGGCTAGTACGCCACAGAGGGATAAGTAGAAGCCCAGTGTCAACGGGACCCTTTCAGTGTGACTGGTGGTGGGGAAAACTGAAAGCCATGGGTCCAGTTTTTTGTTTACCAAGAATAAACCCTACTTCCCACTGATGACATTAAAAAATCTATTTTTTTTCTCACCTCACTTCATTCTAACAATGTCCATGTTATTGTCATGTTCTGGGACGGACTGTGTTCTATGAAGCATTGCTGCCTGGGATTAGAGGGGACCAGGGGCTTTCTACCTACCATAACTCTATGCCTACCCTTTAGTTGCTGTCTGTACCCAGCATAAGGGTAACCATAAAGTGGGTCTACACCCTCCCTGTCACTCCGGGACACAAAATTTGTGTATTGTTTGTGTAGCTGTGCATTGGGCAATGTATAGTCAGCCTCCCTGTCAATGGTCCCTCTTCTATACTATAGGGTTAATTCAGCACTGTATATTTTTTTAGATAAATTGCTTTTCCCCGTGATTTTTTTCCTCAGTACAATTCTGCATCACTATTAGCTGTTCAGTCAATTTTTTAAAACATTTTAACAGCTTATAATGGTGCGGAGTTGCATGGCGTGAAAAAAATCATTGTCTCTCAAAAAAGTGAGTAAAAAAATATGGTGCTGAATCAACTTATATGAGGCCTGTTAGACCAGTTCTTCAGGAGAGCCACCACTGAACCAAAATACTGGCCCAGGACCTGAGGGTGCTTGCCCTCAGCACCTAATAGGATGTGGCCCACTTGTTGACATTTATTTTCAGAAGAGGACAGCTTCACAGCTGCAAGATACATTACCAGCAATGTGATCTGCCTCAGCCAATGGAGCCTCTGACAGCAGATTTAATTTGGTCAAAATGTATTTCTCTATTCCCACAAACCAGGAATCAGGAAGAGACTCGGTCATCGGGTCACCTTTTAAGCAATTATAATCTCTGTCATTTGCAGCTTTTGCTGGGTGTCCTGTAATGTAATATTTCTATTCAGATGTTGATGGCTCTCATCTAGTCTGTGTGTAGATGAGGACATTTTGCCTTATCTCTAATATGTCTCAGTTTGCCCTTCAGAACTTTGAAGCTACAGCAACAATATTGGTAAATTATAGATGTAATGCAGGGTTTACACAAGCAGATAAATTGACTGTTCACTCAGCGAGTGACCCACCATACAAATCTTCTGGAATTGAGCGACTAGTTCAGACGTCAAAGAATTGTTGATCACGAGATTATGATTACGATTTTATGACTTAGCCAATTTTCACATGTGTCAGTAGAAAAACAATTGTGCCTGCTTTGTAGTTTTCTGTATAAGTGTGTGTCTAAGCTACAGATCTGTATTATGCCTGAGGAAGAAGCTTGAATTGCTTTGAAAGCTTGCATTTTCAATCTATTGAGTTAGCTAATAAATGGTATTACCTTAACCTTGGATTTCCTAGTTAGATACATAGATAAGCCTGGCTGCTGCTGCATTTAGAATGAATTAGAGGGGGGAGAGTTTGGTGAGGGGTAGACCTGTTATTAGAGTTACTGTAATGAAGACGAGAGTAGATCAGGGCAACAATTAAAGTTTTTGTAGTTTTTGTAATGGACATAAAACTTCCGGTCACCGATCTTGTCACAAACGCATCTGATTAAGGTTTCCTTACGGAACTAGGGATTGGGGCAGAAGGTCACTGACATTGCTTTTATTTTTAGGCAAGTCACAGGTTTTAGGCTTTACTCACACTTTTCTGCTTGCACTGAGTTGGGCAGCACAGTCGGAATGCAAGGGAAAATGCTGCTCCTAATTTTTAATGGGTCAGTTTACTTATATACGCTGCGTATAAATGTGAACTGGCCCATCAGTTAACCTGTAAGGCACCTTACAGGAAAATATACAATATCAAGCTTACAACAGCCGTGGAATGAACTTTTCATCCGGTCTTCTACTACACCACTTCAAGACAGCACAGGAAATCCCTTGTCTTGAAAGGAGGCATACAGCAGAATAATACCAAAGACAGGACTGCCGGCCAGGCCGTGTACAGACTTAAGTATACTTTAGACTGTGAGTTCAGTGGCAGCATTAGTGACTGCTTATGGGTAGAGGCTACAGGGAGGCAAACAGGACTAGGCCTCAACTTCTCAGCAAAGGAGTCAGCAGGGGTGGGGTGGACAAAGTAGCTGTCACGGACCGGGTGTGGCGGCACAGGTGTGGATCTGCTGTGACCGTGTTACTGATAGCGAGTGCCGCGTCAGGGGAGCGGAGTCTAAGAGGCCACCGGTATTCACCAGAGCCCACCGCAAAGCAGGTTGGTCTTGCAGCGGCGAGTGACCCCCCAGGTCGCTACCCCCCAACAGCGGCTCAGCCACACAGTCAGCCGAGGTAATGCATGGTACAAAGAGGCGGGCAAAAGGCGATGTAAAAGTTCAAGCAGAGGTCAGGGCTGGCAGCACAGGTACAGAGTCGGGGACAGGCAATACTGAAAACAACAGACTTTCTGCATACAAAAGAAGACCAAGATCCGGCACTGATGGAAAAGGAAGTGCCCCTTAAATAGGGGAAGTGGATGCAGGATTGGATGACCAGGCACCAATCAGTGGTGTACAGGGGCGTTCGCGCACCGTACCATGCGAGGAAGCAGCACGAGGAGGAGGAAGACGGCTGGGAGCAGCCGGCGCACGGCCAGCCACCGCGCCGGAAGCCGCGGGCCCGCCGGCAGGAGCGGGTAAGGAGAGGCACTGGGGAGCGCTGCGAGATGGGCGCGCAGCGCTCACCAGGGCAGCGGGAGCTGCAACAGAGGTGAGGGGAGTGCTGCAAGATGGGCCCGCAGCGCTCGCTCTAACAATACCCCCCCTTGGGTCTCCCCCTCTTCTTGGGACCAAGGAAATCTGAGATGAGACTATGGTCCAGAATGTTCTCCTCGGGTTCCCAAGATCTTTCCTCTGGACCACAGCCTTCCCAATCTACCAAAAAATATCTTTTGCCTCTGGAGACTTTAGAGGCCAGGATCTCTTTCACCGTGAAAACGTCCGCGGTACCAGAAATTGGAGCGGCTCCAGGATTTTCGGAGAAAAACGATTGCAAATTACTGCCTTCAAAAGAGAGACGTGGAAGGAGTTAGGGATACGAAGAGATGCTGGAAGGTGAAGCTTATAGCAAACTGGATTGATCCGTTGCTTGATCTTATAAGAACCCAGATAGCGGAGACCCAATTTGTAGCTGGGAATTCGGAAGCGGATGTATTTTGCTGAAAGTCACGCCTTATCTCCAGGAGAGTAAACAGGAGGAGTTCTTCTCTTTTTATCAGCGCTAATTTTCATACGAGCGGAAGCTTGAAAAAGAGCACGGTGAGTCTCTTGCTAGATGGTGGAAAAATCCCGTGTGAGTTCTTCCACGGCGGGTACTTCAGAAGACGTGGACAAAGGCAGTGGCAGAAGAGGATGACGACCGTACACCACAAAGAACGGGGATTTTCTCGTAGATTCAGAATCCTTAAAGTTATATGAGAACTCCGCCCAGGGCAGAAGGTCAACCCAATCATCTTGACACGCGGAAACAAAATGGCGAAGATAATGGCCGAGGACTTGGTTTACTCTTTCCACTTGGCCATTTGACTGGGGATGATAAGCAGAGGAAAAGTCCAATTTAATCTTCATTTGCTTACAAAGAGCCCTCCAGAACTTAGAAACAAATTGCACTCCTCTGTCAGACACGATGTGTGCAGGCAGCCCATGAAGTCGAAAGATATGCATAAGGAAGTGTTTCGCCAGCTGAGGAGCAGAAGGAAGACCAGGCAAAGGTGTAAAATGCGCCATCTTAGAAAACCTATTATTATTATTATTATTGTTTATTTATATAGCGCCATCAACTTCCGTAGCGCTTTACAAGGTAGGAATACAGACAAGGTAAGACATATAGCACAGAGAACAATACAAAATTAGATGTCACAGGTTAAAACCAAGTGTTGTGAGCACAGGAGACAATAGGGAGGAGTACCTATCTACTACCACCCAAATAACGGTGTTGCCATGTGAAGGAGGGAGGTCAGAAATGAAGTCCATAGCAATGTGTGACCATGGAGTGTCTGGAATAGGTAGGGGAAGAAGTAAGCCTGCAGTTTGGCGAGGAGTCTTGTCACGTGCACAGATGGTACAAGCCTGAATGAATTCTGTCACGTCCTTCTCTAAGGAGGGCCACCAATAATATCTGGAAATGAGAGAACAAGATTTTCTGATACCTGCATGGCCAGCTACATGAGAAGAATGTCCCCATTTTAATATTCTGCAACGCTGGCGAGGAGGCACGAAGGTCTTTCCAGGTGGTGCCTGTACCAGGGTTGCGGGAGCAGAGTGGACTAGACATTCAGGAGGGATAATATGCTGTGGAGTGGATTCTGACCCGGAGACGTCCGAAGAACTAGAAAGGGCGTCCGCCCTGATGTTCTTGACGGTGGATTTGAAAGTAGAAACGGGCGAAAAATAACAACCATCGGGCTTGTCGAGGGTTTAACCGCTGGGTAGTTTCTAAGTAAAACAGATTCTTGTGGTCGGTAAAGATGGTAACAAGGTAGGCAGAACCTTCCAAGATATGTCTCCACTCCTCCAATGCCAACTTGATGGCGAGTAATTCCCGATCTCCAATGGAATAATTCCTCTCTGCCGGAGAAAACGTTTTCGAAAAGAAGTCCTGCCAGTAGCAGATTTTTGAGTAAGCGCGGTTCCAGCTCCAATGGAGGAGGCATCTACCTCAAGGGCAAAGGGTCTAGCTGGATCTGGTCCTGAAAGCACCGGAGCAGAAGAGAATGCATTTTTAAGAGTATTAAAGGCCTCTTCAGCCTGAGGAGGCCACGACTTAGCATTAGCGTTCTTCTTCGTGAGAGCCACAATAGGCGCAACTATAGTCGAAAAGAGGGGAATAAACTGACGATAATAATTAGCGAAGCCCAAAAAGCGTTGGATAGCCCGTAGGCCAGAAGGACGAGGCCAGTCCAACACTGCCTTTAACTTGCTGGGGTCCATCTGGAGACCATGACCAGAAACTATGTACCCAAGAAATGGTAGAGAGGTCTGGTCAAATATGCATTTCTCCAACTTGGCGTATAAACGATGTAGGCGGAGGCGAGACAGGACTTGCCGGATGTGGCGGTGATGTTCTTCAGGATTGGATTAGAAGAGAAGATGAGTATATCATCCAGATACACTGCAGCGGCGAGTGACCCCCCAGGTCGCTACCCCCCAACAGCGGCTCAGCCACACAGTCAGCCGAGGTAATGTGTGGTACAAAGGAGGCAGGCAAAAGGTGATGTAAAAGTTCAAGCAGAGGTCAGGGCTGGCAGCACAGGTTCAGTCGGGTACAGGCAAAGGTCGGTACACGGGTGAGCAATACTGAAAACAACAGACTTTCTGCATACAAAGGAAGACCAAGATCCGGCACTGATGGAAAAGGAAATGCCCCTTAAATAGGGGAAGTGGATGCAGGATTGGATGACCAGGAACCAATCAGTGGTGTACAGGCCCTTTAAATTTCAGAAATCCGGCACGCGCACCCTCTAGTGGACGGGGGCATGTGCGCACCGAACCATACGAGGAGGAGGAAGACGTCTGGGAGCAGCCCGCGCCCGAAGCCGCGGGCCCGCCGGCAGGAGCGGGTAAGGAGAGGGACTGGGGAGTGCTGCGAGATGGCCGCGCAGAGCTCACCAGGGCAGCGGGAGCAGCAACGGAGGCGAGTGCTGGAAGATGGGCCCGCAGCGCTCGCCAGTAGCTCTGACACCATTTCTTCCCTGATTGGTCATCATCGAACACTTCCTTTTTGAGCTACCCCCCCCACTTCTCTTCTTCTCATACTTACCTTTATATCCGACCCAACATCCATCCCACTCTGAACCTAGCTCCATCTACCATATATTTGAATCCTCAGAAAAGTTTGTTCTCGAGATAAGCAAATGCTTCCCAATGCTGAGGGCTATGCAGCCAAATCCTGCATTCTATCCTGATGCCACTTCTCCCCGATGAGAATCCTCTAGTACCTAGACACTTAGGGGAGCACACTAACCTTGTACCCCACTAGAACCTAGTACTTGGGATGGGCTTAAACCTATGTCTGGGGAAATCCTTCCACCTTTGGGAAAGCTCTACCTTCCCAACAATTTACTAGGGGTCGGACTATCTGCAAGGAGCTAGGGCAGCGTCTACCTGTGGAACCCCCTACCTAACACTTGCTTTGTACCAGGGGGCTCAGGGAGGAAGTCCCAGAATGAAGGTAAGTCCTCAACTATCCCTGAGGGGTGGGGGTGGGGTTAGGGGAACATCCTACTTCTTTCCAAGGGACCTAACCTAAGGCTTTCCTCTTCACATGTAGGCACAGTCGAGGGGGCGTCCAGGAGACACCCGGGACTAATCTGCAACTGCAAACGCTATTCCAGGCCTTCAGTGCAGTAAGTGGAACCCTTCATGGAGTAGAGACCCATATACTACTCCCAGTTTAAAATTTGGCCCCTTCCTTCTCTCTGTCCTAACTCCCTCCCTATCTTTTTCTCATTCCAGGGCCAACAGTCTACCTTTCACCTCCCATTCATAAAGAGTAATCCAGCCATCCAGACTAACCAGGGACCCCTGGATTTATCCCCAAGCCACTGGCGTGAACCCTGCCACCCTGCAGGCCTGCTCCTCTCCAGCCCCTAACACCATTATCCTGTCACTCAACCCCCAGTTCTAATAAACATGTTTTTATTCTTATTTAAACAAACCTGTGTCTGGAAGCTTTTTCTTGTTTCCATTCTCCACATTTCTACAGTAATAGGCAGATTCTAGAGATGTATCTGAGGTGCAAGGGGCATAAGAGGGAAAGTGATTGAATCTGGGGAGTGAAAATAAATTAATCAATGCCCATTAAAAAGGTACATATTTTCATCTTTTTCCGTGGAGTTAGAAACCTTCAAACACCTCTGTGCTCTTTAAACAAGGTGAATCCTCCACCACCATACAAATATGTGTATGCGTACCAGATTTCTGTCTAGTAAACAGCACAACACTCCATACACTGGCAGATTGTTCCAAAGGAATTAGCACAATCTCCAAATTCCTATTCTTCTATATCCTATAAATGAATTATCACAGGAATAAAAAGAGAGAATTCACATAGTGTATTAGGTTCAAAGC
This sequence comes from Gastrophryne carolinensis, assembly GCA_027917425.1. Classification (NCBI taxonomy): domain Eukaryota; kingdom Metazoa; phylum Chordata; class Amphibia; order Anura; family Microhylidae; genus Gastrophryne; species Gastrophryne carolinensis. The sequence continues at coordinate 240,302,356 of CM051235.1, read as the reverse complement.
AAGAAAATATCTCCTGCACTTTATTATACACTCACCAGAAGTAAAAGATAAAACAACATTACACATTCCACTTGGCAGTTTGCTAGTAGCACTGAGCCCAGCTATATTCAAATTACCACTTGCTCGCTGCTCTCAATCAGTCCGTGCCAAGGGGGAGGGTAGATAGCAATCCCTCTAGCTGGGGAGTGGTGGGTCGGTTACAGTGGGGAATGTAGATGGCGATACTCCAGCCTTGAGTATCAATCCTCTTCATTGAAAATGCGATGTCAATGAAGTCCTACTCTAGACAACTTTTTCTCCACACAACTAGTATATATATATATATATATATATATATATATATATATATATATATATATATATATATATATATATATGTATTATTTGAGTGTGCCTTAAAAAAATATTTCTTATATATTTATCATTTCACAACCCCTCCTGCTGGAACTATTAGGTGGCAATCTAGGCTACACTGCAGCAGAGAGCTGTAAATTGTGGCCTGATTCCAGCCACTAGGGGGAGCACCAGCTGAGATTATCAGGGAAAAACAAGAGCTAAGGTAATAAAATGAAATGTCCTTAATAATTCAGGATGGTGAGGAGCAGTTTCTTGTAACAGCAAGTATTCACATGGAACATATAGACAAACTACAGGTTATACCCATCTTAGTGAGTAGGCAGAACCATGCATAATACAGGATGGAAATGTTTGAGTCTAGAACAAAAAATCCATAAAGTCCCAGTCCAGACTGCAGAAAAAACAAACAGCACTTACACAGTTTTGGAAAGCATTCCTGTTGCCGGTCACATGGAACTTTTGTTCCCTACAGCTGTTCTGCCCTACTACAGTTGCAAACTCTTGCCAGGTCCTACAGCATGCAGGCCCATACTACCAGGACATAGGGCCTGGTATGGTCCCCACATAGCAGTAAATGGAGCAAGTGTGCAAGCTTGAGTTACTGTGACTACCGCAGGGATGGCAGCCCTCCATCCTGAGGGTCGCTAGGAAACATTATTTCCACGGAATTCATTCTTTGGTAAATGTAGATTTTATGCAACTGGAACAGCTACAGGGGGCAAAGGATAAGTATTCTATTTTTTGCTTTCCTGGACAGTCCCTTAATTTTTCCTACTGTTGTCCTTTAAATTAACTGCGGTGTAAAAGTAGTCCTTCCTTCCCCTATTTAAAGGCCATCTGTGGGCATATGTAAAACAACTAAGAATACTTGGCTTCAGCTGATTCTTCCTTTTCTCCATTGAAAATCTTGTGTAAGAAATAATATATTTACCTAGACCACAACCTTCTGGTGTTCCTCCACTTTCCTGATCTCCTGAGGCTTCACTTACAAGTGTAGGCCTTCTTTAACAGGGGTGGACTGGGCATAGGGAGCACAGGGATATTCAGTGGGCTGTACTGCTTGGGAAAGAATAGGCTGGCCATAGTCAACGACAAGCAGCCCACCTGAACCTTTTGCTGGGTATGACGCATTACTTTTTCCTCCCAGTCCCCTAATTGTCACCTAAACCCATCTACCCTTACCCAGCTCCAATATACATAGATACAGGCCCAAGTCCTGCCCCTACAGTTCTATAGCATCAGCATTATAGCAATGGGGAGACATATCACCCCGACACAGTATCTGCCCCTACAATACTATAGGTCAGGACCATTACTTTAAAGTAGAACTCCCTTGGTTGCCTACAAACACTATGCCCACAAACTGAGAGGAATTAAATATCTTAAGTATGAGAGAGTCATCTAAGAGTCGTCTAGGGGGGAGGGGGCATAATTAACTTGTATAAATGAATAAATGGGGTGACAATCTTCAAAGGTCCTAGCTTTTTGTTTTGTCGTCCCTGGATCCTAAAAGACTCCAGGACTGGGTGATTAACTTGCTCTGGAGCACCCTGTCTTTGTGAAACCCCACTTCGTGAAACACCTACCTTTCTGGCAATACCATGCCATGTTTGTAGGTTGTGTTCCCTTCCTTGGAATCTCACAGCTCAGGGAGACTGGGGATGCACCCGCTCCCAATTTTCTCCATCATGGTCTTACTGCTCTTACCCCAGTCCATCCCTGACCTCTAATGCTAATGTGCAGAACAGGATTATTAGTAACCTGGACAAGTGCCCAGTGCCTTCTATGTTTAAATCTGGACACTGGATAAAGGCTATAAAGAGGAGGGCCATTGCAACGGTACTCCTAGGGCTCTGTTTGGTCATAACCCACCTTTTGAAGCTCCCCCTATAGCCAGCCTTAGGTGCTGAACTGTTAACAATAACCGGAGCAGACAGGCACAGTCCAGCCCAGAACAGAGTGTCCACAGTTCATTCAGAGACGATTGACCAGGGTCATCGGCGGCATTAATAGTCTCAAGCAGTTTTTCCTGGCAGCTTTCGTGTTATATGCTAGGGCCGGAGCATTTTAATGTTAAGTGGGAACAATGAAGAAGGCGGTAAAGGCTGTTTCCTTATTTAAAAAGTATTTCCTGCATTGTAAATGTATCTAATTAAACATTCATTTATAGGTTTCCTCGATGTCACGCAGGTCATTTTATGGCTGTGGGGCAACGCTGCAGAGACAAATCACGTTGTTACTTATTTAGTTATTGCTGAATATTCTCTTATGTATAGTGGACCTATACCCTCTATGGCAATCTTGCAACCCACATGATGGCTGTGGTGTAAAGCAATTGATATTGACAGCTGTGTGTGCAGGTGCCACTCAAATACTGTTAATGGTCACCACAGTCACTGTGCATCCAACACACACGGAGTGTGGATTTGTGTAAAAATTGTTATTATTATTTATAAACCACCATTGTATTCCATGGAAAGTAAAAATCCCAGGAGGGTAGGATAAGTAACACGCTTATAATACACGTATACACATACAGTATGAGTCAGATGCAACGAAACTCAATAATACACAAGTGGGTTAGGAGAGAGAGCCCCGTCATTGCAATCTTACAATCTAAAGGATCTCTACTAGATTTAAAGTGGATGTCCAGTCTAAATTATCTGCAGGCCACATATGTCTTCGGAGGAGTAAAGCTTGGAGATTCACTTGTTAAGAAGGATCTGGAATATGTCATCCAGTTCTTGGCACCAGTTCATAGAAAGGATGCCCTGCTTATGGAAAACATGCAAAGGAGAGCCACCAAACTGATAAGCTCTAAAATTGGGTGCGCTGCAGCCCACAGGTCTCCATGGCAAAGGTTTTTTTTCTTCAGTTTGGTCTGTCCCTTTGAATGATGATTGTCCAGGCAAAAAAACACATATCCATCTTTTGTCCTGCAGCTTTCCCGTCCTACTACAGTTGAATAAATCATGCCAGGTCACGACTATGGCCCGTCCATGGCAGTAAATGGAGTGAGTGGGCAAGCTTGAGTTACTGTGACTGCCACGGGCAGGCAGCTCTACAACCTAAAGGGTCGTTGCCAAACATAATCACCACAGGATTCAAAATGTACTGTAGGTTTATGCAACTAGGGTTAAGGATAAGTATTTTTTGTGTTTGTATGCCTGGACAGTGTCTTAATCTACTGTTGTCCTTTAAATTAACTGCAGTTTAAAAGTAGTCCTTCCTTCCCCTATTTAAAGGGCATCTGTGGGCATCTGTAAAGCGCTACGGAAGATGATGGTGCTATATAAATAAACAATAATAATAATTATAATATGTAAAATAACTAAGAATACTTATATTCAGGTGAATCTTCGTTTTCCCCCATTGAAAAGCTTGTGTGAGAAATAGTATACTTACCTAGACCACAACCTTCTGGTGTTCCTCCACTTTCCTGGTCTCCTGAGGCTACACTTACAGGTGTAGGTCTTCTTTAAGATGAGCAGACTGGCCATAGGGAGCACAGGAAAATATCCAGTGGGCTGCACTGCTTAGGAATGAATAGGCTGGCCATAGTCACCAGCAAGCAGCCCACCATTACCCAGCCCCACTATACATAGACACAGGCCCATGTCCTGCCCCTACAATTCTATCGCCTCAGCATCATAGCAGTGACAAGGCGTACCTATCCCTGACATAGTATCTGCCCCTACAATACTATAGGTCAGGACGTGTTAAGTCTTGAGAGGGGACGTCTAAGGGGGGGGGGGGTGATTGCCTTGTATAAATATATAAATGGCCAATAGAATATGGAGAATAAACAAGGGGATACTTCTGTCTGGATATAAAAGATTCAATCTCTACCATAAGAAATATAAATATGTGGATTAGCCTCCACAGAAGCTTGTTACATAAACAGCAGCTTACAGCTTCAAAACAAGATAATAAGCATCCATAGGACCACCTAGATGGTCTTGTTGGCTCTATGGATGCTCCCCCACACACCCTTCAGCAGGTGTGGGATGCTCTACAGTCAGAATGACTTCCGATACATGTGACAACCTACTGAAATCAAATCAAATTCACTTTATTTCGCAAGATACAGTTACAAGATTACACAAGGATTTTTTCTCTGCCGGTTGCTATGGGAAGAGTAGTGTGGGGTGTGGCAGGTGGGTGGGCAGGCTATGCTAGGGTGGGTGAGGTGCAGTTCCCCTTAGTTTGGGTAGCTACAAGGATGCTCAGTTCATGGGTAGGAGAGAAGAAATCTTTCTCTTGTTCATTAAGTAGATAGTTTTGGGGTAGAAATTGTTCTTGGCGCAAAACGTTTTGCAGGAGGAAACATGGAAGTATCTTTCAGATTTCAAAAGAGCGAAAAACACATGCCCAGTGTTGTTCGAATCCACGATGATCTTGGTGGCTCTGTAGACTACTCATTCTACAGCTAAGGACTGAAGGGTAGTTAGGGGCACAAAAGTCTTAAAGGAGCCACAGCACTCAACCCTGTTAGCCTGCAGACAACCTAAAATCTGTCTCTAAATCTGGTTAATAACAGAGGGCTCGGTCACACACATCTGCAGAAGTATGCTTAAGCTGCACCACTACGCCAAAGTGCCTCTGTGGGGTGCAGTTCTAACTCTAATCTCTGAGAGCCCATTTTGGAAACACAATAGATAGGGGCACACCAATAATCTTTTTCATGGTACTTAAACTGTCTTGTAGCTGAATTTTCTGGCCCCGCTGTACCAGGTGGTAGCTGAGAAGCAGAGCAGGGAGGCTTTGGTTGCATTGTAGAATGCCGCCAAGAGTTTCTTGGGTAGGCCTGTTTTCTTAAGTTACCTTAGGTACAGTCTGTGGTGGGTTTTCCTTAGAACAGCCTTGATGTTCTTATCCCAGAGAAGGTTGTCAATAATAATTACTTCAACAAACTTGGTTTCCTTCACTCTCTTGATAGTAGAACTATTTTGAGTCATGTCTATATGCTGTCTGTTGCAGCATGCAACTGTTGCTCTGGATTTTAGCTGCTGCTCATTATAATGTGACTCAACTGTGTAAAAACACCCACCAAATAACAAAATAAACAACAAAACATAGAACTGTACAGCAGAAACATATCTAGTATTGCCAGAAATCCATCATCCTGGCCCTTGCACGGTAATAAGGGAAGAAGAGAAGGGTTTATGGAGCAGGTTATGGGTGTTATGCTGGCCGGTCACTTGGGATCTAACGTTCATTACTCGAATAAAAGGACCTTTGGCCGAGCTTGCTATTCCCTTACAGTGTAAGTTCCAAAAACAGGAAGAGGCTTGTGAGACATCCCAGAGGTGAGAGTGTGAGGAGGTTATTCAAGAAAAAAGGAAAAAAAGAGTGAAGGTTACATGGTAGGATGCAAGCTGGAGATTGATGAGGAAATGTAGGGTGGAGCCAGGCTGGAGGGAGCCTGATAGGGTCTGTTAGGTCAGAGTTAGAATTTTGCTCTGTCTGTCTGTCTCTCTCAGTAACTGGATATCATTTGAGGTTCTAATAGAGAGAAACAGCAACAGAGACCACCAGCATTCATAGATAGATTGGAGAAGTGCCCATCTTTTCATCTGGAGGCCAACCAGTTGGGTGTTACAGTAATCAAGTTCAGAAATCATGAGAGCTTTTTTAGTATTTTTTGTAAGGCAACCATGAATTTAGGATATGTTGGTGACAACACAGAGTATGGATTAAGTTAATTGACTCCAATATACCGTAAGTTTGGCAGAACATTCAGGAGATATTTGCTAACTGGCATGACATCTCTTAGTTCACATGAGTTGGAAATTTTCACCTGTGAGTTAGCAAATGCATCCCCTGAGAAAATGACTCCCATGTCCAAAGAATATCTCATATGAGAAAGGAGATACCACCTGTAATGTTAGTAAATATCCTCTGGGAGTTAGAAAACATTACCTGTGCATAAGGAAATAGCACCCATGAGAAAATATTACTGGTAAGTGAATATCCCCTGTGAATAAGGGTTGTTTGCAGCTTTTAGTAAACCAATCCCAATATAAAGAATCAAGCAGCTTGCAAATCCTTACCCTTACCATCTGCAGTCAGTAATGAAATATGGTTTTTGAGTTGGGAGGTATCTATGGTGAGTAAAAAATATGACTGGTGAGTTAGGAAATCTCTTCTGTTAGTAAGTACATACAACCTGAGAGTTAGAAAGCATGACTTAGGAGTTGGTAAATATCACCAGTACCAATAGTAAGAATATATGACCTTTGAGTTAAGATTTATGACCTAAGTAAAATATAATTTGTGAGTAAATATTACTTTTGATTTTAGAAATATCACCTGTAGAATAGGAAATTTGAAGGAGCACTATTGCGAAATTGTGTAATATTAAAAACCCATATAAACATGTCGGCTAATGACAGGAGGGGTCATTTATACACCTAAACTGAATAAATCTCCCACTAAGCTTTTTTTTTAAGAAGGTTTTTCTTTCCTTATAGGAATAAAATCCAGGGGTGACAGGTCTATCAGGGGTAACAGAACCCTGGATATCCTTTTCATTTCATCAAAAGAAAGGAGAACAAGCCTGGCTGGATATTTCTTGATGCAGGGTGTATAAGTGACCCTCCTCCCACCATCCAGCATATTTATATGGATTTTTATCATTAGGCCATTTTTCTCGATAGTGCTCCTTTAAGTTTAGAAATATCGCCAGTTAGAAAATATCATCTTTAAGTTAGGAAACATCCTGCATGGGCAGACTGACCATAGGGCATACTGGGCATAATCCCAGTAGGCCCAACGCCATGGGCCAGTTCCTGTTTGTCATGCTGGGCCAACCCGGGTCTGGCTCTGTGTTCCGTGTGTGAGCCCGATGACCGAGGACAGGCACTGGCCATCCACTGGCTCTCGGCAACCTGTGCTGCAGCCTATGACAACGATGCTGCAATACAGAGAGAAGGTTATGTTCTGGCCACTTGTAGCTCTCAGTGTCTGTCTTAGCTGAAACCCCCAAGTAACCCGATATGCTTACCTTACCAATGAGCCTCTAGGGTTCCATTCAGCTTCTATAGCCACACATTAATACACTCGCCCAGAGAAGCTGATTGGAGGGCAGCCACACCTGCACTGTGGTCTTGTTGGAAAGGTAAGAAGAGCGGTAGTTTCATGCAGCAGGGTATCCCCAATTTTCTCTTTCTTGTGTCTTTTGTTTCTTCTTGTGGGGGCATTGTGATTTGGGATGCCCCGCTGTGTGTGTCCCATGATCGCCAGTAAAATTGTTTGTGTTTTACAGAATGATTGGAGGTATTCTATATACTACGTGTTATGGGGTGATTGGGAGGATTGTGCACCCGCCTGTTGTCAGTGTTTTTGTTTAGTTTTGTTTTTGTGTAGTGTTTTTGTTCATACTGCCTGCTATTTGGTGTGGGGGTATTTTAGCACACCATTTAGTTCAAAATATTTTTTTTCTTCAACAAAAAATAGGACTGCCAGGCCAGTCCCAAAAATCCCCCACACACAACCCAGCCGCACAACAAAATTAATAAAAATATAATCACCCTTTATTGAATGTAAGCATACAAAACAACTTACCACACAAATAGACATATATTTAAAAAACAATGAAATATTTTTTTTCTTATTTTACTCCACTAAACCCTAGGTGCGTCTTGTGGTCTTATAGTGCGAAAACGATGGTATATATAGATTCATGGGAAGTAACATACTATACCAGGCAGGAGTGACCAAAAAAGTCCCGGGCCGTTTTTCAATCCCAGTCCGCCCCTGATCACCTGTGAGTAGGACATCTTGACCAATAAATATTGAGGTTATCCAAATGATTTAAGAATGATTAAGGAATTATCTCTTGTGATTTGTAAGTAAAGAAGTCTTTTTATAAAAGTTGTATGAATGAATGAAGCCAAATGTGTGGCCACGGCATAATCTCATATTCCCTGGAGCAGCAGGTTTGGGGGGGAGATATATGGGGTGATAGTTCTGTCTGGACACGAATAGGGAAGGTGGGAAAGGAATGGTGAGATATCCTGTAAGTGGGGCCCGTCGCCATCCCCTGCACTGTTCCATTCATCGGATGATTGGAGAACACATGAATGTGTGCAATGGGCATTCTGACCGGGTGCCACATCCTGTCCGGGGATTGTGTGGGGTGAGTCCATGGGAACGTGACTCCTCCAGCTCTCTGCAGGCTAAGTGGGGAGATGGAGAGGATTTTTTACACACGGTAAAGTGTTGGGAGCGTAGACTATAAAAGGAAGGCATTTTAATGCCCAGCCAGAGCGCACACACTGGGCTCTCGGCCTCACACTGACGTCTTTGTTCCCGGGCCCATCGCTCTGTTTGTTGCACGACTTTCGCTGAGGAGTAAAAGGAGCTCATGCTGAAGTTAGTCGGCTTTTCAAATTCCCCTTTAAATGAAGGTGAATTTGAGACTCTCGTCTGGCCCCAGGAGGGATTCTGTTGCACCATTTGCACATAAATTGTGATGGCAACTTAGAGCTTATAGAAGTTTTCTACAGTTAACCCCTCTTATACTGCACCGGGTTAGACTATGTCACCGAGATACAAGATTCTGATTGTTCTGTCCTCAGTTGAATGGAGATGGGCAGCCTAATGGCTACAAGACAGCGGAGAAGAGCTCAGCCTGTGTACTGTAACACAAAGACGCAGGACATTATCAGCAGTGAGGATGCATTTTATTTATCTACATCATTTATTAATATAAAATCCACCATCAAAACACCGCAGAAAGCTTGTACCTGCATGGAGCAAACTGTTTTTGTACCACATTTGTGCAAACTGATAACATATGGAACATATATATATATATATATATATATATATATATATATATATATGTTAGATATTCTTCCATTTTTTTCCTTCAGTGCACAGTTCAAAAGCTTGTATCTCTAATTGTATGGGGCAACATTAGGGCCTGTGGCTTTAGGAACAAATCCTTGCACTGCCAGCCATGGTACGGGGCCAGCCTCTTGGGCTCCCCATTGGATTATCGGATCTCTGATTGGACGAGAGCCCACGCATGCACCATTGGACAGGGGAAAGGTAAACTCTTACTGCTGATCTGGGAGGTTTCACACAGCGGGGCATCCCAAATCTGTAAGCCCCGGGACATGGAACAAAACCCTGGGATACTCAAAATCCTGGTGTTTGTTCCAGTTATATAGAGGTTTTGAAACAACATATGGTCCTATCCAGAAACTGCATCCTCCAGGGTAGGTCATATTTATGGATATTCAATGCTAAACATCATGCTGCATCCACCACATCAGAATGGCTGCAGTCCAAACCTTTCACTATTAGAAAACATTTGGCACATTTTGAAAAAGACCCAGGACTTTTGAGCAGCTACAACCACACATCAGACAAGAACTCTCAAAACTCCGGCACTTGGTAAAAGAAAGAGTAGTTGCTGCACAATGGCAGATACAACCCTGCCCTAACTGTTTGGGTGATGTGTAGCTGTAATCTATTTATAAATGAGTTATTTTTTCAAACAAAATGGCGCCTTCTGATATATGTCCTTTGTTCTCTTGTGAATAAATATGGTTATTCCATATTTATTGGGCTTTCCAAATCTTTGAGTTCTTGTGTTCTTACAGATGTATATATTTTTTGTAGGATTCCGCAACAATGACATCGCTTGGCATGGTACCCCCGCTCTTCAGATTTACGCACCTCTGCCAGCGGCCCATCAGAGAAAGGATATGGGGGCAGCAGGATCCCAAGAAAGAGGTGAGTAAACAGCAAGGTATGGGGCTTTTACACTTTGGTGGATCTCCCGGACCTAAATAATGGTGGATAGGTGATGTTGGAATCTCCTAAAGGGAAACCTGTCCCAAAGGGTCATTGGTAGATATGAGGAGCAAATGTCATAGCAACAGGAGTAGCAAAGGTGCCTCTGTTATGGGGATCCCCTACCTGCCTGGTACCTTGTGTGTTTTTTCTCCTCAGTTGCCACATCATTGTTGATTTAGCTTAGTGATTATTGTGTGAAGGTGTGATCTGATTGTCACACCTCACCTCTTGTTTCTGCTAATCCTCCAGTTCATTATCTTCCAGCCTTAAACAAAGCAGCTTCATGAGAGCCAGGCGCCAGAGATAGAGACTAGGTACCTGGACCCTAAAAGCACATTAACACCTACATCATAATTAGGACAGAGACAGGAGGATTGCCAGCCATCCTCATTGTGTAACTGGAATACACAATGTTTGTTTTGCATAATTACAGAATAGTTGATGTTAAACCGTTTAAATGCTCATGAGGCCAGAATTACGAAAAACAGTTGATTATCTGTGTGTTTTTTTTTTTTTAAGCAAACTAAATCTACAGCGGGACAGGCATCCTCTCACCTGCCAGTTTTTTTAGATAGGAAAGGACAGGCTCTTTCTACACTCACTGTTTTATTTACCACAAATAGTTAAAGTGCTAAAATTATCTTAGATTATCTGTTTTTAATAAATGAGGTTAAATGGAATAGTTAAATCAGAATAAAAACTTTGGGGGGAGCTATAGATTAAAATGAACTAACGGTCGCCTTACACTGGCATGCATGTATTCTAAGTATACAGCACGTCCTGTTCCAGAAGATATTCCTTACTCTTGGGATATACTCCAGTAGATGGCGCTGGACTGCAGAGACAGAAAAGTGGCCCCTCCTGGCCCCATATATACCAGGGACCTCCCACAAATTCCCCAGTTCTTCTCTGCAGTCTGGGCTGCGATGACTAGAAGATGGCTCTTTCTACTCGCAGGTGAGCGGGGCTTATTAGCCTGCGTTCCTGTTCACTGCCTCCCAGCTTAGGCTGCACTGGTTCGGGTGATGGTAGGCAGCACTGCTGCTAGGTGCTAAGGGGCGCTGCTCCTACCGCAGTCCCCCACCAAAGGGTAGGCGGTACAGGCCCGTGGTGAGCCTTATGGGATGCCCCTCCCGCAGCCGTTTGCCCCTCGTCCCCTCAGTTAGGCTCCTCTTAGGTCCACTGCTTCCCCTTCGCTCTCCCTGGGTAGATCTCCGGGGGGGGGGGGGGATGGTCTATATATTACTATGTGTTTTGCTATTTGTTTTGCATTGGTTGCACTGGTTTTGCCATTGCCGCCGCCGCGTGCTTGTACTGCGCTCTGTGGACGGTGGCGACATCACCTCAGGCGCTGCTGCGCCATCATTGGCTGGCCTTGTCACGGGGGGGGGGGGGCGTTTTCGCGCTCTTTGGGGGGGGGCGGGCCTTGCGGATGACGTTTTCCGCATCACTTCTCCGCGGCCCGCTCCTCGAGGTATATGCGGGCGCCATTTTGGAACTCCTGTGCTGCGTGTCTGGTGTCCCCCTATCGCGGTCCGTAAGTGCCCCTGCAGGCTGGCTTTTATTTTTATTTTTTATATTATATATTCATTTTATATTTCATTGTATTATGCTTACGGGTTCTTTGCTTTATGTCTTACAGGCAGGTCAAACTTTTTTGTGTTTTCTCCTGGTTATATCCCCTTTTAGCGTTAACTCCTTATTGGAGGGCTATTGTATTGTATATCTCCCACTTCCCTAGCGGGCTATTGGGGCATTCTGGGTAGCCTTATTGGCGTCAATCCCAATTGGCCTATTGTGCCACAATAATTACCATATGGAGGCTTCTCAGGATAATGTGCTTGGGGTTCCTTCGGGAAAAGCCCGGCTGTGTGTGGCGTGTGGGGTATCCCCTATAAGTGATGATGTCAGGGTGTGTGTACCCTGCGCCCAGCAGACGCTTGCGCTGCAGTCTGGGTTACCGGTGGCTGGGCCTGCGCCCCTTCTGGCTTCGCCTACCCTCCTAGTGAGGTGCATACCTGTGGGGAGTCTCAACCTGATTTGGCTGCTCGGGTGGCCAGCATTGAGAGACATATTGCTGGCTCTGGCCTGCGTAAGGCTTCTGCTAAGAAGCGGCATTTATCACCTGGTGTTTCCCTCTTTCCTGTGGAGGCTGAGGAATTTTTTGACGTTACCGGTTATACCCCCCTGGAAGAGGGGGCATTATTTTCTGATTCAGAATCACCTGAGGAACAATCTAGGCTGTACGGTGCCGATTCTGGGTCTGACCCATGGGCTTCAGATGATAGATGATACTGACAGGCTTTTATCTCACATTTTTGAAGTACTCTGTATCTCTCCTCCTGCCGTGGCTCCGTGGCAGCAGGGGGAGCTGTTTCATACTGTTAAACCACGCTTGGATTTTCCTGAACAAACTCATTTTAATAATCTGGTGCTCAAAGAGTGGGAACGGCCTAGCCGGCTCCCCGGGGTGCCAAAGAGTTGGGATAAGCGGTATCCCTTTCCCGCTGAGATGGTTAAACGGTGGATGCACCAATTCTGGGGTTGTCCAACACATCCGTCATGCATTCCCCTGACTCTACAACACTGAGGGATGAGGAAGACAGGCGCATGGATCAGCTGGCTAGCCATGCCTTTGCCTGTGTGGGGACCGCGCTGCGTCCGGTCTGTGCCTCTGCCATTACGGCTGTTGCTATTAAAAGCCTGCTCAGGGGTCTCTTAGATGGGGCCCCTGATGATGCAGGTAGTGAAGAGTATAGAGCTCTTCTGCATTGTGAGGAATTTGTTGCATATGTTCTCTCTGCCTTGGATGATTCCATTAGAATGTGTGGCAGGGCATCTGCCTTGTTGGTGGCAATACGCCGCTCGGTCTGGCTGTGTCAGTGGGCAGCTGACAACGCTGCTAAGAAGGCTCTCACTGGTTTTCCCTTCAAGGGGCTGCGCCTCTTTGGTGAACGTCTGGACTTGTTTGCTAAGGGAGGCAAGTTACCTCAGCGTAGAAGCCAGCCCCGGTCCTTTCGCGGTTCAGGTGCCTTTTCTCCTTCCTTCAGGGGCTCCAGAATTGGATGGGGAGCTTACTTTGCTGGAGCCCGCAGAGATTTTTGGGGCAGGGGCAGAGGACGTGGCCGCCCTGGCCCCTCCTGGGGTCCCAAGCCTAAGTCCTCCCCCAAGCCCCCTCAGGCATGAAGGGGCGCCCTCACCCATCTGGGTGGGGGGACGGCTTCGGCTTTTGGCTCATGTCTGGAGGCGTCATGTCTCAGACCAGTGGATTCAGCAGGTAGTTTCCTCTGTTTACAACATAGAGTTTGCAGCCTGGCCGCCCCCAAGATTCATCAAATCCCGGTTAGCTCAAAACCCCCTGTCAGCTCAGGGTCTGCCCCTGGCTGTCCAAGGCCTTCTGGAACTGGGTGTCATCTGCCGGGTGCCCTTAAAGGAAAGGGGCAAAGGCTATTATTCCAGTCTTTTCATTGTTCCCAAAAAGTGCTGTATACTTAGAATAATACAATTCTGTGATTACTCACCTGTAGAATTGGTATTATACGTATACAGCACGTCCTGTTCCACCCCACCCTTGTTATCATTATCTTTAGTTAACTCTTTATGGTGATTGTTCTTATGTTCAATTTTTATATAATGGTTATAGTTCTTCCGGTCTCATTTTAACTGCTTTTCAATACTGGGGAATTTGTGGGAGGTCCCTGGTATATATGGGGCCGGGAGGAGCCACTTTTTTGTCTCTGTAGTCAAGTGCCATCTACTGGATGTATAACCCAAGAGTAAGGAATATCTTCTGGAACAGGACGTGCTGTATACGTATAATACCAATTCTACAGGTGAGTAATCACAGAATTGTATTATTAGGGACCTTATCATGCACACCGGCACAGTGCATTATCTGAGCAGTGTAACTTAAATGTGTAAGCTGTATCATTGCAGACGGTGCTTTCCCAAATTCTTTGTGCTGGGGTGCTGGGAGAGTACAACCATAGGAGACAGCTCTCAGCTGGCTTTGCAGTCCTGCCCAGAATACCTTGCCCATGTCAACATCTGGGAGCTGCTACTTTTCTTCTGTTTTCCCATCTTTCCTTTTTTTTCCACATCCCTCCTTTCCTCTTCTCTTCAATTTCCCTCCATCTTTCTCTCATTTCTACAAACACTTATTCTTTCATTCCTCCAGATCATGGCATATCTGAAAAATATAAGTCAAGTCAATTGGACTTGCTGTTTTATTTTGAGAGAAAATAGCATTCCTGGGGTGCAGCAATGCCGGGAATGAGGCCGCAATCGCAGCCAGGGCCCGTTGGAAAGGTAATTGATTGTGGACCACTGTGGATGGCTCTTTTAGTGGGGTATCCCAAATCGGAAAATGCTCCCAGGAGTACTAAGCCTTCTCTAGACTGCAGGAGCAGCACTAACAGTGATTGGTCCACTTTAAGCCTTTATCTATTTCCCATATTCCCTCCAGCTTTTTCCCTTTTCAACATTTCTTTTCCTTTCAAGTTTCCTCCATCTTTTTCTTTTGAGTATTCTATCCATCTTTCTCTCCTTTCCACATTCCCTCGTTTATTCTCATTTTTCTACATCCCCATTAACCTTTTCTCATTTTTAACACTCCATCATTTTTTTCTTTATTTTACACATGCCTCCATCTTTCTCACACTCCTACAATCCTCCCTTCTTTCTATTATCAATCTTTCCCAAATTTCTTCTCTCTGCCTAATCCCCCCCCCCCAAGTTTCCTGTATTTGTTCAATCATGCTCTCTTTTTCATGCATCCCCTTATTTTAATATTTCCCACATTGCCTCTCTCTTTTCTCTTCTCTCATCCCCTTCATGTTTCTCTTTTTCCCTGTTTTCTTTCCCTATGTGTATTTCCCTTCATCTCCCCATGCCTCTCTTTTTTCTCTCATTCACATTATATTATTCAGTTTCTCTTTCCCTCCAGACCTCTAATCACACATTCTCTGTCTTGGTCAACTGGGTGGTAATGTATTTCTTACTGTTGTGGCACCATCCTGAAAACCTCTTAACTTATGTTGTTAAAATGATGACTATCCTGGGTTTTGGTCCACTTCCCCAGAGCACCCCGATCGGTGCTGCTCCGCTATGTGAAACCCCACAGATATCCAGATAAAACTCACCTCACCCTGCTCCTACAGCGCATGCGCGGCCGCTCGTCCAATCAGCGCGCTCAAAGCCACTGTGGTATGCACGTCAATGATACGTCAATGATACGTCTTACCGCAGCGGCTCTGAGCACGCTGGCGGCCACATCTTGCGCTTCCATCTGACAGGTGCGCTCCCTGCTAGAGAGAAGCGTGAGATGCATCCGCGGCCCACGCAGGCGCCGTTGGACCGGAAGTAAGAACAGCCCTGGCTGGGATTATTCATAAGGACACAACTTAGAAACAGCTGTAATTTTGGGATGTTTCTTTCAGGTACTTAATATACAGAGTGCAAGGGCACCGGGCAAACCAGGACAGGGAGTCTCTAATAAAGTTTAGCTGTTCACTTCTTTTTAAAGTGGACCTTTTCATCTTCCTGGAGGAGTCTTCTGGTCTACACAGAGACTTGATGGTGGATTAGGTGAGGAAGCTTTGCTGTGGTGCTGGGTGGTGTTTAGAGTGTGTAGAGTACATGCGTACTTGTCCAGTGTAGGTCAGCTTTTATTATTCCCTTAATGCTTTACATCAGTTACTTGGGTTACTGATGTACTCAAAAGCTTATTTTTATCTAAGCCCAACTCTGCACAATTTTAGCTTTTTTTAAGGTGGGTTTGCCCAGGGCTCCATCCCCAAACTTGTTTTTTTTGTATTTAGTGTTGCAATGTGAGGAAAGGGAGAATAAAGATTAGAGCTGATGATATATATATATATATATATATATATATATATATATATATATAGTATATACAACATATATGCTGATTGGGAGGGGGTGTTACTATAGGGGTTGTAGGGGGTAACAACCGCACCAGGGAACATAAGGTCAGGGCTGCCCCATCATTGTAGCTCCTCAACCTTTTTTATCAGATTTTTACTCACATATTATCATGTACAGGAAACAGAAACAGTTTCTGCTTTAATGTGCCCACTAGGGCCCAGTCACATTCAGTTACGCTACTGTAGTTAGGGTTGCCACCTGGACAATATTTTTTTTCACTTTACTGGCCACTAGCCTGTGGTGCCAGTATTTGTTTTTTTTACTGGTAATTGAGGTTGGGAAAAGAATATCTGCAATTACATTTACTAGTAAAAATGCAATTACCGACACTGTAGGCTAGAGGCTAGTAAAGCAAAAAAAATAAAATACCGTCCGGGTGGCAACCCTAACTGTGGTTGGGGGTGGCTAGAGAAGTGATCATAATTAACGTTTCTGGATGAGCAAGGACTTAATTTAATGTTTCTGGGTGGGGGTGTTTTGGCCCCAGAAACACATGAAAAGGGCATTTAGGGCCCTGTTTATTCTCTCCCAGGGCCACAGTTTGTCTAAAACAAGCCCTAGAAGAGTGACAACCATTTTAGCGTTCATTTTTGCTGTTGTTGACACCAGGGCCAGAGGGGTCCCACAGGAACAGGCTTCTGCTCCTGAGGTAAAAAAAGGCCGCAGCCAGCGTGAAGCATCTTTTCCAGGGACCCCACGACAAATCACTTACAGTCCTTTCTTGATGTCGTAATCTGTACACTGTGAAATCCAAATAACGAAAATAGGAATCAAATATGATTTACAGCTTTTAACATGCTCCCTAAAGCAAATAATCGGGGCAGAGCAAGCGATCGGGGAGGACGGTGCCAAGACCCGGCACTGTATACTGATGGCTGTTAGCGATAAACGCATATTGTTACACATTTGTTTTCTTCTCTGACACAGCCGCTCAGATCTGTTTGTATTTTTGAACTTTGCAGCATGTTGGCCGGACAGAAAAGGCCGCCGTATCATTTTAATGTGAAACCATTTGTCGGCGAGATGTTCTTTTTTTTCCTTCTTCTCTCAATTCGCTCAGATCTGGAAAAAATTATTTTGCATAAAAGCCGGAGTGAAAGGATTTTTCAGCGAGACACATGGGAACGGGCTCAATGTAACAATTATAGCAGAATAAGGCTCTTTATGCCGCGGCGGAGGATTCCGCTTTGATCTAACGTTTCTATACACACGCTGTACAGTGCCCTGAATGGTGATTATCTGGTCCACATGTCCAGTGACAATGCGGAGGAATGTGGGAACACGCTGCCTGGCTAAGCCGCCCCCTGTGGCATTAGAAAGGTTAACGAGATTAGGCTCACTTTCAGCCAAGGACAATCATATTTTTTGTTTTATTTAAACAAAGCCGGTGTAGCCGCCGGCACAACTGATTAAGGGCACCTATCCTATAAGTGGTACAGGGCTGCTTTACCATAAAAAGTACAGAGAGCTCTGTCTTTCATGGAGACTGGATAGCTCATTGCAATTTATTACATACCCAAATAAGGGGTTAAAACTTACTGATTCAGGAAAATGGCTCTAACTCACGTAAAAAAAACGGGGAGAGAGATTTTTAGTTTCACCAAGTACCACTTTCCATTTTCCAGTTATAATAGGTTGTTAGCCACCCAAAACCTAAAAGACACATCAAACAGGTATTTAAAATGAGTGAAAGGCACAAAAATGCACCTAAATAGTTTTTCAGCTCTAGTGAAGTATAGTAGATGGCGGCAGGTTAGGTTGCGGTACAGGTCACTCTGCAGCCTTGCTGAGTACTACCTGATTCTCAAGTACCACCAGTGGGAAGCCATGCTCTAAATGACTAGAGGTCAGCCCACTCCCCAACAATTTGGGATGCCCTGCAACCCCTTAGGTTAAGATGCACCCAAAGCATTCACAACCAGACAACAAAGATAGATAGAGAGAATGTATAGGTAGAGGGATAGGGGGAAAGAGAAGGAGAAATTAAAATAATATAAAAGAGAGCATGAGATCAAGGCAAATGCTGGGAAAAAGGGGAGAGAGAGAATGTGGAAAAAGAAATAAAGAGGAAATGTGGAAAAGTGAAAAGGGGGTGATGCCCAAAATGAAGATTTAGGTGAGGGAAAGAGATAAAGACGGAGTTGAAAAATAGAGTGTGGAGGGAGGGAATTTAAAAAAAGGGCACAAATGGAATGTAGGAAAAAATCAATATAGGGAATGTGCAAAAGAACGAAAAGTGGATGGAAAGAAAGAGGGAGGGAATATACAGATGAGATTAAGGAAAATAGGTGTCAGAGGAAATGTGGGAAAGAGAAAAAGAAGTAGGGATTGTGGAAAATAAAGCAGGGGGGGGAACCAGAATAAGAGAAGGAAGACGGGGTCATGCAAAAGAGAGAAAGAAATAGGGAAGGTGCAAAAGTTAGAAAATGGAGGGAATGTGGATAAGAGAAAAAGAAGGAGGGAATGTGCAAAAGGTAGAAAGATGGGATGGGGATGTGCAAAAGATAGAAAATGGAGGGAATATGGAAAAAAGAAAAAGGAGGGAATGTGGAAAAAGAGAAAGAAGGAAGGAGAGGGCAAATGGAGATAGAGGGATTTCAAGACTGAGGGGATGTGTGAAGAAAGAAAAATGCAGGGTGTGGATAGAGAATGGAAGGAGTTATGAAATAGAGGGTAGTTGAAAGTATAAAAAGTAGCAGGGTTTGTGGAAAAGGGAGGAAACGAAAAAAAGGAATATTGAAAAAATAGAAAGAAGAAGAAAATGTGTAAAAGAGTGATAGAAGGGGTGATGTGAAAATAGAAGGAAGA
Source organism: Gastrophryne carolinensis (assembly GCA_027917425.1). NCBI lineage: Eukaryota > Metazoa > Chordata > Amphibia > Anura > Microhylidae > Gastrophryne > Gastrophryne carolinensis. The sequence continues at coordinate 240,283,438 of CM051235.1, read as the reverse complement.
CATGAGGAAGCAGAAGGAATGGAACAGAGATACAAAATATGTCTGGTTCCTAAAGCCCTCAGCCCAGTTACACCCTCCATAGAAATATGTCAAATCTAAACCACCCCTTCCATAACCTCCTGGTCTTTAATTACCTCTAAGCTTAGACAAAAGACGAAACCGTGATGCTTTTGTGGGATCATAAATAATTTCTTTACTGGTTTGTTTTCTAGTTTTCTAAAAAAAAGAAGAATCTAATTCAGCTTTGTAAACAATATCAATTTTGAAGGTTGCTTTTTTGTTCAGGCCTACGGGATAAAAAAATGGTCTTTTTTCTGGCCAGTCCTTCAGCGTAGCCTAAGCATGTAACTAACATTTTACAGGGCCAAGAACAGTGGCATTGGCTGAGTGCAGACTTTAGAGAGAGAGATGACCCCCCTTGAGAATTCCTCACCATGTTAGAATCATGGTTGGAACTGTTTGTATTTGGAGCTTTTTGTCTGGCAAAATGTACGTGACCAATCATGAGAAAGTACGGCACACTTCCAATAGTATCATGGATGCTGCCATTCTGTATTATTAGCTGAGAGTCACCACTAGGATGGGATCAGATGGGATGGAAGATATTGGGCAAATTGATGTTCATCCCTGCTGATAATCCAATGGCTTTTTTTGTTCTATAATGATAAGACACCTTACTGGATAGATAGCGTTTGATCAGTTTTTGTTCTTAGATTCTGAAAACAATTAGTTAAAAGAGGAGCCAGTCTTGAACAATACCCATTGTGAAATACAATGAAATGGCTCTCATATTGCATGGTTATAGTTTAAAATGGCACATAATTGGTTTATAATCTTAGTGTCTAATGCCTAAGGCTAAGCATAGATAGACATAAATCTCCATGAGAAAGAAATGGCTGCCCCATTAGCCTGCCAGGACCAACAGAGACTGTCTCCCAGCGTATATGATGGCTGAAGGTGCTCATTATCACCCCTTAAAACACACACAAACATCCCAGTCGACATAGAGGTTGATTGAAACTGTCTCTGTTTTATTGTCTCAGGCTGTTTATGCCAAGGTCTTCAGGTTTGTCCAGCTACTTTGTTCCCCAACAGGTCTGGCTCACTGGCATCTCCAAGATTTCCATAGACATTTGTGTGTGGTGCTTTAGCTATTGTAAGTCATTCTGTAATGTTCTTTAGACATTGTCAACTGTTTAGATTAAAATGCCTTTAGGAACTTATTTATATTAATTAACTTGTGAAAATCAAGGTTGCCCAGCACCTATATCATAAGAGGTTGATTTGTTCTATTGACATCCACAAGCTGTCCCAAAACATGAGCATGTTGTATGGTTTAGCTGTTCAACGATTCTGTCTATGGCCATCTTTACACATGAGCCTGTTCAAAAGATTGTTTAATAAATCAGAAAAGCCTTCAGAAATCCAATTCCATTAAGCCGATCAAGTACAGCTTTCGAACTGGAATTCTGCAACTTTATACAAATCATTCAACACCTATGAAGCACACACAAACAGTGTAGATGTCACAGGGGGTTGGTTGAAAATGGTTTTCAAGGTCACCCTGCAACTATGATGTCTAAACATGCTTATTACCCCCCCCCCCCCCCCTCCCTTTAATTGCTCTGCTTGGCTCTTCTGCTTCTGCATGTTCCCCAACAGGTCCACTTGCATCTACAAGATGTGAGTCTGGTCAACCTTTAAAGGCACCTTTCTGGAAAGATTTGGACTATTGAAATTGGCTTCTACATGCCTATGCGAATTTAGTTCACCTAGCATTCCTTGTGGCTGGAGGCACTGATTATCACTCCCTAAAGCACAGACAAACACTGCACATGCTGTAGGGGGGCTAAATATTACTCTACTTGTCCTAGGTTGTGTCCACCATTATAAGCAAGGTCTTCATGTTTGTCCAGTTGAGTTGTACCCCATCAGGTTTGGCCCAGTGCCATCTACAATATGTCTTCTGGTTTGGCTATTGTCAGCCATTCTGTGATGTCTATGGGAATTACCTTGCTTCATTTTTTCAGGGTGACTAGGCCCAAGCAAGAACTTCCAAGTTTGTCCAGTTGCATTGTTCCCCAATAGGTCAGGTCCACTGGTATTACAAGTTGTTCATAGACATTAGTTTGTTATCTGGGCTAGCTTTTGTAATGTTTATTCAAATGAACCTGGTCAACAATGCATATTGGAACAAACTTTAGGAACACAATCCTATCAAGCTAAATTAATCAGAAAATGCTTTTAGAGTTCATAAAAATGGAGCAAGGCCTTCAGGTTTTGTCCAGTTGCTTTGGTCCCCAACAGGTTTGGCCTACTGGCAACTTCAGTATGACTATATATCTTTGGTCTATAATTTTTGTTGGCATTTTGATAAGTGTGGTCAATCATCTACTGTATAAAGAAGAATGCATTAAAAATGGACTTCAATGCGCAAGCTGTCAGGTCAGTGCGGCCTCATCCGTGTCCTTCCGCGTCTGGAACTTGAGTTGGTGTCTGTGGCAAAACTGTAGAGTAACCCTTTATGTCAGAATAAGGCGTTATGGTGTTATTGCATAGACAGTTGTCTGAGAGAAATGTGATGCATATATGTAAGAATCATTCAATATGTATGCTGTACCTATACTGTAAACTCAACTAATTAATGTTCAGCCATTTGAACACCAAGGATGACACCCTCCTTTTTCTCGGCTGTCAAGTCTGAATATAACTTTCTTAGCTGCACTATCCATAATCCCCCCTGGCCCCAATTTGCTCTCAGACGACAGAGGTTCCCCGCACAAATTTGTTGATCATCTGGGGCTTTTGTAGTCTGAAAGGCCTACTGCTGTTTTTGTAACAGGCCAGCTCCTCATTAGGCCGGTGCCGTTTTCAAATAGGCTGGGGGGGGAGCCCGGCGTGACTATCTAAATACAATTACCACATCACTGAGAATATGTAAAACTGTGAGCCTTAAACAAACAGACAACTCCCCCAAATAAAGCTCGATAAACACCCTGCTCAGCACCCTTTGTGCTGGTTTTACATTGCAAAGCCTCATTGTTTAATGGGATGTCAGCAAGTCTGGAGCCTTTTCTATGCAACCCAAATCAGTCAGGCTAATTATACGCAGTCCGCTAAGGAGCCTTTAAAACAACAGAAGAGATAAAAAAGGATGATTGAAAGGGCATCAGGAGTAAAGGACAAGACAAATGTGATTTCATTACTGTGTCCCAATCATTTCTTCATTACGACACGCCGTGTCACTGGCAACGGGCTTATCGATGGGGGAAAGGAGGCAGTGATTTGTAGGGGTCTAACCTTGGCTCTGTTTATTTGTCAGCAGCCATAGATTATGTATTATTACTGACTTGGCATGTTATAGGGGTTGTTGGATTAATGGCAAATTCATTTTTAATTAAAAAAACTGTTATTTATTTAAACATGCGAACATCATACAACGGTCAGTGCAATGAAGAATATGGTTCAAAATGACAAAGCTGCAAAACCTGCTAAATATATATGTCAAACATTTCGACCACATTTGTGCAGTAATACCGAACTATGCCAATTCAAGGGACAAAAATGACATTTTGTCCATTTTAACAATCTCCCCCTGGGACCCTCAGCCCACCTACACCTGCTGCGCATGAGCCATGCATTTAGGTGATGCTCACCTTGTCCACATGATGCTCTGTATAACTGGGGAGCGGGAAGCGAATGCCTCCTATTGGTAAATGGGCAGTTTCCACCAGAAACACCATGTTGCAGACATTAAAGAAGAACATCGGAGGGCTCCAGGACTTCCCGAGTTCCAGTCCTTCTGAATTGGGATGCCCCGCTGTGTGAGCCCCCCCGAACCCCTAGGAACGTTCACCTTCTCCCAGAAGGGAGCCGGACGCTTCCCCATCACCCCTAGCCGTGCGCGCGTCCGACCTTCCTAAATGGGCGGCTCAGTAACGCCACAGCTGCCAGGTGGAGCCCTGCTATGGCTTTTACGAGGCGCTGCTGAAAATGGGGGAGAGGCACTTGGGACAGATATCAGACGAGCTGCTTGATGCTTTATTTTTGCCGCTGGGTGTACAGTCCCTTTAAATGGCTAAGAAAAATGATGGTTCTTTTCTGTACATGATGCTATGTGAGCTCAAATGTGATAAATAAGATAGAGAAGCAATCATGATGGGGCCCCCTGAACTATTGCCAGGGGGAAGTGGGGGGGGGGCACTTGTCCCAGGTGCAGCGGGTCAGGGGGCGCCTGAGATCTGGTGGGGGCGCCATTTTGAATCTTTGCCCCGGGTGCCAGAAAGCCTAGCTACTCCTCTACTCATGCGACCACTGTGTTTGTGACCTCTACACTCCCTGTAGTTTTGTCCCATGAATGCCGCACACGTGGAGCTCTCTATATCTCTAATACAAGGCTCACTGATAGCGTGAGGGTATTACTTAGGTTGTTTTAGTGGACCATGACCCTTCCTAATAGTTGCTAGTGAGAGTTTAGGAATGCCGTACATGCAAAGTGTGAGGGCACCCCTTTAACTTGGAGGAGGTAGTACCTGTTGCTATGGTGGAGGCACAGCATGACACATAGCAGTATAGGACAGTAACGGCACTATAACATTAGGTGAGAAGGGGGCAGAATTTTTTCCTTCCCGCACTGAGAGCTATTTCCGCTAGAAACTGCCCTGGTACCCTCCTACCGTATGCAACTCAGTCTGACCACCTGTCTTTCCCATTCCACTAAAAGCTGCTTCTAAATCATCTGTTTTCCCCCCAAACCATACCTCCAAAGAGCTCCCTATTATCTCTTGCAGCTCCCTATACTCACTCTGACTGAGTAAGGATTCGTGTCCCTGGTAGAGACAGAGGACTGAGGTCCAATCAAATAAATAAAATTAAACTGACACTCAAGCCCATCCAACCCCTCTCTTCCTCCTTCCTTCCTTCCCACCCAGCCTCCTCCTAGCAAGCATTCTTGCTGTCAGTGTTGCCCCGCCCACTATGCTGATTATTATGCAGCATCACAGCTCCAAGGGCCACACCCACATGCTTCAGCAGAGAAATCATGTCGCATCCCTGCAGCTGAGGCGCACTCTCCCACCCAAATATTTAGGTAGGCTGGGCGTGGGAGTATGCGCACACCGCAGGGAAACCGGGGATATGACTGCTCCCGCTCCCTATGCAAATGCTCTGTTCTAACCAACTCTTTATTGCGTGCTTTAGAAGGCACGGCATAAAGCGCTGATTGGATGAGAGTCCGCGCATGCACCATGTGAAAGGCAGAAAGTTGAGTTGTGTGCACTATCTGGGGGGTTTAACACAGCAGGACAAGGACCAATCATCCGGATAGTAAAAATCCTGGAGATTGGTCCACTTTAAAGAGTACCATCGGCACATTTTGCCGGTCTTGGAGTCTAATAGACTCCAGAGCCAGCCGACTCTCTCACCCTGGGGCATCCTGGTTTGGGATGCTCCGCTGTGTGATGACCACATAAAAACGTTGCATGCAAGGGCCATGTCCCCGCTGTAACTTTAATTTGGTACGTACCCACACCAGGCATTTTTGAATGGCTGGGCATGTACTCTCCACAGCTAGAGGTGAGCCGGGATGCAGCCCAAAGCGCTCAAGAGAGACTATCAGAACTAAATGGAGCGGAGCACGCAAATTCACTAAGTGGCCCATGCATGTGCCGTGGGATTGCCGGCAATCCCCAGGGATACACACAGCCGGGCATCCCAAATCGAGGAACACCCGAGGGATTGAAAATCCTGGGTATTGTTTCTTCCCTCATGCTCATCTACCTAACTACCTGCCCATCCATTTACCTACCCATCCATGTGCCTACCCATGCTTCTGCCTATCTACCTACCTACCTAATCTCCCAACTACCTAATTACCTCCCACCTACCTACCCATCTAGTGTATCTACCTGCCTACTCACATGCCCACTCAACTTCCTACCTACCCACTCACCTATATGCCTACTCACCCACCTACCTACCCATCACTTTTGTGGCTGCTTCTCCATCTATCTTATCTGGGATGCCTCACAGTGGTTTCTTCTTTATACTCATTTCAATGCTCTATTCTTCAGTGCACGTGCAAGCCTCTGGCGCGATCCCATTTTCGCATTCTTATTACGCTCAAGGTGCTGCATGTGTGCAGCAAAGCTTTGCCACAGTCAAGGGATTGAGGATTAGAATTATATGGGATAACACTAGGGGGCATTTCAAATCAGGGTTCCCCTAGAACTTATTTATTAGAGTTTTGCTCACAAAATAATTTACTTCTTCTCAGCAGCATGGAGCGTTATGATTTGGGATGCCCCGCTGGATCTCCCCATACTTTGTTGTCTTCTTGTATGGCAGCTATTGAGTGACTGTCGGTGACCAACTGGATTTACTAGAAAGGATTTGCCACACCCACCTGGTGAACCTGATTGTTGTTGCCGGCAGCTTCAGGCAGGTGGAAACTAAGGCCCTTATTTAACAAGGGATAGCGCCAGGTAGCGACTGGTGAGCGACCGCCACGAGAACGCCGGCTCCCCACCACAATCACACATTTATCAAGCCGATCCTGCTTAGCGACTGAGAGAGCGCCAGATAGCGAATCATTCATCATTATTCCAGCCTCACCCCACAGCGCCAGCGAGCGACCTTGAACAGCGACAGGTATGACCTCTCGCTACCTGGCGCTCTCCAATGCATTTCAATGGAACAATCTTTAAATATTCATAATTAATTGTTAATAATTTTTTTTTTTTTTTTAATGTGAAAATTTCTGTTACCACTTCTGCCATGTTAGATAATTTTTTTAAGGTAAAAAAAAAATAAAAAAAAAATGTGTGCAGAATTGATATTACAGGTCTGATATTAATGTATTCATATTACAAAATGTTTTTATAAACTTGTTTTTTTTGGTTTCAAAAAATATGGTTGTTTGGGGTTAAAAAACTACTTTTAACCCATCGCCGCCAGCGCTCTGGGGTTTAAACAAGCATTTCACAGCGCGCGAATTTTTTGAGCATGATTTGTTAATGAATATGGTGGGAGCCGGTCGCTATGGCCATTCGCTATCATGCGCTCCCATACAGCGCGGAACCTGTCAAATAGCGACTCCTAACCCCGTATTCAACATTACCGCACACCGACTGAGTCGCTATCAACAACCGAACAACGGCCAAGCACAGCGACTACTAGCGGGCGCTGTGAAAATACTGCTACAGTCGCTCATCTGTCGCTACCTGGCGCTATTACTGAATCGGCCTCTAAGCTGAACATAAATTTCGGCAGCTTAAATTGTGACAGCATGACAAATCTCTAGGTGAATTTTTGATAACATTGATCACACTACCATTCACTTTCATTGTCTACCTTGGGGCTGATTCAACATCTGGATGTACATTTTTACCTGGTTCTGAATCCGCCCCAAGGAAGACAATAAAAGTGAATGGCACTTTTCTCTCAAAAAAAGGGTGAGTTTTCTCACCAGGCTCTGAGTTTACCCCAATGTTGTTGCCCAAATCAGAATGCCCTCATACTACTTAAACCGGACCTTAACCATGATTTATTGAAAATCCCAAACCCTTATAAAACTATTCCCCAGCATCTAAAATTAATATATTTTAAGTTTTTAGTCACTTACTTATTATTCCTTCCCCCAACTGGGCTGCAACTCTGTTCAGGACTTTAGGATACGGGCACCGCCATCTTGACTCAGAAGCATCACACTTACTGAGGAGAGGAGAGTGGGATAAAGTACACGGGGGTGCGTTATAGCTGTGCTTTGCACAGACAGAGCAGAGCTGGGGTCAAGAAAAGGTAAGCAATCCAAGAATGCAGAGCAGCACAGTCAGAAGGCACTTCCTGTTTGCAGGCTGCCTGATGTCCCATGAGCCGCCATCTTGGATGTTTAAAGGCTCATAACATGCAGTAGATGCAGGTAGGATGATTTTTAATGTAAGCAATCTGTATGTACAGGGTGTGGGAAACATATAAGATATGCTCTTATTCAGAGTGAAGGTCCGCTTTAAGTAAGGATCTTTTGTGACTTTACTTCCTCCATAGGACATTTAAACATAGCAGCAGTTTCCTAACAGCTTATGTAGCATGATAACAGACTATTGTGCCATGTTGGGTGTAAAATCGGGTTACAAGTAGGGCCGATGGTGTAAAATAGCAGGGTAGTGAGTGTAACAAGAACAGGTTACAGGTACAGGCTGGGTGCTGGTCTGCAGTTTTAGTTTTGATGTTACGGTAAAGGTAGCAGCAGTTCATCCTCTGGAACAATTCATCATCAGCTCTCATTTCTTGGCTGGCTTCCCCCTCCATCATTTAGGCTTTGACTCTTCTGGGTATTTCATTAGGCTGCTCACATTGTTAACGCTGCAGCTGGATAAAGCTGTTTTGCCTTTTTTTATTTTTCCGAGTGCTGCCTTCTTTTCTTCCCTGCGGATAAAGGGCCGAGGTCTCCTTTTCCAGCCTATTCTGGGCACACAATAGCGAGAGAAGGATCAGGGCCACTGTTACAAGTGTGAAGCCTCTATACATCAGCCTGAACAATGGCACTTAGAAGCGTCTGGCTCTTGGAGAAGGCACTGCTTTGGGGAGGGGGAGAGAAGACGCTCATTGTCCTAATGAAACCCTCCCCGGAGCAGACACCAGCTCTTTTATTTCCTTTCCTAAAGGGAAACAGAATAACCAGCCTTACCCTCCATTAAACAAACATGCCACTAGCAGAGAGGAACTGGGGGCAACAGATGTTGTTGGGGCAGCATCCTGGCGATGAAGTTATGAGCTCGGGAAGCGGCGGGGTAATCAGAAACGCGTTCCCCATGAATAATTATTTGCCTGCTTCTTGCCAAGCAAACTCACCGCTGAAAACCAGCAAATCCCACTCAACTCAAATAAACAGTTTTATTCAACGTTAAATATGTATAATTCCCTTAACAGAGTGTTCTCGGTATTACTTATAATAATTATTTGTGGCATATTAATTTAAATGATATTGCAATCTGGCGTAAAGTTTGCTGATTGTTCAGCTTAAAGCCCAACTCCGGCAACCAACTTAATTTCATTTAATTATATTTGTATATTAGTAGCTAATAAAAGAGGAACATCAGACCTCTTTACAACTAATGGCAATTCTCCCCCTTGTTGGGAGCTGCATACGTTTTGGATGTCGCCACAATAGGGAGGTGGCAACTTCCTACTGTTTCTGGGCAGTTTCTCAGTTTCATATATTAGTAGCTAATAAAATGAAACAGTCTTAAAGAGGAACATCAGACCTCTTTACAACTAATTGCCATTCTCCCCCTTGTTGGGTGCTGCATACCTTTTGGATGTCGCCACAATCGGGAGGTGGCGACATCCTACTGTTTCTGGGCCGTTTCTCAGCCCCTCGCCCGTCTGAAATAGACAGCCGTGTATTGAGCCGTCCTCGTCCAGAAGCAGGTCTGTAAGAAGGCCACTCTTCAACTCTTGTGTCCCTGTTCTGGGTCCCATAGTCGCACGTTATATTGGCACTGTACATGCGCGAGATCGGGAGTTGGGTACAGTGCCTGATGAGAGAATACAGAATACAGGGAATATAGATGCCCCAGTAAGGTAAGTAAAGAATTCCCAAAATGCAAACAGGAAGGGGGGGGGGCAACAGGCTGGTGAGGGCTTGGAAGATTTATATGTGCCTCTGATGTTCCTCTTTAACTGCAACATCTTATGCATATGCCACTTCCTCACACATGACACCACTGAGATTCTAGTGCATATCCCATCTAGACTACTCCAACACTCTATGGCAATTAGCATACCTTCAATCTATTTTCAGCTCTGCTTCTCACCTTATCTACATCTCCCCTCAATTCTCCAGAGCTGCTTCTCCCAGTCAGTCATTTCACTGGCTGCCAGTATCTAAAATAATTCAGTTCCAACCTTAGATTACAAACCTCTCTCTGGCCAAGCCCCACCCTACAATTTATTGTTAGTCCAACGACACCAATCCAGACTATACCTCTACTCTGCCCATGACCTTCTCCTGTCTTTAACCCTGATTACCTCTTCCCATTCTTGTCTTCAGGGCTTTACATGTGCTGCTCTCTCTATAATGTTGTTTCATGTTTAATTTACAACCCCTATAAAAACACCCTTAGAACTCACCGATTTAGAGAAGCCTACCACTGCTTAGTCTTGCCAACCTTCAGAGCCACCATGCTTAGTACATACTACCTGCAACCCAACCTCTCCCAAAGGGCTCAGTGGCCACCCCCTAGATCTGCTGCATTACCAGCCCCTATTTGGCAGGGCCCGGTGCTCTTCCAAATAGAGCACTGGGATCTTCCACACCCCCTGGAGGATGTGCGTAAAAGGGCACTGGTACCTGCAAACCACCCAGCCAGCATGTCTGTCAGGTGGCTGGCACCTCTCCTACCCTGTTAGTTGGACCCCTTTGCAAATAGTTAAAGTAATGAATAAAAGACCATACCCAAAGCCTCTGATTATGTGTGTCACTGGAGTGCAGGGCATGGAGGGGATGCACTAGGAAACCCATAAGCTCCTAAACTCCTGTAGCGGCGTGGCAGCTGACCGAGCCACTAGCTTCCCACACTGACTGGAGCTCTGCTGACAACTGGTACGCACACTGACAGCCCCTCCGAGTCCTGGGCAGAGCGGAGGTTGTGTCTGTTTTGATGGCTTTAGATTGGTGATGAAAAGTAATAGGGCCTTGGCAGCAGAGAATTTTAATGCCCAGGGTTAGAAGTTTAAACTGAATTCTTTGAGATAATGGCAGAGTAGTGGAGAGACTGACAGAGGAACCACACTGGAAAAGCAAGCAGCAATGTTCAGAATAGATGGGAGGGGTTTTAGTCTGTTTGCAGGTAGACACATAAGGAAGATGTTGAAGTAGTCTGGTTGAGAGGTAAAAGGTAAAAAGTATAAGATAAGGATGAATAAAGTATCTCACAGAAGGTCTTGCTTACCACTACTTGTACATGTACAACTAGCGGAGACACACTGAGCTAGTCAAACTCAATCCCATCATTGGGTTTAGATTAACCAAGAGACTGTAAGAGCACATAAATCATCCCTCTGTCAGGATGTGGTCAAACCAAGGGTACAATTTGAGCGCAACGAAGAAAAGACTAGTACGTGTCATGCCATGACCAGTACGTGCCATGCGGTATCATGATCCAGTTTATATAAATGATATGTGGATGTTTTTGCAGTTAATATATGTATAAAACCTCCCTCAACTTTTGTAATGTTTCCTTTTTTCCCCCTTCCCATTTTTATTTCATGGCCCCGAGAAGTTTATCCTCCGAAATTAGCTCTGCTCTTAATTAATTGCGGGCTGTAACGGGACACGGCGAAAAACGTTTGGAATGATTTGTAGCCCCTGGGCCAGTGGAGCCATAATTACAGTGCATAAACACGGGCCGCAAGAATGACATGACACTGGCAGGAGCACAAAGCGGCCATGGTGCCGTCAGATGAGGCTGTGAAAATTATTTTGACAATTGTTTAGCCTGCTTTACATTTTATAGCCATTCTGCACAAAGATAACAGTGTGTGTAAGTGAATGTAAGTCAGTGTGCCATGACCAGACATCGTTAGGGGGGAAATTAGAGCAATCATTGATTGTGTGAAACATTTTTCTTTTTCCAAATGGAGGAGCATTTTTTTGGCAACGATCAGGGAATCGTGTGACTCCGCTCATTCGAGCTAGGTTCTCCGGACGGCCGAACGTGAACTGTGCCACCAACTGAGCACTGGATTTTATATTGCTGCCCATGATAACACTTGTCAAATACGTGTCTGCACTTCTGGGCTAACCGATAGCAAACTAGATAAGAAGAATAAGTTGCCCATAAATCACAGCTGTTCGATATAATACTCCACTAATCATGGCTCTTGGTTGTCAGCATAAATTGTACTTGTTGCTGCTGCTGATAATAATCATATGTTAGCCTTAGATGAGTCCATATATTTTATTCCAGTGAAAGAAGAAAGTCGAGATATAAACCGCAGCTTGTGATAAAGATGGAGTGGCATGTTCCCCATACAATTGTGTTCCTTCAAATATGCTTCTTTGTGGCAAGAATTGGTTGTCCATCTACATTGGTGGTCATCAACTTGTAGCTAGTGTGGGCCTCACATGTGGCCTCCCAACTCCATCAGAATCAGTTTTATTTCCGCCAAGTATATACATTACATACAAGGAATTTTCTTTGGCAGGAGTGTGTAGGTATATGGGATGCAGGAAAACTGAAGGCTGAACAATTAGCATATATTTACATAGGGTAAACACAGCATTCTCCCCTTATTTACATATTGGACTGAGAATGGGCCAACGTTGCAGTTATGCAGCAATACCAAAGGGAAAACTGTTTTAATTTTAATTTGAGGAACTGTTTTCATTTGAGGAAGTAATAACTTGCAATGGGCAGCTACTTAACCCATTTATAACTAACCTAAAAATAGATATAAACATTTACTAAAGCGGATCTCCAGACAAAAATACCTGGATTAAAAGCGTTTTGGAATACCCTCTCAACAATAAGTAAAAGTATCCTTTCTCCACATAACTGGAGAGTCCACCTGGCAGCTATGCGCACACTGATCCACTGACCAAAATGTGATGCCACACTCTCATCAGAATCAGAATTTCACTGCCTCAGTATCCCAAATTACCTTTATAGCCTGAAATTTGGCTTTATGTAGGGATTAGGATGCCCCCTTGGAATCCTAACTAGTCCTTTTTACTGTCGGAGCACTTTAAAGTGGACCTTTTCCTATTGTGCTATCAAGACCCACAGACTAATTTTCTGCTTCCCAAGTTAGTAGCACATCCCCTCTAGATCACAGGCATCTGGTGCTGTCAGCAGGCTCCACCCAGGATAGGTCAAAGAGGACGTCTGTGGGCCTAGCTGGGGTATAGGTGGACAGAAGCATCAACTCCATCCTCCCAGTCGCAAAAGCATCGGTGCCCATGCTAAAGTGGGGGGAGTAAACACGGTTTTCCAATTATGTCAAGCAAGGAGATACACACTACCCATTATCACAAAGGGGTTTATTTTAGAAATGATAACAACACATAGCGGCAGGTGTTTTTAGTGAGCGCCACCAGCAAGTCATATTTATGATGCAAAAAATGTTTAGCACCTCTCCTAGCGCCATGTAGCATTCCATGTATCAAGAGTGCCTGTGTTCCCTACAGCACCACATCACATCAGGCACTTATTGTCGCTCTCCTATTGACTTCAGTTAGCCATTCCAGTCCCAATTTTGGTGACTTTTGGTTAGCATATTTTATTTCAATTGACAGGGGATCCCTGGCCTTTTCAGATTCATCAGTTATTATTTTACTTAGGTTACCTATGGCTAACTTGTGCTTTCCTGCCTGCCAATCATGTGTCATGTGTCATTCCATGTGTTTCCATTTGGTCACCGTGCAGCCATCCCCATTTAAAGACTTTTTTTGTATATTGAGTATCATTTACATGTTTAATATTAATGATTTCTGTCCCTCCCCACCAGCTCTAACTGTCACTATCTCTTATTGGAAGAAAAACAAACAAGACACAGTGCCACGGGTAGCCCACAGCGCCACGGGTAGCCTACAGCGCCGAACACTAGCAGCCACATCTGCCTGTGGCTGAGGTGCTAATAGCATCTCTCCGAAGACGCTCAAGTGACTATACAAGGCGCTAGTGATAAATTGGCCTCCACATTGTCAGATTGGCAGTGTAACCCCCTTCCTTACAGGAGTGGCTGTCTCCCTTCCCTTGTGTATTTAAGGGCCAGTGGCACTGCCTTTGGCATTACCTATACCAAATACTGAAGTCTGTGTTAAAATACATCTTTAAGAGTTACATGTGATCCCCTAAAGGCCTACATAAAAATGTAACTATATAAAGGCAATCCATGCCCTTTCTCATGCAACACTTTTTAAAGACCTGGGATCCCCTCCAGAAAAGTACAAGCTGATGAGTAGACCAGGCCCTTTAACGCCATTGTTCGGCAACCCAGCGTTTGAACCTGGTCTACTCTCCAAGAATTTCCTCATCTGGGAGGCATCGGCCAATACCACAATGGGACAAATACTAAAGAATGGAAGAGTGCCCTCGCTGGATGAACTGAAGGCGAGGGCGGGGGTAAGCATGTGTCATGGCTGTTGCATAGACAGCTCCATGCGTTCATTGCAGCCAACAATATAGTGGAAGCTGCACAGAACCCACCTACAGAGCTTGAATCCCTAATTACCCAAAACACCCCTCCCACCCATGTTATATCTCACCTATATGCACTCCTGAATAGAGCAGACCACCCTGCGCCCCCTACATTTATAGGTAGATGGAAAAAGGAGCTGGGACTCAGATTTTCAGAGACTGACTTAGCCAATATCTTTGCTTGCACCTACGGCACATCATTAGCCAACACCACTCAAGAGCGGAATTCTAAAATACTTACGAGGTGGTACAGGTGCCCAGCGGACCTCCACCGATTCGTTGGGTCATGTACTGACTAATGCTGGAGATGTCAGGGGGAGGTTGGCAACATGACCCACATTTGGTGGAGCTGCCCAGTTGATAAGGCCTTGTGGGACCAAATTTTCACCATCTATGAACAGATCTCTGGAAATAAGGTAGCCAACACACCCCAGGTAGCATTACTATCTCTTTTTCAAACCTCTGTATCCAGCTCAAAAAAAGACATACTAAGACACTTTGTATCAGCTATGAGGGCTATTATCCCAAGACACTGGAGGACACAAGACCCCCCACATTGATGGAATAGGTGCAGGAACTAGAGCAAACCCGCTATATGGAAAGCTTAATCTCCAGTGATAGAGGAACTGCGGATAGATATCTGGGGACTTGGGCGGGATGGTTAACCTACCGGGACTCGCACCTTCGAACTCTGATTCAGCCTAATAGGTAGATCCGAGAACCGCAGGGGGATGCCCTTGTGCTGGCCTGAGGCCTCACCAGACCGCCATGGGTTAAGAGGTCCTCGGTATAAGTACCCCCGCCTGAGGTTGAAATACAGTATAAGTGTGGGTCATGGACCACTCTACTGTCTGGTACCTCCTGCCCAACAACAGTACTACTGCCCGTTGTAAGTATCCCATTCACACTTCAACCTTGCTAAATTCTTCCCCCCTACACCTAGCCACACCCAATCTCCTAGGCAGAAATGGCAAAGGCACTAGGGTACAGCCACTGTTACCCAAATTAGATATGTAGCATGGGCCATTTTCCTTGAAGAACCCACAAAGTACCACAGTTTACTGATACTAGAATTGATTTTACCTGCCAAATGTGTGAGCAGCATTATTTCACGTGAATGTTATTAGTTAAGGACGTTGGGTAATCAAACTGGTCAACACACCTATATGTGGAATATTAATGCTGTACCCCATCTTCCCCCCCTGTACACCCCCCTCTTTTGCTTTCTGTACCCTCTTCCGTTGTTTTAAAAAATCCATAAAATTTTAATATACAAAAAAAATGTAACTATTTTAATGTAACTATAAAACCATTTGAACCTAATAGAGCTTGACACAAAAGCTGGCTTGCAGGATGGTGGCCATATGACTAGTGCCCCTGCCTTGCAGTTCTAGAGTTTTTGGATAGGACAAAGATGGATTACATATCCATTCCAGCTTGTGTTTTTTTCTACTTACTGCTTCGCCTCCTGGGCCAACCTGTGGGGAGCATTAGCATTAACCACTATAGTTTCTGCCCAAAGCATTGCATGATGGGTAAAAGCATCTACACACATAAGAAAAATTGCAACATCATGAAGCTGTCATCCCAGCGAAGACTAGCTCAGGGGACAGACCATTTGTGATTAGTAGTTTCCCCCTCTAAAAGCAGAATGGTACATTCACTAACCCGTCACCTCTGATCCTTCTTCTTTTCAGTAGAAGAAAGAAACAAGCTTGAATGGAACTTTTGATGCAGAGTGTAAGTAATCCCCTCTATCTAGCATATTTATGTGGATTTTTATTACTAGGCCATATTTAGGTGTCGGCACTCCTGTAGTGTCTGTCGAGTCTTGTGATGTCCCCGGTGACTCCCTACTCTGTCAAAGGCTACACCAATTCACTTTAACCCTTTAACTGCCAGCCTACCTGGAGATTTTGTCGACCTCTGTTGTCAGACCACTTTTCAACATTTTGCGTTACACATTTTCAATTGTGATTTTTGAAGGGATTTCCCATAAAATGTAAATATATATATTTTTTTATAGCCTGGTCTGGCCTTCAACATGAACACGGTCACAACAGTACCACATATGTATTGGTAGACACCCTGTCCTGCCCAGGAGACTCCCCCAAACTGAAACAGCGCTTTAGGAGATTTTCAGATAAAATACAAATGCTATGCGCACCTTGCAGTTTCTCAAGAAAAACGACCCTTTACATTTGAAATCCCCCCCACAAACTATATATTCTCTGGAAGTACACACCTCAAGCTTTCTAGGTGCACTAGGCTTGTTACCGTGGGCACAGTTTTCTGGAAGTAATCCCTCAATGAATTTTTTTTTATTGCATGGCACGGCCCGCTTCTGTATTCATAACAGTTGGGTTATTCCGCCACAAGGTGGCGCAGTGGTACTGCAGAAAAGCTTGTCCTGGCTCCCTATAAAAATGGGCTTAACCATAGAGTTCCCCAGTGTTTCCTCTGCAGTGGACTGCAAAGTTAGCAGATGGCTCTCTCTCTTGCCCAGGTGAGTGGGGCAACCAAGCCTGCAGCCCTGCAAGTCTATTTCCATCCGTTTCTGGACCCTCCCAGCCTCAGCTGACAGATCCGGCTGAAGGTAGAAGAGCACTAGGGTCAAGTGCTCCTGGAGCGCAGCTCCAAGCCACAGACCCTGTAACACAAAGGGTAGCCGGTCATAGGCTTTATGGTGAGCCTATTAGGGATGCAGAGATTCTGTCCTAGCTTCTGAGGGGGTAAGTAGTTTGGGGACTGTGTCCCCTCATTTTCCTTTGGGTCCCCCCCCTTCCCTGACCATGGTTGCTCGTCGCTGCTTTCTCGTCTCTCTCTCTTCCCCCGCCTCTAAATTGGTTGGGGGGGGGGGAAGGGGGGGGGGGGGTGGTAGCAGCGAGTAGTCATATCTGTGGTGTTTTTTAAGTTTTTTGGTGTGTTTTCTGGTGTTTTTAGCTGCCGCGCCGCTTTGTACTGCGTTCCGCGGCTGTGGGTGCTATAACCTGAGGTCATTTTGCTTTGTCATGGCGCTGGCCGGGTCACGTGAGCGCAGTTTTTCGCGCTCTTTGGGGGGGGGGCAGGTGATGACACGTATGGCGTCGTTCACCTCGCGGCCCGCCCCTCGAGGTACCTCTGCCGGCGCCATTTTGGACGAGCTGCGCTTCTGGATTTCTCCCTGGCTGCAGCACTGCTTTCTCCGGCGGGTCGCCTTACTCAGCGATCTGTGCCTGTGTGACCCCATGGTGTCTTTGGTCCGTGAATCCCCCTTGGGGGGTTTTTAATTGATTTGGGTTTTTTTGCTGCGGGATGCTTATGTGTGATTTCTGTCTTTCAGGCGGGATACCATTGGGTTGTGGTTTCTCCCGGCTCCACTCCTTCCTCCCCCTCATCCCCCCCTTTATTAACTTCTGGGGGCATCCCGTGGGAGGGCATCCCGGGTGGCTTCTGTATTAAGCCTGTACCCACTGCTGGCCTATTGCGCCTGTGCTAATCACCATATGTAGGCTTCTGGGGATAGCGTGCCTGGGGCCCTTCGGGACAAGCACGGCTGTGTTCCATGTGCAGGGTATCCCCTGTGAGTAACAGTGTCACGGTGTGCGTGCCGTGCGCTGAAAATGTCCTTGCGCTTCAAGCTGGTTTGCCCGCTTCGCTTCCCAGTTCTGCGCTTCACTTGACTTCACCTACTCCCCCGCTCCTGCAGTTGGGCCCCAGTGAGGGGAATGTTGGCAGGGTGTCACATTCTGATTTGGCTCTGCGGGTGGCTAACATTGAAAAGCAGCTTGCCAGGAATGTTCCTAGGAAGGCCTCTGGCAAGAAGAGACACCTGGACCCCAGGCCTGCTCCCCTTACTGAGATGTATGTGGGGATTGATGAGCTTGGTGACTGTCACCCCCTTGAGATGGGGGAGCTCTCCCAGGATTTTGACTCCTCTGGGAATCAGCAGGAGGGTTGCGATAGTGACCCTGGGTCTGCATTCGGAGAGGAATCATGGTACCCTGAGGACACTGATAATCTGCTGTCACATATTTTTGAAATGTTGCACATTGCTGCCCCTGAGGTAGCTAAGAGAAAGCAGGGGGAGCTTTTTCACCCTGGTAAACAGCGTCTAGAGTTCCCTGAGCAGGAACATTTAACCACCTTGGTGCTTAAAGAATGGGAACATCCTAACAAGTTGCCTGTGGTGCCCAAGGGTTTGGATAAAAGATATCCCTTTCCCGTTGATCTTGTTAAGAGGTGGTCATTTCCCCCTGAAGTGGACGCTCCCGTGCTAGGCTTGTCCAATACTTCGGTCATGCCTTCCCCTGACACTACCACTCTGAGGGACGGAGAGGACCGGCACATGGATCAAGTGGCCTGCCATGCTTTTACCTGTGTGGGGGCTGGCTTGCGCCCTGTATGTGCTGTCGTCATTACTGCTATTGCCCTTAAGAAACTGATAAAGCGTCTCCTTGATGGCACAACAGCTGGTAGTGTGGGGGAGGAATATAGGACTCTCTTACTTTGCACTGATTTTGTGGCCTTTATCCTTACTGCTATGGATGATGCTGTGCGGCTGTGTGGAATCTCTGTGCTCTTGGTGGCTATGCGCCGCTCTGTCTGGTTGCGCCAGTGGGCAGCTGACGCTGCGGCTAAGAAAGTTCTCACTAGCCTCCCCTTTGTGGGGCTGCGGCTATTTGGGGAACGGCTTGATGTTCTAGCCAAAAATGGGAGGCTGCCTAAGCGTAGGAGGCAGTCTCGGCCCTTTCAGGGGTCCTCTGCCCCCCTCCCTTTCTTTCGCATTCCCAGAGGGGGCCGTGGCTCCCTCCTCTCCAGTAGTCGCAGAGATTCTTGGGGCCCTGGCAGAACCCGTGGTCGTCCTGGTCTCTCCTGGAATCCTAAGCCCAAACCCTCTCCCAAGCCCCCTCAGGCATTAAGGGGCGCCCTAACCCATCCGGGTGGGGGGGCGGATTTGGCTCTTTGCTCACGTCTGGAGGCTTCATGTCTCCATGTCGGTGGATTCAGGAGGTGGTGTCCTCCGGTTACACGATAGAGTTTGCAGCCTGGCCCCCCCCCCAAGATTCATCAGATCCCGGATGTCTTTAAACCCCCTGTCCGCTCAGCGGTTGCTTCTGGCGGTTCATTGCCTGTTAAGAGTCCGGAGTCATTTGTTTGGTGCTCCATCAAGAAAGAGGTCAGGGGTACTATTCCAATCTTTTCATGGTCCCCAAAAAGGACGGCTCTCCGAGGCCCATTCTGGATCTGAAGGGCCTCAACAAATTTGTCAGATTCAAGCATTTTTGCATGGAGACGCTGTGCTCTGCTGTCAGTACCCTTCGCCTGGGCGACTTCATGACCACTGTGGACATCAAGGATGTGTATCTTCATGTGCCTATCTTTCCAGGTCATCAGAGATTTCTAAGGCTTGAGCTGCAGGATGAGCATTACCAGTTTGTGGCTCTACCCTTTCGATATCACCTCGGCACCTCAGGTGTTCACCAAGGTGCTGGCGGGAGTTATGGCTCTGCTAAGAATTGTGGCCGAGTCTTTTCCTCAGGCCGAGCGGGACACTCAAATGGTGACATCCACTCTGGAGTCTTTCGGCTGGGTGATCAACTGTCCCAAGTCTTCTTTGTCCCCGTCATTGGTGAGGACCTTCCTGGGCATGACTCTGGATACCTCTCAGGTCAAGGTGTTCCTTCCTCAGCAGAAGGTGGAGGGTCTTCAGCTGCAGGCTCGTGCTCTGCTGTCGTGTCCTCATCCCTCCATCCGTCAGGGGATGCAGTTGGTGGGCCTGATGGTGTCCTGCTTCGAGACAGTCCCCTTTGCTCAGTTTCACATGAGACCTCTTCAGTTGCACCTCTTGTCAGTTTGGGATCGGGACCCTGTGTCCCTGGATCAGGAATTTGTTCTGTCTCTCCTGGCCAGACAGTCTTTCTCGTGGTGGCTGGACTCAAGGAACCTTCTGGCATCCGTGGTGATCATTTCCCAGCACGGGGACAGGAAGGACCTGCCCCCATGCTGGGAAACGGTCACCACGGATGCCAGTCTGACCGGCTGGGGAGGCTTCTGGAAGCCCCTGAGGTTCCAGGGTCGGTGGGGCCCACAAGAGGCCCATGCTTCCATCAACATCCTGGAACTGAGGGCGATCATGTTGGTTCTTTCTCACCTATCCACTCACCTCCTGGGTCGGGCTGTTCAGATTCGCTCAGACAACCAGACGGCGGTTGCCTACATCAACCATCAGGGAGGGACTTGGAGCAAGCGAGCCTTCAAGGAAGTGTCCCTGATTCTGTCTTGG
This sequence comes from Gastrophryne carolinensis, assembly GCA_027917425.1. Lineage (NCBI taxonomy): Eukaryota > Metazoa > Chordata > Amphibia > Anura > Microhylidae > Gastrophryne > Gastrophryne carolinensis. The sequence continues at coordinate 240,262,972 of CM051235.1, read as the reverse complement.
GCGGAACAGCATGTTCCCTGCATCTCAGCGGTCTACATCCCAGGGGTGGAGAACCAGTTGGCGGACTCCCTGAGCAGGGGGACGTCTCATCTGGGGGAGTGGTCTCTCAACAACCAGGTGTTTCTCTCCCTCTGTCACCGCTGGGGTCAACCGGATGTGGACCTGTTTGCGTCCCATCAGAATCACAAACTTCCCAGATTTGTCTCTCTGTCTCAGGATCCTCTGGCCTTCACCACGGATGCCTTGGCAATACCTTGGATGGAGTTTCAGCTTCTCTATGTGTTCCCTCCGTTTCCTCTCCTGGGCAGGGTCATGCGCAAGTTAGCCCAGGAGCGGGTACCAGCCATACTGGTGGCCCCTTGTTGGCCAAGAAGAGTTTGGTTCGCAGACGTCGTGCGGTTGGCAGTAGACCGGAACGTCCTGCCAAAGGATCCAGATCTTCTCACCCAGGGGCAGCTACGCCATCCCAATTTACAAACTCTGGCTTTAACGGCTTGGCTGCTGAAACCTCCATATTGATGGAAAAGGGGTTCTGTTGTTGATACCATGATTCGGGCCAGGAAGAAGTCCTCGTCCTTTATCTATTACAGCGTCTGGCATGCTTACATTGCCTGGTGTGAGTCCAAGTCTCTTCCCTGTCGGATGTTTTCTATTCCCAGGATTCTGGAATTCTTGCAACATGGGTTGGATCAGGGCCTTCAACTTAGTACCCTAAAAGGCCATGTTTCAGCTCTGGCAATTTGTTTCCAAAGATCTTTTGCCAATCACCGGTTGGTTAAAATCTTTTTTCAGGATGTTTCTCATGTGCTTCCACCCCTTAAGCCTTTGCTACCAGTCTGGGATTTGAATCTGGTGTTGTCTGCTCTGCAAGGGCCTCCCTTTGAGCCTATCCATGAAGCTACCTTGTCTATTCGGACTTCCTGCCAAAGGTTGTGTCTGCCTTTCATCTTAATCAGGACATTGTCTTGCCTTCATTGTGTACTAATCCTGCTAATTCCAAGGAGCGGACTCTGCATTCCCTGGATGTGGTCAAGGCTCTGAAGTTTTATTTGGTCGCCACTGAGCCTTTCAGGAAGTCTGATGCTCTTTTTGTTCTCACTTCTGGACCTAGAAAGGGTTTGCCTCCGGCTAAATCCACTATCAGCAAGTGGATCCGTCAGGCGGTGGTTCAAGCCTATTCTGCTAAGTGAAAGGAACCTCCTTTTAGGATTACTGCTCATTCCACTCGTGCTATTGGTGCCTCTTGGGCTTTTCAGCACCAAGCTTCTGTTGAACAAGTTTGCAAGGCCGCTACTTGGTCTTCTGTTCATACTTTTTCAAAGTTTTACAAGGTTGATGTTAAGGCCTCAGCAGATGCTGCTTTTGGCCGCAAGGTGCTTCAGGCGGTAGTGACTTAAACTACTGGCCGTTACTTTTTGGGGATCCCACCCTACTCTGGACACTGCTTTTGGATGTCCCAACTGTTATGAAAACCGAAGCGGGCCGTGCCATGCTATAAAGAAAAAAGCAATTCTGTGAGTACTCACCTGTAGAATTGTTTTTGTTCTTGCATGGCACAGCTCGCTTTGCCCCACCCTTGTTAATGTTATTCTTGGTTGCCTCTTGGTGTGGTGTTTGTTCCAAGTCAATTGATTGTTCCAAGTCAATTGGGGTTTTTTACCTTTTCACATGTTTTACTTATTCTCTCCCGGCTTCTTGTCTCACTGCTTGTGTACGCTGGGGAACTCTATGGTTAAGCCTGTTTTATAGGGAGCCGGGACAAGCCACAGCTTTTCTGCAGTACCACTGCGCCACCTTGTGGCGGAATAACCCAACTATTATGAATACTGAAACGGGCCGTGCCATGCAAGAACAAAAACAATTCTACAGGTGAGTACTCACAGAATTTATTTGGTTGCACAGGGTTTCCCTAAAAAGAATAAAAAAGCTGAATCAAAGTCACATTTTTCTAAAAGAAACGATATGCAAATAAGAAAAAGCAAGTGCAGGCTACAAGCCCCCACAGCCAAAATGGCCCTGGGCTCTTCTGCCCCCCTCCCAGGCTTTAGGAAGGCAAGTAATGGGGGGGGGGGCTGGAGGGTAAACCCCCCTAAGTCAGCCCCTAAGCCTTGTGAACTGGTATAGGGGTCTCATGGATCCCTTACCAGTTCACAAAGGGTTAAGGAGGAACTTTAGAGTAAAACAAAAGTGTAGCCCCCCCTATTGGGCCCTGCTTACCTGTTGAATGTTGCTGCCTCCCCTCCCCATTAGGCGTGCATCCCCCAATCTCGTGTCTGCGCAGTGCCCATGATTGGGGGATGCACGCCTAATGGGATGCAAGATCACGCTGCCCATCAGGAGTTCGCCCAGTAAATTAGGAACCTAGAAGATGGATGCCCCTGCAAGGTGAGTACAAACTGCCCACATGGGGCAGCAGTCCGCTGAGGTTTGGGGGAGGTTTTATCCTCCCCGATGTTCCTCTTTAAATATTAAAAAAAAGACAACGCACCCCAAAAAAGTTTTTTTCTTTGGTTCTTTACTCACCGCTGATCCTCCACTGTCCTCTGGTGATCCTGTCCCATGCGATTAAAGATCCACACGATTAAATGATTCAGGGTAAAAGATGAAGGGGAGGCAGGGGATCACAGCCCCCTGCCCCTCCAACCCTCTCTCCGCCAATCAACTGACACTACTAAGCATCTACTGAAGCCAGAAGAGCCGGGTATCGGATACCCCCCAGGTGAACAGAAGACCTGTCTGGATCGATGAAGGGGTCAGGGAGGTGTTTTTTTTTAACTTTTTGTGGCTGCTAGCAGGGGGGAAAACCAGGCATATAACTTTCACAAGCTTGGCACTTAACGGCATGAAAGGCAACTAAGTGAAAGTTACCGGTATGTGCTTGCCGGGGGCATGCCGAGGCCTGGAACACCCTTTCGATTGCAGCTGTATAGCACTTAGAATGGGCAATAGAATGGACCAACCTGCCATAGGGCTCGATCTCAGGACAGAAAGGCTGGAAAAAGAAATAAGATGAATATATATTTTTTTCTTTTTTGCCTTGATGCATAATAAACACTCATGATAGGTAAATTACTCATTTATAGTAACAAGCTACTTAGGGAGACCGTACAAAATAAAGAATGGACAGCTCAGACAAAAATGCAAAGGAATATGTCTGGCTACAGAGGAACCTTAAATTGATACTGCAGGCAAAGGTAATTGTTACACTATTGCGTTGGGCTATATTTGGCAATGTCCTAAACTATTTTCCGTTTTTAATTTGAAGAAGAAATGGCCGAGATATTGAGGTTTACAGGTTCAGCTTATGATTTTTCTTCTGAAAAAAGTGGGAGTGGCCATTGGACCTTTGATGCTGCATAATAATCAGCTATCCATTGGATGCTGCCTTATCTTGTTGTATGGTCTGATGGTCACCATTTTTACAATTTTTTTCTACCTTGTAAAAGATGGAATAAAGCTTGGATACTTTTAAAGTCCCTGTTCAGACACACACTTCCTCCCACCTCTTTCCCAAAAGAAACAATGGAAAATAAGTCATTGCAAAACATCTCAAAATCTCTGACTATATGTAAAAAGCCTATCTATTCTAAGCAAAGCAGATTTCTTTACTCTAATTTCTGGGTCCTGGCTCAGAGGGGAAGAGTGTGCCATAGGGCAGCTTTATGTGTCACAAGTAAGCTCTGCTGTGGGACCGCTGTGGCTTGCTGTACTTGCTTACACTGACAGCACCGAGGCACAGAGTGTCTGTTTGTGCTTTTTTGTGCAGTCTTCGAGGAATGGAATTGAAAGAAGGGAAAACTTTGGAGCATTGCTACAGCTTCTACCCTGTACTGCAGGAAATGGTCGAGAGGCATCAGGTGAGCTGCTTGCTGTCCCTTTAACCCTTCTATTGCCAGCCACGTAAATTTTACGTGCCTGACTTTCCCCAGGAATAAAAAAAAAAGTAAAAATAAAAGACACTTACCTGACCCCTCGTTCGATCCGGCCGGGTCTCCTCTTCAGCCAGAGGGGCTCCGATTGCCCATCGGGGCTCCTCCGGCTGCAGGGGAGGGCCCGGAATAGGGTGCCCCCCCCGTTTCAGCAGCCGCCCCTTCGGGGTGGGGCCGGTGACGTCACCGCCGGGTGTCATCGGGGCACCCGGCGGTTCAGCTGTCAGATGCCAGTGACGGCTGGACAGAGGAGGAGGGAGGTAGGCGATCGTCCGATCGCCTGCCTCCCCCCTCCTCTGCCCAGCCGTCACTGACAGCAGATCGCCGCGGGACACAGGAAATGAAGATCGGAGGTGAGTAAAGTAAAAGTTTTTTTTTTAATAAAGTTTTTAAAAAACCTGTGTCTGTCTTTTTTTTTTACTTTTAACCCTTTGTGAACTGGTAAGGGGTCCATGTGACCCCTATACCAGTTCACAGGGCTTGGGGGTCTGGCAAGTCACCTGCGGCTGGCGGGTTACTTGCCATTAACCCCTTGCCCCCCAAATTACCTGCCTCCCCAAAGCCCAGGGGGGGGCAGAAGCCCTAGGCTATGACGGCTTGTAGCCGCAGGGCCAGGGGCCACTAAAGCTGGCCCCTGCGCCCTGTTCTACAAGCCCCCACAGCTGGTCACAGGCTGGTTACGCTGGGTAGGGGGGACCTCACGCCATTTTTTGGGGGGGATTTTTAAGGGTTTTAACCCTTAAAAATCCACAAAAAAAATGGGGTCCCCCTCCCTTCGAGGGTGGACCCTATGTCATTTTTTTTTAATTAACCCTTTGTTACCTGTAGCCCAGTAGGTATAAAAGGCTTCCAGCAGCAGCAGGCGAGCAGAAGCCTAAGTGATCAGCGTGGGACACAGGGATGGATGGGAGGTAAGTATTAAAAAAAATATTAAAAACATTTTTTTTTTAATAAAGATATTTTTTAAAAAGTGTCTCTGTGTGTTTTTTTTTTACTTTTAACCCTTTGTGAACTGGTAAGGGGTCCATGTGACCCCTATACCAGTTCACAAGGCTCGGGGGTCTGGCAAGTCACCTGCGGCTAGTGGGTGACTTGCCATTAACCCAGAGACCCCCCATTAACTGCCTCCCAAAAAAACCTTAAAATTCCACCAAGAAATGGTTTCCCCCCCCCCCTACCCTGTGAAGGGGGACCCCACACTAATTTTTTTTTATTTAACCCTTTATTATGTGGATAGTAGTTGTATTTTATTTGTAAATGTTATAAAGTGCTCTTTTCAGTTTATGGGATCACCTGGACAGGAACGGGGTGCTACCGATACATATGTGGTATCATTGTAATCGGGAGAAATGGGGCTTTCACATGCAATATGGTTTTCTTTAATAAAATAAATGTTTTTGTTTAAAATAAAGGAGACAATTTTAAAAATATATATTTTTTATTTTTTTATTTATTTATTTATTTAAAAATATTTTAAAAAGTAGAAAAAATACAAACAAGACATTTCATGTTAAAGCCTAAACTCTGCCACAAAAAGAAAATATGCCATTTTCTTGGAAATTCATGCAAAAATCACAGTTAAACATCACGCAAAATGGTGAAAAATATCCTGTCAGGAGAGGGTGACAAAATCTCAAGTAGACTGGCAGTCAAAAGGTTACAGGTACCTATGCATGTTGGGTATTGTTCTGCTCGGGAGACCTTGCGATTTCAGATTTAGCTTGTTTTTTCTTATTTGCATATTGATATTTTAGGAAAAGGTGTTTTTTATTCTGCTTTTTTATACATTTTTTTGTGAAACCCTGTGCAACCTAAGAATTCTTCAAGATATTACTTCCAGAAAGATGAGCCCACTACAACAAGCTGGGTACGCTTAGAAAGCTTAACATGTGTACTTTCAGGGAATATATGGTTTATGGGGGATATTCCAAATGTAAAGGGTTGATTTGGTAGAAAAAGCACTTTGTCTGCAGAGCTGAAAATCTGAAGTAAAATTACCGTTATGCGCATGCTTTACTTTGGTGTGTTTGGCAACTCTTTCCTTGACAGAACCTATGCATGTTGTTGGGTATTGTTCTGTTTGGGGGATGTTGCTTTTTCAGATTTTCTGTTTTTTTCTGGTTTGCATATAGTTTTTTTTAGGAAAATGTGGTTTTGATTCTGCTTTTTTATTCATTTTTAGGGAAACCCTGTGCAACCAAAGAATACATTGAGGGATTACTTCCAGAAAACTGCACCCATGGCAACAAGCCTGGTACGCCTAGAAAGCCTGAGGTGTATACTTCTAGGGAATATATAGTTTGTTGGGGGTATTTCAAATGTAAAGGGTTGTTTTTCTTGAAAATCTGCAAGGTGCACATATTGCATAGCATAGTTGTATTTTAGCTGAAAATCCCCTAAAGCGCTGTTTCAGTTTGGGGGAGTCTCCTGGGCAGGAAAGGGTATCTACCTATACATATGTGGTACCGCTGTAACCGGGAGAAATTGGGGTTTCACACGCAATAAGATTTTATTGACAAACTTAAATTTTTTATTACAAAAAAACACTACAAATTGTAAAAAATAGTTTTTTTTTATTTTTTTTGCACAATTTTCACCCAAAAATATTGAGAATACACTTAGAAAATGACAAACAAGACATTTCATGTTAAAGCCCAGGCTCCACTGAAAAAAACAATATATCACTTTCCTGGGAAATCCCTGGAAATCCCTTCAAAAATCACAGTTGAACATGGGGAGCGCAAAATAGGGCAAAATAATCTGGCAACAAAGGGTGACAAAGTCTCAAGGTAGGCTGGCAGTTAAAGGGTTAAAGATCATTAGGAGCCAGACATTTTCCTTTGCACATACGGAGAGACCCATGTTAGTAAATATTAAAAGATATACTCTAGCAATGCACACCCAGCATGTTCTTTCTGCATACTTGAGATATCACAAAGACAGAAATAGATGATTTTCATGGCTCCGCCAACTGCAACGAATCAGGACGAATCCTGGTATTTTCATTTTTTTACATACTTTTTGTTTGAAGAAAACACTCTTTACCATTTGCACACATAGATATCTAATTGATTTCCAATGAGTTCAGACAAGGGTTGTTATATATTCAGGGTAGGTATAGAGGGGCTGCATGATAGTATGGTGTAATGGATTGCAGAGTTGAGATGCAGGGTGGCTCTGAGGTCTTTATTTGGTAGAGCGTGTGCAGATGGTGTGAGTTGTTACAGGATTGATTGTATATGGGTGGCCCTTCATAGATGGCCTCTTGGAATTTATGAGCAGTACACAGGGTTGAATTGCTATTCGACATGTGGATGGGCCTTTGGCTTGTATATGTGGGTCTAAAGGGGCCCTTACATCAGTATGGATGTAGCCCAATGAGGCCTGATTTTAGGAGCCTTAAAAGCTGTGGACCAAGAGTTGGATGATGGGTAGGTTATGTCGAAAGCATTTCTAAAGGAAGCCAGCAATGACAGCCCTTCTAATTCTCACAACAGGTTTCCTTTAATACTCTCATCTATAGACACCTCTCTTGCGCTAAGTTTTTCCCATCTCTGTAAATTTCAGGTCACAATCACAGAGAACATACAATTCCTACAGTATATTATCTCCCTCTCTTGTAAAGGTCTTTGGTTTTGTCTGCTCTCTGGACTGCACCGGAGGAGGAGGGGGGGGGTTATGCACCTTTATAGATATTCACCTAAACAGGAGCCTTTTGTCCACTTGGGAAATAAAATGTGACTGTATGGGTGTGTTAGGGGAGAGGAGAAAATAGTCGGTTTACATTCAGTAAAACTGCATTATAAAATCCATTAGCGACTCGTGTTAAAGAGTTTGCAGCTGAAACCGGCTGCATTCTTCAGATTTTTGCATAACTGCCAAGAAAGTGAAATAAAATGTCCTTTCTAATGCTCCCTCCAAGAATAGGCCCACTGCTCTCTGATTTAAACTAACAACGTGGAGGGGACAATGTGAGCGCTGAGGTTCATGGCTGGGTCGAACAGTTTATGCTGATGGGAATAGCGGTGCTGAGTAGAGCTGGATAAACTTCCTTAGCCTCGTGTTCTGGCATGGGAACATGAAACATGTTGCCGGTCATTTCCAGAAGGCTGAAAATAAGTTTACCTGTAAGTGATTCCTGTGGAAAACCTGAGCATTATATCAAAGTGTGTGTGTGTGTGTGTGTGTTTAATATACACTCCACGATGAAGGTCACTCGATCAAAAGGGTAGCCACACTACTTACCCAGTGATGGGGTGATCGGCTATGAGGTCACAGTCAGCATTTCTGACATCACTATCTGCTACCTTAGGCAGACTTCTGCTTAAATCTTTATTTTGTTGGTGATTAAAGCTGAACAACCCCCCCCCCCCCCCCCCCCCCAGGAGGCCCTGTCGTGTGAAACCCACTGGTACGCCCGTAAATTTGTTTGGCAAATGGCTCTTATTATTGTGCATGGGGAGGGTGTGCTGTCGACGGTAGCGTGCACATGCTCCCTTCCCACAGATAAGAGATGACACCGTCAGAAATGCAGGGGATGCGCCAACGCACGCTCCCCATTTTAGTCAATAAGAGCAGGTTCGCAAATGACATAGTCATAGCAGACGGCTCTCATTAGACGAGAACCAGCATACGCTTTGGAACCAGCGACAGGTGAGTGAAAAGCTGCATTGTAGGAGGGTTTCACACAGCGGGGCATCTTAATTTGGGATGCCCCCGGAGGACTGTAACCAAACCTGGGAAAGTCAAATCCCTGGGTCTGGTTGCACTTTAAGGTTTAGTTATAGTGCTTTAGGTACGTTAGTTAAGATTTAGTTATAGCCATTTAGGTATTGTTGTTTGAATTTAGGTTTGTTTAGGTACAGTGTTTTAGGTGTAAGAATAGCAATGTAGGTATTGTAATTTAGGTATAGATAGCTATAAATTGATCAGAGCAGCTGCCATCTTTCTCTTTTGTATCTTTTGGATTTGTGCAAGCATATGGGGGTGGAGGTCTTTAACTGTATAATGTATATGTGTTATAATGCTTTTGGTTTATATGTAGTAGTTTAGGTTTAGATTTAGTGGCTGAATTTTAGGTTTAGTTTCTTTGAGGTTTTTAGGTTCAGAAGTTTAGGTTAAAGGTCCATTCCAGCCAGACTGCCCATTTTAAAAGCCCCCTCCGCCCTGCTAGAGCGCTAGGGAAGGGTGGCAGGGCATTGGTTGGGCTTGTAAAACAGGCAGTCTGGCTGGGTTGGCCCGTTAAGATATAGTAGTTTAGCTATAGATAAAGTGATTTTGCTGTAATATATCAAATTTTGATTGAGGTTAGGTATTATAGTTTAGGTGTAGTAGTTTAGGTGTAGAGATAGTGGTTGAGGTTGTTTTGGGTTGGAGTGGTTTGGGTATTGTAGTTTAGATACATAGGTTTTATGTTTAGTTATAGCCGTTTAGCCATATTTAAAGCAGAACAAAACCCACCTGTGGCTGCACTGGAATCTGAAAGATTTCAGGGCTGGCCGCTGGCTTTCCCCTGGGGCATCCCAGTTCGGGTTGGCATGCTGTGTGAAACCCCCCAGGACGCTCGTAAACACTTAACTTATCTCCGGTGCATGCGCAGGCTTTTCAGCAGTGACAAATAATAGATTAGTCATAACGGTTTAGATGTAGTAGTTCAGGTATATATATATATATGTTTAGTGCTTTGTTTTAGGTTCAGTGGTTTTGCTTTAGGTATAGTAGTTTAGGATTAGTCGTACTGATTAAATTCAGTGAGCTACTGTATGTATAGTGATTTTAAATGAAATCATTTATTGTGGTTTTAGATTTAGCTTTAAAGGTATTCTCGAAAGCTCCTTAAAGTGGACCAACACCCACCCCTGATCGGCCCGGGAATCTATGCTCCCTCCCCGTGGGGCTTCCGAAATCGGGATGTCCCATGGGGTGAAACCCCCCAGAAAGCCCCTAAAATCTTACCTTTTAGGCGACGGATAAGCCTCCTCCGCCTCCCGCACGTCCCTCTAGCAGGGCGCGCTCCCGCGCTGGCCGTTTGTGAATGGCCGGCGCGCGCCCTGTAAGAGGGACGCGCGAGAGGCGGTGGCTTATCCGTCGCTTGTCCGTCGCCTACAAAGGTAAGATTTTAGGGGCCCCGCGGAAGTGGACCAACACCCAGGATAGTGAAAATCCTGGGTGTTGGTCCACTTTAAATATACTCATTAAGCCTTATTTCTTTACTTTGTACTGGTTTAGTGATTTAGGTTAGGTATTGTAGTTAAGGTTTAGATACTTTCAATTTAGGTAGTGTGGCTTTAGGTTTAGTTATAGTGGTCTTGTAAACCATAGATTCCTGTGTGTTTAAATGATTTTAGATCCTCCATGTGTTTATTGGTCAAATAGATAAGCAGAGCCCCGTTTCCACTTCACTGTGTCATCCCTCTGTTAGTCTTGTCTCCGGCTTCACATGTTTATATGAGGGATATTAATCAGTGTTACACAACAATAAACCCTTTAGCATCATATTGCCCTCTCGGGAGAGCACTTGTTGGACCTTCTAATTTGTGTTAAATGAGAAGAATTCATTCATCTCCTTGGTCCTGTCCTAAAAATGACAGGGTGGGCTTTAACAATCTGGTCCTTTGCTGAATTGTAATAGAAGCTACCTGTAGCTGTTTGTGGGAATGAGACGCCGATTGTGTTGTAATTACACTGGAGCCCCATATGGTGCCGAGTCCTCATTATGCTCCAGCATCCAACACAGCTAGAGCCCTTCTGGTTCAAAGCTATGCACTGTCGCAGCCCACCATATGGCGGAGAGTCATGAATTCCCTGAGCATCTCGGGGACTCTGCACCCTGTCCTCATCATCTATCGATTCAATCAGATGTCATTTTACCCTTATCAGTCCTCCATCCCGTTTATAGCAGACCTTATCGGGTCCCTCCGGGTTTTCCAGTAGGATGGGAAAGACGTGGGAAGCAAATCAAACATCTCTTCACTACTGATAAGCCCTCCGATAGTGAAATCTTCCTAGTCCTGATAACACTGTATGACACCCAGGAGGATAGTTTTCGGTATTGTTTAATTATTACCCCTCTTTTATTTGATAGGATTCAATATGGAAACACTTTAAAGATGTTCTCTCACGGTGCAATGCGATCAGTTCTCATCCAATGGCTTAGCTCCCCTTCACATCTGAGCACTTGGCTACAATAGCAGGGCGATTCTGATTGCCCCACAATCAATGTCAGAGCGTTGCCTATAGCTACCTACGGGCCCATTTATACTCGCGCTTGTGCTTGTGATTGCTAGGAAATAGAGTGAGTGCACAGGCCAGCTCACTGCAATAGCTATAATCACTAGTGCAGTGCCTAGGTATGAAGCCGGCCTAACAAGGCAGCCTAAATATATTTGTCCTCCATCTTCAGGTATAAGGCCCCCTTCACACCTGAGCACTTGGCTGATCACTCCGCAATCGCCATCAGAGCTCTACCCATAGCTACCTACTGGCCGATGTATTCCCGCATTTGGCAAGCCCAGCATGCAACATTTTTCCGCGATTGCACTTTCAATTGCTCAGTAGGAAATAGCGATTGCTTTTTGAATTACTGAGTGGGGCACAATTAGAATCACTTCTGTTCTATTTTCTACCTGTTACCTCTATTAGGGAATTTTGGTCACCAAACGTAGACAGTTATGTTATGTAAATTCTCTTAAGATAATGCCAAACCCTTTCCTAGGGACATCCCTTAAAGTGGACCAACACCCACCGGTGATCGGCCCGGGAATCTATAAGATTCCCGGGCCGATCACCTCCCTCCCCGCGGGACATCCGAGATCGGGATGTCCCACGGGGTGAAACCCCCCCAAACACCCCAAACCCCCTTACCTTATCTTCGGCGGCGGCCGGCCGTCTGTGAATGGCCGGCGCGGGCACGCGTGCGTCAACAGGGACGCGCGGGAGGCGGCGGCGGGGGAGCCGCTTGTCCCGCGGCTTGTCCGTCGCCGCAGACAGAGGTGAGTTCGGGGGGTTCGGGGGGGTTTCACACAGCGGGGCACCCCGATCGGGGGTGCCCCACCGAAGTGGACCAAGACCCAGGATAGTCAAAATCCTGGGTGTTGGTCCACTTTAAGCAGACCTACATCATCCTGTATTAAATGGTATTTAAAATTCAAAATGGGAAATATTACTTCATGAACAATAGTTAGCGAAACCCTGATCTCGACCCATCTAGGTTTACTGTATCGCTTTGAGAATACAATGCCATCAAACGTAGGATGAGAACATGAGGACACAAATCAAGATCCATGATACATTGTTGGCTAGAGCATGCAGGGGGTCAAATAGCATGGACACTTTTCCTGGGGTGATATATGTGAAAGGGACACTATGGGAATGTCAAGAACATTTATAAACCTAAAACATAATTGTAGCAGAATACAATATTAAAAATGCCAACTCTATTTACAGCAGATTTAAATCATTTTTTTCTCACCAAGTAAATTGTAACAACATACAAAGCATTTACTTCAGCTTAGCAAACCTAAGAGGGGGTAAGTCAAGTGAGAAGGGGCAGAAAGGGAAGGAAAATTATAATGTGAGCCTTTCCTAATCTGAAACTGGCTCCACTCTCAATTCAAGCACGCAAGGCATAGAACCCCTGATTGTAGGTTTACTGGGGGGTTGCCTCTCTGGCCCTAGAGCAGTACTAGTATGTGAATGGGGTTCGGGTTGAGAGACAAAAATGGGGTTCTTATCTGGGAGGCCGATTCATTAACAGCGGCAGGTGGCGACAGTTGAGCGACTGCAGCGGCATTTTCAGAGCGCCCGCTAGTAGTCGCTGTGCTTGGCCGTTGTTCGGTAGTTGATAGCGGCTCAGTTGGTTTTTGCCGTAATGCCGAATATTGGGTGAGGAGTCGCTATTTGACAGGTTCCGCGCTGTATGGGAGTGCATGATAGCGACTGGTCAGAGCGACCGGCTCCCACCACATTCATCAAAAAATCACGCTCAAAAAATTCTCGCGCTGTAAAATGCATGTTTAAACCCCAGAGCGCTGGCGCCGATGGGTTAAAAGTAGTTTTTTAACCCCCAAACAAACATATTTTTGGAAACCAAAAAAAACAAGTTTTTAAAATAATTTTGTAATATGAATACATTAATATCAGACCTGTAATATCAATTCTGTACAATTTTTTTTTATTTTTTTACCTTAAAAAAATTATTTAAAAAGGCAGAAGTGGTCACAAAATTTTTCACATTTAAAAAAAAAGAAAAAAACCATTAATAACAATTAATTATGAATATTTAAAGATTGCTCCATTGAAATGCATTGGAGAGCGCCAGGTAGCGAGAGGTCACACCTGTCGCTGTTCAAGGTCGGACGCTGGCGCTGTGGGCTGAGGCTGGAATAATGATGAATGAGTCGCTATATGGCGCTATCTCAGTCGCTAAGCAGGATTGCCTTGATAAATGTGTGATTGTGGCGGGGCCCGTCATTACCGGCCGCTCACCAGTCACTGCCTGACGCTATTCCTTGTTAAATAAGGGCCTTAGTATCTTACTTCAACAATATGGTAATACCCTTTAGAGGGGTACATTTAGTTCAAATTCAATATAAATATTAATGTCCTTATTATATACTGACTAGATTACTGCATCACTCTCCTCTGTTGCCTATCAACTGACAGACTGCCACCCCTCCAATCCATTAGGACCTCTTTTCTCGCATCACCAGCTGCCCTCTGTCAGTCCCTCCACTAACTGCCAATATCTGAAATAATTCAGTTTCAACTCATACAATTAGCCTCTTCCCAAACCTTTCAAAGTGCATTCACAGTTCACATCTTCCCACCCTGCTTAGTACCTACGGCTTGTGATCCAGCCTTTCGTCCCCATCCTTAAAGTGGACTATCCTGGGTTTTGGTCCATGCCCCACTGTATGAAACCCCCCCGGTCACCCGAACAAACTCACCTCTTCCCGGCCCTACGGCGCATGTGCAGCCATTCGTCCAATCAGCGTGCTCGGATCCGAGCGTGCTGGCGGCCACATCCCCTTCTACCCTCTAACACGGAGAATGCCATTCACAAATGCCTGTTGTGGGAACGCGCCATGCTAAATGGATAGCGGGGATGTGGCCACTGCTCGCGCATGTGACGTTGGACTGAGAATGAAGGTGAGTTTTCGGGCGACCTGGGGGTTTCACACAGAGGGGCACCCCCATTGAGCAAGTATGCCTGCCCTGGTGTATCATAGACTCCAGAGTGGGTTTTGGTCCCCTTTAAATGGTTGGCCAGTTAAACTTTAAAATAATTTGCCGAGCAGTCTATCTGATGCAGCGTCAGTCCTATGCTGTCAGTCAAGCACAACTCCTATTTGCAATGCACACAGTGCACTTGTACCACTCAGCCCTGCCACTCCCATCACAGAAGAAGCACCACAGAAGGTGAATCTTTATTTTATAAAGACTATAATGGCAATATAACTTTGTCTTCAGAAAGGTTAAAAATATAAGAACCTTGCCATGTATAGCCCTACACAATGGGAAAACTTTTGAATGTGCCTGGACAATGACTTTACACTTTAGACTGTAAGCCATCACTCTTAATGAACTTCATTATCAATGTGTGTTTTCTACATCTCTTACATCTGACCCATAATATCTTGTATATCACTAGTGTATTATTTGTTTAACCCTGTATGTAATCTCCACCTTGTACAATGTCACACAATATAATGTTGCTTTAAAAATAAACAATATTAATAAAAACTACACTACACTACACTATACTACAACTAAGGTGCCTTGTACCTATGACCTAAGAGGAGCAGTTGAAATAGGACTGTGTCTGGTTAACTGATGGTTCTCAGCACACACGATTTTGTCCTTGATTTTGTACTTTTGTCCATAGAGCCCATTTTAATTATCAGACTCAATAAAATAATTATGTTTTAAAGAACTCTGGTGAGGTGTGGTGGGAAAGCTGGGTCTAGGGAATATTGGGGATTGGGCCTAATCCCCAACAATCAAATTGAATCAATTTTGATAGACCAGCAATTTCCAAACCCCCTCTCCTAAAAAATTTAAAAAAACTGTAACAACAATTTACTTTTTTCCAGAGGAGGGTCGCTTGTTGAACTAGGACAGGTCACCACAGAGTGAGGACCTGCCCTAATAAGTAGTTGTCCATAGAGGTCCTGAATTACTGATGACCCTTGGTCTTCTTCACCTTTTCTGCAGTTCTTTGCAACCTTCTCTTATCACATTTGGGGACACCCCCAATACCAAAGTTTCGGAAACAAAGGGCAGCCGCAGCACTAACTAAATTGAAAATTACCAACTTCTTTGGCAAGCCAAACTGCTCCTTTTCTGGGCCCTCTTTAAAACTCCTTTGAGGTCCATGTTTGAAATTGTGCAACCAGGTAATTTAGTTTTATCGATAATCCTCCAAATATTGAAATTGGGAGTATTTTGGGAGGGTTCTGCTTCCCTGTTACTTCACATTGGCAGGAGTGTGGGTCTGGGGAGGGTAGATATACTGAATTTCTACTGCCGGCCTTACACATCAGCGTGTCCAGGGCAACTAGCCAAACCCTGCAGCCCTGCAGAATGGTCATCCTGGCTGGAGAAGTGATGTTGGACTGATCCTAGGACGGTTTCAAATCAACGAAATTAGAAAACAACCAGATAGAAAAAAAAATACTTTTGATGCTCCCTTTTTTGTTTCATGCAGCTAATTGTTCTGACTTCAGCATCACCATCTTATTGGATCGTGAGATTAAGGCCCATCACTGTCCAGTCTTGAACTCGTGTCACAAACAAATCAGTTACAGTGACGCTAACATGCGCACTCCATTCACTATAAATCGTACTTTGCTGAAAAGTCCCTTTGAAGCAGACCTAAACCCTAAAATAAAGTACCCATCACCCATCTTTACCACTTAATTTCTTACCGCTGCTCGTATCAAGGTGAGAAATGCTTGGAAACTGTGTATGCCCTGGCCTGGCCTGTCCTGCTCATTGAGATCATAACAAGTATGCTTTGTAAATCCCAGGAAAACATCTGTTAAAAGGCCTTGAAACATCTCAAGTACTGTTTCTCTATTTAGGGTTCTGCCCTTTTTTGTGTCGCTGCCAGTGCTCTGTTTACACGTTATTTTTTTCACATTTATATTTAAACTCTATTTTATTCAATACATAGAAACCCAGTGTTTCTGTTTAAAATAAATGGAAGAAGTAAAGGACTGGATGTTGTGTAGAGGTAGAGGCATTCTGTCCACCCAGGCTCTGCTGCCCCATTGCATATTACAGTGTTCATATATTTTTGTTTGTCCCTTCGCTAATAGTAGCACACAGAACTAAGCAGGGCCATGGTGGTAGCTGCTTTGCATTAAAGTGGACCAAAACCCAGGATTTTGACTATCCTCGGTTTTGGTCCTTTCCCCAGGGGCACCCCGATCGGGGGTGCCCCGCTGTGTGAAAACCCCCAAATCGCCCAAACCCAGCTCACCTCTTCCCAGTCCCATGGCCTGTCTAAGAGCAGCGGCTCTGATGGCCGCATTCTCTGCTTCCCCCACACCAGCCACTTGTTAATGGCCAGCATGGGCAAAACTATTGACTATCCTGGGTTTTGGCCCACTTTAAATTGAAATGGTTGTATATGAATCCTTTACCAGCTTCTCTTTCCTGGTCTAAGGAATTCCTGTCTTCCCTTTAATCCGAAGACCTGTCTATGTTATCCAAGGGCCCCTTACTTATGTTATCCAAGGGCCACAACTATACTATCCAAGGACCTTATGACATTACCCTGCCATTCATACATACACATCATACCATCTGTGTCTTTCCCATTTCTTAACCTTTAACCTTCTGCTGACCCTACTATTCACTTTCAGAATCAGAAATTCCAACTGGTGCCTTGGAATGGCTGCCTGAGCAGATAGCTTCCGAAACAGTAAGATCTTTCCCATCTCTCAATGCTTAATTTTCATTTATTCTACTCTTTCCGTCATACCCTTAACTTTCTGGTGTGTACACCAACGTGACCTACTCTAACCTCTTTTTATGGACACCTCCAAGTGTAGCTCCCAAATAGCTTCCAGGGCAGGTGGCGCCTGGTACAAGCAAATTTGTATTCTCCATACCCAATGTACTAATCTACCTGCCACAAGGTACCCATTTCTATATACGTAAGGATAAACAATAAAAATATGGATGTCACCAAACCACCTATACCATCTGGTCCATACATCCATGGCCTCCTTTTTCAATATTATATATTTTTTTTATAATCCATAAACACTCTATGAAGTAGAGGAAGTATCAGGAGACAAAGTTTGGATACCAGAATGAAACTGGTTTCAGGAGGGGTTGCAGTTGAGACATATGAGCCATGGGATGTTTAATTGACTGGCCCTTTGGCAGTAGTGTCAGTAAACACCTGCCTAAAATGCCTAATGGTAAATTAAGCCATGGGGGTAACACTCTATAACTTCAGTTCTTTATCTACTTGGAGACTATGGTGTATAGTGGTCAGATCACTGCTGTGATATGCCACCAATGTCAAGGAAGGAAGGTTAGATAAGCACCTACCAAGGCTGAAGGCACTCTGTAGGCATTAGGACATTACAGGATCTGGTTCTTATTATAAGTGTCTTCAAGTTCAGTTTCTTTGTAAAGCGGATGTTACTTTCTAGAAAACCACAAACTTGCGCTTCGTTCTGCCATAATTAGGCATGACACCACGTTTTTCTTTTCTTCAGTAGATGTAAGGAGCACAGAATGTGGAACTGAAATGTCTGAATGTCTGAATGTTGCTGACAGCATAGCAGACTCAAAAAATGTTCAGCTAGGATTGCCTATGCTCGGTATTTCAATCCTATAAAAGTCCTATTTCTGTTTTAAATGGTGATGGTCAAATACTGTTTGATGTTAGAACGTGATTGAGTGAAACTGGTTTGGGTGCCTAGCGTCTCTTTGCCTTTGAAAGAAGTTCAGGTTCTTCCAGTAGCCTAACAATAGGCCCTATAATGATTAGTATGGAAGACACTGGTCTGGATCAGAGGGTGCTTGGGGTGTCTGTGGATAGCTGTGGATCCAGCCTCTGCCAGAGCTGCATTTTTTTACTCTTTGCCTCGAGATGCAACTCCAGGTTGATAGTCTCAGATTATATAAAAGGAGCAAATGCACACTGTGCAAGGCAAATACCGTGGGTGCGATGACCTGGGTTTTCCAGTCCCAAACGTCCAATAGAAACAAGAAGAAGAGGTCCGAGAAGGAGTGCGGACCTCTTCTTCTTGTTTCTATTGATAGTCTCAGAGCCTTATTTAAGAAGCGACCTTTTTAATTAACTATAGCGACAAAAATTATGCAGCACCGGGCGCTCTGGTTGAAGCAGCGCAAGATGAAACTCAAGATCCCATGTACCTCAAGATCCCATAGAGCGCAATGGGCAGAACTGGATTGAAGTGTTTAACACTTTTAATTTTATTAAACACATTTATTTGTTCAGAACTTCCACTGGGACTTGAAACATAAGACCTAGATGGGCCAAAATGTTTTTTTTACTTTTGCTTAACAATGTGTAACTTGGACACCAACAACTAAAACGCAGCCTAAACACACTGTAAAATGTGTCCCCTTTGTCCCCATAAGGGATTTTTTGTAACTGTAATGACGAAATGCTGACCAGCACCAGAAAAATACAGTGGCAGCGATTTCAAGGAGGAAAAAAATTCATAAATATTGGGGGGGGGGGGGGGGGGCAGAGAAAAATGACAGTACAAAGTGGCGCTCACTGGCAATGGGCTAATTAGCCAGCAGGTACAACATGTAGTACCCAGCACAGCGCCAGATAAGACGGGAATGGCGGCGCTCTACCATAGCTATAGCCACAAAACAGTTGCTAACAGACGCACATCATAAATTAGGCCCTCATTTTTCACTCTCATGAGATAAAATAGTTGATCATAGACAACATGAAATAATAAAGAAAGTTGGTATAAACACTCCCCTACTTTTTCAAGAACTACCTATTAAATTCAGTGTGGTCACATACCCTGCCCATGAGGGGGAGCAAACTAAATGCTGATAGATAGAACCCTACCCCCCTTGTAAGCACATGTCCCAAGAGCCCAAATACTCACCTCTTCTAGGATTGTGTCAGTTGCTGGTTGCAGGACCCACGTGACTTCTAGTGGCCAATCACTATGGCCTGGCCAGGCAGAGTAATTGGCCATAGTCATCATGTGGTGCCAGGTCCCAGAAGAAGAGCAAGAATGAGGTGGTTTCCAGGCTCCGGAGGCACAGACTTGCAGGTAAGCTATACATGGGAAGGACATCTCCAATTCACAAGCAGCGGTGGTACTTCCTTGATTTAGTGATCCCTGTGTGGGGGCCTCCCTAGGGAGTCAATCAGATGATCCCTAATCTAATTTATACTTGTTACTGGTTGTTACATTATCTAACTATTTGCTAACACATGGAGACATTCTTTGTATCACTAGTGAATTTCTCCCACTGAATGCAAGTAATTGGATGGAAAAGCACTCCACGCTGTAACAAATTATCCGCAAAGGTTTAAAATAATTAGAAAGGTTTTTGTTCAGATTAGATTAAGGATTCAGTTTGAGGTTTAAATTCAGATTTATGGTTAAATAAAAAACATGTTTCAGTATGAATGTCAGCTGCTATCTCTATTGGTGAGTTGGCATGGGTGGTGAGCGGGAGTTATGAAAACCAGTGCATAAGGTACCAGCTAACTTTTGGGCATATGCCAGACACAATGGGAAGCTCATGAAGCATTCATTTTAAATCTGCAGTTTGCTGGAATTTTTTAAACTAAACTTGATTTTGCAAACTTTTAATAGGGTAATGTCAAAATGTATTTCATTTTTTTTTTTTAAATACATTTTAAGTAACTTTTAAGTGCAAATATGCTCTTTTACCCATTTATAAACTTCTGTAATGGTGTATCTTCTTTCAGTCACATCTTATTGTGTGCCCTATTCTGAAATAAAGCATGATGTGAGCCTTATTTCTTATAGATCAAGGAACGTTTACATTCCGGGAAAGTAGGTTACATCTAAAAGGTTTTAAACCAAGAATGTTTTTTGCTCCAAAACCTTCAATGCTAGAAATCCTTGTGCCAAACCCCAGGAACTCAAATGTAAGACATTTTGAAAGTAAATTAGGTGAACAGTGATCATTTTTATAAGCTCTGCATGTTATTAGCTATGTGTAATCAGTGTGTTGCTGTCATTTCTCACTTTTATACAGTATATATATTATTTTAAAATATTCTATTTTACTAGTAATAGTCTGTGATCTGCACCCAGATCATGGGCAATAGCAGGTTACTGCAGAAAGGTTACAGGGTGGCACCAGGTAAGGCACACAATAGCAGGTGGATTTGTAACCCTTTATTCGAATTTCGCCTTCCTCCCCGGGCCGTTCTCTCCAGCGAACAGAGACAGACAGGGGGACAGAGAGTCTGCGAGAGCCAGACGCTGGGACAGGGCTGAATGCAACCTCACCCGCCACACCCCGACAATAGGCTGCTCGACGTCAGAGTTCAAAAGAAACCCACCCCGCCTGGTCAGACCTCATCAGACTCATGCCCCCAGCTTGTTTGGGGAATGCGTCTCTCTGTGTTTCATGTTATTTTTTAGTATCTCCGTTACATTTAAAAAAGAAAGGAGCACCTAATAGTTGAAGGTTTGAATAAAGCAGTTTATGGATTCTATTTTTGTAGACCCTATTTTACTAGATAAACAGGTTTAGTGCTTGTAGTACTCTGTGTGATTACTCTACCTAGCACAGGCCTAACTGAGAGCCTTATTTATGATGTGCGCCATTTAGCATCTTTCTGGTGGTTATAGCGCCAGTTTCAGAGCGCCGGCATTTTTGTCTTTTCTGGTAATGCGCTGTGGACTACAATTGCACTAGAAGTCGCAGCTCCGGATGCTAACTCATTTGCATCGACTGTTGCACTAGGTATTGGACACCTATGTCAGTGCCTGTTGGACCCTTCTGTCGATTATCCCAGCATCAGTGAGCGCCACTTTGTGCCACCGTCTTTTCGTATTTAAGACATTTTTCCTCCTTAAAAAGAGTGGTGCTGTATTTTTTGGGTGCTGCTCTGTGTTTCATCGTTACAGTCAAAAGAAATCACTGCTGGGGACAAACTTTACAATGCATTTAGGCTGCGTTTTAGCTGTTGTTGTCCAAATTACCCATTGGTAGGAAAAAAAATGTTGAAAATCAATTTTTGTAGAAAAAAAAAAAAAAAGACTGGGAGGCCGATTCATTAATAGCGGCAGGTAGCGACAGTTGAGCGACTGTAGCAGTATTTTCACAGCGCCCGCTAGTAGTCGCTGTGCTTGGCCATTGTTCGGTTGTTGATAGCGACTGAGTCGGTGTGCAGTAATGTTGAATACGGGGTGAGGAGTCGCTATTTGACAGGTTCCGCGATGTATGGGAGCGCATGATAGCGACTGGTCAGAGCGACCGGCTCCCACCATATTCATCAAAAAATCACGCTCAAAATATTCTCGCGCTGTGAAATGCATGTTTAAACCCCAGAGCGCTGGCAGCGATGGGTTAAAAGTAGTTTTTTAACCCCCAAACAACCATATTTTTGGAAACGAAAAATATTTTTTTTTTTTAAGAATTTAGTAATATGAATACAATAACATCAGACCTGCAATATCAATTCTGCACAATTTTTTTTTTTTTTGTACCTTAAAAAAATTATCTAACATGGCAGAAGTGGTCACAGAATTTTTCACATTAAAAAAAAAAATAACAATTAATTATGAATATTTAAAGATTGTTCCATTGAAATGCATTGGAGAGCGCCAGGTAGCGAGAGGTCATACCTGTCGCTGTTCAAGATCGGACGCTGGCGCTGTTGGCTGAGGCTGGAATAATGATGAATGAGTGGCTATCTGGCGCTATCTCAGTCGCTAAGCAGGATTGGCTTGATAAATGTGTGATTGTGGTGGGGAGCCGGCGTTCTCATGGCGGTGCCCGTCATTACCGGTCGCTCACCAGTCGCTACCTGTCGCTATTCCTTCATAAATAAGGGCCTTGGTGACATCTAGGTCCTGCGTTTCCATTATTAATAAAGTCACAATGTAAGTTATGTCCCAAGAAATGTGTGCAATATTAATTATAAGCATAAATCTTATATAAAAATAAGATCTGCTCCAATCCCCAGCATAACTGCATCTCAGCTACAGGGAAGCCAGGGATGTCCCTGCCAGCAGCAGAAGCACTGTGGGAGCCACTGGCAAAGGTAAGATTACCAGCCATTCCAGGGAATTCACACAGCAGAGCATCCCGGTTTTGGATGCCACAGGGGCAGACTAGCGGGTGACACTGGCATCTTAAATTCCAAGACAGTGCTGCAGGGGTTTTGGTCTGCTTTAAGAGACAGCACTCAGCTGTCTCAGCAGTCCTGCCCAGGACATCTTAACCATGTCAACCCGTTGGTGCTGCTGGAGAATACACCTATTTTCATCTCTATAGCATTTATTCTTGTTTCCTCTTTTCTAATTGGCTACTGTTTTTCCTCTTTTCATCTTCATGCTTTCATTTCCATATCCCTTCCATCATGCTCCACTTTTCACATTACCACCTTCCTACTTTTTCACATGCCCCCTATCTCTCCTGTCCATGTACCCTCCATCTTTCTTTCTTTTCCTAATTCCCTTCATCTTTGTCTCTTTTCCACATTCCCTTAATCTTTTTCTCTTCCTTCCACATTTCTCTTCTCTTCATATTCCTTCCATCTTTCTCTCCTTATTGCATTACCTCCTTAGTTCTTTCTGTATTTCTGTCCTTTCCACATTCCTCCATATTTATTTTCTATTCCCCATTACCTACTTTTTCCGCCTCTCCTCTATTTTATATACCCTTCAATTATTACACCCCATTTTTTTCTTTTTCATATTATTATTACATCTTCTACCCGAGCACTGTACATCATACATTCTCTTTTCTCTTTTTTACTATGGGGGTTATTTAAGAAGGGATAGTGCCAGGTAGCGCCTCGTAGCGGCAGGCAGCGTCTGGTGAACGCTGGGCACTGTAGGCAAAACCATATTTTTGAAAGCGAATCTGGTGAGTGACTCTAACAGCGACATGTAGCATCCAAAGTATTATTACAGGTGGCTCAGCATATAGCGCCGGCGCTCTAGCTTCTAGTATCTAGTTTCTCTCAGTGTCGCTCTCCCATACATTTCAATGGCTGTTCATTTGCTTGTTTTTAAACAGTGTGTTAGATAATTTTTTTTTTTTTTTTTGGCTCAGATCATTGTGTGACCTCTCCTGGCTGCAAACAAACACTTTTAGAAACTTTTATATTTTTATGCAGAATTGTCATTACAGGTCTGGCACTAGAGTGTTAACAGTCACAGTGTTAAAACAATGTCATTCCATGTGTTTTCACTTTGTTACTGGTGTATATGTGTTCAAAGACAGACTTTAATCACACAGCGCCTGGCGCTCTATGCTATGTGTGTGTGTGTCCTGCATTATTGATCTGCAAACCAAACAGGGAAGGGTTGAAGAGAATATCTGGGACAAAACGTTGGTCAAAAAGCTCTAAGGCTAACTTGATTCAGAGTATACCCCCCAAAAAAGCACCCCCCCCCCAAGAAAAAAAATTGAGAACACAAGTTCTCCCGAGAATACACTCCAAAATGGTGAATAGAGCTTTGCAAGATATCCAGAAGCTGGAGAGATCAAATAGCTATGGAGAAAAATTGAAGAAAAGGGGGGAACCATGGGGACATCAGGACCAATAAGGGCTGAGCCAGACAAATGCGCCAGGGCCATTTGCGCTTCAAAACAGCAGAATTTCAAGTGGAAGGCATCAGAAGAGGAATTTTGAGCTCAAAAACAAGCCCCGTTTGGGGGTTTTGGGTTTTTGGCTCTCCAACCATGAATCGACCCTAATGTGAGATATAACATGGCTGGAAATATCCAGGAAATATCCAGGAGCATGGCAAGTACTCCCTAGCCCCCCAATTCCGCAAACCTGAAACTAGTCGAGCATCTGTGGGAACACCTTAATGGTCATGTGGGACTAGTCTATGGATCCCTCCACACACCCTCCAGCAGCTGTGGGATGCTCTTCAGTCAGTATGGCTCCAGATACCTGTGACAACCTACTAGCACCTTATTAACTCACTCCCAACCCATATAGCTGCTGTCTGCTGCACACAGCAATTACTCTAGATATTAGCTGCTGCTTCTAATAATGTGACCTGACTGTGTATACTTCATAAGACTGTAAGCTGTTTCATCGTCCCTACCCTTCCATTTTTCGAATAGATCTTTTGCTCTTCGGCCTTTCTGCCACTCTAATGGCACTTATCGTCACATAGCGGCTGGTGTTTCTCACGAGTGCCACCAGCAAGTCATATTTATGATGCAAAAAAGGCACTAGTGATAAACTGGCCTCCAAATACAAAAAGGATATCATTGGAGGGAAATAATGGGGTCCAGCAAAGCTGAAATTATTAGTGGTGAGACCTCTCAGCAATCATTCAATGTCTGTTTCGATAATACTTATTAAAGGATGAGACCCAGTGTTTGGTAAATAATAATGGCATCCAGTAAACTCATCTTCTGCAGGAAGCCAGGGCCATTCTCTGTAAATCTGTAACTAGATTCTGATTTTTGCTTTTATATGCAAATCACTTTGTTTCATGTAGGCCTAATTATTAACCGATATCTGCGTTCACCATCACTTTTATGTGTTTATGTTTTTTGAAGATCATGAACATTATTAGTATTTTCTGCTTTAGACAAACCCATACCAGGATCTGCCTATATCCGGATCAATGCCACAACCTCATTAGACTGGTGGCACCCTGGGGGACCTCTGTTGCAATACTTTGCTGTTTAGAGAGGAGAAGATTGGGGAGCTTCTCGGTATCAACATACAATAAAGTAAAGGCCTTGGCACTCCCCCTCCATTACAGTGAATGGAGAGGGCATAAGTGTGGCTCTGTGACTGATGGTGGAGGTGCACGATCCCCACATGGAAGCACAGCTGACTGAATTATGGGCCCACCTGGCACGAGATATGATCCAACGATTGGGTGAGTTGCTTATCTCCGTAGTTGATCTGATCAGCTGCAGTGGACAAAAGACTAGAACCCTTTAATTGTTTTATTTGTCTGGAACAAATAGAGGCCCTGGGTGTTCAATTCCTACTTTCAATTAAGGATTCCCCACATTGTGACATCCCCTGGATCCCCTGCTTCACTCACCTGCTCCTGGAGCCCTTGCCTCGGCACCACGGCAGCTTCCCCGCTTACCTGGCTGTGCACATACCCGTGCCAGGCCTTTCTGAACAGGCAACGCGGGCACACCCACAGCTAGAGACTGAATGGGGGATCCTGCCGGCTGCACACTCGGCCTGAGAGCTGTGGGATAAAATGGCGGGACACTCAGCCATTCATCTTGCTCAGTTTTAGCCGCGTCTGAACAACGGGAACAACAGGAGCAGGGTCTGCTCCAGGTTTATGTAGGCCCTTGGGCAGTATGGTCTCAGTGGGCCCCTTTGCGGTGAAGAGTTACGTTACATCACAGAGGGACGTCCCAAAACTGGATGCCTCCTAAGGATCATGCTATTTGGACCAAAACTCTAGTTTTGGTCTGCTCTGAAGCGCACCAAACTCTTTTAAACCCGGACTCGGAGTCTAAATTAATCTAGATTCTCCTGATTTTGGATGCCCCTGTGTGTGACCCCCCTCCCCTTTGTTCATGACTTTCCTCGAACTGATGAATGCACTGTGGGATCGGTAGTTTGAGTTAACGGCCAAACCAGTTTTTTTTTTCACAAACAAGGACATCCCAGATGCCCCTGTAAAGCGGACCAAAACTCAGGGGTGGAATTGCTTGCACAGTGGATATGCCAGCGATCCCAGGGTTTCACACAGTAGGGTATCACAGATTGGGATGCTGCAGGGATAGGAAATCAGCTGGGACGGGCAACTTAAAAGCAGAAGAAAAACCCAGCACTTCCTCCCCTGGAATCTAAATCGAGATGCCCCATTGTGTGGAACCCTGCCGTTCGAGGAGATGTGGGCACCAGCTGTGGAGGTGCCCTCTCAGTCCGACATGGTCAAGCACCATGGCACACCCCAAAGGCCGGCCCTGTCAGTGGGCCCCCCAGAGAATAGGGGCCCCCGACAGATGCTCCGCCTTGCTGGGTGCTGACACCGGCCCTGAACAGGAAGGTGAGTTTTTCCGGTGACCTGAGGGGGATAAACACACCGGGCATCCCAAAAGACCACTTTAGAGGGTGCCACAATGGAACCACCCATAAAAGGCAGTATGGGTGACTCCAGGGTGGTAAGGACTGATCTTGGATGATAAGTGTAACCTTTTAAAGTAGTCCTAATAGACAAAATATCATCAAAATATCTTTAGCTTGCTCATAACAGCCACCCTCAGAGATTTCTGATTGAAAGGGTATCCCAAATCACAATTCCCTTCCTGTAAAAAATCTGTAAGAAACCCGAAATGGGTTATTAATACTCATCCTTTCCTGCATTATAGACTCCCTGTTGGACAAACCTCCACTAAGAAAGAGGGGGTGAATTCATATAGTTTAGTGGTTAGTTTAGTGTGGGTTGATACTTTGGGGGTCTCTGACAATTTAGCTGTATGGGGCCCAGAGATTCTTGATGAAGCCTGTCAGCCTGAGCCCTTCTTAGCACAGGTCTACTTTAAATTCACAAGCTAGCCTGGGGGAAACCTTCTCTGCATGATCTCCTCGTCAAACGCCATTCCCCAGACACAGTGCTCAGTCCCGCAGAGCCAGGCCTGCAGGTACTGAGGATAATTTGGTGGGTGGAAAGCCAGATAAATAAGCCATTCTTTTGTCCCCATTATTTTGGTAACAGATGCTAAAAGCCCCATCCCAGGTGAGCGGCAGGTGAACGCTCCATAGAGTTTGGCAGTCAGGCCACTCACTTAATTTCATCTAACAAGACTTTTCCTTGTTAGGGTTTGAGGCTGCTGAACTTCTAGGATTACAGCGGTGTGAAAGGAACATGCTCTTCTTAGCATGGAAGCCAGATCCACAATAACAGGGCGATACTTCACCCCCTCCCTGGAACCTCATTTGCATTGGGGGCATTTTCACTCTCCTTTTTGCCACATATTTATTACTCATCAGAGCTGCTTGTACGTAAAAAAAAGCAAGAGAAAAGATCGGGCTTGTTCTGCTTTAAAGAGCTTAGCGAAAGAGAGATAAATTTGTCTCTTCTTAGCCTAATTATTCTGCTCAGCTCTGGGCATGCCGCCCGATCCAGCCACAAGACTGGCAGAGCTACGGCATGGAGATGCCGGGGAACAGAGGACGCGATCATCCATGGAGCATTTGCTTAATGTTCTACACGGCAACGCAAAATAATATGTGCAAAGCGACATGGCCAGTACAAATGCTTGAAGAAATCAATGTGTTCCCACATGGTGGTGGGCTCCTCTACAACATGGCTGCCAGCAGGGCTGCCCAGGCTTAACTCCAGTACATGGTGCTCAGATGCCACTGCCACCCACTGTTTCTACAATATATTACTTGTGTCTGATTCTGTCACCCAGGCAGGGGCGTTACTACAGGGAGATGCAGAGGTAGAACCCGCATCGGGTTTCATAAGGTTGGGGGGCATCATTGTGGCTCCCCTATATTATTTAGCAGATTTGTCCTGTCATTTTTAATAAGAAAGCATTATTTGTCTCTGTGGTTTCAGTTGTCTAGTGAAAAATGTAATTAAAAGCAACAGGAACAAAAGTCACAGTATAAGCCATAATGTTTGCACCAAGGTCCGGTCACCCTTAGTGACACCACTGCACCCAACCCTTCCTCTGCATTTAGCTTTATTGTTTTCAAGTGTGCCTATTAGTGCTGCTAAATAGTACAGGCCAGGAGTCCTCAATCCTTTTTTCATCATGTAGCACTTTCCATTTGTTATTTTTCTTGAATACCACCAATGCACATGAATACAGCTGCAATTACCAATTACACAATTACCATTGTGAGGCTATCATTTGAGAATCTCATATAACTGTTGCATAGTTGTTGTATACAAATCAGGGATGTCAAACTCAAATATACAGTGGGACAAAATTAAAAACTTGGACAGAGTTGCGGGCCAACCTTGATATTAATGTCTATCCAATGGCCCATGTGCGCAGACAATTGGCACGCTCAGTCTTAACCAACCAGAGGTTTGT
Source organism: Gastrophryne carolinensis (assembly GCA_027917425.1). Lineage (NCBI taxonomy): Eukaryota > Metazoa > Chordata > Amphibia > Anura > Microhylidae > Gastrophryne > Gastrophryne carolinensis. Next base: position 240,234,812 of record CM051235.1, on the reverse strand, counting down.
CGCCTAAGGGCTGAACTGAGCAAAGTGCACGTGTGGCCGGACCCCCTTCTATGCTCTATGCTCGCGGTGGCCTTTCACAAATGCCTGGCACGCCATGCTAAAGGTATAGCAAAGTGCAATTCAGGCTCATGCTTGTGCCGTTGAATCATTGGTCATGAGAATCACTTTTGGTCCACTTCTAGACTCCAAGGCCAGCCACATATGTGGTTGGTCCTCTTTAATGCAGCAGGGCACTTTCCAAAATGGGATGGGATAAGGTTCTCTGCCTTCCTTTACTTCACACAGTGGCTTTTCACAGTCACTTTCATGCAGAAAATAGCATATATTTACATATAGATTTTGGGGTGAAGCCTTGAGACACACTCTCGCATTCACACTTAGAGGCTGATTCACTACTAACGCCAGGTATTGCCAGATGAGCGTCTGTATAGCGGCACTTAGACGACCGCTAGTAGGCACTGTAAGTCGGTATCGGGCGATGTAACAGGGCGTCTCAGCCGCTGTAGTAACTTGGCCGGCATTGATGAATGTGATGTATTTTGGGTGCTGTAACAACAGTATAGCGCTGCAGCGAGCGACAGGTAGCGCCAGCTCAGTGAGTCCGGCACTCGGCGCTCCACACCATATTTAACAAAACACTACACACATACAGCATCAGCGCTCTAAAGCTGGGCGCTGTAGCATAGAGCGCCAGGCGCTGTGTGATTAAAGTCTGTTTTTGAACACATATACACCAGTAACAAAGCGAAAACACATGGAATGACATTGTTTTTACACTGTGACATTAACACCTTAGTGCCAGCCCTGTAATGACAATTCTGCATAAAAATATAAAAAGTCTAAAACATTTCGAAAAGTGTTTGTTCGCAGCCACACAATGATTTGAGCAAAAAATAAATAAAATTAGCAAACACGCTGTTTATGCACAACTAATGAAGCCCCATTGAAATGTATGGGAGAGTGCTACAGAGAGATAGGTACTACATGGCGCTCCTGAACCTAGAGCGCCGGCGCTATACGCTGAGCCTCCTGTAGTAATACATGTGACGCTACATGGCGATGTAAGAGGCGCTCACCAGATTCGCTTTCTTAAAGCGGACCAACAGTCAAAAATGGCTTAAACCAGACCAACACAACAAACATGCTCATATACATCCCTCCCTGGGCAATTTGGACTGTTTCACATAAAAATGAATTTACCTTTTTCAAACTCTTGCTGTGGTAAATTTTAAAAACAAGATGGTGGCTCATGCATTTGAAGGCCACCTGCAAACAGGAAGTGCTGTAATTTAGTTGGGAGAGGATGCTCCCAAATGGCCACTACTTTTCTTTTCCAACTGTGCCAGGCTTTTGGTCTGGTTTAAATGTGGTTTTGCGTACAGCGCCCGACGTTCACCAGGCGCTGCCTGCCGCTACGAGGCACTACCTGGCGCTATCCTTTCTGAAATAACCCCCATAGACAACAATACAGGCAGATATATGGACTATATGAGAAGAGGGATGGAGGGAAGGAGAAATTGAGATAATGTGAAAGAGAGATGAAAGGAAAGCAACAGAAGAAAGACTGGAAAGGGGAGAGATGAACAGCACGTGGAAAAGAGAGGTAGAGTGGAGAAAGACAGGACATGTGGAAAATAAAAAAACATATATATGAGCCAGGGAGAAAAGTGGGAGTTAGGAAAAAAGGTAGGTGGGGAAATGTGGAAAAAACAAAGAGGGAATGTAGAAAAGAGCAAAAGGAGACAGGAATATAGAAAAAGAAAGAGGGAATTTGAACTTAAGAAAAAATGGAAGCACGTGAAAAGGAGAGAAAGATAGAGAAATGTGGAGAAGGGGGGGAATTAAGAAAGAGGGGATATGGAAGGAAGAAGGGTGTGTACAAAAAAAAGAACAAAAAAGAGTAAACCTGCACCAGCTGATCTATAAATACCAGTGTGCTCAAACAGAGGATAGGTGTGCTGTAATGCACCCTTCTAATACAGACAACAAATAGGGGAATCCCACTATTCCCCAGCAATTTATCCTCAAAGAATGGCACCACTGTGAAAGTTAATAAATCATTTTATTTATCCAAAAAAAATCCTTGCATATAATTACATATAGAGCAGACACTTTAAAAACCTCATAAAAACACAAAACACAAGACCTAGGAAGGGGAGAGGGCAGGGGGGAGGGGAGAGGGGGAAAGGAAACAAAGCGCAATCCCCCCAAGAGCAGAATATGATGGCTATTGCTACATTGAATAATTTCTAATAAATAATAAAGCCTGTGAATGATGGTCCGGCTGGAACAATAATTAATAGTGCTATTTAGGTAAAACTCTATACTCTCAATATCTAATATCTGTGCCAAAATTATGATAAAGTGCCAAGTGCAAAGGTGCTAATATACGAGGACCGCCAGGAGCCAAAAACAGGTATCAATAACAAAGAGATAACTCACATGTCCAGAGTAGCCATTAACTCATCCCCCCACACACTCCCGCCCGTCCACTGTCGACGCGTTGCGTGACAACGCGCGTCACTTCTCCAGGACAAATGGGGCCAAAAAAAAGAAAGATATAGGGAATGTACAAAATCATGTTGGGGGAATGGAAAAGAAAGAAAGATGGCGGAAATGTAGAGTAAAGAGAAAAAGATGAAGGGAGTGTGGAAGTGGTATGAGGATAGAGAGAATGTGGAAAAGAGAGGGAGAGTGAGGGAATTAAGAAAATGGAGGGGCAGAGGAAATGTGGAAAAGGGTAAATTCGAGAAAGAGAGAAAGATGAAGGGAACGTGTGAAGGAATGAAGGGAATGATGAAAAGACAAATAAGGAGGGAAAGAAGAAAATAATACAGCAGATGAAAAGGTAAAAAAAGGGGAATAGATGAAAAGGAGCAGTTAGAGTAGCAGGTTTGATTCCCAGTTGGGACATGACTGAAGTTCTATTAAGCAACTAACCCCCCCCCCCTCCAACTGCTCCCCGGGCTCCATTTCTAGGGCAGTCCACTGCTCCGTGCATGTGTGCACTCACTGTTTGTGTTTGTCTCACTTCACGGAATGGGTTATTCAGTGGAAACATTTTTATCGGCTGATTCAGAGCCTCTCTCACGCGCATTCCATGCGATATTTTTCATATCGGTTGATTCAGAACCTTGTTTTTTTGACCAAGTTGTCCTTTTTGCGTGAAATTACCATATGGTTACATCATGCACACAAGAAAGGGGCGTGCAATTGGAGGTATGACCAAATTGGTTGGCTGCCTTCATTTTTAGTGAATGGCTCTTTTCAGCGGCTGGGGGCACTATCAGTCCCAGCGTTTGCTGAGCCGCACCCTGGCTAAATTTCTCGATGGCATGGCTGTCCTGCAGGAGAAATACATCCCTTGGCAGCCTGGAACGCAGTGAGGTTGGGCTTTTTCAACATTGCGAATATGACAAGTGCCATGTGCGCCATTGATTGTACGCATGTGGCCCTGGTTCCCCCAGCTGCTCAGGAGCATATGTTTCGGTATGTTTAGGTCCACATTGCTCGCCTTCTTGCCCACTCTCCTCTCTTGAGGCTAGCCTAGCTTCCACTCCCCCCAAATAGCTTTCCCGTGTCTCAGTCTGCTTAGGTCCACATAGCTCCTCCTTGTAGGCCACTCTCCTCTGTTGAAGCTAGCCTATCTTCCCCTCCCCACAAACAGTTTCACTGAGTCCCATTTGAGCCTTGTGTTACTTTATTTTTGCTGTTCATTTGTTGTTGCCAGTCTAGTGACCCTTTTTTATTTCTGGCTTCTTTTTAGCAAGAAGATGCCCCACTCTCTTAACGTCCAATGTGTCATGGGCTTTTTCAGTTTTTTGGCCGGCTTCTCTGGCTCATACCATGATGCATCTTGAGGAGTTCCGGTTTATACACCAGTTTTGAGAGTGATGAGCCAACTGTCGATTGGCTTGTAGGTAAGTCTATTGCTGGAGTGGATCTGCCTTTTTACTGTTTATGTTGTATTTGCAATGTGTTTTTCTTTTGTTATGTGCCCCCTTTTTGTAATTGGCCTGAATGTATTGTGTTAGCCAATTTCTCTTCCTGTCCTCCATCACTTAAACTGTGCTCATACCCCCTTCTCCTTGTTGCAACTACAATTGCTTAGTCCTAGCATCCTGCCTTACCTTTTCCTTTTTGGTCCTACTCTTTTGTGATACTTACTATTTAGTCTAGGCTGTTTTGATGCTGTGTTGCCTGTTAGAAATTTAATTAACATTTTCATTTGTCAGGTGATTCAGGTTATCTGTTACTGCCCAGGCTCCTGACACCCTTCTCAAGGCTCCAGACACTTGGCCAAGAGGCTGATAATGGCACCCACTGCCACACACAGGCTGTAGTGCCTTCAAGCTGCTGAAGGCCAGATTTCGCTGTCTGGACCACACAGGGGGCGCCCTTCAATTCAAGCCAGAGAAGGTCGTGCAAATTATCATGGCGTGCATCAGCCTGCATAACTTTGCTGTGAGTGAGAGGGTGGCAGCATATTTGGAGAAGACAACCCCTGCTTCTGCTTCAGAGATTCCTGGACATCTGTATGCTGGCACCCAAAGCATTCGGCAGCATTTGGTGGACTCCACTTTTTCTTGAATAGTTTATTTTTTGTCCACTTATGTCATTTGTGAATGATTATATCTTTTGCCTTGTCTGGGTGTGATTAAATAACAGAAACAAAGTTCAGGTTTTTGGTATTTATTCTCTAGTTACTTGTTAATTTCACAAGTTATGGCACAACTGTGGATGCAGGCCAACAGAAAATTGATCACTAAAAAAATGTGCCTGTCCAGCACGAACAGCATGACAGGTTAGGGGGATGTTGCCCAGTTTTACCTTCACCTTACACCTTCACCCAAATAATGCTGCACTGGTTGGACCTCAAAGGGTGCCGAGGTTCTACAACCAGAACTTTCCAGGTAAGCGAATGTACAACAGTAAAGGTGAGCTATCAGGGTAATGAGTAACATGTTTTACAAAATTATTTTTTCTTTTTTAGATGGGGGGTTCTGGCTGCGGATCAAGGCTACCCAGAGACGAGGGATCCGACCAGTGAGCCCAAGAAGGCAGGCGGTGGCCCGAACCCTGCCGACGTCCTCTTCCTCCTCTGAAACAGCACCACTACCATCCATGGAGCCCTCTGAAGAGGAGGGTGTGTTGGGCTTGGAGTCGCCCACAGCTCCTGCACACTATGGTAGGCCAATACCCCAAAAAACACACAGGTTGTGCGGCATGAAAAGTCTAATAACATGTTTGCTAAGTGCTGGTGTGTTGTGCTTCTCTGTCCCTACAGATTCTTCAGGGTGATTACGTGGTGATGAGGCCACCTGATATGGAGGCAGCGCGAGGCTCAGGTGGGTGTCAAGCCAGTGAAGCAGAGCAATACCCAAACATTATACAAACAATGCATGGGCATAAATACTAACTCAGGTTCTTTCCCTATAAAGACCCTGAAGAAGGGATGGTGCTGCAGAGGAGGGTGGCCCCCTAAACGTATGTGTCATCCAGTTTGGGTAAGTATGTCAAAATGTGCGTGCATGTACAGGCACACATGTGGACAAACAAGTGCTCATGTATATTTTTTTCTCTTTGCAGGTGCGATGTTGGTCCCAGAATAATTTTAACAAAAATTACGTTATTTTTAATAGTTAATATAAATAACAATTTAAAAAAAACAATGAATAAAAAAACAGTTTTTAATAAAACAACAGTTTTAAAGTTATATGCTGCGCGGTGGCGTGTTTTCTATGCAACAACATAAAGCAGTTGGAAACCAAAGAAACAGCTGTGTAAAACAGAACACCAAAACACAAGGTGGCAGAAGTAGGAGGTGAGTAACAGTGGGTAGAAGCAGATGACATGGCAACCAAGGTACAAAGGTAAGTATGTGCAAGGACATGCAGACTACCATCGGTACTGTGGCGGGGGATGGTGGGAAGCACATTAAAATAGCTGGTTACAACAAAAAAAGTCCTACACCGGAAAGCCACGCAAGGACATGGCACACCGAGAACGATGGGCTCCACAGTAAGTTACGTCTGAAAACAGGCAAAAACTCGGCTTCCGAGACAACTTCGGCAGGCAAATACTGTAAATGCTCGGCTAAACCATATGCGCATACAAAGCAAATACAACCGCTTATGCAAGAGCAAACTTTTCTCGGAACGCGGCTGTGAATGATACAAGCGTTCACAATTTTCCGGTTACCAAGATCAGTTCCCAAAAAAAACAAGTATTCACAAGAAGGCTCTGAATCAGGCTCTGAATCAAGCATACAATGGCCAAATATATCCAAAAATCCAAAATAGAAGGATTGGGGTGGAGGGAAAATATGTGTGTGCTCCAGGGGTTAAAGTGGACCAACACCCAGGGGTGATCGGCCCGGAAATCTATAAGATTCCTGGGCCGATCACCTCCCACCCCGCGGGACATCCGAGATCGGGATGTCCCGAGGGGTGAAACCCCCCAGAAACCCCAAAAAGACCTTACCTGATCTGCCGCCGCCTCCCGCGCGCCCCTCCAGACGTGCGCGCGCCGGCCCTCTGTGAATAGCCGGCGCGGGTGCCGAGAGTGACGCGCGGGAGGCGGCGGCGGCGGAAGCGGCTTGTACGTTCCTGTCCTCCGCCTGGACGTTGGCGGGGATTGGCTGCGGCGTTCACGTGGGAGCGGGGAGAGGTGAGTTTTTTGGGGTTTCTGGGGGGTTTCACACAGCGGGGCACCCCCGATCGGGGTGCCCCACCGAAGTGGACCAAAACCCAGGATAGTCAAAATGGTCCACTTTAAGATGTGAGAGCAGTCTTATAGGGGCCTTCCGGTTGCACAGTCTCTAGCTGCCATCCTGACCCTTCCTTGTGACAGAGTCACTTTAAGAGTCAAACAGAAAGTGAGCCTGAATCTCCCCAGTGGGTTGTCAGGTAAATAACATCAGTGTGTAGAATTTTGCAATAAATTGCTCAGACAGGACCTTAGAAAACAGCCTTGTGGGTTACGTCATTGGGGACATCAGGAAGCCTGAAGGTCTTTGGTTGTTGTGTTGGGTGACATGTCATCAGCGTGCGGCTGCTTTATTTCCCCTCCACGCTCAGCCCTCCTATCTGATACAGGCGACAGTGATGAAGATTATAGTTCCCTTTCCATCTGTTATACATTGGAAGCTTTCTAACAAATTGTCTGTACATCTCCAGAACAAGTCCCCATACATCAAGGCGAGTAAACCAATAACTCTCAGCTGTCCAGGGACTCCGATGTATCTACAATGGATCACAAGAAATACTCATTACATTCTTCTTCAACACCAAAAATGTTCACATCTCAGAAACGAGCCTCTGTATTAGTCTTTCATAATACTGACGTGGACAGGCGCCAGAAAACGAATGGCTTCTGTGCTAGCGCCGCATATTCCGCGGCACCCTATTTTCTCTAACTAATGAAAGCGGGGGAGAGCCTTTACAGTTCAACCACATCAGAATTAAGGAGTTATCCAAAACCCTTCCTGACCACTCAGTGGTCCACAGGGACACTAAACCAACATTACCTTGTCCATCACACCATCCATGAGCCCTACATTAGAGAGAGACCAATTCCTAGGACTGGGGACAGGAAACCCACGCTTAAAGTGGACCAATCAAACCCTGATGCCAGCTCTGGAGTCTAAAAGACTAGGCGCCCCTGGAGCATACCTGATTTGGCGTACCTCAATGTGTGAACCCTCTAGATTACCCACAAGCCCTCTTATCTTGTTCCAGGCCCTTGCTACAATCGCTGCCCACCGCCACGCCCCTGGCATCCCTGCAGTTGTGCCTGCTCTCACACACGCCTCAGGGAAGCAGGGGATTCTGCTACAATTGCAGATCATTTATAAGTGAAAATCATGCATGGAATTCTGTATGAAATTCTTCTTTTGGAGGAGGTGTCCTGTCTCCCATCAGATGGAGCTCCAATAGGAAAAAGTGAATATGTCTCTAATATGGGGTTTGCACGCCACCTGCTACAGTGAAATGTGGAATTGGTAAGTTTAGTATAGTATATGGTCATCGGATTGCAGTGGTGAGAAGACACAGCAGGGTAGTGTGCAGCTTTTTCTTGTCCCATGCCCCAATGACAAATCAGGATGCTTCTACAGTTAAAGAGGAAAAATACCAAAGATTTTTGCTATTTCTGGTATTGTTCCTCTCCAGCTAGACATCCAGAACCAGTGTATGTGTATATTTCTGGGGATCGCTGTAAAACTAACCTATCTAGCAATTTCTGTGCCAGCCAATCAATGGCTTGCACTCCATTCAGCTTTTACTAGCCTCTCTGACAGGAGGGCAGCGTGGTAAAACTGAATGACGTGTGCACTGCTGGCTGCTCCCCCCTTCCCCAGCTAGAGGTGAACGGGCATGTGACCTGTGGATGCCCTGTGAGAATGCTGCCCATGCTGGTATGCCCCCGGGTATGGGGACATCAACCTTTCAGACTACAGGGAGGCTGGTTTTCCTCTGTATAGAAAAGTCCAGTCACAATTAAATATAATCCCTCTAACCTTTGCAGCATGATTTGGACGCCTCAGTGTGCATTTCCACAATACCGTGAGCAGCCCATACACAACTTGCAGCTGCCAGACGAGTCTTTGGCTTCCTGAGCTCCTGTGCACAGCTTGACATTCAAAGGTCTTCTCTAATCCACCCACAGTGGCCCTGGCATCCCCCACCTCCTGAATTAAGACACTCACTGGCTGAAGGGCTACTGGAAAGTGGACAAATAGTGCCCGCGCTCCCTGCTAGTGCATTTCACACGACCGCTGGGAGTGTGGGGAACAGGCCTCCATAATGAATTGTGCAATGGTATTTCAGGCTTCCAGGAGCCTTTATTGATGAAGATGTGTCAGCTGATTATTTGCACGTTAGTTTGTGGATGTCTTACTATATAAAGCTTGAATCAAAGCCTCCCTGTGATTACTCAGTTGTTTGCGGGAGTGAACTTAGAAACCGCAAAGTTGCAAATGCTCGTTTTATTCATATGTTCTTGGCCCCCACCTTGGGGGTACCCCATGCCTCTGCCATTACTCTGCCATTACTCTGCAGCCTGCCATGTGTTTTGGTTCATATACCTGTGCTCCTCCGACCAGATTGTCATCTGTCCACCCATTTGCCAGCTTGTAAAGTGGTAAACATGAAGGAATAAGCATTCATTGCATGCCCTGCAATGAGCACACCCACCACAAACTATTCAGATATGCCTGGTGCGGGTGTGCTCCAGGGTGCCAGTGAAGGCCCGCGCATGTATCATGGAATTGCAATTTCAGGAATTTACGCGCGAACCAGGGAGTTTCACACAAGGTCTTCCAAAACCAGCATGCCCCTGGGAAGGGCTTTCCCCCAGCTCTAAAAGCTTTTAGAACAGGGGTGCTCAACCTTTTGATGGTCACGGGCCACTTAAATGACTTGAAACTGGGTGCAGGCCGCAAGGAATAGGTTCAGAATGTTTTCATTTGGAATAGTATGAGGAAGATTTTCTACAACAATCAGGATACCCACTGTCTCCACTCGTATATCCTTTCACCACATCTCTACATATATTGTATCACCACATGCTAGCAATACTCAGGCCAATTGGCTTAGCTCACTATAATCAATGTTACCGAATTCCTCCAAGCAACCGCTATCACCTCTATTTACCAATGCGCACCCATTCTTATTTTCCCCTTATTATAATACCTTTTCATGTCAGTTCTGTTTACCACTCCCACTTTCCCCACAGCAGATCAGGGGCCATTTCAGATGGTTGAGAGGCCACATGTGGCCCCCAGACCACAGATTGAGCACTCATGTTTTAGAACCTAGGGCCATGTTTTGGGCCAAGTCAGCTGTAAACCAGACCTACATTTTTTTCTGGCAACTTTATGGCAGGTAAGGGCTTGGTTCTCTAGGTCAGGGATCCTCAAGGTGTGCCAACAGGTCATGTTTTGTGGACTCCACATAGTCAGCTTTATGATGCTACAATAATTGTTTCACCTGCGTATCTGCGTGGAGAGCTGCAAAACCTGACTTGCTTGTAGGAGGGTTAGGGGTCCGTGCCCTAGATCACTGTTTCTCAACCTGCGGTATGCTTACCCCAGGGGGTACACAATAGTGTTAAGGGGCACACCAACAGGGGGTGTCTGACTGGTCTGGTATATTATTTTAAAAGTTTTATTAATGGCTTAAAAGTGCTGCAAGGCCTGTGGCCTACTTAATTTGGCTCTATTTTTAATGAATAACCCCCTTGGGGGTACTTGGTTGGAACCTCTTGTCGCTAGGGGGTCCTTGGGGTAAAAGGTTGAGAACCACTGCTCTAAAACACTAAACTAACCTAACCTATCAAGCCTCCAACTGATGGGGGACATGATACAGCTGCGCACACATGTGGCACCGCACTTCCTCCAATAGGAGACAGGCTTTATTGCAGTATGCAGCTATTTCCTGCCCCCATCATACAGAGTTCTATGCCTAATTTTTACTTCTTAAGGATCTTTATCTGTAGGGAATCCCCAAATCAGGATCTCCTGTGACCTAAGGTTAGTTTTACTGCTTTAAGTCTTGGGCAGTAAGGGAGGGTCCTGTGTCCTATTGTTATTCTTTTTGCTCCCACTCACTTGGCTCAATTCCCGACCCCATTTTTCTTCATCTTCACCATCTTCTCGATGTCCACCTTTTTGTGAACAATTACTAAAATAAACTTGCAGCTGACACTTTCATTGCTAACAAAAAATGCCGGATGCTGCCGACATGTGTTTTAGAAATGAAATTAGCCTGTTAGTCAGTTAAGCAGTGAATTTGGCAGTTTACGCCATTTTTGCTGGAGGAAATTCACTCTGGAAATTGACACATTTGCGCACGCTTTTCTGCCCTCTAAACACCCCATAAATCTGTTTCAGGCACAAGTTGGGGTGCCAAATTTGTGCTTGCGGAGAATTTAAATTCCCGCCATAAACATGCACTTCAAATTTTGACAACCATAAATCAGGAAGAAGCCCGAGCACGACTTGACGCTCAAAAAAACGTGCGCAAATGCATAGGCGCACGACCATGAATAGACCCTAAGCTGTCACCTATTTATTTTTTACTTTTTGACATTTTAAAGCACATTTAGCTGAATTTCCGAAGAATACATATCTTTTCCACTTCCTCTTTTTCAAAGCCACAAAAACTGGTTTCGGCAGCCTGTGGAAAAATATTACACCTAATAATTTATTGAAAACTTGCAGGATCTTAGCTGCAAATAAAATGTCTTGCAATCTTGGATGTGGAAATTATCTAAAAAGGTGCTGAAGTCAAAAAGCCGCATCACCGGAGACACAGCTGGGGAGCCAAACTGTTGTGTAATCATTTAGCATCAGCTATTGCTGTGCATGGCGAGTGACCGCTCAAAATAAAAAACATTTTTTATACCCTATTCTATAAAGCATGTTATTTAATGTAAGCAGCAGCGGACTGGGGCCAAAAATCAGCCCAGGATTTTACCAGCCTATGGCGGCCCGAGAAGGCCCTGCTGAGCCCCCGCCAGCCCAACCCGCCCCCCACAGCCATGTTGCTTGGGGTATAGCATTTGGGGTTCCTTGGCTTGTGAGTACAGGGGGTATGAGGGAGGCTCAGGGGACAGGGTTTGTTTTAAAAGCAGCAGCCAAACTAGCCCCAAAGCAGTATGGCCCTATGGCTAGTCCGCCCCTGCATGTAAAGTTTAGAAATGGTCATGTCATAACTTCATGCAGTAGGGTCTCGCTGTACTGCCCTGCCAAGGCTGAACTTATTATGAGGTACATTACGCCCTATTCTTTGAAGGGAACTCTAGGTCCATTTGAAACCCTTCCCTAGAGGGCATTCCATATCAGTGTGAAGACTCACCTTGTCCTGTGACTCTGTGACGATGATATCAGCAATCAGCAGAGTGCATTGAATTGATGTGGCCGAAATGCATAGTGTTTAATATTCTGCATTTGACCATTTTTTGGGATATCCCCTGGGAAAAATGTCAACAAGACTCAAAAGAGTCTTTTAGAAATGACTTTCAAGTCACTTTCAACACTCGCTCCTGGGTCATCCAGATTTTAAGAAGCTGTTCTAGATGACTAGGGAGCCTGAAGTTTGACAAAAATGTTTTCTGTCCACTTTAGTGTGTGAAACTCCAGTGAATGCTGTGAGTTAGTATACTAGGCAATTTGGGGAATTCACACTGTAGGGCATCCCAAATCAGCATATCCCAGGGAGATATAGCTGAGCTCATCCTGAGCTATATTTATTAATTCTATGTTGCCTCTACTGACCTCGGCCTGATCTATAGTTTATGATCCTAAGTTGCCTGTACTGACCTTGGCCTGATCTAAAGTTTATGATCCTCAGTTGCCTGTACTGACCTTGGCCTGATCTAAAGTTTATGATCCAAAGTTGTCTGTCTGACCTTGTCCTGATCTATAGCTTATGATCCTAAGTTGTCTGTACTGCCCTTGGCCTGACCTATAGCTTATGATCCTAAGTTGTCTGTACTGACCTCAGCATGATCTATAGTTTATGATCCTAAGTTGCCTGTACTGACTTCGACCTGATCTACAGCTTATGATTCTATGTTGCCTGTACTGACCTTGGCCTGATCTAAAATTTATGATCCTAAGTTGCCTGTACTGACCTCGGCATGCTCTAAAGTTTATGATCCTAAGTTGCCTTTTCTGACTTTGACCTGATCTATAGCTTATGATTCTATGTTGCCTGTACTGACCTCGGCCTGATGTAAAATTTATGATCCTAAGTTGCCTGTACTGACCTTGGCATGATCTATAGTTTAAGATCCCAAGTTGTCTGTACTGACCTCAGCATGATCTATAGTTTATGATCCTAAGTTGCCTGTACTGAACTCAGCATGATCTATAGTTTATGATCCTAAGTTGCCTGTACTGACTTCGACCTGATCTATAGCTTATGATCCTAAGTTGTCTGTATTGACCCTGGCCTGTTATATCGTTTAGGATCCTAAGTTGCCTGTACTGACCTTTACCTGATCTATGGCTTATGATCCTAAGTTGCCTGTACTGACCTTGGCCTGATCTATAGTTTAGGATCCTAAGTTGCCTGTACTGACCTTGGCCTGTAGATCAGTACAGATGAGTGCAGAGGAAAGATTCCTATGCGTGCACAAGCATAAACAGGGTCTTTAAAGTCACATGCCTTGGACCGTTGTGAAGGACACCGAGACATTATTGTCCTGTACAATTTAGGGGAGATTTTAAGTTTAAAGCGCGTAGTTTTGAGTCTAAAAAAGCCTGTGTTCCGCTAATTGTTGGCCTCCCAATTAATCATGGAGCAATTATATTGTCCGGCATTCCGTTCGTTTCAAGGCACTTGGAGGATTTACAAAGGAATAAAGAACGCAGTCCTCCTAATTGTCCCCTGTAATTGTGACAAATTAGTGGATAGTTTTAATTGGAGCCCGATATGGAGGTTCCTTTGCAGCGAGACAAATACAGTCCTCTGTCTGAAGTTTATCTGCTGGGAGCGTATCACTAAAACAGAGTGTCATTTAACAAATGGACTTAATCCCTTTAATGCTAGCGTGACCAATGCGGCTTTTGTTGAAGGGTCAGTCCATCTAGAAGGTTTTTTGAGTGGATACTAAAGGGGAAAAAAATCACCCAACAACTCAGAGAGTGAGATTGCCCGGGCAATTCAAGCTACCTAGGACAATATCAAATAGCCAGTCTGGGAGAGCATATTATTCCTGGAAAATCACTTATGGACCCTTAAAGAATATGTCAAATGGTTATTCAAAAATTGAGTCAAATAGAATTTCTGCAAGGCAGATACTAAAAATGTTCTGCTTTTGGCCACGGCAGCCCAGTCTCGTGGGAGTGTAGAGGACACCTGGATGAGAGGAAAGAGCCTTTGTAGTGCAAGCATGGAGCCAGGGTTATGGAGGAGCATTATGGATATCTTAGTGCAGGTAGGTTCCAGGGCCCCTGATACCTTCAGGGGCCCAATTAACCTGTATACTTGGCTGCAGGAGGATTCTCCAGTGGGTGTCAATGGAGTCAGGAGTCCCGTGTGCCAACCTGCACGGCTGGACTCAGGACCAAAGCACAATCAGCAGCACAGGAGAAGGTGGGGAGAAATGGAGGGTGTTTATTGGCAGCCCAGAAGGTGCAGAGGACCAGCGCACATTCAGCAGCAGCGGTGGGCTGTTCAGTAGCTGCAAGGACCAGAGAACGATTGCTGGAGGTAGAACATTTTAATGTCTGAAGACAGCAAGGACTGGAGGATGAACAGGAGCAGCAAAAGCAGTAAGGACAAAAGAGTGATTGGCAGCAGTGGAAAAGGCTACAAGGACCAGAGGAGGATCAGTAACGGGAATGATGGTGACAAGGACTAAAGGACAAATGGTGGCAGTGAAGACTGGAGGGTCATCAGCGACAGAGAAGAACCCATCAGTGGCAGTGGAACTAATGTGTGACATGACATGAAATGACACACCGCAAAGAATCCCACTAAGATTCTCGTGCTCAGAGGCTCACAAAAACCTGAAGCCAAACCTGAGGCCAAGGTCTCTTTGGGCATCTCAGGATAATAAACCGTAGATCAGTCGAATCAAAAACAATAGAGGTTGGTGCATTCAGCTGGGGCTTGTAAGTGGTAGATTAGACCAACGTCATTACAGGCATAAACAATAGATCAGGTGAAGGTTGGTGAAGGTATCTCCGGATCCTAAAGTGGAAAATCCTTTAGATCTGCTGTAAACGTTAGATCAGGTCAGGATCAGTACAGGAACCCTAGGATCATGTACGATAGATCTGGTTGAGGTGAGTGCAGGCAACTAAGAATTGTAAGCGGTACATTAGACCAAAGTTAGTGCAGGCAGCTCATCAACATAAACAGTAGATCAGGCAGAGGTCTGTGCAGGCAGCTCAGATTGCAAATGATTGCTTGTTTATCCTTATGAGAGCAAATTCCACTGCTGTTTTATATTCTAGTGATCATCATTTGCCCCATTTCCAATCAGCCAATGGCCCTTTTCCAGTGTGGGGCTCCCCTAGGCAAGATGAGGCCTTATCATAGATTTGTACCGGAGCAGTATTGAGCATCTTATGCTATAACCCAGTTTTATTTTTCTTATAAATTTGTTAGCTATCGCCACTTGGTTATGGAAATCGACAATATAAAAACTATTCAACTTGGAAAGGGAGAGAAGCCACGACAAGCTGACTCAGGAATACCCTCCCCTCCGATCCTGCTAAACTGGTTCAGCCTGGCAACCAAATGCCGTAATTGTCCCGGCATGTTTAATAGGCCCCTTTCTCTTTTCAAGTGAAGTGTGCAGCAGTGTGCTGGTCAGTTTTATCTCTAACAATCATGCTGAGAGCCGAGATATTCCCCCTGACCCAAACATTGTGTTTTATGGGCCCTTTTTAAGCACCGTGTCATTCAATGGAGCTTAAAAGAAACATTTAGGGGCACTTAAGGTAGTCCTAAACATGACAAACTATAGAACTTGTAAAAGCTTAACCTCTACATGTCCCGCAGTGTTTAATTTTAACCCTTAAATACAACTACTGGGCCTTCTCCAGCTCCAGCTTCTCCGTATTTCTTCTTCTAATATCTTTTTTCTCATTATTATTTATAAAAAGTGCCATCATCTTTAGTGGCATTGTACAAGGTAGAAATTATAGGCAGGGTAAAATAAATAATATTATAATGCGCAGGGTATTATAGGACAGATGGGGCAGAGATGCAGCAAATTCACAGAGATAATGGAGTACAGTGTAAGTAATGGTCCCTGCAAGCTTAGCATCTTATGCATAAGGCAGTGGAGACAGAAGGGTGGGTGCCTTGGCTCCTTGGTATTATGCACTAAGCATGATGGCAAGTGCTCTGAAGGTTGCCAAGATAGTAAAGAAGAAAAGGTGAGTTTTGAAGGTACTTTTGAAGGTTTGGAGAGTTGGGGAGGGGTACGCTGTATTTCGGAGGACCTTCCAGGGAAGTCAGGCAACACTGATGGAGGGGAGTCTGCATCTTCATTAGTATCCCTGGACTACCAGTGAAATGTAGGAAGGAGCCTGTTGGAGAACGCTTATAGGTTAAGGTTATACGTTTAAACGAGATTCTTTCAGCCAATGTAGGGACTGACAGAGAAGGGCAGCAATGGGGAAGTGAGAGGGGAGGTGGATAAGGTGCACAGTTCAGAATAGATTGGATGGGTGTCAGTCTATTTGCAGGTAGACCACAAAGAATAGTGTTGCAGCAGTCTAGTTGGGAAATGATAAGGACATGCACAAGATTTTTAGAGGTTCGAGCCATGAGGCAGGGATGGATGAGATGTTTTCAAGTTGGAGACAACAGGAGGTCGCCCAAGAGTCTCTCCAAAATTTGATGACTACCACGTAGGGGGTCATCATTTGTAATAACAAATGTCTGCAGCTAAACTGAAGACCATCTCCATCACAACAGTGAAAACATTTTTATAGCAGATATTTGGACACATCTAAGCATCAGGTTCCCAACTGATTGAATTTAATGACCACTGGAAAAGAATAGTCTGAATTGTGATGCTTGCATAGAGGCAAGCCAGAATATTTGACTGCGTTATGTGAGGTTTGGAGAGAATAAATGGTCCACGTAGGGTATATCTTTTATGATTATAATTGCATAAGACCTGGTCCTGCTGTCATGCAGAACCTGGATGGGAGATGAGGGCAATCATTTTTTTCACTGTGACAGGGCCCACAGCATTGATCATGCAGTTAACTTGTTTCTGTCACATTTAGACCTAAGGATGACAATTATTTAACTAAATTAGATATGATTACACAAATATACACTAAAACAGGCAAACTGTGCTTTCATTTTGTACACAATGCCATGTGAGCACAAATCTGATAAAAAGGGTGAAAAGCTGTGGAATCGTGTCTTCATGGAGTCATGGGGTCGTCGTCAGAGCTAGTATTGGCTGGAGTCTTGAGTCATCTTAAGTGCTAGAGAGAACAGAACATTTATCAATAGTCCTGTGCATTTATATGAGAGACAACCCTATTTCTGGCCATTGTATAACTTGTCTCTATGCTTGCTCATCTAATTGCAGTTATCTCAGACATGAGGGGTAGAGACTAGCTACCATCCACTGTACAGAGAAGGAGAGTCTGCTTCCTAATCTTCTCTTATCTCAGAAAACTCCATGATCATAGAGCACATTAAAGTTGTGGACCTATTCAGTCTCTTTGGTGTCTCTCCTAGAATCCTCTCCCACTCACACACATTTGTTATTACAAATTATTGACCATTTATGTTAGAACTGGAGTTGAAGTCAAAACTTTGGCTTACTGACTCTACAGCCCTGGTGGAGGGGCCACAAATGTGGGTGCCCTGACCTCATGGGCCCTATTGCAGTTGCTACCTATGCAGTTTCTGCTTGTGTCTCTTAGTGAATGCCCCATATCAAGATATGATGGAGGAGAACGAGATGAAAGCAATCACTGGATTAAAGAATATTGCTAATGGACTTGCCCCATGTTGGCCCGCTTCTGGATACAGGTATATAGGCTGGCTAACGGTATTTTCCAGACCAATATTGGAAAAGACCCCTGGGTTGCCCTCCTGCACTGCAAGCCCCAGGAGCTCACCAGCAAACAGCACAGACTTTTTGTCTACCTCCTCCTGGCGGCCAAACAGACCATAGCCAAAGCCTGGAAAAAACAATTTACCCCAATCTCAGAGGTGTCGACCAGAATGAATGGGTTTCTCATCAACGAGAGGTTGTCCAGTATTCTGGCCGATAAATTCCTCTCGATATGGGAGCCCTGGATGAGATTCGCTTGGCCTGGCGAGGCCCCATGGAGGCTGTAGCATCCAGGTACGTAGGCTGGTGGAGTGCGGGAGCTCCCAGACTCCTCCCCCCCTGACTTCTCCCCCCCCCCCATCCAACCTCCTCCCTTCCCCCAGTTTTTATTTTTCCTCCCTTCAGACTGAGATACACTGTCGTTTATTTCTTTAACTTGTATCCATTGCAAATCATTAAAATACCAACATAATCTATGTGTAACCATATGCACTGTCAGCTTTTCCTTCCCACCTCCCCTGCGTGGGATGGTATTATAATGCATACATTTCATATATCTGTAATTTTGGAAACTCAAAGCTTTAATAAAAATATTGAAACAAAAAAAGAATATTGATAACAACTTAGGCCACACTTCCTAAACTGGCAAAAGCCTATCTTATTCCTTAGGAAAATCACTTCTTTACTTCATCATATTTAAGAATGGGAAGAAGGGTGGGCGGGGCTCTCCTAACATCCATGACCAATATTTCTTATTTAATTTGTATAGCTTTAAAACTATAAATGTATAAATAATAAAGGTAGCCATAGGCAAATGAATGGGGTTATTTACTAAAATGTGGTGACTTATAACGTGGGAATCTTCAGACTTTTTTAAACTTTAGTGAAAATGAATCTTCCTCCATGGATCTGTAGATTTGAAAATTAACAAATGGGAAGAGCAAGTAACAAACCAACAAAACACAGATAATTATAAGTGAGATGAGAAGAGAAATGCAAGGATTACAAGCAAGTGAGAGTACTGCCCTTTAAAGGAGCATTGCATGTAAGGGGTTAAAGGGATACAGAAGGCAAAGGCAATTGTTAGACCATTGTGTCGGGCTACATTTGACACTGTCCTAAACTGTTTTCCATTTTTAAATTGAAAAATAAATGGCCAAGATATCAAGGTTTACAGTTTCCCCTTATGATTTATCTTTTGAAATATTGGATGTGGCCCTTGGCTCTGTGGTGCTGCATAATAATCAGCATAATGGGTGGGGTCTCATCACTCTGGCTGTTCTTCCTCTCTCCCAGTGTACACTGTCTGATGATGGAAGCTATAGACCACCAGCTTAGCCCTATTATTGGTGGTCTATGGCAAAGGAATTCAGGGGATGTGCCACCACTCTGTGGCTTGTTTCAGAAGCAGCTGCGTTCTGACAGGAAAGGAGAGCGCAGCCATGATGAGGTGAGCTGCTTAATTACAGTTTATGCGCTTTGCTTACAGAGTCCCTTTAAATTAGCCAAAGTTCTGCTCCCCTATGTTGGCTGTCAGGAGCATTTCCTGATAAACCCCACTGGACGCTCTGCCTTCACACTTCGCATTCACAAAATGATCCTGGGGCTACCAGATGTGTGAATAAAACAGTTCACTTACTGTGCATTGGGCTCTGAAGCAGGTGGCTGGTCACTCGGCTAAAAAAAAGTTACATTGCTAGAAATGGCTTTAATTTTCAGGGCAGTATTAGAATTGGGCCTATGCTGATTGGCAGTGGGTTGCCTTTTCGGCTTTGTGGAATGGATGGACATTAGCATGTCAGTAGAAGATCATCATAGAACAAACACCCTGCAACTATTGCTGGAGGAACACAAGTTAGAGGTGGCGGTGTTATGGCCTGGATGAATGTGTTTGAGACACTTTCAACCAATTTATGTTTGAAACCATCCCTGCAGATCTTGTAACCCATACATGATGAATGTCTTCCCTGGGGCAGATGCGATCTTCCAGCAACAACATTTGGCATGTCACATGCATAGAAATGTCTGCCATTGGTTGGAAGTGCATGACCAAGATTTCCAATTACTATCCTGGCCAGACTTGTACTTAATTGAGTATCTGTGGGAGCACTTTGATGACCGTGTTGGCTCTATGGATCTTCCCCACACACCCTCCAGCACTGCAGTCAGTATGGCTCCAGATACCTGAGACAACCTACCAGCACCTTATTGACTCACCCCCAGCGCGTCTATTCGCTGTCGTGATGCACACAGCAATTACTCTGAATATTAGCCGCTGCTCATAATATTGTAACTTAATTGCATGGCTATTGATTTTGTAAATTAATAGTTTAATTTTTTAGGGTGAGGATCCTTCTATTTCTGGAGAAACTGAATGTAACGTGCCAATCTTTCACTTGGCATTAAATGCCTTAAAGAAAAGCAACCACCACTGATCAGGAGCAATGTTAGAAAATATTATTTTACAGAAAGAGTAGTAGGTGCTTGGAACAAACTTCCAGCAGATGTAGTTGAAAAATCGTCAGTCAGTGAATTTAAACATGCCTGGGATAAGCACACATCTATCCTAAGATAAAGTGAATTTAAACATGCCTGGGATAAGCACACATCTATCCTAAGATAAAGAGTACATACAGTATACACATAAGGGCAGACTAGATGGACCGTATGGTCTCCTTCTGCCGTCAACCTTCTATGTTTCTGTTTCTACTCTAGGGCCCCTGTTTTCCCGAATCAGCTGTGTGAAACCCTGGCCCATCAGTGATTCCACCATGCATCCCTGGGCCACGGCTTCATCCCTGTTACACCTTTAGACGGCAGTTTTGAATGGCTGGCGTGGGCACACCCACAGCTAAAGGTAAGTGGGGAACTAGTTACATTATGTGTGTCAAGTGACAGATAGCTACAACTGTAAGCCACATTTTATATGGTGAAGAGCATCTCCATCTTCACATTTCATTTAATACCCCAACTCAGAGGGGTTTTCAACCATTTTGGAAAGTAGATCACTACACCTCACTGGAAAACGTCTGCACCCTACCTTTTGCACATCAAAACCTAATCATGTGCTGGAGATTTTAATCAAACTACTTTTTTTTCACTTTTTAGTGTAAGATTTCCCCAGTCTTTACTGAAACCTGAGGAACTAAGGGGAAGAAGCTCACCACATTTCAGTGAATGATCCCATATCTCTCAGGATTAATATACTCATAGGAAAGCTTAATAGGTTAAGCTTAATATGTTGATGCTGTATAAACACAAAATGGCATTAAAAATAATACAAATACAGATGTAGAAAAGTTTAGCTTGACGTTTTAATAAACAATGGCTCCGAACGATATCTTGAAATCTTCAATGCTCAGCGACTTATGCTGCTTATTAGCTCGTTGCAGCAAGTTAGGGTCAATTTAACCTTTGCTATTTCTGATATTATAACTGGAATTCCTTTCACCATGAAAAAAAGGAAAAATCTAAAATATATTTATTATGTTACTATCTCTGTGCCAGCTCAGGGAGATAAATCCGCCAAGTAGCTAGCCCTTGTAGAGGTAAAGCCTAGTTCAGACAAAGTAGACACAATATTAACACCCTGCATCCAAATATTTTGCCCTTACACTGTCATTTCAGCTATTTAATGTGCTAACTGCATTGAAATGAATGGATTTAGTGTAGCTGTGCTGTACTCCGCATCTCTAAGCTGGCCAGCAAAGATCCTTATTTACTCATTTGCACAGTCAGAGATAGTCAGGGGCAGCAAAGCTCACTTGCACCACTAACTAGGAAGGTTGAAAGAAGGTGCTTTAGTGAATACCCTTTTTTCTGTGCCTGCTGTGCCAAGCTAAGCCAACCCATACTGGACCAGCACAGCCAGGCATAGCTTCAGTATATCACACCCTTAGTGTATACTCTTTTTTCTGTGCCTGCTGTGCCAAGCTAAGCCAACCCATACTGGACCAGCACAGCCAGGCATAGCTTCAGTATATCACACCCTTAGTGTATACTCTTTTTTCTGTGCCTGATTTATTTTCCAGGCTAAGCCAACCTACATTGGAGTGGTACATAGCTTAAACTGGAGTGTCACATTAGAGCATAGCTTCAGTAAATCGGGGACTTAGTGAATATTTTTTTCTGTGTCTGCTTTGTCGGGCTAAGCCAACCTATACTGGAGTGGCACAGCAAAGCATAGCTTCAATAAATCAGGGTCTTAGTAAATCTGCTTTTCTGTGTCTGATATACTGCGCTAAGCCAAGCAATACTGGACTGGCACCGCTGAGCATAGTTTTAGTAAATCAGGGCCTTAGTGAATATTTTCTCTGTGCCTGATATGCCATGCTAAGCCAAATCCAGTATACTGGAGTGGCACAGCCGAGCATAGCTTTAGTAAATGAGGACCTTAGTAAATTCTCCTTTTTCAGTGCCTGATATGCCGTACTAAGCCAACCTATACAGGACTGGCACAATCAAGCATAGTTTTAGTAAATCAGGGCCTTAGTGAATACTCTTCTTTTTTTTTCTGTGCCTGATATGCCGCGCTAAGCAAAGCTATACTGGACTGGCACGGACGAACATGGCTTTAGTAAATCAGGGCCTTAATAAATGCTCCTATTTCTGTGCCTGATATGCTGCGCTAAGCCAACCTATACAGGACTGGCACAATCAAGCATAGTTTTAGTAAATCAGGGCCTTAGTGAATACTCTTCTTTTTTTTTCTGTGCCTGATATGCCGCGCTAAGCAAAGCTATACTGGACTGGCACGGACGAACATGGCTTTAGTAAATCAGGGCCTTAATAAATGCTCCTATTTCTGTGCCTGATATGCCGTGCTAATCCAACCAATTCTGGAGTGGCAAAGCCGAGTATAGTTTTAGTAAATCAGGGCCTTAGTGAATACTCTTCTTTTTTTTTTCTGTGCCTGATATGTCGCGCTAAGCAAAGCTATACTGGACTGGCACAGCCGAGCATGGCTTTAGTAAATCAGGGCCTTAATAAATGCTCCTATTTCTGTGCCTGATATGCCGTGCTAAGCCAACCTATTCTGGAGTGGCAAAGCCGAGCATAGTTTTAGTAAATCAGGGCCTTAGTGAATATTTTTTCAGTGCCTGCTATGTCGGGCTAAACCAACCTGTACTGGAGTGGCACAGCCGAGCATGGCTTTAGTAAATGAGGGCCTTAGTAAATTCTCCTTTTTCAGTACCTGATATACCGTGCTAAGCCAACCTATACTGGAGTGGCACAGCCGAGCATGGCTTTAGTAAATGAGGGTCTTAGTAAATTCTCCTTTTTCAGTACCTGATATACCGTGCTAAGCCAACCTATACTGGAGTGGCACAGCCGAGCATGGCTTTAGTAAATGAGGGTCTTAGTAAATTCTCCTTTTTCAGCACCTGATATACCGTGCTAAGCCAACCTATACTGGACTGGCACAACCGAGCACAGTTTTAGTAAATCAGGGACAAAGTGAATAATCCATGGAAAAGTGTAGTATACCAAACAAAAGTTAAAGGAGTATTTTCTCAGCTATAGTAATTTAATTCAGTGTGATAATGCAGCTTTGTTCTTTTAAATTAATATATATTAACATATTTCGGCCATAGGACCATCCTTATTATTGTAAAAGGACATCCAGTAGAATGCAGCAATTGGTTACAAGTTAAGGTAGGTAAGAGGGTTCTCTTGTACTATTTCTCTTCAAAAAGCCACATATTGTGCTTTGTAAATTTAAGAAGCAGAATCCTTTGTATGTGAAAGCTGTAAGCCAGAAAGCTCTCCTTAAAGGAGCTCTATCGCGAAATGATGTAATATTAGAAATCCATATAAATACGTCGGCTAATGAGGGGAGGGGTCACTTATCCACCCGTCCTGAATAAAACTCCCACCAAACTTGTGGTTTCTTCTCCTGGTAAGAATAAAATCCAGGGGGTGACAGGTTCAGTCTATCAGGGGTGACAGAGTCTGTCGCCTGTGATTTACTTTTCCTTCCATTAAAATAAATAAAACAACCCTGGCTGGATATTTATTGATGCTGGGTGTATAAGTGACCTGTCCTCCCGCCATCCAGCATATTTTTATGGATTTTTATCATTGGGCCATTTTTTTGCGATAGTGCTCATTTAATAAATAGCTTTGAAAGAAACCAATGTAGAAATTGTGAGTGTGCACAATCGGGGTTATTTAACCGATTTTCAGTCTAAGAGGCGGGAATAGGTCCCTGAGTTTTCTCTCACTTGGCACACAATAAAGGGCAAAATAAAAATTCTCCCGCACATGCGAGGGATTAATGACTTTAAATGTGATTGGCTATCACAGAATTAACCCCCCCCCCCCCAACAGAACTGTACCATTTATGGGGCATATAATTTCTCAAATGTTTCTTCTTGGACTTTTTTTTTCATAACAAACACCTGACATTTTTCTGGGGGTGTGTAGACTTGTTTTGCCCACTGTATATTGAGAAATAAACTGCAAGAACATAGAGAATACATGTTTAAAAAAAAAGTATAAGAGACCAGATTGCACAAAATGTTTTTTTCTTTTATTCTTAGTATTCACCTTCATTGAATGGGAGGATAGCATACACTTTTTACAGACAATATATAAACATGGTGTACAGAATCAACAATAACTTAAGATCACTAATCAAAAAAAATATATATATAAAACAAAATACTGTATCATTTTAATGCGGCTACCGATACAAAATAATTTATTTCTGGGCCTCAGATATAAACTGCAGGCTGGCAAGATATTGCACTAGTCAGGTTTCTCATGTATCAGTAATATTTCCTGTACCCCACCCGCCCATTAAAAAAAAAAAAAAGGTACAAAATAATGTACAGCTTGTACCATTAAGCATTAACCTCCTGTACGGCCAGACGATCAGAAGACATTCCTGATGAATTTTCTGGCTATTAGGAGTTTAAAAGAAATTTTTAAGGACCACATTTAAACTTTGGGCACAGACCCAAGCAAGCATCTTTTCCTGATTTCATTTTAACCGTCACGCATAATTCAATTAGGCTTGTCCTGTTGACATCTTTTTTTTTTTTTTTTGAAAAGCCTTCTCCAGTATGAGTTGGCCCTTAGATAGAGAGTTCGATGAAATGTCTGCCTTTAATATTTGTTTTCTATAAATGTCAAGGCCTGGAATGTTCATTACAAAATCATTTTTGTACAATCGCCATTAAATATGTGATGTCAGTCACTGTCTATCGCTATCAACCTCTTCCATTCCCTCCTTTTTGTTATAAAAAAAATATTATATACATAACAACATTATACCTTAACAGTAGAATATTTGAGAAATGGGTAAGCGATTAATACATTTCACAATCACGTTTAGTAACATCGACAAAGAAAACATTTCTTTGGTGATCAAACATGTTTTTATTTGTTACATGCCATGTTCAGGTTTTTAGTGCCTATTTTATGTTATGCCAGAATTTTTTGCTCAGGTTTAATGTTTAGATTTGGTATATATATATATATATATATATATATATATATATATATATATATTATATATCATTTTGGTTTGTGGGGAGCGAGCCAATGAAACAATCCCAGAAGGAGGAATCAAGGAGGAGTGAATATATATATATATATGGTATATATATATATATATATATATATATATATATATATGGTATATATATATATATATATATATATATATATATATATATATATTATATATATATATATATTATATATATATATTCTAGCCTTGAAACTCAGAACTCTTAACTAATGCATCATCTCAGCAAGCCATATATATATATATATATATATATATATATATATATATATATATATATATCTTTTTTTTGGTATTATGAAGTGAGAGCCAATTAAAGCATTCCGGAATGTTCAGTCAAAGGATGTTGGGGATGTTGGGAAAACAAAGCCAATGAGCATCTGAAAAAGAGAGCCCTAAAAACCTGAGACCAGGTGCAATCACTTAGGAAGAACCACATTAAAAAAAAAATTCCCAATGTTTGCTTTTATGGTCTCTTATTCCAAGACCTCTTCACCGGCGTCCCTCCAGTGGCAGAGGGGGTTAAACTCAGGTCAAGCGTGTTACAGTAGTCTCTCCCCATCCAAAAAAGAAAAAAAAAGCTTACGAGCCAGATGACCTCAGGACAAGGCCGGAGACGGGTTAAAAAAAAATCAAGACGCAAAAAATAAATATTTTTTTATAATTAAGCGTAATAATTTTAATATTTTTTAATATATAAACATGTCCATTTGAAATGAGTCTGCAGTACAAATCCAGCATCATCTACCACTGGGTCCTTTCCACCAGAAAGAGACTGTTAATGTATTTACAATATTCACAGTAATTTAAAAAAAAAGGAAAAAAGCCCATTATGTCCACCTTTTACCTTCACCGGGGTTGGTTGGAAAACAGATTATTCCTCGATTTTCCAGTCCAGGAGAGGAAAGTGCTTATCTAGTTCCACCAAAAAGGTCCTGCTTTAGTCCAATGCAAAGGCCTATCGGATGCAATAGATGAGGTGCAAGCCTCTTCTCCACGGTCTCCTTGCAGGACTTTGGGCCACAACCCAGGCAATGCCCTCATGCTCGACATACAAGTCTGAAAAGTTTCTTTGTCTTTTGTTTTTTTTTCTATCCCATAGCGGTTACCATGCTGGATGGGTGTGGGTGCCCAAAGGAGAGACTTGAGGATGGGTGAATAGGTGTCGGCGTCTGCAGAATATGGCTAGAATGGCTGAAAGGTCCCAAATGGCCCATGGGAGCCATGTGACTCGCCAGAGCAGCGGCGTGGAAGGGAGAAGACTTTTCTTGCATGCATTTGGAAAGTTCTTCAAAACACTCCGAGCCTTTCTTGTTTTTTTTGGACTTGTTGGACATTTTCCTATTCCTGGTCTGAATTCCTTCCTTTTTCATGGTCAGGGGCCTGTTCACCTGTAACAAAATACAAGAACATCAGACACTGGATAATTTAAACCATGTTCCGTGCATGTGAACCCCCCCAAGACTGACAGCGGTAAATTGGCACGGGGAGATTTTTTCAAAGCGGCGTCTATCAAGATTGCTCTCAGTCGGCCTTGATCTATACATTGCTGAGTGTTTCTATGTGTCATCTGTAACTTTACTATGGCCATGGCTTCTTCTTACTAAAGCAAAATAATAGGGTCAGTAACACACCAACCCTCCAAATATGGGTATTCTGTATTGGGAGTCACATTCCACCAATTCATCATTCGTAAACCAAGTCTAATCCATAATTCCTAGATATGATTCAAGGCCAACTAAGTCCCAGAGATAGGGGGCATACAAAAAAGGGTTTCTTGATCACCCTGAAATGTTGTATCTAGGAATTAAGACTTGAGTTGTCTGGTGGACTGGAACATTTTGGAACGCACTATCATCCCAACCAGTTGAGTTTATGGTTGTATTTTGGGATGTCCCAAGAAGCCTATTTCCATTTCTCCAGTTTTGAAGCATATCTCCATAGACTTACATAGAGAATGATGCAAGGGGGGCATAAAGGCCTTCAACAACTAGGCACATTATGTTGATAAAAGGGGGAAAGGGCCTAAAAAATGAAACCATTACCTGGTTTCCACTCTACAACAGGTTCTTGGTCACAACCATTAAAGATGCCTTGTTCTGGTGAGGTTAGTGTGATGCTATGCCACATTATATTGCTTTAGTCATTTACTCTGCACCACCAACATTTTTTCTGACATATAACTGACCTACTTACTCAGACGATATGTCTGTTGTGTAAAGCAAACCAATATTGACAGTTGAACAGGGATCCATATGTTCTCTTGGACCCCCCCCCCCCCCCCAACCAAGGCATAAAAATGGCAATGTACCCAAAGCTTTGTTCAACGTTCTACTAAACTCAAATTTTTTTACATTAATTTTTTTTACAGTTAATTCATTATAACGCTAAATTTAACTATAAACTTTTACAATATAAACATTTCAAAAATGACTAATCATTCTGTGTCTCATAGGCCTAAGGCAGCTGTCAAGGGGTTAAATGATTAACCTCCCAATTCCGTCTAACAAATTGAAAGAGAAGAGGTGATTGTGCGGCCTTTGTTTCCCCGTCTCCCTTTGGTGTCAGAGGGATGTAAAAGCCAAGCCAGCATTTTGTGGTGCCGTACTGGATTGCCAGGCTAGGCAGTGAATAGCCGGGGACGTCCTCCCCAGGGGCAGACTCCTAACAGAAAAGTAATCTCATTCAATTTGTATCAAGCCAAGCCGAGTTGCTGCTTGCCCGATATGGCCAAGTCGACTTACATTGTGTAGCTTGTAGTAGAGTCCACAGGCATTACACACGGGGTCTCCATTTGCATTGCGTCGCCATAAGGTTGTAGTGGTGGTCTGGCAGTTTGCACAACAGGTTCCCGCTCTCCTTGCCGCCGACTGTAAAGAAAGAACAGGACAGAGGTCAGAGGTGGTGCCAAAATTACCAAACTTCATGTATTTGCATATTAAACAGTGTATGTCACACAAATAACTGCTGAACTTGATTCCATTATAAATTGTATATTATTTTAAATGAAAGGATAAAACATTATTTTAAATACAAAAAAAAAACAATTTTTACTGAGTAGTAGGATGAGCCCAGCTGTAAATAAGGCACAAATAACAGAAAACCTGTTTGTTCAAAAATTGTCCAAAAAAAAAAAAAAATACAAGCATTTTAACAAACTATTTTTTTTCACCTAAAAGTTCCATAAACACATTTTGGACCAATAAAATGTCAAAATGTCAAATGTTGTCCAAGACAAATTTTATGCCAAAAGTTAACAAATTCATACCAAGTTTGATGCTATCGAAATCAATTGTCTTATATAAATCTGGACTGAGCAGCAGAATTACAATGGACTCTGTTGACTAACTCTTTTATCTTAGAATCTGAGGAGCATTTACTAAATTGTGGAGATTGCCCTGCTGTGTGACCCCCCCCCCCCCCCCAGGTTGAGCAGTAAACTCACCTTTCCCTAGTCATACGGCACATGCGCAGGCTCTCGTCTACTCAGTGCACTTGGCAAAATCAGCTACGATTCGGCTAAGAGCTGAGTCTAGCCAAGAAGAGCAGCGGCCGTGTCTCCCACCAGCCTCTAACAGGGTGCATGCCCACGCTGGCCATTCACAAATACCTGGTGCGCCATTGGATCGGCGAGGTTTTAAAGCGGACTACAGTTGCGGGAACCCAAATCTGGAAGCCTGGAGTCAGGCTTTTGGTCCACTCTAACCCACATAGGAAGCTCCTAACTGAACTCATAAAACATATACCTCCAAACCTCCTAAAGCAACCAATACCTTTAAACCTTAACCTGACTCCTAACACAACCTATTCGCAAGGGCAGGGCTCTCTCCCCTATTGTATCTTGTACTCAGAATATCCATTGTCAACTCTGCAAAACTGCATTTGAAATAGTATATGTATCGTATGTTTCTACCCTGTCTGTAATTACTATGTAAAGCGCTACGGAAGATGATGGCGCTATATAAATAAACAATAATAATAATAATAATTCCCCTAAAGCTCAACTCAGATCTTAACACAACCTATCCTTCTAAACCTAAACCTTCTAACACAACCACAAATGTAAGCATCCTTGCTGCGGTGGGCAGCCCTAGAAACAGCCTAGAAACAAGTTGGGGTAGTCAGTGTCCCATGAGTTGGACCTGCCACCCTTTGGTCACAACCTATGCTCCTAAACCTGACACAAAAAAACAACCTATCCCCTAAAGTAACATTTTTAATCTTGACATTCTGGAAAATGGGTGCAGGAAAGGGATGAAAAGTGGAAAAAGAATCAACCACTCCTGTCTGACATAGGTCCATGGATTTCCAAGCTGGCTCAAGTAACACTGAGATGCTCTGCACACCACCCATCAGTATGATTTGGGGGTATGATCAATCATCAATGACAACTGTGAATAACAAAAGATTATATATAATAGTTCACATTGGCTTCTCTCCCTCCAAGGAGCTGACAATCTAATGGCTTGCTATGGGCCCATCCCACACTCCTGCAGCATTTCATATCCCCGAAGCCTGGGGAGGATGTGCTCCATCATTCCACCATCCTTAATAATTTGTTGTTTTAAGCTTCTTAACAATGCCCCCGCCAGGGATTTCAGCCTCCTAAGCTTGGAAGTCAATTAGGCAGGAGAGCTGCGAGGTGACTCAGAGGAATTCCCCTTCCACCCAGCCCAGCAAAGCCCCTGCTCCTGGCAGCCCAGCAAGGGTTAATCCCCCCCCCCCTGTCTGGCTGCCGAACACCCAACACACCCGCATTGCCTTTCCCAAGAAAACAGCTCGCTTCAGTTTCACCCCAGCAGCATTATTTGTAAAAGTTACTGGACGTTTGAGAACCTCGCCTAAAGGCTGCGCTCCCTCTCAGGCCGAGCCGGAAACAGCGGCCGGCTTCCTTATCAGCCCGGCGCAGATATCCGGAGAGGAAGCCCCCCTCCAGCATGAGATCACATGGAGCCTCACAACAAAGCCGCTGCACGGGGACTCCATGGAAAATACACGGCACACAGAAAAAACTGCTAGACTATACAAGCCCGGTGACTCCATGGCCTGTCATTCAGGCCGGGGACTACAGGTCTGGGGGGGGGGGGACAGGGGGACTACAAGTCTCAGCCTTTGTCATATGCTAAAGGTATCAGCCTTCATCATCAGCTAAAGGGGGACTACAAGTCTCAGTCTTTATTATCAGCTAAAGGGGGACTACAGGTCTCAGCCTTCATCATCAGCTAAAGGGGGACTACAAGTCTCAGCCTTTATTATCAGCTAAAGGGGGAGCACAAGTCTCAGCCTTTATTATCAGCTAAAGGGGGACTACAAGTCTCAGCCTTCATCATCAGCTAAAGGGGGACTACAAGTCTCAGCCTTTATTAACAGCTAAAGGGGGACTACAAGTCTCAGCCTTTATTATCAGCTAAAGGGGGACTACAAGTCTCAGCCTTTATTATCAGCTAAAGGGGGACTACAAGTCTCAGCCTTTATTATCAGCTAAAGGGGGACTACAAGTCTCAGCCTTTATTATCAGCTAAAGGGGGACTACAAGTCTCAGCCTTCATCATCAGCTAAAGGGGGACTACAAGTCTCAGCCTTTATTATCAGCTAAAGGGGGACTACAAGTCTCAGCCTTTATTAACAGCTAAAGGGGGACTACAAGTCTCAGCCTTTATTATCAGCTAAAGGGGGACTACAAGTCTCAGCCTTTATTAACAGCTAAAGGGGGACTACAAGTCTCAGCCTTTATTAACAGCTAAAGAGGGGACTACAAGTCTCAGCCTTTAGTATCAGCTAAAGAGGGACTACAGTTATCAGCCTTTATTATCAGCTAAAGAGGGACTACAGTTATCAGCCTTTATCATCAGCTAAAGGGGGAGCACAAGTCTCAGCCTTTATCAGCATCTAAAGGGGGACTACAAGTATCACCTTTACCATAAGCCAGCAGGTCTTTCTATCTAAAGCGGAACTAGAAAGGTCCAAGCTTTTATTATGAGCTAAAGGAGATCTGTCTATCTGGGACTACAAGTCCCAGCAGTGTTTAAGCTTTAAAGGAACATTTAAAGCAAAGGGTTGAATTATCCTGTATTCTGCCCTTCTCATGCTGGCTGTCGGGGGCTGCATCTTTCATTCAGCCATCATTCCGCCTGCTTTATATTTCTCTCTACCTTCTAAGGGACTCCTCAGCAGCAGATGATGACTCATCCATACACGTTTCGATGTGAGGGTCCCTTCAGAAGTTAATTCAGGGACCCTGAAAAATGAGTCAGCCGAAGGGAGAAAGTTTTGTAGGGAATATCAGGGAATGCAAAGTGCTGGGAAATGAACGGATGCAGCCTTTGAAGTCCAATCCGAAATCAGGCTAATGCCTGGAATGCCCCTTTAATATCACATTCTGTCTATCTAACATGTACTAAAGTTTCAAGCTGATATCATAAAGAATTACAAGTTCCAACCTTTATAGAAAGTCTACAGGTCTACCTATCTAATGTGGAACCCCAAAACCTAGATTTTCTTATTTGCTTTAGTACTATATCAAATGGAACTACACGCTTAAGTACGGCTTTGTTACATCCATTTATTTGACCTACAAGTCCCAGTTCTTACCATAGCATTAATATTACCTTATTCCATGCTTTCTTTAATGTACATCTTAGTAAGTGTTTTTAATACCACTCAAATGTGGAGCTACATGTCCAGCTTTTCTCATAAGCCTTAACCTCCCCTCAATACATGTTTGCCTCTTGATGTGGATTTAGAAGTTCCAATTTTTTATCTTAAATTACCCCCTAATAGGGTAAGACATGTCCCAGCTTTTATACTGCAGGTCTTTTATAATATCTCTTTATCTGAACTACATGTCCCAACTGCCTAATTAATTTTGAAACTACAAATCCCGACTTTTATTATATCTATTAAATGTCGATATTACCTGCGTCTGATAAATATGATATATATATGATATATATACATAAACTACATGCCCCAACTTTTTGCTTGAGTCCTGTTATTGTCGCCAGTATACTTTTAATGCTGGGACAGTTGGAGACAAGACTGTAAGTAACCTGGCGCTCTTCAGGATTATAAAGGATAAGTGCTAACTGGCAGTTAGGGGTAATTGTCAGTCACATGACTGGGGACAGGGGTACGATGCTCTAACCCCAGGGCTGTAAACAGAAGGCTTGGCCCATGGGATAACGATCCCACCCTGGGGGCCAAGACTGAAGCTATTTGCCCCCTCACTCTCTGGCACCAGCTTAGGGTGGGGCAACAAACCGGGGGATTCAGGTCTCTCCACTGCTGGCTGGAAATGACCCTCCAGCAAAGGGTCACTAGGAGGTTACTAGGCCGGCTTGTGATCGATGAGTTGATCCCACAACATTGCAGTAAAATATCTTACATATTTCTGCCTTATAAAACAAATTGAAAGCTCTGAAGGCAAAAAAACGACCATTGATCCAGAGATGGAACATTCATCTGGATCGCAGCAGAGATGACCTGCCTACTGTCATTTTATACAAGTAATTGCCAGCTCTGTGGCCTAGCAGTCCTAGTGTGCTGCTTGGAGGTTGCATCGATGTAAGAATCACAAGAAAATGATTGCTAGTTCTTCAATTCATTTGCGCTATATAGCTACATGCAGATGCAAGGCATTCTATATAAAAACATGTTAGCCCTCACTGTGTTCTAGACAGAGCTAAAAGCCTTAAAGTCCTGAGAAGGCACCCTGCAGTTTGCGAAATAAAATTCTATGTTATATAAAAAAAGTGCTAGCTCTTCGGTCCATTTAAATTACAGCTACATGCATATAAAGAGAAGCCCTACCTACTGCCATTATTATATATAACAAATTGCTAGCCCTGTGGTCCACAAGCTAAAAAAAGCAAGAAGAAAATCCCCTGCCATATCAAATACCGCATCAGAAAGAGTGCTAGCCCTTCGGCTCATTTATAGCAATAGATTCAATGTAAAAAATAACTGACTTGAAATGGTGAATGTAAAAGAAAGTGATGTTATAATAACCGATAACCCCCCTGCCACCCTCGATAGCACCTACCAGTCGCCGTTTGGGCTTAATGAGGGGCCGGTTCTGGCCGTTCATTTTGTGGTAGAGGCCGCAGGCATTACACAGATAGTGGCCGGTGCCGTCTCTCCTCCATAGTGGGGTGGCTGTAGCTCCGCAGTTCACACACTCTCTCCCTTCTAAATGGAAACACGAAGAAACCGGATTTCTTTCTTTAAAAACAAATTCACAATATTTTGGCTTTGTCCTTCAGACACACAAAAATCGCACAAATTAGGAGCTGCGACAAGTCGCAAACTCCTGCAACAACAAACACCACAAGCAGCTCTTATTTTACAGTAGTTATGATACCATTTTTATACAATTTTTGGGGGGTCACACACATCCATTTGTAATAATAAATCAAGTCAATTGGACTGGCTCTATTTTTCTTTTCCCTAGTCACCGGACTGGCTTTAAAAAAGAATATATCAAGATTAGTTGCCTTGATTTATTCCTAAGAATATACTGTGACCTGGATGAATGAGAACCTTTACAGACACCACAGTCGATAAGGATATATATATATATATATATATATATATATATATATATATATTATATTATATTAGATTGCACGGCAATTGTTTATATAAAAGTGACTAGGGAAAAGTCATGAAGAAAAATACAGTACAGTTGCTTATTCCTACATATATATGTAAGAATGAAAACCTATAATATATGATATGTTAATACCTAAAATTGACATCTATAAATATATATATACATTATTACAGTGTAAAATAACTGTACTATCTTGTCTGCAGATATTTTATTCTGATAAAGAGAAATATAAGATTTCTATTTTCTACGGCTATAAATATATTTCAATATATTAAAGGTAATATAAAATGATATTATTATAAATTATGATTATTTTGAAAAAGGATTATAAAATAATGCAATGATATATTCTCAACGATGACACACTTAAAACTTTGAGTATTTGCAGCAGATATGAATATTTCGTCTACAGCAAATATTCGCTTTCAATCCAGCTATTCACTAAGTGAAGCGTTTGAAAACTTTTTTTTTGTAGGAAAGTGTCCCGGCTTCCCCTGGGTTTAAAAGCAGGAAACAGGGCTGGCGGTTTTAGATTCCTACAACAACAATCGATCAGTCACGAATTTTTCGTGGTGTTTATCCATTAGTCATTTTTACACGCAGGGTTACAGAGTCCCCGATAATCCCAGCGTTGTCCTTTAATCGCTGGGGGTTAATCCCACTGCTGATTTCCTTATTGGCTATGAAATTAGGGCAGAGCAGACCATGATTAATCGCCAGGAATTATACAATTATAAAATATGGTGTGCCATCACATTGTTATTATTATATAAATGTATCAATAACTTCGTTTTTTAATGATAGCATTGTTATATTTATGTTGTATATATGATATTATATTATACATTTTCAAATAAGTTTATGTAATTATTTAAAAATCATGGTGCATTTGACAGTGGACCACATGGACAGTTATTTTTTATATAGTCATTTATGAATCTGTATATATTTAGATCTAGTTTTATTTGCCAACCATATATACGTTAGTTACATACTTTATGGAGTTCGAAAAGTTTGTAGGGGTTATGGAGCAGAGACAGAGAAAACTAGTGAATTCAGGGTTTTAAATTATCTATGTCAGATTAATTGGTGATACATGGTCTTTAAATAGCAAGACAGAACATGCTAAATATTATTCTATTATTTAATCTGTACAAAATGGCCTAATTGGAAAGCTTGTGATTATTCCAATTTCAGGAGCAATGGGAAAGAAATTCAGTGAAAAGGGCGTCCTGTTTGATACGTTTGAGATTTGGGGCTATGTACGTTGCTCATTGCTGGCTCAGCTCTGCAGACGTCCCAGCATGTCGGTCAATATTCGATAAAACGGCACCAAGGATCGAAATGATTATAATAATAATTATTATTATTATTTGAATAGCGCACAGGTGTAAAACATTTTCCATTTTCATGTATTGCACAGCACTGCAGTCTATGGCGGTGCTATATGTATACACCTGACAGCAGCAGAGCTTATTCCCGAGATACACAGGGAAGTCAGGCATTGCAGTCCTATGGGTAGAGGATCAGGAAAGTTATTGCCTATTGAAAATCTACCTGACCCTCCAGGCTCTAATTGCCAATGCCTATGTACTAAATTTCGGGGAACCTCTATGGCACGTCCCCAGGGTAGACATAGTGCCATAAATGCGAGACTTACTTTATGATCGGTGCAGGGGTTCTAATGAATCAAGGGATGCGCTACGAATGATCTGTGGATGTGTGGGGGAATCGGGTCGTTACCGATAATCGATATTAGGGTGATTGGGGTAATCTATTGGTCATCTGGAACATTGATCGTTAGATGTATTGGATATAGTTGGGTAGGCGGCAGTCAGGTAAGTACAGACAACTTTAACATGAATAGAAGACAGGCATGTAGGGGGCTCTCACCTGAACATGAGCGGCTCTTGCTCCTCTGTTTGGGGGTAAAGCTGGAGGCTGGGCCCCCTAGCAGGCTGCCGGGGTGGAAGAGACTGCTGCTGTAGTCGTGCGCCGCCGGTACGTAGGAGGGGTAGGTGGGGATGGGGTGGTGAGTGGACGGTTGAGCACCCATGGGTGCCAGGCTGCTTCGCAGGGGACTTCCCCCCTCCATCTTCATGCTCTCAGACAGGGAGACCTGGTATTTGATAGCGTCCTTGTCCTCCACCCGGGAGGTAGGGGAGGCAGCGCTGCCGGGGTCAGGAGACACATCCTTGGGTGGGGTCGGGGGGAAGCCGAACAGGTGCGGGCTGGAGTGCGCGGAGGAAGTAGGCGCCCCTGCGGAGCCTCCGCCTGGGTACAAGGAGCCGCCGGCGGCCGCCGGGTGCAGTGGGGTCTTGGCGAAGGGGCTGACAGTCCAGGGGTTGTGGTGGTGGGCAGCAGACAGGGCAGATTTGCCGCTTTCCAGCCAGGGCAGCCCGGGACTGTGCAGGATATGCGGGCGGCACATCTGGCTACTGGTCAGGCGAGCTGTGGGCACAAGACAGAAGGCATAAGTCACCATCTATAGAATTCAACATACTGCACCTGTACATCCATTATAGTCTGCAAACATTCACATATATAATATAGTGCACACCTTTAAATCCATTATACACTGCACACACCTCCATTATATATTGCACACAGTGATGTACCTGTACATGCACATATATTAGCTACTGCACACCTGTAAATCCATTATACTCTGCACACCTGTACTCTTAATATACACTGCACACACCTCCATTATATACCGCCCACCTGTACATCCATTATATACTGCACACAGTGATGTACCTGCACCTACTGTATAATACAGACGTGTACATCCAATATATACAGCACACAATTATGTACCTGTACATAAATAACACAAAATTCTGTACATCCTTTATATGGTATTACACCTCTACATACATAATATACTGCACACAATTCTCTAGCTGTACACCCATTATGCATATGACACAATGCTATACCTGCATACCTAATACACACTGTCCTCACATCCCAAATACACACTGATGTAATGTACATATATTCTGCGCACAATTATGTACCTGTACAACTATTATATGCTGCAAACAATGCTGTACAGCTATTATACACTACACACACATACATTATACAATACTAGATCTGTACGCCATTATACATTACACATTCATGATATACGCTGCACCTGTATATCGCAAGTATGCACATATGTACCTGAACAATCATTATGCTTTGTACATGCACATCTATTATAGACTGATGTACCTGCACATACAATATATAGTGCACACAATGCTATACTTTTACGCACAAACTGCACACTAAAATTTATACATTGTATGATAAACAATGATAAACCTTTTCTGTACTGCATACTGAACACAAGGATAAACCTGTACATTTTGCAGTGTACACATTGATATATATGTAAATACTTTTTTGCTTTCAATCTTGTAGCTGAACATAAAGTACATGCCCCAGAAGGAAACACAGACACTTCGCCCATAATATCTAAAACAGACACGTACGTCCATCCTTATATAGACTAAACTATACTATGATGTAATCACCCAGCCAAATATTATATATGGGCTATACACATAATTTAGGGAGATCTAAGTTTCATTTAATATACCAGGCTAATATAAATAATAAACCTTATCTCAAGGCTTTCTCAGAAGAAATAAAAAGGAAATGAGGTGGAGAAGTTCTGGGCACTTCGCACAGCACAGGATGACATTAGAGAGAAAATTCCTAATGGAATATATGTAGCATATACATAGTATGCAAATATAAATGATATTCCGCTTTATGACGATTGGTGTAAATGTATCAATAACGCACACACACCCGCGACTTACCGTGTGCCTGGCTGTAGGAGACTCTGGCCCTGGCATGGGCAGAGTTGGCATAGTAGGGGTTCCCCTGGGAGTCCAGGTGGTTGAAGAAGACGTCCACCTCGTCGGGGGGCAGCAGCTGAGTGGGCTCCATGTAGTTGTGCGCCAGTCCCGGGTGGTGGCTCTCCGGGTGTTGCCCGTTCAGCACGGCGTGATGGGCCATCCAGCGGGGCTGGTCAGTGGCCACTTCCATCATGAGCCCCTCACTCCCAAATCACAGCCCAACTCCTGGAGAACGATGGCTGGAGTCTGGAGAGATGGATTCGGCTGCTGAAAGCGAAAGTGAATCCCACGAAATCCTTCCGAAGGGGAGCTGCAACACAAAAATACACAACTGTTACACACAGCAATGTGTTCACACAATAAGGGTAATGTATTAAAATAATTTCCACTTTGATGCTTTCCAATATTTCAAAGATAATCGATGTATGAAGCCAAAGGCATTGCTATGATATACAATTACACTCACAAGAGTTGTGTATACGTTGTATCACAAACATAGTGCCACTAACATCCAAAGGCAAACATTGCATAGAATAAGTCAAACATTGTGTGTTGCTAATCAGCTGATGAATATTAGCAACAATATAGCATTAATCAGCCATTATCATGATATACGTGTGTCACCATTATCAGAAAACACAGATCTAATAGTAAAAAACAGTGCCACTAGCAATACACACATAATAGTGTGTTGCATTGAAGCTACTAACACAAAGCATCAGTTAGTATTAAATATTATTATATTAATCAGCAAAGCTGCTAATTAAGAGCTGCACACGTTGTATAACAAATATAAAAAAGCAGCAAGTGCTGCTAATAATACACAAATAGTATGGACATAAAATCATACACAATGTTCTAAAGTATCAGCAACAATAATATTGTAGCAATCATCAAAGCTGCTGTTTCACAAATATAACAAAAAGCAGCAGTGCCACTAATACACAAATAATATCTAAAACAGTATGCTACAGTGAAGCACATGAAGTATCATCAGCTGATTATCAGCATTAATAATACTACATCAATCAGCAGTGTTGCTAATAAATAGAGCTGTGTAACACGTTGTATCACACATATTGAAAAGCAGCAGTGTATACGTAGTATATATTCAGAAGGTGTGCTGCAGTGAAGCACACAAATTATCAGCAGCTAATTATTAGCCTAGATAATATTGTATCAACCAGAAATGCTGCTAAATAATTGTAGAATAACACTTTGATCAATTAACCATGATACGCCTTCATTGCGTGGATTCATTGTTACCTAACTATTATCGCAATATTAGCTGCTAATAAATTGGTGAATTAAAACACAGCTCATTTCCCATTCGTACTCACTATTCTCGAATATTTAAACCAGCAGAAGTGATAGGGGGTGCATATAATTTCTGATCAGTCGCTTGCAAATAAATACACGTTTAGCGAAGCTGTGACGTCATAGAGCTACCGATACAATGTATCAGCCGACAGTTACTATGTAGTATAGTAGAGCAGCAGTGCATCACTATCTAACAGTGTGTGTATCACAAATGGGGTCACATGTACCATTATTAAGCAGCCAATTTTAAAGTAGTAGTGTTACAGTTGTGTAGTTGTGTTTCTGCTCACATCAGTGTAAAGGGTAGCAGTGTATACTGAACAGTAGATCAGCAGTGTATGGATCTGCAGTATACAGGGCAGCAGTGTATAGATCAGCAGTACACAGGGCACAATATAGGGCAGCAGTGTGTAGATCAGCAGTGTACAAAGCAGTATACAGGGCAGCAGTGTATAGATCAGCAGTACACAGGGCACAATATAGGGCAGCAGTGTGTAGATCAGCAGTGCACAAGGCAGTATACAGGGCAGCAGTGTGTAGATCAGCAGTGTACAAGGCAGTATATAGGGCAGCAGTGTACAGGATTGCAGTGTATAGATCAGCAGTACACAGGGCACTATATAGGACAGCAATGTGTAGATCAGCAGTGCACAAGGCAGTATATAGGACAGCAATGTGTAGATCAG
Organism: Gastrophryne carolinensis; assembly: GCA_027917425.1. Classification (NCBI taxonomy): domain Eukaryota; kingdom Metazoa; phylum Chordata; class Amphibia; order Anura; family Microhylidae; genus Gastrophryne; species Gastrophryne carolinensis. Next base: position 240,195,254 of record CM051235.1, on the reverse strand, counting down.
CAGTGCACAAGGCAGTCTATAGGGCAGCAGTGTGTAGATCGGTAGTGCACAAGGCAGTATATTAGGCAGCAGTGTACGTAGATCAGTAGTGTACAAGGCAGTATATATGGCAGCAGTGTACAAGGCAGTCTATAGGGCAGCAGTGTGTAGATCGGCAGTGCACAAGGCAGTATATAGGACAGCAGTGTGTAGATCAGCAGTGTACAAGGCAGTCTATAGGGCAGCAGTGTGTAGATCAGCAGTGTACAAGGCAGTATATATGGCAGCAGTGTGTAGATCAGCAGTGTACAAGGCAGTATATATGGCAGCAGTGTGTAGATCAGCAGTGTACAAGGCAGTATATATGGCAGCAGTGTGTAGATCAGCAGTGTACAAGGCAGTCTATAGGGCAGTAGTGTGTAGATCAGCAGTGTACAAGGCAGTCTATAGGGCAGCAGTGTATAGATCAGCAGTGTACAGGACAGCAATGTATAGACCAGCAGCAGGTACAGGGCAGCAGCGGCAGACTGTCAGGCTGGCTCCTCGGGTAGCAGTAGCAGCCAGCAGTGGATATGTGGGCACTTACCGTAGAGTGATCCAGGGAAAGGAGCGAAGCAGGGCTCGGTCAGCCTGTTAGTGTCAGTTAGTCAGTGGGCCTCCCCGGGCACATCCCGCAGCATCCTCTGTCAGCTCTGGCGCCAGCTGGACTCCCCTCACTAGACATGAACTAGGGAAGAGACGCACAGCTAATAACCCCGAGCCAGCCAATCACAGCGTGCCTTCAGCCCCAGCCGCGCCGCCATTGGTCACTCCTCTGGAAATCCACATTCCCTAATTCACTCCAAACATCTAAAGAGGCCGGAGGGGGAGGGAGCTTCATTACTGCGGGGAGGGGGGCTTCATTAAGGAGGGATTTACATACACTGTACACGCTGGCGATGTTTATTGCCCGGCTGCTCAGTACACAACATGATGAAGATTACCCCCAACTCTACACATACTGTATATGTGTGTTATCCCTGTACAATGCCGAGCCACATCCAACCATCCATTTTCATTCCTCATTCTCACCATCCTTCCATCACTTTTTCCATTCCTCATTCGCACCACCCATCCATCTTTTTCCATCCCTCATCCCATCCTTCTATCCTTGCACTCAATCCTTCCATCCATCTATACTTGCAATCCATCCCTCCATGCATCTGTGACTGCTGCATACAAACAAGTGTCACATGCCGATCTCCCTTGTACATACATGGCCAGTATGGACTCCCTCTCAGCTGTACAGACAATTTCCCCCAATGCAGTAGAAAGTGGTATATGGGGCCCTAACAATGTCTCCATCTGTCTTTGCATGTATTACTCTATTTATGTGCATCAGTGTTGTTCTGATCTGAGAGGGAGTGGAGCAAAAAGGAAGGATTCTCTAAAATAGTCACTTGTTACAAAGATGTAATTTGTGCCCCCAGAATTTTTATGTACATAAATAAATATGCATTGTATCTGCCCCCCCCCCCCCCTCATCTGTATGTATGTCTAGCTATCTGACAACCTATATCATATGTTTTATTATACAATCATCTAAATACATTAATAAGGGGATGGATGAATAGAAAACAGACTGATAAGTGGGTAGATACATAAATCACAGATAGATAGATAGATAGATAGATAGATAGATAGATAATAGTAAACACAAATGTGAGATAGATACAATCTGTTGAGTGTGCCTGTTTTGCAGTTGTCTTCTGTGATTTGGGGTGGGTAGACTTAGAATAGATAGATTTAGACAGATACATGGGAGGTTATGGGATAGATAGACTGTTATTGGTTAAATAAATAGGTAGATCGATATATAATATAACCGAGATGGTAGATAGATAGATAGATAGATAGATAGATAGATAGATAGATAGATAGATAGATAGATAATAGAAATTTATAATCTGTATACGGAGCATAGGTCAGTCCGATTGATTGCTATGCTCTATAAAGTGCAGACACACATCAACATAAATTGCAATCTAAAATATTTAGATATAGTCAGATAAATGGAGTTAATTACATGAAGGGAGATAGACGAGAGATATAGAGCAAATGGAGAAAAGGAACAAAAAAGTGAGAGGGGTAATATAAAAGACGAATAAAATGAATGGGGTACAAAAATACAATTTTAAAGCCTTTCTTAGAGATAAATATCAGCTCAGTCAGGAGGGATTGAGAGTTTTTGAGTTGGTTGACGGGAGAATGATTTTGGACGCTGAAGGTCCACCAAAAACAATGGCTTCAACTCAATAAGTGTAGAAAAGAATTCTCACTGTAATAAGAAAAATCACTTTATGAAAAAAAAACATGAGAATGTCACTGTTACTGAATCTCCAACTAGGAAGACAATAAAAGTCAATAGCATTTTTTAGTACAGAGTAAAAAGTAGTAAAAAGTTCAATACTTAGGGGTAAAGAGGTGCCATTGACTTTCACTATTTTCCTATATGATGATTCACTAAAAGTTACATTCTCATGCTTTTTCTCATTAATTGAATGTTTACTACCTCGATTCACTCTTAGTGAATCGAGACCATTGAGCGAGAATTACCCTGCGGACTACGCCCTCTATTGGCCAGCAGAGGATATTAGCAGTACTTGTGTCCTCCCTTTACTTTTGGGGACTGCGAAGCTCCGTCATGGGTGACCAGCCTTAGCCTCACTTCCTGTCTGGGGTCACAGAACAGGACATTTTGGGAGTCACCGGACACTAATTTTCAATTAGATATACTTCCAGAGTTGTCACCACGAAAGACAACCGATAACATCCCAAGATAGTTATAGATAGGTAGAAAAATGACCAGGCAACCCATCTGTATTCCAGACTAGTAAATCTGACCATGTAGGTGGAAATAATGATTCACCTAATAAATAAAGTATAGTAAATATGATTTAAAAAAAAATATTGATGTCTCCAGAAAGCTTCCCCCGCCACACAGCTCATCACACTTCTCATGTGGGTCCTGCAGCCTGTTGCTGTGTGTGCGGTTGGGGTTACATAAATGGTGGCCCATGTGCTGGATGGGTCACCCCGGGGAGCTGTGTATGGCCCATATAGGGATGTGTAGTTCCCGGCTGAGGGTGTGAGGGATTGAGATTAACACATGAATGGTGCACAGCTCACCCGAGTCTCGCCAGAGACACAACAAAGGCCTATTAGGCTGTATGTGTGTGTATACAAACCCCTCCTCACCACAAACACAACAACTCATTAAAACAAAACATGTTAATTCGCCCATTAAGAGCCAAACCGGCCTGATGTGTTTGCAGACTCCACCAGGGCAGTTAAGGGGTTAATATTGGCTTATTGTTTGGAAGGACTGGAGCCAGTGGGCTGGTCTGATCACCATCATCATACAGGACAGGCAGGGCCCTCATTGCTTACCAGCCTGCTGCACTGGACCCTTTGTGTGTGTGTTTTTTTCCCAAAATTGGGGAGGGGGATTTGGAGGGTTGAGAGTTAGTAATTAGGTAATAGGAGGCTGTCTCTGCCCTCTGCCAATGCAGCCAGCCCGACGCCTGCTCCGTGACGTCACTAGCATGATGCACTGGGAAAGCCTGGATTGCTAATCCCCCTGCAGACCCCCTGGCAGCTCACAGGCAGGGACCCCTCTAGCACTGCTTCCTGCTGCCTTGCATTCCCCTTTAAGAAAATACACATGTGGACATACCTGACATAGTTCAAACTGCAATAGCCCAAAGTATGTAAAACATAGTATATATATATAGAGAGAGAGAAAGAAAGAAAGAAAGAGAGAGATGTGTTTGCGCATGTGTATGTATATGTTTATATGTATATAAGTATATATATGTTTAATATTTATAATACAACATAATGCATATATATATATATATATATATATATATATATATATATATATCAGCACACATAACAAACATATAATTGCAGGCGAATACAATACAGGTCCCAGTTCTAAAGTGAAAACCTACGGGGTATGCGCATTTTCTGGTGTACACGCTAAACTGAATCGGAATCAAACCATGGACTGGCAATCCAATCCAAATATGTATGACATCCATAAGTGTAGGACTGTTAAATACATCGCGATTATTGGTGTAGAAAATAGAATGTTGGGTCTGATATATGATCCACAAAATCTTGATTGTCTCCAGGGCAGTCCTGATCGACACCTGTATTTTGAATGTCTAGAATGGAGCTCTGCTAAAGATTAGATAGTTCGAGGATCTAACCTAATGGATTCAGCCTATATAAGATTGCCAGTATCCAAGAGATCAGATTGTTCTCTGATAAAACAATCGAGTCACTGAGAAAGCGTCTCCTGTATTTTAAGCTCATCAGTTGCTTAGAATATGGTAGAATGATCTGTCTGGCATCTGTCTTCATATGGGATCTGATCGAACCATCATTTGTTGATAGAGCCTTGGCAGCAGAGGGCATATCAGCTGATCGCTTGCCTGTCTTCAATTATGACTCACTTCTAGGAACAGATAAATTGTCTGTGAGTGAGCGAGCAAACAAACCACTCATTTGCGAGCAGACGATTTGCGTTCGGACCCAAACGATTTATGGGCTACATTTTTTATGAGAATGCTTGTGCCCTGCGCCCCAGGTCATATCTGTTTCCCCATGTCCACGTTCATGTGACATACGGTACATTATATGGCAGTCTAAACGATAGGACGCCCGCCCAACGAACAAATTCTTGTTCATCGTTCAATCGTAGTGGTCATTTTCATGGAACTCTTCTCGATATATCCGTGTCTTCGTTTAATCGTTGAGGATTTGGATAATCGTTCAGTACACGGCAGTGTAAACAGGCCATTACTGATCGATCAGACCCAGCAAAAAGTATTTGGCTTAATAATATATATATATATATATATATATATATATATATTAATTACATCAACCCATTGAAGCCTTATTAAAATTACTATATATATATATATATATATATATATATATATATATATGTTACCTAATTCCTTATTCAGGTTTGGCTGGCAGTCCAGTGACCAATCCGGATTTCCCAGTGGGCTGATCAACTGCCATTTGGTGCCATATGCCATGAACGAGGAAGTGGTGACTACACTCTTAGTGCCACTTGAAAGCAAAGCAAGGATTGGTCGTTTTAGGCAGATCGATCAGACACAGCAATCAATGTTCCGCTTAATATTTTGATGAATTTGTTCAAATATCTATCATACACTGTATTTGAAATATAAGGTAGTCATGCAGACTGACCAGATACTGACAAATCTAAGCAAATCGATCTATTCTCTATTTTCTAATGTATATCATCATTTTGGAATTTTTGAACATTTTTGGCCATGTATGCTTGCGCTCACATAGGAATTTTCCCATAACCCATCTGTGCAGTGAGACAAACTCAACCAATGAATGCATACATACCTGGAACTGTAGGCTGCCCTAATTATGGCACCTGAGGAGCCTTGCTCTAGAGCACTTTAGTAATGTCCAGGCCAGGAATCTAACCTGCAACCCTCCTGTCACAAGATCGACTCTTCACCATTAGGCAATGACGCCCCTTAAATCAGATCACATAATCTCAAGATTGGATGTGCATTTTAGTAAATTTGTAGTATTATCTTAAGGAGGAACATGAGAGTTCCACTCCTTGGGGCATTCTGAACTGGCTTTGCCTGCTGTGTAAAACCCCCCAGAAGGCCCGTTTCACCCACCTTTTCCCGGAGCCATCGCCGCGTCTCTGTTCTGTGGCGGCATCCCCGCCCTCCTCTAGCTGTGCACGCACCCACTCCAGGCCTTTCTGAATGGACGGCATATGCACACCACGGCTAGGAGGTGAGCGGGGATGCGACAGATGATCCGTCTAGGTGGCTTTACAGTCAGCAGAGCCAAAGGAAGCGGAGTGAAACGGCCGCTCAGCTAATCAGCGCACTCGTTCTTGCCCGATTCTGCATGTTGGGAGTGACAGGAAGGTCAGTGACCTAGGGGTACATACACAGCGGGCCAACCCAATTTGGGATGCCCCCACTGAAGGAAACCGACTCCGAAAAGTGAAAGTTGGGCATGTTGTTCCTCTTTAAGGCTATCCATAAGGCCTGAACTATTTTTCAGTCATTAAAGTGAAAACTCAGTCTTATTTCTCAGGTTTTTAATCATATTAGGAAATTAATGTATTAGGAAATGTTAATGTCTGCAGTTGGCAATATGCAGGGCTGCCATCAGGGCAGTATGGGCAGGACTCCTTCATGGGGCCCAGTCGCCAGCCATGGTGTTAGTGCCAACTCACAGGCTTTCAGTGAATGGTCTGGGACCCAAACATTTCGAATCACAGCCCTGCTAATATGTATTGAGTCTGTCTGATATCAATCCAAATTCGTTCTAGCTTTAATCAGCCCTTTAAATAATGCCATCACGGGATCTGATTCTTCCTTCTGTATATGATCAGAAACTGATTGGTATCGGTCAGTGGATCCCCAAAGAGAGTGATGGAACATGGGAAATGGAGAGAAAGAGATTAAGGAATATTGGAAAGAGAGAGAGAGGAAAGAAACATGGAAAAGAGAGAGAGAGAGGAAAGAAACATGGAAAATAGAGAGGGAGAAAGAAAGGGATGAAGGTAATGTGGGAAGATAGAGAGATGAAGTAAACACTGAAAAGAGAGAAAATTGATGAAGAAAATACTGGAAAGTAGAGAGATTAAGTTAACCTATAAAAGAGAAACAGCAAAAAAAGCAATGTGGGAAAAGAGAGATGGGCAAACATGGAAATGTGTGAAATAAAGGGGATGTGGGGAAATTGAGAGAAATATATGAAGAAAACCTAGAGAGATAGATAGAGAGAGAGAGAGAGAACCGTGAGGGGTGGACAGAACATGTAAACCAGAGCAGGAACATGTAACCTAGTAGGAAAGAAAGAGATGAATGTGGAAAAAGGAGAAAGATGGACGGAACATGGAAAGGAGAAATAGATGATCGAAACCCAGGGAGAAAATGATATGGGGGGAACATTGAAAAAAAAGAGAGAAAAGGATCACGGAAAAGGGAGATGGAGGGAACATGTAAAAGAGATTGAGGTAACCTGGGGAAAACATATGGATGGACATGTGAAAGAGAGAGAGAAAGATTAGGGGAATACTGGAAAGTAGAGAGAACATGAAAATGAGAGAAAGAAAAGCAAGAGACGGATGACACATGTAAATAAGAGAACGGAAGAATGGGATGAAGGGGATGTTGCGAAAAAGGAGACAGATTGAGGCAACATGGAAAGGATATAGAAATAGTTGAAGGGAGCTTGGAAAAAATGTTATAGGGGACATGGAAAAGAGAGAGAGAGAACAAGGGAAAGAGAGCATGAGAAAGAATGAAATAATGTGAAAAAAGACAAGAAAACAGAGAAGGAAATTAATATGGAATGTAAAGTAAGAAGGAGGGAAGGTAACAATCGAAAAATATATACAACAGGCAAAATGAAAGGTTAAAGGAAGCTGACAACAGAGAGATATATGAGTTGATTCATGGTTGGTGCGCAAAAAAACCCAAACCAATCACAAACAATTCCACATGCGCCTAGGCACCTGATTCATGGCTTTGGGCGCACGCCGGGTGCACTTGCGGATTGCTCCAAATGGAATGCGCTCACGGCAAGTGCAAAATTCCTCTTCAGGCACCTCCTGCCTAAAATTCTGCTGTTTTGAAGCCCAAATGGCCCTGCCCCATGCACATTTGGCTGGCGAAGCCCTTAACTGGTCCCCATGGCCCCCAAGTTTCTCCCCTTTCTTTACTGTTTCTCAATTGTGATTTTGTCTCTCCAGACTCTGTGTTTTAGGCGAATCTCTATTCTCCATTATGGAATGTATTGCCCGTCAGGTGACTCAGGTGACAGGGAACACACTCTGAGATGCAGAACAGAGATTTGCCTAAAACACAGAAGCTAAAGAGACAAAACTGCGATTGAGAAACAATAACTTTTTTTATTAGTGCTTATTTCCCCTTATATTTAGGTGTCGTGTTTTATTGTGGCTATCCTGATTGCAGGTGACCTCCAGTGTTGTTTTTCCAAATGTTTAGTCCCTGATGTTCTAATCACCCTCCGTCCCTGCCCTGTTTTTGCATATTGCATAACTGTGCTGCTGTTTTGTTTTTTCTCTACTTACACTTCATTTTAGGGGCCCGATGTCCATCATTCTGGTTGTTTTTGTCATCAAAAATTAGTGCAGTTTGTCAACTTTGTCACATTTTAACCAGTTTTTTCTCACCGAAACACCCCAAAACGGGAAAAATTAGTAAAATAAACTAGCGATCGACAATTTCATTGCTAAAAAACATGCCGGATGCTGCCGCCATGTGTTTTAGGAATGAAATAAGCCTTTTAGTCAGTGAAGTCAGCAGTTTACTCCAGTTTTTTTCTGGAGGAAATTCACTCTGGAAACTGACACATTTGTGCATGCTTTTTTGCTTTATAAACACCCCATAAATCAGTTGCAGGTGCAATTCTATGCATTGGCGCGTGCTCCTGTGCAAATTTCCACTTTAAACAATGTGCTTCAAATTTTGACAACCATCAATCAGGAGAAAGCCCAAGCGCAACTTGGCTCTCCAAAAAATGTGCACAAATGCTTAGGTGCGCTACCATGAATTGACCCTATAGAAGCAATGTTGCAAAGAGTAGGAAGGGGGGAAATGTGTGGGAGAAGTAGACAATATGGGTATGAGAGTGAGATAGAGAGATGAAAAAGATTATTAGGGTTGGTAGAAGATTAGGGAGGTAGAAGTTAGAAAGAGAGGCCAGGAAAGACAAGAAGAAGGAAAAAGAAGATAGAGAAAGCTGAGAGTTGTCTCTCTCTCAAGGGGTGCTTGAATGGTACCTCCTGGCGCCCCCTACAGAGAGGAATGGCGCCCTGTAGGACCGTACATCTCGCACCCCCCAAAGTAAGGAAAACATAGACAACTACAATGCCCAGCAGGCACAGACTGCCCTGTCAGTGCTCATTTCAGTCACATTGCTATGCTGACCTGTCATTCACTCCTCTATCTCCCTCCTCGCCTCGCTCTCTCCCAGAATGAAGCATTGATTAGGGTGACCCTGGTGTCAGCTGCCCTGAACTAAAGCTACAGGGCTAAGCAAGCACTCTTTAGTGTGGCACTACACATTGCAGCCTACCCACTGGATTACACGTTTGCTGGGATATGTAGTCCATCGCTTTTTTTCGATCTTTTTAATCAGAACATTAAACATTGGCAGAATAAATTCGATAGAATAGGATTATGCACAGATTAGACTTCAAGTCAGAGCAGAGGCAGTTCACAGTGTAGCGCTGAGCGGAGCTCTGTTCTGTGCCGGCACTTCAGGGGTTAACTCCTCATCCTGGCGGCTGGAGAAGAGGGAGCGCCGCCTGTCTGTCCCGACTTTCCCCTCTTCCCACTCACTTGCCTGCCAAAGCTGCCCGAACCGACGCTGGACTTGCTGCTGCCCCTAGCCCTGGACTTGCTGCTTCCTCCTTGTTTAGCCCTGAACTTATTGCTGTCCGCTTCCCTAGCCTTGGATTTGCTGCTGCCCCCTCTCCCTACCCCGTCTAGCCCAGAACTTGCTTCTATTTGCCTAGACCTGGACTTACTGCTGTCCTCTCTCCCTACCCCGTCTAGCCCAGAACTTGCTTCTATTTGCCTAGACCTGGACTTACTGCTGTCCTCTCTCCCTACCCCGTCTAGCCCAGAACTTGCTTCTATTTGCCTAGACCTGGACTTACTGCTGTCCTCTCTCCCTACCCTGCATAGCCCTAAACTTATCTGCTGTTTATTTGCCTCGACCTGGACTTGCTGCTGCCCCTTTTATAGACAATGGCTCCTGCCACTTGCAGTGCTAGACAAGTGGCTCCTGTCCACTTACCTAGCCCTGGACATGCTGCTGCCCCCTTGTATAACCTTTGGCTGGCTGCTGCCCACTTGCCTAGCCCTGGACATGCTGCTGCCCCCTTGTATAACCTTTGGCTGGCTGCTGCCCACTTGCCTAGCCATGGCGTGGCTGCTGCCCCCTTGTATAACCTTTGGCTGGCTGCTGCCCACTTGCCTAGCCATGGCGTGGCTGCTGCCCCCCTTGGATAATTTTGAGCTGACTGCTGCCCACTTGCCTAGCCCTAGACTTGCTGCTGCCCCAATGCCCATCCATGGACTTGCTTCTGTCCACTGCCGCCCTGCGCCTGACCTTTAAATTCCTGACGCCCTTAGCCCTAAATTATGCCTAACCCGTGACCTGCTGCCCCCCCCCCCCCCCCAACACACACACACAGCCATGGACTTGCAGTTACCTACCTGCCTAGCCCTGGACATGTTGGTTCGCCTTTAAAGCCCTATATTTCCTATGTATAGACCTTCGAATGCCCTTTGCTGACTACTAGACTTGCTGTTGCCCTGAAATTAATTTTAGCTGCTCTCATTACTCATCACTGTTTTGCCATCACTTGCAGTCACTGGACTCGCTGCTGCCCCGGGAAGGGTCAGGCTGAGGCGGTCAGTTAGGATCGGATTCGGTCCGGGCTATGAGCGATGATGGCTAATGACTGACCCCTCATTGCTGCCTTCAGCTCCTACAGGTGAGTGGCCGCATAAATCAGACGGCAGGTAACAGCTATGTGTTTACATGCTCCCTACATCCGAGTAGAAGCTCTGATCGCCTGTATGGGTGATAAGATTAGGGATCCATGGAAATGGGGGGTTACAGATTTGCCCCTTGCAGACTCCCAGTAGTCTGTACCCCCATGCCCTCTGCTGCTCCCATAGACTAATTGAGAGGCAAATAGGTCGTCCAATGCTGTAATCGTCCCATATCACCACTACAGCAGGCTATAGACATGTGGATTGGTAAATAATCCCCCTAATGTATCAATTAAAATGTATTATTAATCGACCTTGCTCTCAAATGCTTATTCAGTTGCGAATTTGCTGAAAAATTACTGAATCGTAAAATTCTGCTGAGATTTGTTTAAATTATAAGGATAACAAAACTATAAGGTAATATCTGAAAAAATGTATATATAGGCACAGTCCGATTTGGTCATAAGCATGACATAAGGCTGTTCGTCGATCACGAATATTGGAACGGATTTTCAGAGGACGATATAACGGCGATAAAACGCCCCACATAATATTACGGGAGCTGTATTGTAACCCTAACAGTGCTGAAGATCATAAAAGACATATTATCGGTATGTTGCCTGGCAGAGGTGGAGGGGTTCTCCCAGATGATCCTATTTTCAGCTCCATATACTTCCATTAATCTGATGAGCTCAGCCAGAAAATACTGTCACCGGGGAGCCTCGGCTGCCGCTTATTGTCGCCATCTAGTAACACGGCTGGGTGCTCTGATTTCTCAGCCACTGCAAGTATCGGGCCCAGGGGGGACATACTAGAGACTGCAATGTATAGATCTAGGTGTGTGTGTGTGTGTGTGTGTGTGTGTGTGTGTGTGTGTGTGTGTGTGTGTGTGTGTGTGTTTGTGTATCGCCATATATTGATAAACTGACTGAGAAAATACAAAAAATAAAAGACACGACCACATATTACATTCATTCTGTAATCTATCTATCTGCTTATAGACGCTTGCAATATAAAAACTACTGGAATCCACGAAAGCATATTTCTTTGTCAGCCCATTAGCGTATCTTTCTTTAATATTCAGTGGCTTTTTAAAATGATGTCCAAAACAGACTGATAAACAGAGGAAAACATGACAGAGATTATTTAAAAATAAAAATGCCAGGAAGAATGTGTAAAATGCTGAAAATGCTGACACATTTGTCAGAAGGCCATCTAGCTATCTGTCACATCAATCTCACATTATTTCCTCTCATATCTATCTATCTATCTATCTATCTATCTATCTATCTATCTCATATATGTCACATTATTTCTTCTCATATCTATCTGTCTATCTATCTCATCTATCTCGTCTATCCCATATTTATCTTTCCATTCCTCCTATATATTTCTTTCTATTTCTGCACCCTCCCATGACTGTCTAACTATGTATTTATCTATCTATAATCTACTCATCCCATTTCTATGTATCTATTCCTTATCTTCTTGATCTATTCATATCTATCTATCTATCTATCTATCTATCTATCTATCTATCTATCTATCATCTTAAACATACATAATCATACATATATACCGATATATTATTGTGAGATACAAGAATTGTAGAGAGAGCAAGATTTCGTTCTATCTTTCTTTTTTCAAATGTGTTTATAAAGGATGACATGTAGTATAAATAAATACACATGCAGATTTTTGATAGACAGATGGAAAGATAAATATGAGATAGATAGATAGATAGATAGATAGATAGATAGATAGATAGATAGATAGATAGATATGAGATCGGTGTACTATACTGTACCAGTAAATCGATAATTATACAAGTAATATACAGTATTTTTTATAAACCAGATTAACACAGGAGGGATCCAGATCTGATTTGATTTGAAAATGAAGAAGATCATGAGAAGACATCCGTCTATTAACATATTTTTCTGACACGCGCCTGTAGGTCATGTGTAGCGTTTTTTAAGGCAATCATTTTGTATACCAAAAAGCAAACACACGAATGATATAATAAGATCTGCAAAAGGTATGACAATAAACCTGAAATGTTTGAATTTACAATGGGCGTTGTATATAGTGCTTTTATGTGGGTGGGTGGATGATGGATGGATGAAGGGGTGAATGAAGGGAAGGGTGGATGGATAGACAGTGGATATCAAGCACCCATGTGTGGGCAGCATATAGGTTGCTGTATGTGGGTGTAATGGGCAAAATAACCCCGGGAGAATGCAGCAGACGATTTACAGGGCGTTGCAGAGGAGATTCTCTCTACTCGGCCATATTGTGGGAGCTGGCTGGGATTGTATTGATGAGAAAAAGCGGCTGGCTTGTTGGTCCCTCAGTGTTGCCCCTCCTACTGCCCCCCAAAATGCCAATGGAGCCAGGCCGTGCCCCATGCAGGGCCCCGATACTCCCAGCGCATCTGCGGCCACCATCAGCGCCTGTATCGGGGAGTCTGGCCTCCAAAGAGGTCACTTACCGGCTGCTGGAGGCTAGAGGTGGCTGCTGGCATGCCAGCTGGGCTCCATGCTTTCCACAGCTACACTGGCAGACTGCTCGGGTGTACCCAATACTCAGACCACCCACACTGTCCTGCCCCCTCCTGCCAGATGGGGGCGCTCTACACCTCTCCCCCAGACAGCTATGCACATCTACAACATGAGACAGCTATACAGATTCATAGATAGATAGATAGATAGATAGATAGATAGATAGATAGATAGATAGACATGGAAAGAGATATATATTTAATGGATGAATCGGTAGGCAGATACAAGATAAATACATAGACAAATAATGAATAGAGAGGAATAGAGAGATAGGGATAGGCAGATAGATATTGAATTGATGGGTAGATAGATAGATAGATAGATAGATAGATAGATAGATAGATATGGAAAGAGATATATATTTAATGGATGAATCGGTAGGCAAGATAAATACATGGACAAATAATGAATAGAGAGGAATAGAGAGATAGGGATAGGCAGATAGATATTGGATTGATGGGTAGATAGATAGATAGATAGATACATCTCAGAGTAACTTCTAATCTTAAAAGCATATAGTCACCGAAATAGACAAGTGAATATATATATATATATATATATATATATATATATATATATATCCCTTGTTTATACAAAAATGCCTATTTATTTTCGAGGCTGTATGCATGTTAGTTGATGTAGATAGGCAGATGCTCTTCATTCTCCAAGCCCCCGATCATCTGTACAGTTTGATATCTAGATAGTGTAGCTGCCGGAAACCATTGTGTGAATTCTCCATCACAGCCTGTGCAGGCGACATTTTACACCTATGCTGCATTAATCAGCAATTTGCCTGCTATTTGTACATTTAGGAGTGGAGAGCCTCCAATCTGACCTCATAAGTCTATCGCCCCCTCATCCATCCATCCACCCCTGTCAGTCGCCCTCCATCTCGCTATATTTACATAGAGGCCTGCAGATAATGGCAGGTGAAGGCTGGAATTATAGAGATGTGTGCTGATAACACTGTTGTAGCTCATCAAGCCGGAATAAGATCTCTCCACACTGAAGAAGAGGATGGATCATCCTCCTCCTCCCAACCTACACAGCTAAATCCAATTATTCCTGGAAATCTGCCCTCAATGAGCCCAGCCAGAGAGGCACGTGTGTGCCCGGCAGCCCCGCTGCCACTAATGCTCCCCGCATTCCCAGTACAACAAAATGCCGGTTAAACATGCAAAGCTGCGCAAATCTCCTGCACGGGACTGGCCCCCTGTCCCTGGCAGGTGCTGCCCGCACCCTCCCCGACTCACCCTCCCCTCACCCACAACAGAAATACAACAAGACAAGGCAAAAGGTATAAAAAAATAATATATATACAAAAAAGGACAATTGTAAACATTTATTTAAAGCAATCAAATAATGATATATATATATATATATATATATATATATATATATATATATATAATAGTAGATAGATAGCTAGATAGAATCTAATCATACAATATATAGTGATATAGAGATATGGTAAGCATTATTCTTAGTAATAATAATAGTACAAGTAATATCTAATTCCACTATATATATATATATATATATATATATATATATATATATATATTATTTGTAGTGACATGGTACTATACACAGTACTATATAACTCTTGCTAGTAACTAAACTATACATAGATATATCATTTGAAAATATGGTACTATAGAAAGTTCTGGTACTCCTCTTAGTAACTATACTATAGCTAAATAAAACTATAGATAAATAAGATCTAATCTATATATATACTTATTCCCTCTCTCTCTATATTTAGATTGGTTATTTCTAATCTTGTCTCCTTATCTTGTATCGTATCTAATATGTAACTTAACGAAACTTCTTAACAAAGCATCAATAAAGGCTCAGAGACAAGCATGATTTATAATTAACAAGTCATTCCAGCCTCGTTAGGTATTTAAAAAAAAAATGCTACAAGCAGTAAACAAGCCGTGAGAACAAAATGCTGCAACATGTTAATGTGAAGAGAATTCCAGCCAGGCTAAAAATGACTCCTTTAGTACACTCTCTTTTCACTTTTTCACTTTCTTTCCATGCGGCTCTTTTCAAACTAATGAGAAGTTTTACTAAGTATGAGATTATCTCTAGCACGTGACAAGAGGAGGGCACGACGGGTACAGTAAGGATATAGGATCAGAGAAATGTGGTGATAGCAAGGCAAGCGAAGGAACGGGTGAAGAAGGAAAAAGGGAAAGAAGAAATAAAGAGGAAAAATAAAGGAAGAAGTAAAGAAATAAAAAGAGAGCATAGGAAAAAGTAAGATAGGAACGAAATAGGGATGGAATAAGGTAGAAAGGGGAAAATGGGAAGTAAGGAAATATTGAATTAAGAAAGTGGGAGGACGTAAGGAAGGAAGTAGGGAAGAAAGAAAGAAAGAAAGAAAGAAGTAAACATTAAGGAAGGAGTGAGAGGGAAAGAAAAATAAAGACAGAGGGGAAAGGTTTGGGATGAGAGAATTAAAGAGCTCCTTAAATTAGATGTCTTCTCGAATTCGGTCTTCGTAAGAAGGAAAGAAAAAAGAAAGAAAAATAAAATAGTAAAATAGTCTGATATTGGAAGCATATATTAAAATAGAAAGAAGCATTAAGCAACGAATGAAAGATAGAAATAAAGAATGGGGGATAGTCTACTTGACATTAGAAGCATATATTGATAATATATTGGTCGTTAGAATTCGTGGCTTCCAGTTTGGGAATGATAATCCGCGCACCTGCTTGACGATCTGATCGGAATGGGGTGTCTGGAGATTAATCTGGATTATTTGGCATATCGGTGTGTGATCTACCTAGGTAGGTGCATCTATCCACAGAACATAACAGAGTGGTGTATGAGTATGTGCTTTGATGAGCCTGGTTGTGACACTCCCAGCTGCTGCCTGTCACACATCATTTCCACACTGCCCCAATATCTGTCTCTGAGGATCACAACCCCTATCATCACACTTCTAAGAAATACAATCCCCACACGGATTACATTACACCATGTGCCAAGACAGGGACACCACAGCCAGATCAGCAGTCCATCCATTCAACTACTAATGTGTGCCTTTTATTATATGTTTGTGGTATGTTTGTGTTGTGTGTGCGATTATGTCTGGGGTTTGTCTTTTCGGTGTGTACAGGTGTGCATAATTTTAATTAGAAGCAAATGTATATATATATATATATATATATATATATATATATATATATATTGGTTATCTTATAGAATTATTTATACAATGTGTAGTTAATATAGAGGTATGCACAGGTGATGGTGACGACACACTGGGGTATATGAGGTCATATCCAGGGTATATACAGCATATAGGTGTACTGTGTGTAAGGTGTAATGATGCACAGAGGTGATGGCACTGTGGGATATATCATATACCAGTTATACAGAGATGACTGGGGTAAAAATGTGATGTGTATGATATAGAGAACAAGTATAGTAGAAGAAGTGACAAATTGAAGAATATTGGAAAATAACGATATACAGAGATAAAAACCGATGGGTTCTGTGAAATAATATCAGACAAGTAGCAATATTAACGCAATTCACATGTAGTTTTCCGTTACATTGGAATATAGGAATATATATATATATATATATATATATATATATATATATATATATATATATATTGCAATTAATATCCAGGTATACTGAAATACTGATGCATCGGAATATATATATATATATATATATATATATATATATATATATATATATATATATTATGCAGGTATATACAAGGTGAAGATGAAGTACTGGGGTGTATGAGGTTATATCCAGGGTATATACAGAATATAGGAGAATTGTGTACAGGGTGTAATGTGCAGATGCACAGCAGAGGTCATGGCATAGTGGGATATATAATGGTATAAATCCAGGTATTTACAGGTGATGGTGATGATGACACGCTGGGTAATATGAGGCCATATCCAGGATATATGCATCATACAGGAGAATTGTGTATAGTGTGCAGGTACACATAGGTGATGCCATAGTGCAGTATATAGGAAGAGGATAAGGGGTATATGGTGGTCCTACCTGCTCTCCCTGGCTGGCACCTGTCTGTGTTGGGGCATCCCAGGCTTGCTGGTGTCTGTGTCAGGCTGCCAGGGGGCACCGATGTGCATTTATGTACACAACAATGGCAGCGCTCTGCCCCCGGTGCTCATTTGCATGCTGACACCATCTAGACACGCTCCTGCCATTGTCTGCCGCATGCAGCCATTGTTACTTCTCGCTGTCACCGGCTACGAGACCTGACTTTCATATAGGCTGTGGAGGAGATTGAGGGGCAGACTGGGAGCTGTAGTTCGCCAACAGGCAATCAGCCAAAGGCGGGGCAGGGGCAAAAGAGAATAAGATGTCACACTTCGTAATATTCAAACGATCTCATGGAGGCCATACACCCTACAACCTGAGATTTATCAGATTGTTCGGATCGGTTTCTTTTCCAACGTAGTATTGGGTGAAACTATTAAGAGACTGTTGGATTGTAAGGTGTGTGTGTCCACATGTAGATAAACGTGTATATTCTACATATACATATACATGTACCGTACATGAAAATGAACTAGGCGGGAAAGGCTGTGGAACACGATTGAATTGTTGATCGTTTTACCATATTTGTTAGATCAAGTATTTCATCAACTTATTTGCAAATCCAGTTGGACAAAAGAAATGGAGGATTGAGAAGATTGTTCCGACCACCCTCTGGACCACATGTCCCAGCAGTCATCCAGACCCAGGTCGCTGTTTGCATTTCATTTACATTACTCACTCATTCATTCACTCGCTCCAATTCCTGTGTATTCACCTCTCTCTCTATTGAAGGTAAGGATAGATATCGGGAAGATAGCTGCAAGGAATAGATTTAGATATGGTAGATAGATGAATATGGGCTACAGAGATATATAGATAGATAGACAGATTAATTAATGTATAGATAGATAATGGGTGGATAAATAGACGGATAGATATGTTGTATGGGTGTAAAAATAGATAAATAGAGGATGGATGGATAAATAGATAGAAATGTGATATAGGTAGATAGAGGATAGATAGATAGATAGATACATTAATAGATCAATATATAGATAATTTGGATAGTTAGACAGATAGATTGATAAAAAGATAGATAATGTCAGATAGGTAAATAGGAATGTAGATAGATATGACTTGGATAGATAAATGGAAAGATAGATAGATACATACATACATACATACATACATACATACATAGAATAGATAAATAGAAGTAGGACACAGATAGATAGATAGATAGATAGATAGATAGATAGATAGATAGATAATATACCCGATAGTAATTACAGTTAGACCGGTGGATAGATAGATAGATAGATAGATAGATAGATAGATAGATAGATAGATAGAACATATCGATAGATAGTATGTACAGATAGACTGGTAGATAGATAGATAGACAGTACAGATTAATAGTACAGATAGGCCAGAAAATAGATAGACAGATAGATAGATAAATCGAAGGGTAGATACATAGATGTAGGGCACAGATATATGGTACAGATAGATAGATAGATAGATAGATAGATAGATAGATAGATAGATAGTGCAGAGAGACCGGTAGATAGATAGATAGATAGATAGATAGATAGATAGATAGATAGATAGATAGATAGACAGTACAGATTGATAGATAGTACACATAGGCCAGTAGATGGATAGATAAATAGAAAGATAAAAAGATATATGTCACAGATAAATAGATAGATAGATATATAGACAGTACAGATTGATAGATAGTACAGAGATGGCTGCAGAAAGACAGATAGATAGATAAAAAGATGTAGGGCACAGATAGATAGATAGATAGATAGAACAGATTGATAGATAGTACATATAGGCCTGTAGATAGATAGATAAATAGATAGATAAAAAGATGTACGGCACAGATAGATAGATAGATAGATAGATAGATAGATAGATAGATAGATAGAACAGATTGATAGATAGTACAGATAGGCCTGTAGATAGATAAATAGATAGATAAAAAGATGAAGGGGATAGATAGATAGATAGATAGATAGATAGATAGATAGATAGATAGATAGATAGATAGATAGCTGCCCGGTAGGAGTGGCTGTCAGTATATGGGGATGGCTGATGGCTGCTCTGGTGCCCCCAGGTGATGACAGCGCACCTCCATATTGTATCTCCATGCAGCACACACAATCAGTCTTGTGCGGGAGCCGCTGTCTGTCGTGGACATTGTTGGGGAATAAAGGAATCTGAGCATGTTTAAGTGCTATTAGGGAAGTGAACCATAACTAATATGTAGGGGAGAGACTGGCCGCTCCGCAACCTGACAGCGCCAGATAGACGGGCAATCGGGGGCTTTTCCTCGTACATGAGCTCTACACAATTAAATGCTCTCTCCTCACAAGCCAGACTTCTATAACAACAATATACTCACCAAAATACATTCAGTAGCAAGCCCTGCTAAAAAAAAATGTGATAGGAACAAAAATTACCATAATAATGAGGGTGAAGGATGTTAGCAAAGAAAAAAAGGCAATTTTGCTGGCTTTATGCCGGCCCCTGTGATGGGGTTCAGGGAGCCGAGCTCTTGATATGCTGCTGATAAGTCTTATCGGCCTCTCGCAGCCCAGATCCCAAATACCGGCCCTAATTACCCCCCCCCCCTACACTATCTGATGGCGAGATGGGGAGGGAGATCTTTCTTTTTCAAAAAGGTTTAAAAAAGTGCCACACATTACAGACATATATATGCAGTTGTGAGGCGGACTAATCAAGACATCATTGCTACTTTCATTTCCCATTTCAGATGTAAATGACAACCAAAATTGTGTTTTATTTTATTCTATTGCAGCGAATATTAACTGCCCATATTTCATCATATTTATATTTAATGTATATCATACCAGACCATCAATTAAATGCCACATATTAAGTGAATATATCACTTGCTACTGTCATTAATATTATTATTATTTTCAATATATTATTAAAAAATCATATTAATATATATTTTTATGTCTGATATTAGCATTATTATTTAATATAGGTAATCACATATTTGCTTATGCTTGCGTTTTCTTCATGTTTTAATGTATGCGAATAAAATATTTGGTGTTATAAGTGTAATATTATTATTTTTGCTTTTTACAATATTTTTTTAATTTATGCCATCCAGTATTTGTTAATTTTTAGGAATTATTTTCCATTAATCCTTGCTTTTCTTATATGTGTGCCATTCAAGATGCTATTATGATTTTTTTTCGTTCTGCCTAGTATTTTTTATTATTTTTTAATATATATATATATATATAGCCTTTATGTAATTTACATCTTATTTTTATTTGATACAAATTTATTTTAATGTGTGTGATATATATGCTAAATATGTAATATTATATATATATATATATATATATATATATATATATATATATATTATTTACGTCATTTAATATATTGCAACTATATGATTTTTACCATGCTTAATATGTACCTATTATATATTACTATATATATACACTTACTTATGTTAATGTACTTAAACTTCTTTATATTATTTAACTAAATGATAATGTCATGAATATATATTTGTTATTATACATTATATACAAATTTCTCATGTGTGTTTAGAGTTGATGATGACAATGATTATTATTGAAGATATTTATTTCTTATTCCTGCTTCCACTTATGAATTTACATGTCTTAATCTAATAAATATTTAATTTAATCTTTAAATTTTTTATCTCATAATACTGAACGCTTTGTATGTCTTAATTTATTTTGTTTTTTTATATTTAATTTAATGAAGTATACAGAGTGACACGGAAATACAGAGGTTGTTGCAGTGATTTTTTTTGCGAAGAAAGCTCCATCGTTTTTTTTTTTTTAATTTGCCTTTTCTGGCGACCTTCCCCAGATTTCAGATTTGTTTTTCTTCTCCAGATGAATGCTTTTTTTTTCTAAAACAAATATGGCGGATCCATCTTTTTATTTAATGATGTTTTTTCCTTCCTTTTTTTAATACTGTAAATGAATAGCAATGCTTCCGGCAAGGATAAAGCGCAGGGTGAGTATATTTGGGCGCTGAGCTGACACCCAGTCGGGGCTATTCTGCATGTTATACCTATACAGGGAGGGCGGGTGTCAAGGGGGTGCCCATGGGTGCTCATCGCCCTCAGCACCCCCCTCTCTTGTTATTATTGGGAGGCAGAGGGGTAATTTTTCATCTCTGCCGGCTAATCTTTGTTGGTCGGGCAGATAATAAATGGAGGAATCTTTATCTCTCTGGCTCCTGGAGGCTGCGGGCCTGGAAATTGGCTGCAAAGTGTCGCCTAATAAATGGCCTCTCTTATCTCCCCCTCGCAGATAATCTGCGCCTTTCTCTGGCCGCCTCCCCGCACCGTACGCATCATTTACCGCACGCCAGACCCCCCTCCCCTCGCCTGATCGCAGTATAGACAACATCTATGGATTTTCCCGACCCCCTCCCTTCTCCGCAGGGCTTTGTGTCACTAACATACTGCACTCTGGATAAATTATACATCACACATAAATAAAATGATCCGAATCGTCTCCTTTTTTATTTTCAAAGTGGACCAATTTCTCAGAAGGCAGGCGAAATCGATAGTAAGCTCTTGTGTTAGCTGCATTTGGGTTTCATTAGATATTACAGGTCGATTTTATTTACCTTAGGCTTGTAGATTCCATAAGTACCACTTACAGCCAACAGGTGGCAATGAAGCACACAGGAGGAACATCAAAATCAGGGGAAATGTCACAAAATATTATGTTACAGAAAGGCTACTAGAGGCTTGAAACAAAGATAAATGATAAATCAGAAATACATGAAAAAAAAGGTTAAGCTCTTGTGTTGTGTTGCATTACAGGCCAATTTATATTTGTGGATTCCACATTTGCCAGTTATAGCCAGCAGGTGGCAGAGCTGCACACAGTAGCATCAGTTTGTGTAGCATTACTAGAAACAAACGCTACATAAAAGAAATAATCACAATCTGGGAGTTAGAATTGTTTTCTTTACTGAGCAAGTAGTAGAAGCTTGGAATCTCTCTCTCTTTATATATGTTTTTGTTTGGGGGTTAAATTAAGCTCTTGTGCAACCTATCTGCATTTTGGTTTTATTGAGAAGATGGAGCTATATAAATAACTGATAATAATTATTAATTCCAGGTCACTTTCGCAATCACTTTTTTAAGCAGAAACATTAGGGCCCTTATTTAAGAAGGGATAGCGTCAGGTAGTGGCTGGTTAATGACAGGTAGCGACAGGTAGCGACTGGTGAACGCCGGACACGGCACGCAATTACACATTTATCAAGCAGAATCTGTTTAGTGACTGGGATAGCGCCATGTAGCGTCTGATTCATCATTTTCACAGCCTCAGCGAACAGCGCCAGCGTTCAGCCTTGCACAGCGCCAGGTATGACCTCTCGCTACCTGACGCTCTCCCATACATTTCAATGGACGAACCTTTTCTTCTCTTTAAACGGGGTTTTTGTTTTTTTTGTTTTTTTCAAAAAAATCACAAATAATTCTTTGACCTCTTCTGGCATTGAAATAGCAGTTTTTTCCTAATTTTTTAATTTTTTATATATTTCCTCAGAAATGACATTACAGGTCTGCCATTAAAGTGTTCATGTTACAATGTTGCTACAATGTAATTCCATATGTTTTCGCTTTGTTACTAGTTGATAGAGGCTTGAAAACACACTTTAAACACACCGCCTCCTGCGCTCTGGGCTTCCAACAAGTATTTTACAACGCCAGAGATTTGTGAGGCTGTTTTTTTGCTGAATATGGTGTGAGTTGGTCGCTATGAGCAGTCGCTAACATGCGCTCCCATACAGCGCTGTACTGGTCAAATAGCGACTCCTCACAATGTATTCAACATTACTGAACAGCGACTGAGTCGCTATAAAATAGTGACTCACAGCCGAGCACAGTGACTACTAGCGGGCGCTCTGAAAATGCCTGCTACAGACGCTCATCTGTCGCTACCTGGCGTTAGTGATGAATCAGCCTCTTGGTTTGTAGATTCTATTCATATCCGGGAGGTGGCACACACAAGAGCACCAACTTGTGTAGCCTTATTTTACACACACATTCACAGGCAGATCTAATCAGGTGGCAGTAGTGTACACAGGAGCACCAGCTTGCTTAGCCTTGTATTACAGAACCATTGAATAGAGAGACACATTAAAATCTGACATTAGCTCAGATTAAGAGCAATGTGGAAAATATTTCGTTACAGAGGGTAGCAGAGGCTTAGAACAAAGTGCAAGCACATGTGGTTGGAAAATCACAAGTGTGTAAATTGAAAGTGGACCAAAACCCAAGATTTTTACTCTCCCCGTTTTTGTCTTGTCCACCCAAATCAGGATGGCCCGCTCTGCTTCCACCCGCTCATATAAGGATTGTCGAAGAGGCTGATTCACTGCTAATGAACGGCCATTGAAATGTATGGGAGAGCGACACTGAGCGAAAGGTAATACCTGGCGCTCTGGAAGCTAGAGCGCCGGCGCTATACGCTGAGCCACCTGTAATAATACATGTGACACTACATGGCGCTGTTAGAGTCGCTCACCAGATTCGCTTTCATAAATGTGGTTTTGCCTACAGGGCCCAGCGTTCACTAGATGCTGCCTGCCGCTACGAGGCACTACCTGGCGCTATCCCTTCTTAAATTATCCCAGCTGCAGGGAGCATGCCTGTCAAATGTCTGGCACGCGCCCTACTAAAGTTATAGAAGCGAGTGGTGCCACTTGTGCAAGCACTGTTGGATCAGGGAGAAGGTGAGTATATTGGGCGACCCGGATGCCCCGTGTGGATCGGGTACACCTCATAGACTCCAGGGTGGGTTTTGGTCCACTTTAATGTGTGGCTGGAGAAGCTGAATGCAATAGTAGCTGCACTCACTACTCTATGGTATGACTCACAACTAAGTCAACATTCAGACTAATCCCCTACAGCTTGGCACCCAATTCATGACTTACCCCAGGAAAGCACAGGACAGGTGGCACTGGTGGGTTATCGCAGCCTGCAGTCCAGCATATTTTCTTCACGATCCCTCTGCGAAGGCAGCAGCAGATGAACTTGCAGTGCACATAGTGCTCAATGGAGGGGGGCAGAGCTGCTACTCCTCTCCATGCAGATGTTCTGCTCTCATCCGCTACTGACACAGCGTAGGAGGTGGCAGAGTCATGTCTCCAACCAATGCGGGCACAGTGGGACTTTTCCAGGACCCCACAGGGCAGCGGGACAGAAGTGGAAAACCAGAAAAGTCCCGCCTGATCAGTGACGGTTGGGTATGCATTCGGCTACAGTGGGTGCAGACCAAGAAAGATGCGAGGAATGCCACCTCTGGCAACGCGTGCCCCCCAGGCTCGTTGGATAGACAAGAAACTGGCGGGGTTTTACATACCAAATAGGGATGCCCCAAGGGAGTGGTTGTCTAACCAGACGTAGCGTCCTGCAGACGCTAGGTCCAGTTTGGGTCCACTTTAAAGAGGGCTTATTTGTAGATTGCTTATTTACCTGTTAAAGCGAGCAGTGCTACACACAGGAGTACCAGCGTGACTTTACACAACTGCTGTAAAGAAAGAAGGAAAAAAAAAATGAAATGACAGATTTAGTAATAGAGGCTTGGAATAAACTTCCAGCAGAAGTGGATGGAAAATCAGCAACAGGTGAGTTTAAAAAAGGAAAAATGGATTAAAGTCTGTTTTTGAACACATATCCACCTGTAACAAAGTGATAACACATGGAATTACATTGTTGTAACATTGTGACATTAATACTTTAATGCCAGACCTGTAATGACAATTCTGCATAAAAATATAAAAAATCCAAAAAGTTTTCAAAAATGACTTTTTCTAGGCCAGGAGCGGTCACACAATTATTTGGGAGAAAAAAAAAAATTAAAAACAAAAAACGCTGTTTAAACAGAAGAAAAGGAACGTCCATTGAAATGTATGGGAGAGCGACACTGAGCGAAAGGTAATACCTGGCGCTCTGGAAGCTAGAGCGCCGGCGCTATACGCTGAGCCACCTCGAATGATACATCGGACGCTACATGGCGCTGTTAGAGACGCTTACCAGAATCAGCTTCATAAATGTGGTTTTGCGTACAGCGCCCAGCGTTCACCAGACGCTGTCTGCCACTACGAGGCACTACCTGGCGCTATCCCTGGATGAATAAACCCCAAAGTCTCCCATTGAATGGTGTTTTACTCTCTTTGATACAGGGATCATTGATGATCTGAGGAGGTAGGTTAGGATAGTTTTATGTCCCTGTGGACCCAAACCCTATCCTAAAATACTTTAGCAACAGACACCAATCACAGCACTCAGTAGTTAGAGGGGGGGGGGGGGGGGGTAACCAGTGCTCATTTTGGAGCGTGGCAGGACTCAGAACTGGGGCAATTAATCTTGGGCCCTGACTTAAACCTTATTCTAGGGGGAATCTCGATTTGAGAATTGCTGAAACACTTACCATACCGCAACCAACCAGTGTGTTCCAATGCAGCGCAGGAAATGCATGTGGCGCTATCCCCTGCTTCCCTGCTGTGCATGCGCTTCCTCACCAGGTGGGTGCACACACACAGCATGGAAGTAGGGGATGACAATATATGCAGTTTTTGCGCTAAATTCGAATACAGCAATAAATGGCAGCACTGAATGGTGGTGGAGGGGGTGGAGGAAGCTATTCTGACTAGGGCATCTCAAATAGAGATTTCCCAAAGAAACCATCAGTACTGGAGCAAAAACCAAAGATGGCATTAGATCCAGTTTAACTACAGGTAGGAGGAGGTGGAGGAGGTGTGGCTGCCACAAGTGTATGCTGCCATTTCGGGGTTCTCATTGGATGGAGCAGCACAAGAAATATGTAATTATAAAATCACACACAATCTTAGTACTTGAGAACAATTATACAAGGGTGCATTAAACTCAACATAGGTGAGGTGTCAAAAACTCACCTGACGCGTTTCATCAGTAACACCCGACTTCCTCAGAGGCATTAATGAATGCAATCTAGTCAAGGGGGTAGAGTGTAATGCCAGCAAAGCGGAAGCCTGAGAACGGGACACATGATCACTGCCAGCCAATCATGCAGTTGCATGTTGTTGAGGGAACGATGGAACAGGTAAGGTTTATGGGGTTTGCAGGGGGATGATTGAGGGGGGGAACCTGGCAGTCAGTCTGCCCCCGCCAGAGCGGTTTAAGTCATGGGAACTCAGCCAGTGCCCTGACCAGGTAGGTAGCTGGCAGGCATGACTATAGAATGAGAGCTTCTGAGAGAGCAGACCGGGGGATTGCCCTTTGATTTTATACTTGCTTACTGGATGCTAGCTGTAGATAAAATGCAGTTTAGGAAGAGATGAGAAAAATGAAACAATAGGATGGATAGGACAGGAACCCCTTATAAAATGGTTCCGGAAAACTTTAATGGAAGGGTGATCAAATGTGATTCTGACTCACCCCATGAGTTGTTATTATTGAGCCCGGTGAGTTCAGGACAGGTACTGGAAATATAGTGCAGAGGGGCAGTCGGTATTGGAAGGGGTATCTGTGTGACCTCAGGGGTATTAATATTCAGGGCTCGTATACGCACAGAGTAAACCCCCCTTTCCCATTTCAATAGCCTAGACAGCAATCTGACTGGGGAGCTAATTGAAGGCTGCACAAGATTAATCTCAGCCCAGTGAGAAAGCGTGTAACACTGCGATGGAACCAGCGATGCAGCTTTTGCGCTGTAGCAACAAGTCTGAGAGTCCTGCCAATAATGCTGGGAATTGATGGACTCCCTCATTACCAAGTCCAGTCTCCCCTTCTGATTGATCAAGGCTCAAAGCTACGTTACTCCAATTCTCACATTTTCCTCAGTCACCAAAGTCCGAATCTTATTGGTGGCTGTGAAATAAAAACTTCATGCAGTGTTAAAATGGAACAAAACCCAAAGTGGCCGTCCCTGGAGTCTAAACCATTCCTGGGAGCTGCCACGGCAATCTATACATCAGCGGCCACACCCCAACATCTCTGGGCTGACACATGCTCCCATGCCCAGCCAGTCGTCATGTAGGTTGGGGGGTGGGAGTGCGTGCAGGTCTACAGGGAACTGGATGCACCCCCTCTCGCCCCCATTGCTGAGCTCTCGTCTGAACAGGGCCGTATTGCTGACCATTAATATGCACGCCATACTCTGCTGATTTGACGAAAGCACTGACAAAGATGTCAGGTTGTGGTAAGGTAAGGTTTACTTAGGATCCAGGGCGCTGTAGATCAGGGCTAAATTCGGTCTTTAACTCTTTTCCTTCCTTCTTTTACTTTTTTCCCTCTTCCCCCCCCTCTATTCTTTCCTTTACTCCCTCCCTTCCTTCACTCGCTCCTTCCTTACTTTACTTTTACCTTCCTTCATTCTATTACCCCTCCCTTCTTTATTTTACTAATTCCCATCCTTCCTTTCTTCCCTCCTCCCCCATTTTCTTCTTTTACACACTTTTTCCTTATTTCCTCCCTTCATTCCTTCCCTCACTTTCTTCCTTTCTTTACTTGGTCCCTTCCTTCCTTAACTCTCCCCTTTCCTTCCCTCCTTCCATCTTTCCTTATTTATTTCCTTCCTTCTCTCTATCCCTTCCTTCATTCTTTGCTTCACTCACATCCTTCCTTTTATTGCTCTCTTCTATCCTTTCCTCCTTCTATCCCTCCCTTCCTTTCTTCCCTTCCTTTGTCTCTGCTGTTTCAAAAAACAAAAAAAACAGATTACAGTATTGGCCAGGTTAGGGCCCCATTCAATGTTCGCACCAGGGCCCAGTCACACCAAGTAACACCAATGCTTTCTATTGACCCTTCCTCCTTTGCTTCCTTTCCCCTCTCCTATCTGTTCCTTTATTCCCTCCTCACATATAAGGAGAGGAAACTAATTGGGGACTAGGCAACTTTCCTAATTCATGCAATCAAAATGGAAGCCTTTTATCACTGTCTACTAAAAAGTAAGCTAAAATATGTTCTTTATGGGCAAAAAAGGGATGGTATAAGAAACACATGCTTGGGTGAAGGGGTAAGTGACCATAAATATGAGAGGATGGTAATGGGCATCAGCACAGGATTTTACCATCCTGGCCAGCAGCAGACCAGCCCATTACATACTCTCTGAGCCTGAGTGCCCTCCAGCAAAAAGGAAGATAGGATGTGCTCATCCAGTCAATATATAGCAGCCAAGAAAGACATTTAGCCCATGCTATTGCTAAAAGCATTGACTGCTACATAACATGCAATGATCTGCCTAGACGTGCTGGACTGTAGCTCTCCCAATGCAACATGGAGTCCAATTGGCCTTTACCTAAAACCCCTCAGCTGAACTGTAGGCAAGTAAAGCATTTGTCATTCTGTGTGTGCAAGCAAGTTCAGTTATTACACTGTCTTTAGTCAGGCTGGTTCATGAATTACATTGCTCACACAAGTAGAGAAGTAGCAATGTCTGCACAAACTCTTGTTGGCTAGTAATGTTAGAGACGGGGTATAAATTGGACGGCCTTGTCGTGGATACCTCGCTCTTACATTCATTGCAATCTATGTTAACTAACCGTCCAT
The DNA here is from genome assembly GCA_027917425.1 of Gastrophryne carolinensis. Classification (NCBI taxonomy): domain Eukaryota; kingdom Metazoa; phylum Chordata; class Amphibia; order Anura; family Microhylidae; genus Gastrophryne; species Gastrophryne carolinensis. The sequence continues at coordinate 240,166,479 of CM051235.1, read as the reverse complement.
GTTCTTAACAAGTGTTAGCTAGCTTTTTCAGTAGTATGAGTGTGCAGAGGGTTATGTTTCTTTTATGTCCTGAGTGCCCTCTAGCAATGCAGGCAGAGGACATGAACAGGGGCAGATATACCAGCTCAATGGCACTAGGTATGCTCCCTCCTACAGCCATGGCTCGGAGGCTATAGTATGGGCCAGGTGTTTTATAGCAAGGGGGTAGAGTGGGGCCAGGTACAGGGGTGCTGGGGGGGAGACAGGAATTGGATGGAGATGTAACAGTGTGGCCCACCAGGAACCCTGCTGGGTCTCCCCCTGGCCAGTGTCCCCCTGGTAATAGCGCACATAGTACTGATTGGAGACTGGTAGGGTGCACTATATGACTGCTTTCCAGGGGCACATATATTTATGTAACTTCTGACTCATAAAGTATTATGAGTATTTCATTTGTCTTACTCTATTATACTTTCTAACTTGCACAGTGCAACGGAATATGACGGCGCTCTATAAATGATCAATAATATGAATATGTCTACTAGGTGGGGTCAGGTGCACAGGGACGAACCAACATTTAGCCAGTATGGGACTCTACATTTCCTGGTGTTGCCCCTTCCTCATTAGTCCACTATATATATAAAAAGTATAAAATATATAAACGTGACCTTCACCCTGGATAAGAGCATATCTAATATGTTTCCCCCACCCTGCACATACAAATTGCTCACATTAAAAATAATCCTACCTGCATTTACTGCATTTTCTGAGCCTTTAAACATACAAGATGGCAGCACATGGAGATTCAGGCTGCCTGCCAACAGGAAGTGTCTTCTGCTGCTCTGCATTCTGGGATTGATGTCCTTTCCCTGACCCCAGCTCTGCTCTGTCTGTGCAGAACACAGCTATAGCCCCACCCCCTGCACTCCCCCCCCTCCTCTCCTCAGTATGTGATACTTCTGAGGCAAGATGGTGGCGCCCATATTCTAGATTCCTGAACAGAGTTGAAGCCCAGTGGGGGAAAAGAATAAAAAGTAAGCAACTGAAAATGTAAAATCTATTAATTTTAGATGCTGGGGAATAGTTTTTCAAGTGTCTTTTCATGAAATGATGCTGAAGATCCCGTTTACGTAGACCTACAATACAAGAACAAGGGGTGCCCCAACCCCAAAAGGAGGGATACCACCAGAGACTTACAGTTATAATCCATATTAGGTTTATTAAAGTATCACAGTTACATGACAAGACACATTAAAAACTCCTAAAACCATATAACACATGTATAGACTGCCAACAATAGGGGGGGGGGGGGGTTAGATGTAACCCAGTGGGGACCACTAATATATAAATAGGTTAAAGATTACTAATTCTATACCAAAAAATCAATTCATAAAGTGTCAGGTGCTTCCAAAGTGCATCAAATCACAATATATATAAACAATAGTGCAAAACTTGCAAACAATGAGGTAGGTGCAAATCACAGAAAATCACAAGAAACAATGTCATCTTACCTAATCTAATAAGGTGCAGTATATGAGCCACCACTGGGACCCCCGAACCCTGCAACGCGTTTCGTGACGATAAATCACTTTCTCAGGCAGAGTACGCTGGACCTTCACCGATTCGACCTTCACCGATTCATTAATAGCGGCAGGTAGCGACAGTTGAGCGACTGTAGCGGCATTTTCAGAGCGCCCGCTAGTTGTCGATGTGCTTGGCCGTTGTTCGGTAGTTGATAGCAACTCAGTCGGTTTTGCCGTAATGTTGAATATTGGGTGAGGAGTCGCTATTTGACAGGTTCTGCGCTGTATGGGAGCGCATGATAGCGACTGGCCCTAGCGACCAGCTCCCACCATATTCATTAACAAATCACGCTCAAAAAATTCTCGCGCTGTGAAATGCATGTTTAAACCCCAGAGCGCTGGCGGCGATGGGTTAAAAGTAGTTTTTTAACCCCCAAACAACAATATCTTTGAAAACCAAAAAAAACAAGTTTTTAAAATAATTTAGTAATATGAATACATTAATGTCAGACCTGTAATATCAATTCTGTACAATTTATTTTTTTTATTTTTTCCCCCTAAAAAAATAATCTAAAATGGCAGAAGTGGTCACAGAATTTTTCACGTTAAAAAAAAATAAAATAATAATAATAACAATTAATTATGAATATTTAAAGATTGTTCCATTGAAATGCATTGGAGCGCGCCAGGTAGCGAGAGGTCATACCTGTCGCTGTTCAAGGTCGGACGCTGGCGCTGTGGGCTGAGGCTGGAATAATGATGAATGAGTGGCTATCTGGCGCTATCTCAGTCGCTAAGCAGGATTGGCTTGATAAACGTGTGATTGTGGTGGGGAGCCGGCGTTCTCGTGGCGGTGCCCGTCATTACCGGTCGCTCACCAGTCGCTACCTGGCGCTATCCCTTCATAAATAAGGGCCTTACATCACATTTCTGGTGCTCAACACAAAGGTCTGAATTTCCCAGTGACTGCAGTACCTCTTCTTGCCTTTTGAAACTGAGGGTGGCGCTGTCTGCCAGGTTATCCGTGGGCTTACCAGAGAAGAACCCTGCCCAGGCACCGCCATTAGACCAGCCAATCAGCAAAGCCTAATTAACACACAAAACCTGATTTCCAAATAAATGGGCCAGCTGAAATCTTTACAAGCTGCTCATTTAAATTGTGTTTAATTAGTTAGCTGTGCGCGTGCTGCCCATCTGAGAGGGGATAAAAATGGAGGCCCTAATGGCTTTTATGCCGGATCGCTCGCTACAAGCATATTTCACACTTTATTTATTGCACCTTCCGTCTGCAAAATTAAAAGCCACAATTTCTGATTTATCTGATGAAGGAAGCAAAAAATATAACTCTTATTTCCCTTGATGAATCTGCGGCGGAGGCTCTGCAGGCGTGAGCAGTTTATTATTGCTATCTGTAATAAAAAATAAACAGGGCCCAGCAGAGCCAGCACCATCCATTCTTGGAGGAACTGAGAGCAGGAACTGCATAAGAGGCCCCTAATAGTGTATGAGAGGCCCAGCATGCTCTGCAAGGGCTTATAGTGCCCCCGAATGTCAGAGGCTCTGCTTCCCCCTGGGTGATGGAGGTGACAATGGAGGTATAAGAGGTAGCTTACACATTACACCACAGCACCATGCTCACAAGTTATAAGAGGTAGCTTACACATTACACCACAGCACTGTGCTCACAAGTTATAAGAGGTAGCTTACACATTACACCACAGCACTGTGCTCACAAGTTATAAGAGGTAGCTTACACATTACACCACAGCACTGTGCTCACAAGTTATAAGAGGTAGCTTACACATTACACCACAGCACTGTGCTCACAAGTTATAAGAGGTAGCTTACACATTACACCACAGCACTGTGCTCACAAGTTATAAGAGGTAGCTTACACATTACACCAGAGCACCATGCTCACAAGTTATAAGAGGTAGCTTACACATTACACCACAGCACTGTGCTCACAAGTTATAAGAGGTAGCTTACACATTACACCAGAGCACTGCGCTCACAAGTTATAAGAGGTAGCTTACACATTACACCAGAGCACTGCGCTCACAAGTTATAAGAGGTAGCTTACACATTACACCAGAGCACCATGCTCACAAGTTATAAGAGGTAGCTTACACATTACACCAGAGCACTGCGCTCACAAGTTATAAGAGGTAGCTTACACATTACACCAGAGCACCATGCTCACAAGTTATAAGAGGTAGCTTACACATTACACCAGAGCACTGCGCTCACAAGTTATAAGAGGTAGCTTACACATTACACCAGAGCACCATGCTCACAAGTTATAAGAGGTAGCTTACACATTACACCACAGCACCGTGCTCACAAATTATAAGAGGTAGCTTACACATTACACCACAGCACCGTGCTCACAAGTTATAAGAGGTAGCTTACACATTACACCACAGCACTGTGCTCACAAGTTATAAGAGGTAGCTTACACATTACACCACAGCATTGTGCTCACAAGTTATAAGAGGTAGCTTACACATTACACCACAGCACTGTGCTCACAAGATATAAGAGGTAGCTTACACATTACACCACAGCACTGTGCTCACAAGTTATAAGAGGTAGCTTACACATTAAACCACAGCACTGTGCTCACAAGTTATAAGAGGTAGCTTACACATTACACCACAGCACTGCACTCACAAGTTATAAGAGGTAGCTTACACATTACACCACAGCACTGTGCTCACAAGTTATAAGAGGTAGCTTACACATTACACCAGAGCACCATGCTCACAAGTTATAAGAGGTAGCTTACACATTACACCACAGCACTGTGCTCACAAGTTATAAGAGGTAGCTTACACATTACACCAGAGCACTGCGCTCACAAGTTATAAGAGGTAGCTTACACATTACACCAGAGCACTGCGCTCACAAGTTATAAGAGGTAGCTTACACATTACACCAGAGCACCATGCTCACAAGTTATAAGAGGTAGCTTACACATTACACCAGAGCACTGCGCTCACAAGTTATAAGAGGTAGCTTACACATTACACCAGAGCACTGCGCTCACAAGTTATAAGAGGTAGCTTACACATTACACCAGAGCACCATGCTCACAAGTTATAAGAGGTAGCTTACACATTACACCACAGCACCGTGCTCACAAATTATAAGAGGTAGCTTACACATTACACCACAGCACCGTGCTCACAAGTTATAAGAGGTAGCTTACACATTACACCACAGCACTGTGCTCACAAGTTATAAGAGGTAGCTTACACATTACACCACAGCATTGTGCTCACAAGTTATAAGAGGTAGCTTACACATTACACCACAGCACTGTGCTCACAAGATATAAGAGGTAGCTTACACATTACACCACAGCACTGTGCTCACAAGTTATAAGAGGTAGCTTACACATTAAACCACAGCACTGTGCTCACAAGTTATAAGAGGTAGCTTACACATTACACCACAGCACTGCACTCACAAGTTATAAGAGGTAGCTTACACATTACACCACAGCACTGTGCTCACAAGTTATAAGAGGTAGCTTACACATTACACCAGAGCACCATGCTCACAAGTTATAAGAGGTAGCTTACACATTACACCACAGCACTGTGCTCACAAGTTATAAGAGGTAGCTTACACATTACACCAGAGCACTGCGCTCACAAGTTATAAGAGGTAGCTTACACATTACACCAGAGCACTGCGCTCACAAGTTATAAGAGGTAGCTTACACATTACACCAGAGCACCATGCTCACAAGTTATAAGAGGTAGCTTACACATTACACCAGAGCACTGCGCTCACAAGTTATAAGAGGTAGCTTACACATTACACCAGAGCACCATGCTCACAAGTTATAAGAGGTAGCTTACACATTACACCAGAGCACTGCGCTCACAAGTTATAAGAGGTAGCTTACACATTACACCAGAGCACCATGCTCACAAGTTATAAGAGGTAGCTTACACATTACACCACAGCACCGTGCTCACAAATTATAAGAGGTAGCTTACACATTACACCACAGCACCGTGCTCACAAGTTATAAGAGGTAGCTTACACATTACACCACAGCACTGTGCTCACAAGTTATAAGAGGTAGCTTACACATTACACCACAGCACTGTGCTCACAAGTTATAAGAGGTAGCTTACACTTTACACCACAGCACTGCACTCACACGTTATAAGAGGTAGCTTACACTTTACACCACAGCACTGTGCTCACAAGTTATAAGAGGTAGCTTACACATTACACCAGAGCACTGTGCTCACAAGTTATAAGAGGTAGCTTACACATTACACCACAGCACTGCACTCACAAGTTATAAGAGGTAGCTTACACATTACACCAGAGCACTGTGCTCACAAGTTATAAGAGGTAGCTTACACATTACACCAGAGCACTGTGCTCACAAGTTATAAGAGGTAACTTACACATTACACCAGAACACTGTGCTCACAAGTTATAAGAGGTAGCTTACACATTACACCACAGTACTGTGCTCACAAGTTATAAGAGGTAGCTTACACATTACACCACAGCACTGTGCTCACAAGTTATAAGAGGTAGCTTACACATTACACCACAGCACTGTGCTCACACGTTATAAGAGGTAGCTTACACATTACACCACAGCACTGTGCTCACAAGTTATAAGAGGTAGCTTACACATTACACCACAGCACCGTGCTCACAAGTTATAAGAGGTAGCTTACACATTACACCACAGCACTGTGCTCACAAGTTATAAGAGGTAGCTTACACATTACACCAGAGCTCCGTGCTCACAAGTTATAAGAGGTAGCTTACACATTACACCACAGCACTGTGCTCGCAAGTTATAAGAGGTAGCTTACACATTACACCACAGCACTGTGCTCACAAGTTATAAGAGGTAGCTTACACATTACACCAGAGCTCCGTGCTCACAAGTTATAAGAGGTAGCTTACACATTACACCACAGCACTGTGCTCACAAGTTATAAGAGGTAGCTTACACATTACACCAGAGCACTGTGCTCACAAGTTATAAGAGGTAGCTTACACATTACACCACAGCACCATGTTCACAAGTTATAAGAGGTAGCTTACACATTACACCACAGCACTGTGCTCACAAGTTATAAGAGGTAGCTTACACATTACACCACAGCACTGCACTCACAAGTTATAAGAGGTAGCTTACACATTACACCACAGCACTGTGCTCACAAGTTATAAGAGGTAGCTTACACATTACACCAGAGCACTGCACTCACAAGTTATAAGAGGTAGCTTACACATTACACCACAGCACTGTGCTCACAAGTTATAAGAGGTAGCTTACACATTACACCACAGCACTGTGCTCACAAGTTATAAGAGGTAGCTTACACATTACACCAGAGCACTGCACTCACAAGTTATAAGAGGTAGCTTACACATTACACCACAGCACTGTGCTCCCAAGTTATAAGAGGTAGCTTACACATTACACCAGAGCACTGTGCTCACAAGTTATAGGAGGTAGCTTACACATTACATCACAGCACTGCACTCACAAGTTATAAGAGGTAGCTTACACATTACACCACAGCACTGCACTCACAAGTTATAAGAGGTAGCTTACACATTACACCAGAGCACTGTGCTCACAAGTTATAAGAGGTAGCTTACACATTACACCAGAGCACTGTGCTCACAAGTTATAAGAGGCAGCTTACACATTACACCACAGCACTGTGCTCACAAGTTATAAGAGGTAGCTTACACATTACACCAGAGCACTGTGCTCACAAGTTATAAGAGGTAGCTTACACATTACACCACAGCACTGTGCTCACAAGATATAAGAGGTAGCTTACACATTACACCACAGCACTGTGCTCACAAGTTATAAGAGGTAGCTTACACATTACACCAGAGCACTGTGCTCACAAGTTATAAGAGGTAGCTTACACATTACACCACAGCACTGTGCTCACAAGTTATAAGAGGTAGCTTACACATTACACCACAGCACTGCACTCACAAGTTATAAGAGGTAGCTTACACATTACACCACAGCACTGTGCTCACAAGTTATAAGAGGTAGCTTACACATTACACCACAGCACTGTGCTCACAAGTTATAAGAGGTAGCTTACACATTACACCAGAGCACTGTGCTCACAAGTTATAAGAGGTAGCTTACACATTACACCAGAGCACTGTGCTCACAAGTTATAAGAGGTAGCTTACACATTACACCAGAGCACTGTGCTCACAAGTTATAAGAGGTAGCTTAAATATTCCACCAGAGCTCCGTGCTCACAAGTTATAAGAGGTAGCTTACACATTACACCAGAGCACTGCACTCACAAGTTATAAGAGGTAGCTTACACATTACACCACAGCACTGTGCTCACAAGTTATAAGAGGTAGCTTACACATTACACCAGAGCACTGTGCTCACAAATTATAAGAGGTAGCTTACACATTACACCACAGCATTGTGCTCACAAGTTATAAGAGGTAGCTTACACATTACACCAGAGCACTGTGCTCACAAGTTATAAGAGGTAGCTTACACATTACACCACAGCACTGTGCTCACAAGTTAAAAGAGGTAGCTTACACATTACACCAGAGCACTGTGCTCACAAGTTATAAGAGGTAGCTTACACATTACACCACAGCACTGTGCTCACAAGTTATAAGAGGTAACTTACACATTACACCAGAGCACTGCACTCACAAGTTATAAGAGGTAGCTTACACATTACACCACAGCACTGTGCTCACAAGTTATAAGAGGTAGCTTACACATTAAACCACAGCACTGTGCTCACAAGTTATAAGAGGTAGCTTACACATTACACCACAGCACTGTGCTCACAAGTTATAAGAGGTAGCTTACACATTACACCACAGCACTGTGCTCACAAGTTATAAGAGATAGCTTACACATTACACCAGAGCACTGCACTCACAAGTTATAAGAGGTAGCTTACACATTACACCACAGCACTGCGCTCACAAGTTATAAGAGGTAGCTTACACATTACACCAGAGCACTGTGCTCACAAGTTATAAGAGGTAGCTTACACATTACACCACAGCACTGTGCTCACAAGATATAAGAGGTAGCTTACACATTACACCACAGCACTGTGCTCACAAGTTATAAGAGGTAGCTTACACATTACACCAGAGCACTGTGCTCACAAGTTATAAGAGGTAGCTTACACATTACACCAGAGCACTGTGCTCACAAGTTATAAGAGGTAGCTTACACATTACACCACAGCACTGTGCTCACAAGTTATAAGAGGTAATTTACACATTACACCAGAGCTCCGTGCTCACAAGTTATAAGAGGTAGCTTACACATTACACCACAGCACTGTGCTCACAAGTTATAAGAGGTAGCTTACACATTACACCAGAGCACTGTGCTCACAAGTTATAAGAGGTAGCTTACACATTACACCACAGCACTGTGCTCACAAGTTATAAGAGGTAGCTTACACATTACACCAGAGCACTGTGCTCACACGTTATAAGAGGTAGCTTACACATTACACCACAGCACTGTGCTCACAAGTTATAAGAGGTAGCTTACACATTACACCACAGCACTGTGCTCACAAGTTATAAGAGGCAGCTTACACATTACACCACAGCACTGCACTCACAAGTTATAAGAGGTAGCTTACACATTACACCACAGCACTGCGCTCACAAGTTATAAGAGGCAGCTTACACATTACACCACAGCACTGTGCTCACAAGTTATAAGAGGTAGCTTACACATTACACCAGAGCACTGTGCTCACACGTTATAAGAGGTAGCCTACACATTACACCACAGCACTGTGCTCACATGTTATAAGAGGTAGCTTACACATTACACCACAGCACTGCACTCACAAGTTATAAGAGGTAGCTTACACATTACACCACAGCACTGCACTCACAAGTTATAAGAGGTAGCTTACACATTACACCACAGCACTGCACTCACAAGTTATAAGAGGTAGCTTACACATTACACCACAGCACTGTGCTCACAAGTTATAAGAGGTTGCTTAAATATTCCAGCAGAGCACTGTGCTCACAAGTTATAAGAGGTAGCTTACACATTACACCACAGCACTGCACTCACAAGTTATAAGAGGTAGCTTACACATTACACCACAGCACTGCACTCACAAGTTATAAGAGGTAGCTTACACATTACACCAGAGCACTGTGCTCACAAGTTATAAGAGGTAGCTTACACATTACACCACAGCACTGTGCTCACAAGATATAAGAGGTAGCTTACACATTACACCACAGCACTGTGCTCACAAGTTAAAAGAGGTAGCTTACACATTACACCAGAGCACTGTGCTCACAAGTTATAAGAGGTAGCTTACACATTACACCAGAGCATTGTGCTCACAAGTTATAAGAGGTAGCTTACACATTACACCACAGCACTGCACTCACAAGTTATAAGAGGTAGCTTACACATTACACCACAGCACTGTGCTCACAAGTTATAAGAGGTAGCTTACACATTACACCACAGCACTGTGCTCACAAGTTATAAGAGGTAGCTTACACATTACACCAGAGCACTGTGCTCACAGGTTATAAGAGGTAGCTTACACATTACACCAGAGCACTGTGCTCACAAGTTATAAGAGGAAGCTTACACATTACACCACAGCACTGTGCTCACAAGTTATAAGAGGCAGCTTACACATTACACCACAGCACTGTGCTCACAAGTTATAAGAGGTAGCTTACACATTACACCAGAGCACTGCACTCACAAGTTATAACAGGTAGCTTACACATTACACCACAGCACTGTGCTCACAAGTTATAAGAGGTAGCTTACACATTACACCACAGCACTGCACTCACAAGTTATAAGAGGTAGCTTACACATTACACCAGAGCACTGTGCTCACAAGTTATAAGAGGTAGCTTACACATTACACCACAGCACTGTGCTCACAAGATATAAGAGGTAGCTTACACATTACACCACAGCACTGTGCTCACAAGTTATAAGAGGTAGCTTACACATTACACCAGAGCACTGTGCTCACAAGTTATAAGAGGTAGCTTACACATTACACCAGAGCACTGTGCTCACAAGTTATAAGAGGTAGCTTACACATTACACCACAGCACTGTGCTCACAAGTTATAAGAGGTAGCTTACACATTACACCACAGCACTGCACTCACAAGTTATAAGAGGTAGCTTACACATTACACCACAGCACTGTGCTCACAAGTTATAAGAGGTAGCTTACACATTACACCACAGCACTGTGCTCACAAGTTATAAGAGGTAGCTTACACATTACACCAGAGCACTGTGCTCACAAGTTATAAGAGGTAGCTTACACATTACACCACAGCACTGTGCTCACAAGTTATAAGAGGTAATTTACACATTACACCAGAGCTCCGTGCTCACATGTTATAAGAGGTAGCTTACACATTACACCACAGCACTGTGCTAACAAGTTATAAGAGGTAGCTTACACATTACACCAGAGCACTGTGCTCACATGTTATAAGAGGTAGCTTACACATTACACCACAGCACTGTGCTCACAAGTTATAAGAGGTAGCTTACACATTACACCACAGCACTGTGCTCACAAGTTATAAGAGGCAGCTTACACATTACACCACAGCACTGGACTCACAAGTTATAAGAGGTAGCTTACACATTACACCACAGCACTGTGCTCACAAGTTATAAGAGGAAGCTTACACATTACACCAGAGCACTGTGCTCACAAGTTATAAGAGGTAGCTTACACATTACACCAGAGCACCATGCTCACAAGCTATAAGAAGTAGCTTACAGATTACACCACAGCACTGTGCTCACAAGTTATAAGAGGTAGCTTACACATTACACCACAGCACTGTGCTCACAAGTTATAAGAGGCAGCTTACACATTACACCACAGCACTGCACTCACAAGTTATAAGAGGTAGCTTACACATTACACCACAGCACTGCGCTCACAAGTTATAAGAGGCAGCTTACACATTACACCACAGCACTGTGCTCACAAGTTATAAGAGGTAGCTTACACATTACACCAGAGCACTGTGCTCACAAGTTATAAGAGGTAGCTTACACATTACACCAGAGCACTGTGCTCACAAGTTATAAGAGGCAGCTTACACATTACACCAGAGCACCATGCTCACAAGCTATAAGAGGTAGCTTACACATTACACCACAGCACTGTGCTCACAAGTTATAAGAGGTAGCTTACACATTACACCACAGCACTGCACTCACAAGTTATAAGAGGTAGCTTACACATTACACCACAGCACTGTGCTCACAAGTTATAAGAGGTAGCTTACACATTACACCACAGCACTGTGCTCACAAGTTATAAGAGGTAGCTTACACATTACACCACAGCACTGCGCTCACAAGTTATAAGAGGTAGCTTACACATTACACCAGAGCACCATGCTCACAAGTTATAAGAGGTAGCTTACACATTACACCAGAGCACCGTGCTCACAAGTTATAAGAGGTAGCTTACACATTACACCACAGCACTGTGCTCACAAGTTATAAGAGGTAGCTTACACATTACACCAGAGCACTGTGCTCACAAGTTATAAGAGGTAGCTTACACATTACACCACAGCACTGTGCTCACAAGTTATAAGAGGTAATTTACACATTACACCAGAGCTCCGTGCTCACAAGTTATAAGAGGTAGCTTACACATTACACCACAGCACTGTGCTCACAAGTTATAAGAGGTAGCTTACACATTACACCAGAGCACTGTGCTCACATGTTATAAGAGGTAGCTTACACATTACACCACAGCACTGTGCTCAAAAGTTATAAGAGGTAGCTTACACATTACACCACAGCACTGTGCTCACAAGTTATAAGAGGCAGCTTACACATTACACCACAACACTGCACTCACAAGTTATAAGAGGTAGCTTACACATTACACCACAGCACTGTGCTCACAAGTTATAAGAGGTAGCTTACACATTACACCAGAGCACTGTGCTCAAAAGCTATAAGAGGTAGCTTACACATTACACCACAGCACTGTGCTCACAAGTTATAAGAGGTAGCTTACACATTACACCAGAGCACCATGCTCACAAGCTATAAGAGGTAGCTTACACATTACACCACAGCACTGTGCTCACAAGTTATAAGAGGTAGCTTACACATTACACCACAGCACTGTGCTCACAAGTTATAAGAGGCAGCTTACACATTACACCACAGCACTGCACTCACAAGTTATAAGAGGTAGCTTACACATTACACCACAGCACTGCGCTCACAAGTTATAAGAGGCAGCTTACACATTACACCACAGCACTGTGCTCACAAGTTATAAGAGGTAGCTTACACATTACACCAGAGCACTGTGCTCACAAGTTATAAGAGGTAGCTTACACATTACACCAGAGCACTGTGCTCACAAGTTATAAGAGGCAGCTTACACATTACACCAGAGCACCATGCTCACAAGCTATAAGAGGTAGCTTACACATTACACCACAGCACTGCACTCACAAGTTATAAGAGGCAGCTTACACATTACACCACAGCACTGTGCTCACAAGTTATAAGAGGTAGCTTACACATTACACCAGAGCACTGTGCTCACATGTTATAAGAGGTAGCTTACACATTACACCACAGCACTGTGCTCACAAGTTATAAGAGGTAGCTTACACATTAAACCACAGCACTGTGCTCACAAGTTATAAGAGGCAGCTTACACATTACACCACAGCACTGCACTCACAAGTTATAAGAGGTAGCTTACACATTACACCACAGCACTGTGCTCACAAGTTATAAGAGGTAGCTTACACATTACACCAGAGCACTGTGCTCACAAGTTATAAGAGGTAGCTTACACATTACACCACAGCACTGTGCTCACAAGTTATAAGAGGTAGCTTACACATTACACCAGAGCACCATGCTCACAAGCTATAAGAGGTAGCTTACACATTACACCACAGCACTGTGCTCACAAGTTATAAGAGGTAGCTTACACATTACACCACAGCACTGTGCTCACAAGTTATAAGAGGCAGCTTACACATTACACCACAGCACTGCACTCACAAGTTATAAGAGGTAGCTTACACATTACACCACAGCACTGCGCTCACAAGTTATAAGAGGCAGCTTACACATTACACCACAGCACTGTGCTCACAAGTTATAAGAGGTAGCTTACACATTACACCAGAGCACTGTGCTCACAAGTTATAAGAGGTAGCTTACACATTACACCAGAGCACTGTGCTCACAAGTTATAAGAGGCAGCTTACACATTACACCAGAGCACCATGCTCACAAGCTATAAGAGGTAGCTTACACATTACACCACAGCACTGTGCTCACAAGTTATAAGAGGTAGCTTACACATTACACCACAGCACTGTGCTCACAAGTTATAAGAGGCAGCTTACACATTACACCACAGCACTGCACTCACAAGTTATAAGAGGTAGCTTACACATTACACCACAGCACTGCACTCACAAGTTATAAGAGGTAGCTTACACATTACACCACAGCACTGCGCTCACAAGTTATAAGAGGCAGCTTACACATTACACCACAGCACTGTGCTCACAAGTTATAAGAGGTAGCTTACACATTACACCAGAGCACTGTGCTCACAAGTTATAAGAGGTAGCTTACACATTACACCACAGCACTGCGCTCACAAGTTATAAGAGGTAGCTTACACATTACACCAGAGCACCATGCTCACAAGTTATAAGAGGTAGCTTACACATTACACCACAGCACTGTGCTCACAAGTTATAAGAGGTAGCTTACACATTACACCACAGCACTGCGCTCACAAGTTATAAGAGGTAGCTTACACATTACACCAGAGCACCATGCTCACAAGTTATAAGAGGTAGCTTAACATTACACCAGAGCACCGTGCTCACAAGTTATAAGAGGTAGCTTACACATTACACCACAGCACCATGCTCACAAGTTATAAGAGGTAACCTACACATTACACCACAGCACTGTGCTCACAAGTTATAAGAGGTAATTTACACATTACACCAGAGCACTGTGCTCACAAGTTATAAGAGGTAGCTTACACATTACACCACAGCACTGCACTCACAAGTTATAAGAGGTAGCTTACACATTACACCACAGCACTGCGCTCACAAGTTATAAGAGGCAGCTTACACATTACACCACAGCACTGTGCTCACAAGTTATAAGAGGTAGCTTACACATTACACCACAGCACTGTGCTCACAAGTTATAAGAGGTAGCTTACACATTACACCAGAGCACTGTGCTCACACGTTATAAGAGGTAACTTACACATTACACCACAGCACTATGCTCACAAGTTATAAGAGGTTGCTTAAATATTCCAGCAGAGCTCCGTGCTCACAAGTTTGATTACATATTACACCTAAACACTTGCATTTAAAATAACTTACAAGTTACACTAAAACACTGTGCTCACAGGTTATGAGGCAACTTACACGTTACACTAAAGCATCACACCAAGACCATATAATTATAACACATATGCACTTACAAATAATAAGAGGCGACCAGAAAGGTCTTTGTGTGTCTGGCACAAGATTCACTTTTGGGTGTAGTTCCACTTTAACTGTGGGGCAGAAACTAGAGGTAAAGTCCTGACTGTAAGCTTCCAGTTCTGAGCCACCAAGACTTCGTGCTTAGAGGCCACCATGCCAACCTTTATATTAACCAACTAAAATGCCCGGAGGCCTGTTGCTCAGTTAGGAGGGCAGCAGCCTAAAGCAGACATATGGGATCCTTTAGCCTGATGGGTCCAAACCTTTCCTGCTCTGCTCTCTAATCATAAAGAATAATTACAATGAAATACTATCATATATCATCTAAAACACAACACATATAATAAATAATAATATATAGATACACAATAGCCTACATGTATTTATTATACACAAATATAACATAATTACATAATAAACAAAAATGCAAAAAAACAAAACTATTACAAGAATATAAAATAATGATAGTAATAATAAATTCATTTACAATTAAAATACACAAATAATAGTAAAATGTGAATATAACTAATAATAGACTGACATAAAAACACCAAAAGATATTAAAAAAAACAAATGCAAGAGTTTAACACCACAACATCTATAAATAATTAATACAGATATAATAATAATATATGGAAAATGAGAAAAGAGTACAAAAGAGAATAATCCAATACAAGAATCTAAAATACATATGCATAATAAATACACTTAAAACAATAATATACATATAATCTCTCTCGCATTGTATCTCTTATTAAGAATATTCATCGTAAACTCTGTAACACAGCATTTGTAATAGTCTATGTACTGTATGTTTCTACCCTGTCTGTAATTACTACTTTGTAAAGCGCTACGGAAGATGATGGCGCTATATAAATAAACAATAATAATAATAATTATATGCAAATACAAATACATCATTTATACAATAATGTATCAAATGAAAACAACAACAAACAGAAAAAAATGTCAATACAAGAATATAACAACAAAAACATACAATGCAATAATACATACAAATAGATATATGATTATATACAAATATAGTATATAACAAGCAAGATACAAAAACAATACAGGGATAAGAAAACACAATCCGAATAATTAAAAAAAATATAGAGGTATATGAGAAATATTATATTACATGCCAATATTATAGAATTGCATAAAACAACACAAAAAGAAAACGACTGCAATACAAGAATATAAAAACACAACACATATAATACCATCTAAAATAACACTAGAAATATAAGACTTTGATAGAAATATAATGTTTTTACGTTAAATATATGGTAACAATGCTGCAAAAAACTGTACAAAATCTTTGAAATATCCGGATGACAGATGTTGAGCGATGTCGCTGTTTTTGTCACCAGAATGGCGCACAGATACAAAACATGTTGTTTTTTTTTTCTTTAATAACCACCAAACATTACGTCTGAAAGGCCGGCAGTGAGTCACAATGACAGAAAGCTGTATTTTTCCAATATACACCAGCACACGTTTAATAACCTCCCGTGCATCCCGGCAAGGCCCATCGTCTGATGGTTGTCATGGCAACGCTGATAAAGTGGAGCCGTTTTCCATATCTCTATAAAAGTCTATTATATTGCGGGATTAGTTCATCTTCTCATAAGGTCAGACACAAAGTCACACAACCTGAAATATTTAGAATCTATGTACACTGGGTCATTTTTTCCTGCATCTGCGGGGCGGAAAGCGCGTATTTAAAGGGGGGATTTCTGCTCCGAATTTTTTCAGCAATACCTGATTAATAACCGAGGAATGACACAGTTGTCGTGTTTTTTTCCTTCATTCCTCCTTTAGCCTTTTTATTAGAGAGGGTGAATTATCTCTCCATCTTTGCCAGAGAGGTTGCTGACATGTTATGCATAATTGCTTGTGTCCTCCTCAATATGTGGTCAGACAGCGCCATCTGCTGGTAGGATGGGGGAGTTGCAACCTATACTGATCACGCTCATGCTGAAAAGGGTAGGATTAGGTGTCTGACAGCCCTGACGCATGTTATAAAGAGGTGCCCTGAATTAAAGAAACACACTTAATTAGAAGATAAATGACCTAACCTGCATAGTAAATACCCCCCACCTCTGTACCTTGGTAACACACATTCCTTGCTGCAGGTTTCCTCTTCAGTGTTAAAACATAGCATTCAAAAAGGGGTCTAAAGGGGAACCCGGGAACTATAGAACGGCAAGTGTAACATCTGTGGTGTTGGGCAAGCTGTTTGAGGGTTTTCTGAGAGATGCTATCCTGGAGTATCCCAGTAAAAATGACCTAATTACCGCTTATCAGCATCCTTATCCTTATGAGGAGTCAATCCTGACATACAAACCTGATTAACTTTTACCAGAAGGTGAGTCCAAACTGAATCAGGGGCAGTTATTGGATGTCATATATCTTGACTTGCCAGGAGGGAAACTAATACAACAACCTGTGTGATTGCAAAGTGTAATTTAGTAGCCACAAAAAGGAAATTTGTATACTCACGGGTAAATTTCCTTTCTCGTCCTCTTCTGGGGCACCATCAGTAGCAACGCGTGGGTTAATCTCCATAGGTGGGGACTGCAAGATAGAAAAAACTAACTCCTCCTGGCCTATATAGGGCAGGCTGTGGCAGGATCTCCTCCGTGAATTAAAAAGCAGTTCAACCACAGGCCCAGGAGGGGAGAAACGCTAACCTGTGCATAATGCACTCAAAACTGCAACACAATTAAAACCATGTAGAAGGCAACAACCGCCACCACAGTCGTAACACAACAGAAGGGTGGGTGTGGTGCCCTGGAATGGAAGAGGATGAGAAAGGAAATTTACTGGTGAGTACACACATTTCCCTTTTCTCATCTCTTCCATTCCAGGGCACCACCAGTAGCAATGCTTGGGACGTCCCAAAGCAGTACCCTCAATAAGGGTGGGCCATGCAAGAACAGCTGACAGCATCCACCTAACCAAGAACAACAGCACTGACACCTAAAGCTTAGACCCCCGGTTTCACTACCAGCTGCGACACCTTATGCCCCAGAGTGGCAACAGCAGATGCCCTGACCTCAAGTCTGTAAAGTTGGTGAAGGTGTGGGGAGACGTCCAGGTCACCGCCTTGCAGACCTGTTCTGCCAGCGCCTGGTGTTGGAAAGTTCAAGATGCCGCAATCGCCCTCTTGGAATGAGCGGTGACCTAGAAGGATGCCTCCTTCCCCTTGCAGGAGTAGGCTTGTATGACCACCTGCCTAATCCATCTGCTAGAAGCAGCAGCTGCCAGGCCCCTCTTTGGTCCTCCTGGGATCACGAACAAGATATCTGTCTTATGTGCCTTTCGAGTAATACTCTAATGCCCTGACCACATCGAGGGAATGCAGGAGTGGCTCCTTATGGCGAGCGGGGCATGAGCACAAGGAGGGTAGCACTATCTCCTGATGAAGAAGGGAGAGACCACACTGGGCAAAAAATCCTGCTTCAAGTAAAACATCACTTTGTCTCCTCCTACAGGAGTGGCCCTTAGATTTGCAACAAAAGACACAAAGGCCCACCTTCTTGGCCAGTGTGGGGCGATCAGGGTGATAGGAATCTGCTCGCAGTTGACCTTCTTTAACACGATACCCAGAAGTGGCAGCAGCGGGTATGTATTGAGCATGCTGTACCCTGACCAGGGAATTGGCAGTGCGTTCACCCCACAGCCAGGGGGTCTCGCACCCTGGATACGAACCTTTGGACCTTCCCATCTGATTGTGCCGAGATGCAAAGAGTGTGGCACTGCCCACCGGCCGCAGAGGGCGTGAAACATGTCCTGCTGAAGGAACCATTCCCCTGGTCCACCATCTTCCTGCTCAAGTGCGACTCACTTCCTGGAACACCTGCCAGCTCCTGGTACCCCTCTGAATTTCCACAGCCATGGAAGGCCCTGGAGCTGGGCAGACCAATGCCTGAGAACCAGCAGAATTTCCCTCAGTTCCAACACAATGATTGGAAGACTGTGCTCCCACTGGTCCCAGAGACCCTGAACTGCCTGGTTGTCCAGAACACACCACCCCAACCCATCAGACTGGTGGCTGTGGTTAGGATGACCCATCAGACTGGTGGCTGTGGTTAGGATGACCCATCAGACTGACCCACTGCCAGCACCTGCTGGTCCAGCCACCAATTCAGGGATCGCCAGGCAATATGAAGAAACGGTCCAACGTCTGCACAGTCCTGCGTCATTTCAATAAGAGCATCTGTAGAGGCCTGACGTGGAACTGGGCATACAGAACTGCCTAGATGGTAGACACCATCAGGCCAAATAGATACATGGAATGTTTGTCTGTCAGCAGCGGCAGCACAGCCGTGCACCTCTGCACTGGAAGAAGGACCCATGACCGTGGAGTATCCAGTGTCATTCCTAGATAGGTGGCCACCATGGAGGGAACCACCAGGGACATGGGGTAGTTGATCATGCACCTGAAAGTTCCAGCGTGGACAGGACCGCCCGCCTGAGCATCCCGCAGTACCTCTGCCAGAGACGAGGCTTGGATGAGCGTCTGGGGTGGTGTGCACAACCTGTCTCTGCAGGAATGCCATCACTACCGCCAAGACTTTCACTGGCAGTGGACAGTCCGAACAGCTGTGTCACAGATTGGAAATGTTAGGTGACCAGGTATTGTCGGTGAGCAGGAAAGATCGGGACATGAAGATAAGCCCTACGCACAGGGTCAGACACGCTTGGCTCATGGAACATGTGGCACCACTCTCCATTAAAATAAGAAACCCCGGTGCCTCTGATGCCTCCGACATGGTAAAATGGCTGCTCTAACTGCTAAGTAATAGAGCTGAAGTGCCAAGGATGCAGCAGCTTCTGGACCCCCACCCTGCAACAACATTAACAAATGTGCCATTTTTATTCTCTTGTTCCCCTGCAATCTCTTGCACATTTCCTGCTTCTTTCTTTCTTTTCCACATTCTGTCATTTCTGCAGGTCCTCTTTCTTTCTCTGTTTTGGATTCTCCCTCCTTCGTTCTTTCAAATTTCCTCTATTGTTCTTTTTTTCCCACATTTGCTCTGCCTTCATTTTCTCAACATTCCATTCATCTTTCTTTATTTTTTTTTGCACATTTTCTTTGTCCCCTTTTACACATCCGCTCCGACTGTTTCTTGTACACATCTTTATTCTCCACACTTTTTTACAATTCTGCCCCATTCGTTCTCTTTGTTCTACATTTCATTTACCTCTCCTTTTCTACATTCCCCCAGTCTCCCTCTTTTCTCTCTCTTTTCCCTGCTCTTTTCGGCGCTCTATTTTTGCATTATTTCCCCTCATCTCTTTTTTTACATTATCTCAATCCCTCCGTCACCTTCCCTTTCTTTCTCTTCTCACACGTTCTCTCTATCCATCTCTATCATTGTCCGAGTGAATGTATGTGAGAGTGTTTGGGGGGCACCATTCTCTATCCTTGCACAGGGTGACCCATAACCTATCACTTGCAGGTTGGCGCGATCACATGACCGTGGTATTCCCACATAAAATGCAGCTATGGCTTGGCCAGCGTTTGGGTTGCCCTCATGCTGATAGGCTGCGCTCCTTGGCCTCAGTGCGTTTTGCTTGCCGTGTTTGGAGAGGCTTGATAGCGTGTTTGTCTTGTGCTCGCTTTATATTTCCCTTCTGATAAGGCTCCAGTATTCAAACAGAGGCGAGCAAAGCGTCGGGTGTAGCATCCGCGCGCTGATAATCTGCAGCGACAAAACCTTTTACATGTCATAATAGAATCAGTTTGTGAAATGCAAAGTGTGGAGCTGGGAAAAAGCACAATCAGTCAATGAAAACCAACCTTGCCAGCAGCCTCAAAAGGGAAGGTTAATAGAAGATAATCTTTGATTGGTTTGTGGCTGGTTTAGCTCTTTACCTAATGTCATATGGAATGAGCAGACATCAAGTCCAGGTCCACTTGCACTGTGACTGCTGGAGCATCTCAATTTGGGAAGCCGCAACAGCTAAAGAAAACCTCCAATAAAAACTGACTGGAGGCCTTCTGACCCTCGTAACCTGCACATCCCCCTGACATTCACATGGGTATCGTGCACCAATCAGGACTACAGGGTTGTCAGGGACACAGTGATAAGGAAGCCCACCATTGGCTGCTGGTGGTCACGTGATGCAGTAAACTACCCTGGAACACAAAAGCAATGCGCAGTGGAAAACTGGTATCTAAATTTGGATGCCCCCCCCCCCCGCTTTAAAAAGGAAACCCCCAATTCAACAAAATAATCTCAATTCCCCATGTGGCAGCCACATCTGGGGCACTTTTGCATTTTCTTCTCCATTGGCAACAATGGAGTTCTCCGTGCATCTATGCTGCATACCTACCCGCCTGGCAAACTCTGTTGACCGCTCATATTGTGTCTGTTGATTGTGTAGTGGGACGGGCAGGCTGATTCATCACTAACGCCAGGTAGCGACAGATGAGCGTCTGTAGCAGGCATTTTCAGAGCGCCCGCTAGTAGTCGCTGTGCTCGGCCGTGGTTCGCTAGTTCATAGCGACTCAGTCGCTGTGCAGCAATGATGAATACATTGTGAGGAGTCGCTATTTGACCAGTACAGCGCTGTATGGGAGCGCATGTTAGCGGCTGGTTAGTGCGACCGACTCACAACATATTAATTATAAAAACATCCTCACAAAACTCCGGCGCTCAAAAATGCTTCTCTGAAGCCCAGAGAGGAATAAAGTCTGTTTTTTAGCATGTATCCACCAGTAAGAAAGCGAAAACATAGGTAATTACATTGTTATTACATTGTAACATGAACACATTAATGCCAGACCTGTAATGTTAATTCTGCATAAATATATAAAACATGAAAAATATTTTCAAAAATGGCATTTTCTTGGCCAGGAGAGGTCACAACATTATTTGAGCTTTTAAAAAAAAAAAAAAAAAAAAAAAATAACAAACACGCTGTTTAAAAAGAAATAAAAGAACATCCATTGAAATGTATGGGAGAGCGCCAGGTAGTGAGAGGTAAGGCGTGGCGCTCTGCAAGGCTGAACGCTGGCGCTGTTCGCTGAGGCTGGGATAATGATGAATCAGATGCTACATGGCGCTATCCCAGTCGCTCAACAGATTCTGCTTGATTAATGTGTAATTGCGTGCCGTGTCCGGCGTTCACCTGTCGCTACCTGTCATTTACAAGGCCCTACCTGACGCTATACCTTCATGAATAAGGGCCTAAGTCCCATTTCATTATGGGGTATGAGAAGGTCTATTTGGACTCTTATTAGATGCAAGGTCTGGAGAAAGGGGTTCACCCAGATTCTATTGGCATTTAGGGCAATCTGCTTGTTGGTTGTACAGTTTAGGTGGTCACTTCAGACTTTGCCTGTTTATTGAGATTAATGGGCTGATCTATTTGCACTCAGCCTATTAGTTTTGGGCCAGGACATTCTCACTCTGCCTAATAGTAAACTTTGGGGGAAAACTGATTATGCTCTGTCTTTATTGCAGGGTCTACTGACATTCTGCCCTGTAACATCAGCTCTTGGAAGAAAACTTCTTAGTTGTGAAATCTGGGGAGAGGGGGACATACACACACACTCTGCCTATAAATTGTGAATTCTATGGATGGAGTAAGTGCTTGCTCATTGTGGGAATCTGCTTTTCCATTCTGCGGGTTAATTGTGGGGTCTGGTGGGCCCTTGCATTAGCTTGCTCCTTTTGGTGATAGTTGCCTATTAATTGTAGGTTGGAGGGACGGTTCTGTAAAGGGGTTCTTTAGTTCCTGGTTGTATATAAAAATATGATGGAAGTTCATTTACTCTTTCACATGGTCAGATATACATTTAAAGTTTATTACATTGATGTCAGATATTTTGAGTATATATTATTATTATTAGATATAGGGTACAGTTGCCCCCCCTATTTTCCTGTAAGTCCTTTCCCCGGATAATTAGGGTTTGCCAAGCAGATCCGTATCTGTTAGTGTCCGTGTTCTGTGATGTCATACCCAGGAGTGTTATATTTTTAGCTGCCGAGATGCGTCCTTGTACCTAGCGAGGGCTCATCTTCAGTTCCTGTCTGGATGGAATCAAAGCTTATTGCGTAGCCATAGTTTTTCCACTGGACTAGATCATGGAAAAATGTGTCCGAGGTTGGGGGACGGAATGTATGTTGCGTGCATAGCACCACCCACACATTGGTATTGTGTTATTTTGTGCTACCACTTTACCCACCAATTGCTTCTAAAAAATGCCATTCTAAAATAGAACAGAGAATTGGAACTGCTTGTCTTGTTCTAAATGATTCATGGTCACATGACCAATTATGATACAAGACTATTCACTGGTGCTACTCAAACACCGGTCTTGTGGAAATATAATAAAGCAGATTAAATCTGTTAGGTATTTGAAGGCTAGGTTGTGTACACTTTTCCATCCACCATCCCTCATTTCGAATATGGACCCCTAATATTTGCAAAGGCATCTGGGGCATGTTAGGATTATTCCAGATCAGTATGGTGTGAGTGGGTGGCAAAGTGGGCAATTGCCCAGAGTTTACAAAATTGGAAATATTCTATTGCTCTGGGCAGTGCTATATGGTAATAACTGGGCATATAGGTTGATATGAAGGTTGACTGGAAGGGACAGAACGCACAGCGGATGAAGTCAGGAATAGGAAAGATCAGTATCATATTGGCCCATTTAATTACCAGAAGATCCTCCAGTGGGCCCCAGGGACTGACCCAGGGCCACAATCAGTGTATTACATAGACAGGGTGGGCCCAAGGTGCTCCAGCCCAACACTGAACATGGTACATGGGTAAAGATAGCATTGACTGGACACAGGGTATATTTTCACACAATTATATTTTAAATAAACACTATTTTATAATATGAGGTCTAAATTTTAATTATGCCCAGGGGCCCATTTCAGGTGAGCAGGTGGTGGGTATAGTAAGCATTCCTGTCCTGGGTTGCTCTGAGTTTGCCTATTAATACATCTATTAATAAGTGGAAGTACCAGGGTTGCATCTTTGGCATACTGTTTAAACGGGGGATATATCATGCACTAGAGATATATGTTCAATGTACTGTCTGTAGGGCAGTTGGTGGAAGCATCAGAGCTGTACTTTTAATGTTTTGCTAATATAATGTTAAGTGGAAGTGCAAGAACTGTACCTTCAGCATGCTGCCTATATAGTGATAGGTGGAAACACCAGAGTGGCATTGTTATAACACCTCCTATCTGCAGGCAAGCGCTAGAACAGTAAATGCCAATGCACTGGTGTCAGAATGCCTCTAGGAGATCCAAATTTCTATGCTGAAGCCTGGATCCTATCCCAGAATGCCATCCGCTTCCAGGTCTTCATGCATGCACACATCCATGTGGAAGCCAGGATTCCATTTTAGCAGACAGTCTGCTCCTGAGACTTCTCACCTGCAAACTGGAGTTTAAAAAGTGCTGCTGACTTCATCACAGTGCTGCTTGATCATCTGCTGTTTTTGGTCACATGGGTTAATTGTTATCATCCTTGACGATTACTTTGGTTCTCTCTTGGATTGCTTAATTGATACTGACCTCGGCCTGTTTGACGTTTATACATGACTTGACCTTTGTTTGTGAACTTTCGCTGCTTACCGTGACCCTGGCCTGTTCAACAATCTTCTACTGTGCTTGTGACCCGCTGACCTTGGCTTGTTTATGGCCTTCGGTACTTACCCAATCTGGCCTACCAGGTACTGTGCTACTCAGTTGTGTGACTAGTGTTTTGGCAGTCCATTTCGTGGCTCCAAGACCTGGACCATCCCTGCAATCCAGCCTATGCTCCCTTGCGCGAGGCTTTAGTGAAGGCCAGGGTTTGTATTAAACACCAGGTTTCTAGGTTGAGTGTTCTGTCAGCTCCTTCCTGATACCTTGCTTAGGTTTCACAGTTGCCTTGCTTAGCATTTCCAGCTCAAAGAAGGGCTTTCCCCGCTCGCAGCCTGGCAACTGGCTACAGGGGCAGTGTTCTGCTCTGTGATTGTGGAGTCCTGGGGTAATCTGCGCTCACAATTTACTGGTATGTGGGGTCTATGGGGGGTGGGGCCATATGCACTGTGCCTAATAATGGCATAAATTCACTGCTGATAGGGAGAACTCTAGAGCTGTATTAGTAATGTACTACCTGTATGGTGGTGAATAGAGTTACCTAATGTATAGTGATGCTTGAATGTTTGTGTTCCCTGCCTCCAAAAAACCCCCAAACCTTTGCTTTCAGTATATGGTATGACCCTCTTGTACAGCACTAACTGATATAATGGTAGTTATCGGGCTTAACCAGCAGCAAATACAGTCAGCTTTAACTTGTAATCCAAGGTACGGTGTCAATTTATATCAGGCAAGGTCACAGCACACAGGTACGGTAGCCCGAGGTAAGGGTTAATAGGACCGCAAGCATGGGGAGCTGACAAGATAGTATCACAGCAAACATACACTTAAAGCGGACCTTCACTCTGAATAAGAGTCTATCTTATATGTTTCCCACACCCTGTACATACAGATTGTCCACATTAAAAATCATCCTACCTGCATCTACTGCATGTTATGAGCCTTTAAACATCCAAGATGGCGGCTTATGGAAGCCGCCATCTTATCAGGCAGCCTGCAAACAGGAAGTGCCTCCTGACTGTGCTGCTCTGAATTCTGGGACTGCTGACCTTTACCTGACCCCAGTTCTGTTCTGTCTGAGCAAAGCACAGCTATAACCCGCCCCCCTGTACCTTATCCCACTCTCCTCTCCTCAGTAAGTGTGATGCTTCTGAGTCAAGATGGCGGCGCCCGTATCCTAAATTCCTGAACAGAGTTGCAGCCCAGTGGGGGAAAGAATAATAAGTTAGTGACTAAAAACGTAAAATATATTAATTTTAGATGCTGGGGAACCGTTTTTTAAGAGTTTGGGATTTTCATTAAATCACGCTGAAGGTCCAGTTTAAGGGCAAGTTTCTCCAAAACTGAAACATTTAAAGTGTTTGGTAAGTCACAAGTTAAAAAATAAATATCAGTAGCTTACCTTTCATTAAGTGGCTCCAGTGCTCTGCTTCCTCCTCTGTCTGTCTCCTTAGTGAAGAAAATCACTCCCTCATTCAGCTTTCAGTCCCCCCCCCCCACTGAATTGGTCCATCAATCAACCTTCAGGGGACCAAGAATAGAAACACCCTTCACTCCCTGCCCAGACGTCCGGATTGGCTGCCTCTCTCTGCAGCTCTTAAACCCCGCCCTTCTCTCTCTTTCCACACTCATCACAGTGTGCTTCCACCACATTGCTGTTGCCAAACCCACTGTTTCTTTTTATTTTTTCTATAAATCTCCAATGCTCTAATACTTTCAAAGATAACCTACAGGGTCTTTTTGAAAACGGACTGCAGTTTATGACTACACATATGCAATGTGTAGCCCGAGACAATGGGAGGACAATCAGGCTTCCCTTTAGTATAACTTTAAACATTTAAACATTGTTACAGTAAATATCTGGCTGGTCCAAGTGATATTTGGCAAATATGACATCGGCCAGCCAGCAATGTTCTTCTTGGAGAGCAGTGGCATTCTTCTTGCAATCCTGCCATGCACACCATTGCTGTTTAGTGTCCTCTAGTTAGTGGCCTCACCGTTATCAACATTAGTCATGGTGAGAAAGGCCTTTAGTTGCAGAGAGTTGAAATCTTCTGGAGGCAATTTATCATCTTGATGTCCAAACTATTTAGAGATGATTTTGTAATCCTTCTGAGGTCCTTGGAAATTTCCTTTGTTCGAGCCATGATACACCTTCACGAATGTATTGGATTCCTAGTCCTTAAATTCAACAGGTTATCTGGCACTTTAAAGTGGAGAAAAACTGGTTTTGACTATCACTGGTTTTGTTTCTGGTCTCTGGGGCATCCCAAATCTGTGTGAAACCCCCAGATTGCTCATAGAAACTCACCTTTCCCGGCTTCTACTTTGCATGTGTGGGATTCAGTACAAACAGAGCTGTTTGCCGTGCAAGTGTAAACGTTTTGGGAGTGAAAGTGGGCGCATTGCCAGCAGTGAGAGAGCACACAGAGCCCAAAGATGCTGTGGATGTGCCCCACCCAATATTTACATCGGCGAGGGAGCCAGGAAGAAGGGGGAGGGGTTCACACAGCAGGGCATCTTAACCCGCGATGCCCCAAGGGAAGGCCAGCGGCTGACCCTGGATTTTTTTCCAGGGCTGACCCCATTGGGTTTTGTTTCGCTTTAATGTCTGTAATTGTTCCTGTAGCGACATAAGGTGGTCTACTGTAAATTATCAATACGCCCAGGGATGGTAGTTTGGGGTTTGGTTATCCTCTAATGGCTGTACAATAGACACATTCATGTAGAATGTTGCATGCACAAGATCCGCTCACTGTAATCCTTGTTTCTCCATAACTTAGTTAACAAATGTCCTATAAGTGGGTCAGTTTCAGAAGAAAAGTGGATGTGGTTCCAGAAGCTTGACTATTCCTTCAAATTAGGACAATTTGGAAGCTCTAAATAAATGTTACAGAATTTTAGCTAGTTGTCACCACAGTCACAAGCCCCTTGCTGCACTCCATCCGCTTCGTTCTTGGAATGCCATGAAGTAGGAGCTGTGTTTGCCGATTGTGAGCGACCCGTGTTCATGTTTATGCATAGGGCGAGCGCGCAACATGAAAGTGCCCAGCGGGACAAGGGGCAAATCACAAGGGCCGACTGGCTTTCTGAGGTTCTTTTCATCTCTCTGAAGTCAGCTTCTTGCCGCAGAACAAAGGCTCGAAAGAAGTCTGGGAGAGGCTGGTCACCGTTGCTGCCCTTACACTCATTCACCCAGGCCGGCCTGCAAAGAGGTCCTTAGAAAACCCGAGAATTGCTGACATTTTCCTGGTCAGCTGACCTCAGCCCACGACACGGCGTATGTTCTCCCTGCAAGAACAGATGTATGTATTAAACACTGTGTTACTGTACAGAGAGCCCAAACCATCAAGTCTACTTTCCCTGGAGATGACAATGTGCAACAAGAATACAACAAGCCCCAATTTTCTACATTTACTGGTAAAAGATACTAAAAGTGTCTGATTTTCCCTCTTGGGGAATTACATTTGCTGGTCCTGCATAACAATGATTCTGCCACTTGTAGTTGATGGAATGACGGACTTTTATTCCCACTCTTCTCTCAAACAAGGGATATAGCATTGTGTGCTCATGTGTGCTCAGGCTGCTTGCACTCCTGATTACCGTAGCCTGATTATCTCTTGTGTACAGGGGCATACATACAACAGAGGCAGGGGAGGCATTTGTTGCCGTGCCCTAGGCAGAAGGGGTCCAGTGAAAGTTGTTTCTCCTTGCTTTTCAGCACTTGTAGCAATGCTTCAACTAGGCCACTGGAGGATTCACAAGCAGGGAAGCACTGCTGACACTCAGGTAGGTGACGCGGTGTCTGGGGCAAAAAACAGAGGTTCATCTAATTTCCTGGCTAACAGCAAGCTGATAATGTAATGGGGGAGTTCATCTACATAATACCGGGTGCTGGGCTCTGTGTGAGTTATATTATTTATGCTGAGAGCTGGCCTGGGGAGGGGGCTCTTTCTATGGGGCCATGTGGAATCTATGAATGCTCCTGCTCATGTGCTGTATATGGCAGGTTAATAGTGGATCCTTAGTCTATATACTGCTAATTTTAGGAATAGGCTCAAGGGCCCAAATAGTAGTCAGAGGCTCAAGGGCCCAAATAGTAGTCAGAGGCTCAAGGGCCCAAGCTGGACGATTCCAAGGCCAGTCAGAGCTGGAGCTAGTAGGACAGCTAGAGAAGGAAACATGGTTGTCAAGACATCTTAAGTGGAATTATCTAAGGAATAGTTTAATCACACAGGAGTTATACATGCCCTTCATGAAGACATCTACTCTCTGCACTCTGGCACCACTTCTCCTTGCTTATGAGACCTGGCTATACCAGTAATTTCAACTGGTCCTGCAAAACTGGGAAGAACTGCCTGAATCCAACTCTGCCAATTTGTGTCTCCATATTTGTGACCATTTAGCATGCCAATCTGAATGTGTATTTTGTCCCACAGGCTACGGGAGGGTCTCAATAAGCTTCAGGAATCCGCGGCAAGTGATCGTATGCATGAGTCCTTCCTCATTAAAAAAGAGAAAAAAAAACAACTCCGGGAAAATGAATCCTCCCTTAAAATGTTTAATTTGAATCCTGATCCTTATTAGGGGCCTCTTAAGAACCCCCCTCAGTAAACACAGCGACATGACGGCTTATTTTTAAACAACACGAACAGGCATGTATGGAGCCCCCCACCCCCAGGCTGGCCTGATTGATGGATGGCTGTAACAGAATGGCCGTGTTATTAAAGGCGTCCAACCCCTCCGTCCTGTAATCTTATCCCTGCCGTCCTGTCATGTTCCAGGGTGACGTGTTTGGCTTGGCGCGGTGCGAGATGCAGAGAGATGCTTGTAGGTAGGAACTGCGTCTGTTTGACCTGGCTCCAAAATCTGTTTTCCCCTTTCATCAAATTAGTTCAGCTGCCTTAAATAAAATGCAGGACGGGGAGACCCTTCCCTCCCCAGAATTAAGAATGTCACACCATTAAGAAGCGAATACAGAACAGAAGGCTATGAGTCGAAGTAGCTGGCTCCAGTGTTAACCCTTTCAAGCAAGAGCTGCCAAGGTGGGGCAGTAACAGCAGTATGGGGTCCTGACAAATCTCTGCTGTGCATGGGGGGCCCAGATCAAGCCACCTGCTATTTCTTTAAAGGGCTGCTGTAGGTAAATAGAAAAGTCCCTCTCTAATTCTCTCTTATAGTCAATAATAATTTAATAAGTATATATAAGATACATTTACAATATAAATGTGTAATAAAACATATAACATGTGTTACCTATTTATTTTGCTCCCCTCTAACAGGGAGCGCGCCTGCACTGGCCATTCACAAACGGCCGGCGCGGGTGCGCGCCCTGCTAGAAAGAAGCGCGAGATGTGGCCGCGGCTCGCGCATGCGCAGTTGGAACGGGGATAAGGTAAGGTTTCTGGGCGTCCTGCGGGGTTTCACACAGCGGGGCATCCCGATTTCGGATGCCCCGCGGGGAGGGATCTGATCGGCCCGGGAGTCTTATAGATTCCCGGGCTGATCCCCCCTGGGTGTTGGTCCACTTTAATGCAAACCTAAAGGGATTTTTCATGCAAAAGGTTAAAAAGAATAAACAGTAGCTTACCTTGCCAAGTCTGCCTCCAGCATTACTTCCTCATCTGCCCCTTCAGGCCCACCCCACTGATGTGGGCCACCAATACTAGCTTGAGGAGCTAGTCCAGACCATGCCTCTCTCTGTATAGATGGCTTAAATTTCATTCTCACAGCCATTCAAGCACAGCCAGATTGATGAGAATGCTTGTGTCTGATCTCGGACTCTTACAGACACGGC
Source organism: Gastrophryne carolinensis (assembly GCA_027917425.1). NCBI lineage: Eukaryota > Metazoa > Chordata > Amphibia > Anura > Microhylidae > Gastrophryne > Gastrophryne carolinensis. The sequence goes on along the minus strand of CM051235.1, from coordinate 240,135,965 downwards.
TCATTATGCTGATTAATATGCTACATCACAGCTTCAAGGGCCACGCCCACGTGCTTCAGAAGAGAAATTATAAAGTAATACTTTAAATCTTAATATCTCAGCCATTACTTCTTTAATTTAAAAACAGAAAACAGTTTAGGACAGTGCCAAACGTAGCCCCACACCATGAGCTAACAAATGACCTGTAATATCACTTTAAAGTAAATGGTAACCCTTACAGACCAAAGGACTCTTATTTCTCCCTTATCATGTGCATCCTGATTTAGGATTGTCTCTGGGGTCTACTAGAGGGTTATTGAAGGTGAATGAGCTCCTAAAGAATACCCAGGTGCATGCCATGCTATTTAAATCAAGCAATGTCCAGAGAAAAGGGCACCACACTGGCTGCTCCAAGGCACAGGTGATATGTATCTAGAGCCTAGTTAGCTTGCCTATGGGGCATCCTGTTTTGGGAACCCCCCTGGTTCACCCTTTACTGTCCTTGATCCAACAACCTTAAATGGCTTCCAATGTCTGCACACAGACTGGACTCCAAGTTGTCTCTCCCTTCTCATGTATATGCTTGAGCATGCTCATCATTGTCGCAGTAACTGGTGGCATGTTTGCGCTGTCAAGCCTGCATGCACCCACCAGCAGGTGTTCATGTCTGTCATGGAATCGCCAGATTGAGGTGAGTATAGGCAAATGCAGGAAGTGGACCAAAAATACTTAGATGGGGGGGGGGGGTCATGGGTTGGGATTTTTCAACCATTCCATTTTGAATATAAAAGCCTTCACCTTGTAAAATAAAAAGCCTGGCCTCACCTTAGGGCCAATTCAGCACCAGATGAGAAAAGTCATTCTGTTTGTTTCTCTCACTTTCATTGTCTACTTTTGGGGTGATTCCAGGTCAAAAATTACACCTGGTTGCTGAATCAGCCCCAAGGTAGACAATAAAAGCGAGATAAAGTTTTCTCTCCTAAAAATGGAGTGACTTTTTTCACATGGTGCTGAATCTATCCTCTTGTCTTTCTTGTAGCAGCTGGTGAAGTGGCTGGTTTAATAAAACCTACTGGTTGTGGAGATGGGGTCCTGTGACTTGCTTGCATGGTCCGTGCAGCCTCTTACTGAGCGAGTGCCTGTCACACCCCCTTGGTTACAATGAATGGAGTGGAGTGCTCTCCTCGCTGTGATGTGCACGTGTCCCGAGAATGCCAGTTAAGTTCTAGGCATGGCAGTGTGGAATAATAAATATATGGTGAAGCAGGTAATTGCTTCCTTTAGCCAGCTAATATAATTAATTAATATTGAAACAAGACTTCTCTGTTAACTTTTTTTAATGTATCTGTATATAAAGCTGGAGTAAGTCCGAAGCGACTTTTATTTTTAAAGTGAAAGAAGAAACCCCCTTTATGTTCGGTAATGGATTTGCAAATAATGGCAGAAGTCTCCTTTATCCTTCTAATATATTTTAAACAGATGCATTTAATATATTTCAAAGCAGTTAAACGGGAGGTTATACACTCTAATACATTATTTGGTTAAAGGGGGCCTCCAACTGTTAAATAAACACAATGTTCTTTAGATGTTGGGTGAAGTTTGGAGATATTTAGTTTCCTCCCTGAGGCCATAACATAGAAAAAGAATTTTTCCCCATAGACTTGAATGAGATTCCAAATAAGTTGCTGAAGTAGTATGTTCCAAAACATTTGGTGGACGTGCATGTAATCCTCAGTAGTGAAGCCCGTTCACATGGGCAGCCCTGGTGTGTGCTGGGTACAGAATGTCCCTCGTGATCTTTAGGCAATTCTGTGCTAGAAAGCCGTTCATATTGGGCCCCTTTTATCCATCGTCTACTGATGTTCTCCTCATCCAAACCTCAGTGGCTGTAAAGTGACACCGGCAGTCTCTTGGAGCGCCTGGAATAGCAGTTTATGTGGGTTTTGCATGTCTAAAATAAATACCACGATTTAGCCCTGAAATGCGTCAGGCAATACCAACCCGTCACTCAAATGAAGTCAGCTGTGTGCCCCCAAGCGCTAAATATGAGTCACATGACTATGAACAAAAGTGGAAGTCATTAATGATGGCTGAAGATTCTGCATAGAGAATAATAATAATATAGTGGAGTTTTGCTGTATATTAAAGAATAGTGAGAAATTACATACATATTAAAAGAATAGTGGTGGAATGGGTAAGTACTAGAAGAATAGATGAGTATTAGATGGATAGTGTGGAACAGGTGAGTATTAGAAGAATACTAGTAGAATATGTGACTGTGTTGGAATAAAGTACACACTTTGAGGGATCCTAGATTGATCCCTAAGTGATCACCCCCATATAAAGAAGCCGCACTCAAATACTAAAAAAATACCATAATGTTTTATTAAATAAATACTAAAAAATGACAGATACAAAGAGACAACACATCACAAGACATTGTACAGATTAAAAAACATAAACACAAAATCGGGGGATTAACCTTATATATGTGACTATAATTGTTATTTGATGTTATTGGCGTGTATAGCAAATATCCAATAAGCTATACCTGGGTGTAGTACTGGTGAAACAATTAATGACCAGTGTGCATATTATATACTAAATTAGAACCCGTGAAATCTCCCTCATTGAGCAGGGATAACTAAAGCTATAAAAGTGCTGTGTGCTAGTACATATATATAATTAATTGTGCAAAGTACAAATATTTCATCAACCAAGGAGGGGAGTCCCACTTCTCCCCAAACCACCCAAGTAAACTCGTGGCACCACCAACTAAACTTCATATACCAATGTTTATTACAATAAGTAGTACATAACACACAAACATTTTAAAAAACATATCCATTAAAAACATACACACTACATGAATCTCTCCAAAAGACAAGGGAAGGGGCGGGGTGGGCCAACCACCGGTCAATGTAACCCTTAATGTTGTGGACCTAGAGGTTAAAGATTCTCCTATATAGGTTTAAGTCCGCCTTAATCCTGACTGTGTCTCACTAATCCTATGACAATGTGAATACCTACGTGCCAACTGCAATAACTTAATGTGTCTACTCCTCTATAAACCTCTATCTATACAAAAAGTGCTGAGTGCCTATTCATAAACATGCCTCTTATCTATACATAAAGTGCTGAGTGCCTATTCAAAAACATAGTTAATGTGCAATACCTGAAGTCTAAACCATTCTTTACATCAAGAGAACAAACCTGGGTGAGTAAACAGAGAGACAGACCGATCACAACAATAAGACCTCACGTGTCCACTAGTGTATGAGTCGCCAATGGGGGTCCCCCCACCCCAGCCAACGCGTTTCGTGACGAGCCAAGCGTCACTTCCTCAAGGCAGATCTGTTCCTCACAGTCACCCCACTCCCGCTCCCACCATGCCGGCAAAAATGCTTTTTTTTTTTTTTTTTTTTTGTTTTTTAAATGCTGGCTTTGCCGGCCCGCTCCCACCATGCTGGCATTTATGATGGGGAACTTCGTAAAAGTTCGATTCGGCCGAACCCGAATTTCTTTGTGAAGTTCGGCGAATCGGCCGAATCGAACTTTTCAAAAGTTCGCTCATCTCTAATTGTCTCACCCAGTAGTTGCGCACACCAGTAATTGCCATATAGCTTGTGCGGTCCCAATAGTGTTTATTATACAAATATTTCAGGTGAACAAAAAAACAGCAGTTCTAACAACTATTAAACAATTACATAAATCCAAACTATTTAAGTGCTGTGCAGTGCAGTAAGCAGGGGTTAACACCAGTTCCAGGTAGAAGTAATAGATAACAACGCGCCAAAAACTGATACTAATAACAAAATAAAAACACTTACATTACCTAGTCACTAGGGGGTCCCCCGTAGCAGCCGCCACCGACGCGTTGCGTGTCGATATGACACTTCGATATGTGTTGGAATAGGTGAGTATTAGAACAATAAGTGGTGAAATAGGGAGTATTCACAGAATAGTGGTGCAAGAGATGGATATTATAAAAATAGTGGTTAAATAGATGAGGATAAAAATGATGATGATGGTATAGGTGAGTATTAGAAGCAAATTTGTAGAATAGGTGGCTATTTAAAGATTAATGGTGGAATAGGTGAGTATTTGAAGAACAGTTGTGGAATATGTAATTATTAGAAGAATTATGGTGCTACGGGTGAGAATTAGAAGAATAGAGGTGGAACAGGTGAGTATTAGAAGAATAGAGGTGGAACAGGTGAGTATTAGAAGAGTAGTGGAGAAACAGGTGAGTATTAGAAAATAGTGGATCAGGTAAGTATAAAAAGAATAATTACGGTATCGAGGAGTATAAGTAACAGTAGTGGAATAGGTGAGAGGTAAAAGAAAAATATGAAATACCGCAGGTAAATATTAGATTAATAATGATGGAATAGGTGACTATTAGATGGATAATGGTGGAATAGGAGTCTTTTAGAAGAATAATGGTGGAATAGACAAGTATAAAAAAACGATGCATTTGCATGGTATGTGTGGTGGTTAAGCACCCCACTGTTTATGGTTCCCATATTTATAGCCCACCCCCCCATCAATCCTAAATCATAACTGTATTCACAATACTCAACCCATCTAAACACCTACCAATGTTAAACAAACAATTAAATATAGAAAAAACGCTTGTTATAGTGCCAGAAATTTCACCCAGGGTGGTGTTGCACTATCAATGTCACCACTGTCACCTCTATTTGGCAACGGGCCCCTCCTTTATCAGTCTCAGCTCCCAGGCCAGGACTACGGCTGCGGCACCACCTGAATTCGGGGTAAAGGTGATTGTCTTTTTTTTTTCTCTTTTATTAGATTTTTTTTCTTTTGCACATTCTGTCTTTTTTCTCTTTTCCATAGTCCCTCCATCATTCCTTCTTTCCACTCCCTACCCCCACTTTTCTTTCTTTTCTACATTTATAAAAAATTGGCAATAACAACAGTCTTTAGGTTTTGCAAAAAAATGCGGTGAGGCCTCCTGCATACCTTATAGGTTAATGTTATTTCCAATTAAAAAAAAAAAACAGGATGAAATGGGTGTTGTTCCAGTTTTGCCCCTCCCCTGGCGCTAAGGCAGAATGGAGTGGGGGTGGCAGAAGGGGAGGTTGTAGGGATTTTGCAAAAGCGACACTGTCCCCTATAGACACTTATTGGGGAGATTGGGGCCTTCAGGATTAGAAAATATAGTTGGTAACTGGAATGAAAACTGGCTGAAGGATGGTGTGCAGAGAGTTGTGGTTAATGATACCTAAGGGTCCCCAGTTGTAAGCGGTGTACCCCAAGGTTCAGTGCTGGGCCCAACTTGTTTATAAACATAGAAGATGGAATTAATGGCATGTCTCCATTTTTACAGATGATCCAAAGATATATATATATAGCATAGTGCAGTCTATTGACAGATGTTCAGATGTTCTTTTGAAAGATGTTCACAAACTTCACTGACTTGGACGCTTTGAGTGTCTGAGAAAACACTTGACAAAGTTAAATGTGGAAAAATGTAAAGTCATGCACTTGGGGTCTAATAATCTGCAGGCAACATATATCCTTGGGGGAGTAAAACTGGGAGAGTCACTTGTTGAGAAGGATCTGGGGGTACTGGTAGATCATAGGCTAAATAACAACATGCAATGCCAAGCAGCTGCTTCCAAGGCCAACAAGGTACTATCATGCATTAAAAGAGGCCTGGAATCACGGGATAGGGATGTAATTTTGCCTCTTTACAAGGCACTGGTGCGCCCTCACCTGGAATATGCCGTCCAGTTCTGGGCACCCATTCATAGAAAGGACACTCTGACTCTGGAAAGGGTGCAAAGGAGAGCCACCAAACTAATAAGAGGAATGAAGGACCTTAGTTATGAGGAAAGATTAACTTGTATGTATATATTAATGGCCAATACAACATTTTCAAGTAAAATCCTCTCTAAAGACAAGGGGGCACTCCCTCTGTCTGGAGAAAAAAAGATTCAATCTCCGGAAGAGACAATCATTTTTTACTATAAGGACTATAAATCTGTGGAGAAGCTTCTTATAGCATCAATAGCTGACAGCTTTAAAAAGGATTAGATGCTTATTTAGAAGAAAATAACAATAACAGTTACTATTAAAGTGGACCAACACCCAGGATTTTGACTATCCTGGGTCTTGGTCCACTTCGGTGGGGCACCGCCGATCGGGGTGCCCCCCTGTGTGAAACCCCCCCGATCACCCTAAAAACTCACCTCTCCCCGCTCCCAGAGCCGACGGACAAGCCGCGGACAAGCGGCTCCTCTGCTGCCGCCTCCCGCGCGTCCCTCTTGACGCGCGCGTGCCCGCGCCGGCCATTCACAGACGGCCGGCGCAGGCGCGCGCACGTCTAGAGGGGCGCGAGGGAGGCGGCGGCGGCGGTAAGGAGTTTGGGGTGTTTGGGGGGGTTTCACCCCGCGGGACATCCCGATCTCGGATGTCCCGCGGGGAGGGAGGTGATCGGCCCGGGAATCTTATAGATTCCCGGGCCGATCACCCGTGGGTGTTGGTCCACTTTAATGGTTATCAGTAAACAATACAAATACAATCATACAAATAACCTTCCCCAGCCCTGACCCTTGGTTAAACTTGATGGATGGATGTCTTAACTGTATGCGAAACACTGATTTTGCAGGCAAGGTAAGGTTATAGGTTTTTAGCTTCAGTGCTAGGGAAGAGAGGCAGAACCAGCACAACTTCCACAAGTCGCTGGAACAATTCTGTACATCACCAAAAAATAAAGGGTGCCATATAAATAAACAATAATAACTATAGAAATGCCCCATTACAGGTGCCGGTGGGGTAAAAGTAGATAAAAATCTAAAAACTAAAAATAGATTTTTTTGCAACTTTTTAGTGTCAAAGTAAAAAAAGCTTACTTAAAAGCAGGTTTTACATCACATTCAAAGTAATCCTTGCTTCCCCAGATAATTAGCATGACCCCCACCAAGTGTGTGGCTATAAAAGTAAAGTCCCGTTTACAGGGCTGTTAGCTGCTGTCTGCCCAGATTCCTGTTGAAGCTCACGACAGGCAGTACTCCAGCTTCAGTCAGTGTAGTACTCTGTAGCCGATATACATACAAAAAACCTAAAAAAATACAAATGTATCAACTTACACGTAGACACAAACAGCAAAGCATGCTGGGAGAGGAGGGCCCCAGCAAGCAGCGTGGAGAGTCAGCTTGTGGTTACACAACAGCAACACAGGTGAGAGCTTCCTTCATCTACTAACTCTTTCCCTTTACTGGACTTTCCAGAGTCACCCCGAGACACACAGGAGCACCCAGCAGACTTCACTGTCAATTACTTTACTGATCACACAAGACAAAACTGCCAAGACAGTGCAGCAATCTGATCACATCATACAAGACACTGCCACAATCTGATCACATCATACAATACACTGCCGCACTCTGATCACATCATACAAGACACTGCCACACACTGATCACACCATACAAGACACTGCCACACTCTGATCACACCATACAATACACTGCCGCACTCTGATCACACCATACAAGACACTGCCACACACTGATCACACCATACAAGACACTGCCACACACTGATCACACCATACAAGACACTGCCACAATCTGATCACATCATACAATACACTGCCGCACTCTGATCACACCATACAAGACACTGCCACACTCTGATCACATCATACAAGACACTGCCACACACTGATCACACCATACAAGACACTGCCACACTCTGATCACACCATACAATACACTGCCGCACTCTGATCACACCATACAAGACACTGCCACACACTGATCACACCATACAAGACACTGCCACACACTGATCACATCATACAAGACACTGCCACACTCTGATCACACCATACAAGACACTGCCACACACTGATCACACCATACAATACACTGCCGCAATCTGATCACACCATACAATACACTGCCACACACTGATCACACCATACAAGACACTGCCGCAATCTGATCACACCATACAAGATACTGCCACACACTGATCACACCATACAAGACACTGCCACACACTGATCACACCATACAAGACACTGCCACACTGTGATCACACCATACAAGACACTGCCACACTGTGATCACACCATACAAGACACTGCCACACTGTGATCACACCATACAAGACACTGCCGCAATCTGATCACACCATACAAGACACTGCCACACGCTGATCACACCATACAAGACACTGCCACACACTGATCACACCATACAATACACTGCCACACACTGATCACACCATACAATACACTGCCACACTCTGATCACACCATACAAGACACTGCCACACACTGATCACACCATACAAGATACTGCCACACACTGATCACACCATACAAGACACTGCCACAATCTGATCACACCATACAAGACACTGCCACACACTGATCACACCATACAAGACACTGCCACACACTGATCACACCATACAAGACACTGCCACACACTGATCACACCATACAAGACACTGCCACAATCTGATCACACCATACAATACACTGCCACACACTGATCACACCATACAATACACTGCCGCAATCTGATCACACCATACAAGACACTGCCACACACTGATCACACCATACAAGACACTGCCACACACTGATCACACCATACAAGACACTGCCACACTCTGATCACACCATACAATACACTGCCACACGCTGATCACACCATACAAGACACTGCCACACGCTGATCACACCATACAAGACACTGCCACACTCTGATCACACCATACAAGACACTGCCACACTCTGATCACACCATACAAGACACTGCCACAATCTGATCACACCATACAAGACACTGCCACACACTGATCACACCATACAAGACACTGCCACACTCTGATCACACCATACAAGACACTGCCACACACTGATCACACCATACAATACACTGCCACACACTGATCACACCATACAAGACACTGCCGCACTCTGATCACACCATACAAGACACTGCCACACTCTGATCACACCATACAAGACACTGCCACAATCTGATCACACCATACAAGACACTGCCACACACTGATCACACCATACAAGACACTGCCACACACTGATCACACCATACAAGACACTGCCACAATCTGATCACACCATACAAGACACTGCCGCAATCTGATCACACCATACAATACACTGCCACACACTGATCACACCATACAAGACACTGCCACACTCTGATCACACCATACAAGACACTGCCACACACTGATCACACCATACAAGACACTGCCACACACTGATCACACCATACAAGACACTGCCGCACTCTGATCACACCATACAAGACACTGCCACACTCTGATCACACCATACAAGACACTGCCACAATCTGATCACACCATACAAGACACTGCCACACTCTGATCACACCATACAAGACACTGCCACAATCTGATCACACCATACAAGACACTGCCACACACTGATCACACCATACAAGACACTGCCACAATCTGATCACACCATACAAGACACTGCCACACTCTGATCACACCATACAAGACACTGCCACAATCTGATCACACCATACAAGACACTGCCACACACTGATCACACCATACAAGACACTGCCACACACTGATCACACCATACAAGACACTGCCACAATCTGATCACACCATACAAGACACTGCCGCAATCTGATCACACCATACAATACACTGCCACACACTGATCACACCATACAAGACACTGCCACACTCTGATCACACCATACAAGACACTGCCACACACTGATCACACCATACAAGACACTGCCACACACTGATCACACCATACAAGACACTGCCACACACTGATCACACCATACAAGACACTGCCACACTCTGATCACACCATACAAGACACTGCCACACACTGATCACACCATACAAGACACTGCCACACACTGATCACACCATACAAGACACTGCCACACGCTGATCACACCATACAAGACACTGCCACACGCTGATCACACCATACAAGACACTGCCACACACTGATCACACCATACAAGACACTGCCACACACTGATCACACCATACAAGACACTGCCACACGCTGATCACACCATACAAGACACTGCCACACGCTGATCACACCATACAAGACACTGCCACACGCTGATCACACCATACAAGACACTGCCACACTCTGATCACACCATACAAGACACTGCCACACACTGATCACACCATACAAGACACTGCCACACACTGATCACACCATATAATACACTGCCGCAATCTGATCACACCATACAAGACACTGCCACAATCTGATCACACCATACAATACACTGCCACACACTGATCACACCATACAAGACACTGCCGCAATCTGATCACACCATACAAGACCCTGCCACACACTGATCACACCATACAAGACACTGCCACACACTGATCACACCATACAAGACACTGCCACACACTGATCACACCATACAAGACACTGCCACAATCTGATCACACCATACAAGACACTGCCACACACTGATCACACCATACAAGACACTGCCACACACTGATCACACCATACAAGACACTGCCACACACTGATCACACCATACAATACACTGCCACACACTGATCACACCATACAAGACACTGCCACAATCTGATCACACCATACAAGACACTGCCACACACTGATCACACCATACAAGACACTGCCACACACTGATCACACCATACAAGACACTGCCACACACTGATCACACCATACAAGACACTGCCACACACTGATCACACCATACAATACACTGCCACACACTGATCACACCATACAAGACACTGCCACACACTGATCACACCATACAAGACACTGCCACACACTGATCACACCATACAAGACACTGCCACACACTGATCACACCATACAATACACTGCCACACACTGATCACACCATACAAGACACTGCCACACACTGATCACACCATACAAGACACTGCCACACACTGATCACACCATACAAGACACTGCCACACACTGATCACACCATACAAGACACTGCCACACACTGATCACACCATACAAGACACTGCCACACACTGATCACACCATACAATACACTGCCACACACTGATCACACCATACAATACACTGCCACACACTGATCACACCATACAATACACTGCCACACACTGATCACACCATACAAGACACTGCCACACACTGATCACACCATACAAGACACTGCCACACTCTGATCACACCATACAAGACACTGCCACACTCTGATCACACCATACAAGACACTGCCACACTCTGATCACACCATACAAGACACTGCCACAATCTGATCACACCATACAAGACACTGCCACACTCTGATCACACCATACAAGACACTGCCACAATCTGATCACACCATACAAGATACTGCCACACACTGATCACACCATACAAGACACTGCCACACACTGATCACACCATACAAGACACTGCCGCACTCTGATCACACCATACAAGACACTGCCACACACTGATCACACCATACAAGACACTGCCACAATCTGATCACACCATACAAGACACTGCCACACACTGATCACACCATACAAGACACTGCCACACACTGATCACACCATACAAGACACTGCCACACTCTGATCACACCATACAAGACACTGCCACAATCTGATCACACCATACAAGACACTGCCACACACTGATCACACCATACAAGACACTGCCACACACTGATCACACCATACAAGACACTGCCACAATCTGATCACACCATACAATACACTGCCACACGCTGATCACACCATACAAGACACTGCCGCAATCTGATCACACCATACAATACACTGCCACACACTGATCACACCATACAAGACACTGCCACACTCTGATCACACCATACAAGATACTGCCACACACTGATCACACCATACAAGACACTGCCACACACTGATCACACTATACAAGACACTGCCACACACTGATCACACCATACAAGACACTGCCACACTCTGATCACACCATACAAGACACTGCCACACTCTGATCACACCATACAAGACACTGCCACACTCTGATCACACCATACAAGACACTGCCACACACTGATCACACCATACAAGACACTGCCACACACTGATCACACCATACAAGACACTGCCACACTCTGATCACACCATACAAGACACTGCCGCACTCTGATCACACCATACAAGACACTGCCGCACTCTGATCACACCATACAAGACACTGCCGCACTCTGATCACACCATACAAGACACTGCCGCAATCTGATCACACCATACAAGACACCGCCACACACTGATCACACCATACAATACGCTGCCACACACTGATCACACCATACAAGACACTGCCACACACTGATCACACCATACAAGACACTGCCACACACTGATCACACCATACAAGACACTGCCACACTCTGATCACACCATACAAGACACTGCCACACTCTGATCACACCATACAAGACACTGCCACACTCTGATCACACCATACAAGACACTGCCACACTCTGATCACACCATACAAGACACTGCCACACACTGATCACACCATACAATACACTGCCACACATTGATCACACCATACAAGACACTGCCACACACTGATCACACCATACAAGACACTGCCACACACTGATCACACCATACAATACACTGCCACACATTGATCACACCATACAAGACACTGCCACACACTGATCACACCATACAAGACACTGCCACACACTGATCACACCATACAAGAAACTGCCACACTCTGATCACACCATACAATACACTGCCACACACTGATCACACCATACAATACACTGCCACAATCTGATCACACCATACAAGACACTGCCACACACTGATCACACCATACAAGACACTGCCACACACTGATCACACCATAGAATACACTGCCACAATCTGATCACACCATAGAATACACTGCCACACACTGATCACACCATACAATACACTGCCACAATCTGATCACACCATACAAGACACTGCCACACACTGATCACACCATACAAGACACTGCCACACACTGATCACACCATACAAGACACTGCCACACACTGATCACACCATACAAGACACTGCCACACTCTGATCACACCATACAAGACACTGCCACAATCTGATCACACCATACAAGACACTGCCGCAATCTGATCACACCATAAAATACACTGCCACACTCTGATCACACCATACAATACACTGCCACACTCTGATCACACCATACAATACACTGCCACACACTGATCACACCATACAAGACACTGCCACACTCTGATCACACCATACAATACACTGCCACACTCTGATCACACCATACAATACACTGCCACACACTGATCACACCATACAAGACACTGCCACACACTGATCACACCATACAAGACACTGCCACACTCTGATCACACCATACAAGACACTGCCACACACTGATCACACCATACAAGACACTGCCACACACTGATCACACCATACAATACACTGCCACACTCTGATCACACCATACAATACACTGCCACACACTGATCACACCATACAATACACTGCCACACTCTGATCACACCATACAAGACACTGCCACACACTGATCACACCATACAAGACACTGCCACACACTGATCACACCATACAATACACTGCCACACACTGATCACACCATACAAGACACTGCCACACACTGATCACACCATACAAGACACTGCCACACACTGATCACACCATACAATACACTGCCACACACTGATCACACTATACAAGACACTGCCACACACTGATCACACCATACAAGACACTGCCACACACTGATCACACCATACAAGACACTGCCACACTCTGATCACACCATACAATACACTGCCACACACTGATCACACTATACAAGACACTGCCACACACTGATCACACCATACAAGACACTGCCACACACTGATCACACCATACAAGACGCTGCCACACTCTGATCACACCATACAAGACACTGCCACACACTGATCACACCATACAAGACACTGCCACACTCTGATCACACCATACAAGACACTGCCACACACTGATCACACCATACAAGACACTGCCACACACTGATCACACCATACAAGACACTGCCACACTCTGATCACACCATACAAGACACTGCCACACTCTGATCACACTCTACAAGACACTGCCACACTCTGATCACACCATACAAGACACTGCCACACACTGATCACACCATACAAGACACTGCCACACTCTGATCACACCATACAAGACACTGCCACACACTGATCACACCATACAATACACTGCCACACTCTGATCACACCATACAAGACACTGCCACACACAGATCACACTATACAAGACACTGCCACAATCTGATCACACCATACAAGACACTGCCACAATCTGATCACACCATACAAGACACTGCCACACTCTGATCACACTATACAAGACACTGCCACACACTGATCACACCATACAAGACACTGCCACACACTGATCACACTATACAAGACACTGCCACACACTGATCACACTATACAAGACACTGCCACACACTGATCACACCATACAAGACACTGCCACACACTGATCACACCATACAAGACACTGCCACACACTGATCACACCATACAAGACACTGCCACACACTGATCACACCATACAAGACACTGCCACACACTGATCACACCATACAAGACACTGCCACACTCTGATCACACCATACAAGACACTGCCACACTCTGATCACACCATAGAATACACTGCCACACACTGATCACACCATACAAGACACTGCCACACTCTGATCACACCATAGAATACACTGCCACACACTGATCACACCATACAAGACACTGCCACACACTGATCACACTATACAAGACACTGCCACACACTGATCACACTATACAAGACACTGCCACACACTGATCACACCATACAAGACACTGCCACACACTGATCACACCATACAAGACACTGCCACACACTGATCACACCATACAAGACACTGCCACACACTGATCACACCATACAAGACACTGCCACACTCTGATCACACCATACAAGACACTGCCACACTCTGATCACACCATAGAATACACTGCCACACACTGATCACACCATACAAGACACTGCCACAATCTGATCACACCATACAAGACACTGCCACAATCTGATCACACCATACAAGACACTGCCACACACTGATCACACCATACAAGACACTGCCACACTCTGATCACACTATACAAGACACTGCCACACACTGATCACACTATACAAGACACTGCCACACACTGATCACACCATACAAGACACTGCCACACACTGATCACACCATACAAGACACTGTCACACACTGATCACACCATACAAGACACTGCCACACATTGATCACACCATACAAGACACTGCCACACACTGATCACACCATACAAGACACTGCCACACACTGATCACACCATACAAGACACTGCCACACACTGATCACACCATACAAGACACTGCCACACACTGATCACACCATACAATACACTGCCACACACTGATCACACCATACAATACACTGCCACAATCTGATCACACCATACAAGACACTGCCACACACTGATCACACCATACAAGACACTGCCACACACTGATCACACCATACAAGACACTGCCACACACTGATCACACCATACAAGACACTGCCACACACTGATCACACCATACAAGACACTGCCACACTCTGATCACACCATACAATACACTGCCACACTCTGATCACACCATACAAGACACTGCCACACACTGATCACACCATACAAGACACTGCCACACACTGATCACACCATACAAGACACTGCCACACTCTGATCACACCATACAAGACACTGCCACACACTGATCACACCATACAAGACACTGCCACACACTGATCACACCATACAATACACTGCCACACTCTGATCACACTATACAAGACACTGCCACACACTGATCACACCATACAAGACACTGCCACACACTGATCACACCATACAATACACTGCCACACACTGATCACACCATACAAGACACTGCCACACACTGATCACACCATACAATACACTGCCACACACTGATCACACTATACAAGACACTGCCACACACTGATCACACCATACAAGACACTGCCACACACTGATCACACCATACAAGACGCTGCCACACTCTGATCACACTATACAAGACACTGCCGCACACTGATCACACCATACAAGACACTGCCACACACTGATCACACCATACAAGACACTGCCACACACTGATCACACCATACAAGACACTGCCACACACTGATCACACCATACAAGACACTGCCACACTCTGATCACACCATACAAGACACTGCCACACACTGATCACACCATACAAGACACTGCCGCACACTGATCACACCATACAATACACTGCCACACTCTGATCACACCATACAAGACACTGCCACACACTGATCACACCATACAAGACACTGCCACACTCTGATCACACCATACAAGACACTGCCACACTCTGATCACACCATACAAGACACTGCCACACTCTGATCACACCATACAAGACACTGCCACACACTGATCACACCATACAAGACACTGCCACACTCTGATCACACCATACAAGACACTGCCGCACTCTGATCACACCATACAAGACACTGCCGCACTCTGATCACACCATACAAGACACTGCCGCACTCTGATCACACCATACAAGACACTGCCGCACTCTGATCACACCATACAAGACACTGCCGCACTCTGATCACACCATACAAGACACTGCCACACACTGATCACACCATACAAGACACTGCCGCACTCTGATCACACCATACAAGACACTGCCGCACTCTGATCACACCATACAAGACACTGCCACAATCTGATCACACCATACAAGACACTGCCACACACTGATCACACCATACAAGACACTGCCGCACTCTGATCACACCATACAAGACACTGCCGCACTCTGATCACACCATACAAGACACTGCCACACACTGATCACACCATACAAGACACTGCCACACACTGATCACACTATACAAGACACTGCCACACACTGATCACACCATACAAGACACTGCCACACACTGATCACACCATACAAGACACTGCCACACACTGATCACACCATACAAGACACTGCCACACACTGATCACACCATACAAGACACTGCCACACACTGATCACACCATACAAGACACTGCCACAATCTGATCACACCATACAAGACACTGCCGCACACTGATCACACCATACAAGACACTGCCGCACACTGATCACACCATACAATACACTGCCACACTCTGATCACACCATACAAGACACTGCCACACTCTGATCACACCATACAATACACTGCCACACTCTGATCACACCATACAAGACACTGCCACACACTGATCACACCATACAATACACTGCCACACTCTGATCACACCATACAAGACACTGCCACACTCTGATCACACCATACAAGACACTGCCGCACACTGATCACACCATACAATACACTGCCACACACTGATCACACCATACAATACACTGCCGCAATCTGATCACACCATACAAGACACTGCCACACTCTGATCACACCATACAAGACACTGCCACACACTGATCACACTATACAAGACACTGCCACACTCTGATCACACTATACAAGACACTGCCACACTCTGATCACACCATACAAGACACTGCCACACACTGATCACACCATACAAGACACTGCCACACTCTGATCACACCATACAAGACACTGCCACACACTGATCACACCATACAAGACACTGCCACACTCTGATCACACCATACAAGACACTGCCACACACTGATCACACCATACAATACACTGCCACACACTGATCACACCATACAAGACACTGCCACACACTGATCACACCATACAATACACTGCCACACACTGATCACACCATACAAGACACTGCCACACACTGATCACACCATACAAGACACTGCCACACACTGATCACACCATACAAGACACTGCCACAATCTGATCACACCATACAAGACACTGCCACACACTGATCACACCATACAAGACACTGCCACACACTGATCACACCATACAAGACACTGCCACACTCTGATCACACCATACAATACACTGCCACAATCTGATCACACCATACAAGACACTGCCACAATCTGATCACACCATACAAGACACTGCCACACTCTGATCACACCATACAAGACACTGCCACACACTGATCACACCATACAAGACACTGCCACACACTGATCACACCATACAAGACACTGCCACACTCTGATCACACCATACAATACACTGCCACACTCTGATCACACCATACAAGACACTGCCACACTCTGATCACACCATACAAGACACTGCCACACACTGATCACACCATACAAGACACTGCCACAATCTGATCACACCATACAAGACACTGCCACACACTGATCACACCATACAAGACACTGCCACACACTGATCACACCATACAATACACTGCCACACACTGATCACACCATACAAGACACTGCCACACACTGATCACACCATACAAGACACTGCCACACACTGATCACACCATACAAGACACTGCCACACACTGATCACACCATACAAGACACTGCCACACACTGATCACACCATACAAGACACTGCCACAATCTGATCACACCATACAAGACACTGCCACACACTGATCACACCATACAAGACACTGCCACACACTGATCACACCATACAAGACACTGCCACAATCTGATCACACCATACAAGACACTGCCACACACTGATCACACCATACAAGACACTGCCACACACTGATCACACCATACAAGACACTGCCACACTCTGATCACACCATACAATACACTGCCACACACTGATCACACCATACAATACACTGCCACACACTGATCACACCATACAAGACACTGCCACACACTGATCACACCATACAAGACACTGCCACAATCTGATCACACCATACAAGACACTGCCACACACTGATCACACCATACAAGACACTGCCACACTCTGATCACACCATACAAGACACTGCCACAATCTGATCACACCATACAAGACACTGCCACAATCTGATCACACCATACAAGACACTGCCACACACTGATCACACCATACAAGACACTGCCACACACTGATCACACCATACAAGACACTGCCACACACTGATCACACCATACAAGACACTGCCACACACTGATCACACCATACAAGACACTGCCACACACTGATCACACCATACAAGACACTGCCACACTCTGATCACACCATACAAGACACTGCCACACACTGATCACACCATACAAGACACTGCCACACACTGATCACACCATACAATACACTGCCACACACTGATCACACCATACAAGACACTGCCACACACTGATCACACCATACAATACACTGCCACACACTGATCACACTATACAAGACACTGCCACACACTGATCACACCATACAAGACACTGCCACACACTGATCACACCATACAAGACACTGCCACACACTGATCACACCATACAATACACTGCCACACACTGATCACACCATACAAGACACTGCCACACTCTGATCACACCATACAATACACTGCCACACTCTGATCACACCATACAAGACACTGCCACACTCTGATCACACCATACAAGACACTGCCACACACTGATCACACCATACAAGACACTGCCACACACTGATCACACCATACAAGACACTGCCACACTCTGATCACACCATACAAGACACTGCCACACACTGATCACACCATACAAGACACTGCCACACACTGATCACACCATACAATACACTGCCACACTCTGATCACACCATACAAGACACTGCCACACACTGATCACACCATACAAGACACTGCCACACACTGATCACACCATACAAGACACTGCCACACACTGATCACACTATACAAGACACTGCCACACACTGATCACACCATAGAAGACACTGCCACACTCTGATCACACCATACAATACACTGCCACACACTGATCACACCATACAAGACACTGCCACACACTGATCACACCATACAATACACTGCCACACACTGATCACACTATACAAGACACTGCCACACACTGATCACACCATACAAGACACTGCCACACACTGATCACACCATACAAGACGCTGCCACACTCTGATCACACTATACAAGACACTGCCACACACTGATCACACCATACAAGACACTGCCACACACTGATCACACCATACAATACACTGCCACAATCTGATCACACCATACAAGACACTGCCACAATCTGATCACACCATACAATACACTGCCACACTCTGATCACACCATACAAGACACTGCCACAATCTGATCACACCATACAAGACACTGCCACAATCTGATCACACCATACAAGACACTGCCACAATCTGATCACACCATACAAGACACTGCCACACACTGATCACACTATACAAGACACTGCCACACACTGATCACACTATACAAGACACTGCCACACCCTGATCACACCATACAAGACACTGCCACAATCTGATCACACCATACAAGACACTGCCACAATCTGATCACACCATACAAGACACTGCCACACTCTGATCACACCATACAAGACACTGTCACACACTGATCACACTATACAAGACACTGCCACACACTGATCACACTATACAAGACACTGCCACACACTGATCACACTATACAAGACACTGCCACACACTGATCACACTATACAAGACACTGCCACACCCTGATCACACCATACAAGACACTGCCACAATCTGATCACACCATACAATACACTGCCACAATCTGATCACACCATACAAGACACTGCCACAATCTGATCACACCATACAAGACACTGCCACAATCTGATCACACCATACAAGACACTGCCACACACTGATCACACTATACAAGACACTGCCACACACTGATCACACTATACAAGACACTGCCACACCCTGATCACACCATACAAGACACTGCCACAATCTGATCACACCATACAAGACACTGCCACACACTGATCACACCATACAAGACACTGCCACACACTGATCACACCATACAAGACACTGCCACAATCTGATCACACCATAGAATACACTGCCACACACTGGAATAGGCCTGTCTGAGAAGTGACCATGTTTCAGCATAGGGGTAGAGCTGGAGACAGACAGACTGGTCACGAAAGAGAGTAAAACTAACCCCAAATTATTCTTTAGCTACATAAACCGTAAAAGGTACAAACCTGAGGGTGTGGGCCCCCTGCAAAGCAAGGAGGGGACACCTATAGAGGGAAATGAGGAGAAAGCAAATTTGCTTAACAACTTCTTTGCTTCTATATTCACAAAAGAATGTGACATGCCGAGTGAAATGCAGGGGAATAACCGAAACCCTCCATTAAATGTCACTGGTCTAACCAAGGAAGAAGTCCAGCACCGTCTCAAGCAGATAAAAATCGATAAATCACCGGGACCAGATGACATACATCCTCGTGTTTTAAGGGAGTTATGTACAGTAATAGACAAGCCATTATTTCTAATATTTGTGGACTCAATAACTAGGGGGGGGTTCTGGGCACTACAGACCGGTATGCTAAACACCTGTGGTGGGCAAGCTGTTTGAAGGTTTCTTAAGAGATACTATCCTGGAGCACCTTGGGGAAAATGACCTTATTACTCCATATCAGCATGGATCTATGAGGAATCGCTCCTGCCAGACAAACCTAATCAGCTTTTATGAGGAGGTAAGTTCAAGATTGGATCAGGGGGAGTCATTGGATATCATATATCTTGACTTTTCTAAAGCATTTGATACTGTGCCACATACAAGGCTGGTACAAAAGATGAGAATGCTTGGACTGGGGGAAAACGTGTGCAGATGGGTGGGAAATTGGCTTAATGATCGGAAGCAGAGGGTGGTTATCAATGGTACACACTCAGATTGGGTCACTGTTACTAGTGGAGTACCACAAGGGTCAGTTCTGGGACCAATTCTCTTCAATATATATATAAATGACATTGGGTATGGATTAAACAGTAAAGTCTCAGTCTTTGCAGATGATACTAAGCTGTGTAAAGTAATTAAAACAAAAGAGGACAACAGGCAACTACAAACAGATTTAGATAAATTGGAAGCATGGGCAGTTAAATGGCAAATGAAGTTTAACACAGATAAATGTAAGGTTATGCACATGGGAAGGAGAAATCTGTATCATGATTACACATTAAATAAAGAAACACTTGGTAAAACAACAATGGAAAAGGACCTAGGGGTTTTAGTTAACAATAAGCTCAACTGTAGTAATCAATGCCAGGCAGCTGCTGCCAAAGCAAATAGGATCATGGGGTGCATCAGGAGGGGCATAGGTGCTCATGACCAGAGCATCATTTTACCCTGTACAAGTCACTGGTCAGACTCCATATGGAATACTGTGTACAGTTCTGGGCACCTGTGCTTAAAAATGACATATCAGAACTGAAGTGTGTTCAAAGAAGGGCAACAAAGTTAATAAAAGGAGTGCGGGAGCTAGAGTACCCGGAAAGATTGTCCAAGTTAGGTTTATTTAGTCTAGAAAAGACGATTGAGGGGTGATCTAATAATTATGTATAAATATATTCGGGGTCAATACAAAGATCTGTCCCACAATCTATTTATACCCCGGAGTGTAACCATAACCCGAGGGCATCCACTAAGGTTAGAGGAAAGGTGCTTTCTCCACCGACATAGGAGGGGATTCTTCTCTGTAAGAGCAGTGAGACTATGGAACTCGCTGCCAGAGGAGGTAGTAATGATGGATACAGTAAAAACGTTCAAAAGTGGCCTTGATGCCTTCCTGGCATGTAATAACATTTCCAGCTATGGCTACTAGACCACTGGAAGGAGTTAAACAGGCTGAACTGGATGGACTAAAGTCTTTATTCAGCCTTACATACTATGTTACTATGTTACTTAGGTAAGCAGAGGCCAGTCATGTCCAATCTCTCCCTGGCCCGCTATCTTCTCAAGGGCTCCTTTAAATGCCTCCAATTCAGTGTTTACATGGAGTGTTTTTTCTAAAACACAAAACACCGCCATCAGCTGCTTCCACAGCCGCTGGACATGAAATAATATTAAGAGGCTGCCGATATTAATAGCCACGTCAGGTCCACCACACCGCTGTGTAAATGCTGTCACCCTTCCATACTGTAATTGCAAACGTATTACATTTCTGCGACTGAACATGCTCATAAAATTACATGAATACCGGCGGTTGTGCTAAGCAGCTGCCTGTGTATTGCTGGTCACGCTCCCCCGTGGGGCTCTGGCCCGGGAAACGCTCCTCTGCCAGCGTCGCGGTAAGGAGGAGGGCAACTGTAGACTTATTCACCAGCAGCTTTTCATATCCACAAACCACTTTATTACTGAACAATTCAGGGCTGCTGATGAGCACACTGTCCTTGTTTGCCAGGGGCAAATGATTTACTATCAAAACCCCTGCCACCTGGAGAAAAGCGATCCCCCAGGGATGCCCGCCCCCTAGTTCACAATATACTTACCTTGTTCTGGTGATCCTGTAGTGCATGTGGGGGCCTCAAGTGCCAACCCCTGTGCCCCTACATCCTCTGCAGTTGGAGGGAGTGCCCAGCGGGAGGTGCATGCCAGAGAATTAATGTTCATTCATAAATTCACAAATGAGGAGAGGACCACACTCTCCACTAAGTGCTATGGAATAAGTGGCACCACCCTACAGAATATATAAAAATATATCAATTTATTGCATAGTAACTACAGGTTAAAACCACATGTAAACAAACACATCACATACACAAACATAACACCATCAGAGGGCGCCAGAGGTCTCATATATTATACATACCCTGTTTCCCCGAAAATAAGACATCCTCCGAAAATAAGGCCTAGTGCCTGCTTTCGGAGGATATCGTTATATAAGTCATCCCCCGAAAATAATTCCTACCCGAAAATAAATCCTCCCCCCGAAAATAGGGCCTCACCGTTGGTACAGTTCCGTCCACGAAATGTTGCAGAAGGATCCGGAGCTTCTACCGTAGAGTCCGTTGGGGCGGTGGCGCCTCGCAGCTCACTGATGGCTGCAGCGCTGTGGAGCAACGCGAGACTTCGGCCGGGTATTTGCTGAGGGACGGTGCGCAGGGGGATGTCAGAGAGCCCGCACGAACCTGAGGAAAAGCTGCTGCCGCCGCCTGCTCCCTGGGACCGCGCCGCTGAGTGTGCCCCAGCGAGACCTGGACCGAGACAATACGGCTGCCGCTCCAGGCCCCTACGTTTAAACAGGCCCAGCAGCCTGTAAACACGGCCCGCATAGGCCGCCCAGCGGCTGCCGTGCGGGTCCCATGAGACTCTCACAGGCTATAGCAGGCATACTCAACTAGCACAGCTGAGCAGCCTGATGCTCTGTGCAGCCTGGTATTGTAACCACTAGGGGGCGTAATGACGGGGCACGTAAGGGGGGAGCTCCAGGGAGGTGGAGGAGACGCACACTGCCTGTCTTCTGTCAAGACATCCCCCGAAAATAAGGCCAAGTGCCTTTTTCTGGGGAAAAATTAATATAAGACAGTGTCTTATTTTCGGGGAAACAGGGTAGTACTAGTGAATAAATTCATTCCAAACAATATATTAAGCATTTATATCAAATTAGTCTCTCTATACCATCAATCATGTGCAAATTTGTGCAAAATTATGTGCAAAATGCAAACAAATATAACTAAATAATTTACAATAATAAACCTATCATGAAGTGAATAGAAGCCTAACCGGGTACAAGACAGCGCACCAGGATGGACCAGAGAGAAAGGGAACAAAGGACGTGCATACAGACCGACCACGGGCGCCCCCACAAACCGTCGCCAACGCGTATCGTGGTGTCACCACACCACTTCCTCAGGGCAATGTGCTCATAGGGGGTCCATCCCCAGTATTTAAAGGATCAATAAGGGCCACCTCCAGCGATCTGAGGACCAATAAAAACCCATACTATGTCTCAACTACAGAGACACTCCCCCAGGTTGCCCGGGTACCCGCCCCATAAACATGACAATCCCTATGTCTCTATAAGGAGCGCACCTGTGTTTAATAATGGCATCAGGTAATTCAAATGGCCGTGTGTGTAGGAAAGAGTAAGGCTGCGCGCGCACACTCCGGCCGGAAGTGTGCCACGCGCCAGTCCCGCCCCCGTTGCCAAGCAACGGCCACCAGCATAAGGCTTATCCAAATGGCCAGTAATAATGATGTTATGTGCGGTGCAGGGGCTGCGGGCACACCATAATCTATTGATATATACCTTAGGCTAACAGACTGGTGCTGCCTTTTTTGTTTGTCTGTGTGTATATATTCATTCATAAATTAATATGACATTGCTAATGGCTCTATGCAGGTGCCATGGGAGCAGGTATCAAGGAGAGTTACTGGATGAGCCAGGGGATTTTACACACAGTTAAAGATTGCTAGGAAGCCAAAATTGGGCATGGAGTTTGGGATCCTGGAGTACAGAATGAGGTGCACTTTTTCCTGTCTCCCATCAGATGGAGCTCATCTCGGAAATATCAGTTTCTTAGTAATGCTGGGCTTACTGATGGTGTGAGGGGTGGCTTATAAAGAGGGAGGAGGTGATAAAGAAGGTCTACTGTATACCCACCCCTGACATGCCAGACGTTTTGGATGCTCACCTCTGTAGTCTAGCAAAATACTTACCCTTTCTTCACCCAGCAACAGTAACGGTCACCAGAGGTATGTTTTCCTCTTTGCCAGCCACCATTGGGGTGTGCTGGGCGGGCTGCACACACTATGGAAGCACAAACGCCGACTTTCTGATCTCCAGCCAGTGGGCATTCCAATTCAGGATGTCGGGGGGGGGGGGGGGGGGTGCTGCAGGACTTTGGACTTTAACTTATGTGGTACTTGGGAGCCATCCTACATTTCTCGACTGACAGAATCCTGCAAGCTAAGTTTGGCTCAGGAGTCATCCTCTTTACTTCCAGGAACTAGTAAAAGGGTCACTTAGGCCTAGATAGATGTGGATCCCTTGTCTTGTCTTGATGGAGGGCAGGAGGCATAGCATACACTATAGGCAGCTGAATGCTTTATCACTTGAGTACGCCATCTGGGGGTTGGGGGATTATTAGGCCCCCTGTTAGGATCTATACCCTGAATGACCAATCACACTAGGGCATTGCAGAATGCTGTGTAGTGGTGTGCAAACATTTTGCCCTTTATTAAAAAAAAAAAAAAAAAGAAAATTATATATATATATATAGCGACCCTAAATTAAATGAGAATTTCCAGAAAATTTGAATAATTTGAACAGCTATAAATATTAGGAATAATTTAAGTGCTGCTTAATTATTTAGTGCTAATCTGGTAGCATAAAACTTACTGGGGCCTGACGGCATTCCAATCTTTGCAATGGAGTGAGCGCGCGAAGCCTATGCATGTCCTCTCTATTGAAATGAATGGCCATGGGCATGCTAAAGTCGC
The DNA here is from genome assembly GCA_027917425.1 of Gastrophryne carolinensis. Lineage (NCBI taxonomy): Eukaryota > Metazoa > Chordata > Amphibia > Anura > Microhylidae > Gastrophryne > Gastrophryne carolinensis. The sequence continues at coordinate 240,109,398 of CM051235.1, read as the reverse complement.
TGTTACTGACACAGGAAGTCGCTGTTTAGCATTAATGCTATGGGACTCCGGAGTCTCAGGATCCAGACTCATGGGGCGTGCAAGGCCTCTCCATGCCCCCTTCATTGCAATAAATAGATCCAGAGTGGCCAGTCACTGTGACTGATGGATTTGGAGCAGCCATTCGTTATGTTCTTCAACAGTGAGAGGGGAACATGCGGGAATCTTTGGCTTGGTATGTTTTTTCAAGATTGAAAGGCTTCAGTTAGAGAAAAGCTGAGAGTTAATGTTTTTAATTTTTAGCCTGGATATGGATCTGATTTAAGGGGCCCACCTGTTCCCCAGTGGACCAGTCCAAGCCTAGTCTGGGCCGCGTACTGGCTTTCTGCTTTCACTTTTCTATTTCTGAGCACTGGGAAAAGCTATTTAAATGAAGATTTTTGCTCCCAAAGATGACTTCTGGTTAAGACTACGAATTTTGGCTTCAGCTTTTGGTCTGATTTCGGAATTATGACCTGAACAACCATCTATCAGAGACCCCTAAAATAGCCTGTGAATGACTCTGTACACCAGTCCTGTCATCCACCCACAAGCTCCAGACTTCCTTGAGGTATGGTAGAACTTTCCGTCAGAGAAAGTCACGAGCCGCAGGCAGCCCAGCTTGATGAACATATCCGGCGTGGCAGTTGGTAAGAGGGTTTTGCAATCTTCACCAGTTTCCGGCAAAGCAGTGTGCAGGCAGTGCTTGATAGATGGAATACCAAGTGAACTTTCATAGAGCGCCATATATTACTTTGCCTGCTCCTATTATACCCTTAATGACGGATCTGTTCCCATCAGGTTTCCACTATTAGCAGGGACACCATCAGTTTTGGCACTCGCACAACTGAATTATCAGCCAACCATAAACACCAGTTATCTTCCGGAGCATACATTAAGCCTATAATTGCCTCTTCCATATTAAGCATAGGATTGGGGCCAAGCTGATTACATGAGACCTCATCAATGGATTAGGTCACTCCCTATTTCAAGAAGGCTGTACAGGGTTTGCTACTTTTCCAAAAAGCAGTGGCAGACAGTGGTCACATACGGCAGCAAAGCTAAGTGGGAATGAGGAAGTAAATATTGGGAGAGGGGATCAAGATTCCATCCACCCGGTATGCAGTTCAGGGCATCGATTAACTGGATCCAAGGGGCTCTGAGAATTATTTTTGGCTGTTGGTCCTCTATAAGCAAAAATGTACTCCAACTGGCAATGGCCCACAGTGGAGCAGGGGAATCCCCTCAGGGAGCCGCAGAAACTTACCCAAAAGGCCAACGCGTGGGTTAATAGTCGTAGCCTGGGACTGCAAGATAAAAAAAAAAACTAGCTCCTCCCGGCCTATATTGGGCAGGCTGTGGCATGATCTGCCACAGCAGATCAGCCACAGCAGATCAGCCACAGGCCCAGGAGGGGAGAACACTAACCTGCGCATAATGTGCACAACTAGAAAACAGTGCAACAAAACTAAAACCATGTAGAATGCATCAACCTCAACCGACAGAGTCGTAACACAACAGAAAGGCAGGTGTGGTGCACTGGAACGGAAGAGGAAGAGAAAGGAATTTTACCGGTAAGTACACAAATTTACCTTTTCTTATCTCTTCCATTCCGGGGCACCACCGGTAGCAACGCGTGTGTCGTCCCAAAGCAGTACCCTCAAAAAGGGTGGGACTGTGCAAGAAAAGCCAACATCGTCAACCTAACGAAGAACAACGGCACTGACACCTCAAGCTTAGTGAACCCCTCTCCGGGGGTCTGTTTGCAACACCTTACGACCCAGAGCAGCCTTGGCAAATTTTGATGACGGTGTGGAGAGATGACCAGGCAATCATCTTGGTGGAGTGAGGGATGACCCGGAAGGTCACCTCCTTCCCCTTGCAGGGGCAGGCTTGAATGACCGCCTGCCTGATCCATCTGCTTTGAGTAGACCTGGCAGCCAGCCCCCCCTTGGTGTTTCTGAGAGAATCATAAACAAGACATCTGTCCTACATACCTCTCGAGTAGCGGCCAAGTAATACTTTTTAATGCCCTGACCACATCGAGGGAATGTAGGAGTCTCTTCTTATGGTGAGTGGGATGAGGGCACATGGGTAGCACTATCTCCTGATGGAAGGGAGAGACCACCTTGGGCAAAAAAACATGCTTCAAATAAAACACCGCTTTGTCTTCATGCAGCACCAAAAAGGGTGATCTGATCGAAAGTGCTGCCAGCTTCGTAACCCACTGGATGGAGGTGATAGCCACACGAAAAGCCACCTTTAACGTTAGCGTCCTCCGGGAATCCTCGACCATAGGTTCAAAGGAGGACCCCTTAAAGCGGACCAACACCCAGGATTTTGACTATCCTGGGTCTTGGTCCACTTCGGTGGGGCACCCCCGATCGGGGTGCCCCGCTGTGTGAAACCCCCGGATCACCCGAAAAACTCACCTCTCCCCACTCCCAGCGCCGACGGACAAGAGATTTGACAGGCGCGGACAAGCGGCTCCCCCGCCGCCGCCTCCCGCGCGTCACTCTTGACGCCCGCGCTGGCCATTCACAGACGGCCGGCGCGCGCACGTCTAGAGGGGCGCGAGGGAGGCGGCGGCGGCCGTCCGCCGCCGAAGACAAGGTAAGGGGATTTGGGGTGTTTGGGGGGGTTTCACCACGCGGGACATCCCGATCTCGGATGTCCCGCGAGGAGGGAGGTGATCGGCCCGGGAATCTTATAGATTCCCGGGCCGATCACCGGAGGGTGATGGTCCACTTTAAGTGCTGATAGTACCAGATTGAGATCCTAGAACGAGACTATCGACCCCTGCGGAGGCCGAAAATGCTCATCACCATGCATGAAAGTGCGGATTAACCTATGCTCCGCGATCGTCCACTGGAAAAAAATGGACAAGTCCGAGACCTGGCCCCTAAACCGGACCAACATCTGTTTTGTCTTTAACGAGTGTTGGTCCTACAGTCAGCTTATTGAAACAAGCTTGGGGGGGGGGGGCATCCAGAATGCTGATGCCGCCCCCCCCCTGCATATAACCACCCACAACGCCCGTAATCCTCACCTGCACTACGTACCAGTGCAGGGAAAGCGATTAGCTAGTGGGCAGTCACGGGGGCAAGTTGTTCCAGTAGCCAGCGCCAAGGACGTCCAGGTATAGGGTGATGCGCACATCCTGCCTCCGCCATCACCACCACCAAGACTTTTTGTGAACAATTGCGGGGCACTGGACAGTCCGAACGGCAGTGCCACGAATTGGAAATGTCAGGTGCCCACCGCAGAGCGCAGGTATTGTTGGTGACCAGGGAATATCGGGAAATGCAGATAAGCATCATTTATGTCCAACGTGGCCAGAAAATCACCTTGTTGCAGCCTGGTCCCGAACTCTTTCTTGTATCCGAAAGAAACAGCCTCCTGCACCCAGGCTTCAGATATTGGTTCCCTCCACACCAGCGTGCAGTGCAAAAAGCACCCCCCACCAGATTGGGTGAGGGCGTCCCATCAACCCTGAGAGGGCTTGGCTGGGGGCTTAGGCCAGCTGGCCCCTTGCGGTCTAAGTTTCACCCGTGGCTTTCGCTTACCCGAAAAATCCTTACAGCATTTGAAGTTTGTAGAACCTCCAGACTTCGAACCTGCAAAACAAGGTTTCCATTTCTGTATAAGCCCAGTCGACTTCCCATCCAAGGGGCCAGATCATCCAGAGGCTCACCGAAAAAAGGACTCACCCGAAAAGGGGAGGGCAGTAAGAGCCTTCTTAGAAGCAGTGTCGGTCGACCACTGTTTCAGATGGACCACGCGTCGCAAGGTGACCAGCAAGGAATGCCCCCTAGCCACCAGACACACCAAGTCGTCCATAGCAAGGAACATGTATCTGAAGACCTCCATAACGAAGGAGTTCAAGCGAAGTGCAGAGGAACACAAATGCCCCATCTGCTGCTTCATCCAGACCTTGCCTGCTGTAGCCGCCATAGACATGGCGCAAGCTGGGCGCATGGCCGACCCCCATCATGGAGAATGCATGCCTGGCCAGCTGGTGCAACCTCTTATCTGCTGGGTCTCTCAATGCCGCATATCCGAAGTAGGGATAATGGCATGCCAAGCCTGACCCGACACCAGCTTGTCTACCTCAGGTGGCGATGACTAAACCCTGACGCCTGATCCGGAAAGGGGGACTTGGTGTCCAGGACCTTAGGAAGAGATGGAAGCTTATCCATTTTTTTCCACTCCTTTGCCACTAACCTGTCGAAATCGGCAAGCCTGGGAACAACCTGCCTGACCTTCCTTGTAGGGTTCACCCTTCTTCATCTGCAGCTTTGGCCAAAGAGTAGAGACGTGCAGAACCTCCAATATTGCCTCAATAAGCTCCTCAATCAGATTTGTCAGGTGATCTGGAGGGTTCCCCGGCGTATGCGTGGCTTCCGGTTCCTCTCCACTGCCGGAAAACACCTCCCCCTCCGACTGAGGGGAAATCCTGAACCCCTAAACAGGTCCTCTACGTAGGAGCTAGAATGCTCGAGGGTTCCGTCTGATTATGCCTATGCTTGCCCGTAGCCTTCCCGCCTGGGCGGGCAGAAACAGACTTGGGATGCCCCTGCTGACAAAGGCAACTGATCATGCTCTCCAACCAAGCCACCCTGTCCACCATGTCCGAAAGAGGAACCCCATCTGTGGGTGGACCCTGGGACACAAATGGACCTGGCAGTCCCCCCGAGGGTGTATCCTGCTCGATGAGTCCAAGTCTGAAGCTGCAGGGAAACTGGACGTTCTGTCTGAGGCGTGGAACCTGCCAGCTGTGTAAGGCGGCGCAGGACAGTAGTGCACCCTGTGCACAGGGATCCCTCGCCCAAGGTCAGACGAGCTTGGCACATGGGATACGCGGCACCACTCTTCATTAAAATATGAAACCCTGGTGCCTCTGATGCCTCCTACATGGTAAAATGGCTGCTCTAACTGCTAAGCAATACAGCTGGAGCACTGGTCCTCACACCCTCCTACCTGTCGACTACTGGTCAGACCTGCCTGCACTACTGGAAAAGCAACCTCCCTACAGCTGAGATCAACCCATCGGCCAAGGATGCAGCAGCTTCCGGACCCCCACCCTGCAACAACAAGAACAATGTCAGATTCCTAAAGGAATTCATACAAGTCAAAAGGCTTTGTCCCCAGAGGAAGCCCTACCTGACCAGGGAAAACCATGGAGTGGCAGCCACATTGTATCTGATACTCAGCCCAGGAGAACAGGGAGGCAGTGCAGGAGCTGCCATGCGATGATCCAGGGATGCAGCCGGACACCGCATAAGATGGCGTTGCCCTGTGCCGTTAGTGAGGAGGAGGGCGGAGCTGCAGACCACGCGAATGTGGCCATCCTGCCCCCTCCTGCCATCCTCCACTGCAAGGCCCGGGCCAAAGCCACGCCCCCCCAGCGGCATTGCAGACGCGGCTGGCCAGCCCCCTTTCTGAGTTAGCCAGGCCGCATGGCTGGTGACGTGACTGCCTCCCTCTCCAAACGCTGGCAGCCGACTTCTGAATGAGCTCTGACCAGTATTGCTGCCAGCAGCAGTAATCACAAACACACAGCACCAGGAAGTTTGGCCACTTAGCCCAGCCCCAAGCCATGGGGAAGGCAGACTGCGTCTCTCACAGGGTATCATGGAGTTACGGAGGTAGATGACCCAGGGGTTAAAAGAACTGGGGCTCAGTGGGAGACATGCAGCAGGGCCACCATGGAAGGCCCAGAGATTAGGTACCCTGCTACAGCGGGGTCCTGATCCTTGAGGCTCAGACCCAGTCAGACGAACCCCAACGCAATTACCTGGACCCGTGCTTGCTCCCCTCACTCTGCATGATCCCACGCTATCGACTTAGGAACCTACTTCAGGCATCTAACAGGGGTCCCCAGGAATGACTAAGTTGAAGCCCCCGCTCAGCACTGTAACTAAAAAAAAATCCAAACATCTTCACAGTCCCTTGCAACTGCAAGAAAAGAACTGATGATATCTAGCCACAGCCTGCCCTATATAGGCGGGTGGAGCTAGTTCTTTTCTATCTTGCAGTACTCACCTCGCCTATAGCTGATTTTAACCTAAGCATTGCTACTGGTGGTGCCTCGGAATGGAAGAGATGAAAAAAGTGCTGAACTTTTTTCACCAAATGCTAAATCAAAGGATCAATTCAGGTTCAATGTTTTTTTTAAGTGCCCTTCCCTTTAACTTTCAGCCTAGAGTGCACTTTTACTTCAAATTGTGCTTTTTGTACCTGGCGCACCTAGGGTGGGCCCTACTTTTGCCTTCAAGGCATCACAGTCTGACACTGACTGTACAGCTTTATTAATATGCAGAGGTATAGCTGCTTGCAGTGTGTGGACAGGACTGCCATCAAGAATTCTGGACCCCATATAGCCAATATGTTAGGGCCCTCTTTTAAGGCCCTCTTTTAACCTTACTCCATTTACAGACATGATGACAAAATACCAATTGCTACCTTACCATCCAAAGGTCTGCTTTTCATTTTTCACACTTATCATACCCTGCTGCATCAAATAATTTAGGGGTTCCACAATGCTACCAGTTCAATACAACCATATAGCCCACCCATGACACCCTAAGGTTGATACAGCTAAAGGACACTTCATAACTCTGTGTACAATCCGATACTACACTGCACCCCTCAGCAGATGGCTTCAACTTCTATACTCATCCGTTCTTTAAATTTGGTTGTGGGATCCAGGCACATTCCTGGTAGGTAAACCCAAAAAAGAGAATTATTTCTGGAATTGTTACTAGGGCAGTTTCTAGGCAAAATAACGCTTAGTGTGGGAGGGAAAAAGTTCTGCCCCCTCCTCACCCATCCAATGATGCTGCACCAGTCCCATATAGGTATGTGCCATAATATGCCTCTTCCTTAGCAGTGGGCAGTGCCCCCTGCATGATTTAGCCCAATATGGGGGAATGAGCGTCCTGTCTAAAGGCCCTGTCTCATCTGCAGAAAACAGGATGGCTGCGATAAAGGCGCACCCAATGGCCTTGGCACCCAGGGCTATGGCCTTGCTCACCTTCCCCAAAAAACAGCCCTGGTTATAAAATGTAGCACAAAAATGGTCAAATGTAGAAGCAAAATTTTGATATGACACAAGTCCCTACTTCTATATATGCACAAGGACTCCATAACCTCTACCTACACTTCTAATTATAGCCTTTTCGACACTATTTCAGGTTCGTTCTCCAAGCAGAAAATGAGCAACAATGAGATTTCGGTGGCCATCATTGGTGGAGGCATTTCAGGCTTGGTCTGTGCCGCCAGGTTATCCCAACTGGGATTCAATCACGCTACTGTTTTTGATACGGGACATCATGCCCCAGGGGGCAGATGTAGCAGCCGCTTTATTAACATTAATGGCAAACTCCATATATTCGACCATGCTGTCCAGTTCTTCACTGTGAGTGACCAGAGATTTGCCAAAATTGTGTCCTTTTTGCATAACAAGAAGGCCATTCAAGTCTGGCCTGGCAGAATTGTTCGACTCAAAATGGGGAAACAGCCGGAGGAGGTCAGAAACATGCAAGCTTTTGTGGGTGTGAGGGGAATGCAGACAGTCCCTGAGTGTCTTTCCAGTCTTGTTCATGTTGAAGGAAACAAGTGGGTCAACAGTGTCCATTGGGATCCTCTTAGCAAAAAGTGGAACGTTAATGAGCATGGTTGGTTTGATTACTTGGTGGTTGCACATAATGGGAAGTGTGCTGCCAGGCTTATGGCCGACTCAGGGGCACCACAAATCCACAATCTTCTCAAAGTGAAGTTTGGACCTGTTCTGTCACCGAAGACTAACCTCATGCAACTTTGCTCCCTCTGGGTTTTGCTATTTGCCCTGCCATCAAGGCTTCAGCTGAACTTTGATGGGGCATTTGTTGACCACCCAGACCTATCATGGATCGGAAATAACTCATCCAAGTACAACGAAAACGAGCTTGAATGTTGGACTGTTATTAGTACAAAGGCCTTTGGAGCCAACCATAAAGTTCCTCAAGAATACATACCACCTTCCAAAGAAAAAGAAGTCACTCATTTACTTTTAAATGGGTTTTCAGAAGTTACTGGAGTTGATCGGAAAACACTGACTACCTGCTTTACTAAGGTGCAGTTATGGGGGGCAGCTAACCCCCTCAATGTTCTTCAGGGGAAAGGCTGCGTCTTTCAGGCAAGTCACAATGTTGGCATATGTGGAGACTGGCTAGTGAGTCCATGTGTGGAAGGAGCAGCCATCAGTGGCCTGACCTTAGCAGAGGTCATCCATCAACATGCCAATGGAGAAAAACGAGACATTGGCTTAAAAGACTTTCTGCAGCCACTGGCGACTGATGCCATTGGTGCCTTCCCTACCAACAAACATTTGTTTTTTAAACCATCAAAATAATGATCATGCTGAATATTGTAAAATAATAAATGTATATTATCCAAAGCGAGTATTAAGTATCTTTGTTTTTTATTTTCTTTGCAAGTTGAGGTTCCAAAAGTTTGACTAACTTGCTTCAGCCTTCAGTGCTATCCCATGAGCGTTTTTTGTGGCATCCCCTGTTCTGTGCTCGGCCCCCCATGGAATCAGATGCCGCTCTGTGAAATAGACAGCCGGAGTGTTGGAACAAAGTACTGCATGCGGTAAGCAGGTGAGGTTCTTAATTAGGGTCTTTCTAGCCCGTCAGTGGGAACATTTTCAAAATGGTTTATTTGGGGTCAATCCAGCGCCTGATGCAAAAACAATCAATAAATAACCCCTCAGCCAAATACATCCCCCTTCATCCATATGTGAATCATCAGCTAAATTCATACCCCCTCCATCAATAAGTGACCCCTCAGCCAAATACATACCCCTTCATCCATATGTGAATCCTCAGCTAAATTCATACCCCCTCCATCAATAAGTGACTTCTCAGCCAAATACATACCCCTTCATCCATATGTGAATCTTCAGCTAAATTCATACCCCACTGCACACAAACCCACACCCACACAGGGCACTGGCTCAAATGATGCAAGTTGTATAATTGAACTACAAGACAGTATGCATACTTTAAATCTTTATTGGAAAATATTGCACAACCCCAAGATAAGCACCCAAAAATAGATACACCTAAAAAAATCACAACGTTGTGATGTTAAAAATAGGGGGCCCCCCATGCGCATGCACCAGCACCTCAAGAAAATGCATCCACAAACATACACCCACTATCCACCTAAGGCCATTCACCTAATATGAACAAATAGGCATAATAAAGCTTCAATGTTGGGCGCCAGATAAAGGAATGCTGCTCCTCAGTCCGTGTCTTATAATCCAAATAAAGACCAGCTAGTCATATTTTCAAAAGACTGGAGACATAATCATGATCCTATGACGTTCAGAGACTGCCAGTCCACAGCTTCATGTAGTGAAATGCATGTGTTGACCACTGGCGGCCGTATGAATTAAGTAGCCATCCCTTTAATGGACACACAGCTCAATTGTCCCTAAAAAAAAATGTCACAGGCATAAGACAAGGCAAATCAGCACTGTATATGTATGCTAGGCAGCACATAGACAGGGTGCGAGGACTCCTTTAACTCCACACCCACTCCAAGGAGGATTGTAAAGTCCGCAGGGCCAGCTCAGACAGGCAAGCAGCACATTCACGCTGTGCACTGGAGATCATAGCTCACACTTTTAAAGCCGACATTGTTGCTCCTGCTCGACCACTTCGCTGCATCAGAGTACACACCTCATAAAGCATACGTCATACCTTGCTGACCAGAGCTGTTGCCCCCGCATGTCACCTTCAGTCAATGCTAGACCTTGGCTGTATAATAATGTGCAATGGCGACTTCCACCCACATGGGAACAGATATCCTTACTTCAATCCAGGCGTTCCTACATACGCGAGCCAAGGCATGGCATGCCGGTGCTTTGTGGTGGAGGGACACGAGGTGAAGTGAGGCCGCCCTCGTCCGACACGCGTTTCGCCCCGCCCACCGGGGCTTCGTCAGGGTGACGTGTAGCCAATCAGGGTGCCGCTTTTCTCAGAGTGGACTCCGCCCATATCAACGTCACACTGTCATATCGGAGTAACAAAGCTGAAGCCTTCCAGGCTCAGGGCGGCATTGCGCAGCCGCAGCTGCAAAGCAAACTTGACATTAACCTACCAGCCACATCTCCAATAGCTACCAATTATTCCAGGCTTCACTCAATCTCACTCCCCTTAACTAGCACCCAATTATCAGCAAATTAAAGACCCCATTGACTACTATTTACAGATTGCTAAGGAAATATATATACATAGGTGTCTATTATGCAACTGACACTAAGAGAGTCCTTATATCCACAATGACCAGTCGCATAACCCCTATATTGGTAGAAAAGATCAGGGAGGGGGGGAAAGGGGAAGGGAGGGGGGGGGGAAAGGGGAAGGGAGGGGGGGAAAGAGGGGGGGGGAGTGTGTTTTGGGGGTTTGGTGGGTGGGGACGCACAAAAGAGAGGGAGAGTTTTCAAGTGCCTGACTTCACAGAAAAGCACTCAAACCAGTGTCAGTATTTAGCCCTATTGGGGTCATGGTATTTAACTCATATATTAAGCGAGATTCCTGCTGTAGTAATTGCTGCTCTTCAAATCCCCTTCTCCCCTGTCTCCTAAGAACAAAAATCCCACATGCCTGAAGTCCTTTTGGGTCACCTTGATGCCATATTTTAAAATGCTCAGCCACTGGACTTTTGTCATTGCTATTCCTGTTCTTAATGTCATGTACATGCTCACCTACCCGTATCCTAAGTTCACGTTTTTTGTTTTACCAATATATTTTTTGCCACACGGGCAGGTGAGCATGTAAATGACCATGGTCGTTGCACAGTTGATGAACCCCTTAATCTGTCTGACCGGGGGGCCATTCATCCCCTCAAAACTAGTAGTTTTTACCATAAATTTACAGGTACTGCAATGGCCACATTTAAACGAGCCATTCAGCTTTTCAACTGACCGGCTACCCTCACTCCTCTTTGATTGATACTCACTATGCACCAGCATATCCCGTATATTTCTAGCTCTACGTGCAGTGAGTAAGGGGCGGGGCCCCGCTGATCTTGCCACTGCCGGGTCTAATGCTAACACATGCCAATGGGTCTCCAAGATCCCGCGAAACTGTTCCCAATGTGCACCATATTGGGTAATTAACCGGACTGGTTGAAACAGGTTCTCAGGAGCCTATGAGGGTACCCTCTTGCCCTGAACCTCGCTATGAGTAGTCGTGCCTCTCTCTTATAGTCCACCTCAGAGCTACAATTCCTGCGTATCTGCAGAAATTGACCTGGGGGATTCCCCTCCGCAACGGCATAGGATGATGGCTATTAAAGTGCAACAGCGTATTGCCTGCTGTGGGTTTCCGGAACGTGGTGGTCTTCAGCTCCCCACCTTCCTGCCGAATCATTACATCCAAAAATTCCACCTCACGGGGCCCAATTTTATAGGTCAACCCAATATTCCTATCATTTTGGTTCAATGAGGCTACAAACTGTTCAAACTCATACGGGGTGCCCTTCCACACTACGAGCAAGTCATCAATGTAGCGAAGCCAGAGGGCGACCCGTGCCTCAAAGTCTGCCCGCCCGAACACCTCTAAGCTCTCCCACCGCCCCAGGTGGAGGCAGGCATACGGTGGTGCACAGGCCGCCCCCATGGCTGTCCCACGAACCTGATGGTAGTACTGACCATTAAAACTGAAATAGTTGTTCTTTAAAACAAAATCCAGCAGTTCCACAACAAATTCGTTGTAGGCTGCCTTACAGGGGCCCAACTCCTCCAAGAACCAGGTAACCGCCTCCAGGTCCACCGCGTGGGGAATAGAGGTGTAAAGACTCTCCACGTCAATACTTGCCAGGAGCCAGCCCTCACCCATGCTGAAAGCCGACAGTTTACGCAAGACGTCACTGCTATCCAGCACGAACAATGGCAGGATCCTGACAAGGGGTTTGAGATTTTCGTCAACAAAACGTGCTACCCCCTCCAGGGGGCCTCCACTCCCCGACATGATGGGCCTTCCTGGCGGAGTCACCGGGTTCTTGTGGATCTTAGGAATGGTATATAGTACCGGAATGCTATAGTCCTTGATCTTCAAAAAATTCAACACTTTAGGGGTGAGAAGCCTCTCCTCCCCTGCCCAATCCAATTTATCATTCAGTATCCTCACCATCTTTGGGAACAGATTAGAGGGTATCCTGACATAGGTATCCCTATTTGATAGCTGTCCCTCGATCTCCTCCACATAGTACCCCTCATTGAGGATCACCACATTTCCACCTTTGTCACTTGGGCGGATTATAATATTGGATGCTTTTTGCAGCTCATTTAGAGCTATTTTTTCAGTGGAGGAAAGATTATCCATATTCCCCACATTTGTCCAATCCACCCCATGTAGGTCCCGCTGAACCAATTGAAAATAGAGGGAAATGTGGCGATTCAACGACAATGGAGGAAACCTCTTAGATTTCACACGCAGTTTATCCAAATTGGGCATTAGATCAGGGACCACATCGGCCATCTCAACTTCGCCCTCCATCCCATCCATCTCATCGGGGATAGGGGTCACTCCTTCCGTCATACTGGTTTTATTGGGATACATTGTCTTAAATAACAGTTTTCGTAAAAAAAGGGCCGTATCTTTTAATAACGTAAACTCGTCACCCCCTGCCGCTGGCGAAAAGGACAGACCTTTAGATAGAACTGAGAACTGAGATGTGGCCCTCGTCTAGCATTGACTGAAGGTGACATGCGGGGGCAACAGCTCTGGTCAGCAAGGTATGACGTATGCTTTATGAGGTGTGTACTCTGATGCAGCGAAGTGGTCGAGCAGGAGCAACAATGTCGGCTTTAAAAGTGTGAGCTATGATCTCCAGTGCGCAGCGTGAATGTGCTGCTTGCCTGTCTGAGCTGGCCCTGCGGACTTTACAATCCTCCTTGGAGTGGGTGTGGAGTTAAAGGAGTCCTCGCACCCTGTCTATGTGCTGCCTAGCATACATATCCAGTGCTGATTTGCCTTGCCTTGTGACATTTTACAGAGGGACAATTGAGCTGTGTGTCCATTAAAGGGACGGCTACTTAATTCATACGGCCGCCAGTGGTCAACACATGCATTTCACTACATGAAGCTGTGGACTGGCAGTCTCTGAACGTCATAGGATCATGATTATGTCTCCAGTCTTTTGAATATATGACTTGCTGGTCTTTATTTGGATTATAAGACACGGACTGAGGAGCAGCATTCCTTTATCTGGCGCCCAACGTTGAAGCTTTATTATGTCTATTTGTTCATATTAGGTGAATGGCCTTAGGTGGATAGTGGGTGTATGTTTGTGGATGCATTTTTTTGAGGTGCTGTTGCATGCGCATGGGGGGGCCCCCTATTTTTAACATCACAACGTTGTGATTTTTTAGGTGTATCTATTTTTGGGTGCTTATCTTGGGGTTGTGCAATATTTTCCAATAAAGATTTAAAGTATGCATACTGTCTTGTAGTTCAATTATACTACTTGCATCATTTGAGCCAGTGCCCTGAAATAACCGTGTGGGTTTGTGTGCAGTAAGGTATTGGTAATTTGGTTAAAGGCACGCCACAAACAGGAAATGGCAGTGCTCATGATACTTTATCTTGGAGTCTCCCTGTATTTTATTTATTTTCTTGTTTGTAAATTAATACCCCCTCCATCAATAAGTGACTTCTCAGCCAAATACATACCCCTTCATCCATATGTGAATCTTCAGCTAAATTCATACCCCCTCCATCAATAAGTGACCCCCTCAGTCAAATACATACCCCTTCATCCACATGTAAATCCTCAGATAAATTCATACCCCCTCCATCAATAAGTGACCCCTCAGCCAAATACATACCCCTTCATCCATATGTGAATCGTCAGCTAAATTCCTACCCCCTCCATCAATAAGTGACCCCTCAGCCAAATACATACCTCTTCATCCATATGTGAATCCTCAGCTAAATTCATACTCCCTCCATCAATACGTGACCCCTCAGCCAAATACATCCCCCCTTCATCCATATGTGAATCCTCAGCTAAATTCATACTCCCTCCATCAATACGTGACCCCTCAGCCAAATACATACCCCTTCATCCATATGTGAATCATCAGCTAAATTCATACCCCCTCGATCAATAAGTGACCCCTCAGCCAAATACATCCCCCCTTCATCCATATGTGAATCCTCAGCTAAATTCATACCCCCTCGATCAATAAGTGACCCCTCAGCCAAATACATCCCCCCTTCATCCATATGTGAATCCTCAGCTAAATTCATACCCCCTCCATCAATAAGTGAACCCTCAGCCAAATACCATACTCCTTCATTCATATGTGAATCCTCAGCTAAATTCATACCCCCTCCATCAATAAGTGACCCCTCAGCCAAATACCATACCCCTTCATTCATATGTGAATCCTCAGCTAAATTCATACCCGCTCCATCAATAAGTGATCCCTCAGCCAAATACACACCCCTTCATCCATATGTGAATCCTCAGCTAAATTCATACCCCCTCCATCAATAAGTGACCCCTCAGCCAAATACATCCCCCCTTCATCCATATGTGAATCCTCAGCTAAATTCATACCCCCTCCATCAATAAGTGACCCCTCAGCCAAATACCATACCCCTTCATTCATATGTGAATCCTCAGCTAAATTCATACCCCCTCCATCAATAAGTGACCCCTCAGCCAAATACCATACCCCTTCATCCATATGTGAATCCTCAGCTAAATTCATACCCCCTCCATCAATAAGTGACCCCTCAGCCAAATACCATACTCCTTCATCCATATGTGAATCCTCAGCTAAATTCATACCCCCTCCATCAATAAGTGACTCCTCAGCCAAATACATACCCCTTCATCCATATGTGAATCCTCAGTTAAATTCATACCCCCTCCATCAATAAGTGACCCCTCAGCCAAATACCATACCCCTTCATCCATATGTGAATCCTCAAGCTAAATTCATACCCCCTCCATCAATAAGTGACCCCTCAGCCAAATACATCCCCCTTCATCCATATGTTAATCCTCAGCTAAATTCATACCCCCTCCATCAATAAGTGACCCCTCAGTCAAATACATACCCCTTCATCCATATGTTAATCCTCAGCTAAATTCATACCCCCTCCATCAATAAGTGACCCCTCAGCCAAATACCATACCCCTTCATCCATATGTGAATCCTCAGTTAAATTCATACTCCCTCCATCAATAAGTGAACCCTCAGCCAAGTACCATACCCCTTCATCCATATGTGAATCCTCAGCTAAATTCATACCCCCTCCATGAATAAGTGACCCCTCAGCCAAATACCATACTCCTTCATCCATATGTGAATCCTCAGCTAAATTCATACCCCCTCCATCAATAAGTGACTCCTCAGCCAAATACATCCCCCTTCATCCATATGTGAATCATCAAGCTATATTCATACCCCCTCCATCAATAAGTGACCCCTCAGCCAAATACCATACCCCTTCATCCATATGTGAATCATCAAGCTAAATTCATACCCCCTCCATCAATAAGTGACCCCTCAGCCAAATACCATACCCCTTCATCTATATGTGAATCCTCAGCTAAATTCATACCCCCTCCATCAATAAGTGACCCCTCAGCCAAATACATCCCCCCTTATCCATATGTGAATCATCAGCTAAATTCATACCCCCTCCATCAATAAGTGACCCCTCAGCCAAATACCATACCCCTTCATCCATATGTGAATCCTCTGCTAAATTCATACCCCCTCCATCAATAAGTGACCCCTCAGCCAAATACCAAACCCCTTCATCCATATGTGAATCATCAAGCTAAATTCATACCCCCTCCATCAATAAGTGACCCCTCAGCCAAATACCAAACCCCTTCATCCATATGTGAATCATCAAGCTAAATTCATACCCCCTCCATCAATAAGTGACCCCTCAGCCAAATACCATACTCCTTCATCCATATGTGAATCCTCAGCTAAATTCATACCCCCTCCATCAATAAGTGACCCCTCAGCCAAATACATCCCCCTTCATCCATATGTGAATCCTCCGCTAAATTCATACCCCCTCCATCAATAAGTGACTCCTCAGCCAAATACATCCCCCTTCATCCATATGTGAATCCTCAGTTAAATTCATACCCCCTCCATCAATAAGTGACCCCTCAGCCAAATACATCCCCCTTCATCCATATGTGAATCCTCAGTTAAATTCATACCCCCTCGATCAATAAGTGACCCCTCAGCCAAATACATACCTCTTCATCCATATGTGAATCGTCAGTTAAATTCATACCCCCTCGATCAATAAGTGACCCCTCAGCCAAATACATCCCCCTTCATCCATATGTGAATCCTCCGCTAAATTCATACCCCCTCCATCAATAAGTGACCCCTCAGCCAAATACATCCCCCTTCATCCATATGTGAATCCTCCGCTAAATTCATACCCCCTCCATCAATAAGTGGCTCCTCAACCAAATACATCCCCCCTTCATCCATATGTGAATCCTCAGCTAAATTCATACCCCCTCCATCAATAAGTGACTCTTCAGCCAAATACCATACCCCTTCATCCATATGTGAATCATCAAGCTAAATTCATACCCCCTCCATCAATAAGTGACCCCTCAGGCAAATGCCATACCTCCTCCATCTGTACATGAAACCCTCAGTCAAATGATAGGCCCATAACAGACTCAAATACCTGGAAAAACTTTTTATGCAAAAATAGATCGGGGCACACATCCTCCTTGGAAAATATGCTACAACCTAAACAAACATATTTTGAGACATTTCATTTTACATTTAGGCATTGTACACTTTATATAACAGTATGTAGGACTGAACCAAGAGTACCATTAATTTGCAAAACAAAGATTTCATGCCTTTGCAGGTGGATTGGACGTCTCCTCTCTCTGTATGAAGCCTGCTAAAGTGATCATGAAGTTAGAAGCATTCTTAGACCTCTTGTAGAAAGGCACAGGAAGCGACACAGGAAGTGTGGCTGGCTCCTCCAGGAAGTAGCTACAGAGTTTTCCCGGCCCCTGTAAACCTGAGCCCTTTTCCTGCTCTGTGCTTGGAAAATGTGCTGCTCCTTGGAGTCACTTGGGTGACCCTCAGAGACGCTTGCAGGTTGACCTTTACATCTGTCATACCCGCTGTGAACTTTGCTTATGTGCGATGGCTAAGAAATTCAAGACAAAAAAAGTAACTCTTTAACTACTGGACACATTCTATCGTTAGTCATAGCAATCCTAACTAAACTTGACAAGTATAACTTACCGATTTAAGTAAACACAGAAGAAGAAGTTGAGGATTGCAAGATCAACATTTTGGGCCATTGTTTATTTAACACACACATCTGTATGTCAATTCTCTATTTTTGTATTGTACTAATAAACCATGTGACTTCCTATATTCAACTTTTTAAAGTTTAATGTAGAAGTTTATAGCAGCAACACATTTTGTGTTGCTGACGGGCAAGCTGCTTGTACGTCGCTGTCAATCAGCTTGTCCGTCGGCGCCGATTGGATGGTGCGGCCACGTGGGAGCGGGGAGAGGTGAGTTTTGGGGGCTTTCTGGGGGGTTTCACACAGCGGGGCACCCCCGATCGGGGTGCCCCGGGGAAGTGGACCAATACCCAGGATAGTCAAAATCCTGGGTGTTGGTCCACTGTCTGACCCCCCCGTGAGTCTATAAGACTGTGTAAAACAAACTAGATTGCACACTTACCCCTTCACGGAGGCATTGACACCATGAGGCATCCCCAGCATCCCTTAATCTGGGGTCCATATCTGCACCAGGTCTTTCTGGATGGCCAATGCCGGCGCGCTCACAGCTAGAGGTGTGCAGGGATGTGGCCATTGGCTCTCCCTCTGCGAAAATGTTTCTATCTGCACTGTGCTGAGAGTGGCAAAGAAAATCTGATTCAAATCAGTGAAATTCTTGGGTTTTGTTCCTCTTTAAGGGCTAATTATAGTAAAAACAAAGAAATAGGATACTTTTCTATCTTGCAGTACATCCTTAGATCACGATTAAGTACCCATGCTTGAAAGTGGTGAGCCAGGGCCAGAAGGCTGTCCCCATAAACATCACAATGAATGCCCCTCCATTCAGTGTATACAGAGGAGGTTTGTCGGGCCCAGCCATTGTATGAGTCCCCTGCCGGAAGCAGTGGGACCTGGGTCTGTTATCAGACCTCTTTGGTAGTAAGATCCAGATCCAAAAGGTCCTACAAGGGAGCAATAGTACGTGTTATATTTCTTATTCTATTTTTACTACTGAATTGAAATGTAACTTTTTAATGCAGTGTATATATCAGTCTGTAAAGGAATAGAGGTAGACATTAGGCACAGGATTTGTATCTAGCCAACTATTATTCCCTATGAGTCAAACCCCACCCCAAGCGCTCACTGTTGCTTGTCTGGAACACCCCCTTCTTTAACTAAGCATCATAATCTTCTGGGAGCACTTTAGTTCTGGCAGCATAAGTAAAGTTCTCCTTTAAGGCACGGCAGGGTTAACATGCTCATCAAAGCAGAAAGTTTGGAGTCATCAGTTCAGCCTGGCCTGGACCTCAACAAACAAAGCGCAGGGCACGGTGCACATGGAGCCTGGGGATCAAATAAATGCGGCCTTCAGGAAGCAGGTGTTGCTGGGAATGTTTCCTGCCAGCCCCGCTGCTGCTCATGAGTTCTCTCTTAACTTCTTTTTTTTTTTCTAATGTTATTTTTTGAAGGCAACAGATGGGGCTTCCCTCCAGCTGCCTGGAAACCTGGTGTTAAATTTGGCTTGTTGCTGCAAACAACTTTCCTGCTTACATGCAAGGGGCAGCTCATCTGGAAACATCTAAACATTGTATGGAAAAATTCATAGACCTCTACTGCTGGAAATTCAAAGCATTCCAGTACTGACACGATTAGTGCTCATGGCTAGAGATGAGCCAAATCTGCCTCTTTTATGTTCTGGTACAATCCTGCTGAATAATTGGCAATATTCTAGCATTTGCCAAAATCTGGATTACATTAAACCCCTAGGGAACTCATAGAAGACTACCCCTTTAGCTCTGGCCTTCTCCTGTCCTCCACCCTGGTCACCTTATCTTACTCTTATCCCCAGACTTCTTACATGCCTCTTCAATTCTCTGGAATGTCCTCCTCCGCTCAGCTTGACACTGCTCATGTCTATAATAATCGATGTACTACTATATGTTTTATTCTGTCTGTAATAAAAAAAAAATTACTACTTTGTACCGAACCATGGAAGAAGACTGCACCATATAAATGAACAAAAACAATAATAATAGTAGTAACTCCTTTAAAGAGAAACATCATAATGAAGTTAGAGTTAATGAAAACTCCCCAAACTTGCCTGCCTGCCCCCATTCCCCTCCAGTTTACATTTCGGTGATTTTTTACTTACCTTTCTGGCGCATTGTACACTGCGGTTCCACCAATTCCTCTTCGCCATCTTCAGTGCAGTGCCATCTTGAAAGTCTTCGGCCTCCCAGCAGGCACTGCGCCACTCCACCATTCTTGTGGCTGCGCAGTGTCATTGCATAGGCTGCAATAAAACTAGTAGCAAGGGCTGTGAGATTTGGGAAGCTGCCAGCGGAGGGGTCAATGTGGAACACAAGCGTGCGCATCTACAATAGAGCATGTACTCCTGGTCCAGCCTTTCTTAATGGCTGGGGCCGAAGCGCGCACACAGCTCTTGCTCCCCATTAAAAACAATGAAAGCCATTTGACGAATGACGTAGTCAAGGCAAACAGATCACATTGGACGAGAGTCTGCACATGCACCATTGGACCCAGGAAATGTGAATGATTATTGGCGTCCCTGGGGTATAGCGCAGCAGGGCATGCCAATCTGTCCCGGTGGCTTGCCCTGGCCGCTTTAACAAAATTATACAAATTAGATTGGAAGAGGAATCCCCCTTTAAAGGAATACTTTTTTTGTCTGTTTTTTGATGTTCTGACTTATTCTCCTATTTTGAAATGTAAAATAAACATCTGTGTTAGGACTGCACCCCCAGACCTGTGATGTACTTATCAGCATGTGGTTTCCAAGTTTCAAATATTCCTGTGTGTTTGTTTTGCCACAGTGGGAGTGGTTTTCCTGGTCTTGAGTAAAAACTGCTGATTACAAGTCCCTGAATCCTTAAACTGTAACAGGTGAGCTAATCTGCAGCTTTGGCTAAGTCAAGCAGCAGTACTGATCTCTCCAGGTGAGAACCCTTTAGCTACTGGAACACAATATTGTGATCCCCCTATCTGAAGAAGTTCAATTACAGAAAAAGCTGCAGCCATTCTGATGGTTTACAAGCCAGTGGGGGTGGACTGGGGTTAAAAAATGTCCCCTGACTTTTTGGATGCACACCGGCCCTGTTGTACTGCTCCTGGCCCAGTATAATATTCTAATGTCACTATATATATAATATATATATATATATATATATATATATATATATAGTGATACGGTATGTGATACGCTCCATAAAACGCACCTAGGCTTTCGAGGATAAAAACAAGAAAAAAGTATTATGAACCAAATGGTGTCTTAATCCGCTTTCTAATCACCCCATTACAAGCAGTGAGCCACATCCCCATTTACAGGCAGTGTGCGGCATCCCCCATTAAAGCCAGTGTGTGGTATTCCTCATTACAGCCAGTGAGGGGCATCCCTCATTACAGCCAAGTTAAGGTGCCTCTATGGGTGCAGTCCTAACTCTAATCTGTGAGAGCCCCATTTGGGACATACAATGCAAGAGATAAAAAAGGAGCAGCTTACCTGAGGTTGCCCTATACCTCATGTGCGAGCCATGGGGTGGAAGGGTCAAAGACCTTGCAATACAGCCTAAACCTCACACCCCATGTGCTTGCACAAATTCAAAATGAACAAAGGGGGAGTGGCAGCTGCTCAGACCATTTTATAACTAACCTGGGAGGTGCAAGTCAGCAGGGCAATTAGCAGGGCAATGTAATCTCATGTTATGTCCCAAATGGGGCTACCATAGATTAGAGTTAGGACTGCACCCATAGAGGCACCTTGGCGTGGTGGTTCAGCTTAGCATACTTCTGCAGATGTGTGTGACCGAGCCCTCTGTTTTTACCAGATTTAGAGACAGATTTCAGGTTGGCCTGCAAGCTAACAGGGATGAGTGCTGAGGCTCCTTTAAGTCTTTAGTAACCTAATTGCCCTGCTGACTTGCATCTCCCAGGTTAGTTATAAAATGGTCTGAGCAGCTGCCACTCCCCCTTTGTTCATTACAGCCAATGTGCAGCGACCATCATTACAGTCAGTGAGCGGCATCTCTCTTTCACAGCCAGTGAGGGGTATCCCACTATTACAGTCAGAGTGCAGTATCCCTAATAACATCCAGTGTGCGGCACCCTTATTACAGCCAGTGTGCAGTATTCCTAATTACAGCCAGTGTGCGGCACCCCCTCATAATAGCTAGTGTGCAGAATCCCCAATTACAGCTAGTGAGGGGCAG
Organism: Gastrophryne carolinensis; assembly: GCA_027917425.1. NCBI lineage: Eukaryota > Metazoa > Chordata > Amphibia > Anura > Microhylidae > Gastrophryne > Gastrophryne carolinensis. The sequence goes on along the minus strand of CM051235.1, from coordinate 240,087,844 downwards.
CCCTCATTATAGCCAGTGTGCAGCATCCCTCATTACAGCCAGTGTGTGGCATCCCTCAAAACAGCTAGTGTGCAGAAACCCCAATTACAGCTAGTGAGGGACATCCCTCATTACAGCTAGTATGTAGCATCCCCCATTACAGCACCCTCCATTACAGTCATTGCCTCACCTCTGCCAATATATGGGTCCCATAATTATATCCCACCCCCCATAAATTCCAAATAATAATTGTATTCCCAATACTTAGTACATCTAAACACCTACCAATGCTAAACGTACAATTAAATGTAGAAAAAACTCTTTATCTTGTTATGGTTCCAGAGATTTCACCCAGGGGTGTTGTTGCATTATCAATATCAATATTATCAATATTGCAACCTCTCATCCTTACTGAGCCTCTATTTACCTTTACACGCCAGTTCAATATAACTCTCCCACTTTCCCCACAGCAGGTCATGGGCCATATCAGATGGCTCTGAGGGCCACAGGTTGAACATATGTGCTATAGCATTATCATCATCGGGCTGGCCACATGTCAGGGGGTCAAATCACAAGAACCTTTACAAGCTGGACAAGGCTCAGTGGGCACAATTTGGGCTGACCACAAGTCGGGAAAGTTCCAGGCCTGATTTGAAGCAGGAGCAACACCAGCCATATACTCACAAGATCCTCATTTACAGGCCTACCAGTATATTGGGGATGGGGTTAGGTGGACACATCTCGGGCTGGACACAAGTTGAGAAATCCAAAGTCCTGATCCAAAGCTGGAGCACCAACAGACATTGACTCACAAGACCAAGGCTTGATCCAGAAGATGTCGACTCACAAGACCTTCATTTACAGGCTGGGCTGCAAGTTGAGGACAGGGCTTAGTGGACATTTCCTGGGCTGGCGACCAGTGTGGAAAGTTCCATGCCTGATCCGAAGCAAGAGCTCCACCTGCAATAGACTCACAAGATCCTCATTTATAGGCTGGGCCGCATGTTGGAGACACAGCTCAGTGGACCTATTTTGGACTAGCCACAAGTGTGAAGTTCTAAGCAGGAGCACCAACAGACTCACAAGGTCCCCACATCAATCTGGGTCTCCTGTCAACAGAACTTTTGTCCTTCCCTTGATTGGCACCTATCCAATATTAATCCTTCCCAAATATTTTGTTTACTAATTATTCTTTATTCCCTTTAAGAAAGATGGCTGGCTGAAGAATCACTTTTCCAAAGTAAGTTGCACAAGAGGGCTTGTTTAAATAATTTTGCCTAGTTGGCATTTCCCTGGAAGATGGACTCCGAGGGCCGGTGATATCTACGTGAAAGGAGAGTGTAGGCGGCTCTGACAGCCACTTTGGAGGACGTGAATAACTTTGACCTCTCAGACCCTTTTTGCAGAACTGTTCCCAGTGCGATGACAAGCTCTCCGCTGTTACAGGAGGAAAAAAATATGACACCATTTCTGGAAAATAGCAACCACCCCGGCCAAATTCTGCTTCGTGCACGATACAAGTGCTAGTTTAGCAATCATTGCCCCCGATTGCCTAATCCTGGCTGGCGGCCATTGCTCCCTCTGTGGTGTTTTCCAGTTGAATTTGGGAAAAACTTGCAACTTGTGTTTATCACGCGTTTCAGATGCTGCTGCCCCGCTTCACATTTTCCATGGGTTCTGTTCACGTGCAGAGCTGTCAGTGGTTGGGTGGAGGCCAGGGTACAATAAGAGCAATACTCAGCTCTTCGGAAAATGGGTGATTAGGTCAGTGCCGGAGAACCTTCTCTGGAATGAAGTTCGGGTGTTTTTCTCTTTTTTTCTGCTCTGTTCCATCATTAGTCGATTATGCGGATTGCTTTCAGATGGGATCACCCTACAAGTAGTGAATAGTGAATTTTAGAATAAAACAGTTTCTATTTTATCATAGAATTACATATGTGTTAAAAGCTAAAGCTAAACTTAATAACGTATGAGCAAATGTTACATTTTATTAGTTAACGCCCACATTCCCAACAGTATGAGGCGACCTGCTTACCTGTCACCTGCTCTGGTCCCCACCGTGCCAGTATGAAAAGCCGTCCCGTGATTCAGTCTTGAGCGCTCCCATTAACTTCATTAGGTGCTTCTGTACAGAGAAATAAAAAAACTGTTAAAGAATTCTACCGGACCAACAGCCTGGCACAGTTGGAAAAGAAAGGTAGCGGCCATTTTGGAGCTTCCTCTCCCAACTGACATAACTGACATTGCACCGTAACAGGAAGCCCAGCAGCACTTCCTGTTTGCAGGTGGCCTGCAAATGCATGAGCCACAATCTTGTTTTTAAAATTCACCACAGCAAGAGTTAGAAAAAGGTAAATTATTTTTTATGTGCAGCAATCTAAATTGCCCCAGGGAGGGATGCATTTGAGCACTGTTTGTTTTATTGGTCTGGTTTAAGTGATATTTACTGTTGGTCTGCTTTCAGCTGTTCTAAAGGTGTGGAAGCAAGATTATTTTTCCTCTGTGAAAATACATTATTCTGTTAAAGGGGCTATCTGAACTTCTAAATTCATTAAAAGAGGATTCTTCTTCTACTCAAAAACACATTAATTGGCTAAAAAGGTAATTCATGCAAAACAAAACATATCCTGAATAATTGCCCTATAGAGTTTAAAATGATTGTCCAGGCAACTACTTAGGCCGTATAGTTAAAAAGTTCCCCAAAACAGAGAAAATAAATTGTGAAAACAATTTTGATGTTTTCATTCATTTTTGAAATTTCTATTTAGTGGATGTGGCCACCCTCCAGTTCAATAGCAGGCAGCATGCTTATAACAGAATACTTTGACACCTACCACATGTTGGCTTCATTTTGGGGGGAAAAGTGTGTCTTGTGGAGGGAAAATATGGTAATTAAAATAATGAAATAACAAGGCGGCCACCGGGAGGCAGGGTTATAGACCACCAGTCGAGCCCTATGATTGGTGGTTTGCTGCTAGGGGAATAAGGGGGAGGGCTAGAAGTCAGTGGCAAGATTCTTCTTCTAGATGCTGCTGCCAGGTCATAGAGGAGAGGGTAGATATGGCATAGTAACCCCCTGAGTCATTTCGAATGAACTGTCCCTCTACTGGGATTCGGCTGATGCAGAACCAGAATACTGCAAATTATTCAACAGAACCGCACCATAACAGAAGAGAGGCACATTGGCTCACCACCAGTCACCACAGACTGTGAGAGAGGTTGTATATGCCTCATTGATAGCTAACAGCATATCTAATTGGTTCTAAATTCCCCACCCCCTTTAAACACAACCTTTGGCTGGAGTTGGGCTTTAAGGTCCATAAGGCCATGTGTCCTCAGACTCCTCAAGTAATGTGCTTATAGATGGTTAGGTAGTGTCAGGAAAGGTCTGGATCCCTGTCTCCAGTTCCCCTTACAATTTCACCCCTATCACTGCAGTGTTTCTGTGCAGCCTGACCTGCAGGTGGCCCTCTCAGGCTCTCCCTCTGGGGTGAGTGCTGAGCTGCAGCCAATAATCACCTGGATCCAAGGGCTCAGGACTCCAGTATCTGATTGCCTTCAAGGATTACAGACCTGCTACCCTGTTCTCCTGAAATTTCAGTACCCAAATCTGTTCCTACCCAACCTTCAGTTCTGTTTCAGCCCTGCTTCTGTTCCTGCTCCTGGTCCAGTACTGTGCCCAGTTCCCTCCTGCCCTACATTCTGTCCTTCCTGTCCTCTGGTTCTTCCATCCATCCTCATTCTGGCCTTTTGTGTACTTGGTAGCCCAGTCTGTGGAGCCTGTATATACTGTGCATATTGTCTATATTGTGTTGGAGTTGTGATATATATATATATTTATTTATATATATTTATTTCTTGTTTGCTGTGCTCGGTGTCCTGTTGTATATAAGTTTGGTGGTTTGCTGTGTTGGTATTGGTTTAGGTGCAGGGTCAATATATATAGTGCTGTGCTGTGTTTTTACCCTGTCACAATAAATTACCAGTCCAGCCTCAGTGTCTATCACTTGCTGGTCACACCTTGCAGATCCGTGACAATTAGTGGGGAACTATGTAAATACCCATCGGACTGCCCGCCTCTCTGGGCTGATTGATAAAGGAAACTCACAGCAGGGACAAAACATGCTAAACATTCATGGAAATATTCTGCAGCGACACGGTTAAGCACCTGCCTGTCCGCTTTCCTTTTTATTTTGCCAAAGAGTCATTTCCTGCTGCCCACCCAGACCCACCCTGACATCCTCAATTGAGAACAGTAAAAGTAACCCCCTCTAGGCTGGGGCAGGGAGGGCCTGGGCCTGCCACTCAGGGGGCCCCAGAAGCTCAGCAGGGGGCCGACTCGCTATAATATCGCTTTTTTTTGTTCTTTCTGGTTTATGACCTGGGTGAAAGCTAGTGTTGCACTTTTTTGTTGTATAGGTTATTTTTACATTGTACACATACCTGTGATTTTCTTTGTGGGAATGCCATGATTTGCTGTATAACCCTCTTCTTATCTTAACATAGGGATTGAGTCAGAGCCAGGTGAGAATTCTCACTCCTTTTTTAGGATAGAAAACTGCCATTGACTTTCATTGTCTACCTTGCGGCTGATTCAGAGCCAGGTGAAAATTTACATCCGATAGACAATGAAAGTCAATGTACAGTTTTAGGTGATAAACACCCAAAATATTTTTTCCTGCACAGCAAATATCTTAAATTTATTAGTTAAAAAGTTATTTTTAATACTCAGATGCTAGTGTCCAATAAGCCCAATTTAACCTATATGAAAAAAATCATCAAGCCAGACATTGTGATGCTAGCACCCAAGTGAAGCGAGAGGAGTGCAAGTCTCATCGTCTGGAGCCTTGCTGGATTCCCTATCCCCGTCCCCCTGCTTGGTTATAGCGGCCAGCGCTTGTGAAGAGGAGGGGGAGACCTGTTAACAGTGGTGTTTTGAGGGATACTCATGAGCAGTTATGGATGTCAGATCTAGTCTTTCTCTAAAACCGTGCATTTGTGTGTGCAATACAATAAATAAACAGGATGCACTGTGTTTTTTCCCTATTTTTTCATATTTGAGAGGAAAGACCAATTTGAGGAGACTTTGTGATATTAACAGACCAAAAGGAATTGATGATTTGTCTTCAATCATAAATTAAAGTGAATGGTTGGTTGTTTTCTCTCCTAAAAAAGGAGTGAAAATTCTCACCTGGCTCTGAGTCGACCCCATAGTCTCTTATGAAACTATTTGATGGTGAAATTCTTTATTCCTGGTTTTACATGTAAACAGAGCCGAAGGAAAACATTTTAAATGTATATATATAACAATTATAAAAATGTAACAATTTCATAAATGAAAATAGTATTAATAATAATAATCAGATTACATATCCAAAACTCATCTCCATTCAGCTCCTTGACGTGACGTCAGGTCAACAGAGAGAAGCTGTTTATGTGGCGATCTGTGGGGATACACACAGCAGGTCATCCTAAATCGGGATGCCCTGTTTACTAGATCAAAAGGCGGGTGAGTGAAAAAGAGCTCTGCTGGATAAAAAACTTTCTAAAAACTGTAGTAAAAAAGGAGCCAACATTGAGCTGAATGTAGATGACATCTCGCTCTTCCGCTCTATTCTTTCTTGTTTTCCAGGCCTGTCGAGTGCACCCTCCTGCCCTCATTCATGAGAAAACAGGCTCTCATGCTGACTGGCAGACAAGGGGAGCTTGTTTAGATTGATGGTGAGCTGAAAAGATCCCCCTGCAGTTAGCTCAGAGCTGGATGAACTGCTTAGGAGGTAAGGTAAGTATAATTTTTGTTGAGGTTTTAGCTAGAGATGATTAAAACATTTATGAACCCTGAACCGAAACAGAATATAAGCAGATTCCACTATTGAAATGGACCAAACCCCAGGTTTTTGCTCTACAGCAGCTGTGTATAGTGAGGCTGCACAAGCTGGCTCTCTAGCCTGGAGTGCTGCCATCTGCTGGCTAACAGTAAAAAAAAAACTATTGTGAATGTTTGTGTTGAGCACCAAAAAAGATAAAGGAAAAGATATATATTGAGGTAAAGTTTGGACTTTTAATCCTTGCTGGATAAATCCCAGTAACAGAGTAAGTTTAGTGGCAAAGAGCTGATTCCCATGAATATTTGCTTTTATTTAATAAGAAAAAGGTTTTGGGTAACTTGTTTTCCCTCAGCTTGCTAACATTTTCTCATCACTTTCGAATATATGGAGCCTCTAAACGGGTAACATATTCTCTTTGGAGAGCAAACACAATATCTATTTATTGATGGGTTTATAAATAGCCTTGGTGCGCTTCAGGGTATGGCCGGAGGCTGGTGAGTGGTGTGTTTGGGGTAGGCCCCAGAGGCTGGGCCACTGTGAGATCGCAGAGCTGGTTGTTTGGTCTGCGTGGCCAGGGCTGGAGCTGCTGAGAGACGGTGCTGTCCCGGCACATCTGCGGGGATGAGTGGAAGAAGCAGGAACCCAATGTCTGAAAGTTCACTTATTTGGAAATTGTCCTCTTTTCAACGGTGCCCTTATCAGATGGAGCATTTCCTTCATCAGAGCTAATATCCATGTCGCAAAACAATGGGCGAGCTTCCTATCATTCCCAAATAGGACGTGAAAAGCTCTCAGCTTTAAGAGTAGAGGATGCGGGAATAGGGCAATGGGAAGCGCAGAGTCACCGGAATGTCTCTTATATTCCAGAGGATTCCAGCGTAGCAGAAAGTGAGGACGGGACTAGTGGGATGCAAGCTGGGAGAATATTTGAAGAGGGAAACCCCATACAAACTTCTCACTTCTTACCAGCTGCCATCAGGCCAGTACAGGCCGGACTCCTTTATGAGGCTAGGTCACACATGGGGGTCCATCCACCTGCCCTGATGGCAGTCCTGTGACTTTTTACCCATGCCCGCACATTCAGGGAATTTGGGTGCTCCCTCCCTACTGCAAGCCATTGTTCTGTTTCTTGTGGCAGGTCCCTTGCCCTGGGGCTGTGTACCCCAAAAAGGGGGCCCTGACATGAAAGTTGTGTTCGACCCAAGCACTTCTAATAGCACTAGTTGTGAAATGGTACTTGTGAGGAACAGGGCAAACATTGCATTTCATTTTATCACAGATGCAAGTCTGGAGTTCCCCTTTATTTCCCCCTGTTAAGGCTTCCTAGTCATAAATGCACAGGTCCTTATCTCCTCAGGAAGAGGAAATACAATTTCTGGGTTATGCAGGGCAGATCACATACTCCTTGCTGCTGATTCTCACACCTCCAGCCTGGTGAGACTCCAGTGGGTCTGCAGCTAGCTGGACCCCTGGCTGTGAATTTGTCACATCAAAAGATGAGGGCCGCAGACAAGCGGCACCAACACCAATCCCAGCACCAAGCCAGGTACAGAATCAGAACTGGCTCACAAAACCGCACATGGAGGTAGGTTTCACCGGGCTCGGCAATAAAGGAAAACCAGGAAAATGGAGATCTAAGGTTCTGACCCACTTAGGAACCCATTTCTGGACTCATCAGATGCCCGGCATCCAGCCCAATCGTTTGGTGCCGTATCCAAAGCCATACGACCCCCCCCTGCCCAAAGTTATAACCCCTAAAGGGTTTTAGGGGCTAAAGCAAGCTCCAGAACAGTGGGAGGTGACAACCAGTTCCACAGATGGGAGGGGGTGGAGGGTAGAGACCTGCTTAAAAGTAGGCCAAGGGGATGAGAACATTGTCACTCCTGGAGAGGTCACGATTCCTGCGTGCTGGAGGTGTCCAAATCATCTGTAAGCTCTTCACTTACCTCTTGTGGGAGCTCTCCATCACCACTACTCTGCAACTGCATACTAAGGTAACTGACCATTGTCTCTCTGTGTAACTCACTGTATCATGTAACCTCTCAGAACAGCATTTGTATCATTTCATATTCCACCATAACCAAATGTTTGTTATCACTGCCTAGTGTGCTATAGCATTAAAACTTATATTTAACTTGAGCGATCTGTTTGCCTTAAGCCAAGAATCTGTGTGTCCGCAGGCTTCGGGCTTGGTATTCCTGATAGGACTCGGACAAGGGTTTCTTGGGAACGTGGTCTGTGTGTCCGGAGGTCCCTGGTTGATAGTTGGATCACGTGACCCGCGGTTCCCTGACAGTACTGATTACAAGATAGGGATCCAGAGGAACCTGAGGTGCACCAGGGCCACCATTAGGGCTCTTTTCATGCATTGTGCAGTGGAGCCACAACACAGTGAGATGTTTCAATAGGCTAGTTTACATACAGTACATGCTGGGCTTCTAGAAATATATGGAAACTCAAGCGCAACACAGAGATAATTCAACGTGCTGCTCTGTACCTGCGCCGTGCTTGCATTGCATTAGCAATACAGGTGGACTTTAAAGGGAAAGCCCACAAAAAGGACCTCATATCACAGGTGCCAGAGGAGCACAAGGCTCCCCTGCACACCTTTACTCAGTCCTAAGGCTGATCATTGCCTTGCAGCCTTGGTATCTGAAGCCAGGTATTTGTGGGTACCGGGTGGCTGGAGGTGTACTGCCTTGTACAAATACAGAGATTATAATGGGAGCCTTGTGTGCTTCTGGCAGTCCTGGCCTACGGCTTTGGTAGTCCAGACAGGACAGTCTTTGCAGTGGAGGATCACGAGGTGGCACTGGAGGTGGTGGCCTGGACCGAGGATCAAGAAGCAGTAGCAATGGACCACAAGACAATGGCAGTGGCATAGATATGGTGGCAGCAGTCCAGGCAGATCATTCCTGGCAGTGGAGGGGAATGAATTGGCAGAAATGGTGTACAAGACGGTGGCAGTGGTGAGGATCTAGAGACAGCAGCAGTCCTTGAATGAAAAGGGACAGCAGCGAGGATCCAGAAACAATGACAGTCCAGCCAGGGCAGTCTTGGCAGTGGAGAAGATTGAGGTGGCATCAGGGGGGTGGTGTGGATTGAGGACCATGAAAGTAAAGCAATAGGGCCACAAGATAAGGGCAGTCCACTTCTGGCATTGGCAGTGGAAGACCATGAGATGGCCTGAGGACCATGGGGCAGCAGGATCCAACCAGAAGAAGCATGAGTCCTTCAAATGCAGATCTTGGCAGTGGACCACAAGATTGGGGACAGTGCAGGCAGGCAGGCATGCCAGTCCTGGCAGTGGGGGACCAAGAGGTAGCAATGGAGGAGTGGCGGAGACCAATGATCATGAGACAGCAGCAACCAACTACAAGACGGTGGCAGTCCAGACAGGGCAGTTCTGGAAAAAGCAACAGATGACTAAAAAGGTGACAGCTGAGGGGAGTGGTGTGGACTGAGGACCCAGTGGCGGCAGCAGTGGACCGCAGGACATCAGAAGCAAGGATCTGAATGCAGCGGCAATTGACCAGGAGAAGGTGGTGAGTTACGGGATGGTTTTGTTGGAATATCCCTGCTGTAACACAACAAGGGTGGCTAGGTTTAAAGGGGGGCTAAAGAACAGCTATAGGCAACATTTTAGTTGCACTTGAACATAGCTGTAGGGCAGCTTGCATCGATGTGCTGCGGTCGATAGATTAAGATATTCTTTTGGGGGCAGTGGAACATTGTGAATGCTTCTATATAACCTTAAAGTGCTACTGTATTTGTTGGTGCTACTTCATCTTTCATATAGGAATTCCTCTTAGGATTTGCTGGAGCTGAATCTGATCCCTTGCCAGAGGGAGGAAGCGGGGCGTCATGGCGGGCCAGCCAGAGTACAGAGTGGCACCATATTTTCCTCCTGGGAACAATGATGTGTGACGCGCTGGGCGGCAGGGACCTTTGTGTGTGAGCACATTAATATTACCACGCACAAACCTGGAAACAGAACACAGAATCAGAGTCAACTGTTCCCGGGCGTATATTTTTCTTATGATTTATGAAGAGACCCCCGAACTGCCATTCAGAAGGTAGGAGGTGGAATGAACATGGTACCACAGCAACATACCACCGCCATACTGATATATAGCATCACAGTGTTGTATAGCATGTATACAAAGAATTGTGTTGATTCTTCCTGCATCTTGTGTGCTTCATTAAAGTGGCTCAAATGCAGAGCAAAGAAATTCCATTTCCTTCAATGGATAAATCTTGGCATATATTTTAAGCCAACAGCACAGGGTAGGCATTAATCCTGTATGGGGCCCAGGAAAATCCTCTCTGCAAGGGGGCCCGGCTGCTGCCCCAATATTAGCCCTAGCAAATTCAATGTTACTTATAGGACTGGTTGACTAGGTTTGATGTGGCCTTAATTGGGTTAGTAATAGACAACTGCAGGCCAAGTAAAATGTAAACTTTCTATTCTGTGCTAGTAAGAAAATATAATTTCCATTGCCTTGCTTTGTTTAATGTCCACTGATGCTTCCCTAGTCGCCAAAATCAGGCTACAATTTATAGCTTTGTGGTCTAAATTTGCCCCCTAAGGGTTTAGAAACAGTAATAATGAGGAGACCAAATAGAATCGTTTTTCCCCCGCATTTCAGGGAAAATTTTATTCAGACTGAGCAAAGGGGGTGGGAGTAGCTCCATCACTATTATTTTGGTTGCATATATCTGCAGATACATGTGGAAACCACACTGCCCCGGCAAGGCACTCTGTGTTTAGTGTGGTCCCTACTCTTATTTTTGAGTCCCCAAAGTTGGGACATGCAACACAGCCAGAGCTACTCACCTGGGAAGCTGCCAGCCTCCCTTTAGAACACTCGATAGGGAGAGATCCATGGTGGCTGAATCCCTCCCTGTGTGTGCTCATGGCAATTCAAACTGAGCAAAGGGGGGTGGGAGTAGCTCAATCACTATTATTTATACAAAATTATCAACATTATTATTCAGGGCCTGGGAACTAATTTACCGCCCAGTTTAACCCTCTCATCATCCAAGTATTAAGCACCAAACATGTCTAGCTATGTGGAAAGACAGAGATTTGGTTGCATATATCTGCAGATACATGTGGAAGCCACACTGCCCCGGCAAGGCACTCTGTGTTTAGTGTGGTCCCTACTCTTATTTTTGAGTCAACTCTTATTTTATTCAGCTTGAATTTGAATTTCTTGGGATTTGTGCCGATCAAATTTTCCCTGAGAATCTTAAACCAGACCAACACAACTGGAAAAGAAAACTCCACAAGACCCACTCTCCTCTTCTGTAAGAATGATACTGAATCATTGTCAGCACTTACATTTGCTCCTGCATCCATTGTTCCACCGCTGGTAGCAGCCTTCCTGTCCCATCATCCCAGTCGTACTGCTGCCTGGATTCAACTGACGTAACTGCCAATGCACAGTAAGCAGAACCCCAGCAGCACTTCCTGTTTACAGGCAGCCTGCAGCTCCAGGAGCTGCCATTTTGTTTTCAATAATGACCACAGCAGGAGTCAGAAAAAAAGGTAAATACATTTTAATGTGCAGCAATTGCCATGGGGAGGGATGCATATAGTGGCATACAGCATAGGGTGCATACTTTTCTTATGAAGGCGTTGGTCCAGTTTAAAAAAATTCCCAACAATTCCCTGTCGGCCAGTTACCCGCTCCCCTCCGTCACTCCAGTCCAGCATCTAGCAGCGGATGACAGGTGCTGTATTGGAAGTGGCCAAACAGCAAATGAAAAGTTGGGAAAATGAAAATCCATTTTATTATAGAGCAGGGGTGTCAAACCTAAACACACACTGGGCCAAAATCAAAAACGGACAAAGTTGCGTTATACTTCTCATCTCTGCTGCCCCCAGTGAGGGACATGGTTTATATATAGGCAGAACAGAAGTGGTAGGGAACATTGTAGCAGCAGGAAATAGTGGCTGCTGTAGTGTTTCCTGCGAATTTCAGTCGGATAAAAAGGCAGTGGGCGAGGAGTTTGCAAGTAATAGGCTGCAGGTCCCCTTTAAATGTTCTGTGGGACAGGCTTCTGCTCAAAACTTTTAAAGGGGACCTCCACTTGGAACTCTGCACCTAAACACCACTTCTACGTTCCCCATTGGTGGCAAACCAATGTTTGCTATCACATTGCACATACCTACATGCATTGCATTGTTCATGGCTATGGCATCTCTGGGGGTTTCCCACAGGCGGCTGGGAGCAATACTTTCAAAATTCTTTTCTACACACTTTTTGGGATGAGGAGAGGTGTGAGGTGTATGGAAGCACTGTCATCGTCTGTCTGCCTTCCTAGATGCCTCATCATGGCCTGACCTGTTTCCTGTTTTTTTTAACAGGATTCAGAAACATTAGGGCTGTATATTCTGAACAAGTAAGTACTGAACATCCATAGGGATGTTCCCATAGTGGGCCTCAAAAGTGGAGGTCATATAATAAAGTGCTTGCACTGAGGTTTAGGTGGAGCAGGGACCCAGTTTGCTTCTCTACATCTCCTATAGTTATGGCCTTCTCAGTGAACAAAGCCTGAGGCTGAATCTCCCCGATAGGTAATTACTGAAGATCCAAAGGTATGTGCTGTAGGGGATCAAAGGTGAGTATTCTGTTTTTTTTTCCCATAGTGGGCCGTCATATGAGAAAGTGCTCACGCTCAGCTTTAGGTGCTTCTCTCTACATTCCCTATAGTATATATGCTCCTGCCAGAAGACAAATCCCTAGGCCGGATCTCCTCAACCAGAAGTAGTGGAGGTCATATAAAAAAGTGTTTGCACTTTTAGGTGGAGCGGGGGCCCCAGTTTGCTTCTCTCTACACTCCTTATAGTTATGCCTCTGCCAGGACAAATCCTGAGACTGGATCCCCTCAACAGGTAAGTACTGATGATTTGGAGGGATGTGCTGCAGGAGATCAAAGGTGAGTATTCTGTTTTTCCACCACAGTGAGCCTTAAGTAGAGGTTATATGAGCTAGTGTTTCTCACTCAGGTTTAGGTGAAGCAGAGACTAGCCTGTATCTCTCTACATCCCCTAAAGTTATGCTCCTGCCAGCACACAAATCCAGATGCTGGATCACCTCCACAAGTAAGTAATGAAAATCCAAAGGAATTTGCTGCAGGCAATCGAAGGTGAGTGTTTGCACTTATGTTTAGGAGGAGCAGGGACCCAAACATGCTTCATCCCCTATAGTTATGCTGCTGCCAGTGGACAAATCCTGAGGCTGGATCTACTCAACAGGTAGGTCCTGAAGATCCGGAGGGATGTGCTACGGGAGGTTAAAGGTGAGTATTCTGTTTTTTTCCCTCACAGTGAGCCAAATGCGGAGGTCATATAAGAAAGTGCTCGTGTTCAGGTTTGGGTGCAGTGGGGACCAGCCTGTATCTATCTACATCCCCTATAGTTATGCTCATGCCTGCAGACCAATCCAGAGGCTGGATCTCCTCAACAAGTAAGTAATGAAAATCCAAAGGAATTTGCTGCAGGCAGTCGAAGGTGTCTTATGTTTAGGAGGAGCAGGGACCCAAACATGCTTCATCCCCTATAGTTATGCTCATGCCTGCAGACCAATCCAGAGGCTGGATCTCCTCAACAAGTAAGTAATGAAGATTCAGAGGCATGTGCTGCAGGGGATCAAAGGTGAGTATGATGTTTGTTTTCTTTGCACACAGTAGATTACATAGTTAATACGGCTGAAAAAAGACATATGTCCATCAAGTTCAACCAAGAGTGTTGGGGTAGGGGAAGTTATTTTTTATTTTATTTTATAGGGGAAGCTATTTATTTTATTTATTTATTTATTTATTTATTTTTTACTGATAACCGCTAATAGTAACTGTCAATGTTATTTTCTTCTAAATAAGCATCTAATCCTTTTTTGAAGCTGTCAGCGGTTGATGCTGTGACAAGCTTATGCGGGAGGCTATTCCATAGATTTATAGTTCTTATGGTAAAAAACGATTGTCGCCTCCGGAGACTAAATTTCTTTTTTTCCAGTCGAAGGCAGTGCCCCCTTGTCTTTAGAGAGGATTTTACCTGAAAAAGTGTTCTCCCATATTTCTTGTATGGGCCATTTATATATTTATACAAGTTAATCATGTCCCCCCTCAGTCGCCTCCTCTCAAGACTAAACAGATTTAATTCTCGTAATCTTTCCTCATAACTAAGATCTTTCATTCCCTTTATTAGTTTGGTGGCTCTCCTCTGCACCCTTTCTATAGTCAGAGCGTCCTTTCTATGAACTGGTGCCCAGAACTGGACGGCATATTCCAGGTGAGGGTGCACCAGTGCCTTGTGAAGAGGCAAAATAACATCCCTACCCCGTGATTCCAGGCCTCTTTTAATGCATAGGTCATAATGTAAAACACTCCTGGTCAGGATAACATGGAGCAGCCTGGCAGGTCTCTGCACCCTGTGCAGCTACCTCCCTGACACGTATCATGAGGCCGGATCTCCGCAACAGGTAAGTACTGAAGATCCAGAAGACATGCTGCAAGGGATCAAAGGTGAGTATCCTGTTTTTTTTTGCCGTCAGTGGGGAGGTCATATGGGTAAGCATTTATGCTCAGGTTTAGGCAGTGCAAGGACCCTGGTCCGCTGGTGTCTGCGCGCTCAGCAGAAAACTTCCCAGCAAACTTTTTGAAAAGAAAGGAGCCGAGTGTCGGAATGAAGAGGGTGACACAAGCGGACCTTCCTATTATGCGTCCGCCTGTCAGAGGCATTGCGGCGAGCGGCTGCCCAGGCCCTGGCACTCAGGTAAGAGGCGGGTGAGTGACAACACTGGCCTTTATGGAGGAGAGATTAGAAGGAGCGTCCCAGCGCTGCGCAGTGCGGCCGCTCTGACAGGGGGAGAAGTGACAGCGCTGGAAGGGAACCAGCCACAGTACAAAGCAGCGGCCTGTCCTCACACCTGCTCCGGCGTGGATATGAGGGCGCAGGATGGAGCGCCGGGGGGTGAGAGGGGGAGAGGTAATGACAGAAGCCCGGAGGGAAATAATTCTCACTGAAAGAAACATGTCACCGCCACAGAGCCGGCCATGACACTACAAATACAGACTGGCTCTGGCGGTGACAGCGCCCATTAACTGCTGGCATCGCCTCCGCCACACATGCCAGCCGGGGCTTTGATTTATCGAGCTAAGAGCTCAGGTAAAAAGAAAAAAAAAAGGAAATAAATGTAAGCTCTTTGGTCAAAAGATGCAAACCTATACTCTAACTAACCTACCTCATTCTACCATCAGTGAGCCCTGCATTAGAGAGATGCTCATATTTAGCCAGCAAAGTTAACTTAAACTTGAGGGGGCAGAAAACAGCTGCACACACCAGTTCCGGATTAAAGCGGACCTTCACCCTGAATAAGAGCTTATCTTACATGTTTCTCCCACCCTGTACACACAGATTGCCCACATTAAAAATCATCCTGCTTGCAGCTACTGAATTTTATGAGCCTTTAAACATCCAAGATGGCAGCCCATGGAGTTTCAGGCTGCCTGCAAACAGGAAGTGTCTTCTGACTGTGCTGCTCTACATTCTGGGATTGCTGTCCTTTTCCTAACCCCAGCTCTGCTCTGTCGGAGTAAAGCCCGCCCCCCTATGCTTTCCCTCCATCCTCCTCTCCTCAGTATGTGATGCTTCTGAGGCAAGATGGCGGCGCCCATATCCTAGAGTCCGGAACAGAGCTGAAACCCAGAGGGGGAAGAATAAAAAGTAAATGGGTAAAAATGTAA
Organism: Gastrophryne carolinensis; assembly: GCA_027917425.1. Classification (NCBI taxonomy): domain Eukaryota; kingdom Metazoa; phylum Chordata; class Amphibia; order Anura; family Microhylidae; genus Gastrophryne; species Gastrophryne carolinensis. The sequence goes on along the minus strand of CM051235.1, from coordinate 240,072,287 downwards.
AATATTTTTTGTTTTATTTAGTTTTTTAAAGGTTTGGGCTTTTCATTAAATTATGCTGAAGGTTCGGTTTAAGAATGTTCATGGTATAGAGCAGTTGTCCTATTCCCCCCCCCCCGCCAACATCCCACCCTCTATTCCCCCCCACCAACATCCCACCCTCTATTCCCCCCCACCATCATCCCACCCTCTATTCCCCCCCCGCCAACATCCCACCCTCTATTCCCCCCCACCAACATCCCACCCTCTATTCCCCCCCGCCAACATCCCACCCTCTATTCCCCCCCGCCAACATCCCACCCTCTATTCCCCCCCACCAACATCCCACCCTCTATTCCCCCCCACCAACATCCCACCCTCTATTCCCCCCACCAACATCCCACCCTCTATTCCCCCCCACCAACATCCCACCCTCTATTCCCCCCCCACCATCATCCCACCCTCTATTCCCCCCCCACCAACATCCCACCCTCTATTCCCCCCCCCACCAACATCCCACCCTCTATTCCCCCCCACCAACATCCCACCCTCTATTCCCCCCCCCACCATCATCCCACCCTCTATTCCCCCCCCACCAACATCCCACCCTCTATTCCCCCCCACCAACATCCCACCCTCTATTCCCCCCCACCAACATCCCACCCTCTATTCCCCCCCACCATCATCCCACCCTCTATTCCCCCCCCACCATCATCCCACCCTCTATTCCCCCCCCCCAACCAACATCCCACCCTCTATTCCCCCCCACCAACATCCCACCCTCTATTCCCCCCCCACCAACATCCCACCCTCTATTCCCCCCCACCATCATCCCACCCTCTATTCCCCCCCCACCATCATCCCACCCTCTATTCCCCCCCCACCAACATCCCACCCTCTATTCCCCCCCACCAACATCCCACCCTCTATTCCCCCCCACCAACATCCCACCCTCTATTCCCCCCCACCATCATCCCACCCTCTATTCCCCCCCACCATCATCCCACCCTCTATTCCCCCCCCACCAACATCCCACCCTCTATTCCCCCCACCAACATCCCACCCTCTATTCCCCCCCACCAACATCCCACCCTCTATTCCCCCCCACCATCATCCCACCCTCTATTCCCCCCCCCCCCCACCAACATCCCACCCTCTATTCCCCCCCACCATCATCCCACCCTCTATTCCCCCCCCCCACCAACATCCAACCCTCTATTCCCCCCCCACCAACATCCCACCCTCTATTCCCCCCCCACCAACATCCCACCCTCTATTCCCCCCCCACCAACATCCCACCCTCTATTCCCCCCACCAACATCCCACCCTCTATTCCCCCCCACCATCATCCCACCCTCTATTCCCCCCACCCCCACCAACATCCCACCCTCTATTCCCCCCCACCAACATCCCACCCTCTATTCCCCCCCCACCAACATCCCACCCTCTATTCCCCCCCACCAACATCCCACCCTCTATTCCCCCCCACCAACATCCCACCCTCTATCCCCCCCCCACCAACATCCCACCCTCTATTCCCCCCCACCAACATCCCACCCTCTATTCCCCCCCCACCAACATCCCACCCTCTATTCCCCCCCCACCAACATCCCACCCTCTATTCCCCCCCACCACATCCCACCCTCTATTCCCCCCCCACCAACATCCCACCCTCTATTCCCCCCCCACCATCATCCCACCCTCTATTCCCCCCCCACCAACATCCCACCCTCTATTCCCCCCCCACCAACATCCCACCCTCTATTCCCCCCCCCACCAACATCCCACCCTCTATTCCCCCCCCACCAACATCCCACCCTCTATTCCCCCCACCATCATCCCACCCTCTATTCCCCCCCCCCCACCACATCCCACCCTCTATTCCCCCCCCCCACCAACATCCCACCCTCTATTCCCCCCCACCAACATCCCACCCTCTATTCCCCCCCCACCAACATCCCACCCTCTATTCCCCCCCACCATCATCCCACCCTCTATTCCCCCCCCACCAACATCCCACCCTCTATTCCCCCCCACCAACATCCCACCCTCTATTCCCCCCCCACCATCATCCCACCCTCTATTCCCCCCCCCCCACCAACATCCCACCCTCTATTCCCCCCCACCAACATCCCACCCTCTATTCCCCCCCCACCAACATCCCACCCTCTATTCCCCCCCACCAACATCCCACCCTCTATTCCCCCCCACCATCATCCCACCCTCTATTCCCCCCCCACCAACATCCCACCCTCTATTCCCCCCCACCATCATCCCACCCTCTATTCCCCCCCACCATCATCCCACCCTCTATTCCCCCCCCACCATCATCCCACCCTCTATTCCCCCCCCACCAACATCCCACCCTCTATTCCCCCCCACCAACATCCCACCCTCTATTCCCCCCCACCAACATCCCACCCTCTATTCCCCCCCACCATCATCCCACCCTCTATTCCCCCCCCCACCAACATCCCACCCTCTATTCCCCCCCCACCAACATCCCACCCTCTATTCCCCCCCACCAACATCCCACCCTCTATTCCCCCCCACCAACATCCCACCCTCTATTCCCCCCCCACCATCATCCCACCCTCTATTCCCCCCCACCATCATCCCACCCTCTATTCCCCCCCACCAACATCCCACCCTCTATTCCCCCCCCACCAACATCCCACCCTCTATTCCCCCCCACCATCATCCCACCCTCTATTCCCCCCCCCCCCACCATCATCCCACCCTCTATTCCCCCCCACCATCATCCCACCCTCTATTCCCCCCCCCCACCACATCCCACCCTCTATTCCCCCCCACCAACATCCCACCCTCTATTCCCCCCCCACCAACATCCCACCCTCTATTCCCCCCCCACCAACATCCCACCCTCTATTCCCCCCCACCATCATCCCACCCTCTATTCCCCCCCACCAACATCCCACCCTCTATTCCCCCCCACCAACATCCCACCCTCTATTCCCCCCCACCATCATCCCACCCTCTATTCCCCCCCCCCACCACATCCCACCCTCTATTCCCCCCCCACCAACATCCCACCCTCTATTCCCCCCCACCAACATCCCACCCTCTATTCCCCCCCCACCAACATCCCACCCTCTATTCCCCCCCACCAACATCCCACCCTCTATTCCCCCCCCCACCAACATCCCACCCTCTATTCCCCCCCCACCAACATCCCACCCTCTATTCCCCCCCACCAACATCCCACCCTCTATTCCCCCCACCAACATCCTACCCTCTATTCCCCCCCCACCAACATCCCACCCTCTATTCCCCCCCCACCAACATCCACCCTCTATTCCCCCCCACCAACATCCCACCCTCTATTCCCCCCCCACCAACATCCCACCCTCTATTCCCCCCCCCCACCAACATCCCACCCTCTATTCCCCCCCCACCAACATCCCACCCTCTATCCCCCCCCCACCAACATCCCACCCTCTATTCCCCCCCACCAACATCCCACCCTCTATTCCCCCCCCACCATCATCCCACCCTCTATTCCCCCCCCACCAACATCCCACCCTCTATTCCCCCCCACCAACATCCCACCCTCTATTCCCCCCCCACCAACATCCCACCCTCTATTCCCCCCCACCAACATCCCACCCTCTATTCCCCCCCACCATCATCCCACCCTCTATTCCCCCCCCACCAACATCCCACCCTCTATTCCCCCCCACCAACATCCCACCCTCTATTCCCCCCCACCAACATCCCACCCTCTATTCCCCCCCACCAACATCCCACCCTCTATTCCCCCCCCACCAACATCCCACCCTCTATTCCCCCCCACCAACATCCCACCCTCTATTCCCCCCCCCCACCAACATCCCACCCTCTATTCCCCCCCACCAACATCCCACCCTCTATTCCCCCCCCACCAACATCCCACCCTCTATTCCCCCCCACCAACATCCCACCCTCTATTCCCCCCCCCCCACCAACATCCCACCCTCTATTCCCCCCCCACCAACATCCCACCCTCTATTCCCCCCCACCAACATCCCACCCTCTATTCCCCCCCACCAACATCCCACCCTCTATTCCCCCCCACCAACATCCCACCCTCTATTCCCCCCCCCACCAACATCCCACCCTCTATTCCCCCCCACCAACATCCCACCCTCTATTCCCCCCCACCATCATCCCACCCTCTATTCCCCCCCCACCAACATCCCACCCTCTATTCCCCCCCCACCAACATCCCACCCTCTATTCCCCCCCCCCACCATCATCCCACCCTCTATTCCCCCCCCCCACCATCATCCCACCCTCTATTCCCCCCCCCCACCAACATCCCACCCTCTATTCCCCCCACCAACATCCCACCCTCTATTCCCCCCCCACCAACATCCCACCCTCTATTCCCCCCCCCACCAACATCCCACCCTCTATTCCCCCCCCCACCAACATCCCACCCTCTATTCCCCCCCACCAACATCCCACCCTCTATTCCCCCCCCACCAACATCCCACCCTCTATTCCCCCCCCACCAACATCCCACCCTCTATTCCCCCCCACCAACATCCCACCCTCTATTCCCCCCCACCATCATCCCACCCTCTATTCCCCCCCCACCAACATCCACCCTCATTCCCCCCCACCAACATCCCACCCTCTATTCCCCCCCCACCAACATCCCACCCTCTATTCCCCCCCACCAACATCCCACCCTCTATTCCCCCCCCACCAACATCCCACCCTCTATTCCCCCCCCACCAACATCCCACCCTCTATTCCCCCCCACCAACATCCCACCCTCTATTCCCCCCCCCACCAACATCCCACCCTCTATTCCCCCCACCAACATCCCACCCTCTATTCCCCCCCCCCACCAACATCCCACCCTCTATTCCCCCCCCACCAACATCCCACCTCTATTCCCCCCCACCATCATCCCACCCTCTATTCCCCCCCCACCAACATCCCACCCTCTATTCCCCCCCACCATCATCCCACCCTCTATTCCCCCCCCCACCAACATCCCACCCTCTATTCCCCCCCCACCATCATCCCACCCTCTATTCCCCCCCCCACCAACATCCCACCCTCTATTCCCCCCCCCCCACCAACATCCCACCCTCTATTCCCCCCCACCAACATCCCACCCTCTATTCCCCCCACCAACATCCCACCCTCTATTCCCCCCCCACCATCATCCCACCCTCTATTCCCCCCCACCAACATCCCACCCTCTATTCCCCCCCCACCATCATCCCACCCTCTATTCCCCCCCCCACCAACATCCCACCCTCTATTCCCCCCCACCATCATCCCACCCTCTATTCCCCCCCCACCAACATCCCACCCTCTATTCCCCCCCCACCAACATCCCACCCTCTATTCCCCCCCACCAACATCCCACCCTCTATTCCCCCCCCCACCAACATCCCACCCTCTATTCCCCCCCCCACCAACATCCCACCCTCTATTCCCCCCCCACCAACATCCCACCCTCTATTCCCCCCCCACCAACATCCCACCCTCTATTCCCCCCCCACCATCATCCCACCCTCTATTCCCCCCCACCAACATCCCACCCTCTATTCCCCCCCACCAACATCCCACCCTCTATTCCCCCCCCACCAACATCCCACCCTCTATTCCCCCCCCCACCAACATCCCACCCTCTATTCCCCCCCCCCACCAACATCCCACCCTCTATTCCCCCCCACCAACATCCCACCCTCTATTCCCCCCCCCACCAACATCCCACCCTCTATTCCCCCCCCACCAACATCCCACCCTCTATTCCCCCCCACCATCATCCCACCCTCTATTCCCCCCCCACCATCATCCCACCCTCTATTCCCCCCCCCACCAACATCCCACCCTCTATTCCCCCCCACCAACATCCCACCCTCTATTCCCCCCCACCAACATCCCACCCTCTATTCCCCCCCCACCATCATCCCACCCTCTATTCCCCCCCCACCATCATCCCACCCTCTATTCCCCCCCCCACCAACATCCCACCCTCTATTCCCCCCCCACCAACATCCCACCCTCTATTCCCCCCCACCAACATCCCACCCTCTATTCCCCCCCACCATCATCCCACCCTCTATTCCCCCCCCCACCAACATCCCACCCTCTATTCCCCCCCCACCAACATCCCACCCTCTATTCCCCCCCACCAACATCCCACCCTCTATTCCCCCCCACCAACATCCCACCCTCTATTCCCCCCCACCATCATCCCACCCTCTATTCCCCCCCCCCACCAACATCCCACCCTCTATTCCCCCCCACCATCATCCCACCCTCTATTCCCCCCCCCCACCAACATCCCACCCTCTATTCCCCCCCACCAACATCCCACCCTCTATTCCCCCCCCCACCAACATCCCACCCTCTATTCCCCCCCCACCAACATCCCACCCTCTATTCCCCCCCACCAACATCCCACCCTCTATTCCCCCCCACCAACATCCCACTCTCTATTCCCCCCACCCCACCAACATCCCACCCTCTATTCCCCCCCACCAACATCCCACCCTCTATTCCCCCCCCACCAACATCCCACCCTCTATTCCCCCCCACCAACATCCCACCCTCTATTCCCCCCCACCAACATCCCACCCTCTATTCCCCCCCCACCAACATCCCACCCTCTATTCCCCCCCCACCAACATCCCACCCTCTATTCCCCCCCCCCACCAACATCCCACCCTCTATTCCCCCCCCACCAACATCCCACCCTCTATTCCCCCCCACCAACATCCCACCCTCTATTCCCCCCCCCACCAACATCCCACCCTCTATTCCCCCCCACCATCATCCCACCCTCTATTCCCCCCCCACCAACATCCCACCCTCTATTCCCCCCCCACCAACATCCCACCCTCTATTCCCCCCCCCACCAACATCCCACCCTCTATTCCCCCCCCACCAACATCCCACCCTCTATTCCCCCCCACCATCATCCCACCCTCTATTCCCCCCCCACCATCATCCCACCCTCTATTCCCCCCCCCACCAACATCCCACCCTCTATTCCCCCCCACCAACATCCCACCCTCTATTCCCCCCCCACCAACATCCCACCCTCTATTCCCCCCCACCAACATCCCACCCTCTATTCCCCCCACCATCATCCCACCCTCTATTCCCCCCCCACCATCATCCCACCCTCTATTCCCCCCCCACCATCATCCCACCCTCTATTCCCCCCCACCAACATCCCACCCTCTATTCCCCCCCCACCAACATCCCACCCTCTATTCCCCCCCACCATCATCCCAAC